>CM039678.1:336363614-338763614 GCA_022496015.1 Hordeum marinum
AAGAAGAAGAAGAAGAAGAAGAAGAAGAGAGAAGAAGAATGAGAAGAAGAAGAAGAAGAAGAAGAAGAAGAAGAAGAACAAGAAGAAGAAGAACAAGAAGAAGAAGAAGAAGAAGAAGAAGAAGAATAAGAAGAGGGGAGGAGAAGAAGAGAAGAAGAAGAAGAAGAAGAAGAGGAAGAAGAAGAGAAGAAGAAGAAGAGAAGAAGAAGAAGAAGAAGAAGAAGAGAGAAGAAGAAGAAGAAGAAGAAGAAGAAGAAGAAGAGGGAAGAAGAAGAAGAAGCAGTGCTGCCAAAATTCTGCGTTGGATCCGGAGCAGAGCGTGGGAAAGAACAGCGGGTGGAGGTGTTGCCGAAATTCTGTGTCGGATCCGGAGGAGAGCATGGGAAAACGAAGCCAATCTACACATGCTCGGGTGGGATTAGGAGCTATCTCTACCTATTAGCTTGTAGGTTGCATGGACGTAATAAAACTAACAAAATTGATTAACGTAATATATATTGTGTGTTTAGTAGGTAGGCAAGATGAGTGATCATGCTTGGATGTACACCGGTCACCCTAGTCAGAAAGAAATGACCGTTGAATGGTTAACAAAAACCAAGGGGTTTCTGAGCGCCGCATTTGCATATGGCCAGAAAATAACCTGGAGCCCTTGTGTCCCGTGCAACAACCATAGAAAGTGGACATGGGATGAAATGGGTAAACACTTGCAGAAGTGGGGTTTTATGCCTGATTATACGGTGTGGAGATTTCATGGTGAGTCTGTCCAACGTGCCAGAGGTGAGGTTGTTCGTCGTCGCACGATGTTGTCTGCCATCGATATGTGTGCTTGTGAAAATGATTGGATATAATGAAAAACAGAATAAAAAGGGCAAATACAGGCACTTTGCCGTCTGTCACCGACTGCAAAGGGCTCTTTGCCGTCTGCCCCGGATGGCAAAGGTGTCATGTGGCGGCCACCTGTGAAACCTGGGAAGCCCAGGCTAGGGACATTTTGTCTCTTTGTCGTCCGCAACAGGCGGCAAAGGGGGAGGAGGCAGACGGCAAAGATGGCGAGGGAGGCAGACGACAAAGAAGGGGAGGGGCAGACGACATAGGGGGCGGGGGTTGATGGCAAAGGGGGCGGGGGACAGACGACAAAGGGGGCGAGGGCAGACGACAAAGGGGGCGGGGGGCAGACAGCAAAGGTAGCGGGGTGGCAGACGACAAAGTGGTGAGGTCCATTAGCCACCTCTAACGGCAACACCATTAGCAGTTGTCATCCATGCCCTTTGCCGTCTGCAAGCTGACGGCAATGATCCTTTGCCGTCCGCTGGGCCGAAGCAGATGGCAAAGAACCCCTTTGCCGGAGCTAGCTGGGCCCAAATTTGTGTCGTCCGCTAGCGAACGCCAAATTCCTCTGATGTCTGCCTTTGTGCCTTTGTCGTCTTCCATGGTAGACGGCAAAGTGCCTGATTCCTATAGTGCTATTTGCAACATCGACGTCTTCTTTCATGTTGACCAAGCAGGGGTCGATGATGGCTGCGTCGAGGTCAACCACTGAGTTCTTGTCCTTCCCATTGTCGATGAGCTCCTGGATGTCAATGAGCTTCTCACGCAAAATAGCTGAATTGTGAAGCACCGTCGCCTTCGTCCTTCTCTCCACCGTCACTAGAAAATTTGCTCTATTCGATGATAAAAACCCTGGTGATGAAACATGAAATGTCGTCTAAAAAGATTCTCTATGACGGTCCACCGTCACGAGGTTTGCCCCCCCCGGGGGGGCAACGCCCTTGGCAACTTTGGCGACATTCCGGGATGATATTCGACGATGTATTGGGTCATCATTAGGCATGTCCAGTTTTTTGCGATGATTTGTAGTGTCACATAAAATGTTTGGTGTCACACAAAAAAGCTTGGCGGGTTTAAAAAATAATTAAAAAAGGCGTGTTGGTGGAAGAAACGAAGTTTTGGGTTTATCTAATGGATATTAGTTGAGATGCTCGTCATGAGATCCATTAAAAATTGGTGTATGCTATCACTTTACAGAACTATGAGATAGCATATTAATTATTAAATAAAGCATGAAGAGGAAAATATGACCACACAGACTAATATAGCATTACAAGTTCAAACATGGAATGAACATTTGATACATCATCAACATTATTCACAAAAGTATCGCACATCACGAGTAGGAGAGTTCGAGCATCAACAAGAATTGGGGCAACAACGTAGAACTACTCTTCATTCGATTACACAGATTGGCTAGGCATGAGTCTGACAAAGAGGATAACCTCATAACCTCTATGGTGGATCATGAAGAGCACCATGTCTCCAACTGTCATTTTATACAACAAAAGTATATCCTTCCGCCCATCTAGTACGATGAGGCGTCCATCTTTTTTTGGCGTCCAGTGTATCGATAATATGTTGGCTTTAAGAAACATAATATTTCTCATTTCACCATGTCACTCCATCTAATTAGGAAGAACGCGTCTAGGGAGTCTCTGTTGCAATAATACAATTGTTACATGGTATGATGGACTATTTTAAATAACAACGATTGTACTACGAATGCTGAAACTAATAAAATCACTGCCAACTATTTCTTATTAATGTTGGTCTTGGTCAGAGTGTGTATCAGTAGCTTGTACGGTCCAGAACTTGGTTCATGTGCGTATATTCGCACAACCATTTTAATATTATCAGCAAAAATGTCAACATGTCGCATATCTTTACACGTACATGTGGTTCTAGCAATGAGTTTCATGTTGTCAAGTATCTCTCGTGTTTCTTTCGACATCGCATGGAAAGATAAGCATATGTACATAAGCAAGATTGAGAACATGTGGAGATGTTTATATTAAGAATAGGCAAGTAAACGTAATGAGCAGATATACATAAACAATATTGAGAACATATGGAGATGTTTATATTAAGAATAGGCAAGCAAAGGCAAGTGTACGTAAGAAAGGTATGTATGTCTGAGAATACTTACAGGGATGAACCATTGTAAAATTGTCCAAATCCACATTGATTTGACGTCCATGTCTACTAATATCGAAGTACAACTTCATACCAACTTGGAATTTGTATACTTTGGCAAATTCACTCCAACTTGGTGCAGTGAAAAACATTTTTCCTTGATAGTTTACGAGAGAACAGTAGAAAAGAAAGCCATGTGTTGCTTTAAGATGAGGCTTAGCAGAGGAATTTTGAAATGAACAAGCAACCAGATTATGCACTACTTGTTTTCTTGCAAAGCATGGGATGAACTTTGGATAAATGGAAGGATTACAATAGTCATGCTTACAAGTCATAAATAAGTACATATACTGATTGTCCATTAATTCATAGTGGCTTATGTCAACATTTTCAATAATTTAACAATGGCTTGCTCTTTTACATACTTGCACAAAAATACCAAGATGAATGTCCAAGAGATCATTATGCCTATTCAATCATTAACAAAAGTTGGCAGGGTGTGGCATAAATTTTCAAAAAATGTATTGTTCTAGTTTTAGCATCTTTCCCAATTTATGCATGGATACCTATTGTTAGCATTTTTCAGAAAGCAATGCGAATATCTAAAATCTGATCAGTACTCCTTTGTAATTATGAAGCAATCATGAAATAAGGTGCATGAATGTTCACATATCAATTTGACTGTTAGTCGGTTGCATGCAGGCCGGCCATGGTCATGACCTTAACAAAGATCTAAATCATAGACCACTAGTATAGTTTCATGAAGTAACTAACATCAATGCAGGCACACCATGAATGAAAGAACAACCAATGTAAGAAACATACCGTCATGTCTTCAAAGACAACTAGAAGTGTAATGAAGAAGGTTTCAGCATACATTATGTGGCAACTATCACACAAATCCCTAGTGTCCAAACACTTTGGGCACTGCGAATCCAAACAATAGATTAAGTACACATATACCATTCACACTTTATTTAAACCGGAATCGAAGATATTGAAGAAGGATTTTCCTGCATTTTCTATCGATCAATCCGCATGTCTGGGGTTTCTTGATGTCGTCGAGGTGGTCGACGACGGTGGCAGCGATACTAGGCGAAGACGATATTCTTCGAAGATAAGAAGCGGAAGGGGGTGGCAGTCCCGCATAGGAGTTGGCAACGAGAGGGGGGATTTGGGGATTGGAATGGGGAGCGGAGATGGTTAGTGGGGAAGAAGAGCGACGCCGATGTTGATGTGACTAAACATGAGCGTCTCCCCTACGTGGGCCCACATGACAGAGACAGAAAAACAAATCAGTAGCATAATTTTTTTGATGTCCTAGAGTCGAACCAAGGACCTGATGAATTTAAGGATTTGCACCTACCCAGTTGGATCCCATGGCCATGATCACCACTTGTAATTGGATGCCACCGCCTAGATTGGATGTCAATGGCATGGTCACCGCTTGAAATTGGATGCAAGTGCAATGGTGGTGACCTGAATTGCACGTAAAAATGGATTGGTCACCACCTGAAACTGGATGTCAATGTCGTCGTGACCATAAGAATTGCACGTAAAGTGGCATGGTCACCGCCTAAACTGGATGCCAGCTCCGTGGTGACCACCTAAATGGCATGCAAAATGGCGTTGTCACTTCCAAAAATGGATGGAATGGTAGCGTAGCAATTAAGTGGATTCCATGGAAAACTACATAAAACATATACTAGATAGTAACTAATGTCATTACAATATCAGCAAAAGTAGTTACATACATAACAAGCATAGGAATAAAAACCTAACTAGATTACTTGAAATTAACCATCATCGTCGTCGCCGTCATCCTCTTCATCATTGTCGTCCTCATCCTCGTCACCCCCTGTAATAGCCTGGGCCCAACGCTCAAGACGATTCCCCTTTTATTTCCATTCTCGTATGTGTTTCGTTTGGTTGCTGCATTCATCATTGCATCATTCGCATCATCTGCATAGCATCGTCACTCGTTTTCGAAAACTTGCATCCGTGAGTAGCTGTCGGCTCTCTCCATTCGTGTCGTCAACCTTTCGAGACCAACCACACATGCACGCACTTGCGGCATCGATAAAATATTGTTTTTAAAGTGCGAATGAAATATTCTCGGATTGGGTCGAAACCTGGCGTGCGGTCTTATTATAGCGTAGGTAGACAGCCTGCCAAATTTCGTCGCATTCCGAGTTCATTTGATACCCCAACGGTCAGTCGTTGGAGTGCGATCATCGATTTATTATCACACATTTTCGGTTCTATAAAACTCTGTCACGGGCTGCAAACCTCCCTCTCTCCTCAGCCCATAACCCCTCTCCACAGCCCACTATCCCCCTAACACCTACCCCTCCGACCAGACCGTACGATCGCGATCGGAGGGTCGAAAAACCACCCCTAGACCCAAACCCTAGACAAAATTGCTATATATGGACACCCCCACGTCCAAAAATAGCGTTCCCCTACCTCCCACCTCAAATTCCGTGTTGCCATTCCTTCCGCCGCCACTTGTCACCGCCAGCACCACCCAGCATCGCCGCAGCCACCGGTCGCAGCCAATCCGCAGCTGCCACGCGTCCACGCGCCTCCCACAAGCCGTTGCGGCCCGCCGAGCCCATCCGTGGCCTGCCCGGGTCCAAGGGGAGCCACTGCCGCCCGGAGACAGTGGAGCCCGAGCCCTCGTGCCCCGCTCTCCTTCCGCTAACCTGCAGCGCCGCTAGGGAGTAGTGCTCGCCTCCAGTGACCCAGCCGCCGCCGCTAGCGCCTGCCTCTGTCGTTGCCGGATCTAGCCGCCTCGCACGAGTGCCATGCCGCCGGAGCATGCGACCACTGCTGCCTCACGCCGGCCGACCATCACCGTGGCTCAGTCGTTGCCCCCGTCCCCGCTGCTCCCCCGACCCCGCGCACCATCGGATCCGCCCGGCTGCCCCCGGATCCAAGGCCTCGCACCGCCAGAGCTGCCTCCAACTTCGTCCTTGCCGCCGGCTATCGTCGTGGCACCGTCGCCCCTGCATCCTCGATCCGATCGGGAGGAGGAGGATGAGCGCCCGCTTGCTTGTCGCCCTGTCACCTGTGTGGACCGGCCCAGCAGCGCCCCCGAGCCGGCCCAGCTCCCTACCCCACCAACCGGCCCAAGGCCCATGGTGAGCTCCCCTATCCAGCGCCCGATGCGCTCTGTAGGTATTCGGCGCCCAGTGCACTGTTCGGATTTGGCCCATGCCTTTTTTTCCTGCATAGCACATTTATCTGTTATCCACTAAATTGTATATTTGCACATTAGACCCCAAAGTTCATGCATTTAATATCTCCCAAACCGTGCATCACATGTAAAAACTTTATACATGAAAAATGATTAGAATTTCATGTAGATTCACATTTTCCAGCTCTCACATGTGTATAAAATGTTTAACTTGTTGTTTTCATGTAATTTTAATTAATGCCATGTAAAATGAATTGTTTAATAACTTCTAAACCGTAACTCCGATGCAAATGTTTTACATATGTAACTTGACTAGAAAAATGAGTAGAATCACATGCCACACTTTATTTACATGTTTAATAAATATAAAATTATGTTAGGACATATCTGGACCAAATTCATAACTTGCATATGAGGACGTTTCGGAAATGCTATATGTTGCTCCTGGCATCATTTAAAATGCCTAGTTATTGTAGTAGTGTATGCTTCACTGTTTGCCATGTTAATCAATATTTAGTATTGTCGTGTACCTAACGAAAGTGAACTAAGTAATTCAAATGTGGGGTTTCGTCAATATGCAACTCGTTGCATATTGAGCTTCACTTTAATGTGTAGTAGTTGTTTGATGTGATTTGCCATGCCTTGCATATCTAAATCGGACATGCATCATGTTTGTTTGCGCATCATGTCATGCATATGTTGTGGTGTATCGTGTGTTGATTGTTTGTTTTCGGGTTGCTTCTTCTCGATAGAGTTCCAAAAGCGTTCGGAGTATGGGGATTCGTTCGACTACGTTGGCTCGTCTTCTTCATGGATTCGCTCTTCTTCCAAGCGGGATCTCAAGCAAGATGACACATTTCCCTGGATACCACTACTATCATTGCTATGCTAGTTGTCCCGATTTTATCGTTATGTGATGCTACCTACCACTTGTTTGACAAGCCTCCCAACATTGCCATGAAAGCCTTAACCCTTCCACGTCCCAGCAAACCTTTGTCTGGCTATGTTACCACTTGGTCGGCCCTTCCTATAGCGTTTCTAGCTGCAGGTGAAATTGCTTCCATGTGTCAACATGGACATTCTTTTGTTATCACAATATTATTGCTATTTAATTTAATGCACATATATACTTGGTAAAGGGTTGAAGGCTTGGCCTTTTGCTCGGTGTTTTGTTCCACTCATGCCGCCCCTAGTTACGTGTGAACCGGTGTTATGTTCCATAATTGAGCGCTCCTAACATGCTCGGAGTTGTTATGGGGACCCCCTTGATTTTCGTTTTAGGATAAAGGTTGTCTGGCAAGGCCCAATATTGGTACTACATTTGCCTAATAACTAATAAAAACGCATAAGGACCCGCCGGCACCCACGGATAATTTAATCAACCCCCGGGCCAGTGCTCCTCGTGAGTGTTGTTCCAAAATAGAACACTATGCGGGGCCAACCCGGGGCAACTCGGGAGATTTCTATCAGGCCACTATACGCATGGCTCATCTGTCATGCCCTGAGAACGAGATATGCGGCTCCTATCAGGATTGTCGGTGCGTCGGGAGGCCTTGCTGGATTTGTTTTACCTTTCTCGAACGTCTTGAGTGAGGAATTCCGATTTTCTTCGGGCTATCTCGAGGTGGCGGATTTCCTGTGAAATTGCCTAGGAAGATCACGAGATCCGTGGTCGGGGTTATTCCCGCTGCGTGTGGTTAATTTGTGATGGATTAGTTGGAGCATCCCTGCAGGGTTAAATCTTTTGTAAAGTTGTGCATGTGGTTATGTGGCAAACGTGGACACTTTGTTTAACACCTGGTCATAGCTAACTTGAAGTAAACTCAAATAAAATACACCAACCGTGTGCGTAACCGTGACTGTCTCTTCTCGCGAGTCCTTATCCGAGAGAGAACACGGTGGGGTTATGTTTGATATAAGTAGGTGTTCAGGATCAGTTAGTGATCATTACTAGTTCATGACCGTCATGCGTAGACCACCATACTTTACTTTCTATATTCGTAAGTTAGCCACTCAAATAAATGCTTAGTCGCTTGCTGCAGCCTCACCACTTAACCATACCTCACCCATTAAGCTTTAATAGTCTTGATACCCTTGGAAATGAGATTGTTGAGTCCCTGTGGCTCACAGATTGCTACAACAACAGTTGTAGGTACAGGTAATGCGATGATTTGACAAGAGAGCGATGCTTGTTTGTTTGGAGTTCTTCTTCTTCTTCATCAATCTAGGATGGGTTCCAGGTGGCAGCATGGGATAGCAAGGATGGATGTCATTTTATCATTTGATTTCGTCCATAGTCGGACCCTGCTCTTCTATATGATGTTTGAGTATGTTGTTGTATTGATGTGATATTGATGTAGCTTGTGGCGAGTGTAAGCCAATTCCATATACTCATCTCTTCTGTACATGTACTTGTAATGATATCCATTCTCGCAACACGACGAGATGCGCTTCTATCCCTGTCAAGGCCCTCATGCCAAAATAAGGATAGGATTGCATCTTGGGCGTGACAAGTTGGTATGAGAGCATGTACCAACCTAGGATCCCCCTTGATTGATCGAACTTGGCCGAGTCGTGTCTAGTGAAAAACTATTTTGAGTCTAGTTATATGGGAGAGTAGGATTCTTTTTACTCCTCTTCTATGCTCTGGTGAGGTAATCGACTTAGGAATTTTGATTCTACCCTCTTCTCACTCAAATTTTTTTAGGATCATGTGGATATTTTGGAATCCATATGACGTCGATGTGACGGAGTTCTGTCTTGGTGCCTCCTGTCTGACTTGATTTCTTCCGGGGAGTTGAGCTCCAGGGGATTCTTGACACATCGTTATCGTTTAGTTTCCTTAGTATCTCAGGACGGAGGATGTTCAAAATTGCTTCAATACTAGTAGTGGCGAGAGGAGTCCGGCATCCCCAGTACTGGTGGAGAGAGTTCGGATGTACTCCCATTCTTAGTATCGTTGTGTTTTTGAGGGTCCAAGATAGATGAGTTTCCGAGACCTCTGGTTATGTGTTGACGGATGTGTTACATTGGATCGTAGTATTATTGTTAGGAGTTGAGTGATAGATTTTTCTCCTTGTATCCGTGGACCCGATTGCATAACCGGAAGATTTCGGGAGTTCTTAGGTGGGAATTCAAGTAGTTACCTAGGCTATCTTTCAACAAATGTGTGATGTGAGGTTGGGGTTTGACATCTAGTGGATTCGTTTGTTCACGGTCTTTCTTACAGAGGACAGTCTCGATATATGTCATCAGATATGCTTCGTCAAACCTTGTAGTTCGCTACGCCTAGGGAGCATATTTGAGCGTCATTTCAATATGACAATCCAATGTACGATCGAGCCCATGCAAACCTTACCACGAAAATATCAAGCGGAATCTCTGTCATGAATTTGTTCTGGCTTGTTTCGTAAGCCTCATCCGTTATTCTATTGGTGTATGGTAATTCGAGTTGCTTTGATGTCAAGTGGTGATTTCATATCTTTCCTAAGAAGTGTTCTCATGTTATCTGGGAATGCTAATTCTTTTCTCAATCAAGTTGTCATATCAATTCTTTCTATCTCGTGTGCTTCTCTTCAAGATAATTCTATCCTCTTCAAATTTGCAAGATCAATCCTCTTATTTATTTCCAGAGTTCGTCTCATCTGTCCCAAGTTTTCTTTGTTTTCCCCACCCTCCCGCCCTTTTTGTTCAATGATCAAATCTCATCCAAGTTCTTTCTCTTCATCAATGCTTCCGCTATCATTTCTTCATATTGTATCCGGTGATTTCTTGTGGAGATTCTCAAGAGTTTCAATTTCAAGATCTATCCTCATATTCCTTGTTCTCATTGTTACTCTTCTCCGGTGGATTCAATTCTAGATCTCGGTGTTCATCATACCTTTTTCATTCATTAAATGTTTTCCATGTTCGAATTCTTATCCAAGCCTCTCTTGTTTATTCCTCTTTCTATTCTATTTGGAGCGCTGAAGATATCTCAGAAGACTTTCATTTCCATTCATATCCTCTTAAATTATTTCAAGGCTATCATATCATCAAGTTCTTAATTTGTACCGGTGCAATCTCTCTTTTTAATCAATCGTTTCAACGGAGTTTTCTTTGAGTGGGCCCATAACCCACAGGTGTTTTCCCGGGATCTTATGTGTCTCTTCTAATCTTTTCGGAGATGTTCTCAAGTTCTCTTCTAATATGACGTAAGAATGAATTTCATCAGTCATATGCCTTCTCGAAGATCGCTTCTAAATCATTTTCATTGTTGGCTCAACCTTATTATTCATTTTTTCGGAGTGTCTCAATAATTCATGGTGTTGCTTCTCATCGTCATTCTCAGTATTCAAGACCGAAGGAGAGTTTCTCTTAATCTTGGTCCATTCTCTTGAAGATTTGTCATGTCATCTTGATGATTTCCTCTCAAATGGTTTCCATTCATGAGAAATTTCTCCCATATCTACCCGGTGCATTCAGAGTTGTCTTCATTTCTCGATCCTCCGAAGGCCATCATTTTAGAAGATTTCTTTGTTCTCAGCTTTCAGCTTTCGTTCTCAAACTCTTCTCAATTGTTGTTCCTTCGTTCGTATCTCAATTATTCCGGTGTTCTCGTTCAAGACTTCTTCGAGTTTGTGATATACATCCCTCTCTTCAATTCTCGCAAGAAGAATAAGTGTTGTGCAAAATCCGTTGATTGTCATCAATTCAACTTGATGAAGGATCAGAATAACATCATTCTTATTCTTTTCATCAAGGTGATTTCAATCCTTCTTCTGGAGTTGTTCATGATATCAATTCTCGATTCTAATTGCCCATCTTTTCTTTTCTGGAGCTCCAAGTTTTCCTCAAGTGTCTCGTTGGGAAGCTTCATCTAAATCTTAGAAGGCATCAATCTTGTTCTTTTGCAACCTTCACTTCTTTTCTATCATCCTTTCATTCTGGTGTTCTTCAAGATGCTTCTTCATGGTGGTTTGTTAAGGATATAATTCTTATCGAGTGTTCTTCAAGATTCTTGTTGGAGGTGCTCAAGTGTTCTATATCTTGGGTTTCTAAGTTCAATTCCTTCTTCATTGTCTTTTGAGATGGTGTTATTAAATTCTTGATTATGAGGAGCCTTGAAGGGAAAATTGTCAACAATAAAGATAAGTAAACCCATCTTGTTTTCTCGGAGTTATCTTGGGTTGGATTTCACCTAAAGCATTTCCTAAGGATTGTTGCTATCATGGTGTCATATATGATTCAAGTGTCTCCACCACCTCTTGGTGAAAGAAATTTTGCATATATTGTTGCTCTCAAGCAATCAATTGTTTCTGTTGTAGCAGGTTGTCACCTCATGATTTTGAGATGTTTTCCACAAGCCCATAACAAGCTATTCTTTTCATTGTTGATTCTCCATCAACCCCGTTCACCCTATGCTTCTCAAGTTCAATGGTGGCAGAAGTTGTTATTTTTCTTCTCCGTTCTTTTCCTTCCAATGATCTAGTTTCTATTCTTTTCTTCCAGAGGCGTTGTCATGCTGCTCTCTTTCAACTATCATCTCGTTGTATCAAGATCATGTTCTTTCTTTGCTTATTCTTTTTACCAGAGTGTTGTGTTCTATGTCCAAGTTATTTCCTTCTTATCAAATTTTTCCTCTCTATCCTACTGAAATGCTACCGAAATTTCTTTTGAATTCTTGCTTGTTCCTCATGTCATTCTTCATCTCTTTCCAACCTTCATGTTTCATTGGTTTCACTCGTTGTCAAAGAAGCAACTAAGTTTTACCTCTTGCTCTTTCTCTTCCCCTTCTCATTCTAGATCTTAGGACAAGATCCTCGTGTAGTGGAGGAGAGTTGTAACAGCCCGGGACCGACGCTCTAGAAGATTCCCCTTTTATTTCCATTCTCGTTTGTGTTTTGTTTGGTTGTTGCATTCATCATTGCATCATTCGCATCATCTGCATAGCATCATCACTCATTTTTGAAAACTTGCATCCGTGAGTAGCTGTCGGTTCTCTCCGTTCGTGTCATCAACCTTTCGAGACCAACCACAGATGCACGCGCTCGCGGCATCGATGAAATATTGTTTTTAAAGTGCGTATGAAATATTCTTGGATTGGGTCGAAACCTGGCGTGCGGTATTATTATAGCGTATGTAGACCGCCTACCAAATTTCATCGCATTCCGAGTTCGTTTGATATCCCAACGGTCAGTCATTGCAGTGCGGTCATCGGTTTATTATCGGACGTTTTCAGGTCTATAAAACTCTGTCATGGGCCGCAAACCTCCCTCTCTCCTCAGACCACAACCCCTCTCCACATCTCACTAGCCCACCTAACACCTACCCCTTCGACAAGACTGTCCGATCGCGATCGGATGGTCGAAAAACCACCCCTAGACCCAAACCCTAGACAAAATTGCTATATATGGACACCCCCACGTCCAAAATTAGCCTTCCCCTACCACCCACCTCAAATGCATGGTGTACCTAACGAAAGTGAACTAATTAATTCAAATGTGGGGTTTCGTCAATATGCAACTCGTTGCATATTGAGCTTCACTTTAATGTGTAGTAGTTGTTTGATGTGATTTGCCGTGCCTTGCATATCTAAACCGGACATGCATCATGTTTGTTTGCGCATCATGTCATGCATATGCTGTGGTGTACCGTGTGTTGATTGTTTGTTTTCGGGTTGCTTCTTCTCGATAGAGTTTCGAAAGCGTTCGGGGTATGGGGATTTGTTCGACTACGTTGGCTCGTCTTCTTCATGGATTCGCTCTTCTTCCAAGCGGGATCTCACGCAAGATGACACATTTCATGGATTCGCTCTTCTTCCAAGCGGGATCTCACGCAAGATGACACATTTCCCTGGATACCACTACTATCATTGATATGCTAGTTGTCCCGCTTTTATCGTTATGTCATGCTACCTACCACTTGTTTGACAAGCCTCCCAACATTGCCATGAAAGCCTTAACCCCCCCCCCCACGTCCCAGCAAACCTTTGTATGGCTATGTTACCGCGAGCAAGAGTGTTCACAAAGCTGGATTTAAGAAGCGGATATCATCAAATATGTATCAAACCCGGGGATCAATGGAAAACAGCCTTCAAGACAAAGGAATGGTTGTTTGAATGGCTAGTCATGCCATTTGGACTCTTCAAATGCACCAAGTACCTTCATGCACTTGATGAATCAAGTCCTTCGACCCTTCTTATCCCACTTTGTTATGGTCTATTTCGATGACATCTTGATCTATAGCAAGGATAGGGATGAACATTTTGACCACATTCGGAAGGTGTTAGAAGTACTAAGGGAAAATGAGCTCTACGTCAACTTGAAGAAATGTGTTTTCCTGCAAACACAACTTCTTTTACTAGGATTCATCATAACATGTAACGGTATTCGTGTTGATGTTTCTAAGGTTGAAGCAATCCGAGAATGGCCAACTCCGAAGACCATTTCTGAGGTAAGAAGTTTTCATGGCCTTGCAACTTTCTATAGGGGATTTGTGAAGAATTTCAGCACTATCATGGCACCAATTACCGAGTGCCTGAAGAAAGGAAAGTTCCAATGGACAGAAGCGGCTAAAGCTAGTTTCAATGAGATCAAGCAAAAGCTCTCAGAAGCTCATGTCTTGGTTCTACCTGATTTCAACAAGACTTTTGAGTTACAATGTGATGCAAGTGGAGTAGGCATTGGAGTTGTTCTATCTCAAGAAAGGAGGCCCATTGCTTTCTTTAGTGAGAAGTTAAGCTAAGCTAGACAGAAATGGAGGACCTATCAGCAAGAATTGTATGTCGTTTTCAGATCCTTGAAGACTTGGGAAATCTATTTGTTGCCTAAAGAATTCGTTGTTTATAGTGACCATCAATCCTTGAAATATTTTAGAAATCAGAAGCATATCAATCGCATGCTAGCAAGATGGGCAGCATATCTGGAGAGATTTAACTATCTCATCGTGCATAAATCTGGAACAACTAACCGAGTGGCCGATGCCTTGAGTCGTCGTGCATGCCTCCTGACTTTTTTTAAGGCTAAACTTCCAGGCATGGATCAAATAAAGGAATTGTATGAGGATGATGAAGACTTTGGCCACGTTTGGGTAAAGCACATCAGGGGGAAACCATTAGGTGATGATTATTTGGTGCACGATGGCTATCTCTTCAAAAATGATCATTTGTGCATCCCAAGGAGTTCTCTGCATGACAAACTAGTTAGAGAACTCCATTCAAGTGATCTTGTGGCCATGTTGGACGAGACAAGACTATCGCTAACCTGGAAGCTCGCTATTTTTGGCCACAACTAAAGAGAGATGCTGGAAAGTTTGTTCAGCGATGCCCTATATGTCAAACCTGCAAAGGCCAAGTGCAGAACACAAGGTTATACATGCCTTTGCCTGTTCTTGTTGCTCCATGGGAGGACATCTCTATGGACTTCATCTTGGACTTGCCAAGAACAAGGCGAGGGAGTGATGTTGTGTTTGTGGTCGTGGACAGATTCTCTAAGATGGCTCATTTCATCCCATGCCGCAAGACAACGGATGCTCGTCATGTAGCAAACCTATTCTTTCGGGAAGTGGTCAGACTTCATGGAGTTCCAAGGTCCATCGTCTTAGACCGTGATAGCAAGTGCATTTGGCTCACTTTGTGGAAGCAATTCAACACTGAATTGAAATTTTCTAGCACTGCCCATCCACAAATAGATGGACAAACTGAAGTGGTGAACAAATTTTTTGGTAATCTGATCCGGTGCATTTGTGAAGAAAGAAAGGAACAATAGGATTTGGCTTTAGCTCTTCCAGAGTTCTCCTACAATAACTCCAAGCATAGGTCCAGAGGAAGGAGTCTTTTTTCAATTGTCTACACTAAAGTTCCAACACATGTGGTGGACCTGGTGAAGCTATCATAAGGGGAAACTCAAAGTCAGCATTGTCCTTTGCTGATAATTACACTGAGTTATTTGAAGAAATTCATGGTGTTTTGGAAGCACAAAATCAAAAATATAAACAACTTGTTGACTGCAAAAGGAGGCCGAAATCATTCCAAGTTGGTGATAAGGTGATGGTCTACCTTCGAAAAGAGAGGTTGCCTTTAGGTGTTAAAGGAAAGCTTAGGCAGCAAAAGTATGGGCCCTTCTCTATCGTGAAGAAGATAAATGGTAATGCTTATGTGATAGATCTTCCAAACAACATGGGTATATCCAACACTTGACTTACTCTCTACCATCCAGAAAAAGCACTCTATGAAGATAACTCGAGGGCGAGTTCCAAACAATAAGGGGAGAATGATGAGGAACACTAGATAAAAAAAAATCATATGCCAGGTTTGTTTGGCTACTTCTAGATGGTTCCACACCAATGTAGTATTCCTCTTCTTACCTATTGTTTTTTAAAGTCCTCTAGTTGTGAATGGCTGTGAGTAGAACAATGGATCTTAGGTAATGTTTTCTAAAGTCTTCTAGTCATAAGTAGAAATATGTTAAGGCTTTCCAAAGCCCTATAAATAGAGGTTTTCATCTCTAGTTGATAACAAGACTATGTACCATTTCCTATAATAAAACTTTTTCTATTTAAGATCTTGGACTAGATCTTATACTCTGGGAGTCTTGAATTGAACTCCTATTGACATATCAACCCTACCTCCGCCTCTAAAGCAATATCTAGCACAGCACTAGTTCCTTCAACACTTGTGCTATAGCACGTTAAAGTAGTTCCTTCAACACTTGTGTTGTATACATTGTAGCAGCAAGGTCCACAACATTGTCACAACATTACGCTGCTTCATAAAGTTACTAATCATTTGAAATTTCAACATTTTGACAATGCATCTCCCTTTTTTCACATAGTTATGTCTGCCCTGGCCAGTACAGTCAAAATACCAATTACACTCCCTGTTTGGTCGTCAAATGCCAGGCCAGCCAATGCTCCTCATTCTCTCTTAGAAAAGCATCACATCTAAACACGACAGCTAAGCTTTGAACACCCTTTTAAGAGTTGGTAGATGCATCAAAAGCATCCGGCTATAATATTACGAGTACAAAACGATAAGAGAACTCAAAATTGCTGTGCACGTCAAAATCAACTCAAACCCCAAGCGATTTCTGCTTCTTAGCAGTATTCATGTATGGCCGAAGCACAAACTCGGTCTGCGCTTCGCTTTGGTCCACAGTTCCTTGTTTGATCTGTCCGGGCAAACACCAAGGTATGTCAGCACAAGACCTACGAAAAGCATCAAACAGCACGGTAATAGCGGCCAGACGGAGGCAATTATTCACCTGATAGAGTCGCAACTCAAAACGGGGCCCAACCTCCTTCAGGTCAATGGATTTGGGGCCACCATGTTCTTCATAAATGTGATGCCTGCAATAATAAGTGAAACAAATGAAATGGCAGATGATATGTTTCATGGAAAAATATTCAGGCATATCGGAAGGCGGTATATTTTCTGGATTTTTGAGACGAGACTCAATCCAGCGCTGTGTTGTGTGAATATATTCTATGCAACTACTGACATCAACAAAATATCAACAAGGATGATAAACAGGGTAAGATGGTAACCTGAAAGATATATAGTCGTCTCTATTTGCAAAAGTGATTAGACGCTTCGAGTCTGGCTTCGGCACAGGAAAGAGATGCTTCATTATATTAGCAGTCCTTTCACCAGTCTGTAACAATTCAACCAAATCAGACAAAGACAGGTTTCATTTCCAACAAAATAAAGCACAATCAGAAAGATAGCAAAGAAAACTAGGAATACAAGCAGCTTCCACATGAACTTTTAATGAGAGCTTGTCTACTGCAATACTAAAATAGTAACCAGGGATACCATATCCAACAATGCCAGTGGCCTAAATTCCTTTTAGAACCAAACAACCAGAGAAAAAGTGGCAAAATTACAATTGCCTAACCAAATACTAAGTGGCTGTTCGGAATCCCTCCGCTCTGCAACTCAGCTGCAGAGCGGAGCGGCATGCAGCTATATTTCAGCGAGCGGCTAACAGGGTGCTCCGCACGCTCCGCTCCATAGTGAAGTAGCAGAGGGTTGCCGAACACAGCCTAAGGCGGAACTCCCAAAAATGAAATTCAAGCCAAATAAGAAAAAGTGGAGGTGCTATGTTTAATAATTTTGGATGGTTTGAGCTTGTCTTCACTAGTAAGCACATGTATCAGGTTAATGAGAAAAACATCACCACAGCCTTCAAATTTAGTAAAAAACTCGTATCAGAAACAGAAAAGGGCCAGAGCAAAATAATTCTTTTGCCCTAAGCAACAGTAGAAATGGTGGCGCTCAGTTTAGTTTTGAATGGTTTGAGTTTGTCTTCATTAGTAAGCATATCTCAGATTAACGAGAAACCGCAGCCACCAGATTTTGTGTAACAAACTTAGATCAGAAATAGGGAAGCAACACAGCAAAAAGGTGAGGTCAACAAGAAACAATCACCACACCCTCTATATTTTGCAAAAAGAAAATCTTAAACAGAAATGGAACATAGCAAGAAAATGGTTTCTCTTCTAAGCATGAGTAGGAAGTGGAAGCACTCAGTTTTAATAATTGTAAATGGTTTTAGTTCGTTTTCATTTGTGAGCACATCTCAGGTTAACAAGAAAAACATCACTGCAGCCTCCAATTTCATAACAAATTGAGATCAGAGACAAAAGGAACATAGCAATAGGAAGTTTCTTTTCTAAGCAAGAGCGTAAGTGGTGGAGGCGCTCAGTTTAGTAGTTTGAATGGTTTGAGTTGTCTTCATTAGCGAGTACATCTCAGGTTAACGAGAAAAACATCACTGCAGCCTCAAATTTCATAACAAATTTAGATCAGAGATAGAAAAGGAACATAGCAAAAAGAAGTTTCTTTTCTAAGCAAGAGTGTAAGTGGTGGAGGAGCTCAGTTTAATAGTTTTGAATGGTTTGAGTTGTCTTCATTAGTAATTACATCTCAGGTTAACGAGAATAACATCACTGCAGCCTCCGAATTTCATAACAAGTTTAGATCTGAAACAGAAACAGAGGGGGAACAGAACATAAAAAAAAGTCCAACCCTCATCCAATTACATCCTATCAGGATAACCAAGGCTGCTCAGATTTATAATTTTGAATGGATAGATGTTATCCTCATAGTTGGTCTCAGGTTAACGAGAAGACCATCATTGCAGCTAGGCAACTAACCAGTGTAAGAAGCACATAATTTGTTTGAGGTAAAATAAGCAAACAGGTATTTTGTACTACTGTGGACATTTCTCAACGAGAAGTGCAGCTAATACCAAAGCTGCTCAGTACATAGTTTTGAATGGATGTGTTATCCTCACAGTAGGTCTCAGGTTAACGAGAAGTCCATCATTGCAGCCATCAAGCCAGACAACAAACATTGTCTCAGGAAAATAAGCAAGCAAACTTACTGAAGAGTGGAAATTTCTTAAAAATAATACCAAAGCTGCTCAGTACATAGTTCTGAATGGGTGTGTTATCCTCATAGTAGGTCTCAGGTTAACGAGAAGTCCATCATTGCAGCCATCAAGCCAGACAACAAACATTGTCTCAGGAAAATAAGCAAGCAAACTTACTGAAGAGCAGAATTTTTTTTTAAATAATACCAAAGCTGCTCAGTTTACATAGTTCTGAATGGGCATAATATCCTCATAGCATGTCTCAGGTTAACAAGAAAACCATCATTGCAGCCAACGTAGATAACAAGTAAAGTACTATTTTTAGTGTGAACTTTTGTGCTCACAACAAAACAGCAGTAGCAACAAAGCACACAAGCATACAGCAGAGCAGATAAAAAATATCTTGGAACCTAATATTCAATGGAACTGGAGGAGCTCAGAATCAGATGATCATGAAATCATCATCAAATTCCTCATTAATAGCAATATAAGCATTATCACGAATATTGTTCTTGAGAGTATGTATGTGTGTATGCATGAGCAACATTAGATAAGCCAGAATCATCACAGCAGCCTCCAGTGTGAGCATATATGCATGTGTGAATGGGCCACTGATAAATGATATGTCTGGAGACACCAAAAAATAAAAGCAAAAAAACATTATGGAATACTGCAGGATGTTCATCCTAATTCTTTAACACAGATACCTAAGTGCTAACACAAAACTACTTTCCAGGCCACAAGGTGAAAAATTACAAACAAAACATAAATAAAGCATGAGAGTAACATTGTTAATTGCTGTCTGCATGCATGAAATGAACATGAACATTTAACAGGTGAGACATATTAGAACAAAGTGAGTCAGGATTCAAGTATGTAATACCTTAGTTGTGAAATTGTCCAGTATCAAATGAGGGTAAGCTTCTGACATTTTGCCCATGGCCTTCCTATCTTTGATATCATGCCGTGTTACCTGCCAAAGATGGAACCACAAGTTACCACCAAGAATGGTATCCCATGTTGTACAGCGCCCAAAACAGATAAGGGCACTTACCACATTGAGTAACCCAAAGTATGCAGTTGGACCTAATGGTAGATGACACACAATCAAACCATCAGGCTGACCACGATGCTCATGCACCAAAATAAGATCAGTGATCTCGTGTGATCGGCAGGACTCAACGATTTCTGAGATCACCTGCCAGGAAGAATAAATGGATCGATAAGAAACAGTAGCCAAAACTCACCAATGATACGATTGAAAAGTACAGTCCAAACAAACACTACTTAGCCTGTTCACTTTCTAATCAATCAAATCTTATGTGAATGACACCTAATCTGATGTAGGTGCTCAAAGTATACACAAGATGGAATGCTTCCGTATCATACCTGGCCACCACGGTTCATCCTCTGTGAGTTCGGAAATACAACTTTCAGCTCCTAGCAAATGAACAAGATTGACCAGTCAGTAAGCACAGGATGCGCCATTTTAACCTATCAGAACACCTTCCAATTCACAGTATAAACACAACCTTAACAAACTGAGTCAGGGGTGCACTCGGGTTACGGGATGTGGTCAAGAGAATCTTGGGCTCGCGCAGCGTGGCGCCAGCGTACTCGTCATCTATGATACTCCTCGGCACTGCCACCGACCAACCAACCATGAGAAGCGCAACAAAATAAATAGAGAAATGGGAAGGTGTGGGGGATGGATCCGACGAAACCTGCCCGGTCTTGGTCGTCGAGGTCGATCTCGCGGCGGAGAGCGAGCTCCTCGTTGCGAAGCTCGGTGGGGATAGGCTTGCCCTCCTCGAGCGCCTCCCGGACGCGGCGCTTCTTCTCGTAGTGCTGACGCTCCTTCCCCTCGAGGCTCTTCCGGTAGAGGTACTCCCGACGCAGCCGCGTGTTCCGACGCAGCATCGCGCCTCCCTCTCGCGACCGGGCCACGCAAAACCCTAGCTAGGCGCTTGACGAGTGGAGGCGATAAACCCTAGCAGCGACTTCGAAGCTTGGCGGCGCAGCGCGAGCCTGGACACGGAGTCGTGGAAGGAGTGTGCTTGTTTTAAATAGCAACACGTGTGGGCTTCTATGGCCTCTCCAGACGGGCTTATGGGCTTCTCCAGACGGGCTAATAGCAAACGTCGTAACCTAGACTATAAAAAAAATCAAACGTTTGTAACCGATGATGTTTAAGTCGAAAATCACTAATTAATGGTACCTTGCAAAGGTTTCTCTCACCTTCTCTGATACACAAGTGACATATTATATGTGTGTTATTTGTCTTAAACTAAAAGTTTCTTTTAGATTCGTTTTTCGAAACGTTTCATCTCTTGAATGATCCAAATTATGAATCGTCTTCACGGTTAGGTTATCGCATGGAGATCTTCAAAAATAAATCTCATATCAATAAGTTTGGACAAACCTTTCATTGAGAAAAAACAAAATAAAAAATTAAAAGTAACAAAAAATGATAAACGAAAGAAAAACAAGAAAAAACGATAACACACTTTGCGTTTTCACCTTTGGGGAGGAAGCACACATGCGAATTTTCCCTTTTCACGAAGCACAATTGTACTACTCGGAAAAGCATACTCTGGTTTTTCCATTTTAAGGAAGCACGATTGTGCTTCTCGTGGAAGCACAGGGCGTGTTTTTTCCTTTGTTGAGAAAGCACGGTTACGCTTTTCGTCGAATCATATGTTGTGTTTTTCGCGGAAAGACATTGTTTCTCCAAAAAAAATGCTAGGACATAAGAAAAGCCAAAAAACAAAAAAACATGTAGAAATAAAAAATAAAAAATAATATCGCGTAGGTGCACCTAGTGTGCGGGCAGTCACTGGGCACACCACGTGACGCCTCGAGAGGCTCTTGGAACAGTCGCTCTGGTTACCCCGAAGCGGTACTCGTGAGATAGTTACACCCGCTTTAAGTAGAAAGTCAGTAATGCTAAATCTAATCATGATAAAACATCACATCCTCTTCAGTTAGTTTGGTCAGGTACATGATACTAGTAATCCTTGGATATTTGAGCTAAAATTGAACTCAACGTGGTGAGTCAAATTAAGAAAACTTAGCTAAAACCACCTCAATTTAAAAGGGACAAAAAAAGGATCGAGACGAAAAGAAAAAGGTTCGATGCGGAAAGAAAAAAGAAACTCAAGTACACTACCTCAACTCAAAGTATTTCTACTTTGATGAAGAAGGAACTCTATGGTACGATAACATTGTGAACACCAATCAGCCTGTGGGGTGAAGCACCCCACCAACATCCCATGGACTCTACACCAATACCTGAAGTGCGGACAACTGACTAGAGAACATGAGCATGCCATCGAAACCGAGGTTAACTCACTCCTCTCTAAGCTAGACATGGCTACCACCTCAGACCGAAACTCTATGTATACTCAGGTACCAAGAAAGCGACCATGGAGAGAGAGGACATAGAAGCTATGGTAGAAGATGAGCAAGGAGAAGAATAGAAGGCTTCCAACCAGGACGTCTAGGTCAACAGAAGGTTTCCGACGAAGCCAGACCATTCGGACTCTTGCTCGGACGTCCGGCCCCTAAAGGACGCCTACGATGCTTGGATATCTAGGTTCCATCTCAGACCATCCAGCAGATGCCCGAACATCCGGGTAAGACCCCTCACATCAAAAGCATGTCTGTTAGCAGTTCAGACCAAGTGGCAATGTATCCTTCTCTCTCACCCCTATCCCGGTTTGTACTATAATAGTTGCTCCCAAGCTCCTCTCTAGCGTTTGTTGGAAATATGCCCTAGAGGCAATAATAAATTAGTTATTATCATATTTCCTTGTTCATGATAATCGTTTATTATCCATGTTATAATTGTATTGATCGGAGACTTAGATACATGTGTGGATACATAGACAAAACCACATCCCTAGTATGCCTCTAATAGACTAGCTCGTTGATCAAAGATGGTTAAGGTTTCCTAGCCATGGACATGAGATGTCATTTGATAATGGGATCACATCATTAGGAGAATGGTGTGATGGACAAGACCCAAACTACAAACGTAGCATATGATCGTGTCAGTTTATTGCTACAGTTTTCTGCATGTCAAGTATCTGTTCCTATGACCATGAGATCATGCAACTCACTGACACCGGAGGAGTGCCTTGTGTGTATCAAACGTCGCAACGTAACTGGGTGACTATAAAGGTGCTCTACAGGTATCTCCGAGGGTGTCTGTTGGGTTGGCATGGATCAAGACTGGGATTTGTTACTCCTTGTGACGGAGAGGTATCTCACGGCCCACTCGATAATACAACATCACAACAAAGCCTTACAAGCAAAGTGACTAAGTGTTAGCCACAAGATCTTGTATTACGGAACGAGTAAAGAGACTTGTCGTTAACGAGATTGAACTAGGTATAGAGATACCTGTTGGCAAACGTCGCATGGGAAACAAAAAAATTCCTACGCTCATGCAAGACCTATCCATGGTGATGAGCATCTACGAGAGGGAGAGTGGATCTACATACCCTTGTAGATCGCTAAGCGTGAAGCGTTAAGAAACGCGGTTGATGTAGTCGAACGTCTTCGAGATCCAAATCGCCAAGCGTCCCGCGATCCAATCACGATCCGTCCCGATCAAGCACCGAACGGACGGCACCTCCGCGTTCAGCACACGTACAGCTTGATGACGATCTCTGCCTTCTTGATCCATCAAGAGGGAGCGGAGAGGTAGAAGAGTTCTCCGGCAGCGTGACGGTGCTCCGGCGATGGTGGTGGAGCTATTCCGGTAGGCCTTCGCCTAAGCACTGCAGAAATCCGATCTAGAGGAGAAACTATGCACTGGAGGAACGGGTAGCACGTGGCTGAAAATCTAGTGCCAAAAACCCTAAAACCTCCAGTATATATAGGAGGAAAAGAGGAGGAGGCTTGGCCCTCAAGGGACCAGCCCTTGGTTTGGCCGAATCAAGTGGGAGAGGAGGAATCCTCCTCCAATCCTAGTAGGACTAGGATTCCTCCCTATTTTGCCTTTTTCCACCTTATCTCTTTGGGTTTTCTCTCCCAGTCGCATGGGCCTTGTGTGGGACTTCCATCAGCCCACTAAGGGCTGGTATTCACTTTTTCACAGCCCATGTAGCCTCTTGGGTCGAAATACCCCTCCCGATGGTCTCCCGGTACACTACCGATTAGCCCAAAACTTTTTCGGCGACCAAAATAGGACTTCCTATATATCAATCTTTACCTCCGAACCATTCTGGAGCTCCTTGTGACGTCTGGCATATCATCCGGGACTCCGAACAACCTTCGGTCACCACCATACATAACTCTATACTACCGAAATGTCACCAAACCTTAAGTGTGCAGACCCTGCGGGTTCGAGAACTATGTAGACATGACCGAGACACCTCTACAGTCAATAACCAATAGCGGGACCTAGATGTCCATATTGGTTCCTACATATTCTACGAAGATCTTTATCGGTCGAACCTCTATGTCAAGGATTCAGTTAATCACGTATGATGTTCCCTTTGTTCTTTGGTATGTTACTTGACCGAGATTCGATCGTCGGTATCTCCATACCTAGTTCAACCTCGTTATCGGCAAGTCTCTTTACTCGTTTCGTAATACAATATCCCGTGACCAACACTTAGTCACATTGTTTGCAAGGGTTATTGTGATGTTGTATTACCGAGTGGGCCCTGAGATACCTCTCCGTCACACGGAGTAACAAATCCCAGTCTTGATCCATGCCAACTCAACAGACACCTTCAGAGATACCTGTAGAGCACCTTCATAGTCACCCAGTTACGTTGCGACGTTTGATACACACAAGGCACTCTTCTGGTGTCCGTGAGTTACATGATCTCATGGTCATAGGAACATATACTTGACATGTAGAAAACAGTAGCAATAAACTGACACGATCATATGCTACGTTTGTAGTTTGGGTCTTGTCCATCACATCATTCTCCTAATGATGTGATCCCATTATCAAATGACATCACATGTCAATGGCTAGGAAACCTTGACCATCTTTGATCAACGAGCTAGTTCACTAGAGGCATACTAGGGACAAAGTGTTGTCTATTTACCCACACATGTAATGTGTTTCCAATCAATAAAATTATAGCATGGATAATAAACGATTATCATGAACAAGGAAATATAATAATAAACACTTTATTTATTGCCTCTAGGGCATTTTTCCAACAGTCTCCCACTTGCACCAGAGTCAATAATCTAGTTCACATCACTATGTGATTTACATTGTAATGAATCGAACACCCATGCAACTCTGGTGTTGATCATGTTTAGCCCTTGGAAGAGGTTTAGTCAACAGGTCTGCAACATTCAGATCTGTGTGCACTTTGCAAATATTTATGTCCTTCTCCTCGATGTAATCGTGGATGGAGTTGAAGCGTCGCTTTATGTGTCTGGTCCTCTTGTGAAACCTTGGTTCCTTGGCCAGAGCAATAGCACCAGTGTTGTCACAGAACAGGTTCATTGGATTCAGTGCACTGGGCACTACTCCAAAGATTTGTCATGAACTGCTTCATCCAGACACCTTCCTTCGCCGCCTCCGAGGTTGCGATGTACTCTGCTTTGCATGTAGAATCAGCTACCATGCTTTGCTTGGAACTGCACCAGCTTACCGCTCCCCCGTTGAGAATAAATACGTATCCGGTTTGTGACTTAGAGTCATCCGGATCAGTGTCAAAGCTTGCATCGACGTAACCCTTTACGACGAGCTATTCATCACCTTCACAAATGAGAAACATTTCCTTAGTCCTTTTCAGGTACTTAAAGATATTCTTGACCGTTGTCCGGTGTTCCATTCCAAGATCACTTTGAAACCTTCCGGCCATAATTATGGCAAGGCTGACATCGGGTCTTGTGCATAGCATTGCATACATGATAGAGCCTATGGCTGAAGCATAGGGGATGACACTCATCTTTTCTCTATCTTCTGTAGTCAGTGGGCATTGAGTCTTACTCAACTCCACACCTTGTAACACAAGCAAGAACCCCTTCTTGGACTGATCCATTTTGAACTTCTTCAAAACTTTATCAAGGTATGTGCTCTGTGAAAGTGCTATTAAGCGTCTCGATCTATCTCTATAGATCTTAATGCCTAATATGAAAGCAACTTCTCCTAGGTCCTTCATTGAAAAACTCTTCTTCAAATATTCCTTCACGCTTTCCAACATTTCTATATTGTTTCCAATCAGCAATATGTCATCCACATATAATATTAGGAACTCTATAGAGCTCCCACTCACTTTCTTGTAAATACAAGCTTCTCCATAAACTTGTATAAACTCAAACGCTTTGATCACCTCATCAAAGCGCTTATTTCAACTCCGAGATGCTTGCACCAGCCCACAAATGGATCGCTGGAGTTTGCAAACTTTGTCAGCATTCTCTGGATCGACAAAACCTTCTGGTTGCATCATATACAACTCTTCCTCAAGGAAACCGTCGAGGACCGCTGTTTTGACATCCATCTGCCAAAATTCATAATCGAAATAGGCCGCTATTGCCAACATGATTCTGACAGACTTAAGCATCGCTACGGGTGAGAATGTCTCATCATAGTCAACTCCTTGAACTTGTGAAAAACCATTCGCCACAAGTCGAGCTTTATAGACGGTGACATTACCGTCCGCGTCCGTATTCTTCTTAAAGATCAATTTGTTCCGAATGGCCTTTCACCCTTCAGGTAATACTTCCAAAGTCCATACTTTGTTTTCATACATGGATCCCATCTAGGATTTCATGGCCTCTAACCATTTCTCGGAATCTGGGCCCATCACCGCTCCTCCATAGCTCGTAGGTTCATTGTTGTCCAACAACATGACCTCCAAGATAGGGTTGCCGTACCACTCAGGAGTAGTACGCACCCTTGTCGACCTATGAGGTTCAATAATAGCTTGATCCAAAGCTTCATGATCATCATCATTAACTTCCTCTTCTACCGTCGTAGGTTCCACAGAAACATCTTTCTGCGTTGCGCTACTTTCTGGTTGAAATAAAGGTTCAATAACCTCATCAAGCTCTATTTTCCTCCCACTCAATTCTTTCGAGAGAAACTCTTTCTCAAGAAATGTTCCGTTCTTAGCGACAAACACTTTGCCTTCGGATCTGAGATAGAAGGTATACCCGACTGTCTCCTTCGGGTATCCTGTGAAGACGCATTTCTCCGCTTTGGGTTCCAGCTTTTCAGGCTGAAGCTTTTTGACATAAGCATCACATCCCCAAACTTTAAGAAACGACAACTTTGGCCTCTTGCCAAACCAGAGTTCATATGGCGTCGTCTCAACGGATTTTGATGGTGTCCTATTTAAAGTGAATGCAGTTGTCTCTAATGCATAACCCCAAAACGATAGTGGCAAATCAGCAAGAGACATCATAGAACGCACCATATCTAATAAGGTATGATTACAACGTTCGGACACACCATTACGCTGTGGTGTTCCAAGTGGTGTCAACTGTCTTAAGTGACTACCAAACTCATAACTCAGATATTCACCTCCTCGATCAGATCGCAGGAACTTAATCTTCTTGTTATGATGATTCTCAACTTCACTCTGAAATTGCTTGAACTTTTCAAACGTTTCAGACTTGTGTTTCATTAAGTAAATATACCCATATCTACTTAAGTCATCAGTGAAGGTGAGAAAATAACGATATCCACCATGCATTGTAACATTCATTGGACAACACACATCAGTATGTATTATTTCCAATAAGTCACTCGCCCGTTCCATTGTTCCAGAGAACGACGTTTTAGTCATCTTGCCCATGAGGCATGGTTCACATGTGTCAAGTGATTCAAAATCAAGTGACTCCAAAAGTCCATCAGCATGGAGCTTCCTTATGTGTTTTACACCAATATGTCCTAAACGACAGTGCCACAAGAAAGTGGTACTATCATTATCAACTCTACATCTTTTGGCATCAATGTTATGAACATGTGTGTCATCACTATCAAGATTCAATATGAATAAACCCCTCACATTGGGTGCATGACCATACAAGATATTACTCATATAAATAGAAAAACCTTTATTCTCTAATTTAAATGAGTAACCGTCTCGCAATAAACAAGATCTAGATATAATGTTCATGCTTAACGCAGGCACTAAATAACAATTATTCAGGTTCATCACTAATCCCGATGGTAATCGAAGAGAGAGCGTGCCGACGGCGATAACATCAACCTTGGAACCATTTCCCACGCGCATCGTCACTTCATCCTTTGCCAGCCTTCGTCTATTTCGTAGTTCCTGTTTTGAGTTGCAAATGTGAGCAACCGAACCGGTATCAAACACCCAGGCACTACAACGAGAGCTAGTAAGGTACACATCAATAACATGTATATCATATATACCTTGTTTGTCGGTGGCCGCCTTCTTGTCAGCCAGGTACTTGGGGCAGTTCCGCTTCCAGTGACCAGTTCCCTTGCAATGAAAGCACTCAGTTTCTGGCTTGGGTCCATGCTTGGGCTTCTTTACAGGAGTAGCAACTGCTTTGCCATCCTTCTTGGTTTTACCCTTCTTGCCCTTGCCCTTGCCATTCTTCTTGAAACTAGTGATTTTTTTGACCATCAACACTTGATGTTCTTTCTGGATTTCAGACTCAACGACTTTTAGCATCACAAACAGCTCGGCGACTGACTTGTTCATCCCGTGCATATTATAGTTCATCACAAAACTCTTGTAACTAGGTGGTAGTGATTGAAGAACTCTGTCAGTGGTCGCCTCTGGTGGAAGGGCACTTCCCAACTCTGCTAAACGATTTGAATACCCAGACATTCTGAGTATATGCTCACTGATAGACCCGTTCTCCTCCATTTTGCAAGTATAGAACTTATCGAAGGTCTCATACCTCTCGATCCAGGCATTCTTCTGAAAGATAAACTTCAACTTCTGGAACATCTCATATGCTCCATGACGTTCAAAATGTCTTTGAAGTCCCGATTCTAAGCCATACAATATTACACACTGAACTATTGAGTAATCTCCAGAACGTGCCTCCCAAACGTTCTTAACATCTTCGGACGACATGTCTTCTGGTTGGTCACCAAGCGATGCATCAAGGACATATGATTTTTGGGAAGCCGTGAGGATAATCCTCAGATTACGGGCCCAGTCAACAAAGTTACTTCCATAATCTTTCAACTTAGCTTTGTCTAGGAACGCATTAAAATTCAGGGGTGCTACTGCGCGAGCCATTGATCTACAACATAAATATGCAAAGGTTACTTAGACTATTGTTCAAGATAATGAGTTTAGTTAATCGAATTACTGAAGCTCCCACTCAAATTGACATCTCTCATGTCATCTGAGTGTCACATGATCCAAATTCACCAACTCAAGTCCGATCATCACGTGAGTTGAGGTGGTTTCAATGCTGAACATCATCATGTTGATCATATCTACTATATGACTCATGTTTGACCTTTCGGTCTCTTGTGTTCCAAGGCCATGTCTGTACATGTTAGGCTCGTCAAGTTTAACCCGAGTGTTCTGCACGTGCAACACTGGCTTGCACCCGTTGTATGTGAACGTAGAGTCTATCACACCCGATCATCACGTGGTGTCTTGACACGACGAACTTTCGCAATGGTGCACACTCGGGGAGAACACAATTCAGCTTGAAATTTAAGTGAGGGATCACCTTATAATGCTACCATCGTCCTAAGCAAAACAAGGTGCGTAAAAGGATTAACATCACATGCAAATCATAAGTGACATGATATGGCCATGAACTTGTGCTTTTGATCTCCATATAGAAAGCACCGGCATGATCTCCATCGTCACCGGCATGACACCATGATCTCCATCATCTTGATCTCCATCAACGTGTCGCCATCGGGGTTGTCGTGCCCATCATGCTTATACTACTATTGCTACCGTTTAGCGATAAAGTAAAGCATTACATAGCGCTTAATGATTGACACGCAGGTCATGCAATAATTAAAGACAACCCTATGGCTCCTGCCGGTTGCTGTACTCATCGACATGCAAGTCGTGATATTCTATACATCACATGATCATCTCATACATCACATATATCACATCATGTAATTGTCCATATCACATCACAACATACCCTGCAAAAACAAGTTAGACGTCCTCTAATTGTTGTTGCATGTTTTACGTGGCTGCTATGAGTATCTAGCAAGAACAATTCTCACCTACGCATAAACCACAACGGTGATACATTAGTTGCTTTTCAACCTTCTCAAGGACCGCCTTTGTCGAATCCGATCCAACTAAAGTCACTATAGGAATTAGGCACTTTGCCGTCAACCATCCCGGACGGCAAAGGCATGCATCTCGGACGGCAAAGGCTTTGCATTCAGCCAGCAGACGGCCAACCGTCCGGCTGAATAAGCCACGTAAAGGGCGCTTTGCCGTTCGCTGGCGGATGGCAAATACCTTTGAATCTTTGTCGTCTGTCAGCGGACGGCAAAGGGCCTGGACGGAATATGTGTCGCCTTAGCTCCATTAAGGGCTTAACGGCGTGCTTTGTCGTCCGTTGGCAGACGACAAAGACCTTAGTTCTTTGCCGTCTGCCAGCGGACGGCAAAGAACCCACCTAGGCCAGCCCCAGGTTGCACAGGTAGCTGTCACATGGCATCTTTGTCGTCTGCCAGCAGACGGCAAAGTGGCTATATAGCCCCTGTTTTTTTTTCTTAAAATCATTCAATTTGACATAATATAACATATATATCCAACATATCAACAATACAAGTTTTCAACAAGCATACCAACAATAAGTTCCAACAAGCACACCAAATAAGTTCCAACAACATATCCAACATATACAAGTTTTGAACAACATATCCAAAACAAGTTTCCATAAACACAAAGGAAGCAGAAGTAGAAGAGTACACTCCATCAATGCAAGCTTCCTCATCTATAGCAAATCTACAAAGTAGGAAAGATGAAAGTTAGAAGAAGAAGAAGACTAGCTAGAAGAAAAGGAAGAAAAAGAAGAAGAAAAAGAAGAAGAAGAATTTATCTTCTCTTTCTTTTTCTCCTCTCTTCTCCTCTTCTCCAAGGTAGTAATGCCATTTTCTAGCTAACTAAGCATATCGAGTCATTTTGGAGGAAAAATGCTAAGTATAGGTCATTTTATATCTATCCTAGGTAGAATATATCATTTTGGAGGTAAGTAAGGTTATTATGTCATTTTTGAGGAAAATAAGCTAAGTATATGTCATTTTGGAGCTAAACCAAGGTTATTATGACATTTTTACCTAAGTGAGCTAATTATGTCATAAATGAACTAGCTAAGCTAATTATAGATCATTATTGAGCTATCCTTGGTAGTTATGCCATTTTGTACCTAAGTGAGCTAATTGTGTCATAAATGATCTAGCTAAGCTAGCTATAGATCATTATTGAGCTATACTAGGTACTAATGCCATTTTCTAGCTAACTAAGCATATCAAGTCATTTTAGAGGAAAAAATGCTAAGTACAGGTCATTTTATAGCTATCCTAGGTGGAATATACCATTTTCTAGCTAACTAAGCATATCAAGTCATTTTTGAGGAAAATAAGCTAAGTATAGGTCATTTCTTAAGCTAAGTATGCATTTGTTAATGAAAACACTTGGGAAAACTTACCATCAACACGGAGGTGAAGGACCGATAGGGTTTGCGCCAGGGTGAGACGTAGAAGGACCGGTCGGGCTTGCGGTAGACACAGAAGGATCGGTCGATGCTTGTCGGGAGGCACGCTGCACGAAAGATCATTTGCAATGTCTCCTTAGCATGATGCAACTCAAATGTGAATACTAGTAACTAATGACCATTTAAATGAAACTCACCGTGGGTGCTATAGCAATATGGGGCATCGACGGAGGGGTTTGACCATTGTTCTGGCACACGGTCTACACATTTTGTTTTCACGAATCATTCATATTAGTTAGTGATGAAACGAACATTACGTGCATGATTTGGCTAATATGCAGGAGAAACTTACCACGAGGAGCTCGTATAGGGCCCGGTGAGATGCGTCGTTCCGGTTCCTCTCCTCCTCCAACAGCCTAGCTGTCCTCTCCTCCATGTCCCTCTCCCTCTGCGCCGCCTGCTTGTTTGCCTCCGCCAGAAGCTCCTGGGCCCTAGCCTCAATGACGAGCTCCATTGGCCGTGGACGAGGCCTTATCTCAGGACCAGAGCTCTTCTGACGCTTCTTGATCTCCGGGAGAGTTCTAGGACAACGTATGAGTCCATCCCCAATGGCTATCGAGCCATGGGGCCTCCTGCCACCAGATATCATCACGAGCTCTGGATCAAAAGGACTTTGGCTCGGGTTGAAGTCCTCCCCTTTCCTCGCCTTCCCCTCATCCCTATACCTCACGAGCTTGTTGTGGGAGGAGATGTTGCTGAAGCTCTGTGGATGATCGAGGTCATCCTTAGAAAATGCCTTGGCCTTCTTGTACGAGGCAATATGGGCCATGGCATAGAGGTCGAACAGAGGTGGCACCTCCTTCTTGTTGTGTCACGCCTAAAAGAGAGGAACAAAATATTAGTTAAGGGCTCAAGCTAGCATGAAGAATGAAATTGCATGAATCATGAAGCAAACCACATACCCAGTTATCCCCGAACTCAAATAGGTTGGAGCTCCCTTGATGGTGTGGCACACCTCTCATTTGGGCATGCTTATGCTTGGCCTTGTTGTGTTCGGCTAGACATTGGGGGGAGCACCACTCATCCACCAATGCCTCCCAATAGTCCATCCTATCCGCACACCATCTCGGAGGCACCTAAGTTAGACAAGAGAAATTTCAGCGCTACGCCTATGAATCAAATCAAAGAAACTAAGTACAAGGCCTTAAGAATAGATAATTACCTTCACTAACTTCTCCTTACTCAGATAATTTTTGCAGCACTTGTTCTTGGCCCTCTTAATGTTAGTCGAGGCATAGTAGTCTCGAATAGCCTGCACCCGAGCCTCATGCCGCAAGTTCTGAAGTAGGCGCTTGCACTTGGCTTCGAGAACAACAGTCGCTTTCGCCTCGTCTTCCTCAAGACACCTGTAGAAGGTCTGCAATCAAACAAGACAACACTGATTAGTACAATCACTAGGTGTTGTTGATTTTTAATTCTGTAAAGGAGAAATTACCCAAAAGCGACGGATCACAATGTCAGCCACCATCTCGCACAAGACACCGTCGACCATCTCCTCCGGCGGGGCCGAGGCAGCCTTGTACACTCCCAGATCAGTGCTACTTGTGGAGACTCACCCTCATCGGGCAACTCGACCTTCCCCGGGAAGTGGTGCCGGAGAAGCACACCAAGGACCTGGTTGGGCCTGCGGACACCATGCTCGTATTTCCAACCCCTGCAGTAGGATAAGGCCAACACATTAGATATTAATTTGAAGAAACATGAAGGCAAAAGGTTAAAAAAGAGTAAATGCACTTACTTCTCCGCATTAGGCGCAATCAACCACCTCTGCTCGCGGGTCGTCGGCACGGGCAGCAGCTTTGTACAACCACACTGGTAGACCTTCTTGCCCTCCTCAACCAGCTCGCCCTCGCTATAGGTGTCCTCAGACAAGTTGTCCTCGCCACCATCAGCATGGCCACTAGCCTCCGGAGTCACGTGGGACGAAGGCTCTGGGACCCGAGTCTCCTGGGACGAAGACTCTGGGACCGGAGTCTCCTGGGATGAAGGCTCGGTGACCCGAGGCTCGTGGACCGGAGTCCAAGACGGGTCCATCTAATACGGAGCACTCCTGTGGTCGGGAGAATTAGCTGGGGGTGGCGGCGAGGAAGGCGCAACAGCCTTCCTACCTCTAGCACCTCTCTTCGGCTTCCCCCGACCTCTCTCGGTCGAAGAAGAAGTGCCCGCCGGTGTCTGCATGTTGTGTACCAGCGCTCTCTGGAGTTGTTGGGGTGGAATAATAGCACCCCTCCCAGCACACGCCGAGGAAGGAGGCTCAGAGCCCTCTCGACCCCCGCCCACCATCTGTCAACACCTGCAATGACAAAGAGTGAATGAAATTAGTTCAACATAAAAAAATTGAATACCTAATAACATGAACTAATTAATAATATATATGTACATAATAATAATTGAATACCTCACATTATAATAATAATTAATAATATATGTGTTGTGTCGGGGTCGGGTGCCGGGGGTGTCGTGTCGGGGTAGGGGTGCTGTGTCGGGGTATGGGGTGCCGTGTCGGGGTGTCGGGGTATCATGTCGGGGGTAGGGTGTCGGTGGTGTCGTGTTGGGGTTGGGGTGCTGTGTCGGGGTCAGGGGTGCCATGTCGGGGTGTCGGGGTGTCGTGTCGAGGGTCAGGGTGTCGGGGGTGTCATGTCGGGGTAGGGGTGTTGTGTCGGTGTCGGGGTGCTGTGTCGGGGGGTCGAGGTGTCGGGGTGTCGGGGGGTGTCGTGTCGGGGTCGGGGTGTCAGGGGTGTCATGTTGGGGGTGTCGTGTCGGGGTCAGGGTGTCGGGGGTGTCGTGTCGGGGTCGGGGTGTCAGGGGTGTCGTGTCGGGGTAGGGGTGCTGTGTCGTGGTCGGGAGTGTCGTGTCGGGGTGTCAGGTCGGGGTCGGGGTGTAGGGGGTGTCGTGTCGGGGTCGGGGTGTTGGGGGTGCCGTGTCGGGGTCGGGGTGTCGGGGGTGCCGTGTCGGGGTCGGGGTGTCGGGGATGTCGTGTCGGGGTCGGGGTGTCGGGGTGTCGTGTCGGGGTCGGGGTGTGGGGGGTGTCGTGTCGATCGGGGTCCGGGGTGCCGTGTCGGGGTGTCGGGGTGTCGTGTCGGGGGTCGGGGTGTCGGTGGTGTCGTGTTGGCGATCCTCGACCCGGTTACGTCGGCGCCGAAGCACCCCTCCTACTCCTCCTCTTCTTCTTATTCTCCTTCTTCTTTTTCTTCTTTTCTCCTCCTCCTCCTCCTCCTTTTCTTCTTCTTTTTCTTCTTCTCCTTCCTCTTCTTCTTCTTCTTCTTCATCTCCTTCTCCTCCTCTTCTTCTTCTCTCTTCTTCTAATTAACTACAACTAATTAACCTAACTACAACTAATTAACCTAACTACAACTAATTAACCTAACTACAACTAATTAACCTAACTAAAAAATGAAAAAATAAAGAGGGGGCTCACCGGAGTGGTGGAGGTGGAGGCCGGCGTTGGTGGAGGTGGAGGAGGCCGACGCCGACGGTGGGGTGTCGGGGCGGCGAGTGGCGCGGCGGGGACGGTGGCGGCGGGGGGCGCGCGGCGGCGGGGTCGACAGGGCGGCGGGGGGCGCGGGCGGCGGCGGGGGCGATGGGCGACGGCGGGAGGAGAGAGGGATCGAGAGAAAGAGAGAGAGAGGCGGGTCGGGGGCGTTAGCCGTTAGCGTACGGCAAAGTCACTCTTTGTCGTCTGCTTTCTGCTAGCTGATGGCAAAGCCACTCTTTGTCGTCTGCTTTCTGCTAGCTGATGGCAAAGCCACTCTTTGTCGTCCGCTAGCAGACGGCAAAACGGAGGCAGACGACAGATCTTCTGATTCCAGTAGTGAGTAGGAGAAACTGCCACCCGCCAGCCATCTTTTGCAACAAGTTGCAGTTGAGGGAACCGGTCTCTCGTAAGCGTACGAGTAATGTTGGTCCGGGCTGCTTCATCCCACAATACCGCTGAACCAAAACACGACCAAGGGAGGAAGCAATCTAAGCACCAACGCCCACAAACTCTTTGTGTTCTACTCGAGATCTTATCTACACATAGACCTAGCTCATGATGCCACTGTTGGGGAACGTCGCATGGGAAACAAAAAAATTCCTACGCTCACGCAAGACCTATCATGGTGATGAGCATCTACGAGAGGGAGAGTGGATCTACATACCCTTGTAGATCGCTAAGCGGGAAGCGTTAAGACACGCGGTTGGTGTAGTCAAACGTCTTCGCGATCCAAATCGTTGAGTGTCCCGCGATCCAATCACGATCCGTCCCGATCAAGCACCAAACGTACGCCACCTCCGCGTTCAGCACACGTACAGCTTGATGACGATCTCTGCCTTCTTGATCCATCAAGAGGGAGCAGAGAGGTAGAAGAGTTCTCCGGCAGCGTGATGGCGCTCCGGCGATGGTGGTGGAGCTATTCCGGTAGGGCTTCACCTAAGCACTGCAGAAATCCTATCTAGAGGAGAAACTATGCACTGGAGGAACGGGTAGCACGTGGCTGAAAATCCATGCTATAATTGTATTTCCTCTAGGGCATATTTCAGCCACGTGCTACCCGTTCCTCCAGTGCATAGTTTCTCCTCTAGATCGGATTTCTGCAGTGCTTAGGCGAAGCCCTGCCAGAATAGCTCCACCACCATCGCGGGAGCGCCGTCATGCTACCGGAGAACTCTTCTTCCTCTCCGCTCCTTCTTGCTGGATCAAGACTGTGGAGATCGTCATCAAGCCGTACGTGTGCTGAACGCGGAGGTGTCGTCCGTTCGGCGCTAGATCGGAAGGATCGTGATCAAGCTCGTGGGACGGATCGTGATCAAGTTTGTGGGACGGATCGTGATTAGATCGCGAGACGGATCATGATTGGATCGCGAGACGCTCGGCGATTTGGATCGCGAAGACGTTCGACAAGACCAACCGCGTTTCTCAATGATTCCCGCTTAGCGGTCTACAAGGGTACGTAGATCCACTCTCCCTCTCGTAGATGCTCATCACCATGGATAGATCTGCATGTGCATAGGAAATTTTTTGTTTCCCATGCAACGTTCCCCTTCAGTGGTGTCAGAGCTAGGTCTATGTGTAGATGAGATCTCGAGTAGAACACAAAAGGTTTGTGGACGTTGATGCTTAGATTGCTTCCTCCCTTGGTCGGATTTTGGTTCAGCGGTATTGTGAGATGAAGCGGCTTAGACCAACATTACTCGTACGCTTATGAGAGACCGGTTCCCTCGACCGCAACTTGTTGCATAGATGGCTTGCGGGTGCCAGTTTCTCTCACTTTGGTTGGATCGGATTCAACAAAGGTTGTCCTTGAGAAGGTTGAAATGCAACTAGTGTATCACCGTTGTGGTTTTTACGTAGATGAGAATTGTCTGCTAGATACCCGTAGCGGCCACGTAAAACATGCAACAACAATTAGAGGACGTCTAACTTGTTTTTGCAGGGTATGTTGTGATGTGATATGGCCAATTACATGATGTGATATATGTGATGTATGAGATGATCATGTGATGTATAGATTATCACGACTTGCATGTCGATGAGTACGGCAACCGGCAGGAGCCATAGGGTTGTCTTTAATTATTGTATGACCTGTGTGTCAATCATTAAGCGCTATGTAATGCTTTACTTTATCGCTAAACGGTAGCAATAGTAGTAGAAGCATGTTGGGCGCGACAACCCCGATGGCGACACGTTGATGGAGATCAAGATGATGGAGATCATGGTGTGTTTCCGGAGACGATGGAGATCATGCGAGTGCTTTCAAGATGGAGATCAAAAGCGCAAGTTCATGGCCATATCATGTCACTTATGATTTGCATGTGATGTTAATCCTTTTATGCACCTTGTTTTGCTTAGGACGACGGTAGCATTATAAGGTGATCCCTCACTTAATTTCAAGATAAATTGTGTTCTCCCCGAGTGTGCGCCGTTGTGAAAGTTCGTCGTGTTGAGACACCACGTGATGATCCGGTGTGATAGACTCTACGTTCACATACAACGGGTGCAAGCCAGTGTTGCACGTGCAGAACGCTCGGGTTAAACTTGACGAGCCTAGCATGTACAGACATGGCCTCGGAACACAGGAGACCAAAAGGTCGAACATGAGTCATATAGTAGATATGATCAACATAATGATGTTCATCATTGAAGCCACCTCAACTCACGTGATGATCGGACTTGAGTTGGTGGATTTGGATCATGTGACACTCAGATGACCTGAGGGATGTCAATTTGAGTGGGAGCTTTAGTAATTTGATTAACTAAACTCATTATCTTGAACAATAGTCTAAGTAAACTTTGCATATTTATGTTGTAGATCAATGGCTCGCGCAGTAGCAGCCCCGAATTTTAACGCGTTCCTAGAGAAAGCTAAGTTGAAATATGATGGAAGCAACTTTGTTGACTGGGCCCGTAATCTGAGGATTATCCTCAAGGCTTCCCAGAAATCATATGTCCTTGATGCACCGCTTGGTGACTAACCAGAAGACATGACCTCCGAAGACGTTAAGAACGCTTGGGAGGCACGTACTGGAGATTACTCAATAGTTCAGTGTGCAATATTGTATGGCTTAGAACCGGGACTTCAAAGACGTTTTGAATGTCATGGAGCATATGAGATGTTCCAGGAGTTGAAGTTTATCTTTCAGAAGAATGTCCGGATCGAGAGGTATCAAACCTCCGATAAGTTCTATGCTTGCAAGATGGAGGAGAACGGGTCTATCAGTGAACATATACTCAGAATGTCTGGGTATTCAACTCGTCTAGCGGAGTTGGGAATTGCCCTTCCGCCAGAGGCGATCACTGACAGAGTTCTTCAATCACTGCCACCTAGTTACAAGAGCTTTGTGATGAACTATAACATGCACGGGATGAACAAGTCAGTCGCCGAGCTGTTTGCGATGCTAAAAGTCGCTGAGTCTGAATCCAAAAAGAACATCAAGTGTTGATGGTCAATAAAACCACTAGTGTCAAGAAAAATGGCAAAGTAAAGGGCAAGGGCAAGAAGGGTAAAACCAAGAAGGATGGCAAAGCAGTTGCTACTCCTGTAAAGAAGCCCAAGCATGGACCCAAGCCAGAAACTGAGTGCTTTCATTGCAAGGGAACTGGTCACTGGAAACGGAACTGCCCCAAGTACCTGGCTGACAAGAAGACGGCCAACGACAAACAAGGTATATATGATATACATGTTATTGATGTGTACCTTACTAGCTCTCGTAGTAGTGCCTAGTATTTGATACCAGTTCGGTTGCTCACATTTGCAACTCAAAACAGGAACTATGGAATAAACGAAGGCTGGCGAAGTATGAAGTGATGATGCGCGTGGGAAATGGTTCCAAGGTTGATGTGATCGCCGTCGGCACGCTCTCTCTTCGATTACCATCGGGATTAGTGATGAACCTGAGTAATTGTTATTTAGTGCCTGCGTTAAGCATGAACATTATATCTTGATCTTGTTTATGGAGAGACAGTTACTCATTTAAATCAGAGAATAAAGGTTGTTCTATTTATATGACTAATATATTTTATGGTCATGCACCCAATATTAGGGGTTTATTCATATTGAATCTTGATAGTGATGACACACATGTTCATAACATTGATGCGAAAAGATGTAGGGTTGATAATGATAGTACCACTTTCTTGTGGCACTGCCGTTTAGGTCATATTGGTGTAAAACGCATGAGGAAGCTCCATGCTGATGGACTTTTGGAGTCACTTGATTTTGAATCACTTGACACATGTGAACCATGCCTCATGGGCAAGATGACTAAAACGCCGTTCTCTGGAACAATGGAACGGGCGAGTGACTTATTGGAAATCATACATACGGATGTGTGCGGTCCAATGAATGTTACAGCGCGTGGTGGATATCGTTATTTTCTCACCTTCACTGATGACTTAAGTAGATATGGGTATATTTACTTAATGAAACACAAGTCTGAAACGTTTGAAAAGTTCAAGCAATTTTAGAGTGAAGTTGATAATCATCGTAACAAGAAGATTAAGTTCTTGCGATCTGATTGAGGAGGTGAATATCTGAGTTATGAGTTTGGCAATCACTTAACACAGTGTGGAATTGTTTCACAGTTGACACCGCCCAGAACACCAGAGCGTAATGGTGTGTCCGAACGTCGTAATCGAACCTTATTAGATATGGTGCGTTCTATGATGTCGCTTGCTGATTTGCCACTATCGTTTTGGGGCTATGCATTAGAGACAGCCGCATTCACTTTAAATAGGGCACCATCGAAATCCATTGAGACGACGCCATATGATCTGTGGTTTGGCAAGAGGCCAAAGTTGTCATTTCTTAAAGTTTGGGGATGTGATGCTTATGTCAAAAAGATTCAACCTGAAAAGCTGGAACCCAAAGCAGAAAAATGCATCTTCATAGGATACCCGAAAGAGACAGTCAGGTATACCTTCTATCTCAGATCCGAAGGCAAAGTGTTTGTCGTTAAGAACGGAACATTTCTTGAGAAAGAGTTTCTCTCGAAAGAATTGAGTGGGAGGAAGATAGAGCTTGATGAGGTTATTGAACGTTTACTTCAACTAGAAAGTAGCGCAACGCAGAAAGATGTTTTTGTGAAATCTACGACGATAGAAGTGGAAGTTAACGATGATGATCATGAAGCTTTGAATCAAGCTACTATTGAACCTCGTAGGTCGACAAGGGCGCGTAATACTCCTGAGTGGTATGGCAACCCTGTCTTAGAGGTCATGTTGTTGGACAACAATGAACCTACGAGCTATGGAGGAGCAGTGATGGGCCCGGATTCCGGGAAATGGTTAGAGGCCATGAAATCCGAGATGGGATCCATGTATGAAAACAAAGTATGGACTTTGGAAGTATTACCTGAAGGGTGAAAGTCCATTCAGAACAAATGGATCTTTAAGAAGAAGACAGACACGGACGGTAATGTCAGCGTCTATAAAGCTCGACTTGTGGCAAAGGGTTTTTCACAAGTTCAAGGAGTTGACTATGATGAGACTTTCTCACCCGTAGCGATGCTTAAGTCTGTCAGAATCATGTTGCAATAGCTGCTTATTTCGACTATGAAATTTGGCAGATGGATGTCAAAATGGCGTTCCTCAACGGTTTCCTTGAGGAAGAGTTGTATATGATGCAACCCGAAGGTTTTGTCGATCCAGAGAATGCTGACAAAGTTTGCAAACTCTAGCGATCCATTTATGGACTGGTGCAAGCATCTCGGAGTTGGAATAAGCGCTTTGATGAGGTGATCAAAGTGTTTGAGTTTATACAAGTTTATGGAGAAGCTTGTATTTACAAGAAAGTGAGTGGGAGCTCTATAGCGTTTCTAGTATTATATGTGGATGACATATTGCTGATTGGAAACAATATAGAATGCTGGAAAGCGTGAAGGAATATTTGAACAAGAGTTTTTCAATGAAGGACCTAGGAGAAGCTGCTTTCATATTAGGCATTAAGATCTATAGTGATAGATCGAGATGCTTAATAGCACTTTCACAGAGCACATACCTCGATAAAGTTTTGAAGAAGTTCAAAATGGATCAGTCCAAGAAGGGGTTCTTGCCTGTGTTACAAGGTGTGAAGTTGAGTAAGACTCAATGCCCAGTGACTGCAGAAGGTAGAGAAAAGATGAGTGTCATCTCCTATGCTTCAACCATAGGCTCTATCATGTATGCAATGCTGTGCCCAAGACCCAATGTCAGCCTTGCCATAAGTATGGCCGAAAGGTTTCAAAGTGATCCTGGAATGGAGCACTGGGCAGCGGTCAAGAATATCCTTAAGTACTTGAAAAGGACTAAGGAAATGTTTATCGTTTATGGAGGTGATGAAGAGCTTGTCGTAAAGGGTTACGTCGATGCAAGCTTTGACACTGATCCGGATGACTCTAAGTCGCAAACCGGATACGTATTTATTATCAACGGGGGAGCGGTAAGCTGGTGCTGTTCCAAGCAAAGCGTGGTAGCCGATTCTACGTGCGAAGCGGAGTACATCGCAGCCTCCGAGGCGGCGAAGGAAGGTGTCTTGATGAAGCAGTTCATGACAGATCTTGGAGTAGTGCCCAGTGCATTGAATCCAATGAACTTGTTCTATGACAACACTGGTGTCATTGCTCTGGCCAAGGAACAAAGGTTTCACAAGAGGACCAGACACATAAAGCGGCGCTTCAACTCCATCCGCGATTACATCGAGGAGAAGGACATAAATATTTGCAAAGTGCACACGGATCTGAATGTTGCAGACCCGTTGACCAAACCTCTTCCAAGGGCTAAACATGATCAACACCAGAACTGCATGGGTGTTCGATTCATTACAATGTAAATCACACAGTGATGTGAACCAGATTATTGACTCTAGTCCAAGTGGGAGACTGTTGGAAATATGCCCTAGAGGCAATAAATAAAGTAATTATTATTATATTTCCTTGTTCATGATAATCATTTATTATCCATGCTATAATTGTATTAATTGGAAACACATTACATGTGTTGGTAAATAGACAACACTTTGTTCCTGGTATGCCTCTAGTGAACTAGCTCATTGACCAAAGATGGTCAAGGTTTCCTACCCATTGACATGTGATGTCATTTGATGACGGGATCACATCGTTAGGAGAATGATGTGATGGACAAGACCCAAACTACAAACGTAGCATATGATCGTGTTAGTTTATTGCTACTGTTTTCTGCATGTCAAGTATATGTTCCTATGACCATGAGATCATGCAACTCACGCACATCGGAGGAGTGCCTTGTGTGTATCAAATGTCGCAACGTAACTGGGTGACTATAAAGGTGCTCTACAGGTATCTCCGAGGGTGTCTATTGAGTTGGCATGGATCAAGACTGGGATTTGTTACTCCGTGTGACGGAGAGGTATCTCGGGGCCCACTCGGTAATACAACATCACAATAAGCCTTGCAAGCAATGTGACTAAGTGTTAGTTGTGGGATCTTGTATTACGGAATGAGTAAAGAGACTTGCCGGTAACAAGGTTGAAGTAGGTATGGAGATACCGACGATCAAATCTCGGGCGAGTAACATACCGAAGAACAAAGGGAACATCATACGGGATTAACTGAATCCTTGACATAGAGGTTCGACCGATAAAGATCCTCATAGAATATGTAGGAACCAATATGGGCATCCAGGTCCCGCTGTTGGTTATTGACCGTAGAGGTGTCTCGGTCATGTCTACATAGTTCTCGAACCCTCAGGGTCTGCACACTTAAGGTTTGGTGACATTTTGGTAGTATAGAGTTATGTATGGTGGTGACCGAAGGTTGTTCGGAGTCCCGGATGAGATACCGGATGTCATGAGGACTCCAGAATGGTCCGGAGGTAAAGATTGATATATAGGAAGTCCTATTTTGGTCGCCGGAAAAGTTTCGGGCTCATCGCTAGTGTACCGGGAGTGCCGGGAGTGTACCGGGAGGGGTATTTCGACCCAAGAGGCTTCATGGGCTGTGGGAGAGTGAATATCAGCCCTTGGTGGGCTGGTGGAAACTCCCATACAAGGCCCATGTGGCTGGAGAAGAAAACCCAATAGGAAAAGGTGGAAAAGGCAAAAAAAGGAGCAATCCTAGTCCTACTAGGATTGGAGGAGGAATCCTCCTCTCCCAGTAGGTTCGGGCGAACCATAGGAGCCTTGGCCCTTGCGCCAAGGCTCTCCTCCTCTCCTCCTATATATACTGGTGGGTTTTAGGGTTTTGCACTAGTTTTTTCAGCCACGTGCTTCCCGTTCCTCCAGTGCATAGTTTCTCCTCTAGATCGGATTTCTGCAGTGCTTAGGCGAAGCCCTGTCGGAATAGCTGCACCACCATCGCCGGAGCGCCGTCACGCTGATGGAGAACTCTTCTTCCTCTCCGCTCCTTCTTGCTGGATCAAGATGACGGAGATCGTCATCAAGCTGTACGTGTGCTGAACGCAGAGGTGTCGTTCGTTCGGCGCTAGATCGGAAGGATCGTGATCAAGCTCGTGGGACGGATCGTGATCAAGTTCGTGGGACGGATCGTGATCAAGTTCGTGGGACGGATCGTGATTAGATCGTGGGATGGATCGTGATTGGATCGCGGGATGCTCGGCGATTTGGATCGCGAAGACGTTCGACTACACCAACCGCGTTTCTCAACGCTCCCCGCTTAGCGATCTACAAGGGTACGTAGATCCACTCTCCCTCTCGTAGATGCTCATCACCATGGATAGACCTGCGTGTGCGTAGGAAAAATTATGTTTCCCATGCAACGTTCCCCTTCAACATATGTGATGTATGAGATGATCATGTTTTGTATAGAATATCACGACTTGCGTGTCGATGAGTACGGCAATCGGCAGGAGCCATAGGGTTGTCTTTAATTATTGTATGACCCGTGTGTCAATCATTAAGCGCTATGTAATGCTTTACTTTATCGCTAAACGGTAGCAATAGTAGTAGAATCATGCTGGGCGCGACAACCCCAATGGCGACACGTTGATGGAGATCATGGTGTCATGCCGGTGACGATAGAGATCATGCCCGTGCTTTCAAGATGGAGATCAAAAGCACAAGTTCATGGCCATATCATGTCACTTATGATTTGCATGTGATGTTAATAGTTTTATGCACCTTGTTTTGGTTAGGACGAAGGTAGCATTATAAGGTGATCCCTACCTTAATTTCAAGATAAATTGTGTTCTCCCCGAGTGTGCACCGTTGTGAAAGTTCGTCGTGTCGAGACACCACGTGATGATCGGGTGTGATAGACTCTACGTTCACATACAACGGGTGCACGCCAGTGTTGCACTTGCAGAACACTCGGGTTAAACTTGATGAGCCTAGCATGTACAGACATGGCCTCGGAACGCAAGAGACCGAAGGTCGAACATGAGTCATATAGTAGATATGATTAACATGATGATGTTCACCATTGAAACCACCTCAACTCACGTGATGATTGGACTTGAGTTGGTGAATTTGGATCATGTGTCACTCGAATGACCGGAGGAATGTCAATTTGAGTGGGAGTTCTTAAGTAATATGATTAATTGAACTCATTATCATGAACATAGTCAGCAGTGTCTTTGCAAATTATGTTGTAGCTCACGCTGTAGCTCACTTGAATTTTTATATGTTCCTAGAGAAATAGAGTTGAAAGATGATGGTAGCAATATTGCGGACAGGGTCCGTGATCTGAGGATTGTCCTCATTGCTACACAGAAGGCTTACGTACTTAATGCACCGCTCGGTGCGCCACCCCCTCTAGCATCGTCTGTAGATGTTGTGAACATCTGACAGGCACGTTCCGATGACTACTTGATAGTTTAGTGCGTCATGCATTATGGCTTAGAATTGAGGCTCCAAAACATTTTGATCGTCACGGAACATATGAGATGTTCTAAGAGCTGAAATTGGGATCTCAGGCTCGTGCCCGTGTTGTGAGATATGCGATCTCCAACAAGATTCTTTGCCTGCAAGATGAAGGAGAATAGCTCAATCGTTGAGCATGTGCTCAGATTATCTGGGTGCTACAATCGCTTGAATCGAGTGGGAGTTGATCTTCCAGTTAAGATAGTGATTCATATAGTTCTCTGAGTCACTATCACTAAGCTACTAGAACTTCGTGATGAACTATAATTATGCCAGGGATGGAAATGACGATCCCTGAGCTGTTCGCGATGTTTGACACCGCGAAGGTAGAAATCAAGAAGGAGCATCAAGTGTTGATGGTTAGTAAAACCACTAGTTTTGAGAAGGACAAGGGCAAGGAGGGAAACTTCATGGATGGCAAGTCAGTTGTTGCTCCAGTGAAGCAACCCAAAGTTGAACCCAAACCCGAGACTAAGTGCTTCTATTATGAGGAGAGTGGTCGCTGAAGCGGAACAACCCTAGATACTTGGTAGATAAGAATGCTGGCAACGTTGATAGAAGTATATTTTGATATACGTGTTATTGATGTGTACCTTTCTAGTACTCCTAGTAGCACCTGGGTATAGGATACCGGTTCCGTTGCTAAATGTTAGTAGCTCGAAATAAAAGCTACGGAAAAACGGAGACTAGCTAAGTGTGAGGCATCGATGTGTGTTGGAAAAGTTTCCAAGGTTGATGTGATCAGCATCGCACGCTCTCTCTACCTTCGGGACTAGTGACGAACCTAAATAAATGTTATTTGGTGTTGCCTTGAGCATGAACATGATTAGATCATGTTTATTGCAACATGGCTATTCATTTAAGATAGAGAATAATGGTTATTCTGTTTACATGAATAATACCTTCAATGGTCATGCACCCAGTGAGAATGGTTTGTTGAATCTTGATCATAGTAATGCACATGTTCATAACATTTATGCCAAAAGATACAAAGCTAATAATGATAGTACCACGTACTTGTGGCACTGCTGCTAAATGTGATATTGGTATAAATCGCATGAAGAAACTCCATGCTGATGGATCTTTGGACTCATTCGATTTCGAATCGGTTGAGACATGCGAACCATGCCTCTTGGGCAAGATGACTAAGGACCTCGTTTTCTGGTTTGATTGAACGGGCAAGTGATTTATTGGAAATGATACATGTTGATGTATGCAATCCAGTGACCATTGTAACATGCGGTGGATATCATTATTTTCTTACCTTCACTGATGATTTAAGTAGATATGAGTATATTTACTTAATGAAACACAAGTCTGAATCATTTGAATAGTTGTGTGTTGTCTACGGGCCTACCCTAGTTTACATAGGTACCCTGGGGTATAGGGTCACGATTAGGTCTGCTATGTAGAAGGTAAATATGTTGTGCTACTTGTGATAGGCATCGCGATTCCCTAAAGAGGAGGGGTGATGTAGTATAGTAGCAGATAGTATTTCCTCAGTTAAGAGCCAAGATTTATTGAACCAGAAGGAGACGACACACAAGCAACTTTAATAGTACATTTACACACAGAGCGCAAATGCTTGTACCCAACAAAGGCAAGGGGGTTGTCAACCCCCTTGTTCTCGTCAATTGCAAGGATTAAATCTGATAGTGGTAGATAGATAAATAAAATAAAATAAAAGATAAATAAAAGCATCATGTAAATATAGCTTTTTTGTATTAATGGGGAATGGACCCAAAGGGTCATAGCGTTCACTAGAGGCATCTCTCTCATGACCATAACAACGATGGATAAACAAATTACTCTTGGGCAATTGACAGAATAGCACATAATTATGATTATGATTCTTTATGGCATGATTCATATATAGGCATTACATCGTGACAAGTAGACCGTTAAACTTACTAATGTATACTACTATTACTTAACCCCAAGACCGCTATCTGAAAGCACAATATGCTCCCTTTGTGGTTTTGATAATTCATGACTACATACATTGTCTCTTGGACTAATACTTTCATAAAGTATATTTCAGGTAAAGACCATAAAGAGAAATGGGTTGACAAAAAGGAGTGTGGAGAGTATCCTCAAGAATAATAAGGAGAAGGAATAGCATTGGCAAAGCTTCAAGCAAGAGGACTCTACATTTTACTTTGTGAGAAATCACTTTGATTCCATAGGAAAGCCAATACTATTAAAAGGGGGTAAGGTACTGTTGGTGAACAAAATGCTCATACATGCACAAGTGATAGTCACCAAAAACATCCACAAGCTCTTCCACAAAAGTTTGTCCAAAGCCAAACACTCAAAATCGATGCAACCAACAACTCCCACTCGGTGCCACCGATTCCCAGACTCAGACAGACCCAAGCCAAACCCTAGCATTTCGGTGCAACCGATTCTGGTTTGGTTCCACCGAGTTTGGGTTGCCAACTTTCTGTTTCCCTAATTCACAAAATCGGTCCCACCGAGTTTGTTGGATCGGCGTCACTGAGTTGTGCAATCTGACCGTTGGTCACCTAATCGGTGCAAACAAAATTTATGTATCGGTCTCACCGAGATTCAAAAGTTGCTACCTTTAGAGCAACTCGGTACCTCCGAGATTCACACATCGGTGTCACCGAGTTGGTCACTTAAGGTGTAATGGTTGGATTTTTGGAGATGCACATATATACCCCTCCACCACCACTCACTCATAGGAGAAGCACTAAGAACAGATCCCCACTCATACCAACTGATTTTCTGAGAGAGAACCACCTACCCTTGTGTTGAGGTCAAGATCTTCGACTCAAATCATATGGATCTTGATTTCTAGCCTCCCCAAGTTCCTTTCCACCAATCCCATCTCCTCTACCAAGCCAAACCTGTGTGAGAGAGATTGTGTGTTGAGGAGTGTATCATCTTGAAGCACAAGAGCAAGGAGTTCATCGTCATTACCGAGCCTATTACCTTTTGGAGGGTGGTGCCTCCTATATTGGTTGGGTGTCGCTTGGGAGCCTCCTACTTTGTGTTGTGGAGTTGAACCAAGAAGTTTGTACGGGCAAGGAAATCGCCTGCTTTGTGAAGATCTACCCATAGTGAGGCTAGTCCTTCATGGACGGAAGCTGTTATGGAATAGTCAAGGTTGCTCCTTCGTGGACCCTTTATGGGTGGAGCCCTCCATGGACTCTGGCGACCGTTACCCTCTGTTGGTTGAATACTCCATAAACGTGGATGTTCGATAGCACCACCTATCTGAACCACGGGAAAAATCTTTGTTTCCTTCATGTGTTTGATCTTCCTATCTCTACTCTTTACTTTCATGTGCAACGTCATTACATTCCACTACTATACTTGATGACTTGCATGTGCAGGGTGTGTTAGATTTGTTGTATATGCTAAAATCTGCCAACACTTAACTTTGCACCTTGTGTAATTCATGATAGTAGTCTATTCACCCCCCTCTAGACATACTGAAGGATCACTAGAAGAGTGTCTATAGGGGGGGTGAATAGACTACTAGCGGTAATTTAAAACCTAACCTTTTCCCAAGTTAATTGGTTGGCAGATTTTAACAGTTTTTTTGGCAAAGCTAGCAAGTCTAACAGCCCTACACATGCATGTCAACAAATATGGCAGCGGAAAGTAAAGACATTGCATATGAAGTAAAGAGTTGAGATAGGTAGATCAAACGCAGTTGGAGACGCAAGGATTTTTCCGTGATTCCGATGGGTGGCGCTATCGTACATCCACGTTTATGGAGTCTTCAACCCACGGAGGTTAACGGTCGCGAGAGTCCATGGAGGGCTCCACCCAAAAGGGTCCATGAAGTAGCAACCTTGACTATTCCATAATGGCTTCTGTCCACGAAGGACTAGCCTCACTATGGGTAGATCTTCATGAAGTAGGCAATCTCCTTGCCCTTACAACTTTCTTGGTTCACTCCGCAACACGAAGTAGGAGGCTCCCAAGCGACACCTAACCAATCTAGGAGGCACCACCCTCCAAAAGGTAATAGGATTGGTAATGACGATGAACTCCTTGCTCTTGTGCTTCAAGATGATAGACTCCTCAACACACAATCTCTCTCTCACAGGTTTGGCTTGGTAGAGGAGATGGGATTGGTGGAAAGCAACTTGGGGAGGCTAGAAATCAAGATCCGTATGATTTGAGTGGAAGATCTTGACCTCGACACAAGGGTAGGTGGTTCTCTCTTAGAAAATCTGATAGGATAGGTATGGAATAGTTTTGAGTGCTTCTCACTCGAGTAAGTGGTGGTGAAGGGGTATATATAGACATCCCCAAAAATCCAACCGTTACACACAAAATGACCAACTCGGTGACACCGATGTGTTAAACTCGGTGGTACCGAAGTGACCAAAAGGTGGCAACTTTCGAATCTCGGAGGGAGCGATATACAATTCTCAGTTGCACCGATAAGGTGACCAACGGTCAGATTTCCAATCTCGGTGACGCCGATCCAACATTTTTGGTGGGACCGAAAATTTGAATTTGCGTAACAGAAAGTTGGCAACCCAAACTCGGTGGCACCGGTATGGAATCGGTTGCACCGAAGAGGCTAGGGTTTGGCATGAGTCTGTCTAGGTTCTGGAATCGGTGGCACCGAAGTGGGAAAGTTGGTTGCACCGATTTTGAGTGTTAGGTAAGGAACAAACTTTGGTGGGAGAGTTTGTGGATGTTTTTGGTAACTATCACTTGTGCACGTTTGAGCATATTGTTCACCAACAAAACCTTACCCCTTTTAATAGTATTGGCTTTCCTATAGACTCAAAGTGACTTCTCACAAATATGAAATGTAGAGTCCTTTTGCTTGAAGCTTGGCCAACCTATTTCTTTGCATATTGGGGTATGTCCACAATCTCCTTTTGCCAATCCTCTTTGTAGACTGTATCTGAAATACACTAGGTGAAAATATCAGTCCAAGAGACAATGTATGTTGTCATGAATTATCAAAACCACCAAGGGAGCATGTTGTGCTTTCAATCTCCCCCTTTTTGGTAATTGATGACAACATACAATCAAAGCTTCAAATAAAGATATGCATGGTTATACTGAAGAGTTTGAGAGACACATGACTTAGACTTGCTCCCCCTAAATGTGTGCAGTCCTTTAAAGGATAGTTTCTTTTGAATGCATGAACACACAAAAGGTAGAAGGGATATAACAGGTCATGTGTATCTTGACTATATGCATCAAATATATATGAATGAGAAGTATCTTTGTTCAAGACATCACTCTTGCAAACAATATGTGCAAGAAGCAAGAGATCATCTTGATCAAGGATATGATGCATATACTAACCTTGAGTTCTTGAGCATCTTGGTAATAGAAACACACTTTAGAAAACAAGTAGGAAACACAAGAGTATTCTACCAAACCGTAAAGCAATAGAACTCAAAATTACCAAGATATGGAGGACATATAGAAAATAGTATTCCTTAGAATTGATATGTCTCCTAAATCATTTAGAATTTTCTCACCGTAGATATGAAAATAGGTTATCCTCTCCCCCTGAATCTTAGCGTGTAGATTTTAGGATAGGATAAGGTGAGAAAGCTCAAAGATTTTCTTCTCCCTACTGTGATATTCTCCCCCTGTTTATAAAGATATGAGTATTGATATTGGCTCTCCCCCTTGATCATATCTCCCCCTTTGCATAAGCTTTGGTCTTCTCCCAAAATGGTGAAGATTTGGTCTTGTTTTGGTCTTCTCCCCCTTTGCATAAATTACCAAAAAGGTTGAAAACAGGAATAGATACAGGGATCATTGACTGAGAAGGGATCCGTGAGAACAAGGGTCATCAAAATGTAGGATTCATAGTAACGAAAACTGAGAGAATCATGGAAAATGATTTGTTCTTCTCCTCCTTTCTTCATTGAAGATAGGGATCCTTGAATAAAGAAATTCTCTTTGCAAGATTACTTTTAGTTCTTCTCTTTTTTTATGAGAGAGTGTTGGGATCATCGAAGTAACAAATGTTTTACAAGAATGATCACTAAGAAAACACAGAATTGCAAAAGCGAATTCAAATGAAACAGAAAGAAAACGGGTGACTCTAAGATAGATAAATCGGTGGTACCAAGATGTTGCAGTGTAGCTTGTTCGCAATTTTGGTAGAACCGAGATATCTGAGTCGGCGGCTCCGAAAGAGAAACCAAGTTTCTGTTTTTTACAAAATCTAGAGAAAGATTTTCAGCGAAATATGAAGTTTTCACAAGGGACATCAACTAGATAAGATTGGAGTAGTTATGAGAAATCATGCAATTAAGAGCAAACCTTACCAGTTTCTTAACTAGATGATGGGCGGTGACTAGGTCACCTATATTAGAGTATATCGACTTAGGAGCCAAGCAAAAATACTTGATCATAGGTCATACTCTACGGTAAGCTCAAAATGGGGTTACCATTTTTCGATTAAGCATTTTAATGTCTTCATATCACTTGAGTTGCTTTACCTCATTTCTTGGAGTAAAGCCTTTTCAAGGACATGGGTACATACCTTTGAGTGATGTTGATGACGTAGCTTGTAAATGAACTTGTTGAGGGTGCTCGAGGTTGATGAAGACCATCTTGAGTTTTGAGCAATCCTTCTTGTTCTAGTACACTAGTTACCTACAAAGACTAGTCATGCAAGGAAGAACAATAGATATATCCAATTGACATGATACCAATTGAAAGTGTGCAACTTTGGTCAAGTATATGTCAAGGATATGGTTGACTAGCCTTCTTCCTTCCATCATCAAGAGGGGTTGTAGATATTTGGTAATGACAAGATTGCTTATGACTAGAGTTGATGGCAATCTTGTGGGATGAAGTTTTTCCAAGTACCTACAAGAGATTAGATGCAATACAAGGGAGCATAGAATTCCATGGCATAAGATGAAATGTTAAGATACATGGAAATATCAAGAAAGCTCATGCCCTTGCATGCAATCGAGTGAGTCTAGCTCAAGTTTGAAGCATCGATGATGTTCAAATCACTCCTCAAGTGACAAAATGTCTTCTCATCAAGTGGCTTAGTACAGATATCTGCCAATTGCTTGTTAGCTTAAGATTAATATCTCCTTTGGCAACATGATCACGAATGAAATGATGTCGAACTTGAATATGCTTAGTTCGAGAATGTTGCACATGATTATGACCAATTTTAATAGCCCTTTCATTGTCACAAAGTAATGAAACATTTTTAACATGAATTCCATAATCCTTAAGTGTTTGTGTCATCCAAAGTAATTGCACACAACAAGATCCAGCAGCAATATACTCAGCTTCGGCAGTCGATAGTGATACCGAGTTTTGTTTCTTACAGGACCAAGATACAAGAGATCTGCCCAAAAATTGACAAGTACCCGAGGTGGATTTTCTGTCAACCTTGTCATCGGCATAGTCCGAATCAGAATAGCCAACAAGGTCAAAGGAAGATCCCTTGGGATACCAAATGCCAAAATTTCATGTTTGTATCAAGTATCTCACAATGCGTTTAACAGATGAAAGATGACATTCTTTTGGTGCAGCTTGATATCTAGCACACATGCAAACACTTAGCATAATATCGGGATGAGATGCACATAGATATAAAAGTGAACCAATCATAGATCGATAAACTTTCTAATCAATCGACTCATCCTCTTTGGTAAGATCAACATGTCCACTAGTAGGCATAGGGGTTTTCATCCCTTTGCATTCGTGCATGTTGAAATTTTTGACCAAGTCCTTGGTATACTTAGTTTGAGAGATGAAAGTTCCTTATTTCGATTGTTTGATTTGTAACCCAAGAAAGAATTTCAGCTCACACATCATAGACATCTCGTACTTCTCAGACATCAACCTTCCAAACCTTTCACTAAATTGAGGGTTAGTGGAACCAAAGATAATATAATCCACATAAATTTGGCACACAAATAGTTCACCATTAACTCTCTTAGTGAATAAGGTTGCATCAATTTTACCAATTTCAAAACCTTTTTGATAAGGAACTTCGTTAAACATTTGTACCAAGCACGAGGGGCTTGCTTAAGACCATAAAGAGCTTTACGAAGCTTGTAGACATGATTAGGTTTCTTAGGATTAACAAAGCCAGGTGGTTGCTTAACATAAACCTCTTCTTCAAGATCACCATTTAAAATGCACTTTTAATATCCATTTGATAAAGCGTGATATCATGGTGATTGGCATAAGCAAGAAGAATGTGAATAGCTTCAAGTCTAGCGACAGGGGCGTAGGTCTCACCGTAGTCCATACCTTTGACTTGCGTATATCCTTGAGCTACGAGGCAAGCCTTGTTGCGCACGACTTGACCGTCTTCGTCTTGCTTGTTTCGAAATACCCATTTGGTTTCGATGATGTTGTGTTCATCCTCGGGTTTATCCACGAGTGTCCACACTTCGTTCCTTTCAAAGTTGTGAAGCTCTTCATGCATAGCATTCACCCAATCCGTGTCTTCAAGAGCTTGTTCTACCTTCAAGGGCTCAATGCTAGGGATGAAATAATAATGCTCACAGAAGTTTGCTAGACGAGTTTTAGAGCGAGTGATTCTCCCTGTTTGTATATCACCAAAGATTTGGTTTAGGTGATGGTTCTTGGTCACTTGTGCTCGAACTCGGGTCAGCTTCCGATTGTTGGTTGGTGGAGCTTCTTCTTCATCATCGTATCCTTCTTCTTCGTTGTTGTCAAAGGTGTCGTTCCCTTGAGGTGTTGGTGAAGGGGGTTGTGGTGGATATTCATGATGCAGTTCCTCCTCTTCATCATCTTGCCGTGTATCGCTTGTGGGTGCCTCCATATCCTGTTGTGGTTCACCTTGTCACGAGGTAGGGGCTTCCACTTGAGTTGATGAAGTACTTTCCTTCACCTTCATGGGACGAATCTTGCCGATGGGTAAATCTAGGATAGCTTTTGAAGGGTTTTTATCACCTACATCATTTGGCAATTGTTCGACTTGCGAACCATTAGATTCATCAAACTTCACATCCACCGCCTCTTCAACTTTTCGAGTGAAGTTGTTGTAGACACGGTAGGTGTGAGAGTTCGATCCATAACCAAGTAGGAATCCTTCATGAGATTTAGGAGAAAATTTAGTACGACGATGCTTATCAAGAATGTAGCACTTGGATCCGAATACCTGAAAGTATCCAACTTGGGGGTTGTTATCGGTGAGTAGTGTTGGGGAACGTTGCATGGGAAACAAAAAAATTCCTACGCACACGCAAGATCTATCCATGGTGATGAGAATCTACGAGAGGGAGAGTGGATCTACATACCCTTGTAGATCGCTAAGCGGGACGCGTTAAGAAAAGTGGTTGGTGTAGTCGAACATATTCGCGAGCCAAATCGCCGAACATCCAGCGATCCAATCACGATCCGTCCCGACCAAGCACCGAACGGACGACACCTCCACGTTCAGCACACGTACAACTTGATGATGATATTTGCCTTCTTGATCCAGCAAGAGGGAGCGGAGAGATAGACGAGTTCTCCGACAGCATGACGGTGCCGCGACGATGGTGGTGGAGTGATTCTGGCAAGGCTTCGCCTAAGCACTGAAGAAAACCGATCTAGAGGAGAAACTATGCACTAGAGGAACGAGTAGCACGTGGTTGAAAATCAAGTGCCAAAAACCCTAAAACCTCTAGTATATATAAGAGGAAGAGAGGAGGAGGCTTAGCCCAAGGGCCAAGCCATCTAGGCTTCGGCCGAACCAAGGAGGAGAGGAGGATTCCTCCTCCAATCCTAGTAGGACTAGGACTCCTCCTTATTTTAGTCTTTTTGCCTTTTTCCACCTTTTTCTCTTTGGTCTTTTCTTCCCAGCCACATGGGCCTTATGTGGGGCTTCCATAAGCCCACTAAGGGCTGTTATTCACTCTCCCAAAGCCCATATAGCCTCTTGGGTCTAAATACCCCTCCCGATGGTCTCCTGGTACACTCCCGGCACTCCCGGTAGACTACCGATGAGCCCGAAACTTTTCCTGCGACCAAAATAGGACTTCCTATATATAAATCTTAACCTACGGACCATTCCGGAGCTCCTCGTGACATCCGGGATCTCATCAGGGACTCCGAACAACCTTCAGTAACCACCACACATAACTCTATACTACCGAAACGTCACCAAACCTTAAGTGTGCAGACCCTGCGGGTTCGAGAACTATGTAGACATGACAAAGACACCTCTACGGTCAATAACCAATAGTGGGACCTAGATACCCATATTGGTTCTACATATTCTACGAAGATCTTTATCGGTCAAACCTCTATGTCAAAGATTCAGTTAATCCCGTATGATGTTCCCTTTGTTCTTCGGTATGTTACTTGCCCGAGATTCGATCGTCGGTATCTCCATACCTAGTTCAACCTCGTTACCAACAAGTCTCTTTACTTGTTCCATAATACAAGATCCCGTGACTAACACTTAGTCACATTGCTTGCAAGGCTTATTGTGACGTTGTATTACCGGGTGGGCCCTGAGATACCTCTGCGTCACACGGAGCAACAAATCCCAGTCTTGATCCATGCAAACCCAACAAACACCCTCAGAGATACCTGTAGAGCACCTTTATAGTCACCCAGTTACGTTGCAACGTTTGATACACATAAGGCACACTTCCGGTGTCCGCGAATTGCATGATCTCATGGTCATAGGAACATATACTTGACATGCAGAAAACAGTAGCAATAAACCGACATGATCATATGCTACATTTGTAGTTTGGGTCTTGTCCATCACATAATTCTCCTAATGATGTGATCCCGTTATCAAATGACATCACATGTCAATGGCTAGGAAACCTTGACCATCTTTGATCAACGAGCTAGTTCACTAGAGGCATACTAGGGACAAAGTGTTGTCTATTTACCCACACATGTAATGTGTTTCCAATCAATACAATTATAGCATGGATAATAAACGATTATCATGAACAAGTAAATATAATAATAAACACTTTATTTATTGCCTCTAGGGCATATTTCCACCAGTCTCCCACTTGCACTAGAGTCAATAATGTAGTTCACATCACTATGTGATTTACATTGTAATGAATCAAACACCCATGCAGTTCTGGTGTTGATCATGTTTAGCCCTTGGAAGAGGTTTAGTCAACAGGTCTGCAACATTCAGATCCATGTGCACTTTGCAAATATTTATGTCCTTCTCCTCGATGTAATCGCGGATGGAGTTGAAGCGTCGCTTTATATGTCTGGTCCTCTTGTTAAACCTTGGTTCCTTGGCCAGAGCAATGGCACTAGTGTTGTCACAGAACAGATTCATTGGATTCAGTGCACTGGGCACTACTCCAAGATCTGTCATGAACTGCTTCATCCAGACACCTTCATTCGCCGCCTCCGAGGCTGCGATGTACTCTTCTTCGCACGTAGAATCGGCTACCACGCTTTGCTTGGAACTACACCAGCTTACCGCTCCCCCGTTGAGAATAAATACGTATCCGGTTTGTGACTTAGAGTCATCCGGATCAGTGTCAAAGCTTGCATCAACGTAACCCTTTACGACGAGCTCTTTATCACCTCCATAAACGAGAAACATTTCCTTAGTCCTTTTCAGGTACTTAAGGATATTCTTGACCGCCGCCCAGTGCTCCATTCCAGGATCACTTTGAAACCTTCCGGCCATACTTATGGCAAGGCTAACATCGGGTCTTGTGCACAACATTGCATACATGATAGAGCCTATGGCTGAAGCATAGGGGATGACACTCGTCTTTTCTCTATCTTCTGCAGTCAGTGGGCATTGAGTCTTACTCAACTCCACACCTTGTAACACAAGCAAGAACCCCTTCTTGGACTGATCCATTTTGAACTTCTTCAAAACTTTATCAAGGTATGTGCTATGTGAAAGTGCTATTAAGCGTCTCGATCTATCTCTATAGATCTTAATGCCTAATATGAAAGCAGCTTCTCCTAGGTCCTTCATTGAAAAACTCTTGTTCAAATATTCCTTCACGCTTTCCAACATTTCTATATTGTTTCCAATCAGCAATATGTCATCCACATATAATATTAGGAACTCTCTAGAGCTCCCACTCACTTTCTTGTAAATACAAGCTTCTCCATAAACTTGTATAAACTCAAACACTTTGATCACCTCATCAAAGCGCTTATTCCAACTCCGAGATGCTTGCACCAGCCCATAAATGGATCGCTGGAGTTTGCAAACTTTGTCAGCATTCTCTGGATCGACAAAACCTTCTGGTTGTATCATATACAACTCTTCCTCAAGGAAACCGTTGAAGATAGCTGTTTTGACATCCATCTGCCAAATTTCATAGTCGAAATAAGCAACTATTGCCAACATGATTCTGACACACTTAAGCATCGCTATGGGTGAGAAGGTCTCATCGTAGTCAACTCCTTGAACTTGTGAAAAACCCTTTGCCACAAGTCGAGATTTATAGATGGTGACATCATCGTCCGCGTCCGTCTTCTTCTTAAAGATCCATTTGTTCTAAATGGCCTTTCGCCCTTCAGGTAATACTTCTAAAGTCCATACTTTGTTTTCATACATGGATCCCATCTCGGATTTCATGGACTCTAACCATTTCTCGGAATCGGGGCCCATCATCACTCCTCCATAGCTCGTAGGTTCATTGTTGTCCAACAACATGACCTCCAAGATAGGGTTGCCCTACCACTCAGGAGCAGTACGCGCCCTTGTCGACCTACGAGGTTGGATAGTAACTTGATCCGAAGCTTCATGATCATCATCATTAACTTCCTCTTCAACTATCGCAGGTTCCACGGAAACATCTTTCTCCGTTGCGCTACTTTCTGGTTGACGCAAATTTTCAATAACCTCATCAAGCTCTATTTTCCTCCCACTCAATTCTTGCAAGAGAAACTCTATCTCAAGAAATGTTCCGTTCTTAGCGACAAACACTTTGCCTTCGGATCTGAGATAGAAGGTATACCCAGCTCTCTCTTTCGGGTATCCTATGAAGACGCATTCTCCGCTTTGGGTTCCAGCTTTTCAGGCTGAAGCTTTTTGACATAAGCATCACATCCCCAAACTTTAAGAAACGACAACTTTGGCCTCTTGCCACACCATAGTTCATATGGCATCATCTCAATGGATTTCGACGGTGCCCTATTTAAAGTGAATGCAGCTGTCTCTAATGTATAACCCCGAAACGATAGTGGCAAATCAGCAAGAGACATCATAGAATGCACCATATCTAATAAGGTTCGATTATGATGTTCGGACACATCATTACGCTGTGGTGTTCCCGGCGGTGTCAACTGTGAAACAATTCCACACTATCTTAATGTTGGAAATATGCCCTAGAGGCAATAATAAATTAGTTATTATCATATTTCCTTGTTCATGATAATTGTTTATTATCCATGCTATAATTGTATTGATCGGAGACTTAGATGCATGTGTGGATACATAGATAAAACCATGTCCCTAGTATGCCTCTAATGGACTAGCTCATTGATCAAAGATGGTTAAGGTTTCCTAGCCATGGACATGAGATGTCATTTGATAACGGCATCACATCATTAGGAGAATGATGTGATGGACAAGACCCAAACTACAAGCGTAGCATATGATCATGTCAGTTTATTGCTACTGTTTTCTGCATGTCAAGTATATGTTCCTATGACCATGAGATCATGCAACTCACGGACATCGGAGGAGTGCCTTGTGTGTATCAAACGTCACAACGTAACTGGGTGACTATAAAGGTGCTCTACAGGTATCTCCGAGGGTGTCTGTTGAGTTGGCATGGATGAAGACTAGGATTTGTTACTCCATGTGACGCAGAGGTATCTCAGGGCCCACTCGGCAATACAACATCACAGTAAGCCTTGCAAGCAATGTGACTAAGTGTTAGCCACAGGATCTTGTATTACGGAACGATTAAAGAGACTTGCCAATAACGAGGTTGAACTAGGTATACAGATACCGACGATCGAATCTCGGGCAAGTAACATACCGAAGAACAAAGGGAACATCATACGGGATTAACTGAATCCTTGACATAGAGGTTCGACCGATAAAGATCTTCGTAGAATATGTAGGAACCAATATGGGCATCTAGGTCCCGCTATTGGTTACTGACCGTAGAGTTGTCTCAGTCATGTCTACATAGTTCTCGAACCCGCAGGGTCTGCACACTTAAGGTTTGGTGACGTTTTGGTAGTATAGAGTTATGTATGGTGGTGAGCGAAGGTTGTTTGGAGTCCCGGATGAGATCTCAGACGTCACGAGGAGCTCCGGAATGGTCCAGAGGTAAAGATTGATATGTAGGAAGTCCTATTTTGGTTGCCAAAAAAGTTTCGGGCTCATCGGTAGTGTACCGGGAGTGCCGGTAGTGTACCGGGGGACCATCGGGAGGGGTATTTCGACCCAAGAGGCTATATGGGCTGTGGGAGAGTAAATACCAGTCCTTTGTGGGCTGGTGTAAGTCCCACGCAAGGCCCATGCGGCTGGGAAGAAAAGCCCAAAAGGAAAAAGGTGGAAAAAGGCAAAAAAGGGTCAAATAAGGAAGGAGTCCTAATCCTACTAGGAGTGGAGGAGGAGGATTCCTCCCTCCTTGGTTTGGCCGACCCAAGGGATGCCTCTTTGGCAGCCAAGCCTCCTCCTCCTCTCCTCCTATATGAATAAACCCCTCACATTGGGTGCATGACCATACAAGATATTACTCATATAAATAGAACAACCTTTATTCTCTGATTTAAATGAGTAACCGTCTCGCAATAAACAAGATCCATATATAATGTTCATGCTTAATGTAGGCACTAAATAACAATTATTCAGGTTCATCACTAATCCCGATGGTAATCGAAGAGAGAGCGTGCCGACGGCGATCACATCAACCTTGGAACCATTTCCCACGCGCATCATCACTTCATACTTCGCCAGCCTTCGTTTATTCCATAGTTCCTGTTTTGAGTTGCAAATGTGAGCAACCAAACCGGTATCAAATACCGAGGCACTACAACGAGAGCTAGTAAGGTACACATCAGTAACATGTATATCATATATAGCATGTTTGTCGTTGGCCGCCTTCTTGTCAGCCAGGTACTTGGGGCAGTTCCGCTTCCAGTGACCAGTTCCCCCTTGCCCTTGCCATTCTTCTTGAAACTAGTGGTTTTATTGACCATCAACACTTGATGTTCTTTCTGGATTTCAGACTCAGCGACTTTTAGCATCGCAAATAGCTCGGCGACTGACTTGTTCATCCCGTGCATGTTATAGTTCATCACAAAGCTCTTGTAACTAGGTGGCAGTGATTGAAGAACTCTGTCAATGATCGCCTCTCGCGGAAGGGCAATTCCCAACTCTGCTAGACGATTCGAATACCCAAACATTCTGAGTATATGCTCACTGATAGACCCGTTCTCCTCCATTTTGCAAGCATAGAACTTATTGGAGGTCTCATACCGCTCGATCCGGGCATTCTTTTGAAAGATAATCTTCAACTCCTGGAACATCTCATATGCTCCATGGCATTCAAAATGTCTTTGAAGTCCCAGTTCTAAGCCATACAATATTGCACACTGAACTATTGAGTAATCTCTAGAACGTGCCTCACGAGCGTTCTTAACGTCTTCGGATGACATGTCTTCTAGTTGGCCACCAAGCGGTGCATCAAGGACATATGATTTCTGGGAAGCCGTGAGGATAATCCTCAGATTACGGGCCCAATCAACAAAGTTACTTCCATCATCTTTCAACTTAGCTTTCTCTAGGAACGCATTAAAATTCAGGGGTGCTACTGCGCGAGTCATTGATCTACAACATAAATATGCAAAGGTTACTTAGACTATTGTTTAAGATAATGAGTTTAGTTAATCAAAATACTAAAGTTCCCACTCAAATTGACATCCCTCGGGTCGTCTGAGTGTCACATGATCCAAATTCACCAACTCAAGTCCGATCATCACGTGAGTTGAGGTGGTTTCAATGGTGAACATCATCATGTTGATCATATCTACTATATGACTCATGTTCGACCTTTTGGTCTCTTGTGTTCCGAGGCCATGTCTGTACATGCTAGGCTCGTCAAGTTTAACCCGAGTGTTCTGCATGTGCAACACTGGCTTGCACCCGTTGTATGTGAACGTAGAGTCTATCACACCCGATCATCACATGGTGTCTCGACACGACGAACTTTCGCAACGGTGCACACTCGAGGAGAACACAATTCATCTTGAAATTTAAGTGAGGGATCACCTTATAATGCTACCATCGTCCTAAGCAAAAAAAAGGTGCATAAAAGGATTAACATCACATGCAAATCATAAGTGACATGATATGGCCATGAACTTGTGCTTTTGATCTCCATCTTGAAAGCACCGACATGATCTCCATCGTCACCGGCACGACACCATGATCTCCATCATCTTGATCTCCATCAACGTGTCTCCATCAGGGTTGTCGCGCCCATCATGCTTCTACTACTATTGCTACCGTTTAGCGATAAAGTAAAGCATTACATAGCGCTTAATGATTGACACGCAGGTCATACAATAATTAAAGACAACCCTATGGTTCCTGCCGGCTGCCGTACTCATCGACATGCAAGTCGTGATATTCTATACAACACATGATCATCTCATACATCACATATATCACATCATGTATTTGGCCATATCACATCACAACATACCCTGCAAAAACAAGTTATACGTCCTCTAATTGTTGTTGCATGTTTTACGTGGCTGCTATGGGTATCTAGCAAGAACAATTCTCACCTACGCATAAACCACAATGGTGATACATAAGATGATTTTCAACCTTCTCAAGGACCGCCTTTGTCAAATCCGATCCAACTAAAGTAGGAGAAATTGGCACCTGCCAGCCATCTTTTGCAACAAGTTGCAGTTGAGGGAACCGATCTCTCGTAAGCGTACGAGTAATGTTGGTCCGGGCCGCTTCATCCCACAATACCGCTGAACCAAAACACAACCAAGGGAGGAAGCAATCTTATCATCAACGCCCATAAACTCTTTGTGTTCTACTCGAGATCTCATCTACACATAGACCCAGCTCATGATGCCACTGTTGGGGAATGTTGCATGGGAAACAAAAAAATTCCTACGCACACGCAAGATCTATCCATGGTGATGAGCATCTACGAGAGGGAGAGTGGATCTACATGCCCTTGTAGATCCCTAAGCGGGCAGTGTTAAGAAACGCAGTCGGTTTTCTCCAATCACGATCCGTCCCGATCAAGCACGGAACGGACGACACCTCCGCGTTCAGCACACGTACAACTTGATGACGATTTCCGCCTTCTTGATCCGGCAAGAGGGAGCGGAGAGATAGACGAGTTCTCCAGCAGCGTGATGGTGCCGCGGCGATGGTGATGGATTGATTCTAGCAGGGCTTCGCCTAAGCATTGCAGAAAACCGATCTAGAGGAGAAACTATGCAGTAAAGGAACGGGTAGCACGTGGCTGAAAAAAAGTGCCAAAACCCCTAAAACCTCTAGTATATATAAGAGGAAGATAGGAGGAGTCTTGGCCCAAGGGCCAAGCCATCTAGGCTTCGGCCGAACCAAGGAGGATAGGAGGATTCCTCCTCCAATCCTAGTAGGACTAGGACTCCTCCTTATTTTGGTCTTTTTGCCTTTTCCCACCCTTTTCCCTTTGGGCTTTTCTTCCCAGCTGCATGGGCCTTATGTGGGACTTCCACCAGCCCACTAAGGGCTGGTATTTACTCTCCCACAGCCCATGTAGCCTCTTGGGTCGAAATACCCCTCCCGATGGTCTCCCGGTACACTACCGGCACTCCCGATACACTACCGATGAGCCCGAAACTTTTCCGACGACCAAAATAGGACTTCCTATATATCAATTACCTCTGGACCATTCCGGAGCTCCTTGTGACGTACAAGATCTCATCCGGGACTCTGAACAAACTTCGGTAACCACCACACATAACTCTATACTACCAAAACGTCACTGAACCTTAAGTGTGCAGACCCTGCGGGTTCGAGAACTATGTAGACATGACCGACACCTCTACGGTCAATAACCAATAGCGGGACCTGGATGCCCATATTGGTTCCTACATATTCTATGAAGATCTTTATTGGTCGAACCTCTATGTCAAGGATTCAGTTAATCCCGTATGATGTTCCCTTTGTTCTTCGGTATGTTACTTGCCCGAGATTCGATCGTCGGTATCTCCATACCTAGTTCAACCTTGTTACCGGCAAGTATCTTTACTCGTTTTGTAATACAAGATTCCGTGACTAACACTTAGTCACATTGCTTGCAAGGCTTATTGTGACGTTGTATTATCGAGTGGGCCCTGAGATGCCTCTCCGTCACACGAAGCAACAAATCCCAGTCTTGATCCATGCCAACCCAACAGACACCCTCGGAGATACCTGTAGAGCACCTTTATAGTCACCCAGATACATTGCGACGTTTGATACACACAAGTCACTCTTTCGGTGTCCGTGAGTTGCATGATCTCATGGTCATAGGAACATATACTTGACATGCAGAAAACAGTAGCAATAAACTGACACGATCATATGCTACGTTTGTAGTTTGGGTCTTGTCCATCACATCATTCTCCTAATGATGTGATCCCGTTATCAAATGACATCACATGTCAATGGCTAGGAAACCTTCACCATCTTTGATCAACGAGCTAGTTCACTAGAGGCATACTAGGGACAAAGTGTTGTCTATTTACCCAAACATGTAATGTGTTTCCAATTAATACAATTGTAGCATGGATAATAAACTATTATCATGAACAAGGAAATATAATAATAAACACTTTATTTATTTCCTCTAGGGCATATTTCCAACAAGTTGCTCGTATGCCGTTTTACCGAGAAGCTTGTGCAAGTAGAGTCGATTTGTGGCATGACATGCTGTTTCCACGGCTTCTGCCCAAAAGTGTTTTGGTGTCTTGTATTCTTCAAGCATCGTTCTTGCCATCTCAATGAGTGTCCGGTTCTTCCTCTCAACAACTCCATTTTGTTGAGGCATGTACATAGCCGATAACTCGTGTGAGACACCTTCTTCGTCAAGCAAGGTATCCACATGGGTGTTCTTGAACTCAGATCCGTTATCGCTCCGAACCTTCTTGATCTTTACTTCAAACTGATTTTGCGCTTTGCGAGCGAAGTTCTTGAAGATCTTTTGAACCTACGAATTATCATCAAGAAAGAATACCCACGTAAATCTGGAAAAATCATCAACTATAACTAGACCATAGGAATTTCCACCGAGACTCTTGTAAGCATTGGGACCGAAAAGATCCATGTGAAGTAACTCGAGTGGTCTCCTAGTTGTCATGATATTCTTAACAGGATGACTTCCACCCACTTGCTTTCCAACTTGACAAGCACTACAAAGTCTGTCTTTGTCAAAGATAACATCTTTAACACCAAGTATATGATCTCCTTTGATAAGTTTATCTAAATTACGCATACCAACATGACCTAATCTTCTATGCCAAAGCCAACCTTTAGAAGATTTAGCAATTAAACAAGTGCGAGGTTTGGATCTTTTAGTGAAATCGACAATGTATAGATCACCTCTACGGATACCGGTAAAGACAATTTTATGATTATCTTGATGGAACACTTGGCAATCTACTTTCCTGAATAGAACATTGAAACCAAAATCAGCAAGTCTAGATATGGAAAGAAGATTGTAACCAAGGGATTCAACAAGCATAACATTTTGAATAGAGCTATCATGGGATATGGCCACCTTCCAAGGCCGAGTACCTTACCCTTAGAGTTGTCTCCAAAGGTCACGTACCGTCGAGGACCTTGATTAGGCGTGATTTCTTGGAACATGTCTTTGTCACCAGTCATATGATCCGTACATCTGCTGTCGAGAATCCACTCTTTTCCTCCAGACATGTAATCCTTAAGGTTTGCCATGAGACTCAGATTCTTCATGATCTTCTCATACTCGATGTAAAACAACTCATCTTCTTCATAATGGCCATGTTCCACATTGTCATCATCAAGTGGGAAATCCTCATCATAAAGAACAAGAGATTTTTTAGAATAGTGATTATGACAATGTTCAAATTTATGAGTGCGAATGGCTTCAAAGATAATGTTGTTGATAGTGGTGACATCTCCTTTAGCACGCATAAGATCACGGAGTTCAAATAGGCATTTATCAAAGTTTGGATCACTAGGCTTCATTTTGTGAAAAGCAATGGCTTTATGAAGAATTTCATCTAGATTCCCTAAGGAAAGATTTGGATATCATTTCTCCAAATCAGTCCATAAGGTATATGCACAAGCAAAGTTTTTCATTTGAGAAAGCACGAATCTTGGTAAACCTCTAACAATGAGATTGACAGTTCTTAGGTTACCAAACATGTTAATTTCCTCTTCGTGTGTGGGATGCAATTCATCAATAGGAGGCTCATAGGGGCGCATAACATATTTGCTCGACTGAAATTCATTAAACAACTCAAGCATCAAAGATTTCCATTGACTATAGTACTCTCCATCAAGAATGGGCACTTTACAACTCAAACTCCTATACTAGACACATCCATCTTCCTCCTCGGTGATTAAACCGAAGCAATGAAGACCAATGCTCTGATACCAATTGAAGGATCACTACAAGAGTTTCTAGAGGGGGGTGAATAGACTACTAGCAGTAATTTAAAACCTAACCTTTTTCCAAGTTAATTGGTTGGCAGATTTTAACAGTTTTTTTGGCAAAGCTAGCAAGTCTAACAGCCCTACACATGCATGTCAACAAATATGATAGCGGAAAGTAAATACATTGCATATGAAGTAAAGAGTTAAGATAGGTAGATCAAACGCAGTTGGAGATGCAAGGATTTTTCCGTGGTTCCAATAGGTGGCGCTATCGTACATCCACGTTTATGGAGTCTTCAACCCACGGAGGGTAACGGTCGCGGGAGTCCACGGAGGGCTCCACCCAAAAGGGTCCACGAAGTAGCAACCTTGACTATTCCATAACGGCTTCCATCCACGAAGGACTAGCCTTGTTATGGGTAGATCTTCACGAAGTAGGCGATCTCCTTGCCCTTACAAACTTCTTGGTTCACTCCACAACACGAAGTAGGAGGCTCCCAAGCGACACCTAACCAATCTAGGAGGCACCACCCTCCAAAAGGTAATAGGCTCGGTAATGATGATGAACTCCTTGCTCTTGTGCTTCAAGATGATAGACTCCTCAACACACAATCTCCCTTTCAGGTTTGGCTTGGTAGAGGAGATGGGATTGGTGGAAAGCAACTTGGGGAGTCTAGAAATCAAGATCCGTATGATTTGAGTGGAAGATCTTGACCTCAACACAAGGGTAGGTGGTTCTCTCTTAGAAAATCTAATAGGATAGGTATGGAATAGTTCTGAGTGCTTCTCACTCGAGTAAGTGGTGGTGACGGGGTATATATAGACATCCCCCAAAATCCAACCGTTACACACGAAATGACCAACTCGGTGACACCGATGTATTAAACTCGGTGGTACCAAAGTGAACAAAAGGTGACAACTTTCGAATCTTGGAGGGACCAATATACAATTCTAGGTTGCACCGATAAGGTGACCAACGGCCAGATTTCCAATCTCGGTGACGCCGATCCAACATTTTCGGTGGGACCGAAAATGTGAATTTGCGTAACAGAAAGTTGGCAACCTAAACTCGGTGGCACTGGTATGGAATCGGTTGCAGCGAAGTGGCTAGGGTTTGGCATGAGCCTGTCTAGGTTCTGTAATCGGTGGCACCGAAGTGGGAAAGTTGGTTGCACCGATTTTGAGTGTTAGGTAAGGAACATACTTTGGTGGGAGAGTTTGTGGATGTTTTTGGCAACTATCACTTGTGCACGTTTGAGAATATTGTTCACCAACAAAACCTTACCCCCTTTTAATAGTATTGGCTTTCCTATAGGCTCAAAGTGATTTCTCACAAATATGAAATGTAGAGTACTTTTGCTTGAAGCTTGGCCAACCTATTTCTTTGCATCTTGGGGTATGTCCACAATCTCCTTTTGCCAATCCTCTTTGTAGACTATATCTGAAATACACTAGGTGAAAATATCAGTCCAAGAGACAATGTATGTTGTCATGAATTATCAAAACCACCAAGGGAGCATGTTGTGCTTTCACATACTCTTCTAGTGATCCCACACTATCCAGGATGCAACTTGATACATCTCCAATGTGTCGACTTTTCCAAACACTTTTGCTCTTGTTTTGGACTCTAGTTTGCATGATCTGAGGATACTAACCTGCAGTGGCACTGTTTTCAGCAGAACTACCTTCGTGTTGTTTTTTGTGTGGAAATAAAAGTTATCGGAATTGAACGAAAATTGAATGAGAATTATTTCAGAGTATATAAAACACTGGCAAAAAGACCTACTGGAGGGGGCCACCACATAGCCACAAGCTCAGGTGACGCCCCCTAGGGCATGCCACTAAGCTCGTGGGGGGCATTGGTGCTCTGTTTGCCCTACATCTAGGTCCATAAGCATCGTCTTCCTGAGAGAAAACCCCAGTGAGGAAGAATCATCGTGTTTACGATACAGAGCCACCGCCACCTCCCGATCTTCATCGGGAGGCCTGATCTGGAGTCCCGTCGGGGCTCCGGAGAGGGCAAATCGTTGCTGACGTCATCACCCTTGTCCTGTCCATCGACAACCTCATGATGCTCACCACCTGTCACGACCTACCTTTTCAGGCATGCGGTCTCCGTGTGTCTCTATGTCGGGACCCCGATCCTAAGTCATATGATTCCATACTGTAACAAGTCACATCTTTTTGCGGCCTCACGCACGGTACTCCAAGGCTGCAGCCTTACCTTGGCTGGGACCGTTTGCATCTTTTGGCTCACGTATGTGAACATGTCGCCGGCAATCACAAAGACAAAGAACCCAGGCTGACATAACTAGTCATAGAACCCAAGTGGCACATCCGTACGGAAACAGGCATACATAACCCAGCAATGCAGGTGTTGGTCTCAAGCGTGTGTAGACGAGTCAAAGCAAGCTACAAGGACTCCATTACGTCGCGAGACATGAATGTCATCACTGCACGTAGACGAGTCGTAGCAGGCTACAGGGACTCCATTACATTGCGAGACATTTCCCCGAAGGGACAGACACAGACGCAAAGAAGGATACATGCCGGTCAATCAATGTGTCCGGAGCAGTAGCAAGCTACCATGGCTCGGTGGAAGCACAAAGAGGCAGTTTCCCGTAAAGAGTACTACTAAAGGCACACGACTAGGTGTCGGATCCCATACATACCGTTGCACGTCACACGTATGCACGACATGCCCGATATGCATAGATACAACTATGGCATCACAACATAACCACACAACAACATGACTTTTATTTAAGAGGCTCAGACGAGCCTTGCATAATATGTTCTTACAGATAGGGGTCACATGACCCGACACTCAAGTCATACAAACAAAGTCATACAAGCCAGCGGAAACTTAAGCTGTCTGAGTACAGACGGCGAAAATAGAAAAGAGGCACACGGCCTGACTATCTACAGCCCACCACACGGGCAAGATCGTAGCTGGGACACCAGCTATTCGGCATCGTCAACGTCTAGATAGAACCCACCTGATGGGTCCTGGCTCTCTTCTGCAACATTAATTAAGCAAGGATGAGTACAAACGTACTCAACAAGTCTTTAAAACAGACCTAGTCTATTTATGCTCATGTATCAACAAGGGGGAGTGGTGGAGTTTAAGCAGCAATGCCAGCTTTGACTCATGGCTAACCTACACTACTCAGTTTTAAACTCTTTGTTACAATTTTAGTTATCGCACACGAGTCCACTATCTCCATCACAATACACTACCATGGATTCACCTTCCCCTTTCGGAAGAGTGCGATCCACGGTACTCACACCTGTCTTGATATTTTTAGAAGTATCCATTTGATTATCTATGAACAACATAAGTTCTCCAAGTAGTCCATATCCGAGGACGCGACTATTTGAATAGTTTCATACCCTGCAGGGGTGTACTTATTCACACACGCTCTCGCCACTTATCGCTGTGTGCCATAAACCATGCACCTTGGCAACCTTCAAGCGGATGCCCAGCGAGGGAGTCGGCCACGACCGTCAATCACATAAGACCTCTAGTCCAGGCTACCGCCTATTTGAGACTGAACCCGCACGGAAGTCCGGCCGAAGTTTCCGTAACGGTCCCAAACGATGTGCGCAGGGTTCCCAAGCCCACCATTCGGGTGACCCTTGGTACACCATGCCACTGCCTACCGCGTCGTAACCCACCCCGAGGGTCAGCGCTACGCAAGGCCTCCAGCATGCTATAAACACCAGAAACTACTTGCAATACCTGGACCAAAGACTAAGCGACTGATGAGTCGAGCGGGGTCATATTTCAGGGCCCAGCATGTGGTAGTATCTAATCTTGGATCACAAACACGGAACCCAGTTCCTATGAACGGTCCTAATGAGACAACCCACTATGTACTCCTACATAGCCTCTCATCGCTACCTTTACCAAATCGTATTCAGTATGAGCTCATCACATCGGACAACACTGTTTCACTCAAATCATCATCCAAATGAATCAACCCGACTCAACTCTAAGCATAGCAAGCATAGCAGGCAAAGTAAGCTAAGCACATCATGGCACAAGCATCTACCAGGTATGCTAGGTTGCAAGGTTTAGCTATTTACTGTGACAAGATCAGGTCATGCAAAGGAATAGGATCATCTATCGTGTATGACTGACACGTGACCGTTTGTCCTAATGCAATAAACAAGAGCAGGAGCGAGAGAGTGGGATGTTATCGGAATGATCAATGGGGTTGCTTGCCTTGCTGAGTTGCGGAGGAGTTCTCTCTTTCGTCGGGATACGGGGTAGTATCTTCCGGATTAGTGCCTACCGCAACGTCGATAAGAGCATTCAATACAAGCAAGTGCAACAATATGATGCATGATCATGGCATAGTAATATGCATGGGTGAGCTAATGTAACTAGTGATCATGTCAATTTAAAATAGATTTGAATATAGGTTCAAAGTTGTTCTCCTTTCAAATTCCATATATTAACCTAATGATAAATGTCCATGTTCACTTATTTAGTTTGATCTAGCATTTATGACAATAGCACCATTGGATTCATTGGATTTTTCTGATCAACTTTCATATATAAATTATTTTCATCTGACTTACAGATTATTTTATATGAATTTTCAAAGTTTTAAACAATTTCTGGAATTATTTTTACATTAGAAAATGAATTAATGCGTCAGCCTGACGTCAGCCTGACGTCAGCTGGTCGGCTGACCAGCCAGAGTCAAACCTGACAAGGTGGGACCTCCCTGTCAGCGTCAGGGGTCTTAATCCCGCGCCGACTGAGGTTTGACCCACCTCTTGGGTCCCACTGTCAGCGACTAGGGCCGAACTAATTAGGGGGATTAGCCCCCTAATGATTTCCACGTCGGCGCCCACCGGAGTGAGGCCGGCGGCGACCATCCGCACGGCGGCGACTCGCCGGAACCGCGTCTCCGGCGACCAAACAGACGGCAGAGGGCACCAGACGACTCGCACTGCTCGCGCGCGTCAAACCCGACACCTCCCAGGGGTTGGGGTGGTCGGAATTGACGCCAGGGACGAGCACGGCGGCTGCTGGAACTCGGGCGAGCACGGGCTCGTCGAGCCGGAGCTCAAACGGGGCAGTTGAGGCCTCCGGAAGCTACCAGGAAGCCTTCTGAGCACGACCGCGTGCTCAGATGCAAGCTTGGGTCGCCACAACGGCGACCACGACCTCACCGGCGACGGGAAGCTTTCGAGTTCGGAGGAATCCGGCACTGCAGAGCTCTATCGAAGGGGGAAAGGAGGGGAGAAGGAGCAGGAGCTCACAGCGATCGCAGGGGCGTCGACAGCTGGCTCGGGGACGGTCTGAAACGGCGGCGAGCTTTGATTCCCTTTCCGGCGACCCGAGGAGGAAGACGATGGCGCGATGTCGATAGGGGGCTTCCAGCGATGCGTAGCTTGGCTAGGAGGAAGAAGAGGTCACGGCGGAGCTTCTGGCAGGCTCAGATGGGTTTGGGGGTGGCTAGAACGTCGGCACGACGGAGAAGCGCAGGTCGGCCATGGCGGCAGCAGAGAGGGGAATGCACGAGAGAGAGAGAGAGAGAGAGAGAGAGCGGGAGAGAAGGGGGAAGAGGAGGCCACGGCGGCGAGGAGCTTCGCGCTGGCGCACTCCCAGCCCTCCAGCAAGGAGCCAGGTAGGGAGGAGGTGGACGGCGCGCGACGACCACACGCCCGGCGTCCTCCTGGCCAGAGGTGGGGGATGACCGGTTCGCCCCTGTGGGCTGGGCCGGCTTCTCTCCCCTGGCCCAGGTAGGCTTTTCTTTCTGTTTTCTGTTTTTTGACTTTTCTTTATTTTATTTGCAGGTCCAATTGACTTTTCAAAATATCCCAACCATTTTCTAAAATAAAGTTTGAATATTTCAAACTTGTAATAAAAGTTTCAGATTATTATGAGAACAATAGTCATGATAATGATTTATTTATCAATTTCAGAGACTTAAATCATTATTTTTAAATTGCTTCTGATGCTCAAATATTTTAAATGATCCCTGTTATAACTTTGCCCAAATTTATCAGACATAGGGAACATTTTTAAGGGCATTTTGGATTTGTTGAAAATTTCACCAATTTGGATTGCTTTATTCAATGTGGGTTGGGGTTTTCTTTTCCTCCCCATTTCTTGTTGGTGCAAGAATGATGATGATGATGATGCAAGCACATGTTAACCTAAGACAACTTGCTAGGGTTGTGACAACTCACGCCCACTCAAAAGAATCTCGTCCCGAGATTTTGAAGTCGTCGGGAAGAGCGCGGGGTACTCTAGTCGAAGACGATCTTCTCTTTCCCATGTGGCCTCCTTCTCGGAATGATGCGACCACTGAACCTTGAGGAACTTGATGTTCCGACGTCGAGTGGTACGCTTGATCGAGAATACGAACAGGGTATTCTCGGTATGTAAAGTTATCTTGGAGATCAAGCGCTTCGTGGTCCACTCCTCGGACAAGGTCCAAAAAGCAACGCCTGAGTTGCGAGACGTGGAAGACATCATGAACTTTGGAAAGATGCGGTGGAAGTTCCAACTGGTAGGCAACCTCTCCTTGTTTAGCAAGAATGCGAAAGGGTCCAATGTAACGAGGAGCCAACTTGCCTTTGATGCCGAATCGATGGGTACCCTTCAGAGGTGTAACCCGAAGGTAAGCCTTCTCGTCAACTTCATAGGTCGCAGACTTATGATGATGGTCATATTGACTCTTTTGACAGGATTGGGCTGTTTTCAACTTTTCACGAATAATGCGAACTTGCTCTTCTGCATCCTGGATCATATCCGGCCTCTCTCCGGTTTCTGACCAGTTAAGAGGTGTTCGACATCTTCGTCCATAGAGAACTTCAAAAGGGGCTTTGCCCAAGCTTGATTGATAACTATTGTTATAAGCAAATTCGGCAAATGGAAGACATTTCTCCCAATCCATACCAAAGGATATAACACAAGCTCGGAGCATGTCTTCGAGAATTTGATTGACTCGCTCAACTTGACCACTTGATTGCGGGTGGAAAGCAGTGCTAAAGGATAGATGAGTCCCCATAGCAGTTTGAAAACTTTCCCAAAATCGAGAAGTAAAGATACTTCCGCGGTCTGAGTTAATCTCCAAAGGAACACCATGAAGAGAAACTATTCGAGAAACATATAACACCGCTAGCTGACTAGCAGTAATGCTTTCACGAACAGGAAGAAAATGAGCCACTTTGGAGAGGCGATCAATGACTACGAATATAGCATTGTTCCCTCTCTTGGTCCTGGGAAAACCGGTGATGAAATCCATACCGACCTTATCCCATTTCCATTCAGGAATAGCTAAAGGTTGAAGGGTGCCAGCAGGCCTTTGATGTTCTGCTTTCACACGACGACAAACGTCGCAGTTAGCAACATACTGAGCAATTTCTCTCTTCATCCTAGTCCACCAGAACCTCTGGCGTAGATCCTGATACATTTTGGTACTACTTGGATGAATTGTGAGAGGAGAATCATGAGCCTCCTTAAGAATCATCTGCCTGAGATGTTGGCTCTTAGGAACCACCAAACGGCCCTGGAAGAGCACTACACCTTGATCATCTATAGAGAATTCCTTAGCGAGACCGCTAACGAGGTTCTCTTTGATCCGGGAAATTCCCTTATCACGCCTTTGGCCAGCTATGATTTGATCCTTAAGAGTAGGTTTCGCCACCAGGTTGGATAGGAATCCTTGAGGAACAATATGAAGGTTTAACTTCCGGAATTCCTCATAGAGAAGTGGTTGACCTTGTTGTAACATCAGATTGTTACAATAAGACTTACGACTTAGTGCATCAGCCATGACATTGGCTTTCCCCGGGGTGTAAGTTATCCCTAAGTCGTAATCTGTAATCAACTCTACCCACCATCTTTGCCTGAGATTCAAATCCGGCTGGGTGAAAATATATTTCAGACTTTGGTGATCAGTGTATATCTCGCAACGATTACCCAGAAGGTAATGTCGCCATGTTTTTAGTGCAAGGACTACAGCTGCAAGCTCAAGATCATGTGTTGGATAATTATCCTCATGTGGACGCAACTGTCGAGATGCGTATGCAATCACATGACGATCTTGCATGAGAATGCAACCTAATCCTTGTCGCGAGGCGTCACAGTAGATAATAAAGTCCTTACAAAAATCTGGTGGCACCAGAACGGGAGCAGAGGTCAGTCGTCTTTTGAACTCCTGACAACTATGCTCGCATTGTGGGGTCCACTCAAACTTTTTATCTTTCTTGAGGAGTTCATTCAGAGGTTTCGCAACCTTGGAGAAGTTCTCAACAAAGCGGCGACAATAGCTCGCTAAGCCAAGGAAACTCCAAACTTGCTTAACCGATTCAGGTTGAGTCCAATCAAGGACGGCCTGAACTCTCTCGGGATTGACAGCAATACCTTTGCCAGAGATCACGTGGCCTAGATAGGTCACTTCCAGCAACCAGAATCCACACTTGGAGAATTTGGCATATAAGCGGTGCTCTCGAAGTTTCATCAATACCAGCCTTAGATGCTCGGCATGTTCTTGTTCGTTCTTCGAGTAGATAAGTATGTCGTCGAGGTAAACCACGACGAATTTATCCAAATACTCCATGAAGATCGAATTCATCAAACGAGAGAAGGTGGCTGGGGCATTGGTTAAACCGAAGGACATGACGGTGTACTCGTATTGGCCATAACGAGTGACAAAAGCCGTTTTTGGAATGTCCCCATTTCTAATTATGATTTGATGGTATCCCAACCTCAAATCCATTTTGGAGAAGACAGAGGATCCAGTGAGTTGATCATACAAATCGTTGATCCTGGGGAGCGGATACTTGTTCTTGATAGTGACCAGATTCACTAGTCGGTAATCCACAACCATCCGATCCGATCCATCTTTCTTCTTAACGAAGAGGGTGGGGCAAGCCCAAGGAGAAGAGCTAGGACGAATGAAACCTTTCTTCAAAGCTTCATCGAGTTGGGTTTTTAGCTCGGCTAGTTCTAAAGGTGCCATCTTATAGGGTCTTATGGCTATTGGGATGGTTCCTGGAATAAGTTCTATCACAAACTCAACATCTCTGACAGGTGGAATACCTGGCAGTTCTTCTGGAAAGACATCCGGAAAATCACGGACTACCGGAGTATCTTCTAACTCTGGAAGAGGGCTAGCATTTAGGAAATAGAGTTGGCGCTTGGTTGTTCGAGTAGAGACATTAACTATCTCACCCGATGGATGTGTAAGTTGAACATTCCTAGAATGAGTATCAATCTTGGCATAGTGGGCTTTCATCCAATCCATACCTAGAATGATATTGATGTCCGAAGACTTAAGAGCTATCAAGGATGCTAGGAATACTAGTCTATCCACCAAAATTTCATTGTCATGACTCACTCTAGAAGTTTGCCATTTTGAACCAGGAGTCTGAACTACTAAAGGAGTGGGCATGTCACAGAAGGACATGTTATGCAACTGTGCATAACTTTCAGAGATGAAAGAATGAGATGCCCCAGTATCAAATAGAACAGATGCTGGATGGCTATTAACAAGAAGCGTACCTAGAATAACATCAGGATCTTCAAGGGCTTCTTCAGCAGACACATAATTCACTCGCCCACGGACAGGGGCTGGCTTCATATAGAAAGCTTTTCCTAGTTTTCCACGTCCAGCGGGCTTAGCATTGTTCTAGGGACACTCACGAGAATAGTGTCCCGGTTCTCCACATTTGTAGAATACCACTGTAGCACGAGGTGCAACATTTGTAGGCGGTCCTCCAAATGGTCTGGGTGGAGGGTTGGACTGAACTGGACGAGGTGCCTGGAAGGATGGCCTTGTGGTGTATCTTGGCGGCAAAGCTGCATTGGGCACCCACACTCGGCGTTTATTAGGGCCTGAACCCGATGCAGGATTGAAGTCACGGTTATGCTTCCTCGTAGCCTCGTAGTCAGTTTGTCCTGACTCGGCATTGATGGCCTTATTGACAAGAGCCTGGAAGGTGGTGCACTCGTGCAAGCGAAGATCTCAACAAAGCTCAGCATTAAGTCCCTTGCGGAACCTAGCCTGCTTCTTAGCATCAGTTGAGACTTCCTCTGGAGCATAGCGAGCAAGATTACCAAACTCACGACTGTATGCATCCACTGACAATCTGCCCTGGGTGAAGGCACAGAATTCCTCTCTTTTGCGATCCATCAACCCTTCCGGGATGTGATGGATACGAAATGTGGCGCCGAACTCTGTCCAGGTTGGTGCATATCCCTGGGGACGCATAGCCTCATAGCTTTCCCACCACAGGTTGGCAGGTCCCTCCAGAAAGTAGGTGGCAAAAGACACCCTGTTGGCCTCGGGCACATTAACAGCCCGTATCTTGCGGAACATACTCGTCAGCCAATAATCCGCATCGAGGGGGTCGATCGAATGATGGTACTTGGGCGGACATGGCTTGATAAAGTCACCAAGTGATACTCCATCGTGGTGATCATTGCAGGGAGCACGAGCTGTGTTTTGCTCAATTCTTTCCAACAGCCTATTAGTCTCCCTCTTATTCCTTTCAGCCTCTAGCATCACCTCTGCCAGGGATGGTGCATGTGGCAGCTCCTCTTGCCTTGGCTGGCTTCCCTCGCCCTGCTCAGGAGCAGGCATGGGATTGTTCCTAGTTGCTACCATCCTGGGAAAAGCAATCCACAACTTAGACATAGAGAACATCAACTCTAAGACAAGAGATAAGGAATGTACTAGTCAACATGGCAGGTAGGATAAACACCAATCAACATGGTAAAGCAACTACCATACGAACATTAGGTTTCATACACACCATGACGTAGTTCAGTACAAACCCAAGCTAAAAACAACTACGGAGAGATGCCACAACTCATCGGAGGCATTACAAGCTTCCTATACATTATCTATCTACACCTCCGGAACTCAACTCTCGACCTAGGTCATATCCCACAAGACACGTAGGACTGTGGTGATACGACTACTACCATACTAGGACTAAAATCCACGCACTCAAACATCACCGTAGAATGCCTCGTACAGGTTACCCCCGTGACCTGGGAGCTGAATCTGAGGATCTGGAAACACTCTAGCCTGGGATCCCTGGAAACCATAAGGACACGGATGTGGCCTTGGTCCCCTTGTCGGCGGCAACAACGATCCTCGAAGAGGGGTGATGCCTCCAACATCAGGCCAGTCTACGTGTGCTGGCAAATGAGTCTGCGATGGGGTCAGCATCTCCAAATCTCCATAGCCTGTCTGCACGACAGGTGCCAACTGCGTCAAGGCTGTCCAAAGACGGGCACGGGTAGCATAGAGTTCCATGCGAAGGGCACGTGCATCACGATCCCTGTTCTCCAACATCTGAGCAGTCACCTGCAGCCTAGGGTCCTCATGAGAATGATCAAAGTAGGCTGCACTAAGATATCCATCCTCTCCTCCCATGGAAGCAGGGACATAACAGAACTCCGTGTGTCTGTAGCAAACCATGGTGAAACCTCATGATAATCAGCATGGTGTATGCGGCTTCCTGAACTGCCATATCTATGGTAACTCCCAATCCATGAGTCCAGTGAAGCGGCTCTGCAGCTCCAGGATATGAAGGATATATCCTAACGGTACACAAATACTGACTCTGGTTGAAATCTCGATACTGCTCCTCCACTGTGTACTCTGGGTGCCAGCGGTATCCAGCCTCCATCATAACTCTAACCAACATGGCCGTGTGACCCGGCACATCGATGCACCTGGTCAAACGGACCACCTGACGGAAAGGACGAGAGGGCATCTGAAACAGAGAATGATGCAAAGACATTAGAGATCCTAGCAGAAATTGGACAGCATAACGGGTGTAATTGCTCAAGAATTTTTTTGAGACAATTGAAAAAGATTGGAAAGGCATAACCACTCGACTATCTAGACTCAGATCTCTACTCCGTCTGTTTGTCACACCAACAATACTTGAATAACTGCACTCACTTACACACAAGCTAGCTATTGGTCCATGGCTAGTAACTCGTCATCCTAAGCAATAGATGAGAATCCTAGTTCCTATCCCCGTAGAAGATATGAGAATGACCCGACATAGAATAACTTGGAAAGAGGAGTAAAAAGAGCCTTACGTTCCCTTCCACAATCAATTCCCCTACTTATCTATAGTGTTTCTAGACTCAACTTCGACCGGTTTGGCTTGGTAGTCCTACAGTTAGTCAGGCTCTAATACCAACGCTGTCGGGACCCCGATCCTAAGTCATATGATTCCATACTGTAACAAGTCACATCTCTTTGCAGCCTCATGCCCGGTACTCCAAGGCTGCAACCTTACCTTGGCTGGGACCGTTTGCGTCTTTTGGCTCACGTATGTGAACATGTCGCCGACAAGCACAAAGACAAAGAACCCGGGCCGACATAACTAGTCATAGAACCCAAGTGGCACATCCGTACGGAAACAGGCATACATAACCCAGCAATGCAGGTGTCGGTCTCAAGCGTGTGTAGACGAGTCATAGCAAGCTACAAGGACTCCATTACGTCGCGAGACACGAATGTCATCACTGCACGTAGACGAGTCGTAGCAGGCTACACGGACTCCATTACACTGCGAGACATTTCCCCGAAGGGACAGACACAGACGCAAAGAAGGATACATGCCGGTCAATCAATGTGTCCGGAGCAGTAGCAAGCTACCATGGCTCGGTGGAAGCACAAAGAGGCAGTTTCCCGTAAAGAGTACTACTAAAGGCACACGACTAGGTGTCGAATCCCATACATACCGTTGCATGTCACACGTACGCACGACATGCGTGATATGCATAGATACAACTATGGCATCACAACATAACCACACAACAACATGACTTTTATTTAAGAGGCTCAAACGAGCCTTGCATAATATGTTCTTACAGATAGGGGTCACATGACCCGACACTCAAGTCATACAAACAAAGTCATACAAGCCAGCGGAAACTTAAGCTGTCTGAGTATAGATGGCGAAAATAGAAAAGAGGCACACGGCCTGACTATCTACAGCCCACCACACGGGCAAGATCGTAGCTGGGACACCAGCTATTCGGCATCGTCAACGTCTAGATAGAACCCACCTGATGGGTCCTAGCTCTCTTCTGCAACATTAATTAAGCAAGGATGAGTACAAACGTACTCAACAAGTCTTTAAAACAAACCTAGTCTATTTATGCTCATGTATCAACAAGGAGGAGTGGTGGAGTTTAAGCAGCAATGCCAGCTTTGACTCATGGCTAACCCACACTACTCAGTTTTAAACTCTTTGTTACAATTTTAGTTATCGCACACGAGTCCACTATCTCCATCACAATACACTACCATGGATTCACCTTCCCCTTTCGGAAGAGTGCGATCCACGGTACTCACACTTGTCTTGATATTTTTAGAAGTATCCATTTGATTATCTATGAACAACATAAGTTCTCCAAGTAGTCCATATCCGAGGACGCGGCTATTCGAATAGTTTCATACCCTGCAGGGGTGTACTTCTTCACACACGCTCTCGCCACTTATCGTTGTGTGCCATAAACCATGCACCTCGGAAACCTTCAAGCGGATGCCCAGCGAGAGAGTCGGCCACGACCGTCAATCACATAAGACCTCTAGTCCAGGCTACCGCCTATTTGAGACTGAACCCGCACGGAAGTCCGGCCGAAGTTTCCGTAATGGTCCCAAACGATGTGCGCAGGGTTCCCAAGCCCACCATTCGGGTGACCCTTGGTACACCGTGCCACTGCCTACCGCGTCGTAACCCACCTCGAGGGTCAACGCTACGCACGGCCTCCAGCATGCTATAAACACCAGAAACTACTTGCAATACCTGGACCAAAGACTAAGCGACTGATGAGTCGAGCGGGGTCATATTTCAGGGCCCAGCATGTGATAGTATCTAATCTTGGATCACAAACACGGAACCCAGTTCCTATGAACGGTCCCAATGAGACAACCCACTATGTACTCCTACATAGCCTCTCATCGCTACCTTTACCAAATCGTATTCAGTATGAGCTCGTCACATCGGACAACACTGTTTCACTCAGTTCATCACCCAGATGAATCAGACCTGACTCAACTCTAAGCATAGCAAGCATAGCAGGCAAAGTAAGCTAAGCACATCATGGCACAAGCATCTACCAGGTATGCTAGGTTGCAAGGTTTAGCTATTTACTGTGACAAGATCAGGTCATGCATAGGAATAGGATCATCTATCGTGTATGACTGACATGTGACCGTTTGTCCTAATGCAATAAACAAGAGCAGGAGCGAGAGAGTGGGATGTTATCGGAATGATCAATGGGGTTGCTTGCCTTGCTGAGTTGCGGAGGAGTTCTCTCTTTCGTCGGGATACGGGGTAGTATCTTCCGGATTAGTGCCTACCACAACGCCGATAAGAGCATTCAATACAAGCAAGTGCAACAATATGATGCATGATCATGGCATAGTAATATGCATGGGTGAGCTAATGTAACTAGTGATCATGTCAATTTAAAATAGATTTGAATATAGGTTCAAAGTTGTCTCCTTTCAAATTCCATATATTAACCTAATGATAAATGTCCATGTTCACCTATTTAGTTTGCTCTAGCATTCATGACAATAGCACCATTGGATTCATTGGATTTTTCTGATCAACTTTCATATATAAATTATTTCCATCTGACTTACAGATTATTTTATATGAATTTTCAAAGTTTTAAACAATTTCAAGAATTATTTTTAAATTAGAAAATGAATTAATGCGTCAGCCTGACGTCAACCTGACGTCAGCTGGTCGGCTGACCAGCCAGAGTCAAACCTGACAAGGTGGGACCTCCCTGTCAGCGTCAGGGGTCTTAATCCCGCGCTAACTGAGGTTTGACCCACCTCTGGGGTCCCACTGTCAGCGACTGGGGCCGAACTAATTAGGGGGATTAGCTCCCTAATGATTTCCACGTCGGCGCCCACCGGAGTGAGGCCGGCGGCGACTCGCCGGAACCGCATCTCCGGCGACCAAACAGACGACGGAGGGCACCTGACGACTCGCACTGCTCGCGCGCGTCGAACCCGACACCTCCTAGGGGCTGGGGTGGTCGGAATTGACGCCGGCGACGAGCACGGCGGCTGCCGGAACTCGGGCGAGCACGGGCTCGTCGAGCCGGAGCTCAAACGAGGCAGTTGAGGCCTCCGGAAGCTACCAGGAAGCCTTCTGAGCACGACCGCGTGCTCAGATGCAAGCTTGGGTCGCCACAACGGCGACCATGACCTCGCCGGCGGCGGGAAGCTTTCGGGTTCGGAGGAATCCGACGCTGCAGAGCTCTATCGAAGGGGGAAAGGAGGGAAGAAGGAGCAGGAGCTCACAGCGGTCGCAGGGGCGTCGACAGCTGGCTCGGGGACGGTCTAAAACGGCGGCGAGCTTCGATTCCCTTTCCGGCGACCCAAGGAGGAAGACGATGGCGCGGCGTCAACAGGGGGCTTCCGGCGATGCGTTGCTTGGCTAGGAGGAAGAAGAGGTCATGACGGAGCTTCTAGCGGGCTCAAATGGGTTCGGGGGTGGCTAGAACGTCGACACGACGGAGAAGCGCAGGTCGGCCATGGGGGCAGCAGAGAGGGGAATGCGCGCGAGAGAGAGAGCGCGGGAGAGAAGGGGGAAGAGGAGGCCACGGCGGCGAGGAGCTTCGCGCTGGCGCACTCCCAGCCCTCCAGCAAGGAGCCAGGCAGGGAGGAGGTGGACGGCGCGCAGCGACCACACGCCCGGCGTCCTCCTGGCCAGAGGTGGGGGATGACCGGGTCACCCCTGTGGGCTGGGCCGGCTTCTCTCCCCTGGCCCAGGTAGGCTTTTTTTTGTTTTTGTTTTCTGTTTTCTAACTTTTCTTTATTTTATTTGCAGGTCCAATTGACTTTTCAAAATATCCCAACCATTTTCTAAAATAAAGTTTGAATATTTCAAACTTGTAATAAAAGTTTCAGATTATTATGAGAACAATAGTCATGATAATGATTTATTTATCAATTTCAGAGACTTAAATCATTATTTTTAAATTGCTTCTGATGCTCAAATATTTTAAAGTTATAACTTTGCCCAAATTTATCAGACATATGGAACATTTTTAAGGGCATTTTGGATTTGTTGAAAATTTCACCAATTTGAATTGCTTTATTCAATGTGGGTTGGGGTTTTCTTTTCCTCCCCGTTTCTTGTTGATGCAAGAATGATGATGATGATGATGCAAGCACATGTTAATCTAAGACAACTTGCTAGGGTTGTGACACTCTATGCCAACCCCTGGATCGAATCGTCGGCATACATGGTTACCATGGTGTATCATACACAAATGTGTCATTCATTACGTCGTATGATCCAAAAACAAATAGTCTTATAGACTCTAGCCAGTGGCTAGCCAAATACACAATCTTACAATAAGCAAACAGAGTTTTTGATAAGCGGGAACAAAAGCAAATCTAGGGTAGCAGTCTTGGTAAGCTCCATCAATGCCATGGGGAAACATGTCAAGTGGAGGCATGAAACCCTATCTAAATCACTCCACACAATAGTCACCTACAACACATTGCAGCCACGAGGGTCAATACGTTGAATGTATTGGCAAGTCCACAGTTAATGGAAGCTTGTTCACCTACATGCACTTTGGTTGGTGAGGTCTAATGCTCTTTGCATAAAAATAGTTTTTCCTATGTAATATATAGTGGTCTACTCAAATAGCAGTATGGCACTCCCGGTAACCCTGGTCGTAGTCTAAAGATACTCTGATACCCCAAGATAACTCCAATGCATTTGAGTATGTGGACTCCAGTAACCCTGGTCATCCCAAGCTTCTCTTCGAAGACCCTGGTACCCCCAGTCCTCTGAGATTCATGCCATAGCTCCCCAATGGTTCAACCCACCATTTTTAGATGGAAGATGTGAATGAGATCAAGCTAACAATTCTGGGATGAGTCGCTCAAAGTTGTCCCTAACCGGGGATACGACTAATCATGATCAGTTTTATACACTGGAGAGGTTTGTGTAACTTACCCATGATTCCCGATCACACCCTTATGTTACTAAACTTCACTTGTGAAATAGCTGGATATATCAAGACAAGACTTTTGGGAAGTAATTACCCTCTCAGAAACGATGGACCCAGTCCAACCTACACACCTACATGTGTTGGTCCGCCACAAGAGGGTCCCCACAACTTACTCAATCTTAACAAAGCCCATACTGTCTCACGGTCACACATGGAAGCTACTCAACTTTTGAACTCGTACGATCTTTGGTGCCTGGGTGGCATTCACCACCAAAGACTACACTCCGATGACCCGATCAAAGCCAGTCCACCCAAATTGATTCATTAATTAAGTAGTAGTTAAGTAGCCAGCCATGTGGTTGCATGGTGGAATAATAATTGGTGATTCCCAACACACGTTATGGCAGCTAAGCAACTACTCGATGGTTACAAGGTCAGGGTAAGTTTAGACCTCGGTTGTTAATTATTGGGTTGTATGGAATTTAGTATCCTGACTTGCACACCTATCATGGCAAGACTACAATGCAAATAAAATATTGGGCGATATGATCAAGTGGAACTTGTCTTGTTGTTGTTGTCTCGGTGCACTCCTCACAGTCACAGGGGTTGCACTCATAATCTAACGTCAACAAACAAGGGCACATTGCAATCATAAGCAAACAATCCATGCAAATGGAAAACTTGCATGAAGACAAATACACATCACGCAAAAACAAGTGTTAGGTTTGTGGTTTGGTTCTGGTCAACCTGTGTTTTCAATTTGAGTTCATGGTTTGATTTGTATTGGCACATCCTCTTAGTTGAGCATATTAACAATTCAATTACATTGGTCAACTGAAAGTAGTCCTCAAGTTTGAATTGGACAGGTGGAAGTTTCTGCCCACCTGGTCGTCTTGCATTGCTTCGTGCCTGGCCTATCCCTGGCGTCTTCCTTCATGTCCGCATCTTCGGATGCGTAGTCGAGAACATCAGTGACATCCTAGATCGTACCGACGAGGTGGGTGGTGGGTGAGATGTAAATTTCTTGTGCATCGGCTTTACAACCGATATGATCGTATACCGAAGTCTTTTCATCCAAGATCCCAAGGCTCTGGATCCGATCCAACATATCGTTCAAAAGTGAGAGTTTAGTTGGGTCCATCATCAGGCTATAAGTTGGGCTAATCCAGAGTATGTTTGCCTGGACCATTGGGGTAGCCTCAGGTTTGGCCCCTATGGAAGTAATCGGACACAAGCTTGAAGCTGGGTCGGGCATGAGACCGAGTCCCTATTCAGGTCCAGGAGAGGTGATCAGCTCTAATAGGGCGAGCACTTGATTCTGGTATAAGACAGGTTCTGAAGCAGGGTCAGTTTAGACTCATGATTTCTTGTTGAAGGAGAGGGGTCCGTGCTAGAGGCTGGTCCCTCCACAGTGTTGGGTGAGAGGTCGAGGTTGGGTGTCGGTTTCATAATTATGGCATATTACAAGCTTTCCAACCGATCCAGAGACCAACTAGAGAGAGCGAGATCGTCGAGGGCGTGAGTGGTGTACTCCAAGTTGCCGAACATGGCCACATGATTGGGGGCGAGGCTCTCAACCCGACCAAGGTGATCGGTGGAATTAGCGTGAAAAAACACGCTTCCAAACGCAAAAAGATGGCCAAGGACAAAGATGTCACCAGAGTTGATGTCGTTGTTGATATGAAGACAAACCATTGATCCAGATCGACCACACAGCGGGACCTGTAGGGCCACAATTTTTGGTGCTTAAATCGGAAGATCTCGGGTAGGGGGTCCCAAGCTATGGATCTAAGAACAAAGGTAACAAGGAAAGTAGGGACACGATGTTTACCCAAGTTTGGGCCCTCTCGAAGAGGTAAAACCCTACATCCTGCCTTGATTGTATTGATGATGAGTTATCAAGTACAGGTTGATGATCTACCTCAAGATTGTTGTGTAAGCTCTAAACCCTAAGGTGAATAGTTGTTTCTCCACGGACTAAACCCCTAGGCTTATACAGGTGATACGAGGCAAGCTCGTGTGTGTTGATCTTTCACGAATTGGAGGGGGGAAATCTCAAGAACACGAAGAACACTAAGGGCAAACACGATTACACATCCACTAGATTCACGAAAAGACACAAAGAACGAGATCCACAAGTAAAACAACAATACAAGTAGCGGTATGTGATCTCCCACTCCGAAAGGAGGGACCTTAGTATCCCAGAAGATCTTCCCTCGTAAGGGGCCTTGACATCCACTAGGGATCTTCTCCTATAGAGGCATCTCCATGGGAGAGGTAGTGGAAGGATCTAGGCTCAACTATCTAAGAGAAAACCAAAGCTAACCCTAGAATGGAGGTGGGAGAGGAGTATATATAGTCATAGGCACAAAGGGTTAAGTGAGAGGGTGGATACATGGGCCTCGGGCCCATTCCTACGTGCAGGCAGGCTGGTTGTATCGGAGGTTAGACCGATTGTACCACTCATGAGGCATTAACCGATACACCCGATGAAGTACAGGTCTTGAACTGCACCAAAATAGAATCTAGTACCCGGTGGTAGCGGTTATGGGCAGTGGTTGTCCGGTTGAACTGGTGCAGCGGTTGTTGGCCGATGGTGCACCGGTTGAATCCCTAATTCCTGGATAGCTCCTTGTCCTTCTCCTTGCTCTTGGTGTTCCTCTTGATCCCTTCCTCCTTCTTGATACCTAATCACACAAAGTGTCTCCGCTTGAGGTAGCATCCACGTTCCAAGAGCATCAAAGGGGGAGTTATAAAGGAGTGAGGTCACCTCATTTGTAATGGCACGTGCACGGGCTCTCGTCAGTGGGCCAAGTTGGATCTTGAGGTGTTGATGATGGGTCCATGGTGGTGCTCATGGGATGCTACACATCAATAGGTACCTAGGGGGAGCTTGGTTACATGCTTTAGGTTGGTTTAAGAGATGCCGAATACAGAGCCATCCTTGGGGTACACGTCAAGTCTTTGGAGGTTTCCTTCCAACTCACGGGCAAGTCTTCACCCTTACGAAGTCCCTTAGTCGATGGCTCGATGTGACGCCCCCATTTTGATCATATGTTAATCATAGACGCAAATGCGAACGATCAAGACTAGGGACTCATGGGAAGATATCACAACACAACTCTAGACACAAATTAAAGTCATACAAGCCGCATATTACAAGTCAGTTGCCTCGAGGGCTCGAATACATAAGATCGAATACAAACGAGTTAGCGAAAGCAAATAATATCTAAGTACAGACATAAGTAAACAAGCATGCCTTAAGAAGGCTAGCACAAACATAACACTACACCACGGTAGAGTTTATATGATGCAATTCTACGGGCAAAGGTCTAGTGTTGTCCACAAAATAACCGTCGCCGTAGCTTTTAAGTTTTGTCTTCGAATCATGTGTTGGTGAACATATATCATTGTGGACACAATAAGTGTCAGTAACCACAAAGCCACAATGCACATGTCAGCATCTTTTTAACAACTTGTCATGTGTCGGCACATGTGTGGCCCTTTAAAGTTTTTTTGTCGGCGTAGATATGCACTTAATGACGTTAAATGTGTCGGCATATGTAGGGTGTATAGATTCTAACTAAGTGTCAGTGTAAGTGGACACATGTCAATCGGACGTGAGGTCGAAAACTTGGCGCGTGGTTTAGGCGCGAAGAAGGAATTTTTTTACCATTTTGCCGCCTGCCCGGGCGAAATATCCCCAAATCTCTAACACCCCCCGACCCAATCCACCCACCACATCTCGTGCCTGCCACCGCTGCTCCTCACCACTCAGCCCGTGCCTGCCACCGCTCCTCCTCACCACTCAACCCAAGGCCCAGCCGCCGCCGCCGCTCTCTGTCCGGTACCTAGCCACTGCCGCCGCGACGCTGTGCCCCATCGCCTTGTCGCCGCCATCCCTCCCCACCCTTCCCTGAAGCCCAGCCGCCACCGCTGCGCTCCGCCCCGACGCCCAGCCGCCACCGCGCTCCACCCCGACTCCCTACCGGCGCGCTTCGCATCGACGCACAGTCGCTGCTGCTCTGCACCGACGCCCAGCCGTCGTTTCTCCGCCCCGACGCCGAGTTGTCACTGTCACTCTCCGCCCCGACATCGAGCTGCCGCCGTCGCTCTCCTCCCTGGCGCCGAGCCTCCGTGGATCTCTAGCCCGACACCCGACGCCCAACCGTCATGGAGCTCCAGCTCGACACCCATCTGCCCCCAAGCTCCACCCCGACGCCCACCATCTCCTGTCCTCACACCCGCCACATCCGTGGTACGTCTGTACTCCCCTCCCCTCTCCCGTTAGCAGTTCATCCCCGGGGTGGAGCCGATGCGGATGGAAGCTGGAGATGGAGTTGTTTGGTAGAAATGTTGTTGTTTGGCAGAAATTGGAGCAACTCCTTCGCATGTCATCAGAAAACCTCCTCCCCTTGTCTGGTGGGTGGCGCCGGAGCACAAGATGGAAGGAGGAGCATAGAGAAAAGGGGGTGCGCCGACCCAGCATTAGGAAATATGACATGCACTTCGCCACTAGTTCATAAAGTTATATATAGATAGCTTCTGCATTTCGGTTGTATTTTCTGAACATAATGTTATATATAGATAGCATTATTGCAAGCTCTTGCATAGTACATCATATATGATTTTTTTCATAAATTCCACCACCAGAAAAACATTCCTACCTTCGTTGCTGGTTCATGCTCAATCTCTAATCCCTGCCGCTGCTGCTGCCAGACCATCGATCTACGCCTTGCACACTGCTTGCGGTGGTCGACCTCCGAGTTGTGCCTCTCCCGAAGCGAGCCGTGGTTGCTGCCGATCTGCGCACAAGTCTCATCCCCGTCCACCCTCTGTTTCGTGAGGTAAGCATCAACTCCTCCAGTGATTTCTGATTTCCTATGTACTGCTGCTTGTTTGTGCATTTCTGAACTTGAACCATATGTAGTTGTCTATTGCTTAAATAATGTGTTTTTTGTATTTATATTGATTTAATAATGATTTTCAATTCACTGATGCAAAGCTAACACTATAGCACTGGCCAAATTCAGAAAGTTGGCAAGTTTGATATTAAGGGTGCATCATGGACAAGGCATGGTTGTCTAAGCCTAGGTATATAAGTGTTTTTCTTGTCAACTAATAAGCGGTACAATTATATTATGAACTGTTCTGATATCTAAACTAAATTGCATGTAGGCACACAAATGAGTATACACAGGGGTTAGACAACTTTATAGAGTTTGATTTTATTAATTCAACAAATGGAAACAAAATATTATGTCCTTGCAAGATATGTTTGAACTCTAAATAGAGAACCGCAATTGAAGTGCGTGAACATTTGATATGTGAGGGTTTCATGGACGGGTACCATACATGAATATGATAAACTCATAGCATCATGTGATGCTAGAGTTCATCCTGACCAATGGAAATTGCTCGTTGCATTTTGGTTAACTCCAAAAGCTAAGGTATGATCTTTTTTAGGTTGGTATTGACCTTGATTCGACTTGTGTGACATGATCACTTGTGTGACATGATCTTTATCAAACCATTTGGTAGGCTCTCTCAATAAGAGGTAAAAATAATCGAGCACATCACACACAAAATCACACATCTGGAAGTAAGAGTTTTGCTCGGGTTGACATTGAAATGGTACGCAATCATGCAATTCTTGTTGTAAACTAGGATGTTTTTACATCTTGCTCATTGTTTTAAACTTTTTTACACTTGACATAGACCGAGGAGCTGAAGCGTCGTCCACATAGACATGAATTGTTTATTAAAACACATACACATCGAATTAGTAGACTTCCTGAAGAAGGGTCTGCAGTAAGAATTGTAAGTTCATGTGCACTTGAATTGTTCGATGCCTTTCATAATTTTGTTTATGCAGTAAATACTAGGAACACATAACAATTCTAGAAATTTATAGAAAGAATTTCAAGATGAAGCATTAAAGCACCCAGAATTGTTGGATAATGGTATTAAGGATGGTGATTTGTTTGCATTTGTTTGTGGAAAAGAAAAAAATGGATATCTTCGTGGTGTCGGTTTGGGGCCAACTCCATCTGACCTAGAGTTTCCAGGAACCCAGTAGTGTAATTCTACAAAGCTTCAAATAGCGATGGAAAAGTGTTGTGTATCTAATCAAAGAGTGGAACATCTGCAAGACCAAATGGATGAAATGAAGAAGCAAATGGCAGAGATGAGGCAACTTTATCTATCTTCACAGGGGCAGCAAGCTGAAACCAATAGCACACCTGGACATGAATCAAATACTCACGAGGTAGCACTAGTCCAATTATATTGTGGAACATGTAGTGCTATGATTTTATTATATTTAACATCTACAATGCTTGATTTTGATATAGAACATAAGGACAAGAGAAGCTATTAATACTGAAAAAGGTGATGCTATTCTAGAAGAAGTGGCTGAGTCAAATGCTTCTATTCAGAATGATGAAAATATTTCTGGAAGAAGAATTGTTCATGTTGAGAAACATAACAGACAACAAGGGGTAAAATTTTCCTTTCCTTTTGGCCTTTAATTGTCAATATGCTTCTTTATGAACTTGCTTCTTTACCATGATTATACTCTTTCCCATAGGGTGGAAGAGATGTGATACTATATAGCATAGCTAGACCTTTAAATGTAGCTATTGCCAAAGGAACAATTCAAACAACTAATCCAAAGGCCGTGGTGGGTGTGAGCCTCTAGGTTCTCAATGTGTCGAAATTGTCATCTATTCGGTGTTCAAAAGGGAAACTCAGTTGCCTCGTCCGTATGGGAATGTGTTGACCATGGGAGATGCTAAGGGGAAATCGATTGCATGGCCATTTGCTATGGTAATAATCCAGAGCATTTGGTTTCTTCTCTTTTGTGCTAATAGGTCACCTATTAAGTAGTGATTGTTTTTGTAGATCAAAGATCCCACGAAGACAACTAATGTGCCAGGAAGTGCAAGTATTATGATATTCTCAGTTTTGGCAATAAATACTTCATTTTTTAATATTCATAGTCTCGTTTGGATGCAAAGTATTAATAGAATACCATAATTTATTGAAAAAATGTAATTTTGAATACTTGAGGCATTTGGCTTTAACAAAAACTGTAGTTTCCTAAATCTGAGGAAATTACAGTTTTTTAAAACCGTAGTATTCATTTTTTTAAATTGGGTAATAAATACACAGACTTCAATTTTTAATATCCATGCTACGTTTGGCAACATATTTTGAAGTATTAATAATACAGAGACATGTTTGATATTCAGGCTGTAGCAAACACACATGTTTTTTAAGCCAGACACCGTTGCATGCAAACAATAGTTGACTAGTTGACCAACAGAGTCGCTAATATTGCATCCATCTTACCATGCCGATTTTTAATTGTGTACTGGACTGAAAATCAGCCTAAATCTTGGATGTTTCATTGAGTCAAATCACAGTGAAGATCCTGTTATCAAGGGAAATCACGGTGAAGATCCTAACAGAGAGCCAAATCACCGAGCTAAAGATCCTAATAAACTAGGGAACATTTGATTATTATTTTTCTAGGTGTACCTCCTACCAAACTGTAGGTCCACGTGTAGCTTTATGTATCATATATATTATCAAGCAATGACTTTTAGGTTGCCGTGTACATGGTCGTTCTTAGGTTCAAATTATATTGTTGGAAACTGTTTCAAATACAATATGATGTTGTACTTTATGTATCATATATATTATGAAGCAATGATTTTTTAAAGCCAGAGTATTTCAATACTACAGTCTTTGAACAACTTCTCAGTCGATTACACTTTCTTGACAAATTCGTGTGGAATATTTCCAGGTACTTAGCCACCTAGCATTGAATGTGAGGAGGACTTGGAGTATCATGGAACACACATATGGCTGTTCCCAGTATTTTGGAAGCCAACTTCTATCATGTCATGAATTTTATGTGTGTTTTGGACCATTTGGTGCTTCGATTGTTTTGGAGTAGAAACTTTGTGTTCATGGATCTGACTTGTGTGCTCTGGAACAGTGTATGCCTGTTTGTGAACCTATGTCAATATATATGCCTGTTTGTGAACCTATGTCATATGTCTGTTTGTGAACCCATGTCATATGTCTATTTGTTGTCCAATGTGTCCATCTTGATGCTGTTTGTGGATTACATTTCAGTATATACATTTGTTTGGTTGTGCACTACTTACCAACAATTTATCTGTTGGTAAAAAATTCTTGGGGAGCAACTGTCGACCATGGTTACTAGCTAGCTAGACAAAAAAGTGTCACCAAATGTATGTACCTAGACGAACACAATACGTGTCGGCCAAGATATATATATCTATATAGACAACATAAGTGTCAGCAAATGTGTAAATCTATCCAAGCATGATATGTGTCGGGATAGATATATTCATAGAAGAACAACCTATGTGTCGGTGTACCTAGGATGTATGCTCACAAACCATCTGTCGGGGTAGGTAGGGTGTATGTTGTCTGATAAAGTGTCGGCGTAGGTAGGGTGTATGTTGACATACCATCTGTCGGCGTAGGTAGGATTATGCTAAATGAAAAAGTGTTGGGAAGAGAACAACTGTCGGAAATACCTTTGCTCACAGCAAGTCCTCAGACTCTTTCATCTTCTGTCAGCATTGGTGTTAGCTACATCTTATCTGTCGGCAAAGGTACCATATACCGACACATTGGTGTGTCACGGAAGCTCTACCATGGTGTAGTGTAAGCAACCGATCGAAAAGGCAAGGCCTCCTGTCTGGGAGCCTCCTATCCTACTTCTGGTTGGGGGCAACATCCACGTAGTAGTAGGCACCGTCGGTGTAGTAGTAGTCGTCAGCAGAAGGAGCTGTCTCCTAGGACCTGTCATCTAATCGCAGTAATCATATCGAGGGGGAAAGGGGGAGCAAAGCAACCATGAGTACTAATCCAAAGTACTCGCAAGACTTACATCGGATCTATGCTAAGTATGAAACATTATCAAAGGAATGGGGCTATACCTTTGGACTTACTGCAGAAATGCCAGAATAGAGGGGGAATGCCCATCCTACCGAGTCAAACCATGATGGTGGCGCGGGCTACGGTGGCCGGAAATGTCACGGGCATCAAGGTCAGCGGTGGACGGGGTTCGAGCTCTGACGAGGATGGTGCTACGGCATGCTAACGTACATCTTGTGTGGCTAGGAAGAAACTACACGGTGCCGTGGAAAGGAAGGACGCGCTCGCGTGACCAATTGGTCGCCGCTGCCTCGTCGGCAACGAGCTCCAGCGGTGCAACAATTCACTCAAAGGCGAATCAGGCAATGGGGGTCGCAATCGAGCATTCAGAGCGAGGGAGAAGGAAGAGAGGCTCACCGCGAGCGTGTAGGCAAGCAAAGCGGGCGCGTGATACATCTCCAACGGATCTATAATTTTTGGCGATGGCATGCTATTATATTATCTGTTTTGGATGTTTTATATGCATTAATATGCTATTTTATATTATTTTTGGGACTAACCTATTAATCTAGAGCCTAGTGCCAGTTTTTGTTTTTTCCTTGTTTTTGAGTTTTGCAGATATGGAATATTAAATGGAGTCCAAACGGAATAAAACCTTCGAAAGAAATTTTTCTGGAAGGAACAGGCTTGGAGTGCATGGTAGGAAACCTGCCAGGGAGTCACAAGCCTGCTAGGCACGGGCCTCCTGGCCGCTCCTAGCAGACTTGCCGTCTCCCGGCAGGTCTCCCTAGTCTTCATCCTATAAATTCCCAAATATTCCCCCAACATCAAAAAGAGCCACGCAAATACATTTCCGCCGCCAAAAGCCTTCGTTCCCGAGAGATCCAATCTTGGAGCCTTTTCCGGTAATGTGCCGGAGGGGGTTTCGATCACGGAGGGCATCTACGCATCTACAACAACTCCATTGCCCCTGCGATGATGGGTGAGTAGTCCACCACAAACATACGGGTCCATAGCTAGTAGGTAGATGCCAAAGAGCCTAAGCTTGGGGATGCCTCGGAAGGCATCCCCTCTTTCTTCTTTGATCCATCGGTAAATTTACTTGAGGCTATATTTTTATTAACCACATGATATGTGTTTTGCTTGGAGCGTCTTGTATGGTATGAGTCTTTGCTTGTTAGTTTGCCACAATCATCCTTGTTGCACACATCTTTTGAGAGAGACACTAAATAGTGAATTTTTTAGAATGCTCTATGTGCTTCACTTATATCTTTTGAGTTAGGCAATGTTGCTCTATGTGCTTCACTTATACTTTTTAGAGCATGGTGGTGTTTGCGTTTTATAGAAATACTTGAACTCTCGTATCTCACTTATATTATTTTGAGAGTCTCTAAACATCATGGTAATTGGTCTAGGTTATGAATTTAGTCCCAATATGATAGTCATCCAAGAGGGATATAATAAAAACTTCCATATTAAGTGCATTGAGTATTTATGAGAAGTTTGATCCCTTGCATAAAGTTTTGAGATATAAAGATGGTAATGTTAGGAGTCATGTTAGGAAGTAATTGTGATTTGGTAAAAATACTTGTGTAATGGTTTGTGATTCCCGTAGCATGCATGTATGGTGAACCGTTATGTAAGGAAGTCGGAGCATGATTTGTTTATAGATTGTCGACCTTTTCATGAGGTCGAGAGCGCGCAATGGTTAACTCCTACCAACCTCTCCCCTAGGAGCATGCGTTTAATACTTTGTTTCAATGACTAATATGTTGGGGAACGTCGCATGGGAAACAAAAATTTTCCTACGCACACGCAAACCTATCCATGGTGATGAGCATCTACGAGAGGGAGAGTGGATCTACATACCCTTGTAGATCGCTAAGCGGGAAGCGTTAAGAAACGCGGTTGGTGTAGTCGAACATCTTCGCGATCCAAATCGCCGAGCGTCCCGCGATCTCATCACGATCCGTCCCACGATCCAATCACGATCCGTCCCGTGAACTCATCACGATCCGTCCCGCGATCTCATCACAATCCGTCTCACGATCTTGATCACGATCTGTCCCGCGAACTCATCACGATCCGTTCCGCGATCTCATCACGAACTGTCTCGTGATCTCGATCACGGTCCTTCCGATCTAGCGCCGAACGGACGACACCTCCGCGTTCAGCACACGTGCAGCTTGATGACGATCTCCACCGTCTCGATCCAGCGAGAGGAGGTGGAGAGGAGAGAGAGTTCACCGGTAGCGTGACGGCGCTTCGGTGATGGTGGTGGAGCAATTCCGGCAGGGCTTCGCCTAAGCGCTGTAGAAAACCGATCTAGAGGAGAAACTATGCACCGGTGTAACAGGTAGCACGTGGCCGGAAATTCTGTCCAAAAACCACCCAATCCACTAGTATATATAGGAGGAGAGGAGAGGAGAGGCAGCCAAGGCCTTTGGGTCGGCCGAAATAGGAGGTGGGAGCAATCCTACTTCACTTCCAATCCTAGTTGGAGTAGGATTGCCTCCTATTGGCTGATTTTCCACTTTTTGCTTTAGGACTTTCTCTCCTGCGCCATGGGCCTTTGTGGCTGTTTTCCCAGCCCACTAAGGGCTGGTTATTATTCTCCCACATCCCATGGACCTCTTGGGGTCGAAATAACCCTCCCGGAGGTCCTCCGGTACACTACCGGCACTCCCGGTACAATACCGATACTCCCGGTACACTACCGATGAGCCCGAAACTTTTCCGGAAACCAAACTGGGACTTCCTATATATGAATCTTTACCTCCGGACCATTCCGGAGCTCCTCGTGACGTCCGGGATCTCATCCGGGACTCCAAACAACCTTCGGTCACCACCATACATAACTCTACACTACCGAAACGTCACCGAACCTTAAGTGTGTAGACCCTGCGGGTTCGAGAACTACGTAGACATGACCGAGACACCTCTACGGTCAATAACCAATGGCGAGACCTGGACGTCCACATTGGTTCCTACATATTCTACGAAGATCTTTATCGGTCGAACCTCTATGTCAAGGATTCAGTTAATCCCGTATAACGTTCCCTTTGTTCTTCGGTATGTTACTTGCCCGAGATTCGATCGTTGGTATCTCCATACCTAGTTCAACCTCGTTACTGGCAAGTCTCTTTACTTGTTCCGTAATACAAGATCCCGTGACTAACACTTAGCCACATTGCTTGAAAGGCTTGTTGTGATGTTGTATTACCGAGTGGGCCCTGAGATACCTCTCCGTCACACGGAGTAACAAATCCCAGTCTCGATCCATGCCAACTCAACACACACCATCGGAGATACCTGTAGAGCACCTTTATAGTCACCCAGTTACGTTGCGACGTTTGATACACACAAGGCACTCCTCCGATATCCGTGAGTTGCATGATCTCATGGTCATAGGAACATATACTTGACATGCAGAAAACAGTAGCAATAAACTGACACGATCATATGCTATGTTTGTAGTTTGGGTCTTATCCATCACATCATTCTCCTAATGATTTGATCCCGTTATCAAATGACATCTCATGTCCATGGCTAGGAAACCTTAACCATCCTTTGATCAACGAGCTAGTCCATTAGAGGCATACTAGGGACATGGTTTTGTCTATGTATCCACACATGCATTTAAGTCTCCGATCAATACAATTATAGCATGGATAATAAACGATTATCATGAACAAGGAAATATGATAATAACTAATTTATTATTGCCTCTTGGGCATATTTCCAACAGTCTCCCACTTGCACTAGAGTCAATAATCTAGTTCACATCACCATGTGATTCGCATTGTTATGAATCTAACACCCAATGAGTTCTGGTGCTCGATCATTCTTTGCATGTGAGAGAGGTCTTATAGTCAACGGGTCTGCGATATTCAGATCCGTGTGTACTTTGCATATCTCTATGTCAAACCGTAAACACTGCTACCACACTCCACTTGGTACTATTTCCAAATGGCTGCTCCACTATACGTATCCAGATTGCTACTACTAGTCATCCGGATAGGTGTTAAAGCTTGCATCGACGTAACTCTTTACGACGAACTCTTTATCACCTCCATAATCAAGAAACATTTCCTTAGTCCTCTGGTTACTAAGGATAATTCCGACCACTGTCCAGTGATCCACTCCTGGACCACTCTTGTACCCCTTGACAGACTCATGGCAAGGCACACATAGGTGCGGTACACAGCATGGCATAATATAGAGCCTATGGCTAAGGCATAGGGGACGACGTTCGTCCTTTCTCTTTCTTCTGCCATTGTCGAGCTTTGAGTCTCACTCAACTTCACACCTTACAAATCAGACGAGAACTATTTCTCTGGCTGATCCATTTTGAACTCTTTCAAAATCTTGTGAAGGTATGCACTCATTGAAAGTCTCATCAAGCATCTTGATCTATCTCTATAGATTTTGATGCTCAACAATTAGGTAGCTTTATCCAGGTCTTCCTTTGAAAATCACTTTCCAAATAACCGTTTTATGCTTTCCAGAAACTCTACATTATTTCTGAACAACAATATGTCATCCACATATACTTATCAGAAATTCTATAGTGCTCCCACTCACTTTATTGCAAATACAAGTTTCTCATAAACTTTGTATAAACATCAAAACTTTGATCACCTCATCAAAGCGTATATTCCAACTCCGAGATGCTTGCTTCAGTCCATGGAAGGATCACCGAAGCTTGCACACCTTTTAGCATCCTTAGGCCTAACAAAACCTTCTGGTTGTATCACATACAACCTTTCCTCAAGTAAACCATTAAGGAAACGATGTTTTGACATCCATCTGCCAGATTTCATAATTGAAAACACAACAACTGCTAACATAATTCCAAGAGACTTTTAGCATCGCTACGAGTGAGAAAGTCTCATCGTAGTCAACTCCTTGAACTTGTCACAAACATCTTTGCAACAAGTCGAGCTTTACAAATAGTGACATTCACCATCAGTGTCTGTCTTCATTTTAAAGATCCATTTGTACTCAACGACCTGCCGTCCAACGAGCAAGTCTACCAAAGTCTACACTTGGTTTTAATACATGGATCCTATCTCGGATTTCATGGCCTCCAACCATTTGTCGGAATCCGGGCCCATCATCGCTTCTCTATAGCTCGTAGGTTCATCGTTGTCCAACAACATGATCTCCAAGACAGAGTTGTCGTACCACTTAGGAGCAGTACACATCCTTGTCGACCTACGAAGTTCGATATTAACTTGATCCTGAAGCTTCATGATCATCATCATTAACTTCCTCTTCAACTAACGTAGGCTTCACAGAAACATCTTTCTGCGCTGCGCTACTCTCTGGTTGAACAAAGGTTTAACAACCTCATCAAGTTCTATCTTCCTCCCGCTCAATTCTTTCGAGAGAAACATTTCCTCGAGAAAGGATCCGTTTAAGCAACAAACACTTTGCACTAGGATCTGAGATTGAAGGTTCACCCAACTGATCTTAGGGTATTCTATGAAGATGCATTTGTCCGCCTTGGGTTCGACCTCATTAGGTGAAAACATTTTCCACACAAGTGTCACAGCCCCAAATATTAAGAAATGACAGCTTAGGTTTCTATGAAACCATAATTCACACGGTGTCATCTCAACGTATTTAGATGATGCCCTATTTAAAGTGAATGTAGTTGTCTCTAATGCATAACCCCAAAAATTATAGTAGTAAAACGATAAGAGACATCACAGTATGCACTATATCAATAGAGCATGACTATGATGTTTGGACACACCATCACACCATGGTGTTCCAGGTAGCGTTAGTTGTGAAACAAATTTCACATTGTCTTAAGTTGTATGCCAAACTCGTAACTCAGATATTCACCTCCACGATCATATCGTGGTCATTTTTATCTTCTTGTCACGATGATCTTTAAACTTCACTCTGAATTTTTTTGAACCTTTCAAACGATTCAGACTTGTGTTTCATTAAGTAAATATACACTATATCTACTCAAATCATCAGTGAAGGTAAGAAAATAACGATATCCACTGCACGCTACAAGACTCACTAGATTGCATACATCAATATGTATCATTTCCAATGAATCACTTGCCCGCTCCATCCAACGGGGTCTTTTAGTCATCTTGCCCAAGAGGCATGGTTCGCACGTCTCAACCGATTCGAAATCGGATGAGTCCAAATATCCATCAACATGGAGTTTCTTCATGCGCTTTATACCAATATGACATTTTGCGGTAGTGCCACAAGTATGTGGTACTATCATTATTTAACTTTGTATCTTTTGACATCAATGTTATGAACATGTGTAATACTACGATCAAGATTTCAACAAACCATTCTCACTGGGTGCATGACCATTGAAGGTATTATTCATGTAAACAGAATAACCATTATTCTCTAACTTAAATGAATAACCGTATTGCAATAAACATGATCTAATCATGTTCATGCTCAACGCAAAACACCAAATAACATTTATTTAGGTTCGTCACTAATCCTGAAGGTAGAGAGAGCGTGCGATGTTGATCACATCAACCTTGGAAACATTTGCAACACACATCGTCACCTCACCCTTAGCTAGTTCTCCGTTTATTCCGTAGCATTTATTTCGAGTTACTAACATTTAGCAACCAAACCGGTATCCAATACCCAGGTGCTACTAGGAGTACAAGCAAGGTACACATCAATAACTCGTATATCAAATATACTTCTGTCGATGTTGCCAGCCTTCTTATCTACCAAGTATCTAGGGTTGTTCCGCTTCAGCGACCTCTCACCTCATAATAGAAGCACTTAGTCTCGGGTTTGAGTTCAACTTTGGGTTGCTTCATTGGAGCAGCAACTGACTTGCTATCCATGAAGTTTCCCTCCTTGCTCTTGCCCTTTTCGAAACTACTGGTTTGATTAACCATCAACACTTGACGCTCCTTCTTGATTTCTACCTTCGCGGTATCAAACATCGCGAACAACTCAGGGATCAATACTTCTATCCCTGGTGTATTATAGTTCATCACTAAGTTCTAGTAGCTTTAGTGACAGTGACTTGGAGAACTATATCAATCACTATCTTATCTGGAAGATCAACTCCCACTTGATTCAAGCGATTGTAGTACCCAGACAATCTGAGTACATGCTCAACGATTGAGCTATTCTCCTTCATCTTACAGGCAAAGAATCTTGTTGGAGATCTCATATCTCGCAACACAGGCACGAGCCTGAGATCACAATCTCTGCTCCTAGAACATCTCATATGTTCCGTGACGTTCAAAACGTTTCGGAGCCTCAACTCTAAGCCGTAATGCATGACGCACTAAACTATCAAGTAGACATCGAAACGTGCCTGTCAGATGTTCACAACATCTATAGACGACGCTAGAGGGGGTGGTGCACCGAGCGGTGCATTAAGGACATAAGCCTTCTGTGCAGCAAGGAGGACAATCCTCAGATCACGGACCCAGTCCGCAATATTGCTACCAACATCTTTCAACTCTATTTCTCTAGGAACATATAAAAATACAAGGGAGCTACAACGCGAGCTAGTAATCTACAACATAATTTGCAAAGACACTTTGACTATGTTCATGATAATGAGTTCAATTAATCATATTACTTAAGAACTCCCACTCAAATTGACATCCCTCCGATCATTCGAGTGATACATGATCCAAATTCACCAACTCAAGTCCGATCATCACGTGAGTTGAGGTGGCTGCAATGGTGAACATCATTATGTTGATCATATCTACTATATGACTCATGTTCGACCTTTCGGTCTCTCGTGTTCCGAGGCCATGTCTGTACATGCTAGGCTCGTCAAGTTTAACCCGAGTGTTCTGCGCGTGCAAATCTGGCTTGCACCCGTTGTATGTGAACGTAGAGTCTATCACACCCGATCATCACGTGGTGTCTCAACACGACGAACTTTCGCAACGGTGCACACTCGGGGAGAACACAGTTCATATTGAAATTCAAGTGAGGGATCACCTTATAATGCTACCGCCGTACTAAGCAAAACAAGGTGCATAAAAGGATTAACATCTCATGCAATTCATAAGTGACATGATATGGCCATGAACTTGTGTTTAAGATCTCCATCTTCGAAACACCGGCATGATCTCCATCGTCACCGGCACAACACCATGATCTCCATCATCTTGATCTCCATCAATGTGTTGCCATTGGGGTTGTCACGCCCTGCATGCTTCTACTACTATTGCTACCGTAGTGATAAAGTAAAGCATTACATAGCGCTTAATGATTGACACGCAGGTCATACAATAATTAAAGACAACCCTATGGCTCCTGCCGGTTGCCGTACTCATCGACATGCAAGTCGTGATAATCTATACATCACATGATCATCTCATACATCACATATATCTCATCATGTAATTGGCCATATCACATCACAACATACCCTGCAAAAACAAGTTAGACGTCCTCTAATTGTTGTTGCATATTTTACGTGGCTGCTATGGGTATCTAGCAAGAACGATTCTCACCTACGCATAAACCACAACGGTGATACACTAGTTTGCTTTTCAACCTTCTCAAGGACCACCTTTGTCGAATCCGATCCAACTAAAGTGAGAGAAACTGTCACCCGCAAGCCATCTAGGCAACAAGTTGCGTCGAGGGAACCGGTCTCTCGTAAGCGTACGAGTAATGTTGGTCCGGGCCGCTTCATCTCACAATCCCGCTGAACCAAAATACGACCAAGGGAGGAAGCAATCTAAGCATCAACGCCCACAAACCTTTTGTGTTCTACTCGAGATCTCATCGAACCATCAACCTAGCTCATGATGCCACTGTTGGGGAACGTCGCATGGGAAACAAATTTTTTCCTACGCACACGCAAACCTATCCATGGTGATGAGCATCTATGAGAGGGAGAGTGGATCTACATACCCTTGTAGATCGCTAAGCGGGAAGCATTAAGAAACGCGGTTGGTGTAGTCGAACATCTTCGCGATCCAAATCGCCGAGCGTCCCGCGATCTCATCACGATCCGTCCCGCGATCCAATCACGATCCGTCCCGTGAACTCATCACGATCCGTCCCGCGATCTCATCACAATCCATCTCACGATCTTGATCACGATCTGTCCCGCGAACTCATCACGATCCGTTCCGCGATCTCATCACGAACTGTCTCGTGATCTCGATCACGGTCCTTCCGATCTAGCGCCGAACGGACGACACCTCCGCGTTCAGCACACGTGCAGCTTGATGACGATCTCCACCGTCTCAATCCAGCGAGAGGAGGTGGAGATGAGAGAGAGTTCACCGGCAGCGTGACGGCGCTTCGGTGATGGTGGTGGAGCAATTCCGGCAGGGCTTCGCCTAAGCGCTGTAGAAAACCGATCTAGAGGAGAAACTATGCACCGGTGTAACAGGTAGCACGTGGCCGGAAATTCTGTCCAAAAACCACCCAATCCACTAGTATATATAGGAGGAGAGGAGAGGAGAGGCATCCAAGGCCTTTGGGTCGGCCGAAATAGGAGGTGGGAGCAATCCTACTTCACCTCCAATCCTAGTTGGAGTAGGATTGCCTCCTATTGGCTGATTTTCCACTTTTTGCTTTAGGACTTTCTCTCCTGCGCCATGGGCCTTTGTGGCTGTTTTCCCAGCCCACTAAGGGATGGTTATTATTATCCCACAGCCCATGGACCTCTTGGGGTCGAAATACCCCTCCCGGAGGTCCTCCGGTACACTACCGGCACTCCCGGTACAATACCGATACTCCCGGTACACTACCGATGAGCCCGAAACTTTTCCGGAAACCAAACTGGGACTTCCTATATATGAATCTTTACCTCCGGACCATTCCGGAGCTCCTCGTGACGTCCAGGATCTCATCCGGGACTCCGAACAACCTTCGGTCACCACCATACATAACTCTACACTACCGAAACGTCACCGAACCTTAAGTGTGTAGACCCTGCGGGTTCGAGAACTATGTAGACATGACCGAGACACCTCTACGGTCAATAACCAATGGCGGGACCTGGACGTCCACATTGGTTCCTACATATTCTACGAAGATCTTTATCGGTCGAACCTCTATGTCAAGGATTCAGTTAATCCCGTATAACGTTCCCTTTGTTCTTCGGTATGTTACTTGCACGAGATTCGATCGTTGGTATCTCCATACCTAGTTCAACCTCGTTACTGGCAAGTCTCTTTACTTGTTCCGTAATACAATATCCCGTGACTAACACTTAGCCACATTGCTTGAAAGGCTTGTTGTGATGTTGTATTACCGAGTGGGCCCTGAGATACCTCTCCGTCACACGGAGTAACAAATCCCAGTCTCGATCCATGCCAACTCAACACACACCATCGGAGATACCTGTAGATCACCTTTATAGTCACCCAGTTACGTTGCGACGTTTGATACACACAAGGCACTCCTCCGATATCCGTGAGTTGCATGATCTCATGGTCATAGGAACATATACTTGACATGCAGAAAACAGTAGCAATAAACTGACACGATCATATGCTATGTTTGTAGTTTGGGTCTTATCCATCACATCATTCTCCTAATGATGTGATCCCGTTATCAAATGACATCTCATGTCCATGGCTAGGAAACCTTAACCATCCTTTGATCAACGAGCTAGTCCATTAGAGGCATACTAGGGACATGGTTTTGTCTATGTATCCACACATGCATTTAAGTCTCCGATCAATACAATTATAGCATGGATAATAAACGATTATCATGAACAAGGAAATATGATAATAACTAATTTATTATTGCCTCTAGGGCATATTTCCAAATAGAATAAAACCTTCACAAGGAAATTTTCTCGAAGGAAACAAATCAACTAGGCTTGGAGTACACGGTAGGAAACCTGTGAGGGAGTCACAAGCCTGCTAGGCGCCCCCCTGGCCACGCCTAGCAGGCTTGTCGTCTCCCGACAGGTCTCCCAACCCTATTCTTCGTCCTATAAAGTCCCAAATATTCCCCCAACATCAAAAAGAACCACGCAAATACTTTTCCGCCACCAGAACCCTCCGTTCCCGAGAGATCCAATTTTGGAGCCTTTTTTGGTAATCTGCCGGAGGGGGTTTCAATCACGAAGGGCATCTACATCAACTCCATTGCCCCTCCGATGATGCGTGAGTAGTCCACCATAGACCTAAGGGTCCATAGCTAGTAGCTAGATGGATTCTTCTCTCTCTTTGATCTTCAATACCATGTTCTTCAAGATCTTCATGGGGATCTATCCGATGTAATCCTCTTTTGTGGTGTGTTTATCAAGATCCGATGAATTGTGAGTTTATGTTCAGATTATCCATGAACCTTATTTGAATCTCCTCTGAATTCTTATATTCATGATTTCATATCCTTGTGAGTCTCTTCGAGTTATTGGTTTGGTTTGGCCAACTAGATTGGTAATTCTTGCAATGGGAGAAGTACTTGGTTTTGGGTTCAATCTTGCGGTGTCCTCACCCAATGACATAGTAGGGGTAGCGAGGCACGTACTGTATTGTTGCCATTAAGGGTAACAAGATGGGGTTTTCATCATATTGCTTGAGTTTATCCCTCTACATCATGTCATCTTTCTTAATGCGTTACTCTGTGCTTCATGAACTTAATACTCTAGATGCAAGCGGGAGTCGGTCTATGTGTGGAGTAATAGTAGTAGATGCAGAATCGTTTCGGTATAGTTGACACGGACGTGATGCCTATATGCATGATCGTTGCCTTGGATAACTACATGATTATTCGCTTTTCTATCAATTTCTTGACAATAATTTGTTTACCCACCATGATATCTTCCTTCAAGAGAGAAGCCTCTAGTGAAACCTTTGCCCCCGAGGTCTACTTTCCATAATATATTTTCAGATCTATAAACTAAAATACCAAAAACACTTTGCTGCAATCTATTTACCTTTTACTTTCCGTTCTTGTTTACATCTATCTCTATCGGATCTAGTCCTTGCAAATAATCGTGAAGGGACTGACAACCCCTTTATAGCGTTGGGCGCAAGAGTTTGATTGTTTGTGTAGGTGCATCCATTGGTGACTTGCTTGTTCCTCCTACTGGATTGATACCTTGGTTCTCAACAACTGAGGGGAATACTTATCTACTTCACTGCATCACCCTTTCCTCTTCAAGGGAAAACCAACGCAAGCTCAAGAGGTAGCAGCACGGGGGAGGCTCAGGGTAGCGACTCGATGTGGCAGTGCTCCGGCGTGTTCCGAGCAAGAAGACGAAGGCGCAGGGGCAATGTAGGGGCGGCGAGCTCGCGTTCGAGGTCGGGCTGGACATGGTGGTCGACCGCGGAGCTTCTGGACAGCGTTGTGGGGCGAGGGGGCTCGGTGGCTATGGCTATGCTGGGCCATGGCGACGGCGATATTCAGCCGAGCGCGTGGGGTAAGAAAATGGCGCAAGGGAGAGAGGGGATGGAGCTAGCTAGGGTTAGGGTTTGCCTTGGGGTCAGGGGCAGCCTGGTAGATGCTGGTGAGCCGGTGGATGGCCGCCACGGCGCCGGCCTCGGCCGCTGGCACGTATCACCGCACCCATGTCTCCTTTGGTGAACAGAGGAGGACGACGAGGCCAGGTGGGCTCGGTCAGCAGGCTAGGCCAGTCACTATGAACTAAGGCCCGGTCTGGCCTGGCCATGCTCTTTTATTTTATTTTATTTAATACTTCTATTTTGATTTAATATTAGCACTAAAATACTTTTGCAAAATATGGGATAGGGTCCAATATTTGCATTGCAATATTTGGTACTGCCACAAAAAGTTTGAGGCCCATTTGAAAAGTTTGGGAATTCGCATAATTCAAATTAATTGTTTTGTCCTCTGTTTCAATCGTTTCAGGGTATTAAAATACTTTATAAAATGTTGGTTCCAAATTTATAAATATTAGTTGAATATTTGTAACCCACACATGATTTTTTGTTTTTAGGTTTGCAAAACTATTTAATCCACGAGTTTGAATTTCAATAGGAATTTGAAATGAGATAGGATTAAAATATGATCAAACACTGTTTAGCAATAGCATTAGTTGAACCTCATGGGTCACTGTAGCTTAATTACATGCATCACTGTAGTTGATAATCAGGGGGTGTAACAACTCTCCCCAACTAAAAGAAAATTCTCGTCCCGAGAATTAAGAGGTAGAAGTGAGAAGATCGGGGTATTCTGCCCGAAGGTTATTGATAACCCACAAGTGTAGGGGATAAATTGTATCCTTTCTCGATAAGTAAGAGTGTCGAACCCAATGAGGAGCTAAAGATAGAACAAATATTCCCTCAAGTTCTATCGACCACCTATACAACTCTACCCACGCTCAACGTTCGCTTTACCTAGAAGAAGTATGAAACTAGAAGTGCTTTGTAGGTGTGATATGATAGGTTTGCAAGATAATAAAGAGCACGTAAATAAAAACTAGGGGCTACTAAGATAGAGAAACAACTAAGTTAGTTTAAAAAGTGTGGAAAAGTGGTGGTAGGAGTTGCGGAATTGTCCCTAGGCAATTGATAACTAGACCGGTAATCATTATTGCAATTTTGTATGAGGGAGAGGCATAAGCTAACATACTTTCTCTACTTGGATCATATGCACTTATGATTGGAACTCTAGCAAGCATCCGCAACTACTAAATATCATTAAGGTAAACCCCAACCATAGCATTATAAGGTATCAAGTCCTCTTTACTCCCATATGCAACAACCCACCTACTCGGGTTTATGCTTATGTCACTCAAGCAACCCACCATAGGCGAATCATGAACACATTGCAACACCCTACAGCGAGGATCCCTCACGCTTGCGCGACATGGAGGGCACCATAGGACATCACCAATAATAAAACATGCAACTCATACCAATCATGATCATCAATCAACCAATAGGACACCAAAAATTTACTCACACATCATAGGATGGCAACACATCATTGGATAATAATATGAAGCATAAAGCACCATGTTCAAGTAGAGGGTACAGCGGGTTACAGGAGAGTGGACCGCTATAGATAGATGGGGGAAGGTGATGGAGGTGTTGGTGAAGATGGCGGAGTTGTTGGAGTAGATTGTCGTCACGATGATGGCCCCGACGGCGTTTCGGTGCCACCGGGAGAGAGGGGGAGAGAGAGCCCCCCTCCTTATTCTTCTTCGTTGACCATCCCCATAGATGGGAGAAGGGTTTCCCCTGTATTACATGGCCTCCATGGCAGCGGAGGGGCGAGAGCCCCTCCGAGATTGGATCTCTCTCTCTGTTTCCTTCTGTTTCTGCGCTCCGAGATTCTGGCCTTTCACCGTTTCTTAAATGTATGGAGATCCGTAACTCCGATTGGGCTGAAATTTTGAGGGGATTTTCCTTATAAAAATATCTTTCCTACAGTCGAAGGACACCTCCAACCGACCTAAGGGGTGTACACAAGCCCTCAGGGCGCTGCCAGGGGTGTGGGCCACGCCTAGCAGGCTTGTGACCTCCTCGGGCATTGTCTCGCGTTGATTCTTTTTCCCAAAAATCACATATATTCCAAAAAAATTTCCATAAGTTTTTATTGCATTTGGACTTCGTTTGATATGGATTTTCTGCGAAACAAAAAACATGCAACAAATAGGAAATGGCACTGGGCACTAGATCAAGATGTTAGTCCAAAAAATAGAATAAAAAGTTGCCAAAAGTATATGAAAGTTGTAGAATATTGGCGTGAAACAATAAAAAATTATAGATACGACGGAGACGTATCAATATCCCCAATCTTAATTCCTCCTCGTCGTCGAGTAGGTAAATGAGGAAAAAGATAATTTTTGATGTGGAATTCCACATAGCATAATCTTGATCATATAATCTAATCATGACATGAATATTAAGATACGAGTGATTCAAAGCAATTGTCTATATTGACATAGAAACAATAATACTTCGAGCACACCAACAGTGCAATCGTGTCCTTTCAAAATAACATGGCCTTAGAAATGTATCCCTACAAAATCATATGGTGTGGCTATGCTCCATCTTCCCCACACAAAGTATCTAAATCATGCACAACCCCGATGACAAGTCCAGCAATTGTTTCACTCTTTTTATGTTCTCAAACCTTTTCAACTCTCACGCAATACATGAGCATGAGCCATAGATATAACATTATAGGTGGAATAGAATATGGTGGAGGTGATGAGGAAAAAAGAGAAGATAGTCTCACATCAACTAGGCTTATCAACGGGCTATGAAGATGCCCATCAATAGATATCTATGTGAGTGAGTAGGGATTCCCATGCAACAAATGCACTTAGAGATATAAGTGTATGAAAGCTCAAAAATAAAACTAAGTGGTCGTGCAAAAAATTCCACTAGTTATATGAAAGTGACAAAATAGGAGACTCTCTATCATGAAGATCATGGTGCTACTTTGAAGCACAAGTGTGGAAAAAGATAGTAGCATTGTCCCTTCTCTATTTCTCTCATTTTTTGGTGGGCATAATTGGCCTCTATTTTTTATTTGGGCTTCGCTGGCCTCTTTATTTTTTGTAAAGTCCGGAGACTCCTCCCAACTTGCGAGGGAATCATAGCTTCCATCATCCTTTTCTCACACGGGACAATGCTCTAATAATGAAAATCATCACACTTTTATTTACTTACAACTTGATACCTATATGACTCTATATGAATGCTTCCAGTAGGATACCAGGATGTGTAACGATCTAGCATAGCAAATGACATCAAAAAACGGACAAGCCATGAAAACATCATGCAAGCTGTCTTACGATCATGCAAAACAATATGAAAATGATGGTGCATGTCATACTAAACGGAACGGTGGAAGTTGCATGGAAATATATCTCGGAATGGCTATGGAAATGCCATAATAGCTAGGTATGGTGGATGTTTTGAGTAAGGTGTATGGTGTCCGTTTTGAGGAAGGTGGCTTTGATGCACTGGCGAAAGTTGTGCGGTACTATAGAGGCTAGCAAAGGTGGAAGGGTGAGAGTGCATATAATCCATGGACTCAACATTAGTCATAAAGAACTCACATACTTATTATAAAAGTCTATTGGTTAGCAAAAAAGCATTAGACGCATGCTCCTAGGGGAGAGGTTGGTAGGAGTTAACCATCGCGCGCTACCGACCCTCACACAAAGGTTAACAATCATTAAACAAATCATGCTCCGACTTCGTTACATAACGTATCACCATACGTGCATGCTACGGGAATCACAAACTTCAACACATGTATTTACCCAATTAACAACTACTCATTAGCATGACTCTCATATTACCATCTTCATATCACAAAACTATTGCAAGGAATCAAACATATCATATTCAGTGATGTACAAGTTTTATGTAGGATTTTATGACTAACCATGTGAATGACCAACTCCTGTTAACTCTCTAAATAAATATAAGTGAACCATGAGAGTTTAATTCTTTCTACAAAATATATGCCCAACAACAACAACAACAACAACAACAACAAAGCCTTTAGTCCCAAACAAGTTGGGGTAGGCTAGAGGTGAAACCCATAAGATCTCGCGACCAACTCATGGTTCTGGCACATGGATAGCAAGCTTCCACGCACCCCTGTCCATGGCTAGTTCTTTGGTGATGCTCCAGTCCTTCAGATCTCTCTTTACAGACTCTTCCCATGTCAAGTTTGGTCTACCCCGGCCTCTTTTGACATTATCAGCATGCTTAAGCCGTCCGCTGTGTACTGGGGCTTCTGGAGGCCTGCGCTGAATATGCCCAAACCATCTCAGACGATGTTGGACAAGCTTCTCTTCAATTGGCGCTACCCCAACTTTATCTCGTATATCATCATTCCGGATGCGGTCCTTCCTTGTGTGACCACACATCCATCTCAACATGCGCATCTCCGCCACACCTAACTGTTGCACATGTCGCCTTTTAGTCGGCCAACACTCAGCGCCATACAACATTGCGGGTCGAACTGCCGTCCTATAGATCTTGCCTTTTAGCTTTTGTGGCACCCTCTTGTCACAAAGAATGCCAGAAGCTTGGCGCCACTTCATCCATCCGGCTTTAATTCGATGGTTCACATCTTCATCGATATCCCCATCCTTCTGCAACATTGACCCCAAATATCGAAAGGTGTCCTTCTGAGGCACCACTTGCCCATCAAGGCTAACATCCTCCCCCTCCTCGTTCCTAGTAGTACTGAAAGCGCACCTCATGTACTCGGTTTTAGTCCTACTAAGTCTAAAACCTTTCGATTCCAAGGTTTGCCTCCACAACTCCAACTTCCTGTTAACCCCCGTCCGACTCTCATCGACTAGCACCACATCGTCCGCAAAGAGCATACACCATGGGATATCTCCTTGTATATCCCTTGTGACCTCATCCATCACCAAGGCAAAAAGGTAAGGGCTCAAAGCTGACCCTTGATGCAGTCCTATCTTAATTGGGAAGTCGTTAGTGTCGCCCTCACTTGTTCGAACACTTGTCACAACATTATCATACATGTCCTTGATGAGGGTAATGTACTTTGTTGGGACTTTGTGTTTCTCCAAGGCCCACCACATAACATTCCGCGGAATCTTATCATAGGCCTTCTCCAAGTCAATGAACACCATATGCAGGTCCTTCTTTTGCTCCCTATATCTCTCCATAAGTTGTCGTACCAAGAAAATGGCTTCCATGATTGATCTCCCAGGCATGAAACCAAACTGATTTTTGGTCACGCTTGTCAATCTTCTTACACGGTGCTCAATGACTCTCTCCCATAGCTTCATTGTATGGCTCATCAGCTTAATTCCACGGTAATTAGTACAACTCTGAACATTCCCCTTGTTCTTGAAGATTGGTACTAATATACTCCGTCTCCATTCTTCTGGCATCTTGTTTGCCCGAAAAATGAGGTTGAAAAGTTTGGTTAGCCATACTACCGCTATGTCCCCGAGGCCTCTCCACACCTCAATGGGGATACAATCGGGGCCCATCGCCTTGCCTCCTTTCATCCTCTTTAAAGCCTCCTTGACCTCCGACTCCTGGATTCGCCTCACAAAACGCCTGCTAGTATCATCAAAGGAGTCATCCAGATCAATGGTAGAGCTCTCACTCTCCCCATTGAACAACTTGTCAAAGTATTCCCGCCATCTATGCTTAATCTCCTCGTTCTTCACCAGGAGTTGATCTGCTTCGTCCTTGATGCACTTGATTTGGTCAACATCCCTCGTCTTCCTCTCTCGGCTCTTGGCCATCTTATAGATGTCCCTTTCGCCTTCCTTCGTGTCTAACCTTTGGTAGAGGTCCTCATACGCCCGACCCCTTGCTTCACTCACAGCTCGCTTTGCGGCCTTCTTTGCCATCTGGTACTTCTCTATGTTGTCTGCACTCCTATCCAGATATAGGCGTCTGAAACAATCTTTCTTCTCCTTGATTGCCTTCTGGACAACATCATTCCACCACCAGGTATCTTTAGCTTCTCTTCTACTTCCCCTGGACACTCCAAACTCCTCTGAGGCCACCTTACGAATGCAAGTCGCCATCTTCATCCACATGTTGTCTGCATCACCTCCTTCCTCCCAAGGGCCCTCCTTAATGACCCTCTCCTTGAACACCTGAGCTACCTCCCCCTTGAGCTTCCACCACTTCGTTCTAGCGACTTTGGCACGCTTGTCCCGCTGGACACGAATCCGAAAACGGAGGTCAGCAACCACAAGCTTATGCTGTGGGACAACACTCTCTCCAGGTATCACCTTACAGTCTAGGCATGCACGCCTGTCTTCTTTTCTCAAGAGGATGAAATCAATCTGGCTAGAGTGCTGCCCACTACTGTAAGTCACTAGATGTGATTCTCTCTTCTTAAAGAAGGTGTTAGCTACGATCATGTCATAGGCTAACGCAAAGCTTAAGACATCTTCTCCTTCTTGATTTCTGATGCCATAGCCAAATCCCCCATGCACCCCTTCAAAACATGTGTTAGATGTGCCCACGTGGCCATTGAGGTCTCCTCCTATGAAGAGCCTCTCGCCGATCGGTACACTCCTAACCAAGTCCTCCAGGCCTTCCCAGAACTCCCTCTTGGTGTTCTCATTGTGGCCTACTTGTGGGGTATAAGCGCTGATAACGTTGAGGACTAAGTCCCCAACTACCAGCTTGACCAGGATAATCCGGTCCCCACGTCTCTTGACGTCTACCACTCCATCCTTGAGGCTCTTGCTGATCAAGATGCCTACTCCATTTCTGTTTGCAACCGTCCCCGTGTACCACAGCTTGAAGCCGGTACCCTCCACCTCCTTCGCCTTCTGTCCCCTCCATTTGGTCTCTTGGACGCAAAGGATACCAATGCCTCTCCTCACCGCTGAATCAACTACCTCCCGAAGCTTACCTGTCAGAGACCCTACGTTCCAGCTACCTAATCGAATCCTCCTAGGCTCGGCTAGCTTCCTTACCCTTCGCACTCGTCGAGTCAAATGCGAAGACCCTCGCTCATTTTCCACTACACCCGGGCGCCGATGTAGCGCGCCACTAAGGATGCGACGACCCGATCCTCGCTCACTTGCGACCGTATCCAGATCACGATACGGTGCGCCACCTGGGGGGTGACGGCCCGGCCCTTGCCCATTTTCCACCACACCCGGGTTCCGATGTGGCGCGTCGCTGAGAGGGTTACGCCCCAACGAAAATCTCTTGGGTTTCATCTCCATAAGAGTGGCTGGGTTTTCACGTTGGCTCGCCAAGCCTATCACAACCCTCCTCCTTTACCCGGGCTTGGGACCGGCTATGTTGAGACAACATAGGCGGAGTTCTACAAAATATATGCCCACTCTCTAAAAATATAAGTGAAGCAAAAGAGCATTCTAGAAATGGCGGTTTTCTATGTGTAGAGAAACAGGCAATCCAAACTTCAAATGATATAAGTGAAGCACATGAAGCATTCTATAAAGCCATACTCAAAAGATATAAGTGAAGTGCATGAAGCAATCTATAAATCTACTAAGGACTGTCTCATACCATCATGGTGCATTATTAAAAGAAAAATAAATTTACGCATATCATGTGACGAATAAAAATATAGCTCCAAGTAAAATTACCGATGGTTGTTAGAAGAAAGAGGGGATGCCTTCCAGGGCATCCCCAAGCTTAGTTTCTTGGGAGTACTTTAATATTACCTTGGGGTGCCTCGGGAATCCCCAAGCTTAGTCTCTTTACACTCCTTATTCCTTCATTCGTCATGATCTCACCCAAAACTTGAAAACTTCAATCACACAAAACTTAACAAAACCCTCGTGAGATCCGTTAGTATAATAAAGAAAATCACAACTTTATGTACTTTTGCCAACCAATTCATATTTTATTTTTTTCATTGTATCTAATGTATTATAATTTTTCCATGGCTTATACCATTGATACAATCAATATTTTCATCAAAACAAGCAAAACAATGCATCAAAAACAGAATTTGTATTAAACAGGACAGTCTGTAGCAATCTGAACATTCACCATACTTCTATAACTCTAAAAATTCTGAAAACTTAGGAAAAAATAAAAAAATTACATATCAGTACTGTGTAAAAATTTCAGAAACTTTTGACTTTCCAGTAAAAAATGTAAATTCACGCACTACAGCCAAAGTTTCTGTTTTTGCACTACACACACCAAACAAGCAATCTAATCATCCTAAAGGAAAATCTTGGAACATTATTTTTATAATACAATGTATTTATACAATGGGATAATTATTTTTGTTGAAAAGTTTCTGTAATCAAGATTTGCAAAGTTTCCATGGGCATGAACAAAGTTCAAGGCTAGCTCCCACTTTCACAATGCTCGTCTCTCACTTTCACTTTTCTTTTTTGAAAAAGTTTTAGGTTACCCTCTTTATTTTTTTGTTTTTAAACTATATAAAAATACACAACAGAATTAAATGACTCTTTAAAACTTTCGGGTTGTCTCTCTGGCAGCGCTTTATTTAAAGCCATTAAGCTAGGCATAAAGTGCTCAAGTAATGGATCCACCCGGATCCCAAGGTATATCAAAGCCAATTTTAATTAACAATGATTTGTAATTTAGTAGCGAGCACAATGTAACATATATCATGCAACAATGAAGTCTAACTCTCTTCCTATGCATCGACATGTCATAAAAGAACAATTCATGCACACAAAGTAAAGGCCAATACATAGCATAAGCGGTTTCTTGTAATTTTATCAAATTGGAAACATAGAGAGGTGGAGATGTAGTTCCTCTCTCATAATAATTGCAAGTAGGAGCATAAAGCACATGCATATTATATCTATGAAAATCATCATGTGTAATAGTAAAAGGCAACCCATCTATATAATCCTTAATAAGTGCAAACTTCTCTGATATAGTGTAGTTGGGAGAATTCAAAAAGATAATAGGACTATCATGCGTGGGTGCAATAGCAACAATTTCATTCTTAACATAAGGAACTATAGCAAGTTTATCTGCATCAACATATTTCATATTGGCATCATGGCCACAAGCATGGCCAGCATCAAGTTCATCAAAAAGGGATATTTCAAATGAATCCAAGGGATCATAGCAATCAACATAGCATTCATCCTTCGGTAAGAATGAAGGGAAATTAAACAATGTATGAGTTGAAGAGTTACTCTCATTAGAAGGTGGGCACGGGTAGCTAATCCTCTCTTCCTCCTTTTGTTCTTCGCTCTCCTCCTCATCTTTTGCATCTAATGAGCTCATAGTTTCAGCAATTTCTCCTTCCATAGATTCCTGCAAAATATTAGTCTCTTCCAAAGCAACAGACATTCTCTCAATAAATGCATCAATATCGGAATTATATTCATAATTCTCATAGCAATATTTAAGTATAGCAAAATTTTCAGGTCTATAAACAGCGTCATTATAATTTTCACACTTCTCAAACTAAGATTCAATTTCATAAGCACCCTTAAAAGAAACTAATTCTTCTATTCGTTCCACATCATAGTAATCATAAATACCATTAGCATAAGAAGCCAAGGTTTCATTATCATTAAATTTACATGAAAAAGGAAGGTGTTGAGCCTTCATCCTAGAGCAACAAGTATAATCATATCTCTCGCATAGATTCCAAGCATACCATTTCAACACATAAATTTGATCCCATAACAGTTTCCCTTTTTGAGATAAGTGATAATCCCTAAAGTATTCACGTTGATCCAACGTGTATCCCATTATCAAGTTGAATGGGGTTTTCTCAGGATTATCAAAGTAGTGCATAATATCTTTCACATAACGAGCATCGAGGGTTTTAGGAGGTTCCCCATATCCATGAGTAGCAAGTACACCTATTTTTTTGGTATTTCGTGTTCCATATCCATAACTAAAGATAGAGAACAACTTAGAACAGCAAAAAATCTACTTAGTGATAAAGCAAACAAGCACACGCGAGAATATTCACCCCATGCTATTGCTCCCCGACAACGGCGCCAGAAAAAGGTCTTGATAACCCACAAGTGTAGGGGATCAATTGTAGCCTTTCTAGATAAGTAAGAGTGTCGAACCCAACGAGGAGCTAAAGGTAGAACAAATATCCCCTCAAGTTCTATCGACCACCAATACAACTCTACACACACTTAACGTTCGCTTTACCCAGAACACGTATGAAATTAGAAGTACTTTTTAGGTGTGATAGGGTAGGTTTGCAAGATAATAAAGAGCACGTAAATAAAAACTAGGGGCTGTTAAGATAGACAAACAACTAAGTTAGTTTAACGAGTGTGGAAAAGTGGTGGTAGGAGTTGCAGAATTGTCCCTAGGCAATCGATAAGTAGACCGGTAATCATTATTGCAATTTTATATGAGGGAGAGGCATAAGCTAACATACTTTCACTACTTGGATCATATGCACTTATGATTGGAACTCTAGCAAGCATACACAACTACTAAATATACTGTAGGTAAAACCCAACCATAGCATTATAAGGTATCAAGTCCTCTTTACTCCCATATGCAACAACCCACTTACTCGGGTTTATGCTTATGCCACTCAAGCAACCCACCGTAGGCGAATCATGAACACATTGCAACACCCTACAAGGAGGCTCCCTCATGCTTGAGTGACACGGAGGGAACCATAGTACATCACCAATAACAAAACATGCAACTCAAACCAATCATGATCATCAATCAACCCATAGGACAACAAAAATGTACTCACACATCATAGGATGACAACACATCATTGGATAATAATATGAAGCATAAAGCACCATGTTCAAGTAGAGGGTAAAAAGGGTTGCAGGAGAGTGGACCGCTATAGATAGATGGGGGAAGGTGATGGAGGTGTTGGTGAAGATGGCGGAGTTGTTGGAGTAGATTGTCGTCACGATGATGGCCCCGTCGGCGTTTCGGTGCCACCGGGAGAGAGGGGTCGAGAGCCGCCCTCCCTATTCTTCTTCCTTGACCTTACCCCTAGATGGGAGAAGGGTTTCCCCTCTGTTCCATGAGCTCCATGGCAGCGGAGGGGCGAGAGCCCCTCCGAGATTGGATCTCTCTCTCTCTCTGTTTCCTTCTATTTCTGCGCTCCGAGATTTTGGCCTTTCACCGTTTCTTAAATATCCGGAGCTCCGTAACTCCGATCGGGATGAAATTTTGAGGGGATTTTCCTTATCAAAATATCTTTCCTACAGTCAAAGGACACCTCCAACCAACCTAAGTGGTGGCTACAAGCCCTCAGGGCGCTGCCAGGGGTGTGGGCCACACCTAGCCGGCTTGTGACCTCCTCGGGCAACGTCTCGCATTGATTCTTTTTCCCAAAAATTACATATATTCCAAAAAATATCCATAAGTTTTTATTGCATTTGGACTTCGTTTGATATGGATTTTCTGTGAAACAAAAAACATGCAACAAACAGGAAATGGCACTGGGCACTAGATCAATATGTTAGTCCAAAAAATAGTATAAAAAGTTGCCAAAAGTATATGAAAGTTGTAGAATATTGGCGTGAAACAATCAAAAATTATAGATATGACGGAGACGTATCAACATCCCCAAGCTTAATTCCTGCTCGTCCTCGAGTAGCTAAATGATAAAAAGATAATTTTTGATGTGGAATACCACCTAGCATAATCTTGATCATATAATCTAGGGACTATTGCATTTGAGCCCTTAGTTGTGTCACCCTCGACAAGAATACCCCTACTTTTCAAAAACACGCGGTCTTGCCCAACTTAGTTTGCTTGTCTTGTGTTTTTGCCCTTCCGGCCCGGCTCCATCCAGTCAGCGTTGTTTGACCGTAAGCGGCGCTAGATTTTGGACATTTTTCCCCTGTCGGTGCTGCACTTAGTACCCTTTCATCCTTTGTGAGCTCGTGCTGAAGAAAACCGAGGAGCGGCATAGCCTGACGAGGCGACGCGAGGCCTAACGAGGGGAGGAAGAGGGTGGAGCGGCGCAGCACGGTGAGCTCGGGCTCGTCGAACTACTTGCCGGCGACCGGTGAGGTAAGTGAGCTTGTGCGCCTTCCTCCATCCCAATTTGTTCTAGGGTTTCTAGGGTTAGTGATATTTGGGGGAAACTTTGACCTTCCTTCCCTCCCATTTGGTTTGGGTTGATGGGGTCGGGATTGTGCAACTCGTCTCCAAGTTCTATCTTTCGGATGACACTTATTGTGGATTGGAGTATCGTTCAAAGCATCGTTGCCCTGGTCACGGCCTTGTTCCAGCCCGCCATGTTGCCTAGGGAGGGGGAAGCACTGGACGCCGGTTTTCAGGGTGTCCTTTAGATGTAAGAATCTGTGAATTTGAGCAGCTTTGCTTGTAAGTTCGTGTTAAAGAAATAGCTATTTTTTGGTTATTGTGATGTGCAACCAGTTACCACAGGAGTGTCAGTGGGTGGTTTGGGTTGATCCTCCTCCTCCATTGCATGTTGCCCTGGCTTTTGAAGACCTGCACGCAGAGGTAGAACATAGCTGGATCAAATGTCACAATTTGAAGAAGGAAAACCTTGAGCTGTCAAGAAAGAAGCTGAGAGGAAGAGATGAGATGATGCTTCTTTTAGCATTGTTGTTTGTAGGAATCTGTGTTGTACTGTTATTTGTGTTGTAGTTGTATCAGTTTCTGCTTGTTGACAGAATGGTACAAGTATGATGTATTTGAAGATGATGATGCACTTGTGGGCAAGATGAACATGCTATTTTGTTTCTGCAAACTAGTTGATGCTATGGATGGATGCAAAGTCAAAGTAGATGTAGTTTTTGTCGTCGATGATCATCACAAATGTAGCAAAACACTGGGCATAACTAGTGCATAACAGTACATAACAATACTGGCCATCATAGTACTGGCCATCACAAAGCATTCAGAAGTTGATAATCACAAAGTACTGGCCATCACAGTGCACAAACAACAACATCAGGTGCATAACAACATCGGTTTTTCTAGTAACACTAAAGACTAAAGCAGAAGCCTCTTGCTCCTGGTGTTCTTGGCTGGGTTTGGAGCCAGCTTTGCCTTGCTCCTAGTGTTCTTTGCTGGATTGGGGGCATTGGCTGGAGCTTCAACTGCGGTTGCATCTTTTTTGAGTGGAGAAACACCCTCGATGTCAACAGTGCTTCCAGTAACTGAGCCCTCTCTGCTCCTCTGCTTGCAACACCTTGGATAAGCTCCCCTCTCTGCTCCTCTTTTATAATTCTTTCTAGGACTAAACAAGTTCAAATATGACACAAATTTTAAGATATGAACTAATGAAAACTAAAACAAGTTGAAGATATGGAACAAACTAAAACAAGTTGGCACATACCTGACTACACTAGCTTTTGTAGATGTCTCATGTGAGGTTTCCTTGGGTGGTGTTATCTGCTGCCTAAGAGCATCAGCTTCTAGCTCTTCATCCTCCTCCTCATCTTATACTTCTGCTTCTGCTGGATCATTAGCTGTTGGATGATCATCTGCATTATCTGCTCCCCAATGTTCTTCTTCTCCAAAGGCTGGATCAACATATTCTTTGCAGCCTTTGGTTTTGTGTCCAGATCTTCCACATCTCTTGCACTTATACTTCCTAGGACCAAGGCCCTTTCCTTCACTGGTAGATCTTATCCTCTGCTTTCTTGGTCTGCCTGGTGGTCTATTCTGAATAGGAGCACACAGCTTGAATCCTGGATCCACATAGTCCTAGTGTTGTTTGCCTTCTAGAGCTCGAAGATTGTCAGCATAAGTAGCTACAAACTTCTCAACTGAGTAATATTTGTGGACATATTGATCTATTCCACTTGCTTCACCTATTAGAGTAGTGATGAAAAAAAGGGCATGGATACAGGGTTTACCAATGATCTGCCACTGCCTACAACTGCAACACCACTTCTCTATGTCAACAGGGTACCTCCACTCTCTTTTCTCTCTGTTAGTAGCAGTCACCTCAGCCTCTGATGGGCTTCTTCTAACTATACTCATCTCCAAACCTTTTGTCTTCTCCATCAAAACCTTCATCACTACTGGTATGATATGGTGCCCATTGAAATGGTCAGTGTCAATTCTTTTTCTTAAGTCAAACTTCTCCATGATGTATTGCCTAAACTTCTCCATCTCCGGTGAAAAAATGAACAAAACCTAGCCTAAAGCATCGTTGAATCAATCCTACGATAGTAAACACGAGCAGATCTAGGTCTGATACTTACCCCGGGGGAATTTGCCGTGCAGAACCGTTGCCCTTGTCGCCATAGGCGCCGCCACCGTCGCCGTCTCCGCGCTCAAGTGCAGATCTGTTGCCCTTGTCGCCGTGGGTGCTGCCACCGTCGCCTTCTCCACGCTCAAGTGAAGATGTGGTGCCCCTACGGCGGTGGCCACGACCGTAGACGCGTTCGCTGGTCTCCCCCATCGCTTGGCAATGGATCTGGCAGTGCGGGTTTCGTCGCCGCCGAGCTAGGGTTGGTGAGAGGGAAAGAGAGACAGTGGGGAAGGAGAGAGTGAGCTAGTTAGGTCGACCAGGGGGCAAGCCTTGTCCAAAATCTAGCGCCACTTACGATCAAACGGCGCTGACTGGATGGAGCCGTGCCGAAAGGGCAAAAGCATAAGGCAAGCAAACTGAGTTGGGCAAGACCGTGTGTTTTCCAAAAGTAGGGGTATTCTTGTCGAGGGTGACACAACTAAGGGCTCATTTGCAATTATCCCTATAATCTAATCATTGCATGAATATTAAGATACGAGTGATTCAAAGCAATAGTCTATATTGACATAAAAACAGTAATACTTCGAGCACACCAACAATGCAATCATGTCCTTTCAAAATAACATGTCCTTAGAAATTTATCCCTACAAAATCATATGGTCTGGCTATGCTCCAGCTTCCCCACACAAAGTATCTAAATCATGCACAACCCCGATGACAAATCAAGCAATTGTTCACTCTTTTTATGTTCTCAAACCTTTTCAAATCTCACAGAATACATGAGCATGAGCCATAGATATAGCATTATAGGTGGAATAGAATATGGTGGAGATGATGAGGAAAAAGGAGAAGATAGTCTCACATCAACTAGGCATATCAACGGGTTATGGAGATGCCCATAAATAGATATCAATGTGAGTGAGTAGGGATTTCCATGCAACAAATGCACTTAGAGCTATAAGTGTATGGAATCTCAAAAAGAAAACTAAGTGGTTGTGCAAAAAAATCCACCAGTTATATGAAAGTGACAAAATAGGAGACTCTCTATCATGAAGATCATGCTGCTACTTTGAAGCACAAGTGTGGAAAAAGATAGTAGCATTGTCCCTTCTCTCTTTCTCTCATTTTTTTATTTTTTTGGTGTGCATCATTGGCCTCTCTTTTTTATTTGGGCTTTGCTGGCCTCTTTTATTTTTTTGGAAAGTCTGGATACTCCTCCCAACTTGCGAGGGAATCATAGCTTCCATCATCCTTTTCTCACACGGGACGATGCTGTAATAATGAAAATCATCACACTTTTATTTACTTACAACTCGATACCTAGAACAAAAATATGACTCTATATGAATGCTTCCAGTAGGATACCGGGATGTGTAACGATCTAGCATAGCAAATGACATCAAAAAACGGACAAGCCATGAAAACATCATGCAAGCCGTCTTACGATCATGCAAAGCAATATGAAAATGATGGTGCATGTCATACTAAACGGAATGGTGGAAGTTGCATGGCAATATATCTCGGAATGGCTATGGAAATGCCATAATAGCTAGGTATGGTGGATGTTTTGAGGAAGGTGTATGGTGTCTATTTTGAGGAAGGTGGCTTTGATGCACCGACGAAAGTTGTGCGGTACTATAGAGGCTAGCAAAGGTGGAAGGGTGAGAGTGCGTATAATCCATGGACTCAACATTAGTCATAAAGAACTCACATACTTATTGTAAAAGTCTATTGGTTATCAAACAAAGCATTAGACGCATGCTCCTAAGGGAGAGGTTGGTAGGAGTTAACCATCGTGCGCTACCGACCCTCACACAAAGGTTGACAATCATTAAACAAATCATGCTCCTACTTCGTTACATAACAGTTCACCATACGTGCATGCTACGGGAATCACAAACTTCAACACATGTATTTATCCAATTCACAACTACTCACTAGCATGACGAATAAAAATATAGCTCCAAGTAAAACTACAGATGGTTGTTAGAAGAAACAGGGGATGAGCTTAGTTTCTTGGGAGTCCTTGAATATTACCTTGGGGTGACTCGGGAATACCCAATCTTAGTCTCTTTACACTCCTTATTCCTTCATCCATCGTGATCTCACCCAAAATTTGAAAACTTCAATCACACAAAACTTAACAAAACCCTCTTGAGATCCGTTAGTATAATAAAGAAACTCACAACTTTATGTAGTGTTGCCAACCAATTCATATTTTATTTTTGCATTTTAGCTACTGTCTTATAATTTTTCCATGGCTTATACCACCGACACAATCGATATTTTCATCAAAACGAGCAAAACAATGCATCAAAAAACAGAATTTGTATTAAACAGGACAGTCTGTAGCAATCTGAACATTCACCATACTTGTGTAACTCTAAAAATTCTGAAAACTTAGGACAAAATAAAAAATTTGCATATCAGTACTGTGTCAAAATTTCAGAAACTTTTTACATTCCAGTAAAAAATGTAAATTTACGCACTACAGCCAAAGTTTCTGTTTTTGCACTGCACACACCAAACAAGCAATCTAATCATCCTAATGGTAAAGCTTGGAACATTATATTTATAATACAATGGATTTATACAAGGGGATAATTATTTTTGTTGAAAAGTTTTTGTAATCAAGATTTGCAAAGTTTCCATGGGCATGAACAAAGTTCAAGGCTAGCTCCCACTTTCACAATGCTCGTCTCTCTCACTTTCACTTTTCTTTTTTGAAAAAGTTTACGTTCCCCTCTTTATTTTTTGTTTTTAAACTATATAAAAATACACAACAGAATTAAATGACTCTCCAAAACTTTCAGGTTGTCTCCCTAGCAGCGCTTTCTTTAAAGCCATTAAGCTAGGCATAAAGTGCTCAAGTAATGGATCCACCCGGATCCCAAGGTATATCAAAGCCAATTTTAATTAACAATGTATCATATATCATGCAACAACGAAGTCTAACTCTCTTCCTATGCATCGGCATGTCATAAAAGAACAATTCATGCACACAAAGTAAAGGCCAATACATAGCATAAGCGGTTTCTTGTAATTTTATCAAATTGGAAACATAGAGAGGTGGAGATGTAGTTCCTCTCTCATAATAATTGCAAGTAGGAGCAGAAAGCACATGCATATTATATCTATCAAAATCATCATTTGTAATAGTAAAAGGCAACCCATCTATATAATCCTTAATAAGTGCAAAGTTCTCCAATATAGTGTAGTTGGGAGAATTCAAAAAGATAATACGACTATCATGCGTGGGTGCAATAGCAACAATTTCATTCTTAACATAAGGGACTATAGCAAGTTTATATCCATCAATATCTTTCATATTGGCATCATGGCCACAAGCATGGCTAGCATCAAGTTCATCAAAAAGGGATATTTCAAATGAATCCAAGGGATCATAGCAATCAACATAGCATTTATACTTCGGTAAGAATGAAGGGAAATTAAACAATGTATGAGCTGAAGAGTTACTCTCATTAGAAGGTGGGCACGGGTAGCTAATCCGCTCTTCCTCCTTTTGTTCTTCGCTCTCCTCCTCGTCTTTTTCATCTAATGAGCTCACAAGCAATTTCTTCTTCCATAGATTCCTGCAAATTATTAGTCTCTTCCAATGCAGCGGACATTCTCTCAATAAATGCATCAATATCGGAATTATATTCATAATTCTCATAGCAATATTTAAGTATAGCAAAATTTTCAGGTCTATAAACAACGTCATTATAATTTTCACACTTCTCAAACAAAGATTCAATTTCATAAGCACCCTTAAAAGCAACTAATTCTTCTATTCGTTCCACATCATAGTAATCATAAATACCATTAGCATAATAAGCCAAGGTTTCATTATCATTAAATTTACATGAAAAAGGAAGGTGTTGAGCCTTCACCCTAGAGCAACAAGTATAATAATATCTCTGGCATAGATTCCAAGCATACCATTTCAAGATATAAATTTGATCCCATAACAGTTTCCCTTTTTGAGATAAGTGATAATCCCTAAAGTATTCACGTTGATCCAACATGTATCCCATTATCAAGTTGAATGGGGTTTTCTCGGGATTATCAAAGTAGTGCATAATATCTTTCACATAACGAGCATCGAGGGTTTTAGGAGGTTCCCCATATCCATGAGTAGCAAGTACACCTATTTTTTTGGTATTTCATGTTCCATATCCATAAATAAAGATAGATAACAACTTAGAACAGAAAATAAAATCTACTTAGTGATAAAGCAAGCAAGCACACATGACAATATTCACCCCACGCTATTGCTCCCCGACAACGGCGCCAAAAAAAGGTCTTGATACCCACAAGTGTAGGGGATCAATTGTAGCCTTTCTCGATAAGTAAGAGTGTCGAACCCAATGAGGGGCTAAAGGTAGAACAAATATTCCCTCAAGTTCTATCAACCACCGATACAACTCTCGCACGCTTAACGTTCGCTTTACCTAGAACATGTATGAAACTAGAAGTACTTTTTAGGTGTGATAGGGTAGGTTTGCAAGGTAATAAAGAGCACATAAATAAAAACTAGGGGCTGATAAGATACATAAACAACTAAGTTAGTTTAACGAGTGTGGAAAAGTGGTGGTACGAGTTGTGGAATTGTCCCTAGGCAATCGATAACTAGACCGATAATCATTATTGCAATTTTATATGAGGGAGAGGAATAAGCTACCATACTTTCTCTACTTGGATCATATGCACTTATGATTGGAACTCTAGCAAGCATCCGCAACTACTAAAAACCATTAAGGTAAAACCCAGCCATAGCATTATAAGGTATCAAGTCCTCTTTACTCCCATATGCAACCACCCACCTACTCGGGTTTATGCTTCTGTCACTCAAGCAACCCACCATAGGCGAATCATGAACACATTGCAACACCCTACAGCGAGGATCCCTCATGCTTGCACGACATGGAGGGCACTATAGGACAACACCAAGAACAAAACATGCAACTCAAACCAATCATGATCATCAATCAACCAATAGGACAACAAAAATCTACTGAGACATCATAAGATGGCAACACATCATTGGATAATAATATGAAGCATAAAGCACCATGTTCAAGTAGAGGGTACAGTGGGTTGCGGAAGAGTGGATCGCTGTAGATAGATGGGGGAAGGTGATGGAGGTGTTGGTGAAGATGGCAGAGTTGTTGGAGTAGATTGTCGTCACGATGATGGCCCCGGCGGCGTTCCGATGCCACCGGGAGAGAGGGGGAGAGAGCCCCCTCCTTCTTCTTCTTCCTTGACCTTCCCCCTATATGAGAGAAGGCTTTCCCCTCTGTTCCATGGCCTCCATGGAAGAAGAGGGGCAAGAGCCCCTTTGAGATTGGATCTCTCTCTCTCTCTCTCTCTCTCTCTCTCTCTCTGTTTCCTTCCGTTTCTGCGCTCCGAGATTCTGGCCTTTCACCGTTTCTTAAATATCCGGAGATCCATAACTCCGATCGGGCTAAAATTTTGAGGGGATTTTCCTTATAAAATATCTTTCTTGCGGCCGAAGGACACCTCCAACCGACCTAACGGGTGGCCACAAGCCCTCAGGGCGCGGCCAGGGGTGTTGGCCACGCCTAGCAGGCTTGTGACCTCCTCGGGCATTGTCTCACGTTGATTCTTTTTCCCAAAAATCACATATATTCCAAAAAAAATCTCTGTAAGTTTTTATCGCGTTTGTACTTTGTTTGATATGGATTTTCTAGAAAAAAACATGCAACAAATAGGAACTAACACTAGGCACTGGATCAATATGTTAGTCCCACAAATAGTATAAGAAGTTGCCAAAAGTATATGAAAGTTGTAGAATATTGGCGTGAAACAATCAAAAATTATATATACGACGAAGACGTATCAGTTATCCTCGCGTTACATAGTGGTTTCATCTTCAAAATGATTGGACCATTATACTTTGAAGAACTTGGTAACCTTCTGACGGGTCCGACGTTCAGTTTCTTCAATAACACGTATCAGATGCTCTTTGTAAGTGAGGTCTTCTTGCGCTTCAATTAGTTTAGGATCCACTTCACAGTGCGGGTCCTTGAAGCAACAACGAAGTTGCAACACATGGAAGACATCGTGGATACGAGATAATTTTGGTGGCAGCTCGAATTTGTAAGCCACATACCCACATCTTTCGAGAATGCGCAAAGGACCAACATGGCAAGGAGATAGCTTGCCCTTGACTTCAAACCGATGAGTGCCTCTCGAAGGAGTGACATGCGGATAGGCTTGATCACCGGGTTGATAAGTTGAACCAAGTGTTTCTTGTCATAATTTCTCTTCTGGTGGGACTGGGCCACCTTGAGATTCTCCCGAACAATGTGGACTTGCTCTTCAGCTTGTTGGATAATGTTTGGACCAACAAGTGCTTGTTCCCCAGTTTTTGACCAGTTTAGAGGGGTTCGGCTTTTACGTCCATATAACACTTCAAAGGGGGGCATATTCAAGCTCGCTTGGTAGCTGTTTTTATATGAGAATTCAGCATACGGGAGAGATTCTTCCCACTTCTTGCCAAAAGAGGTAACACAAGCCCAAAGCATGTCTTCAAGGATTTGATTAACTCATTTGACTTGGCCTTGGGATTGGGGATGATAAGCAGTGCTCCAGGTTATACGAGTTCCCATTGCCTCTTGGAAACTATCCCAGAACTTGGAGGTGAAAATACTACCACGGTCTGAACTGATTTCCTTCGGAATGCCATGGAGTGAAACAATTATGAAGGTATATAAGGCTGCTAATTGACTAGCAGTAATTGTCTCCTTGACTGGTAGAAAATGTGCAACTTTTGAGAATTCATCGATGACGACAAAAATAGCATTGTTACCTTTCTGCGACTTTGGAAAACCAGTGACAAAGTCGATCTGAATCTTGTCCCTTATCCATTCAGGAATAGGGAGTGGTTGCAAAAGTCTAGCCGTTTTCTGATGTTCTGCTTTAACACGATGACAAATGTCACATCTTTGATATATCAAGCAATGTCTTGCTTCATCTTAGACCACTAGTACTTTTGACGGATGTCTAGATACATCTTGGTACTTCCCGGATTAATAGAAAGAGGGGTATCATGTGCTTCTTTCATCGTCTTCTCTCTCATAAGCTCGAATCGGGGTACCACAACAAGATCTCTGAAGAACAAGGTCCCACTTTCATCCAGCGAGAAGTCCTTGGTTTTCTAAAGGTCCAAATCATTCTTAATCCGGTCCATTTCAATGTCCTTCTCTTGTGTAGACTCGATAGCTTTCAGAAGAGTTGGTTCCATGACAAGGTTATTAAGAGAACCCTATGGGACAATTTGAAGGTTCAATTTTCGAAGCTCTTCATGAAGATGAGGATTAGCCTTCTAAACCATGTGGTTGTTGCAATAAGCTTTACGAATCAAGGCATCAGCCATGTAGCCTTACCAGGGGTATAAGAAAGACCGTAGTCATAGTTAGTAATAGCTTCCATCCATCGTCTTTGGCGGAGATTTAGGTCTGGCTGAGTAAACAGATACTTCAGACTTTGATGGTCGGTGTAGATCTCACAACAATTACCAAGGAGGTAATGTTGCCACTATAATAGTGCATAGATAACTGCATCAAGTTCTAGGTCATGAAGTGGATAGTTCTCTTCATGAGGACACAACTGTTGTGAGCCATAAGCAATCACTCTTCGCTCTTGCATTAGGACACAGCCTAATCCTTGACGGGATGCGTCACAATAAATGACAAAGTCCTTGCGAGTATCTCGAGGGGCAAGCACTGGAGTAGTTGTCAGCTTTTCCTTGAGTGCCTGGAAACATTCCTGGCATTTGTCTGTCCACTCAAACTTAACGCCTTTGTGAAGTAGATTGCTCAAGGGCTTGGCAATCTTGGAGAAGTTCTTGACAAAACGGCGACAATAGCTGGCGAGTCCGAGAAAACTTCTCACTTGCTTAACATTCTTCGGGGGAGTCTAGTCAAGAGTGGCCTAAACTCGTTCTAGGTTGACCGCAAAACCATCTTTGGAGATCACATGACTAAGGTAGGTCACTTCGTCCAACCAGAACTCACACTTGGAGTACTTGGCATAAATGTGATGCTCTCGAAGCTTTTCCACTACAAGATGAAGATGTTCAGCATGCTCTTCTTTATTCTTGGAGAATACCAGAATATCATCCAGATAAACCACGGTGAATTTGTCGAGGTATTCCATGAATATATAATTCATCAGACGAGAGAATGTTGCCGGAGCATTGGTTAAGCTGAAAGACATGATGGTGTACTCGTATGAACCATAGCCAGTAACGAAGGCGGTCTTTGGAATGTCTTCTTCACGAACTCGGATCTGATGGTAACCCAAACTCAAGCCGAGTTTAGAGAATACCGAGGAACCAACAACTTGATCATAAAGATTGTTGATTCGAGGAAGTGGATATTTGTTCTAGATTGTGGCTTGGTTAATGGGTCGGTAATCTTGGACCAAATGATTTGTACCATCCTTCTTCTTGATAAGAGGGAAGGTGCTCCCCAAGCAAAGGAACTTGGACGAATGAAGCCTTGACAAAGTGAATTGTCGATTTCTTCCTTAAGCTCAAGAATTTCATGAGGAGTCATCTTACAATGTCGTTTGGCTATAGGAGTGGTGCGTGGTACTAAGTCGATGACAAACTCAACAGCTCTGGCACGAGGAATTCATGCCAGTTCTTCTGTAAAGACATCTTGGAAATCCCAGACAATTGGGATGTGTTCAATACCCTCAAGAGGTGACGCATTCAATGCATTCAAGGCATAAAGCCATGCTTCGGCATCTCGAACAAGATGAGCATGGTAGCTTACTATCTCATTCGAAGGATGTAGGAGGTGGACGGTTTTGGTGGCACAAATCATTGAAGCAGTATGTGTTTCGACCAAACCATTCCCCGGATGAGGTCAATATTGAAAGACTTCATAATGGGAGAGGCATGGAATTCCAACCCTTCAATTTCAATGGAGACATTGTGGCTAACCATGGAGGTCCAACATTGGCCCGCGAGGGTGTTTACCACTATGGGAATGTTTGTCTTTTCGTATTTAATGTCATGCATGTATGCAAAATCTTCTGACATAAAAGAATGTGATGCTCCTGTATCAAACAATACAGAAGATAGTACTGACCTAACAAGAAGAGTACCCATCACACTAGCAGGCTGGTCTTGAGCCTCATTCAGTTCAGTGTTGTTAGCCTAACCACAACCATAAGAAGGCATGGCATTGTTGTTGCGGGGATAGTTGTTAGAAGGCAGTGCAAGCTGATTCTGATTCTACTTGCATTCTGTGGCACGATGCATTGGAAGACCACACTTGAAGCACATCCCGTCCTCGAGATGGGAAGGAGGAACTCGGGGTGGTGGAGCTGGGAGTCTTGGCTGCCTTGGTGGTGGAGGAGGCAGATAAGGTGCATCATAGGATGACCTTGGAGAAGGAGCAGGTCCATGGTACATGTTGTGGAGAATCCAAATCCGGCGCTTCTGGGTTGATGAGCCTGATGATAAGCCCATGTCACGGTTGCTCTTGATTCCATACTTGTATTCCTGCATACCGGTCTTAACTTGAATGGACTTGTTCACCAAGGTGGCGAAATCAGCAAAGTCCCGAACAAGGAGCGCGAGCTTGATATCGGGGTGAATCCCTTCTCACAACTTCTCATGTTTGTGAGCATCAGTAGCAATATCCTCTTCAACATAGTGGGACAAGTCTAGAAACTCCTGCTGATAAGCATCCACAGTCTCGTTGCCCTTGGTGAGGTTGCGGAACTCATGGTTCTTCTGGTCCATTATTCCTCGAGGAATGTAGCGGGCACAGAAAGCAGCTTGGAACTCTGGACAAGTGATGATGGTTCCAACAGGCTGGGAATGCCTTTGACTGTCCCACCATTGAGCAGCGGGGCCCTTCAAAAAGTAGGCCGCAAAGGTGACATAGCTAGCCTATGGGGCGTTGGCAGACTCCAGCTCATAAGTGATGTCATGGAGCTAGTCATCAGCGTCAAGTGGCTGAGTTGAGCTACGGTAGACAGCTGGGTTGAGGCGCACAATGTCTTGCAGAGTTACTAGGGCATGCTGATGATTCATGTTCGGTCTCGGAAACTGATCCATAAGCCCTTGCATAAACTGACGGTTCAGCTCAAACTGTTGCATCATCCCAGCCATATATTCGGGCGGCGGTGGATGGTCGGCACCACGACCATGACCAGCTCGTCTAACCATTTGCGGGATCACTAGAAGTGTATGTCTAGAGTGGGGTGAATAGACTACTTGTAGGAATTTAAAACTACCTCAAGCATAAATCAAGTGTTGGTAGTTTTTAGCATACATAGCAAATCTAGAACACCCTACACATGCAAGTCATCAAGTATAGCAGCAGAAAGTAAATACATTGCACATGGAAGTAAGGAGTAGAGATAGAGAGATCAAATGCATGAGGGACACAAGATTTTTCCCATGGTTCCGTTAGGTGGCGCTATCGTACATCCACGTTTATGGAGTCTTCAACCCATGGAGGGTAACGGTCGCGAGAGTTCACGGAGGGCTCTATGCACGGAGGGTTCCATGAAGAAGCAACCTTGACTATACCGTGATGGCCTACGTCCACGGATTACTAGCCTAACTTGGGGTAGATCTTCATGAAGTAGGTGATCTCCTTGCCCTTACAAGCTTCTTGGTTCACTCCACAACACGAAGTAGGAGGCTCCCAAGCGTCACCTAACCAATCTAGGAGGCACCACCATCCAAAAGGTAAAAGGCTCGATTATGTCGATGAACTCCTTGCTCTTGTGCTTCAAGATGATAGACTCCTCAACACACAATCACTCTCTCACATATTTGGCTTGGTGGAAGAGATTGATTAGGTGGAAAGCAACTTGGGGAGGCTAGACATCAAGATTCATATGGTAGTAATGGAATGACATGATCTCAACACATGAGTAGGTGGCTCTCTCTCAGAAAATCAGTAGGTATGAGTGGGGAACTGTTTTGAGTGCTTGTCTTGCAAGTGAGTGGTGGTGGAGGGGTATATATAGGCATCTCCAAAAATCCAACCGTTACACACAAAATGACCAACTCGGTGACACCGATGTGCTAATCTCGATGGTACCGAAGTGACCAAAAGGTGGCAACTTTTGGATCTTGGTGAGACCGATATAGGAAACCCGGTTGCACCGATAAGGTGACCAATGGTCAGATTGCCCAATCTCGGTGATGCCGATCCAACAATCTCGATGGGACCGATATTGTGAATTTGCATAATAGAAAGTTGGCAACCTAAACTCGGTGGCACCGAAGCAGAATTGGTTGCATCGAAGTGGCTAGGGTTTGGCTGAGTCTGTCTAGGTTCTAGAATCGGTGGCACCGAGTGGAAAGTGTTGGTTGCACCCATTTTGAATATTTGGCTTTGGACAGACTTTTGTGGAAGAGCATGTGGGTGTATGTGGTGACTATCACTTGTGCACGTATGAGCATTTTGTTCACCAACAAAACCTTACCCCCTTTTAATAGTATTGGCTTTCCTATGGACTCAAAGTGATTTCTCACAAATGTAAAAGGTAGAGTCGTCTTCCTTGAAGCTTGGACAAAGTTATTCCTTCTTCTTCTTCTCCTTGGGGATACTCTTCACACTCCTTTTGCAACCCATCACTCGCTATGGATTTTATCTGAAATACACTAGGTAAAAGTATTAGTCCAAGAGACAATGTATGTTGTCATGAATTATCAAAACCACCAAGGGAGCATGTTGTGCTTTCAATCTCCCCCTTTTTGGTAATTGATGACAACATACAATCGAAGCTTCAAATAAAGATATGCATGGATATAATGAAGACTTTGAGAGACTCATGACTTAGACTTGCTCCCCCTAAATGTGTGCAATCCATTTAAAGGATAGTTGCTTTGGTATGCATGGACACACATATAGTAGAAGGGATATATAAGTCATGTGTATCTTGGCTATATGCATCAAGTATATGTGAATGAGTTGTATCCTTTTTCAAGACTTCACTCTTGCAAACAATATGTGCAAGAAGCAAGAGATCATCTTGATCAAAGATATGGTGCATATGCTTACCTTGAGTTCTTGAGCATTCTAGTAGTAGAAACACACTTGAGAAAACAATGTTAGGAAACACAAGAGTATTCTACCAATCAAAAAAGGCAATAGAACTCAAAAGTACCAAGATATGGAGAACATATATAAGGTAGTAAATCCTCAAGATTGATATGTATCCAAGATCATTTAGAACTTTCTCCCCTTAGATATGGAAATAGTGGATCATCCTCTCCCCCTGAATCTTAGTATGTAGATACTAGGATTGGATAGGGTGAGAAAAGATCTAAGATGAAATAAGCATATTTCCTCCAAACATATTTTTCTCCCCCTTACTTTGATGTTCTCACCTTGTAAATGTAAATTTGATGTTTCCTCTCCCCCTTAATTATATCTCCCCTTTGCATAAGCATGCATCTCCCTTTAGCATGAAGCTTTGTATATTCCCCCCTTTGGCATTAATTTCCAAAAAGATCATACACAGGGTAGGATACATGGATCATTGACTAAGAAGGGTCCTTGAGAACAAGGGTCGTAGAATGTAGGGTTCATAGAAATGAAAATTTGAGGGAATCATGGAAAATGATTTCTCTCCCTTTGGCTAAGCTGAGGGCTTGTAAGACTTCTCCACCCTTGAGTTAGGGATCCTTGAATAAAGTTTCTCCCCCTAAGTTTTTTTAAATAATAAGGGATCATTGAAGTAACAAGCACATCACTAGAAATATACTAATTGTAAAATCTCTAAAGAATCATAGACTAAGAAAAAAAGGTGACTTCGGGACAAATAAATCGGTGGAACCGAGATGAAGTTTTGCAGCTCATCTGCTAAATCGGTAGAATCGAGATATTTGTATCGGCGGCTCTGAGACAGAAACAAAAACTTGGCAATGAGATTTTGACATCGGAGACTTCTCAACATGTACCAATAACACAGTGTCAAAAGAAATATTCAAGAAAATGCGTTTTTTTACAAAAGGGTATCAACTAGAGAAGATTTGAGTGGTTCCAAGAAATTCCACGAAATAGAGAATGAACCAACCAAAAACTTAACTAGATGATGGGCGGTGACTAGGTCACCTATATTAGAGTATATTGACTTAGGAGCCAAGCAAGAATACTTGATCATAGGTCATACTCATCGCTGAGCTCAAAATGGGGTTACCATTTTTCGATTAAGCATTTTAATGTCTTTATATCACTTGAGTTGCTTTATCTCATGACTTGGAGTAAAGCTATATCAATAATATGAGTACATACCTTTGAGTGATGTTGCTAACGTAACTTGTAGGTGAACTTGATGAGGATCCTAGAACTTGATGAAGATCATCTTGAGTTGGGAGCAATCCTTGTTGTTTTCGTTCACTTTTCACCTACATAGGTTAGTCACGCAAGTAAAAACATGATATATCCAAATGACATGATACCAATTTGTGAGTTGATACCACATGAGAAATATATGTCAAGGATATGTTTTGTTATCTTCTTCCTTTCATCATCAAAGTGAGGTTGTGGATACTTGGTCATGACAAGATTGCTTAAGATATGAGTTGTTGGCAATCCTATGGAGTATTGTTCTTCCAAGTACCTACAAAGGGTTAGGTGCAAGCCAAGGGAGCATAGAATTCCAAGATATATGATATTCAAGGTAATAGCATGGAATGTGCATTGAAGATCATCCCTTCGCATGCATCCGAGTGAGCTTAGCTCAAGTTTGAAGAATCAATGATGTTCAACTCACTCCTCAAATGACAAAACACTTTTTCATCAAGTGGCTTAGTACAGATATCGGCAAATTGCTTGTTAGTACGAACATGCTTAAGATTAATATCTCCTTTGGAAACATGATCACGATGAAATGATGTCGAACTTGAATATGCTTGGTTTGAGAATGTTGTACAGGATTATGACCAATCTTAATAGTACTCTCATTGCCACAAAGTAATGGCACATTTTTAACATAGATTCCATAATCTTTAAGCGTTTGTGTCATCCATAACAATTGCGCACAACATGATCCAGCAGTAATATATTCAGCTACAATAGATCTACCGAGTTTTGTTTCTTGGAGGACCAAGACACAATAGATCTACCAAGAAATTGACATGTACCTGAGGTGGATTTTCTATCAACCTTGTCACCAGCATAGTCCGAGTCAGAGTAGCCAACAATATTAAAACAAGATCCCTTGGGATACCAAATGCCAAAGTTTGGTGTATTAATCAAGTATCTCACAATACATTTCACAGCCTTAAGATGAAATTCTTTAGGTGCAGATTGATATCTAGCACACATGCAAACACTAAGCATAATATCAGAACGGGAGGCACATAGATAAAGCAATGAATGAATCATTGATCGATAAACCTTTTGATCAACCGGTTCACCCACCTTAGTGAGATCATCGTGACCGCTAGTGGGCATGGGAGTTTTCATGCCTTTGCACTCCTGCATGTTGAACTTCTTGATTAAGTCCTTGGTGTACTTAGTTTGAGAGATGAAAGTTCCTTCTCTTGATTTCTTAATTTGCAAACCAAGAAAGAATTTCATCTCACACATCATAGACATCTCATACTTTTCTGACATCAACCTTACAAACTTCTCCCTAAATTGTGGGTTACTAGATCCAAAGATAATATCATCCACATAAATTTGGCACACAAATAATCCACCATTAACCCTCTTTGTGAATAAGGTTGCATAAATTTTACCAATTTAAAATCGTTTTTCAATAAGAAACTTCGTTAGGCATTTATACCAAGCGCAAGGAGCTTGCTTAAGTCCATATAAAGCTTTGCGAAGTTTGTAAACATGGTCATGTTTCTTAGCATTTACAGAACCAGGTGGTTGCTTAACATAGACCTCTTCTTCAATCTCACCATTTAAGAAAATCACTTTTAATGTCCATTTGATAAAGCATGATATCATGGTGATTAGCATAGGCAAGAACAATTCGAATAGATTCTAATCTAGCAACAGGGGCATAGGTCTCACCGTAGTCCATACCTTTGACTTGCGTATATCCTTGGGCTATGAGACATGCCTTGTTGCGTATGACTTGACCGTCTTCATCTTGCTTGTTCCAAAACACCCATTTGGTTCCGATGATGTTTTGCTCATCCTCGGGCTTCTCCACGAGTGTCCACACTTCATTCCTCTCGAAGTTGTGAAGCTCTTCATGCATAGCGTTCACCCAATCCAAGTCTTCAAGAGCTTGTTCTACCTTCAAGGATTCAATGCTAGAGATGAAAGAATAATGCTCACAAAAGTTAGCTAGACGAGTTTTAGAGCGAGTGATTCTCCGGTTTGTATGTTACCAAAAAATTGGTTTAGGGAATGGTTCTTGGTCACTTGTGCTCGAACTCGGGTCTGCTTCCGATTGTTGGATGGTGGAGCTTTTTCTTCATCATCATCTCCTTCGTCTTCGTTGTTGTTGAAGGTGTCATTCCCTTGAGAAGGTGGTGAAGGAGGTTGTGGTGGATTTCATGATGCACTTCCTCCTTTTCATCATCTCGACGTGTACCGCTTATGGATGCCTCCATGTCATGTTGTTGTTCACCTTGACGTGAAGTAGGGCTTTCACTTGAGTTGATGAAGTACTTTCCTTCATCTCCATGGGACGATCTTGCCAATAGACAAGTCTTGTATAGATTCCGAAGGGTCCTTATCACCTACATCATTTGGCAATTGTTCGACTTGAGAACCATTAGATTCATCAAACTTCACATCTACCGTCTCTTCAACTTTTCAAGTGAAGTTGTTGTAGACACGGTAAGTGTGAGAGTTCGATCCATAACCAAGTAGGAATCCTTCATGAGATTTAGGGGCAAATTTAGTACGATGATGCTTATGAAGAATGTAGCACTTTGAGCCGAATACCCGAAAGTATCCAACTTGGGGTTAGTTACCGGTGAGAAGCTCGTATGCCATATTACCGAGAAGCTTGTGCAAGTAAAGTCGGTTTGTGGCATGACATGTTGTTTCCACGGCCTCTGCCCAAAAGTGTTTTGGTGTCTTGTATTCGTCAATCATCGTTCTTGCTATCTCAATGAGCGTACAGTTCTTCCTCTCAACAATTCCATTTTGTTGAGGTGTGTACGTAGCCGAGAACTCATGTGAGACACCTTCTTCGTCAAGAAAGGTATCCACATGGGTGTTCTTGAACTCTGATCCGTTACTGCTCCGAACCTTCTTGATCTTCATTTCAATCTGATTTTGCACTTTGTGAGTGAAGTTCTTGAAGATCTTTTGTACCTGCGACTTATCATCAAGAAAGAATACCCATGTAAATCTAGAAAAAATCATCAACTATAACTAGACCATAAGAGTTTCCAACGAGACTCTTGTAAGCATTGGGACCAAAGAGATCCATATGAAGTAACTCGAGTGGTCTTTTAGTAGTCATGATATTCTTGACCGGATGACTTCCACCTACTTGCTTTCTTGCTTGACAAGTGCTACAAAGTCTATCTTTGTGAAAGATAACATCCTTAACACCTAGAATGTGATCGCCCTTGATAAGCTTATCTAGATTGCGCATGCCTACATGTCCAAGCCTTCTATGGCACAGCCAACCTTTAGATGATTTTGCAATGAGGCAAGTATGAGGTTGGGCCTTTTTAGTGAAATCAACAATGTATAGATCACCTCTACGAATACCGGTAAAGACAATTTTATGATTATCAAATCGAAACACTTGGCAATCTACTTTAGTAAATAGCACATTGAAACCAAAGTCCGCTAGTCTAGATACGGAAAGAAGATTGTAGCCAAGGGATTCAACAAGCATCACATTTTGAATTGAGCTATCATGAGATATGGCCACCTTACCAAGGCCAAGTACCTTACCCTTAGAGTTATCTCCAAAGGCCACGTACCTCTGAGGACCTTTATTAGGCATGATATCTTGGAACATGTCTTTATCACCAGTCATGTGATCCGTGCATCCTCTATCGAGCATCCACTCTTTTTCGCCGGACATGTAATCCTTGAAGTTTGCCATTAGACTTAGATTCCTCATGATCTTTTCATGCTCGGTGTCGAACAACACATCTTCATCATAGTAGCCATGTTCTTCATTGTCATCATTTGGTGGAGTCTCCTCGTCATAGAAACCAATAGACTCATTAGAATCATAACCATGACAATGTTCAAGTTTATGAATGCGAATGGCTTCAATAATAATGTTGTTGATAGTTGTGACATCTCCTTTAGCACGCATAAGATCACGAAGCCCAAATAGGCATTTATCAAAGTTTGGACCACTAGGCTTCATTTTGTGAAAAGCAATAGTTTTATGAAGAATTCATCAAGATTACTTAATGAAAGATTTGGATTTTCGTTTCTCCAAATTAGTCCACAAAGTATAAGCACATGCAAAGTTCTTCAACTGAGAAAGCACGAATCTTGGTAAACCTCTAACAATAAGATTGATAGTTGTTAGGTTAGCAAGCATGTTAATTTCCTCTTCCTATGTGGGATGCAATTCATCAATGGGGAGCACATAGGGTTTTTCAATATATCCTCTCAAATAGATCAATCATGGCATTCTTCCATCGACTATAGTACTCACCATCAAGAATAGGCACTCTACGATACAAACTCTCCACACTGGACACATCCATCTTCCTCCACGATGTTGAAACCAAAGCAATGGAGACCAATGCTCTACTACCAATTGCGGGATCACTAGAAGTGTATGTCTAGAAGGGGCGAATAGACTATTTATAGGAATTTAAAACTACCTCAAGCATAAATCAAGTGTTGGAAATTTTTAGCATACATAGCAAATCTAGAACACCCTACACATGCAAGTCATCATGTATAGCAGCGGAAAGTAAAGAAATTGCACATGGAAGTAAGGAGTAGAGATAGAGAGATCAAACGCATGAGGGAAACAAGATTTTTCTCGTGGTTCCGATAGGTGCCACTATCATACATCCACATTTAGGGAGTCTTCAACCCACGGAGGGTAACGATCGCGAGAGTCCATGGAGGGCTCTACCCACGAAGGGTTCCATGAAGAATCAACCTTGACTATACCATGATGGCCTACGTCCACGGAGGACTAGCCTAACTCGGGGTAGATCTTCACGAAGTAGGCGATCTCCTTGCCCTTACAAACTTCTTGGTTCACTCCACAACACAAAGTAGGAGTCTCCCAAGAAACACCTAACCAATCTAGGAGGCACCACCCTCCAAATGGTAAAAAGGCTCGATTGTGTCGATGAACTCCTTGCTCTTGTGCTCCAAGATGATAGACTCCTCAACACACAATCACTCTCTCATAGATTTGGCTTGGTAGAAGAGATTGATTGGGTGGAAAGAAACTTGGGGAGGCTAGAGATCAAGATTCATATGGTAGGAATGGAATGGCATGATCTCAACACATGAGTATGTGGCTCTCTCTCAGAAAACCAATAGGTATGAGTGGGGAACTGTTCTGAGTGCTTCTCTTGCGAGTGAGTGGTGGTGGAGGGGTATATATAGGCATCTCCAAAAATCGAACCGTTACTCACAAAATGACCAACTTGGTGACACCGATGTGTTAATCTCGGTGGTACCAAAGTGACCAAAAGGTGGCAACTGTTGAATCTCGGTGAGACCGATATAGTAAACCCAGTTGCACTGATAAGGTGACCAACGGTCAGACTGCCCAATCTCGATGACGCCGATCCAACAATCTCAGTGGGACCGATATTGTGAATTTGTATAACAGAAAGTTGGCAACCTAAACTTGGTGGCACCGAAGTAGAATCGGTTGCACCGAAGTGGCTAGGGTTTGGCTGAGTCTGTCTAGCTTCCGGAATCGGTGGCACCGAGTGGAAAGTGTTGGTTGCACCGATTTTTAATATTTGGCTTTGTATAGACTTTTGTGGAAGAGTGAAAGTGCGTTATATCGGCTAGAGGGGGGTGAATAGGCGATTTTTACAAATTCATCACTTGAGGAATTTCAACTTTGAGGAATTTGAAATGTGATGAATAACTAGCAGCGGAATAAGTACTCAAGTGCATGAGGAACATAGTAACATCATAGTCTTCATGATGAAATGAAACATGCACAAATAGAGAGTAGCGTGATACAGAATAAGCAATGATGAACAAGGCAACTTGAAGAATTTGAGGTGAGGAATTTGCAAAAGTCTTCAGTCAAATTCTTCAAACAGTAACAATCAATTTCATCAACAGGTTTATGAGGAATAAGGAGGTTGAGGAAATAGAACCAAGTAGCTCGATTAAGACAATGGTTTGATGACCCAGTTCCAACTGCTGTGACAGTCGTACGTCTGGTTTGGATCGGCCTGGTATTTAAACCAGAGGACACACAGTCCCAGGACACACAGTCCTTACCGTATTCTCCTTGAGCTAAGGTCACACAGTCCTCGCCCAAAACTCGTGGTAAGTCTTCAGGGTAGACTTCCAAAACCCTCACAAACTGGTCACCCGACGATCCACAATTTACTACTGGATGCTCTAGACCAACGTCACTTCGTGGTCCCCAATTTACTGCAGGAGCACTAGACCATGACGCCTAACCGTCTGGAGGATGCACAGTCCTCAAAGGTAACACGCGTCGGTTCCACATAGGAATTTCTTCAATGATGCTCAATCACTATGGGTTTGGTGGTTAGGTTGTGGGTTTTTCCTCTATGATGATTTTCTCTCAAAGTCCTCAGAGGACGGGTTGCTCTCAAATGACAAGTGTCAGTTCTCTCTCGGAGCAGCCAACCAGCTAGTGGTTGTGGGGGTCGGCTATTTATAGCCAGGGTGCAACCTGACATGATAAGACATAAATGCCCCCAATGATATGACCATTATGTGGATAAGAACAATTTGGGATAGCTGGAGCTAAGCACAGCAACGGTCAGAATTTCGAACCATGAAAGTCCTCAACTTATCATGATCCTCGCTTATAGGTAAGTCGCACTGGCAAAATCCTAACTCCTCAGTCAAATCAATTTCCTTAGAGACCAGAAGAACTTAGTCTCTAGCATTGAAGAACTTGTCTAAATCATAAGAGATTTCCAAAGGCTTCACTCGAAGGATTGTATGGGTTGAGGATTTTGGAGTTGAGCATCAGTTGGAAATTTTCCTTAGTATTACCTCGGCCCCCTTTTATAGCACGGTGTTTCCTGTGACTCAAATAAAGGAAATGAAACTACGAGAACACAAGTCTTCACGCTTCATATTCCTCGTTCATATCTTCAAGGTCACACCAACTTCTTCATTTTCAAAGTCTTCATCAAAGTCTTCAAAAAGTCTTCAGCAAAGTCTTCACTTGAATACATACATTTTTAGGGGTCGATAATCTTCGAATATATCAAACTCCTCATCGACTTATAGAGCCTGTGTACACTCACAAACACATTAGTGCCTTAACCTATAAATCTTCAATACACCAAAATCACTAAGGGGCACTAGATGCACTAACAATCTCCCCCTTTTTGGTGATTGATGACAAATAGGTTAAGTTTTCAACGGGGACCAACATATGAAGTGAAAGTACAAATTTTGAGGAATTTGATTGCAAGATATAGAAGAACTCCCCCTGAAGATGTGCATATTTGAGGAATTTGCTTTGAGCTGCAAATGCACATGGCAGGTTCAAAACATGGAGAACTCCCCCTATATCTTGTAATTCATACACGCATTTGAATATATGAAATGAAGAATTTGAAATGCGTGAGGAAAATGGTGTCTGGCGAAATTCAGCATGCATGCATTAAGGTATTTGAGGAAATAAACATGCGAGGAAATAGTTTAAAAGTGTCAGACCACCATCGGACTTAAGTTTAAAACTCAATAATTAAAAACTTCAGAGGAGCGAGAGTTGTAACTTAAACAAAAAATAGCCCATATATATATAGACCCGCTTGAAGACTAACTCAAATTTTCTCCCCCTTTGTCATCGAAGACCAAAAGGGAAGAAAAAGTGATGACTAACGCCCCATGAGAAATTTCATCTTGTTGGTGAAGAAGGAGCGCCAGCTTTGTCGGGGTCGATTGGTGATGTAGGGCCAGCAGCAGTATCTTCAATGTCTTCATCTTCATCGCGCTCACAAGATGAAGAATATGAACTAGTGACCATCAGAGGAACTTGAACTTTCTTGAACTTCTTCTGAGGACAGCGAGCGAAGTCAGGATATTCTTCAAAGTTCAGCTCATCCAATTCTTCAGAATACATGATGTGATTTAGCACAGCCCAAGAGCGCTTGAGGTTTTCATGAGCATAATAGTGGTTCCTCTTGACAGTGTTCTGCGTCACAGTCATATTCTGCACAATATACCCAAGTTGACGCTTTACCCACTTATGATTGCGATCGACCTTCCGATGAAGACTTATAAGAAGTTCGCGATCAGTCATCAATCGAGGGGCACACTCTTTGGGAGCTGAGGCCTTTGCATCAGAGTCTTGTGTGGCAGTGTCATCATTTGTGGAGAAGGAAGCGGCCTTGCGAAACTGTCCATCCAGGGGACGTGTTCCTTCATCAATAACAGACTTGCATTTCCCTTCAACTAATGAAATTGTACTCTTGATGACTTCAATGGGTGGCAGGAAACTGAAGTGATTCTGGAAATCAGCTTTGTAGTGCACTGAGGACTTATCCCTGATGAATTTCATAATCCAGGGTGCATATGGCTTCTGCTCAAATGGAGCGATAGCAGCACTGGCCAAAGTCCTCATGAAGAAATCATGCAAGTTAATGGGAATACCATGGATGACGTTGAAGAGCATATTCTTCATGATTCCTTCAACTTCTTCTTCTTTAGAGTTGTGACCCTTCTGAGGACATAGTGTGTTTGTCAATATGCGATAGACTGTGCAAGCCACATAGAGCAGATCCTTCACTAAGAAGACTTGGCGTTGAGGCTTTCTAGATGGCAATGTCTTCATCATCACATTCATCAATTGATTGGGTAGAGGAGGTCCATCAAACAACTTGCGGGCTTCTTCTGAGGGAATTTGGACTGGGACACATTGAAGCAATTCAGAGGCTTGAGCGGTGAAGTGTGTGTGCCAGTCATCCAGTCCAATATCCAAGTGTTGATATCTGAGGAATCTCCGTTGATATGCAACGTGGCATAGAATTGAAGGACGATTTCCTCATTCTAATCGCAGATGTCAACACAAAATGGAAGAAGTCCAGCATCATATAGAACTTGAAGCACAGGAGTAAATGATGGAAGACTTTCCATGTCCGCGTGAGGAATCTGATGGTGCTCGAAGACTTTCTTCTTCTCATAGAGGACTAAAGCATAGTAATTCAGTTGAGTGGTAGTCCAGAACGTGTTGCGACCAGCCCTTGCAGAGTCATAGGGGTTTGGTCCAGAGAAGAACATGTGTTCATCGAAGAAATTGGTCTTGAGGAATTTGGGACGAATAGAGCCTTTGAGAGGCAGTCTTGGCTTGGGTTGAATATTTGTCCGTGTACGCCCCTTGATCTCCATTGGCATGGAAGGAACAGCCGTCTGAGTGACTTGAAGAGCTGGTTCCTCAGTAGCGGCCGGAGCATCAATTTCCTCAGCTATTGCAGCTGGAATTTCTTCAGGGTCTGGAAGGTACAGGTGTTCAAAATCTTCAAGTATTTCCTCAGTTTGTGCAGGTGCCACAGGTGAATTGGGATGTGCAGATTCCCAATATTCATCATTGATGACAGGAGTAGTGTCACCAATGTCAACTTCTTCATCAATTTCTTCAGCGCCAGCAGTTAGCAGAAGCTGGGGTGATGATACCTTGGGAGTTGATGCAGTCTCATCAATGAAAATTTCCTCATCAAGAGGCTCTGAGGAAGGAGCCGAATGATTCTCTTCTTCTTGAGGAATGTCATATGCTTCCCCAATTGGCACAATAGCATAGGCTGGTGCAGAGGAAATTGGAGTTGCATCAAGTGGTGTTGCTGAGGAACTTGTCAAAGTTTTCAACTTCTTCAACATAGGGGCTTCAGAAGTTGATGCTTTTCTTTTGAGGGGATTTTCCTCAGCATTAGCAGTTTCTTCAGGAACGACTGATGCAGCCGCCCTGGATGGTTTAGTTTCTTCAGGCACAACGGATTCTTCAGCTGGCCTATCAGATTCTTCAGGCACAACATTGGAGGTTGTCCTGACCTGTTCTTCAGTGGTCTGAGTTTCCTCAGCAGCACTGACAGTTGCTTCTGGTGCAGAAGCATTTTCTTCAACAGTTTCTTCAGGTTGAGCATTTTCATCAGCAGCCTAAGGAATTTCATCTTCAGTCTGAGCGATTTCTCCAGACTGAGTCGTTTGTGGTTGTGATCGAGCTGCAACACTGGTGTTGTGATCCTTTATAGCTGCTTGAGCAGCCCTGACAAGTCTGACCTTGGTGCCCTTCCATTCAGCATCATATTTTTGTTGATCCAGTGAGAGAGTGCGAATCTCGGACTGAACTATGACGAGTTGATTTGGGGTCAAATTCATCACATTTTCGTGCAGAAACTTTTCTTTGCGAGTCTTGTTCCTCTTAGCTCTCTAAGGTTGCTCTCTCTTCCATTGTTCTTTAGAGATGAAGTGGGTGAGGACATGATCCACTTCAGGAGGCAGATTTAGTGAGGAAAGTGGAGTGCTTGGGTCCTCATGCCATATATCAATAAAGTTGAGGATCATCTTGGGATCCAACATGAGAGGAACAGAGCTACCCTTCGCTTTAGCAGCCCTGTGCTAACTTTGTCTGATGATTTCTACCAATTCCTCATCATCAGCTTCATCATCATCACTATCATTGTCCTCAGAACGCGAGGGGACTGTAACCAGAGTCTTGCTGGTGTGATGACTTGGTCTTTGACCACGTCCGGCTGTCTTCTTCAGTTTAAGTGCAGAGGGACTGGTTGAAGACTTTGCAGTTTTGGAGGGGCTTGCAGTGAGCTTCGGAACTATGGTGAAACCCTCAGTCCTTTTGCATGTTTCCAGATGCACTGGGGTTGAGGACTTTTTGGCTGTTGCAGATGATTGACCAGCAACAGTTCCAGGTGCTGAAGGTTTTCTGGGCTGGGGCCTTTGACCTTGAGGAATTTGCACTGAGGATTTTGATGTTGAAGACCCAATCTTCAGAGCAGATTTCTTTACCATTTTCTTCGGAGCACTAGCAGAAGCTTCGGCAGAGGCAGCAACAGCAGAATCCTCGTTGAATTTCTTCACTGCCTCTTTGGCTTTCCTCGCCAACTTGGCTTGTTGCTTTTCCCACATGCCAGGAAAGTCCTCACCAGTTTTGAGGCTAGTAGGATCAGCAGTTTGGTTTGGAGCAAGAGGAGGTCTGCTGCAAGGTGGTTTCACAACGAATTTCATCATGTATTTTGGAGTTACATAATGATATTATCTCCATTCTTTGGCCCATCTCCTCTCAATCTTGTGTAGACGGATCTTCCTCTACTTGGTTGTCTCCTTTCCATGAGTTTCTTCGTCAGGTGTGCAATATTCATCATACAGATCCTCAGGGATCTCAAATGCAGTGTCCACATCTGGCTTTTCCCTCCTTTCTGAGGTTTCTTTCCATCAGACATTTTCTTCACTTGAGGAATATGAACTCTTGAAGATTCTGAAGAGGTACACAGTTTTTCTTCAAGTAGCGCTGCAAATGAGTTAAGTCGATGAGAACCTAGTGATTCATCAGCGGACATGTTGTACCTGTGAACAGAGTGTAGGTGCGAGGAATTTGAAGAGGTCATATGCGTTCTCAATTTTTTTGAAGAAAAATAGGTGTGAGGAATTTGACCATAGTTGTCTTGAGGAATTTCACTAAGTGTTCTTAGCCTTAGGTTCCAGAGTTGTGCAAATTTGAGAATTTGCACAATTGCGGAATCTTGAAGAAAGTCATTACTTGGGGAAAATCATCAAGTATCAAGTATGAGGAGATGTAAGGTGCTTGTGTATTTGATTTATAACGTATAAACACCTATTGAGGAATAGTAGTTGTAGTTGAGGATCAAACAGGGGTAGTAAAAATAAATTTTAATTACCCTGGTGAAGAACATGACAAACACAAAGATGAAATGAGGAAGTTCATTCGTTCGGATCTCCCACGCCCTAGCTTCGCAGAAGGAGACCGCTACAGCGGCGGCGGGATGAAGATTTCCCTGGCCGATGCGAGTACGGCGACGACAAGGTTGAGGCAGCGAAGCTCTTCCTCATCGGCGATGATGACTTTAGCGGTGGCGCTAGGTTGGAGCTTGGGAGAGAGAGATGAGATGCAGAGTCGAGCACAGTTGATGGGAAGGGGGCATTTATAGAGGAAGTGAAAACTGATCCTCCCGAAGATTTTGGACAGGATTGCCCCTGACCCTTGCTCTTCACGCGACAGGTGTCACCCATGATCTGGATACTGAAGATTGCGGAGGATCGTGGGTTATCCAGGCGCGGGAATCAGAACAGTTTGAGCGGGAACCGCCGAAAAATTTGGTAGTGAAGATTTCAAAGTTTTCGTTCGCAAATTCTTCAGCTGTCAAGGACACAGTGAAGACTTTGAACAAGTTTCAAAGTAGAATGCATATGAGGAATTAGTGAACAGACTGGGTTGAGTTTAGCATAGATGGGGAAAGGGTCCGATCACATTCACTTAGATGAAAATCAACTTGAAGAATTAGCAATAAGTGAATGCTGTTGAGGACATTTAAAAAAAACTCAAATATATATATATATATATATATATATATATATATATATATATATATAGTCAATGAAGAATATGAATCTCAAAAGTTTTGAAGAATTTGAAAAGTTGATGAATTTGAAAACTTGAGGAATTTGCAAATTTGAGGAATTTGATAATTTGAAGAATTTGCAAAAGTGCTCAATTTTGAAGAATTTCAACTTTTGGTTGGTGGCGTAACCCACCGTATAAGACTGATGATTTCAGACACCGCTTACAATTGTCGTAGAGTTTTGAGAATCAAATTCTTCGTTAATTTCTTCACACGTAGAGAGTTATTCTTCATTGATTGAAGAAAAACGTTACTTCGTGTGTTGCACATCTAAGTCATCAATTTTGCATAAGTGTTAGGATGTGTGTTCTTCATCAAAGAACATTCAAAGATTCTAAGATATTTAGCTCACACCGCAACTTGCAAAATCTCTTTTCATCCAAGGGCTTTGTATAGATATCGGCCAGTTGTTCTTCAGTGGAAATGTGATTGATGGAGATGTCGCCCTTGAGTACATGATCTCGAAGAAAGTGATGGCGAATCTGGATGTGCTTGGTCTTGGAGTGCTGAACTGGGTTGTGCGTAATCTTGATGGCACTCTCGTTGTCGCAGTAAAGAGGCACATTATTCAGCTTGATGCCGTAGTCCTTGAGGGTTTGCTTCATCCATAGTAACTGAGCACAACACGAGCCAGCAGCAATGTACTCATCTTCTGCAGTAGAGAGTGAAACACAGTTCTGCTTCTTCGAGGACCAACAGACTAAGGATCGTCCAAGGAAATGACATGTGCCTGAGGTTGACTTGCGATCCACACGATCTCCAGCATAGTCAGCATCAGAGTCTCCGACGAGGTGAAGATTTGAGCCCTTGGGATACCACAATCCAAGTGTTGGTGTGTGAGATAAGTATCGAAGAATATGTTTCACAGCCTTATGGTGTGATTCCTTCAGTGTTTCTTGGAATCGAGCACACATGCAAACACTTAGCATTATATTAGGCCTAGATACACATAGGTATAATAAGGAGCCAATCATGGAGCGGTATACCTTGTGATCGAAATCTTTACCATTTTCATCAGTGCAGAGATGGCCTTTTGAAGGCATTGGAGTTTTGACACCTTTGCAATCTTGCATGTCGAATTTCCTCAGAACATCTTTGAGGTATTTCTCTTGTGAGATGAAGATGCCATTGTCTTGCTGACGAATTTGAAGACCTAAGAAGAATTTCAACTCTCCCATCATAGACATTTGATATTCTTCACTCATCACATAGGCAAATTCATCACTGTAACGTTTGTCAGTACATCCAAAGATAATATCATCAACATATATTTGGCATATGAACAGTTCATTGTCATAGGATTTCGTGAAAAGAGTAGGGTCGAGTGAATCGGGTTTGAAGCCTTTCTTCATGAGGAATTCCTTCAGAGTGTCGTACCATGCCCGAGGGGCCTGCTTGAGGCCATAGAGGGCCTTGTTTAGTTTGAAGACTTTGTTAGGATGCTTAGGATCTTCAAAACCTGGGGGTTGAGCAACATATACTTCTTCCTCAAGCCTACCATTAAGGAATGCACTTTTCACATCCATTTGATATAAGATGATATTATGATGGTTAGCGTAAGCCAGTAATATGCGAATAGCTTCAAGTCTAGCAACAGGTGCAAAAGTTTCATCAAAGTCAATTCCCTCAACCTATGTATAGCCTTGAGCTACAAGTCGAGCCTTATTCCTCACCACAAGACCATTTTCATCTTGCTTGTTGCGGTAGATCCACTTGGTACCTATGATGTTATGCTTACGAGGATCTGGCCGCTTGACAAGTTCGCACACATTGTTGAGCTTGAATTGATGCAATTCCTCTTGCATAGCTTGAATCCACTCAGGCTCCTTCAAAGCTTCATCAACTTTGGTGGGCTCTATGATAGAGACAAAAGCAAAGTGCCCACAAAAGTTAGTTAAATCTGAAGCTTTTGAGCATGTGAGAGGACCGGACGCATTGATGTCATCGATGATTTTGTTAATCTGCACTTCATTTGCTACTCTTGGATGAGCAGGTTGACGAGGCTGAGGATTTTCATGAGCGCCATTTTCTTCGGGTATATCAGCATGACAGTCTTCATTTGTTGGAATGATTTCCTCAGTAGGTATGACATCTTCTATTGCCTTCAGCTTGATGGATTCCTCAGGAGATTGTTCGTCTAACACAGAAGGCAGGTGCTCTCTTTGCGAGCCTTTAGTTTCATCGAACCGCACATCTACAGTTTCAACCACCTTGTGATGGTAGGTGTTGAAGACTTTGTAGGTGTGCGAGTCCTTTCCATAACCAAGCATAAAACCTTCATGTGCTTTCGGTGCAAACTTAGAATTGTGGTGAGGATCTCTGATCCAGCACTTTGCACCGAAGACTTTGAGATAACTTACATTGGGTTTCTTGCCTGTCATGAGCTCATATGAAGTCTTCTTGAGGAATTTGTGAAGATATACCCTGTTGATGATGTGGCATGCAGTATCAATTGCTTCAGGCCAGAAGCGACGAGGGGTTTTGTATTCATCAAGCATGGTTCAAGCCATCTCAACAAGAGTCCTGTTCTTGCGCTCCACGATGCCATTCTGCTGAGGAGTATAAGGGGCAGATAACTCATGAGTAATACCAAGTTCGTCAAGATATTCATCAAGATTGGTGTTCTTGAACTCATTCCCATTATCACTCCTGAAATGCTTGATCTTGACGCCGAAGTTGGTGGAGGCCCTTGAAGCAAATCGTTTGAAGACGTCCTGCACTTCATTTTTGTACAAAATAACATGCACCCATGTGTAACGAGAGTAATCATCAACAATGACAAAGCCATACAAACTTGATGCATTTGTTAGTATGGAGTAATGAATGGTGCCAAATAGATCCATGTGAAGCAATTCAAAGGGTCGAGTCGTGGTCATGATTGTCTTCAAGGGATGCTTGGATCTGGTCATCTTCCCAGATTCACATGCACCGCAGAGGTGGTCCTTGAGGAATTTGACACCCTCGATGCCAATGACGTGCTTTTAGGAACCCACCAAATAGGGCATGATTTTAGGAACATTTGGGAAGTGGTTTCACTGAATTTGGAGTTGGGATGAATTTCCTATGATTTTCTTAAGATGGAATAAATGGAGAAAGGTCCATTTATTAGATCCAACAGAATTGGTGCATGGTAAAAATGTTCACCATGGCTAGACAATTAGGGCATGACATTTAGAGCTTCTAGAAATTTGAATATCTCCATTTGGATTCTATTTGAATCCATTATGGATTTTACAAGGGGGCATATCATAGTTCAAATCAAGATTTGAATTTGAACTCTATAGAAACTTGTGCAAGAAAAATGTGTAGATCACATTTTCGGATAGAACATGATTTTAGGAGTTTGTAGAAACATGAATCATCAAATTTGGAGTCGATTTGGATATTCTATGAATTTCTATTTTTTTACTAGAAAAAATAAAAAGGATGAAAAGAAATTACCCAAATGGGCCTAAGCTACGCACTAGGCGTAACTTAGCACCGAGGCGCACTGGGCCAGCCCAACTGCTCGGCCACGCGCTCTAGGCTGGCCACATCGAAGGCAGACTTCCGGTGGGGCTCCTTCGCTGCGGGAAGGCGGGTGTGTGCGAGGGTGCCTCCACTTAAATGAGGGGGCCCGACCGCTCGGTCGCTGACAGGCGGGGCCCGCCTGTCGGGTCCGTCTTCTCCCTCCCGCTCGAGCAGAGGTAACAGAGAAGGCGAGGCAGAGCCTTCTCCGGTGTTGTTCCAGCGGGTCCGGCCATCTCTGGCCAAGCTCCGGCTGCCGGAACGCTCAAGGAAGAGGCTCGCATCCGCCTGGGGGGCCATTTTGCCGGGGAGCGCCGAGGAAGGCGGGGACTTGGCGACGGTGGAGACCGGCTACGGCACCCGTGGGGGTGGTCCTTAGATGACGAGGAGGATGCGTAGGGGCCTGGAGGATCTTGCGGGGATGCCAGGGGCTCTGGTGAGGCTTAAAGGGAGAAGGAGACGCCGGCGAGGGGGCTCCGGCCATGGATATTGAAGGAGGGCATGGGAGAAGGAAGGGCCCGGTCCAGGAGGCTCATTGGAGGGAGGGAGAGCCAAGGTAGCCGAGAGGGGGGTCAAGGGGGGAGGCTCTTATAGCCTAGGCGCTGGCGTACCGTGGACCAAGGAACGGCGAGGTCATGGCTATCTCTAGCATGCTTGCGGGACCTCTGGCCCATGTCTGCGGCTCTTGTGAATGAGGTCCACGTCCAGGGAAGGAAAGAGAGGGAGCGGGGGAGGATCAGGTCATTGCGCATGTGAGCTTGCTCAGCGGTGTGCTGGGGCGGCGCCGTGCGCGTGCGAGGAGAGGTCCGTAGAGGGGGATAGAGGAGGGGGCCGACCAGATGCCGTGTTGAGGACGCCGAGGCGGTCTCGCGGGACATGCAGGAGATGCCCGAGGTGGTCGGGGCCCTGGATTGGGGGGCAGCTACAGTGTGGGGGCGCACTGTAGAACGCTCCAGAGCGTGCATATTGCATGTCATGGCATGCAACACGTGATCTGGGCATGCCCACCTTGTCCTCTAGTCTTTGGGGGATGCAGGGATGCTCCTAGGATGCTCTGGTAGAGGAGGGGTGGGGTGTAGGCAAGAGGAGAGGTGAAAATGGCATTGAGACAGACATAAGGTTGAACCCGAGGGATTCAAGAAGCATCACCTTGTCCATGGTTCGGTCCTTTGAGATAGCAACCTTACCAAGTCCCAATACCTTGCTTTTTCCTTTGTCTGCGTAGGTGATATGCTTCAGAGGTGATGGAGTGAGTGGCAAATTCATCAGTAGATTCTTGTCACCCGTCATGTGGTTTGTGCATCCACTATCGAGAACCCACTCAATAGCTTTTAGAGTATCATCCTACAGATGAATTAGAACAACTTACGAACTCATATGCTTCAGAGTGAAGAATATGATATCAATTTCATCAGACAGAATTTCATCACATAAGATAGTAAGCAAGTAGAGTGAGGACGTGAGAAATGAAGAATTCATTTCATCATGGTTAGCTTGCGTCCTTTCAAGCAATTCCTCAGGTCTCCAGCAAGTTCATCAGATGTTCAAATTCATCTGGAGACCCGACCCTGCATAAGATGTCAGTTTGTTTTCTTCACCACCCACATCTAGAGGGGTGGCAAAGAGTTCATCATTCTGCGAGCACCATGTGAGAAGGGAGGCATTGAAGCAAGTGCGCTTCGTTTCACAGGGTGAGGGTTAGAGTATTCAAATGAATAAGCAGAGAAATTCTTTGAGGACTTATGAACATAATGGTTTGAAGAATAATGCACATATTCATAACTCTTAGGTTTTCCCTGCGAAACAGAGGCATTAGCACGAGAATGATGATTTTGACCATTTGAGGAATCTGGTCCAAGTGAGGACTTTGATCTGGGGTTCCAATTTTTCAAGAGTGGTGTCATGAGGACATTCACTTGAAGATTTTGTAGGTAGCTCTTGGGAACCCAGATTTTCTTCATAGGAGAACCGTTCCTGCAGTTAGATCCAACATATCTAGCAAATACTTCACTTTTCTGATTTTTGAAGAATCTGTAATTGGAGTCAAGTGACTCATCAGAGGAATATGAAGTTTCACAAGTAAAGCCATATAAAGTGGATGGATCTACATGAGATCCTTTTGCAGCAACCCATGAGGTTTTGGGGTACTGCTCAGGTGTTCAGTAGGATCCATCAGTGTTGAGTTTCCTCACAAAGGCAATACCCTCTTTCCTAGGGTTCCTGTTCGGAATCTGCTTCTTGAGGACATCACAAAGGGTTTGATGCCCTTTGAGAATTTTGTATATGCCTGTCACATACAATTCTTTCAACCCTGCATTGTCATCAGTGATACTAGTGGTATCCTCAGATGAGGAATTTAAGACCACGGGAATAGTTGAAGAAATTGCAGCAATAGAAGCATTTTAACATCCAAGTGAAGAATTAGCAGTTTCACGTTCGATGCATTTCAAACAGGGTGGAACAAATTCTTCCTGAGTGGTAGTGATCTGTTGATCCAATAAGGAATCGTTTTCCCTTTGGAGATCCTCATGTGACACCCTCAACTTTTCAAGATCTTGCTTTCTTTGAAGAAATTCAAATGAAAGCTTCTCATAATCGGCTAAGAGGTCGTTATGATGACTCTGAAGGTTATCATACTTTGTCTGAAGGCTTTTAAGATCAATAGAAAGAGTTTGAGTCCGATCCACTTCACGGTTTAACGGATCATTGCTTTTGTCTAGCATTTTCTGAAGCTTTTCAAGTGCACTTTGTTTCTTAGTGGCAATTTTAACAAGTTTAGCATAGCTAGGTTTCACATATTCATCAGATTCACCTTCACTTGATTCATATGAGGAATTATGTTTGTGTACCTTTGAGCCTTTTGCCATGAAGCAATAAGTGGGAGCATAATCATCATTGCTGACGTCAGAGTCATTGGAGTGGTCATATTCTTCATTGTTGAAGATGGACTTGCTGACGAAAGCGGTAGTGAGAGCAAGGCTAGCAACACCAGATTCTGATTCCTTCTCAGATTCATCATCTTCTTCATATTCTTCAGACTCTTCCTCAGAATCCAATTCCTTGCCGATGAATGCTTGAGCCTTTCTAGAACCAGACTTCTTGTGCTTTGAGGACTTCGAAGATGAGGACTTTGCAGATGAGTACTTTGAAGATTTCTTCTTTTTCTTCGAGTCATTAGAACTATCATCCTTGTATTTCTTCTTCTTCTTTGAGTCTTTTTCCCAGAGAGGACAATCAGAGATAAAGTGGCCAGGCTTCTTGCAACGATGCCATGTTCTCTTTTTGTAATCTTCTGAGGAATCTGATTTCCTCAAGCCACTTTTTGATGACTTTCCAAATCCACCTCTTCTTGAGAACTTCTGGAATTTCCTCACAAGCATTGCTAGTTCCTGACTTAGTTCTTCAGGATCACCAAGGCTGTTGTCAGAATCTTCTTCTTCAATTGAGGAAATTGCTTTTGCCTTCAGAGCACGAGATCTTCCATAGCTTGGCCTGTAGAGATCTCTTTTCTCAGCTTGTTGGAATTCATGAGTATTGAGTCTCTCAAGAATATCAGCAGGATCAAGAGCTTTATAATCTCCACGTTCTTGAATCATCAGAACGAGAGTATCAAATAAGAAATCGAGAGATCGTAGCAGTTTCTTCACCACTTCATGGTCAGTAATATTAGTGGCACCTAGTGCCTGAAGTTCATTGGATATATCAGTGAGGCGATCGAATGTTTGCTGAACATTTTCATTGTCAAGTCTCTTGAAGAGGTTGAAGAGATTGCGAAGAACATTAACACGGGAGTCACGTTGAGTGGAAACACCTTCATTGAGTTTGGACAGCCTATCCCAGATAAGCTTAGCAGATTCCAAAGCACACACTCTGCCATACTGACCTTTGCTCAGATGACCACAGATGATATTCTTTGCTTGAGAATCAATTTGCTTGAATCTCTTCACATCAGTAGCTGTTACAGTGGGAGTGACGGAGGGCACGCCATTTTCCACAACGTACCAGAGATCGTTATCAATAGCTTCAAGGTGCATACGCATCTTGTTCTTCCAGTAGGGGTAGTCTGTCCCATCGAAGGTAGGACACCCCGCGGAAACCTTGATCACACCTGCAGTCGACATAACTAGAACTCCAGGTGGTTAAACCAAAATCACACAGAGCGAGGGAGTACCTGCTCTGACACCAATTGAAAGTGCGTTATATTGGCTAGAGGGGGGGTGAATAGGTGATTTTTACAAATTCATCACTTGAGGAATTTCAACTTTGAGGATTTTGAAATGTGATGAATAACTAGCAGCGGAATAAGTACTCAAGTGCATGAGGAACATAGTAACAACATAGTCTTCATGATGAAATGAAACATGCACAAATAGAGAGTAGCGTGATACAGAATAAGCAGTGACGAATAAGGTAACTTGAAGAATTTGAGGTGAGGAATTTGCGAAAGTCTTCAGTCAAATTCTTCAAATAGTAACAATCAATTTCATCAATAGGTTTGTGAGGAATAAGGAGGTTGAGGAAATAGAACCACGTAGCTCGATGAAGACAATGGTTTGATGACCCAGTTCCAACTGCTGTGACAGTCGTACATCTGGTTTGGAGCGGCCTGGTATTTAAACCAGAGGACACACAGTCCTAGGACACACAATCCTTATCATATTCTCCTTGATCTAAGGTCACACAGTCCTCGCCCAACACTCATGGTAGGTCTTCAGGGTAGACTTCCAAAACCCTCACAAACTGGTCACCCGACGATCCACAATTTACTACTGGATGCTCTAGACCAACGTCACTTCGTGGTCCCCAATTTACTGCAGGAGCACTAGACCATGACGCCTAACCGTCTGGAGGATGCACAGTCCTCAAAGGTAACAAGCGTCGGTTCCACATAGGAATTTCTTCAATGATGCTCAATCACTATGGGTTTGGTGGTTAGGTTGTGGGTTTTTCCTCACTGATGATTTTCTCTCAAAGTCCTCAGAGGACGGGTTGCTCTCAAATGACAAGTGTCAGTTCTCTCTCGGAGCAGCCAACCAGCTAGTGGTTGTGGGGGTCGGCTATTTATAGCCAGGGTGCAACCTGACATGATAAGACATAAATGCCCCCAATGATATGACCATTATGTGGATAAGAACGATTTGGGATAGCTGGAGCTAAGCACAGCAACGGTCGGAATTTCGAACCATGAAAGTCCTCAACTTATCATGATCCTCGCTTATAGGTAAGTCGCACTAGCGAAATCCTAACTCCTCAGTCAAATCAATTTCCTCAGAGACCAGAAGAACTTAGTCTCTATCATTGAAGAACTTGTCTAAATCATAAGAGATTTCCAAAGGCTTCACTCGAAGGATTGTATGGGTTGAGGATTTTGGACTTGAGCATCAATTGGAAATTTTCCTTAGTATTACCTCGGCCCCCTTTTACAGCACGGTGTTTCCTGTGACTCAAATAAAGGAAATGAAACTACGAGAACACAAGTCTTCACGCTTCATATTCCTCGTTCATATCTTCAAGGTCACACCAACTTCTTCATTTTCAAAGTCTTCACCAAAGTCTTCAGAAAGTCTTCAGCAAAGTCTTCACTTGAATACATACATTTTTAGGGGTCGATAATCTTCAAATATATCAAACTCCTCATCGACTTATAGAGCCTGTGTACACTCACAAACACATTAGTGCCTTAACCTATAAGTCTTCAATACACCAAAATCACTAAGGGGCACTAGATGCACTAAGAATCTCCCCCTTTTTGGTGATTGATGACAAATAGGTTATGTTTTCAACGGGGACCAACATATGAAGTGAAAGTACAAATTTTGAGGAATTTGATTGCAAGATATAGAAGAACTCCCCCTGAAGATGTGCATATTTGAGGAATTTGCTTTGAGCTGCAAATGCACATGGCAGGTTCAAAACATGGAGAACTCCCCCTATATCTTGTAATTCATACACGCATTTGAATATATGAAATGAAGAATTTGAAATGCGTGAGGAAAATGGTGTCTGGCGAAATTCAGCATGCATGCATTAAGGTATTTGAGGAAATAAACATGCGAGGAAATAGTTTAAAAGTGTCAGACCACCATCGGACTTAAGTTTACAACTCAATAATCAAAAACTTCAGAGGAGCGAGAGTTGTAACTCAAACAAAAAATAGCCCATATATATATAGACCCGCTTGAAGACTAACTCAAATTTTCTCCCCCTTTGTCATCGAAGACCAAAAGGGAAGAAAAAGTGATGACTAACGCCCCATGAGAAATTTCATCTTGTTGGTGAAGAAGGAGCGCCAGCTTTGTCGGGGTCGATTGGTGATGTAGGGCCAGCAGCAGTATCTTCAATGTCTTCATCTTCATCGCGCTCACGAGATGAAGAATATGAACTAGTGACCATCAGAGGAACTTGAACTTTCTTGAACTTCTCCTGAGGACAGCGAGCGAAGTCAGGATATTCTTCAAAGTTCAGCTCATCCAATTCTTCAGAAGACATGATGTGATTTAGCACAGCCCAAGAGCGCTTGAGGTTTTCATGAGCATAATAGTGGTTCCTCTTGACAGTGTTCTGCGTCACAGTCATATTCTGCACAATATACCCAAGTTGACGCTTTACCCACTTATGATTGCGATTGACCTTCTGATCAATACTTATAAGAAGTTCGCGATCAGTCATCAATCGAGGATCAGTCATCTCTTTATTTCAACCACCATGCATAATCCCGAACCCACTTGCATAGCATCTACAAGCATCCTATCTACACCCACCCGCATAACCCTCATAAGGTGGTAGGGTCATGCACGATGCAAGTGTCAACGGCAAAAGTATCGGAAGCAACCCACCGAAGTGGTCACTACTCCACATGATCAAGTATAAAAAATGTAAAGTGCTATATGACATGCAATAAAAATGGTTTATTAACATGGTCAAGGGGCTGCTTGCCTGGCTTTGCAAAGTCTTCGATGTCTTCGCATGCTTCTCGTCCATCCGAGCACTTCCTCTACTTCGTCAACTATTGTCGGAAAGAACCACAATAAGAAACACAACAAGCAGAGAAATAAAGTGCTCTATAAATAGGCGTTTTATTTTTCTAGGACACATCTGGTCATGAGAAAGATAACCAAGGAGGTTTTGGTGGAGGTGGGTCAAGGGGGAGTTTAGAATGGTGGAAATGAAGGGAATGATGATCCTATAAGATGTCCACAGAAAATATTTTTATAAAAATGAGTGGAGGCACTCACCAAATAGGGCATGATTTTAGGAACATTTGGGAAGTGGTTTCACTGAATCTAGAGTTAGGACGAATTTCCTATGATTTTCTTAAGATGGAATAAATGGAGAAAGGTCCATTTATTAGATCCAACAGAATAGGTGCATGGTAAAAATGTTCACCATGGCTAGACAATTAGGGCATGACATTTAGAGCTTCTAGAAATTTTAATATCTCCATTTGGATTCTATTTGAATCCATTATGGATTTTACAAGGGGGCATATCATAGTTCAAATCGAGATTTGAATTTGAACTCTATAGAAACTTTTGCAAGAAAAATGTGTAGATCACATTTTCGGATAGAACATGATTTTAGGAGTTTGTAGAAACATGAATCATCAAATTTGGAGTCGATTTGGATATTCTATGAATTTCTATTGTTTTACTAGAAAAAATAAAAAGGATAAAAAGAAATTACCCAAATGGGCCTAAGCTATGCACTGGGCGTAACTTAGCACCGAGGCGCACTGGGCCAGCCCAACTGCTCGGCCATGCGCTCTAGGCCGGCCACGTCGAAGGCAGACTTCCGGTGGGGCTCCTTCGCTGCGGGAAGGCGGGTGTGTGCGAGGGTGCCTCCACTTAAATGAGGGGGCCCGACCGCTCGATCGCTGATAGGCGGGGCCCGCCTGTCGGGTCCGTCTTCTCCCTCCTGCTCGAGCAGAGGTAACAGAGAAGGCGAGGCAGAGCCTTCTTCGGTGTTGTTCCGGCAGGTCCGGCCATCTCTGGCCAAGCTCCGGCTGCCGGAACGCTCAAGGAAGAGGCTCGCTCCGCCTGGGGGGCCATTTTGCCGGGGAGCGCCGAGGAAGGCAGGGACTTGGCGACGGTGGAGACCGGCTACGGCACCTGTGGGGGCAGTCCTTAGGCGACGAGGAGGATGCGCAGGGGCCTGGAGGATCTTGCGGGGATGCCGGGGGCTCTGGTGAGGCTTAAAGGGAGAAGGAGAGGCCAGCGAGGGGGCTCCGGCCATGGATATTGAAGGAGGGCATGGGAGAAGGAAGGGGCCGGTCCAGGAGGCTCATTGGAGGGAGGGAGAGCCAAGGGAGCCGAGAGGGGGGTCAAGGGGGAGGGGCGCTGGCGTACCATGGACCAAGGACCGGTGAGGTCATGGCTATCTCTAGCGTGCTCGCGGGACCTCTGGCCCATGTCTGTGGCTCTTGTGAATGAGGTCCACGTCCAGGGAAGGAAAGAGAGGGAGAGAGGGAGGATCAGGTCATTGCACATGTGAGCTTGCTCACTGGTGTGCTCGGGCGGCGCCGTGCGCATGCGAGGATAGGTCCGTAGAGGGGGATAAAGGAGGGGGCCGACCAGATGTCGTGTTAAGGATGCCGAGGCGGTCTCGCGGGACATGCAGGAGATGCGCGAGGTGGTCGGGGCCCTGGATTGGGGGGCGGCTACAGTGTGGGCGCGCACTGTAGAACGCTCCAGAGCGTGCATATTGCATGTCATGGCATGCAACACGTGATCTGGGCGTTCCCACCTTGTCCTCTAGTCTTTGGGGGATGCAGGGATGCTCCTAGGATGCTCTGGTAGAGGAGGGGTGGGGTGTAGGCAAGAGGAGAGGTGAAAAGAGCTGGCAACTCTACTGTCCAGAGAGGAAATGTGAGGTTTTACCCCACCAATAGTTGGTGTATGGACATGCCAAGCTTACTGGAGGTAAAATACATCACCTCAGAGCTGTGGTCAATTTTTTGGCCCAAGGAGGGCAAGGGAAGGGGTGAAAACATCAGCTTTGATTTTCTACCAGAAGGTGTTTGATGGAGTTTTGGGCCAGCTAAGTTGCTATGATTGACATGAGATTTAACAGGATTGAGAAATAGGTACAAATGAGCTTGATCACAAGTTTTGACTACATTTAGAGAAAGTGGCCAATGTAAAAGTTTCAAACCCTAGAAATGGGCAGAAATGGAGTTTCTTAGATCTAGCTAAGAAAAACTATCCTCCCTGATGCACCAGTTAATGTGGTGTCATTTTTTAGGGATTATAACATGCACAAAAAGTTTGGGGACCAATGGGGAAACTTGGTAATGTAATATTACCAAATTCTTGCAATCAACAGAAATGGTTCTGAGGGGATTTGGACAAGTGTATCTGCTCCCCTTGATGCACCACATGGTTTAACATCATTATTTGGGGATTAGAACATGTCCACAAGTTTTTATATCAAAAGGAGAAACTTCATAATGTAAAGTTGCTCAAATTTGTTCCTGGACAGAAGGGGTTTTGGAATAATTTTGTGAAGCAAAACTATTGGCATTGAGATGAAACTTAGCTAGATCATCACACAGGACATATGTGACATGCTGGAGTTTCCTAGGATTTAATTGAGAATTTTCCATATAGAAGTATTTCAAATGTTGAAAATAGGTAGAATGGTTTTCAAGGGTTTTGTCCAATATTTTGAACATGACCATATGTTGAAACTCTTATATATGGACAATATATGTCCACTGAGTTTTCCTAAATTTTCTCAAATATTTTTAAAGCATTTAAATAATTTTCCCTATAAAAGACCATTTTTGTCCTTAAGAAAAAACCTTTAAATAAAATAGTAAAATAATCTTTAAAAATAATATTTGGTGGTTTTGGGAAGTCTTCTATATAATGGTCTTCAAATAAAGTATTTGGGCAAAAAGGATCCACCCAACTTGGGGACTTATAGTGCAAATCTCAAATCAGGGGGTTTTGAAAACCTAATTTAAATAAATGCTTTTTGGCCAAAAAAAATATTTTGTAAAAATATTTGTAAGTCCTGTTCACATGGCATGATCATTGGACAAGAGTTGGGATCAAGGAAAAGAGTTCTTGAGGGTAGGAGGATGTTTTATGAATTATAGAGCACTAGCAAGCAATCATACAAGCAAGCAAATAACACATAAGTCAAGCACTCAAATGCACACAAAAAGGTTTCAATTGGCCCTAATTTCTGAGACATGTTAACTTAGTCATGAGGCAAAACATAGGGCGTGACAGACCTACCCCCCTTACAAGAATCTCGTCCCCGAGATTCCTAGGCTAGGTGCTGATGCAGACGTTCAGAGGCGAGATAGTCTTCACGTTCCACGTTGTTTCTGCTCCGACGTGGTTGTCCTTCTGGATCTTGAAGTGCCTGAATATATGCCTTCGAGTGCATTGTTGACTTCGTCTAAGGGTGAACGGGGTTTTGGCAAGGGTCTGGCTTGCATGTGTATTCCAAGGTCGGAATACGTGGCCAAGTAGTGTGTCTGTGTGCTGGTCCTAGGACTGCTCACATTGGTTAGTGACATCTAGATGTCTCGCGTTAGAATAGAAGGGTCGAGTCTTGGTGTAGCTTCTCGTTGATGGGGAAGTTTTTATCTTCCTTAAAGCAGGGGGTATTCAGTCGTAGGTGGTCTCCATCCTTGAGAGTGCTGAGGTGCGTCATCGTGGGATTCTCGTCGAGATCTTATGCTTGAGTAAGTTTCCCAGGTAGATTCTTCGTTCTTCTTTGGTCGTTTGTCTTCATCTTCATGGACGCACGTTTCTGGAGGGTCTTTGAGTGTTTGGTCTACTCGTCTCTCTGTGGCAAGGTCTGCGCTGAGCCTCGTCCCTAAGACTGAGACTAGAGACTTGGTGTCAAAACGGGTTCTACCATTTGGGAAGGTTTTAGTGGGGTTCTAGATAAGCTTGTCTATTCAGAGTATAGATTAGCCATCTAATGCCCAAGGTCCGATGCTTGGCAAGAGGGGTGAACTACCTTTGACATGGGGTTTACCATGATTGAGTCTGGTTCATGTCCCTGATTGAACCAAAAAGGGGATAGCAATGAGGTCATGACAGTCGTTCTACTCCGTTCCATGCATCTGAAGGGAGCAGGGATGTCATGCTCAACGTACACCATCAAGGTGGTGGAGTAAGGGGTGTTATCAGCTCCTCGGTTCCTTCTTAGTCAGGAACTGATGGATGACCAGTCATAACAAGGGGTTCTTCAACCCTCTTGCTGTGCAAGGCTTCATCATGCTTGGACGTTGGTGCTTCTTGATATAGTTTAGTTGATGTAGCCGACAGAGGAGTGGAGGTTGACTTCTTTTGCTTCTTCTTCGTCATTGTCGTGGCTTCGCAATCGCAGTGATCCTTCATCTTTCTTGGTCAATAAAGTCTTCTTATGTAGGGAGGGTGCTTCGCGGAGTCCAACTCCTTCAAGGTGAGACCTTATACTTGAGAGGCATGGTAGTTTGTGTTCCTGGGGCTGGTCCAAATAGGACTAAGGTGTTCCTTCCTCTCATTGGGTAAATAAGTATGTAATCCGTGAGGATAATATCATATTCCTCCAATACCACATAAACACATTGCTCATGGGATGTGTGAGAGAGGCGGTCATTTGTTCTGGGTGGTCACTTGTCCATGGGTTTGTGGTCCAACCTAATATAGGTCCTTGTGGCCACCTTCCATATGAACATGTCTGGGAGGTCGGGGTGGAGTATTGGCCATAGTCAAATGATGTAGCGCCAATACCTATGGTCATAATCCGACCATATTATGACTCGATAAATCTTTGGAGTTTCAAGGAGCTTAGGATGCGAGTGAACGTCTAACATCTTATCCTGAGCACAACTATTTGATGCCAATAGTACTGCCTATTACTCCAAACAAAATCACCCTATATCATCCAAGGTATCATCTCATATAAGTCAACTCCAATATTACATATGCTACTCATATCCCCAAGGTTCGAGAGAAGGACTAAACCAAAATCTCATATGTATACTATAGCTAACTCACATATATCCCTATATAAAAATCCTCAGGATAATTTACAAGCTGCTAAACTTGGTCTTGACACTACCAATCCAAGTGTCCTACTGACCCTACTGACCTTTCCAAGATCTAAGGTATTGCATTACTTTGCTAAGTAAACGCGTAATAAACCGCTCCAAGACCTTGTTTCCTTCCTACAAATCCAATTAACCGATCCGCGAATACCATTCACTATTACATGAGCTATTATTTCTACAAATCCAATACCAGTGTCGTCCCATATATATCCAGATTTTTCCAAATCTCCAAATTCCAGAAAGAACTATCTCATCCCAGTATAACCATCAATTCCCATCATGAGGATCTAGTGAAATCCGATGTTAGGTGCATATGGATCCTTGAATCGATTCTAACAACAACCCAATATTCCTGGTTTGACTTCCACTGAGAAACATGGAATCAAGATCAAGATTGCCGCACTAAATTGAAAATACTCTGAACCATGTGGTTTGATTGATCTTGAACACCTATTAGAATCACCTATTTAAATCCAAGGTTTACATCTAGTAAGAATTCCCTACTAGTTAATCCAGTCACTAACATGTCACCATCAACCCACTGTCAACATTGCTTGCCAAAGTCAAGTCATTGATCCACCAAGAGTTTCAGCATGTGGTCATATTTGTCCTACTAATCCAATTTGCTCAAGGGACAAGTAAGTTATGTTACTCTATCAATCTTGATCCACCAAGTTCGTCTACCAACATTAAGCCTCATAACCCACCAAAGGGTCTCAACTGCTTCCTCAAGACATCTATTATGGGTAAATCAAATCATTATCCACAAATTTTATACCCTTAGAATGATTCTTCCTATGGCATCAAGGTTCTGTTGCTAGCGTAAGAATGAAGGATGTTTGTTCACTATGATTACTAGCTCCATAATGAACCCAGTGCAAAGTAGGGGTTATTGAAGCTCAATAAGTGCTCTCGCAAATCCGTGTATTAAACACGTGATCAGAGGCTTGTGCTAGGTAAGCTCGTGAGGTAGAGGCTGGTCTGGGGAGGGGTTTCCAGTCTTGAGGGAAGAGCCTAATCCCTACAGGGTTGCATTTCATTGAGTACGTTGTAGTCAAAGTCTTCGGTGTCAGTTGTTTGTTGAGGTTGATCCTTGGTGTATCCGGTCTTGCTGGTCTTCAGTTGACGAGAGGGGGAGAGGGAAAGTATCATAGAGGAGCATGCCTAAGGGGGTGGTATAGTGCAAGTGCAATGAAACAAGTGTTGAAAAGGCCAAACATAACATCAAGGTATGTAGGTGATATGGTCGCGCACTTGTCCCCTAGGGCAAAAGTGTGACTTACACCAAAGCACAAATAGGCAAAACAAGCAAAACATATCATGATTCCATCTAAACCATCATATGGACTCGACTTCGCATGGGGGACACACGACCTATCCTACCCTAGGGGTTCTCGGACTCATTAGTCATGCTTGCTTCGTGTCTTGGAGAGGAGTCCGCTTAGTCATCTGGGTCTTCTTTGGGTGTTGCTATGTCTTTGGTGGTTGTTCATCAAAACGATCTTGGTTGCGCCTGAAGAGTCCTTGACAACTTCAGGTCTGTTGAGTTGACGATGAAGGTGATTCTTCACGTCTGTTGTTGACAGGGTCTTCTGGTGTCCTCGTGATCGTGACAACGCCTTCTTGTCCCTTGAGACGTCGAGCATTCCAGGCAGGCAACCTTTTATGCAATGTCATTAACAAGGCATGGTAGAGTTATATCCTGCCGGTCACGTTGATGATATCATCGGCACCAAGAGCGGGGAATGATGAGAACCATTTTCCTGGTCACCATTGTGAGGCGGACCAAATAGCGATGTTCTCATCCTCCGATGGTTACTGATATAACAACGAAAAGGACAAGGTTGCTCTATTAGCGATGCATTATCATGACATTGCATGTCTTGTGCCCTGGTCATCAAAGGCCAAGGTGGCATCATCCTCGGGCTGTGTCGAGGGTGTCACTATCATCTAAGTCTTGACATCCTCATCCTTCGAGAAGGTATCTCCTGTTGGTAGCTCCTTGTCTAGTGTCGCCAACTTGGGTCCAAGATATGTCAGCAATCGTCTGGCAAGGTGGCTTCCTTCTAGGTTACCCACGAGGTTTACAAGGAATCTTGTGGTCAGGGGCACACGAGTAGTAGCAGCCATTTGCAAAGTTTTGGAAAAGCACACGAGGAGAGCTAAGAGAAAAGTGGTGGAAGTGCTAAGGCAAAAACCTTTGCTTCCCTTGGAATTTTAGGAGAGGCGAGAAATATAGAGGCCTTGTAAGTGATTTTTAAGGGTCTAGAAAAATAGTTTTGTCCTAACTAACGTCCATGCTAACTAAGGGCTTCCTACAGTTAGGATGGCTCTGATACCAGCTCTGTGGGGACCCCGACTCATAAGTCGTGATCACCGAATGTAGGTGCACAGTGATCCTAGAGACCAATGCTCACTAAACACACAACAACTAAATAACAAGAGTCTTACATCCATTACATACCGGTTTACTCAAATATGGCCTTCATGTCCAAGTCTTCATATGATTGCAGCGGAAATCTTCAACGATAGCGTAAACCCATGCCATCAACCTTAACCCTATAGACATCCTAACTGGGAAGCGTCCTAGTTCGCATGTCTGTCACCAAGGTAATCTTCATCACAACCTGATCTTTCATGCCTGGATAATAAAATAACCAGTGGCAATGCAATGAGTACTTTGAATGTACTCGCAAGAAACCCATGTTCGGAACAAGGTTCAACAGAGCATGATATAGCACTAAGTAGGTAATTTTGCAAAAAGCTAATTTTGAGTGCAGTGACATGATCAACTAACATATGTAAGCATGCATCTACAGTTGGTAGATATCCATATGATCAAGTTATAGATATCATCATAAGAAGGGGTTGAACATCTCATGTTCAGTCATGTCATCAAGTCATCTGACTTGTCTCAAGTGTCATCTCTGTGTCAACCACACACACACACACCAACTTTAGAGAACACTGGACGTAGCACAAGAGCGGTCATCCAACTTTCCTTGACCATGGACATGGCTATTCGAATAGTTTTACACTCTGCAGAGGTTGCACACTTTACCCACAAGACTCGGGGAACTTCCGTGTCATCCACGACTCACGGTATATAACATACCCGAGGTAAGCGCCCGAACAATGCCTTTCCCCTGACGATACTAAACAAAGAGTCCACTTGATTGGTACCCAGCCCTCATGATGTACATCATACAAGCCTCGCTCCACACCGTACCATCCATGAAGGGACCAACAGTGTGCCCGGTGCCTGTGAAGACAACACATGATCGTCCTTACTGGCACGACACCGTATCGAGAGTGACCACGTCACTCCCGCCACTGGTAATGCGAGCTCTATGCTAGTACCCATCAAAGTAGTCAACAAAGCCCCTTCCCATATAGGGGTAGAGTGGTTTTACATGTAAGGTTGGAATAATGATTGCAACTTACACCAATCCGTTTTTGAAAACGCACACTCACTTCCTTCGGTACACCACTTCTTTCTCAAGTGGCCACGCAACTCATCATCATCTCCCTCGGGCATTAGTGGCACCTGATGGGGTTTACAAAAAGTCTTTGAAGCCACCTCTTTATTTCCATCACCATGCATAATCCCGAACCCACTTGCGTAGCATCTACAAGCGTCCTATCTACACCCACCTGCATAACCCTCATAAGGTGGTAGGGTCATGCACGATGCAAGTGTCAACGGCAAAAGTATCGGAAGCAACCCACCGAAGTGGTCACTACTCCACATGATCAAGTATAACGAAAGTAAAGTGCTATATGACATGCAATTAAAATGGTTTATTAACATGGTCAAGGGGTTGCTTGCCTGGCTTCGCAAAGTCTTTGAGGTCTTCGCACACTTGTCGTCCATTCGAGCACTTCGTCTACTTCGTCAACTATCGCCACAACCGCAATAAGCAACACAACAAGCAGAGAAATAAAGTGCTCTATAAATAGGAGTTTTATTTTTCTAGGACACCTCTGGTCATGAGAAAAATAACCAAGGAGGTTTTGGTGGAGGTGGGTCAAGGCGGAGTTTCGAATAGTGGAAATGAAGGGAATGATAATCTTATAAGATGTCCACATAAAACATGTTTATAAAAAATAGTGGAGGCACTCACCAAATAGGGCATGATTTTAGGAACATTTGGGAAGTGGTTTCACTGAATTTAGATTTTGGATGAATTTCCTATGATTTTCTTAAGATGGAATAAATGGAGAAAGGTCCATTTATTAGATCTAACAGAATAGGTGCATGGTACAAATTTTCACCATGGCTAGAAAATTAGGGCATGACATTTAGAGCTTCTAGAAATTTTAATATATCCATTTGGAGTTGATTTGAATCCATTATGGATTTTACAAAGGGGGCATATCATAGTTCAAATCCAGATTTGAATTTGAACTCTGCAGAAACTTTTGCAGGAAAAATGTGTAGATCACATTTTTTGGATAGAACATGATTTTAGGAGTTTGTAGAAACATGAATCATCAAATTTGGAGTCGATTTGGATATTCTATGAATTTCTATTGTTTTATCAGAAAAATAAAAAGGATAAAAAGAAATTACCCAAATGGTCCTAAGCTACGCACTAGGCGTAACTTAGCACCGAGGCTCACAGGGCCGGCCCAACTGCTCGGCCACGCGCTCTAGGCCGTCCACGTCGAAGGTGGACTTCTAGTGGGGTGCCTTCTCTGCACGAAGGCAGGTGCGTGCGGGGGCACCTCCACTTAGACGAGGGGGCCCGACCGCTCGGTCGCTCACAGGCGGGGCCCGCCTGTCGGGTCCGTCTTCTCCCTCCCGCTTGAGCAGAGGCAATAGAGGAGGCGAGGAAGATCCTTCTTCGGCGCTGTTCTGGCGGGTCGGGCTATCTCTGGCCAAGATCTGGCTGCCGAAATGCTCAGGGAAGAGGCCTGCATCCGCTTGGGGGGCCCATTTTGCCGGGGAGCACCGGGGAAGGCGGGGACTTGGCGACGGCAGAGACCGGCTACGACGGCCGTGGGGGCAGTCCTTAGGCGACGAGGAGGATGCGCAGGGGCCCGGAGGATCTTGCGGGGATGCTAGGGGCTTTGGTGAGGCTTAAAGGGAGAAGGAGAGACCAACGAGGGGGCTCCGGCCATGGATGTTGAAGGAGGGCACAGGAGAAGGAAGGGGCCGGTCCAGGAGGTTCACTGGAGGGAGGGAGAGGCAAGGGAGCCGAGAGGGGAGGCTCTTATAGCTTAGGCGCTGGCGCACCATGGACCAAGGACCAGCGAGGTCATGGCTGTTTCTGGCGTGCTCGGGGGACTTTTGGCCCATGTCTGCGGCTCTTGTGGACGAGATCCATGTCTAGAGAAGGAAAGAGAGGGAGCGGGGGAGGACCAGATCATCGCGCGTGTGAGCTTCCTCATTGGTGTGCTCGGGCGGTGCCATGTGCGTGCGAGGAGAGGCTCGCGGAGGTGGATAGAGGAGGGGGCCGACTAGCTGTCTTGTCGAGGACGTCGAGGCAGTCTCGAGGGACATGCGGGAGATGCCCGATGTGGTCGGGGCCCTGGATTGGGGGGCGGCTATAGTGCGGGGGCGCACTTTAGCATGCTCCAGAGCATGCATATTGCATGCTATGGCATGCAACACGTGATCTGGGCGTGCCCACCTTGTCCTCTAGTCTTTGGGGGATGCAGGGATGCTCCTAGGATGCTCTGGTAGAGGAGGGGTGGGGTGAAGGCAAGAGGAGAGGTGAAAAGAGCTGGCAACCCTGCTGTCTAGAGAGGAAATGTGAGGTTTTACCCCACCAATATTTGGTGTATGGACATGCCAAGCTTACTGGAAGTAAAATACATCACCTGGGAGCTGTGGTAAAATTTTAGGCCCAAGGAAGGCAAGGAAAGGGGTGAAAACATCAGCTTTGGTTTTCTACGAGAAGGTGTTTGATGGAGTTTTTGGCCAGCTAAGTTGCTGTGATTGACATGAGAGTTAACAGGATTGAGAAATAGGTACAAATGAGCTTGATCACAAGTTTTGACCACATTTAGAGAAAGTGGCCAATGTAAAAATTTCAAACCCTAGAAATTGGCAGAAATGGAGTTGCTTAGATCTAGCTAATAAAAACTATCCTCCATCATGCACCAGTTGATGTGGTGTCATATTTTAGGGATTATAACATGCACAAAAAGTTTGGGGACCGATGGAGGAAACTTGGTAATGTAATATTACCAAATTCTTGCAATCAACAGAAATGGTTCTGAGGGGATTTGGACAAGTGTATCTTCTCCCCTTGATGCACCACATGGTGTAACATCATTATTTGGGGATTAGAACATGTCCACAAGTTTTGAGATCAAAAGGAGAAACTTCACAATGTAAAGTTGCTCAAATTTGTTCCTGGATAGAAGGGGTTTTGGAATAATTTTGTGAAGCAAAACTATTGGGATTGAGATGAAACTTGGCTAGATCATCACACAAGACATATTTGACCTAGTGGAATTTCCTAGGATTTAATTGAGAATATTCCATATAGAAGTATTTCAAATGCTAAAAATAGGCAAAAATGGTTTTGAATGGTTTTGTCCAATATTTTGAACATGACCATGTGTTGAAACTCTTATATATGGACAATATATGTCCAGTGAGTTTTCCTAATTTTTCTCAAATATTTTTAAAGCATTTAAATATTGTTTACCTATAAAAGACCATCTCTGGCCTTAAGAAAAAGCATTTAAATAAAATAGTGAGATAATCTTTAAACATAATATTTGGTGGTTTTGGCAAGTCTTATATATAATGGGCTTCAAATAAAGTATTTGGGTAAAAAGGATCCACCCAACTTGGGGACTTGTAGTGCAAATCTCACATCAAGGTTTTTTGAAAACCTAATTTAAATAAATGCTTTTGGCCAAAACAATATTTTGTAAAAATATTTTTAAGTCCTGTTCACATGTCATGATCATTGGACAAGAGTTGGGATCAAGGAAAAGAGTTCTTGAGGGTAGGAGGATGTTTTATGAATTATAGAGCACTATGAAGCAATCACACAAACAAGCAAATAACACATAAGTCAAGCACTCAAATGCACACAAAAAGTTAATTGGCTCTAATTTTTGAGACATGTTAACTTAGTCATGAGGCAAAACACAGGGTGTGACAGGAGCACATGTCCACATGGAGGAGCATAACCCCCAACAGCACGCCAATAAAGACCTTGTAGAAACTCTATCCTGCGCGGGTAAAGGATGTACTCATGATGCATCCTCGCACTGACTGCTGGCAGCAACTTGGTCAGAGCATCGTTAAGACGAGTACGAGTAGCGTGCAGCTCGACAGCAAGAGCCAAGACAATACGATCCACAACCTCATTGTACTAAACTAGAACTGTAGCGACCCGACCTGAAAGGTCGAATCTCCGGTGTTTCTGTACCATCCCATGATCATGCTGGTACACACACGGTACATCAATGTATATATCAAAGGGAAATCACACATCATTAATTAATCGAAATCTCATATCGAGTCCTTTATTACAATAAGGATTACAATAAAGTGGCTGAAGGCCAACTCATGAGATAAACTAAACCAAAAACTTGCTGAAGCTCCATAGGTAGTTGAGTCCATCTAACTCCAAGGGCATCTCACCGAGCGTAGAGCGTATCCTCACGCCTTGTCGGAAAAGTACTCTACAACATGATACGTTGCAGCCGTATAGGTCAGCATATTGAATATGCCGGCAAAGTCACAAGAGAGGGGGTAAAGTAATCATCTAGTCTATATGCAGATATGGCAGGTGGGGTAGTAAGTTTTGCATAAAGCCAAAATTTTCCTACAACAAGAGAGGGCAAAAGCTTAATTACTACAATGTTGGTTGATTAATGAGATGGTTCCACCAACCAATTCTCATACCCAAGTTGACATTTAAAAATATACCCACATCAATGTAATATATTGTGTTGAGAGTTCCAGATAGTTTTAGTTCCTTTGGCTCAAACTGTCCATGACCGTGGACACGGCTAATCGATTAGGTTTGGGCACTCTGCAGAGTTTTGCACACGTTCCCCACAAGATTTGATCGCCTCCGTTGGATTTCTCGCACTTCATCGTGTTTGAGAAACGGATGACCAAAACATGGTCTTCTAAAGGGTTTTCCCGAGACTCTGTCGGTGCCATCCTTTCCTACCGTTCTTCTACATCTCGTAGCACCGCCTGTCCAGGGTCACCACGATATCCAACCAAGCCAGAGCCCATAATGGCTTGTGGCTGTGCAGGTAAGCCTTGGGTCTTGAAGCATCCATCCATGTCTTTGTGCCTGGGTGGACCTTTTCGCATGAATACTGGCACTTCTCCAGCATCATCTAGGCTAACCACTGGTTTCTCCAGGGCATCGTTCAATCATCATCCACCCAGAGGTATGTTGAAAACTCGAAGTCTTGAAGACTTGATCATCATGTAGGTCTTGAAATTATTAACTCACAACTCTCATGAATCACACAACCAATCCCGTCTACTAATAGCATAGCAAAAAGTAAATCAACGTTTCCCGGGGCCAATGTGTCAAAGGGTTGAGGGGTACCTACCACATGATACTACAACAAGTAACCAAGTTTCCAATTTACCTACTTTGCATGCAATTGGGGAGATGGAAGAACTAATGCAATAAAACATAGGTATACATGGTCAAAGTGACTTGCCTTGCTGACGATCCTCAAAATCAAGTGACTCTAGATAACAAGCTTCGCACTCCGGATGATCTAACGAATCAAACAAGAGCACACCATAAGCATAAACACAATACAATCCATTCACAGCAAGGTAAACAAATGCTTCAACAAACAAAAGCACAATCAAAAGAAGAATCACTTTAAAGTATAGGACTATATAAATATTGGGGTCAAAATCCCTACTAAGACATACAAGTAAAAAAATTGGTTTTGAATAACTAGACATTTAGATAACAGAAAAGTAAGTATAAAATTTTATTTGAAAATAGAAAGTATTTCATTATAAAAGTATTGTGCTGAAAGAATTATTACAAAACTTTTTCTAAACAATATACATGGTGAAAACAAGATGAACCTATTCAAACTAGAGCACAAACAATTTGAAAACATATTTTATTAACAAAAAAAAATACACCTAAAGTTGAATCAACAGAACCTAATGAAATCTAAAAAACAAAAGTTAAATTAATTCAGGTTTAAATTAATTAAAAGTCAATTTAATTAAAATCTATTAAGAACTAGACAGATTCTGTTTTTGTTAAAAACAGTAACCAAATTCATTCTAAAAATTTCTCAAACTATGTAGAATGATATGTTTAACCAATACAAAACAGTGGCACAAAAATTCACTCAAAAAAATATTTTTAAACTCTAGTTATACAAATTTTAGTAATTTGAACAAATTTGATTAGATTCAAAATTTAAAGTTCAAATTTGAAATCTAAGCATACAGACATAAGCTACAACAAATTTGTGAACTAATGGAAAAAGAATCAACTAAAAAAACCAAATATTTTAAAAGATATGATAAAAACAAAAACAGAATACATTCTGTTTTCTAAAATAGAAACAGAAAAAGGGAAACTATTATCGATCGGTTAGGGGCTATGTGGCAAGCTATGATTGGTCGGGGCCGTGTGCGTGTGGGTGCTAACGAACGGATGACCGAAGCATAGAGGAAAATGTTTCGCTGTTTAAATCTTATAATTAGGAGCGTTGGATCTAAATCTAACGGTCCAAGGGGGTCCGGTGGCTTACAGAGGGGAGGAGTCGAGGTTCCGGCGAGGTCGATGACGGTCGGAGGTCAGAGGTGGTCAGGGGTGACGGTGCGGTGGTTGGGGGCGACGTCCGAAGTGTTCAGGCGACGGCGGCAAAGCTCCGACGTCGATTGGCGGCGTCGGACGGGGCTGGGGACGACGGAGGTGACGACCTTGTGCTTGGGAAGGTTCGGTTGGAGTCTGAACTTCGGCGAGGTGGTGCGGTGGCGTTCTGGCGAGGTAGAGGGGGGCTCGAGGTGGAATGGAGCGCGGCGTGGGCTGGGGCTTTTATAGGCCATGTGCGGGGTCGGGAGAGGGAGAGAGGAGGGAGATCCGGAGAGAGGGATCTTCGGCGAAGGTGGCGCGCGCGAGGAAGAAGACGGGCGCGCGAATGACGCCGTCGGTCAGTGGGTCCCGCGTGCCAGTGAGAGAAAAGGCGAGGTTAGCGCGTCGGTTGACCGGTTCGAAATGAATTCGGGAGTTAAAGACTGTGGGCCGGCCCGATTCGGTTTAAAAACTTTCCTTTTCTATTTCCAGCGCAGTAAACACTCTTTTAATGCATTCAAAACATTTCCAAACCTAGGAATTATATATATCAAAATGATCAGGAGAATTAATGCTATTTAATGAAATTTTTTCCTCTGTCATATTGAATATCTTTCAAAAATTTATTTTTAGAAAATGCCTAATTGATTTTAAATCCTTTTGAGATAAATTTTCAAATAACCCCCTGGTTTAATTGCTCAAATATCTCACCAAGATGCCCCTGGTGTGGAGTGTCATGTTACTCCTCTCTTTCTTTGAACATTTCCAAAGGTTTTTCAAATAGATGAAACAGATACATGGAAAATAGAAATGGCCTTTCAGAATTTCAAAAGAAACACTTCAACAAATTCATTACATTCAAACAAAGTGATGATGATGCATAGCTATATATCATAAAATTCCAAAATGAAATTTTGGGATGTTACAAGAACGTGCGGGTTGTAACCGGGAAGCACGTAAGGAGTGCAGACAGCAGTGTAGTTCCCACTCTCATACCTAGCTGGGGTATGCAGGATGTATCTGAATGCAGTATCCTCCAAGAAGGAGTGCTCTTCACGGAGGCGGGCAATAGCGAAATAGGTAACACTATTGACTGTCATCTCAATAGTCACTCCAACACCATAATAGGTGTGAAGCTCATTGATGGAGAGGTTCTACCAATCGAAGATACGAACCATAACCTTGTATTAATCCTAGTTGAACACACGATAGTCCTCATAAACATTGTACTTGGGGTACTAGCAATATCCCAGCCTGGTCAAGAGGTCGACCAGAATAGCCCGGAACCCAGTCGCATCAACAACCATAGTCAGGCGTACGATCTGCCTTGCGAGAAACATTTGTAACAAGGAGGTTCAAAGATGTCAAATGATAGTGTGTGCATCATATTTTCAAAGGAAACAAATGTAAATAAAACATCTCTCCAGTGGATGTGATCACTAGAACCTAATGTTAGAGGTAGCAAAACCTTTAACCCTAATAGAAGACAGATCAGAACCCAGAGTATGGAAGAGGAATAAAAGATCCTAATACCACCCGATTGAGATGTGGGCCTGTAAGCCACACAACAATTTTAGTAAAAAAGCAATGACTAGACTCAATTTGGACCAAGGAGTTGGAAAGGGGGTTACCTATAGGCAGTCAGTTCAGATACCAACTTGGGATGCCCCCATTTTGATCGTACGCTAATCATACACACAAATGCGCACAATCAAGATTAGGGACTCACGGGAAGATATCACAACACAACTCTAGACTCAAATTAAAGTCATACAAGCTAGGCCGCGAGGGCTCGAATACAAACAAGTCACCAGAAGCAAATAATATCTTAGTACAGAGATAAGTAAATAAGTATGCCTTAGGAAGGCAAGCACAAACATAAGCAATGGATCGAAAAGGCTAGGCCTCCTGCCTGGGAGCCTCCTATCCTAGTGTTGGTCGGGGGAAGCCTCCACGTAGTAGTAGGCACCGTTGGTGTAGTAGTAGTCATCGGCGAGAGCGGCTATCTCCTCAGCTCCGTCATCTGATTATAGTAATCGTATTGAGGGGGAAAAGGGGGAGCAAGGTAGCTGTGAGTACTCATCCAAAGTACTCACAAGACTTACATCAGATCTATGCTAAGTATGCAACATTATCAAAGGAATGAGGCTATATATTAGGTCTTACGGCAGAAATGCAAGAATAGAGGGGGAAAGCCTATCCTATCGAAGACTAGCGTCTTCATAGTCTGGCAGCATTAGAAGAGTGTAGGTTAGCATTTTATTAGTAGCAAGTTATTTATGTACCACCTAGAGATTATTCCTCGACTCCGTGCGAGAAATCAATCCCGGTCGCAACCATTTCATTACAAGTCACTATTATAGTTGTATTAGATCGAGATACAACTCCAAGCGTCCATTACCGTGGACACGGCTATTCGAGTAGATATACTTTCCTGCAGGGTTGGACCAACTTGCCCAATGTCGATGTCAAAATCGGAGGATTCAGGTAGGGGGTCCCGAGGTGTGAGACTAGAATCGATGGTAACAGGAGACAAAGGGGACAAGGTTTTACCCAGGTTCGGGCCCTCCTATGGAGGTAATACCCTATGTCCTGTTTGATTGTATTGATGATGTGTAGGTTACAGAGTTGATCTACCTCGAGATCAAAGAGCTAAACCCTAGATGAGTTGTTTTATATCTACAACCTAAAACCCTCTAGCTTATATAGACGCCGGGGGTACCTAGGGTTTACACATGGTCAGTTACATGCCGAAGATATAAACATGCCTATTCGCTACATCAAACATGGAGGACAAGCCACGATTCCCGAAGATTCCTTCCTAGAGATAGGGCCTTCAATCGATCCAATGTTTGGTAAGCGGCCCATACAGTCCGGCTATCGGTGCACTAGAGTTTTGGGTTCTCCAGTGCCCCTTACTCGTGCACGGGTAGTAGTAGCCACATTGGCGGCAAGGCCCGACAGGGAGCTTCTAGATACAGATACAAGAGAATCAAGAGAACATCCAAACAATCAAGATCGAAGGCAAGACCCCCGGCAAGACCTTGCCGGGATGGCCTACAAACCCCCAGCAAGGCGAAGCCCCGGCAAGACCCCGCCAGTGCAGAGGCCAGGTGTCGACTCGCATGGGCACGTGTCGAGGAGTTGGCGATGGAGGGGCTAAGCGGTGCCGCTGGGATGGGGTTCTGTCCCGTCCCGTGGACGGCTAGATACGCCAGATGGAGCATTAAATGCGCCTGTCTTACACCGTCAGTGTTAGGTATGATAGTACTATAGCTCTGTACACCCCGTGTATGCACTATATGCCGCTGTTGGGATCCCCTTGGTCATATAAAAGGAGTCCCAGGGCGTTACGGTAGAGGACTTTTTTGGATCTTTTGACCAATCTTCCAGCTCCTGCATGTAGCAGTTGTGCTCTATTGCATACACAATGCTCCTTTAGCTGGAACCCAAGAACACACGTAATACACAACACAGGAGTAGAGTTTTACACTTCCAAGCGGCCCGAACCTGGGTAAAAATCCCCTGGTGCTGCTCGTTTGTCCTGCTCTTCGCGTACACCAATCTCCCTGCCGAACCGAAAGGGGTCCTCTCGACCCCATAGGTGTTCGTCCCCCACGACATCTCTAGCGCGCCAGGTAGGGGGATTGGTTGTGTAAATCTGGTCCTACGATCAGCGCATCAGTCCTTCATCATATCCATCGCCATGGCTCCCAAGAAGAAGGGTTTCACAGCGGTGGAGCCCTCCACATCCGTTGCGCCCATAGTTGCCCAAGCGAGCGACGGAGTGGACGCGGGCGGAGGAAGTGGGGACCCCACGCCCGCGCGGTGCTCCGACGATCAAGGCCAATGAAGCAGTGACGCCCATCGCTGGGTCTCAGGACGGAGCTATACCGCCTGCGAGCGGTACGGTGAACTCCAGGGATGGAAGGGAACCCTCCAAGGCACCCACACCGGCACGTACGTCGCGACCTTCTCAGGACGCGCGCGAAGAGCAATGCTGCGGTGTCGGTGGTTCCCAACGTCCCCACGAAAAAGCTCATGCACATCGCTCCCAAGATGCGTGGGACCAACATGCACACAAGCATGCTAGTGGGAGTGGCGTGCCATCGCAAGACCGCGACCGAGCTCCTTCTAACACAGTTAGGAGTCAGAGCACCTCACGTTCTTCACGCCGTTCGCTGCCGACCATGTCGGAAGAAGCAATGGCACGGGCACAACTCCTCATGAACTTCCCTCTTGCTGCAGAGAAGCTCTACGACTGGAGAGCCACCATTTAGAGACTCCTCAGCCTCGCTGATAAGTTTCGGTCCATCGAGTCGGCTCGCCTCAGTGGCGAGAAGGCCGGAGGTAGTGCGACCACGGTGCACTCTCCTCCACAGCAACAACACCGGTCACCAACTCATCGGACCAACGCTTGTGATGGTTACTCGACGGCATCGTCTGATTCATAGGCTCGCCGCGATCAGCATCAGGTTCTCTGGGAGCACAGCAAAGAAGACGCTCAGACTACGATCAAGCAATGATGGGAAGCGCGCCATCAATCTGATAAGCACACAGGGCCCATCATAGACAAATCCGCACCAGGGTATCCTGTCAGCCTACCTTACAAGGTGGGTTGTCCAGCGTTTACCCGTGAGCTGCGGTGAGTCCAGTGGCCCAACTCCCGAACGTTCAAGCCAGAGGTCCCGGAGAAATATGACATCAAGACTCACCCGTCAGAATTCTTGAGCATCTACACCATTGCGGTGCAGGCTGTCGGAGCTCGCGATGACAAGATACTCGCCAACTACTTCCCGTTGGTACTCAAGCCCAACGTCAGGTCGTGGTTGATGCATCTGCCGAAGAATTCCATTACCTCCTGGACAGACTTGTGCCATGAGTTTGTTGGCGCCTTTACCAAAGGCCACCAAGCTCCTGGCCAAGAAAGTGACTTGCACATCATTCCCCAAAAAGAAGGCGATACCTTGCGCAAGTACATCCAAAGGTTCAGTCGTGTGCATCACAACATCCTGGACGGTCACCCTGCCGTTGTTATTAGCGCGTTCCACCAGAACGTGCGCAACCGCAGGATGCACGAAGAGCTGGCAATGAACATGGTCATGGATGTTGCTGAGCTTTATGATCTGTCCGATAGATGTGCTCGAGCCAAAGAAGGGAGGAGACTCCCCGACGAAGAAGTCGGCGCTGGAGTCAACTCTGATGACGAAGACGACACCGCCCGACAAAGAAAAACAAGCGGGGGAACTAGAAGAGCAAGAGTAAGACTATGCTTTCCATCGAGGGATCCGACAATGTTGCCACCGCCAAGAAAACTAAGCTTGATAGTCCAGGCAAGGAGGTTGCTGGGTGCACCTTATGCCAGGCCTTGGTGGCCGCCGACAAGACGGAAGGCTCCGACAAGCAGTACTGCAAGATCCATCGCACCAAGGGCCACGATCTCCAACACTGTCGACAAGTCAAGCAACTCATCGAAAAGCAGAAGGCCGAGTATGTGAGACGAGATAAGGAGAAAGCCAAAAATGGTGCAGAAGGGTCTGACAAGAAGCACATCGATAGAGGAGGTCACCGTGGTATGACCAAGCAACAGAAGGAGATGCCCGCTCGAGGCGACAACAAAGAGGGAGGGGATGACGATTGTAATGAAGAGGACGACGAGCCCAGCGAGCACGAGTTCCAGAAGGCTACAGAGATGATGTGCATCGAGGGAGGTGCCTCGTCGCATTCCTCTCACCGCCAACTCAAGTAGTGAGAGAGCGAGGTTAATGTGGCGGAGCCGTCTATCGATGCCTAGAAACCTCTGAAGTGGTCCAACACTCCTATCATTTTCGACGCCGAGGATCACCCTGATTGCACGACCGTGATCGGATGTCTACCATTGTTGGTTTCACCAACAATTCACAACCTCAAGGTGATGAAAATGCTAGTCAACAGTGGGGCCAACTTGAACCTAATCTCGCCAGACGTTATCCAGAGGCTGCAAATTCCTGATGGAGATCTTGAGCTGACATGCACATTCCAAGGGGTCAATTCAGGGAGGGCTCAGCCGAAGGGCAAGATCACACTGGTGGTAACATTTGGTAGTGACATAAATTTCAGAACAGAGAAGATCGTCTTTGACGTTGCCAAGATCTCTTTGCCATACAACGGTATCCTTGGCCGCCCAGCGCTGGCCAAGTTCATGGCGGCCACCCACTTTGCTTACAATGTGCTGAAGATGCCCGGGCCGATGAGCGTCATCACGATCCACTCTGACAAGAAAGGTGCACTCATCTACGCCGACCAACTCTATCAGGAGGCAGTTGTAGCACCTACCGCTGAAGCTGCCGAGGGGAAGAAGACCGGTAAGGCCTCTGGCACACATTCCGGCAAGCGCACCTCCTGGGATTGCTACGCCCCCGTTGGCGATGTGCCAGAGAGCTCCACCGGCAAGAACACGAAGTCCAAGGCAGCTCCATCGGAGACCAAAAAGGTGCCCGTCAAGGAGGATGACACAGGGGGAACTTTCACCATAAGTTCCACCCTTGATGACAAATAGGAAAGCGCGCTCATTGCCTTCATGTGGGCGAATGTCGACGTGTTTGCGTGGCAACCGTCTCACGTCTTCGGTGTTCCCAGGGAGGTGATTGAGCACCACCTTGCCATCTGTCCTCATGCACGTCCCGTCAAGCAGAAGGTGAGGAAGCAAGCCTTGGAGAGACAAGAATTCATTGCTGAGGAAATCAAAAAACTGGAAGCAGCAGGTCTAGTCGGAGGGGTGCTCCACCCAACGTGGTTGTCCAATCCCGTCATGGTGTGCAAGGCAAATGGGGAATGGAGGTCGTGTATTCACTATACAGATCTCAATAAAGCCTATACAAAAGATCCCTTTCCCTTGCTACGCATCGACCAGATTGTGGACTCCACTGCCGGCTGTGACTTGCTGTCGTTCCTCGATGCGTACTCAGGGTACCATCAGATTTTCATGTCGGAGGAAGACGAAGAGAATACCACATTTATCACCCCATGTGGTACGTACTGCTTCGTGCGAATGCCTTTTGGGTTGAAAAGTGCTAGTTCAACATTTGCAAGAGCGGTCCAGATTGGTTTTGAGCCCCAGCTGCATAGGAATATGGAATCTTATATGGATGACATAGTGGTGAAAACCATAGACAAGGCAACACTCATATAATACCTAGAAGAGACGTTTGCAAATCTGCGCAAGATCAGCTTGAAGCTCAACCCCAAGAAGTGTGTATTCAGCGTTTTGTTCGGCAAGCTTCTCGGGTTCTCTGTGTCTCAGCGTGGGATTGAAGCAAACCCCGACAAGATCAAGGCGATTGAGCAGATTGAAGCACCAAAGCGCGTCAAGGATGTACACCGTCTTGCCAGTTGCGTCGCAACTTTAAGCAGGTTCATCTCAAAATCCGCTGAGCGCGGCCTGCCATTCTTCCAGATCTTGGAGAAGGCAGGTCCGACGGAATGGACTCCGGAAGCGGAGGCAGCGCTGCAGGATATGAAGAAGTACCTCTCCTCTCCGCCAACACTAGTCATGCCTGGGCCACAAGAACCATTGCTGCTATATCTAGCAGCGACGAATCAAGTGGCTAGTGTTGCGCTGGTGGCGCAGAGGGAAGCTGACAAAGAGGTGATGACAGGGGTGAGACCGCCAAGCGACGAGCTAGTGACTCCCCCGGTAGGTCCAGATACCGGCAAGACAGGGTTAGTACAGAGCGATGATCTAGGAACTCCCCCGATAGATCCTGGTACCGGCAAGGAAGGGTCAGTACAAACAAACGAGGCAACATAGAAGAAGAAGATGGTGTTGCACCCAGTTGATTTTGTCAGTTCCCTCCTGCAGGGAGCTAGGTCAAGATACTCTAGTGTGCAAAAACTTCTTTTCAGTCTCTTATGGCCTCGAGAAATTTGCGCCACTACTTCCAAGCACGTGAGATTACCGTCGTCACTCGCTTTCCGCTGCAACGGATTCTGCGGTATCCAGATGCCACTAGCAGGGTTGTGGAGTGGGCTTTGGAGTTATCGAGCTTTGGTGTCAAGTTTGAAAGTACTTGAACTATCCAGAGCAAAGTCCTAGCAAAATTCATTGCAGAATGGAATCCAACACTAGACGAAGATGTCCAAGAAACAACCCTTCCCGGCAAGGAAACTGAGCAAAAATGGGTCATGTATTTTGATGGGGCTTTCTCCCTGCAAGGGACCGATGCCGGCCTGTGATAACCCACAAGTATAGGGGATCACAACAGTTTTCGAGGGTATAGTATTCAACCCAAATTTTATTGATTTGACACAAGGGGAGCCAAAGAATATTCTCGAGTATTAGCAGTTGAGTTGTCAATTCAACCACACCTGAAAGACCTAATATCTGCAAGAAAGTATTCAGTAGCAAAGTAATATGGTAGTAACGGTAACAGTGGCAAAGTGATAGTAGAAGTTTGTAGTGATTTTAACAGTAGCAACGGAAAAGTAACTGAGCGAAAATCAATATATGAAAAGCTCGTAGGCAATGGATCAGTGATGGATAATTATGTCGGATGGCATTCATCATGCAACAGTTATAACATAGGGTGACACAGAACTAGCTCCATTTCATCAATGTAATGTAGGCATGTATTCCATATATAATCATACATGCTTATGGAAAAGAACTTGCATGACATCTTTTGTCGTACCCTCCCGTGGCAGCGGGGTCCTATTGGAAAGTAAGGGATATTAAGGCCTCCTTTTAATAGAGAACCGGATCAAAGCATTAACACTTAATGAATACATGAACTCCTCAAACTACGGTAATAAACAGAAAGAATCCCAGTTATTGTCACCCTCGGGGATGCGGATCATAACTCATAATAGGTGTCTACAACTTGCAAGATAGGATCAAGAACACATATATATTCATGAAAACACAATAGGTTCAGATCTGAAATCATGGCACTCGGGCCCTAGTGACAAGCACTAAGCATAGCAAAGTCATAGCAACATCAATCTCAGAACATAGTGGATACTAGGGATCAAACCCTAACCAAACTAACTCGATTACAAGATATATCTCATCCAACCCATCACTGTCTAGCAAGCCTACGATGATATTACTCACGAACCGTGGAGAGCATCATGGAATTGGTGATGAAAGATGGTTGGTGATGATGAAGGCATCGATTTCCCCTCTCCGGAGCCCAAAACGGACTCCGGATCTGGTCTCCCGAGGAAGAACAGGCGATGGCGGCGGCTCCATATCGTGAAAAGTGATGAAATCTTCTCTCTGATTTTTTCTCGACAAATAGGGTTATATGGAGCCGGAGAGGAGGCCGGAGGAGCCATGGGGGACCCACAAGCCTGCTCGGCATGGCCAGGGGTGGTGGCCGCGACTAGCAGGCTTGTGGCCTGCTGGTGGCCCCTCTCTGGTTAATTCTTGCACCAGTATTTTTATTAAGTCAAAAAATATTCTCCATAAATTTTCAGGACAATCCGAGAACTTTTGTTTCTGCACAAAAATAGCACCAAGGCAATTCTGCTGAAAACAACGTCTGTCCGGGTTAGTTCCATTCAAATCATGGAAATTAGAGTCCAAAACAAGGGCAAAAGAGTTTGGAAAAGTAGATACCTTGGAGACGTATCAACTCCCCCAAGCTTAAACCTTTGCTTGCCCTCAAGCAATTTAGTTGATAAACTGAAAGTGATAAAGAAAACTTTTACAAATTCTGTTTGATCTTGTTGTTGTAAATATGTCTAACTTATGTTCAGACTTTCAGCAAAGATTATAAACTAACCACATTCACAATAACACTTAGGTCTCGCATTTACTCATGTCAATGGCATAACCAACTAGTGAGCAATAATAACAAGTCTTGGATGACAACAATTTTATCAAAACAATCATGATACAGTATGACATAATGGTATCTCGCTAGCCCTTTCTGAGACCGCAGAACATAAATACAGAGCACCTCTGGAGAACAAGGCCTGACTAAACATTGTAATTCATGGTGAGAGAGATCCACTCATCCTCATACTCAATATCAATTAATATCAATGCATAAAAATTACAATGGTGCTCTCTAACTGGTGCTTTTTATAAGAGGATGATGACTCAACAATAAACTAAATGGACAGACCCTTCGCAGAGGGAAGCATTGATTTGCAGAGGTGCCAGAGCTCAAGATTTTAAAACAGAGATAGGTAATGATTTTGGAGCGGTATGCTTTCGTTGCTTACATAACGACCAAGAGGTTTTCAATATCTTCCATGCTAGATACATTATAGGCAGTTCCCAAATAGAATGGTAAAGTTTTTACTCCCCCTCCACCAATTGATCACACTCCACGCGGGCCGAATTCACGGGTACCATCCATACAAACACAATCCTGGGGGAGTTTTGTTTAATTATATTTTCCTTTTTATTTCAAGCATGGAACTGGGCATCCCGATTACCAGACACTTTCTCATGAATGATAGTGAATCAACACATATCATGAGAATAACCCATCTAGCATGGAAGATACTGACAGCCCCTAGTCGCCACATGAGCGATTTGAGCATACAAAACAAAAAATTTATTTGAAGGTTTAACGTTTAGCACATGCAAATTTACTTGGAATGGCAGGTAAATACCACATATAGGTAGGTATGGTGGACTCATATGGAACAACTTTGGGTTTATTGAGATGTATGCACAAGCAGTATTCCCGCTTAGTACAAGTGAGGGCTAGCAAAAGACTGGGAAGCGACCAACTAGAGAGCGACACAGTCATCAACATGCTTTGATATTAACCAACATTGAATGCAAGCATGAGTAGGATATAATTCACTATGAACATAAATATTGTGGAGGCTATGTTTATTTGTTTCAACTGCATGCGTGAACATGTGCCAAGTCAAGCCACTTGAATCATCCATAGGAGGATACCATTCTATCATACTACATCACAACCATTTTTATGCGGATGTTGGCACTCAAGACGAACCATTTTCCACTCTTAGCTAATTAAGCATGACATGAATAACTATAATCTCTAATTTTTATTGCAAACATGTACAACCCATAATGTACTAAATTCGGAATGATGAGCTAATCATATTTACAAAACCAAGATAGGTCGAGTTCATACCAGCTTTTCTCCATCTCAATCTTTTCATCAAATATCATCATTATTGCCTTTCACTTGCATGACCGAATGATGTGAATAATAATAAGAGTGCACATGCATTGGACTATGCTGGAATCTGCAAATAATAAACCAAAGGAGAAGACAAGGCAAAATGGGCTCTTTGTAAGATAAACAATAGTGCATATGAGAGCCACTCAACACGTCATTGTGGTATTCTCCTTACGACCTAAAGAAAAGAAAGGAAAATTATTTACATGGGAAAACTCCAAAACAAGCAAAAAGAAGAACGAGAAATATTTTAGGGTTTTATTTTTATTGCTACAACTAAGCAACTAGGAAATAAAGCTAGAACTATTTTTTTGTATTTTCCTCAAAGTTAATTAAACACACAAGAAGAAAGCAAAACAAGAATTAAACTACCATGGATAGTACAATGAAAAAGTATGAACACCGATAACTGAAATAAGTGTGTGAACGTGAATGTAATGTGGGTGAGAAATACGTACTCCCCCAAGCTTAGGCTTTTGGCCAAAGTTAGTCTAGGGCCATGGCTAGAAATAACCTTCTCCGGGATACTCCAAAGGACACTGAGGGTTCCACTGATTAGCGATCTCCTATGGCTCCCACTAAAAAACCAGGGTTTGATATGGATCCAGAGCCGGTGTTGGCTCGGGGCTAGGGGTTGCTCCAAACCCCAATATTGGTAGATGTCATCGGGCATAACAGTGTACCTGCCTGAATGAATATCGAACACAGAAGAAGCAGGCAGAGTAATAATCTCACAAGTACCCTAACTAAATACTAAATTTTAAAGCAGCCTCCTATCATCGTTCTTTTTAATAACATCATGGGCTACCATACGGTCATAATCTAGAAACTTTGCGGGTATCAACTTTTCAACTTTCTCGTGAAGCCTAATGGGTATCTCAAAATGTTTAGCTAAATGAGATGCATAGATACCTCCGAATATGGGCCCCTTCGAACGGTTGGTGTTCAACCATTGGGCCACCATAGCGCCTATACTAAAAGTTATATCAGCAAGTAAAGCACGGCGCAAAATAGCAAGGTCAGGGGCACTAAGGCTTCCACTCTCCCAGTGACCAACTAAACATCTTCCCGCAAATAATGAATAATATCATAGCACAGGAAAATGTAAACTAGCTGCTCTTGCCTTTGACACGCCTCTCTCTTCCCCTACAATGAGTATGGTAATAAAGTCTTCCATGTCTCAAAGACGTGGTTCCCTGATGCTGCCCTCATAGGGTATCTTGCAAACTTTGCAAAAATCATAAAGGTTCATTTTCTCAGGCACATCATATAAGTGAAATTCTACTGTAGGAGGGTCTTCCCTAGGATGAAAGTGAAATTTTTGCACAAATATATTAGTGAGCAATAGGTATTGGTAACACTTATCGTTGAGGAAGTCGGTGATGCCTGCATTCTCAGCCAAATAATAGAAATCTTCATAAATTCCAGCCGCCCTCAAGAATGTGTCACACGGCCATTCACATGGTCAGATTTCTGTGATACGAGGAAGATTGTATTTGGGTTTCTCCTTCATTCCATTTTCATCTTCCTTAGAACCCCAGCTTGAAGAACCTCTTAATAACCTTCTCAGCATTTCTGAAAAAATCTGAATTTTCTAGTGAGTGAAAATAAAGGTGAACAAAACTCAACAAAACTCATAGCAACTACTCCGTATCATGCATCAAAACTAGTTGGGACCATAAATTTTTTGACATGCAAGCTCAAGAACAAGGTCACCACAACAGATTTTTTTGCAATATATAAGTCACTAGAACAAAACCTAATTGGACCATTGGAGGAGTCACATACCGATGAGCAATCCCCTAAAACAGTTTTGCAAATGGAGCTTTGAGCAAGGAGATCAAAAATGGTAGCAAGATGAGCTAGAACACGGGTTTGAGCAATGGTGGGATTTTTTCTGGAGGAAGGTGAAGTGAATGGGTGCTGGAATAAGTGGAGGGGGGCCACGTGGGACCCACAAGCTTACTAGGCGCGACCAGGGGGTCGGCCGCGCCCTGTAGGCTTGTGGCCCACTGGTGCAGCCGCGTGATGCATTCTCAATGCCAAAAATTCTTAAATATTCTAGAAAAAATCATACTAAATTTTTAGGGGATTCTGCGAACTTTTATTTCTAGGTCATTTTTCTATTGCGTGGAAAACTCAGAAAATAGAAAAATAATAGCATTTTTTACTTAATTTCATCTAGGTAACAGAAAGTAAAAGTTAGATACAGGAAGTCATGCTTTTCTAAATTCATCCATCTCATGCTCGTCAAAAGGAATCCATCAATAAGGTTGATCAAGTCTTATTAACAAACTTCTTTCGAATATCATGAAACCAAAGAATTTTCAAATAACACTAAGTTACCTCAATGGGGATATGCATTTCCCCAACAACAAGTATATCGCATTTCTTCTTGACAGTAGGAAGAGGGAACTCAAAGTCTCCAATAATAATTGTTGGAATTTTTTCAATAGAATTGATACTATGAACTTGAGGTTGTTTCTTCGGAAAGTGTACCATATGCTCATTACCGTTAATATGAAAAGTGACATTGCCCTTGTTGCAATCAATAACAGCCCCTGCAGTATTCAAAAAGGGTCGACCAAGGATGATCGACATACTGTCGTCCTCACGAATATGAAGAATAACAAAGTCCGTCAAGATAGTAGCTTTTGCAACTACAAAAGGTACATCCTCACAAATATCAATAGGTAGAGCGGGTGATTTATCAGTCATTTGCAAAGATATTTCAGTGGGTGTCAACTTATTCAAATCAAGTCTACGGTATAAAGAGAAAGGCATAACACTAACACCAGCTCCAAGATCACATAAAGCGGTTTTAACATAATTTCCTTTAATAGAACATGGTATAGTAGGTACTTCGAGATCTCCTAGTTTCTTAGGTATTCCACCTTTAAAAGTATAATTAACAAGCATGGTGGAAATCTCAGCTTCTGGTATCTTTCTTTTATTAGTCACAATATCTTTCATATACTTAGCATAAGGAAACATTTTCAAAATATCAGTCAAGCGTATACGTAAAAAGACGGGTCTAAGCATTTCAGCAAAGTGCTCAAAGTCCTCATCATCCTTTTTCTTGGATGGTTTAGGAGGAAAGGGCATGGGTTTCTGAACACATGGTTCTCCTTCTCTACCATGTTTCCTAGCAATGAAGTCTCTTTTATCATATGTTTTATTCTTAGGTTGTGGGTTATCAAGATCATCAGTAGGTTCAATCTCCACATCATTATCATTACTAGGTTGAGCATTAGCATGAACATCATTATTAATGTTATCACTAGGCTCATGTTCATCACCAGACTATGTCTCAGCATCAGAAATAGAAATATCATTTGGATTCTCAGACGTATCTATAACAGGTTCACTAGCAGCATGCAAAGTACTATCATCATTCTTTTTTCCTACTCTTATTTGAAGAAGTAGGTGCATTAGTATTAACTCTCTGAGAATCTTATTCAATTCTCCTAGGATGGCCCTCGGGATACAAAGGTTCCTGAGTCATTCTACCACCTCTAGTCACAACTTTAATAGAATGATCATTGTCTTTACTATTCATCTCATTAAGCAAATCATTTTGAGCCTTAAGTACTTGTTCTACTTGAGTGGTTACCTATCTACCTATCTACTTGAGTACTTGTTCATTTTGAGCATTAAGATCATCTCTATCATGACAAGCAAGAAAGTCCCTAGCTACCTATCCTTCCATGACATAACCCTCAGGTATATCAGGCAATTCATATCTAGGAGAGCTAGGCTAGAAGGTGAATCATAGTGTTCAGTTTCAATAATTTCATCAGATTCAGAAATATTATTAGTCTCAGCATTAGCTCTAGCACTTTGTTCATCAAGAAATTCACCCAATGGCACAATATCATCTAGCAAAGTATCATCATAAGCATCATGCATAACAGAAGTAGCATCATCAATTACTTGCGACATATCAGAATTACTAGCAGGTGGTGGTGTTGCAAACTTACTCATAACAGAAGGTGAATCAAGTGCAGAGCTAGATGGCAGTTCCTTACCTCCCATCGTAGTAGAGGGATAGATCTTGGTTTTTGGATCTTTCAAATTCTTCATAGTGATCAACAGATATATATATCCCAAGTGACTGAGAGAATAAAGCTATGCTCCCCGACAACGGCGCCAGAAAAAGGTCTTGATAACCCACAAGTATAGGGGATCGCAACAGTTTTCAAGGGTAGAGTATTCAACCCAAATTTATTGATTCGCCACAAGGGGAGCCAAAGAATATTCTCGAGTATTAGTAGCTCAGTTGTCAATTCAACCACACCCGAAAGACTTAATATCTACAGCAAAGTATTCAGTAGCAAAGTAATATGGTAGTAACGGTAACAGTGGCAAAGTGATAGTAGTAGTTTTTAGTGATTGTAACAATAGCAACGAAAAAGTAACTGAGTGAAAATAAATATATGAAAAGCTCGTAGGCAATGGATCATTGATGGATAATTATGTAGGATGGGATTCATCATGCAACAGTTATAACATAGGGTGACACAGAACAAGCTCCAATTCATCAATGTAATGTAGGCATGTATTCCATATATAGTCATACATGCTTATGGAAAAGAACTTGCATGACATCTTTTGTCCTACCCTCCTATGGCAGCGGGGTCCTATTGTAAACGAAGGGATATTAAGGCCTCCTTTTAATAGATAACCAGACCAAAGCATTAGCACTTAGTGAATACATGAACTCCTCAAACTATGGTAATCATCGGAAAGAATCCCGGTTATTGTCACCCTGGGGGATGCGAATCATAACTCGTAATAGGTGTCTACAACTTGCAAGATAGGATCAAGAACACATATATATTCATGAAAACATAATAGGTTCAGATCTGAAATCATGGCACTCGGGCCCTAGTGACAAGCATTAAGCATAGCAAAGTCATAGCAACATCAATCTCAGAACATAGTGGATACTAGGGATCAAACTCTAACCAAACTAACTCGATTACATGATAAATCTCATCCAACCCATCACCGTCCAGCAAGCCTACAATGAGATTACTCACGAACGGTGGGGAGCATCATGGAATTGGTGATGAAGGATGGTTGGTGATGACGAAGGCGTCGATTTCCCCTCTACGGAGCCCAAAGCGGACTCCAGATCTGGTCTCCCGAGGAAGAATAGGCGATGGCGGTGGCTTCGTATCGTGAAACATGATGAACTCTTCTCTCTGATTTTTCTCTCGACAAATAGGGTTATATGGAGCTGGAGAGGAGGTCGGAGGAGCCACTGGGGCCCCACAAGCCTACTCGGCGTGGCCAGGGGGGTGGCTGTGGCTAGCTGGCTTGTCGCCTGCTGGTGGCCCCCCTTTGGTTAATTCTTGCACCAATATTTTTTATTAATTCCAAAAATATTCTCTGTAAATTTTCTGGCGATCCGAGAACTTTTATTTCTACAGAAAAATAACACCAAGGCAATTCTGCTGAAAACAGTATCAGTCCGGGTTAGTTCCATTCAAATCATGCAAATTAGAGTCCAAAACTAGGGCAAAAGAGTTTGGAAAAGTAGATACGTTGGAGATGTATCAGCGTGCTGCTTGTCGCACCCATCAGAGAGCACCTCAAATACCTGATTCAAATGCACTTTCCCCGGGAGAGGTCAACAAACAATACGATGGAGTATGAAGGACTGCTTGCCGGTCTCAGGATCACGGCAGACCTTGGAATCAAAAAACTCATCGTGAGAGGTGACTCACATCTCTTCGTCAAGCAAGTTAACAAGGATTATTAGAGCCCGTTGATGGAGGATTACGTCGATGAAGTGAGGAAGCCAGAGGAGCGCATCGATGGCCTGCAAACAGAGCACGTTCCTCGTGCGGAGAACAACATTGCCAATGAGCTATCGAAGTGCGCTGCCCTCAAGGTTCCTATGGAACCGGGAACTTTTGTGCTCAAGCTGACTCAACCATCCGTAGCGCTATCGACGAAGCAAGATAAAAGAAGGAAGTTGAATTCCGTCCAGTACCTCCCCACAAAGCTCCCAGAAGCCGTCGACGAGGGGGTGCCGGGAACAACACCAAGCTTGCCGGGGGGCAACAGGCTCCGACAAGACCTCAGGTCTTTGCCGTAGATACGAACGCTCCCATGGCAGAAGACATGCCTTTACTCCTTGCCGTCGAGCCCCAGGCTCCGGCATGGGCGCAACACATTTTTCAGTTCCTCTAGACAGGAGAACTCCCTAAGGAACAAGAGGAAGCGGAGAAAGTAGCCCGTCAGTCTAGTATGTACCAGTTTGCGTACGATGTCATGTACAGAAAGAGATCAAACTGTGTGAAATTGAAGTGCATTTCTCGGGAGGATGGACTGGAGCTGTTGGCAGAGATACATGGAGGCATATGTGGCTCCCACATAGGGTCAAGAGCACTGGTCAGCGAAGCATTTTGGCAATGTTTCTTCTAGCCCACTGCCCTCCAGGATGCAACTACGCTAGTAACCAAGTGTGAAGCATGCCAGTTCCATTCAAAGAAGCTACATCAACCAGCTCAAGCTCTTCAAACAACCCCTCTCTCTGGGCCATTTTTGGTCTAGGGGCTCCACATCTTGGGCCCTTTTCCCCGTTCCACCGGGGGCTTTGAGTACTTGTACGTTGCAATAAACAAGTTCACAAAGTGGCTGGAAGTGGAGGCAGTGAGAAAGCTGACGACACAGTCAGTCGTAAAGTTCTTCAAAGGACTAGTCTGCCGCTTTGGTATTCCCAACAGGATTATCACTAACAACGGCACGCAGTTCACAAGATGCACCTTCATGCGCTATGTCTAAGACCTTTGCAGCAAAATCTGTTTTGCTTCTGTCGCTCACCCAAGGAGCATCAGCCAAGCGGAAAGGGCGAACGCTGTAGTGCTGCGAGGGCTTAGAACGAGAACTTTCGACAAGCTGCACAAGTGCAGAAGGCGCTAGGTTGATGAGTTGCCGGTGGTTCTTTGGCCAATCAGAACGACACCAAATCGAGCCACCGGCCATACACCCTTCTCCCTGGTATACGGGGCGGAAGCAGTTATCCCAATGGAACTCATATACGGGTCACCTCAAGTGCTCGCTTATGATGAGCTTGAGCAAGAGCAGTTGCGACAAGATGACGCAACGCTCCTTGAGGAAGACTTTCTTCAGGCTACTGTGAGAGCTGCATGCTACCAGCAAGCTTTGCGCCGCTATCATAGCCACAAGGTCCGTGCCCGAAGCCTTGAGGAAGACGACCTTGTTCTTCAGTGCGTTCAGTCGGCCAAGAATTCAAACAAGTTGACGCCAAAGTGGGAAGGCCCTTATCGGGTAGTACAAGTCACCAGGCCTGGCGTAGTCCGCCTGGAGACTGAAGATGGCATTCCGATGAACAACTCCTGGAATATCGAGCATCTTCGTAAGTTCTACCCATAAGGTGCGGTTGCCGGTCCTCCTGTAGCGACCCGACCTGGAAAGGTCAAGCCTCTGTGTGTTCTCTGCCATCCCTGGATCAGTATGCTGGCACACACAGTACATAAATGTATATATCAAAGTGCAATCACATGTAATTAACATAAAATTGATATATACCTTAAAATCTCAGCAGAAACAGTCAACGGGAGTGGAGTCCCAATAAACACCAATGGCAGGTTGAGTGTAGACCGTCACCCTGAATCGTACCATTCTTCTACATCTCGTAGCACTGGCTGTCCAGAGTCACCACAATGTCCAACCAATCCAGAGCCCATAATTGCTTGTGGCTGTGCAGGTAAGCCTTGGGTCTTGAAGTATCCATCCATCTCTTTGTGCTTGGATGGACCTTTCCGCGTGAATACTGGCACTTCTCCAGCAACACCTAGGCTAACCACTAGTTTCTCCAGGGCACCATTCAACCATCATCCACCCAAAGGTGTATTGCATCATGAGGTCTTGAAAAAATAATTCTTGGAGTCTTGAGGTCTTCATCATCAATTAAGTCTCACAACTCACATGGTAGACACTCAACAAAAACCACGTCTACTAAAAGTATAGCAAAATAAAATAACGTCTCGACCAAAGTAACAAGGGTAATAGGGTGGCCTACCACATGATACTACTCAAGTAACCAAGTTGGCAAGTACCTACTTTACATGCAATGGGTGGAAAGGTTGAACTAATGCAAATTGAGAACATAGGTAATAACATGGTCAATGCAAACTTGCCTGGTAAGGTTGATGAAGATAATATCACTCTCAGAAATAACTTGATAGAACTATACGTCACTCTCTGATGAAACTCTATATAATCAAACATTGCATTCATATAAGCAATCATACTAGCAATCAATACTAACAAACAAGAAGCAACACGAAACTAAAAGCAACAAGGCTTGTGATAAAGGAAATACTTAAGACAAAAGTTAAAACAACAAAACTTCGTCAAAACAACCAAGGGTTGGTTTTGTCTACAAATAATCCTTTTTTTAAATAGTAATACAACAACATAATAAAACCTAACAAAATTATTCTACCAAATATTTTACTAGCAAAAAGAACTACTTTTGAAGAACAACTAAGAACTAAGAAAACAATACTCTAAACAACATAAATTTTTTTGCCTAACAAACTTAACAACAAGAAAAACAAATAAAATAAGAGAAAACAAAGTATAAAACAACTAAGTTAACAGAAATTAAAACTTATAAAACAATTTATAAAAATATTTTCAAATAGGAAATCAAACTAGCAATGAAATCAATTTGCAAGTTATTATGAAACTAGAATTGATTTCATGGTATAAAAATAATAAATAACATAAAAATAAATTTGGTTGAAGTACTACTGCTAACTAACAGAAAACAAAGTACAATTTGCCAACTAATATAAAATAAAACAATTTAAAACAAAAGAAATAGAAATGAACACTAAAAGAGCTAAAACAGATTTTGTTTTGCTTAAAACCATAATTTTAAAATATTCTGAAAATTCTCAAATTCTACCTACAGTTAGATAAAGTCACCAGTGACAAGTAGCAAAAAGAATCAACTCAAAACCTACTTTTAAACTCAAGTTATAAGCAAATTAGTGTTTGAAGCAAATCTATTTGAATTCAAATTTAAGATATTCAAATATAGTCAAACTTTATATCTACAGAAACTAGATGAAAATTGTGACACAATGCAAAAGTAATAAAATTAAAATAGTTAAATACGTGAAAGATATAAGGAAAACAAAAACAGAACTATTTTGTTTTTTTTAAACAGAAAACAGAAAAGAAAAAAAATCTTAAATGGCGAATAGGCTACGTGGCCGAATATCATTGCCTAAGGGTGTGCATGTTAGAGCTAAATGGGTGGACGACCTATTCTTAAGAGAAAACGGTTTGGCGTTTAAGTCATCTATTCCTACGCGTCCGATCTAGATCCAACGGTGGTGAGTGGGGATGGGTGGCTCACCGTGGGTAGTCGCCGACGATGGAAATCCTCCGGCAAGGCAGGGACTCGGCGGTGCTCGTGGAGGTGGCTCCGGTGGGTCTCCGGCGACGGTGAAGACACCAGACGATGAGTCACGGAGTGGCACATCCAGTGGTGGTAGAAGACGAGCTCGGGGACGTCGGGGATGAGCTGCACGAGCTCAAGGAGCTTCAGGTTCGAGCTGAACTCCAACGAGGTGTCGGGGAGGGGTATCTGGTGGTCATTGGCGGTGGCTGAGGGGTCCAGAAGACGGAGGTGATTCACCAGCGTCGATCTTCAGCGTCAGAGGAGCTTGGGGGCGTCGAAAATTAGCGGCACGAGATCGAGTTGCTACGGGAAGTGGCAAAACTCCGGTGAGGGGATGTGGTGGCTACGGTACAGGGTTGGAGGCTGTAGGAGGCGGAACGGGGTGTAGTGGGGCAGGGTGCTTTATAGGGGGCCTCGGGGTGGTCGGGGAAGGAAAGAAGAGAAAGATTGGGGTGGATACAATCGTGTTCCAGCGAGGTTAGGAAAGGGGAGGAGGAAGAAGGAAGGTGGCCGACGGGGAAGGGAGATCGAGCGGTGGGGCCCATGTGTCGGCGAGAGAGGGGTGCGGGGAAGAGAATCGGTGGCCGATTGAGAGCGATTCGGTCCGATCCGAAAGGGATTTGGGCTGAATCCTTTCCTATTGGGCCACGGGTGCGTTTCCTTTTTTTGAAACTTCCTTTTTATAAACAAAACAGAAAAGGAAACTAAATAAAAAAAATCTAAAATACTTTTATATAGACATATTATATATCAAAATTTGCACAAAAATAAATCCTAAAACACGAACATATTTTCAGAGGCAAAATAAAATCTCACAAAATCAACAAAATCAAATAGCCTTGCTGTTTCAAATAAAATGCAAATAAAATATTTTCAAAATACCAAAATGATTTCAAATTCATTTCTCTCCACTTTTATATTTAAGGGAATCATTTAACCCTATTTTCCATATGGTTTATTAATGTAGAAAAATAATTTTTAAAACCACTTTCAAGAATGGCTTTGAAACCCTTTTTTGTGAAATATTTCAAAAATAGTTTTGTGAGTTTAATAAATTCAAATATGATTCAAATGGCCCCTGGTTTGGAGTGTAATATTACTCCTCTCAAAATCTTCTCAAGGGTATTTGAATTCTTTCAAAAAAATAAAATGGAACCAAATATGAAATGGATTCCAAAAAGAATAATTTAGAGATTTTAAAATCCGATTTTAAAATTCCCTGTTTATGAAGAAGTCATGTTATCTTTTCTCACTGATTTGAAATGGAATTGAATTTGAATTCAAAATCACATGGGGAAGTCATGTCATTCCCACTCATTCAAAAGTTTTTAATAGTTTCAAATTTCACTCAAATTCAATCACTCAATCAAGAAAACACTCATCCTAATATTTATTATCACATTCCAAAATTTGGAATGTTACAAACCTACCACACTTAAAATGAATCTCGTCCTCGAGATTTGAAAGGGCTAGCAAGAAAAGGTTAGGGTTTGGGGTTCTTCTAGCAAATCCGTTGACCAAGAAAGTGTGGGGTCTACCACACTTAAAATGAGAGTTACCGGTCCCTCAAAATCATGACAATCCTCTGGGTGTATCTGTCTCTTCACATTCTTTACGATAGCTCCTTCAGTGATGCTCTTCCGTTAAATCAAAATCTTGTGTTCTCATAACAAAATGTATTTCTTCCGATACTGGGTCTTCTTAACTGATTAGTCTCGCGTTCATTCTACGTAACTTATCAATGATCTCATGGTGGTTTACCAATAGTGGTTATCCTGTAGTGAAATGGGTCTTGGCATCATTCCTCACCGTACAAATTCCTACGTGTGACAACAATTGTCATGTACAAGGGCTTTTCATCATACCATTCTAAGGCTTAAACAAAAGCTTCAAAGAACGTCGTCTCTTTACTATGGGTAAGTCACTCAGATTTACCATTCCGAATAGCAAGAGAATGACAAGAGTAAGTCGTCATGGTGGCCAAGCCATGTCACACTGAAATCATTACCTTGTATAAGGTTTAGTGAATCTCGCATTCTAACACTTGGGCTTCCTCACAAGCTTTGCATAATTTTATCTTGTCAATGAATGAAGTTCGGATAAATCCATTGATTCTGCAAGCTAAATAAAACATCTATCGTATCTTTACATCACTCGGGTTTTTGTATCCTCCTAAGAAAATGTTTGCTAATCAGTCGTAACTTCTTCCAAGTTTCTTCCTTCATAAAGGTAGGGCTTGATGCTTATCTATCCTGAGGTCTATGGTTCTATGGGCTCATAGTTTAACTCACCCTTGAGGTTACTAGTGTTTCATACTCCAGCATAACCTTTAGTTCACTCCATCATACCCCTGAGGTAATAAATCACAGACTTATTCTTTTCTGGATTCCACTCTGTGGAATTTCATTTTCCTTTCCATTGGTCTGTTTATCAATACAGGTGTTAGTTCATCAAGGATCATATTCTTCTCATATTCAATCCTTTGTTACATCCTCAATCCCTTCTTAAAACTTCTAAAAAGTACTTTATTACAAATGCTGCCATCCACATAGTTTGGTATGGTCCAACATCATTCCCAACTTTATTCATTTATCCACCCTTGGAGACATTTTAGTACCAGTGGAACTTTGCGATGTGCTCCTTGAAATCATCCAACTTTTGCTTGATCAAGGTGGACATGAGCTTCATCTCCATCATCTCTGATGCACCTCATGCGGGTATACCTGAGTATGACGGAGTCTTGCTTCAAGTATTTCTTCAATCTGACGTATGGCTTCCATGGCAGCTTCACAAACAGCGTCGAAGAAAGTTTCTTGTGGTACACGAGATATGAAAAAGTATTGTCCCATAGTCTTTGGGCAAACTCCTTTCACATGGTGGAGGTGTACCTCCACATACCAGAGTTCCACTCCATTTTCCATGAATGGGTAGCCTTTGTAGACTGCATCTCCTTCAAGATGGATGTGCTTCATCATATCCTTCAGGATCCTTGGGTAATCATGATCACTAGTCAGGGTCATGATCATCTCCGGGCCCTTGAGGAAAGACTCATAAAGGGTGGTCAACATTAACATATGTTTCTTCTTGGGTAAGCATCCATATCATCCAAACCAAGCTTCTAATTCACTTCCCAACATCTTATAGAGTATTGTCATCCTTAAAAAAAATGTAATGGGTTATCCATTTACCATATTCTATTGTATCCTTGTACTTTAGCAAAATCCCAGTTTATGCATCAACAACTCATTTTCATCCATGTTTTGAATCCATACTTCTACCTCCAGCTAGGTCATTGGTCTAGAGAATTCAAGTCCAGCTTCATTCACCATCTATTGGGTCTAAGGTTTGAGGATGAGATACCGTGGAAATAGAATAAGATACACACAATACAAACAGTAGTTTTAAAAAATATGTTTTATTTCTGGCTGTAAAAAAAATGCACACAAATGACAGCTCACACATCATCGTATCTAACGTGAGTATGCAACAGGGGTTTGGTCTTCTAGGGGACATAAAATCTTTGAAACTCTTCATGGTCTTCAATTTCTTCACGTACTTATAGTCTTCAATTTTTTTCTAGCTCTTCCCATAGTGTAATACATCTTTTTGTGAGTTGGTCATCAGTTGTCCGATATCTTGTCTTGGTTGAAGTGACAATTAATTGATTCCTCCGAGTAGTCAAAGGGACAAGGGTATTATCTAACTATTTGATAAAACTCAGAAGGGATGAGAAGTAAAAGTTTTTTTAACAATAAGGTTTGAGAGATATCATGTCCTATGGGGTTTCCAGTTGTCTAGGGTCACGTCCTACAGTCAACATGTGCTCTGATACCATTTCTGTAGCGACACGACCTGGAAAGGTCAAGCCTCTGTGTGTTCTATGCCATCCCTGGATCAGTATGTTCTCACACACAGTACATCAACGTATATATCAAAGTTCAATCACATGTAATTAACGTAAAACTGATATATTCCTTAAAATCTCAGCGGAAACAGTCAACAGGAGTGGAGTTCCAATAAACACCGGCAGCAGGTTGAGTGTAGACCGTAACCGTGAATCGTACTCTCACTCGTCGAAGATCTTATCTGCAACATAAGATGTTGCAGCCATGTAGAATCAGCATTTTGAATATGCTAGCAAGTCACAAGAGAGGGGGGGGGGGTGAAAATAATCATCTATACTATATGCATATATGGCAGGTGGGGCTACAAGTTTAAGTTTTGCGTAAAACAATTTTTTTCCTACAACAAGAGAGGGGGCAAAAGAAAAAATTATTACTACAAAGTTGGTTGTTTAATGAGATGGTTCCACCAACCAATTCTCATACCCAAGTTATAAATAATACCCTCATCATTATAATTATTTGTGTTGAGACTTCCTGATAGTTTCAGTTCCTTTGGCTCAAGTTGTCCATGACCGTGGACACGGCTAATCGATTAGGTTTGAGTACGCTACAGAGTTTTGCACACGTTCCCCACATGATTTGATCGCCTCCGTTGAATTCCTCATACTTCAGGGTGTTTGAGAAATGGATGACCAAAACATGGCCTTTCAAAGGGTTCCTCTGAGACTCTATCGGTGCCCATCCATTCCTACCGTTCTTCTACATCTCGTAGCACCGGCTGTCCAGAGTCACCATAATGTCCAACCAAGCCAGAGCCCATAATGGCTTGTGGCTGTGCAGGTAAGCCTCGGGTATTAAAGTATCCATCCATCTCTTTGTGCCTGGGTGGACCTTTCTGTTGGAAATATGCCCTAGAGGCAATAATAAATTAGTTATTATCATATTTTGTTGTTCATGATAATCGTTTATTATCCATGCTATAATTGTATTGATCGGAGACTTAGATGCATGTGTGGATACATAGACAAAACCATGTCCCTAGTATGCCTCTAATAGACTAGCTCGTCGATCAAAGATGGTCAAGGTTTCCTAGCCATGGACATGAGATGTCATTTGAAAAACGGGATCACATCATTAGGAGAATGGTGTGATGGACAAGACCCAAACTACAAACGTAGCATATGATCGTGTTAGTTTATTGCTACTATTTTCTGCATGTCAAGTATATGTTCCTATGACCACGAGATCATGCAACTCATGGATACCAGAGGAGTGCCTTGTGTGTATCAAACGTCGCAACGTAACTGGGTGACTATAAAGGTGCTCTACAGGTATCTCCGAGGGTGTCTGTTGAGTTGGCATGGATCAAGACTGGAATTTGTTACTCCGTGTGACGGAGAGGTATCTCAGGGCCCACTCGGTAATACAACATCACAATAAGCCTTGCAAGCAATGTGACTAAGTTTTAGTCACGGGATCTTGTATTACGGAACGAGTAAAGAGACTTGCCGGTAACGAGGTTGAACTAGGTATGGAGATACCGACGATCGAATCTCGGGCAAGTAACATACCGAAGAACAAAGGGAACATCATACGGGATTAACTGAATCCTTGACACAGAGGTTTGACCGATAAAGATCTTCGTATAATATGTAGGAAATAATATGGGCATCCAGGTCCCGCTATTGGTTATTGACAGTAGAGGTGTCTCGGTCATGTCTACATAGTTCTCAAACCCGCAGGGTCTGCACACTTAAGGTTCGGTGATGTTTCAGTGGTATAGAGTTATGCATGGTGGTGACCAAAGTTTGTTTGGAGTCCCGGATGATATCCCGGACGTCACGAGGAGCTCTGGAATGGTCCGGAGGTAAAGATTGATATATAGGAAGTCCTATTTTGGTCATCGGAAATGTTTCGGGCTCATCGGTAGTGTACCGGGAGTGTACCGAGAGACCATCGGGAGGGGTATTTCGACCCAAGAGGCTACATGGGCTGTGGGAGGATGAATACCATCCCTTAGTGGGCTGGTGGAAGTCCCACACAAGGCCCATGCGGCTTGGAAGAAAAGCCCAAAAGGAAAAAGGTGGAAAAAGGCAAAAAGGGCTAAATTAAGGAGTCCTAATCCTACTAGGAGTGGAGGAGGAGGACTCCTCCCTCCTGGTTCGGCTCACCCAAGGGCTACCTCCTTGGGAGACAAGCCTCCTCCTCCTCTCCTCCTATATATACTAGAGGGGTTTAGGGTTTTTGCACAAGATTTTCAGCCACGTGCTACCCGTTCTTCTAGTGCATAGTTTCTCCTCTAGATTAGATTTCTGCAGTGCTTAGGCGAAGCCCTGCCGGAATAGCTCCACCACCATCGCCGAAGCACCGTCGCGCTACCGGAGAAATCTTCTTCCTCTCCTCTCCCTCTTGCTGGATCAAGAAGGCGGAGATCGTCATCGAGCTGTACGTGTGCTGAACGCGGAGGTGCCATCCGTTCGGCACTAGATCGGAAGGACCGTGATCAAGATCGTGAGACGGATCATGATGAGATTGCGGGACGGATTGTGATGAGTTCGCGGGACGGATCGTGATTGGATCGCGGGACGGATCGTGATGAGATCACGGGACGCATGGTGATTTGGATCGCAAAGATGTTCGACTACACCAACCGCGTTTCTTAACGCTTCCCGCTTAGTGATCTACAAGGGTATGTCGATCCACACTCCCCCTCGTAGATGCTCATCACCATGGATAGATCTTGCATGTGCCTAGGAATTTTTTTGTTTCCCATGCAACGTTCCTCGACACTTTCCGCGTGAATACTAGCACTTCTCTAGCAACACCTAGGCTAAGCACTAGTTTCTCCAGGGCGCCGTTCAACCATCATCCACCTAGAGCTGTATTGCATCATGAGGTCTTGAAAATAATAATTCTTGGAGTCTTGAGGTCTTCATCATCAATTAAGTCTCACAACTCACATGGTAGACACTCAACCAAAACCGCGTCTACTAAAAGCATAGCAAAATAAAATAACGTCCCGGCCAAAGTAACAAGGGTAATAGGGTGGCCTACCACATGATACTACTAAAGTAACGAAATTTCCAAGTACCTACTGTGCATGCAATGGGTGGAAAGGTTGAACTAATGCAAATTGAAAACATAGGTAATAACATGGTCAGTGTGAAATTGCCTGGTAAGGTTGATGAAGATAATATCACTCTCAGGAACAACTTGATAGAACTATACGTTACTCTCCAATGAAACTCTATATAATCAAACATTGCATTCATATAAGCAATCATACTAGCAAACAATAATAACAAACAAGAAGCAACAAAAAACTAAAAGCAACAAGGGTTGTGATGAAGCAAATACTTAAGACAAAAGTTAAAACAACGAAAGTTCGTCAAAACAATCAAGGGTTGGTTTTATCTAAAAATAATCCTTTTTTAAATAGTAAGACAACAACAAAGTAAAACCTAACAAAAGTATTCTAGCAAATATTTTACTAGCAAAAAGAATTACTTTTGAAGAACAAATAAGAACTAAGAAAACAATACTCTAAACAACATAAGTTTTTTTGCCTAACAAACTTAACAACAAGAAAAACAAAAAAAAATAAGAGAAAAAAAGTATAAAACAACTAATTTAACAAAAAGTAAAACTTATAAAACAATTTATAAAAATATTTTCAAATAGGAAATCAAACTAGCAATGAAATCAATTTGCAAGTTATTATGAAAGTAGAATTGATTTCATGCTATAAAAATAATAAATAACATAATAATAAATTGGGTTGAAGTACTACTGCTAACTAACAGAAAACAAAGTACAATTTGCCAACTAATATAAAATAAAACAATTTAAAACAAAAGAAATAGAAATAAACACTAAAAGAACTAAAACAGATTCTATTTCGCTTAAAATCCTAATTTTAAAATATTCTAAAAATTCTCAAATTCTACCTACTGCTAAATAAATGCACTATTGACAAGTAGCAAAAAGAATCAACTCAAAACCTATTTTTAAACTCAAGTTATAAGCAAATTAGTGTTTGAAGCAAATCTGTTTGAAATAAAATTTGAATTATTCAAATACAGTGAAACTTTATATCTACAGAAACTACATGAAAATTTTGACATAATGCAAAAAGAATAAAACTAAAACAGTTAAAAACATGAAAGATATATGGAAAACAAAAACAGAACTATTCTGTTTTTTTAAAGAAAACACAAAGGAAAAAAATCCTAAATAGCGAACGGGCTACGTGGCCGAATCTCATTGGCTAAGGGTGTGCATGTTAGAGCTAAACAGGCGAACGGCCTATTCTTAAGAGAAAACGGTTCGGCGTATAAGTCATCTATTCCTATGCATCCGATCTAGATCCAACGGTGGTGAGTGGGGATGGGTGGCTCACCGTGGCTAGTCGCCGACGATGGAACTCCTCCGGCGAGGCAGGGACTCGGCGGTGCTCGTGGAGGTGGCTCCGATGTGTCTCTGGCGACGGTGAAGACACCAGACGATGGATCGTAGAGCGGTGTGTCTATTGGTGGTCGAAGGCGAGCTCGGGGACGTCGAGGATGAGCTCCACGAGCTCAGGGAGCTTTAGGTTCGAGCCGAACTCCGATGAGGTGTCGGGGAGGGGTCTCCGGTGGTCGTTGGCGGTGGCTGAGGGGTCTAGAAGATGGAGGTGATTCACCAACGTCGATCTTCGGTGTCGGAGGAGGTTGGGCATCGGAAATTAGCGGCACGAGCTCGAGTTGCTCCGGGAAGTGGCAGAACTCCGGCGAGGGGATGCGGTGGCTGCGGTGGAGGGTTGGAGGCTTTAGGAGGCGGAATGGGGTGCGGAGGGGCACGGGGCTTTATAGGGGGCCTCGGGGTGGTCGGGGAAGGAAAGGAGAGAGAGATCTGGGTGGATCTGATTGTGCTCCGGTGAGGTAAGGAAACGGGAGGAGGAAGAAAGAAGGTGGCCGACGGGGAGGGAGATCGGGCTGTGGGGCCCACGTGTCGGTGAGAGAGGGGTGCGGGAAAGAGAATCGGTGGCTGATTGAGAGTGATTCGGTCCAATCCAAAAGGGATTTGGGCTGAATCCTTTCCTATTGGGCCACGGGTGTGTTTCCTTTATTTGAAACTTCCTTTTTATAAAACAAAACAAAAAAGTAAACTAAATAAAAAAATCTAAAATACTTTTGTATAGACATATTATATATCAAAATTTGCAGAAAAATAAATCCTAAAAGATGAACATATTTTCAGAGGCAAAATAAAATCTCACAAAATCAACAAAATCAAATAGTGTTGCTGGTTCAAATAAAATGCAAATAAAATATTTTCAAAATACCAAAATGATTTCAAATTCATTTCTCTCCACTTTTATATTTAAGGGAATCATTTTACCCTATTTTCCATATGGTTTATTAATGAAGAAAAATAAATTTTAAAACCACTTTTAAGACTGGCTTTGAAACCCTTTTGTGAAGTATTTCAAAAATAGTTTTCTGAGTTTTATAAATTCAAATATGATTCAAATGACCCCTGGTTTGGAGTGTCATATTACTCCTCTCAAAATCTTGTCAAGGGTATTTGAATTCTTTCAAAAAAATAAAGTGGAACCAAATATGAAATGGATTCCAAAAAGAATAATTCAAAGATTTTCAAATCCACTTTTCAAATTCCTATTTATGAAGAAGTCATGTTATCTTCTCTCACTGATTTGAAATGGAATTGAATTTGAATTCAAAAGCACATGGGAAAGTCATGTCATTCCCACTCATTCAAAAGTTTCAAATTTCACTCAAATTCAATCACTCAATCAAGCAAACACTCATTTGAATATTTATTATAATATTCCAAAATTTGGAATGTTACACCTCCCGGCAACCACCTTTTGTACAAGTATTGCCGGCAAGGCATGTGATCCTTTGTACAAAGCCAGGCGCAGACCCCGTGCATAGCCGAATAAGACCAGGCGTTCTGCAACCCTTGTTGATTTCCATGTTTACTTGTTTTATATGCTTATCCAAGATGTTGCATTACGCCTATTACCGGCAAGTACTAACGGACCATCAAGGTTCCACATCTCTATTTTATCTTCTTTCTTTTTCTTATAAGACAGAAGGTTCTCTTGCGTGCAAGTTTGTCGGTGGGAAGAGATGGTATGGACACCAACGACGTTTGAAAGTCGCATCTTGCGGGAAGGAGCGGAAAAAGTACCGTGGCGGGATAAGTTGCTAGACCCTAAGTGAACTTTTTCTATGAAGTTATTTTCCTTGGACGATTTTGACTTTTGTATAGAAAACCTGCATGCTAAGGAACCTTGTCGTGATTGGTGGCACCCTTGCTCTGTTTCGAGTCCGCTCAACAGCTTAAGTGACTGCACTCGCGCCCTTGTTCTATTTCGAGTCCGCTCAATGGCTTAAGTGACTGAGCTCGCGCCCGTACTCTATTTCGAGCCCACTCAACAGCTTAGGTGGCCACATCAAGAACATCAAGGTACCTTGCCGACAGTGGCACTGCCAACATGCTGCTAAGGACCCGCTCCTCAAAGCGCTCGCGGTAGGGCTGCACATGCCGGCAAGGTTTTTTCCTAAAAAGCGTAGGGAAAACACCATGCAAAGGGAATCGTGTTGGGGAATAATATGCAGTCACTCAATTAGGGTGAAATTTACATGAGATGTTGCCTCTTCCTAAGTACATCTTTATTTGACTTTCTCCCCTAGGGGAGATTACAAGAAGAAAAAGATAGGAGGAGGAGGTGGATTACAAAGAGAAAAAGATAGCAAGGGGACTCCGTCGAGAGCCTGCCCCCTGGGCCAGCATTGCACAGAGGAGAAGACAAGCACTGCGCGAATGAGAGGGGGGGCAGAAGCCGAAGTCCACGGGCCTGCCGGAAGATCCAGCTGGAAGATGAGGCAACGCCCGAGACAAGGACCCTCGGCAGGATCGTCCTGCCGGGAAGAGGAGAGGCGCGAGGCTGACGGTGATGGTGTGGCCGACAATCAGTCAAAGCTCAGGTCGTTGTATTCTGACTTGAAGGCCTGAAGCTCAGACTCATCGTTGCTTTCACCGATACAGTGCTCCTTGTCACTGTCGCTCTGGGAGGAGCTTTCAGCGCCACTCGAGCTCTCTTCACAGCAGCTGAGATGGACGCCTGAGCGCCCATAAATCTTGACGGAGAGTAGATTGGCCTCGGTCATTTTGAAATGAAGGACGTTCCCATCCTGGAGGTTGTGGGCGCGGGCGAAGGATTTCTAGCCGCGCCTGAAGAGCTTGACACGGCTCTGTGGGTACTTGACATCCACTCGTGTGGTGCCATTGCAGTAGCCATGTGCCCACAACCACAAAACAGGTGGCTTGTCGGCCTCCATCGCCCTAGCGAAGGGGTGAGGAAGGCGAAAATGGCTCCGAAGGGGACCGTGCAGTTTGAGGACGAACTCCAACACTGTCCCCTTGGAATGGGTCTCTTCGAGGAAGGGGACTGGCGTCGGCAGGAGAGACGGAGTAGCACCCCTCCTCCCCCGGCCTCGGCCTCCATGGCGACCATGGCCCCTCGCGCTTCTTGTGCCACGAGAACCCGGGTCACCCTCTGCCTCTGTGGCAGAAGCGGTGCCATGATCTAGAGGAGAACTCCTCCTTGGTGTGGAGGACGGTGGTCGCCCTCGCCCCCTATTCATGGCTAAGGGCGGGCACCACTCGAGGCTTGGAAGACGTGGAAGGGCAAGCTCTGGAGGTTCGCACTCGATGTGGTAATAAGGGCGGATGAGCATCGCCCCTGATACCCCTCAATTTATTGGAGGAAGCGTGGGGGCTGGCTCCCCCTACTCCAAGAGTCGCCGCCCACCTCCTCCAATAGCGTCGCCCACGATCACGGGGCGAACAGCAGCCGCCTTGTTGCTCCAATCCACGGCGCTAAAGTTGCTGCCACGGCCAGGACTTTAAGTCACGGGCGCCTGTTACTGGCTCCCCGCTATCCATGCGGCACGCGTGGCGGAAATGGCCTGACACAGCAATTGAAACAAGTATTACCACACCATGCATTGATAACCCACAAGTATAGGGGATCACAACAGTTTTCGAGGGTAGAGTATTCAACCCAAATTTATTGATTCGACACAAGGGGATCCAAAGAATATTCTCGAGTATTCACAGCTGAGTTTTCAATTCAACCATACCTGAAAGACTTAATATCTACAACAAAGTATTTAGTAGAAAAGAAGTATGGAAGTAACGGTAACGGTAGCAAAAGTCACAGTGGCAGTTTTGTAGTGATTGTAACAGTAGCAACGGAGAAGTAACTTAGAAGAGATCAATATGTGGAAAGCTCGTAGGCAATGGATTGGTGATGGATAATTGTGCTGGATGCAATTCATCATGCAACAGTTATAACATAGGGTGACACAGAACTAGCTCCAATTCATTAATGTAATGTAGGCATGTATTCCATATATAGTCATACATGCTTATGGAAAAGAACTTGCATGACATCTTTTGTCCTACCCTCCAGTGGCAGTGGGTTCCTAATGGAAACTAAGGGATATTAAGGCCTCCTCTTAATAGAGAACCAGACCAAAGCATTAGCACTTAGTGAATACATGAACTCCTCAAACTACGGTAATCACCGGAAAGAATCCCAGTTATTGTCACCCTGGGGGATGCGGATCATAACTCGTAATAGGTGTATACAACTTGAAAGATAGGATCAAGAACACATATATATTCATGAAAACATTATAGGTTCAGATCTGAAATCATGGCACTCGGGCCCTAGTGACAAGCATTAAGCATAGCAAAGTCATAGCAACATCAATCTCAAAACATAGTGGATACTAGGGATCAAATCCTAACCAAACTAACTCGATTACATGATAAATCTCATCCAACCCATCACCGTCCAGCAAGCCTACAATGGGATTACTCACGAATGTCGGAGAGCATCACGGAATTGGTGATGAAGGATGGTCGGTGATGACGATGGCGTCGATTTCACCTCTCTAGAGCCCAAAACGGACTCCAGATCTAGTCTCCGGAGGAAGAACGGGAGGTGGCGGTGGCTTCGTAACGTGAAACACGATGAACTTTTCTCTCTAAATTTTTTCTCCACGAATAGGGTTATATGGAGCTGAAGAGGAGGTCGGAGGAGCCATGAGGGCCCCACAAGCCTGCTAGGCGCGACCAGGGGGTGGTTGTGCCTAGCAGGCTTGTGGCCCACAGGTGGCCCCCTCTGATTACTTCTTGCACAAGTATTTTTTTATTAATTACAAAAATATTCTCTGTAAACTTTCAGGATGATCCGAGAACTTATATTTCTGCACAAAAATAACACCAAGGCCATTCTTCTGAAAAAAGGATCATTCCAGGTTAGTTCCATTCAAATCATGCAAATTAGAGTCCAAAACAAGGGCAAAACGGTTTGGAAAAGTGGATACAATGGAGACATATCAACTCCCCCAAGCTTAACCCCTTGCTTTTCCTCAAGCAATTCAGTTGATAAACTGAAAGTGATAAAGAAAAACTTTTACAAACCCTGTTTGATCTTGTTGTTGCAAATACGTCTAACTGATGTTCAGATTTTCAGCAAAGATCATGGACTAACCATGTTCACAATAACATTTAGGTCTCAGATTTTTTCATATCAATGACATAATCAACTAGCGAGCAATAATAATAACTCTCAGGTGGCAACACTTTTTCAAAGCAATCATGATACAATATTACAAAATGGTATCTCACTAGCCCTTTTTGAACCTCAAAACATAAATGTAGAGCACCTCTAAAGAACAAGGACTCACTAGACATTGTAATTCACGGTGAAAGAGATCCAGTCATGCTCATACCCAATATCAATTAACAGCAAGCATACAAATGACAGTGGTGCTCTCTAACTGGTGCCTTTTATAAGAAGATGATGTCTTAACAATAAAGTAAATGGAAAGGCCCTTCGTAGAGGGTGTTGGGGAACGTCGCATGGGAAACAAAAATTTTCCTACGCACACGCAAACCTATCCATTGTGATGAGCATCTACGAGAGGGAGAGTGGATCTACATACCCTTGTAGATCGCTAAGCGGGAAGCGTTAAGAAACGCGGTTGGTGTAGTCGAACATCTTTGCGATCCAAATCGCCGAGCGTCCCGCGATCTCATCACGATCCGTCCCGCGATCCAATCACGATCCGTCCTGTGAACTCATCATGATCCATCCCACGATCTCATCATGATCCATCTCACGATCTTGATCATGATCTATCCCGCGAACTCATCACGATCCGTTCCGCGATCTCATCACGAACCGTCTCGCGATCTCGATCACGGTCCTTCCGATCTAGCGCCGAACGGAAGGCACCTCCGCGTTCAGCACACGTGCAACTTGATGACGATCTCCACCGTCTTGATCCAGCAAGAGGAGGTGGAGAGGAGAGAGAGTTCACCAGCAGCGTGACGGTGCTCCGGTGATGGTGGTGGAGTGATTCCGGCAGGGCTTCGCCTAAGCGCTGCGGAAAACCGATCTAGAGGAGAAACTATGCACCGGTGAAACGGGTAGCACGTGGCCGGAAATTCTATCCAAAAATCACCCAATCCACTAGTATATATAGGAGGAGAGGAGAGGAGAGGCAGCCAAGGCCTTTGGGTCGGCCGAAATAGGAGGTGGGAAGCAATCCTACTTCACCTCCAATCCTAGTTGGAGTAGGATTGCCTCCAATTGGCTGATTTTCCACCTTTTGCTTTAGGACTTTCTCTCCTGCGCCATGGGCCTTTGTGGCTGTTTTCCCAGCCCACTAAGGGCTGGTTAATATTCTCCCACAGCCCATGGACCTCTTGGGGTCTAAGTACCCCTCCCGGAGGCCTCCCGGTACACTACCGGCACTCCCGGTACACTACCGGCACTCCCGGTACACTACCGATGAGCCCGAAACTTTTCCGGAAACCAAACTGGGACTTCCTATATATGAATCTTTACCTATGGACCATACCGGAGCTCCTCGTGACGTCTGGGATCTCATCCGGGACTCCGAACAAACTTCGGTCACCACCATACATAACTCTACACTACCGAAACGTCACCGAACCTTAAGTGTGCAGACCCTGCGGGTTCGAGAACTATGTAGACATGACCGAGACACCTCTACGGTCAATAACCAATGGAGGGACCTGGACGTCCACATTGGTTCCTACATATTCTACGAAGATCTTTATCGGTCGAACCTCTATGTCAAGGATTCAGTTAATCCCGTATAACGTTCCCTTTGTTCTTCGGTATGTTACTTGCCCGAGATTCGATCGTCGGTATCTCCATACCTAGTTCAACCTCGTTACTGGCAAGTCTCTTTACTCGTTCCGTAATACAAGATCTCGCAACTAACAATTAGTCACATTGCTTGCAAGGCTTATTGTGATGTTGCATTACCGAGTGGGCCCCGAGATACCTCTCCGTCAAACGGAGTAACAAATCCCAGTCTCGATCCATGCCAACTCAACAGACACCATCGGTGATACCTGTAGAGCACCTTTATAGTCACCCAGTTACGTTGCGATGTTTGATACACACAAGGCACTCCTCCGATATCTGTGAGTTGCATGATCTCATGGTCATAGGAACACATACTTGACATGCGGAAAACAGTAGCAATAAACTAACACGATCATATGCCACGTTTGCAGTTTGGGTCTTGTCCATCACATCATTCTCCTAATGATGTGACCCCGTTATCAAATGACATCTCATGTCCATGGCTAGGAAACCTTAACCATCTTTTGATCAACGAGCTAATCTATTAGAGGCATACTAGGGACATGGTTTTGTCTATGTATCCACACATGCATCCAAGTCTCCGATCAATACAATTGTAGCACGGATAATAAACGATTATCATGAACAAGGAAATATGATAATAACTAATTTATTATTGCGTCTAGGGCATATTTCCAACAGTCTCCCACTTGCACTAGAGTCAATAATCTAGTTCACATCACCATGTGATTCGCATTGTTATGAATCTAACACCCAATGAGTTCTGGGGCTCGATCATGCTTTGCATGTGAGAGAGGTCTTATAGTCAACGGGTCTGCGATATTCAGATCCGTGTGTACTTTGCAAATCTCTATGTCAAACCGTAAACACTGCTACCACACTCCACTTGGTACTATTTCGAAATGGCTGCTCCACTATACGTATCCAGATTGCTACTACGAGTCATCCGGATTAGTGTTAAAGCTTGTATCGACGTAACTCCTTACGACGAACTCTTTATCACCTCCATAATCAAGAAACATCTCCTCAGTCTCTTAGTTACTGAGGATAATCTTGACCGCTGTCCAGTGATCCACTCCTAGTTCAGTCTTGTACCCCCTGACGGACTTATGGCAAGGCACACACAGGTGCGGTACACAGCATGGCATAATATAGAGCCTATGGCTAAGGCATAGGGGATGACGTTCATCCTTTCTCTTTCTTCTACTGTTGTCGAGCTTTGAGTCTCACTCAACTTTCACACCTTACAAATCAGGCGAGAACTCTTTCTCTGACTGATCCATTTTGAACTCTTTCAAAATCTTGTCAAGGTATGCACTCATTGAAAGTCTCATCGAGTCATCTTGATCTATCTCCATAGCTTTTGATGCTCAACAGTTAGGTAGCTTCATCCAGGTCTTCCTTTGAAAATCACTTTCCAAATAACCGTTTTATGCTTTCCAGAAACTCTACATTATTTCTGATCAACAATATGTCATCCACATATACTTATCAGAAATTCTATAGTGCTCCCACTCACTTTGTTGCAAATACAAGTTTCTCGTAAACTTTGTATAAACTCAAAAACTTTGATCAACTCATCAAAGCCTATATTCCAACTCCGAGATGCTTGCTTCAGTCCATGGAAGGATCACCGAAGCTTGCACACCTTTTAGCATCCTTAGGACTAACAAAACCTTCTGGTTGTATCACATACAACCTTTCCTCAAGTAAACCGTTAAGGAAACGATGTTTTGACATCGATCTACCAGATTTCATAATTGAAAACACAGCAACTGCTAACATAATTCCAACAAACTTTAGCACCACTACGAGTTAGAAAGTCTCATCATAGTCAACTCCTTGAACTTGTCACAAACATCTTTGCAACAAGTCGAGCTTTACAAATAGTGACATTCACCATCAGTGTCTGTCTTCATTTTAAAGATCCATTTGTACTCAACGACCTGCCGTCCAACGAGCAAGTCTACCAAAGTCTACACTTGGGTTTCATACATGGATCCTATCTCGGATTTCATGGCCTCCAACCATTTGTCGGAATCCGGGCCCATCATCGCTTCTCCATAGCTCGTAGGTTCATCGTTGTCCAACAACATGATCTCCAAGACAGAGTTGTCGTACCACTTAGGAGCAATACACATCCTTGTCGACCTACGAAGTTCGATAGTAACTTGATCCTGAAGCTTCATGATCATCATCATTAACTTCCTCTTCAACTAACGTAGGCTTCACAGAAACATCTTTCTGCGCTGCGCTACTCTCTGGTTGAACAAAGGTTTAACAACCTCATCAAGTTCTATCTTCCTCCCAGTCAATTCTTTCGAGAGAAACATTTCCTCGAGAAAGGATCCGTTTAAGCAACAAATATTTTGCACTAGGATCTGAGATTGAAGGTTCACCCAACTGATCTTAGGGTATTCTATGAAGATGCAAATTTTCCTCCTTGGGTTCGACCTCATTAGGTGAAAACATTTTCCACACAAGTGTCACATCCCAAAATATTAAGAAATGACAGCTTAGGTTTCTATCAAACCATAATTCACATGGTGTCATCTCAACGGATTTAGATGGTGCCCTATTTAAAGTGAATGTAGTTGTCTCTAATGCATAACCCCAAAATTATAGTAGTAAAACGACAAGAGACATCATATAACGCACCATGTCCAATAGAGCATAACTATGATGTTCGGACACACCATCACACTATGGTGTTCCAGGTGGCGTTTAGTTGTGAAACAACTTTCACATTGTCTTAAGTTGTATGCCAAACTCGTGACTCAGATATTCACCTCCACGATCATATCGCAGTCATTTTTATCTTCTTGTCACGATGATCTTAAACTTCACTCTGAATTTGCTTGAACCTTTCAAACGATTCAGACTTGTGTTTCATTAAGTAAATATACACTATATCTACTTAAATCATCAGTGAAGGTAAGAAAATAACGATATCCACTGCACGCTACAAGACTCACTAGATTGCATACATCAACATGTATCATTTCCAATGAATCACTTGCCCGCTCCATCCAACGGGGTCCTTTAGTCATCTTGCCCAAGAGGCATGGTTCGCATGTCTCAACCGATTCGAAATCGAATGAGTCCAAATATCCATCAGCATGGAGTTTCTACATGCGCTTTATACCAATATGACATTTAGCGGCAGTGCCACAAGTATGTGGTACTATCATTATTAACTTTGTATCTTTTGACATCAATGTTATGAACATGTGTATTACTACGATCAAGATTTCAACAAACCATTCTCACTGGGTGCATGACCATTGAAGGTATTATTCATGTAAACAGAATAACCATTATTCTCTAACATAAATGAATAACCGTATTGCAATAAACATGATCTAATCATGTTCATGCTCAACGCAAAACACCAAATAACATTTATTTAGGTTCGTCACTAATCCTGAAGGTAGAGAGAGTGTGCGATGTTGATCACATCAACCTCGGAAACAATTCCAACACACATCGTCACCTCACCCTTAGCTAGTTCTCCGTTTATTCCGTAGCTTTTATTTCAAGGTACTAACATTTAGCAACCGAACCGGTATCCAATACCCAGGTGCTACTAGGAGTACTAGCAAGGTACACATCAATAACTCGTATATCAAATATACTTCTGTCGATTTTGCCAGCCTTCTTATCTACCAAGTATCTAGGGTTGTTCCGCTTCAGCGACCTCTCACCTCATAATAGAAGCACTTAGTCTCGGGTTTGAGTTCAACTTTGGGTTGCATCACTGGAGCAGCAACTGACTTGCTATCCATGAAGTTTCCCTCCTTGCTCTTGCCCTTTTCGAAACTAGTGGTTTGATTAACCATCAACACTTGACGCTCCTTCTTGATTTCTACCTTCGCGGTGTCAAACATCGCGAACAGCTCAGGGATCAATACTTCTATCCCTGGTGTATTATAGTTCATCACTAAGTTCTAGTAGCTTTAGTGACAGTGACTTGGAGAACTATATCAATCACTATCTTATCTGGAAGATCAACTCCCACTTGATTCATGCGATTGTAGTACCCAGACAATCTGAGTACATGCTCAACGATTGAGCTATTCTCCTTCATCTTACAGGCAAAGAATCTTGTTGGAGATCTCATATCTCGCAACACAGGGACGAGCCTGTGATCACAATCTCTGCTCCTAGAACATCTCACATGTTCCGTGACGTTCAAAACGTTTCGGAGCCTCAATTCTAAGTCGTAATGCATGACGCACTAAACTATCAAGTAGCCATCGAAACGTGCCTGTTAGATGTTCACAACATCTATAGACGACGCTAGAGGGGGTGGCGCACCGAGCGGTGCATTAAGGACATAAGCCTTCTGTGCAGCAATGAGGACAATCCTCAGATCACGGACCCAGTCCGCAATATTGCTACCAACATCTTTCAACTCTATTTCTCTAGGAACATATAAAAATTTAAGGGAGCTACAGCACGAGCTAGTAATCTACGACATAATTTGCAAAGACACTTTGACTATGTTCATGATAATGAGTTCAATTAATCATATTACTTAAGAACTCCCACTCAAATTGACATCCCTCCGATCATTCGAGTGATACATGATCCAAATTCACCAACTCAAGTCCGATCATCACGTGAGTTGAGGTGTCTGCAATGGTGAACATCATTATGTTGATCATATCTACTATATGACTCATGTTCGACCTTTCGGTCTCTTGTGTTCCGAGGCCATGTCTGTAAATGCTAGGCTCGTCAAGTTTAACCCGAGTGTTCTGCACGTGCAAATCTGGCTTGCACCCGTTGTATGTGAACGTAGAGTCTATCACACCCGATCATCACGTGGTGTCTCAACACGACGAACTTTCGCAACAGTGCACACTCGGGGAGAACACAATTTATCTTGAAATTAAGTGAGGGATCACCTTATAATGCTACCATCATCCTAAGCAAAACAAGGTGCATAAAAGGATTAACATCACATGAAATCATAAGTGGCATGATATGGCCATTATATTGTGCTTTTGATCTCCATCATGAAAGCACCGGCATGATCTCCATCGTCACCGGCATGACACCATGATCTCCATCATCTTGATCTCCACAAACGTGTCGCCATCGGGGTTGTCACGCCCTGCATGCTTCTACTACTATTGCTACCGTAGCGATAAAGTAAAGCATTACATAGCGCTTAATGATTGACACGTAGGTCATACAATAATTAAAGACAACCCTATGGCACCTACCGGTTGCCGTATTCATCGACATGCAAGTCGTGATAATCTATACATCACATGATCATCTCATACATCACATATATCACATCATGTAATTGGCCATATCATATCACATCATACCCTGCAAAAACAAGTTAGACGTCCTCTAATTGTTGTTGCATGTTTTACATGGCTGCTACGGGTATCTAGCAAGAACGATTCTCACCTACGCATAAACCACAACGGTGATACATAGATTGCTTTTCAACCTTCTCAAGGACCGCCTTTGTCGGATCCAATCCAACTAAAGTGAGAGAAACTGTCACCCGCAAGCCATCTAAGCAACAAGTTGCGTCGAGGGAACCGGTCTCTCGTAAGCGTACGAGTAATGTTGGTCCGGACCGCTTCATCTCACAATCCCGCTGAACCAAAATACAACCAAGGGAGGAAGCAATCTAAGCATCAACGCCCACAAACCTTTTGTGTTCTACTCGAGATCTCATCGAACCATCAACCTAGCTCATGATGCCACTATTGGGGAACGTCGCATGGGAAACAAAAATTTTACTACGCACACGCAAACCTATCCATGGTGATGAGCATCTACAAGAGGGAGAGTGGATCTACATACCCTTGTAGATTGCTAAGCGGGAAGCGTTAAGAAACGCGGTTGGTGTAGTCGAACATCTTCGCGATCCAAATCGCCGAGCGTCCCGCGATCTCATCACGATCCGTCCCGCGATCCAATCACGATCCGTCGCGTGAACTCATCATGATCCGTCCCGCGATCTCATCACGATCCATCTCACGATCTTGATCATGATCTATCCCGCGAACTCATCACGATCCGTTCCGCGATCTCATCACGAACCGTCTCGCGATCTCGATCACGGTCCTTCCGATCTAGCGCCGAACGGACGGCACCTCCGCGTTTAGCACACGTGCAACTTGATGACGATCTCCACCGTCTTGATCCAGCAAGAGGAGGTGGAGAGGAGAGAGATTTCACCGGCAGCGTGACGGCGCTCCGGTGATGGTGGTGGAGTGATTCCGGCAGGGCTTCGCCTAAGCGCTGCGGAAAACCGATCTAGAGGAGAAACTGTGCACCGGTGAAACGGGTAGCACGTGGCCGGAAATTCTATCCAAAAATCACCCAACCCACTAGTATATATAGGAGGAGAGGAGAGGAGAGGCATCCAAGGCCTTTGGGTCGGCCGAAATAGGAGGTGGGAAGCAATCCTACTTCACCTCCAATCCTAGTTGGAGTAGGATTGCCTCCAATTGGCTGATTTTCCACCTTTTGCTTTAGGACTTTCTCTCCTGCGCCATGGGCCTTTGTGGCTGTTTTCCCAGCCCACTAAGGGCTGGTTAATATTATCCCACAGCCCATGGACCTCTTGGGGTCTAAGTACCCCTCCCGGAGGCCTCCCGGTACACTACCGGCACTCCCGGTACACTACCGATGAGCCCGAAACTTTTCCGGAAACCAAACTGGGACTTCCTATATATGAATCTTTACCTACGGACCATTCTGGAGCTCCTCGTGACGTCCAGGATCTCATCCGGGACTCTGAACAAACTTCGGTCACCACCATACATAACTCTACACTACCGAAACGTCACCGAACCTTAAGTGTGCAGACCCTGCGGGTTCGAGAACTATGTAGACATGATCGAGACACCTCTACGGTCAATAACCAATGGAGGGACCTGGACGTCCACATTGGTTCCTACATATTCTACGAAGATATTTATCGGTCAAACCTCTATGTCAAGGATTCAGTTAATCCCGTATAACGTTCCCTTTGTTCTTCGGTATGTTACTTGCCCGAGATTCGATCGTCGGTATCTCCATACCTAGTTCAACCTCGTTACCGGCAAGTCTCTTTACTCGTTCCGTAATACAAGATCCCGCAACTAACAATTAGTCACATTGCTTGCAAGGCTTATTTTGATGTTGCATTACCGAGTGGGCCCCGAGATACCTCTCCGTCACACGGAGTAACAAATCCCAGTCTCGATCCATGCCAACTCAACAGACACCATCGGAGATACCTGTAGAGCACCTTTATAGTCACCCAGTTACGTTGCGACGTTTGATACACACAAGGCACTCCTCCGATATCTGTGAGTTGCATGATCTCATGGTCATAGGAACACATACTTGACATGCGGAAAACAGTAGCAATAAACTGACACGATCATATGCCACGTTTGCAGTTTGGGTCTTGTCCATCACATCATTCTCCTAATGATGTGACCCCGTTATCAAATGACATCTCATGTCCATGGCTAGGAAACCTTAACCATCTTTTTATCAACGAGCTAATCTGTTAGAGGCATAGTAGGGACATGGTTTTGTCTATGTATCCACACATGCATCTAAGTCTCCGATCAATACAATTATAGCATGGATAATAAACGAGTATCATGAACAAGGAAATATGATAATAACTAATTTATTATTGCCTCTAGGGCATATTTCCAACAGAGGGAAGCATTGATTTGTAGAGATGCTAGATCTCAAGCTTTTAAAAAAGAGATAAGTAATGATTTTTGAGCGGTATGCTTCCATTGCTCACATAACGACCAAGAGGTTTCAATATCTTCCATGCAAAACACATTATAGGCGGTTCCCAAACAAAATGATAAAGTTTCTACCGCCCCTACACCAATCAGTCACACTCCACGGCGAGCCAAATCCATGGGTACCGTCCATACAAACACAGTTCTGGGGGAGTTTTGTTTAATTATACTTTGCTTTTTTATTTCAAGCATGGAACTGGGCATCCCGATTACCAACTGATATCTACTATGCAACTTTATTCTTGTAGACACGTGTTGGGCCTCCAAGCGCAGAGTTTTGTAGGACAGTAGCAATTTTCTCTCAAGTGGATGACCTAAGGTTTATCAATCCATGGAAGGTGTAGGATGAAGATGGTCTCTCTCAAGCAACCCTACAACCAAAACCAAGAAATCTCTTGTGTCCCCAACACACCCAATACAATGGCAAATTGTATAGGTGCACTAGTTCGGCGAAGACATGGTGAGAAAAGTGTAATATGGATGGTAGAAATATATTTTTATAATCTAAATAAATAGAAAACAGCAAGGTCGAAAATAGTAAACGGGCACAAAAACGGTATTGCAATGCTTGAAAACAAGGCCTAGGGTCCGTACTTTCGCTAGTGCAATTTCTCAAAAGTGCTAACATAGTTGGATCACATGACCACCCCTCAAAGTGCGATAAAGAATCACTCTCGAGTTCCTATTAACGGAGAACAATAGATAGAAATTGTTTGTAGGGTACGAAACCACCTCAAAGCTATTCTTTCCGTTCGATCTATCCTAGAGTTCGTACTAGAATAACGCAAGATATTCTTTCCGATCGATCTACTCAAAAGTTCGTACTAGAATAACACCAAAGCAAATTCATATTCATAATACTCAATCCACACAAAGAACTACAAGGGATCCACAAAGTTTCTATCGAAGAAAAGATAATAAAATTGTGCATCAACCTCTATGCATAGATTACCCCAATATCACCGCGGGAATCCACAAGTTGAGTGCCATAACGTATATTAAGTGAACCAATAAGATACCCCCAATGTCACCTCAAGTATTCATACCGCAAGACATACATCATGTGTTGCCAAATCTGAACATTCAATCTGACATAACAAAACTTCAAAGGGTAAAGATTCAATTCATCACAATAAGAGTATAGAGGGAATAACATCATATGATCCATCTATATTAACAAAGCCCATGATATATATCATGAGAGAGAGATTAAACACATAGCTACTGGTACAAACTCTTAGCCCCGAGGGTGGACTACTCTCTCCTCATCATGGTGGCCGCCGGGATGATGAAGATGGCCACCGGAGATGATTCCCCCCTACGACAGGGTGCCGGAACGGGGTCTAGATTGGTTTTCGGTGGCTATAGAGCCTTGCAGTGGCGGAACTTCTGATCTAGGTTTTCCGCCTAATGGTTTTGGAATATTTGGGAATTTATAGTGCAAACAGGGGGTGCGGGAGGCCACCGAAGTGAGCAAAATCTACCTGGGCACTCTTGGTCCTCCTGGCGTGCCCTGGTGGGTTGTGCCCCCCTCGGGGCACCCCCTAGGTGCAGCTCTGGCCCATTGGTTTCCTTCTGGTCCAAAAAAAATCTCCAAAAAGTTTTGTGGTGTTTGGACTCTGTTTGATATTGATTTCTTTCAATGTAAAAAACAAGCGATAAACAGCAACTGACACTAGGCACTGGGTCAATAGGTTAGTCCCAAAAAATGATATAAAGTTGCTATAAAATGATTGTAAAACATCCAAGAATGATAAAATAACAACATGAATACTTCATAAATTATAGATACGTTGGATACATATCAGCATCCCCAAGCTTAATTCCTACTCGTCCTCGAGTAGGTAAATGATAAAATAAATAATTTATGAAGTGTGAATGCTAGCAAAGTGCATAAGTTTGATCAATGATAATTTCAATCACTTTTCCTAGGATCATTACAACGATTCTTTTCTCATAAAGTTTTCTCATGTTAAAGTAGCAACCAATTCACATGTTAAGGTTCAAACAATGAATTCTCCTGAAACCCAACAACCTATGTTCTCAGTCACCAAGCAATTGCAATTCAACTTATTCAACAGAGTTTAAGTAAGAGCTCCACAGACTCAAACATCATATAGTCTTCTATGATTGAACACTCACCGCATACACATGCGCAAAATGTTTCAACTGGACACATAGAAAGATAGGGGCTTATTGCTTTGCCTCCCAACGTATTCACCTCAAGGGTGATGTCAACAATAATAACTCATGCTACCCATATTCAACTGGACATATGTGCCTAGATCTTTTGTCACCACATGATGCTTGCCAAAGGAGAAAAATAACAAAGGAATAGAGAGAAAAACTTTGACTCTTGCATAAAAATAAATACGTAAATTTAAAGATAGGCCCTACGTATAGGGAAGTAGGAATTTGTAGAGGTGCCAGAGCTCAAAGCAAAAAAACTTAGAGATAAAAACATTTTGGGAGGTGTATCCATCCCACCAACGAAAACTACTTAGAGTTCCCAACACTTTCCACGCTAGATATATCATAGGCGGTCCCAAACAGAAAATAAAGTTTATTCCTTTTCCACCATACTTTCACTTTTCAAGGAATTTATTATTTGACAACATAAAGTAAATTCAATTTTGCAATTAGGGACTGGGCATCCCTAATACCTTTGCCTTACTCTCGTGCAATGACAAGTGAATAAACACTTATCGTGATAATAACACATCTAGCATGGAAAATATTAGCCACCCCTCACCGCTCCGCAAGTGAAACAAACACACAAAAGATAAGTTTATTTTGAAAATTAGAGGTGGCACATACATATTTGCTTAGAACGACACAGAAATACCACATATAGGTAGATATAGTGGACTTATATGGAAAATACTAGGTTTAAGGATTTGGATGCACAAGTAGCGCTCATACTTGGTGCGGAATTTTTGGCTAGCAAAGATGGGGGGCAATCACCACATGTTGAAGGATCTATGACAATATAAATTCTATGTGAATATGAACAAACACAAATAATTACGTTGTCTTCCTTGTCCAACGTCAACAATTTTGGCATATAATATTTTGATGGGGTCTCACAATCACAAAAGATTTCCAGGATAGTGTATTTGCATGTGAAAGTTCTCTTCCTTATACTAGTTATTCGTGAATTGCTTGTATGACCAATATTGTGATTGTCAAGCCTCAAAAGATTTCACTTTCTAAATCCAGTCTGAAGCTACCACTAGGCATGATATGGTTTCAAATTCATGACATTCAATTTATTCAACAATTTACTCACAGGATATAAGTGAAGCACAAGAGTAAATGACATAGAAAAGAGCTTCGTTGACGGGATGTGAATGCTGCTTACTTAGCCTCCTTGGCGACTATTTGAGGACTCTATTTTATTTAAAACTTTAAGATCTAAGTATTTTTATTAAAACAGCAAGTAAAACAAAAATAAAATGACATTTCAAGAATATCACACATCATGTGAAGAAGCAAAAACTTAGGATCAACCGATACTAACCGATAATTGTTGAAGAAGAAAGGTGGGATCCCTACCAGGGCATCCCCAAGCTTAGATGCTTGATACTTCTTGAATATTATCTTGGAATGCCTTGGGAATCCCCAAGCTTGAGATTTTGTGTCTCCTTAATTCCTTTCATATCATGGTTCACCTAATACTGAAAACTTCATCCACACAAAAATCAAAAAGAACTCGTGAGATAGGTTAGTACACATAATAATAGGTCAACTCTTTATGTACTGCCAAGACAAGTTGTATAATAAGTTTAAAACATTATGTACTGTATACAATCATTTCCACAATTCATATCTACCAATATAGGCTATGGAAACTATAGGATATTACATAACGAAACTATGACAACAATCTGTCTAAACAGAACAGTCTGTAGCAATTTATGAAAACAGTGTACTTATGTAGCTCAAAAAATTATTAAAATTTAGGAAATTCTATAAAGTTTATATGAACATACTGTGTAATAATTTCAGAAACTTTCCACGTTCCAGTAAAATATGAAAATTCAAACACTACAGCTAAAGTTTCTGCTTTTACACAACACTCATCAAAACATGCAATGCAAGCATCCTAAGGCAATTCTTGGAACTTTTTATTGAAAAAATAGAATATAAATAACACCTAACATAAAATAACAAAATATAATGACGATCCAAGAAAAGCACATATTGTGTGACGAATAAAAATATAGCTCCAAGTAAGATATACCGATAGTGTTGAAGACGAAAGAGGGGATGCCTTCCGGGGCATCCCCAAGCTTAGTTGCTTGGATATTCCTTGAATTTTACCTTGGGGTTGCTTTGGGAATCCCCAATATTAGGGACTTGTAACTCCTCATTCTCCGCATATCGACATCTCACCCAAAACTTGAAAACTTCAATCACACAAAACTTAACGGAACTTCGTGAGATGGGTTAGTGTAGTAAATATAGATCATTCACTTAGGTACTGTCAATACAAGATTCATAATTTTTCCCACATTATACCTACTGTATTACATTATTCCCACAATTTATATTACTCAATATAATCTATAGGAACACTTGAAACAAGCAAACTATGCATGCAAAACAGAATCTGTCAAAAAACAGAACAGTCTGTAAAGATTTGAATGATAACCATACTTCCCTGACTCTAAACATTCTGAAAACATAGTACCACGTGATATATTTGTATATTAATCTTCTTCCAAAAGAATCAACTCAAAATAACTCTTCTGTTAAAAACTAGAATTATTTCCATGAGTGCAAAAGTTTCTGTTTTTTAGCAAGATCAAATCAATTATCCCCCCACATGATCCCAAAGGCTTTACTTGGTACTTTATTGAAACAAAAGCAATAAAACATGATTACTACAGTATCTTAATCATGCGAACACACAAAAACAGTAGGTAAAAGTGTTGGGTTGTCTCCCAACAAGCGCTTTTCTTTTATGCCTTTTAAGCTAGGCATGATGATTTCAATGATGCTCGGATAAAAGTAAAGACTTGAAACATAAAGAGAGCATCATGAAGCATATGAATAGCACATTTAAGCCTAACCCACTTCATATTCATATGGATTTTGTGAGCAAACAATTTATGGGAGCAAGAATCAACTAGCATAGGAAGGCAAAACAAGCATAGCTTCAAGATTTTCAACACATAGAGAGGAAGCTTGATATTATTGCAATATCTACAAGCATATGTTCCTCTCTCATAATAATTTTCAGTAGCATCATGAATGAATTCAACAATATATCTATCACATAAAGCATTCTTTTCAAGATGCATAAGCATAGAGATTTTGTTACTCTCCACATAAGCAAATTTATTCTCATCAATAGTAGTGGGAGCAAACTCAACAAAATAACTATCATGTGATTGAACATTAAAATCATGATGAAAAGTTTCGTGGTTATCATTATTATTTATAGTATACATGTCATCACCATAATCATCATATATAGGTGGCATGTCATAATCATAATAGTTTTGCTCATCAAAACTTGGGGGGCTAAAAATATCATCTTCAACAAACATAGCATCCCCAAGCTTGTGGCCTTGCATATCATTAGCATCATGAATATTCAGAGAATTCATACTAACAACATTGCAATCATTCTCATCATTCAAATATTTTGTGCCAAACATTTTATTGACTTCTTCTTCTAACAATTGAGCACAATTTTCCAATCCATCATTTTCAAGAAAGATATTTTAAAGATGATCAATAATATGATGCAACCTCAATTCCATTTTTTGTAGTTTTCTTTAATAAACTAAACTAGTGATAAAAAAGAAACTAAAAGATTTGACTGCAAGATCTCAAGATATACCTTCATGCACACACCTCCCCGGCAATGGCGCCAGAAAAGAGCTTTATGTCTATTACGCAACTTTATTCTTGTAGACACGTGTTGGGCCTCCAAGCGCAGAGTTTTGTAGGACAGTAGAAATTTTCCCTCAAGTGGATAACCTAAGGTTTATCAATCCGTGAGAGGTTTAGGATGAAGATGGTCTCTCTCAAACGACCCTGCAACCAAATACAAGAAATCTCTTGTGTCCCCAACACACCCAATAAAATGGCAAATTGTATAGGTGCACTAGTTCGGCGAAGAGATGGTGATAAAAGTGTAATATGGATGGTAGGAATATATATTTATAATCTGAATAAATAAGTAAAAGCAAGGTAGCAAATAGTAAATGGGCACAAAACAATATTGCAATGCTTGAAAACAAGGCCTAGGATCTGTACTTTCGCTAGTGCAATTTCTCAACAGTGCTAACATAGTTGGATCATATGACCACCCATCAAAGTGCGATAAAGAATCACTCCCGAGTTCCTATTAGCGGAGAACAAAAGATAGAAATTGTTTTTAGGGTACGAAACCACCTCAAAGCTATTCTTTCCATTCGATCTATCCTAGAGTTCGTACTAGAATAACGCAAGCTATTCTTTCTGATCGATCTACTCAAGAGTTCGTACTAGAATAACACCAAAGAAAATTCATATTCATAATACTCAATCCACACAAAGAACTACAAGGGATCCCCAAAGTTTCTATTGGAGAAAATATAATAAAAAGTGCACCAACCCCTATGCATAGATTACCCCAATATCATCGCGGGAATCCGCAAGTTGAGTGCCATAACGTATATCAAGTGAACCAATAAGATACCCCAATGTCACCTCAAGTATTCATACGGCAAGACATACATCACATGTTCCCAAATCTGAACATTTAGTCCGACATAACAAAACTTCGAAGGGTAAAGATTCAATTCATCACAATAAGAATATAGAGGGGAGAAACATCATATGATCCATCTATATTAACAAAGCCCATGATATAGATCACGAGAGAGAGAGAGAGATTAAAAATATAGCTACTGGTACAAACCCTCAGCCCCGAGGGTGGACTACTCCCTCCTTATCGTGGTGGCTGCCGGGATGATGAAGATGGCCACCAGAGATGATTCCCACTTTGGCAGGGTGCCGGAATGGGGTATAGATTGGTTTTCAGTGGCTATAGAGCCTTGCGGCGGCGGAACTTCTGATCTAGGTTTCCCCCCTAAGGGTTTCGGAATATTTGGGAATTTATAGTGCAAACAGGGGGTGCGGGAGGCCACCGAGGTGGGCACAACCCACCTGGGCATGCCTGGGCCTCCTGGCATGCCCTGGTGGGCTGTGCCCCCTCTAGGTACCCCCCAGGTGCAGCTCTGGCCCATTGGTTTCCTTCTGGTCCAAAAAAATCTCCAAAAAGTTTCGTGGTGTTTGGACTCTGTTTGTTATTAATTTCCTGTGATTTAAAAAACAAGCAAAAAACAGCAACTAGCACTATGCACTAGGTCAATAGGTTAGTCACAAAAATGATATAAAGTTGCTATAAAATGATTGTTAAACATCCAAGAATGATAAAATAATAGCATGAGTACTTCATAAATTATAGATACATTGGAGACAGTCCCTACCTACCTCGGGATCAACGGAGAATTCATAATCCTTATCATTAACAAAGATAGGGGAAGTAGCAAACTTGGGATCCTATTTCATTCTAGCATTCAAAGATTTTTCTTTCCACTTGCATAGTAATTTCTTAAGATCATCCCTATCATTACAAGCAAGAAAGTCCCTAGCTACCTCTCCTGCCATAACATAACCTTCAGGAATATCAGACAATTCATATCTAGGAGAGCTAGGTCTAGCAGGTGTCTCAAAGTGTTTAGTTTCAATAATTTCATCAGTTTCAGAAGTATCATAATTTTCAGCATTGACTCTAGCAATTTCTTCATCAAGAAATTCACCCAGTGGCACAATATTATCAAGCAAAGTATCATCATAAGCATCGTGCATAGCAGAAGTGGCATCATCAATTACTTGAGACATATTAGAATTACTAGCAGGTGGTGGTGGTGTTGCAAACTTACTCATAACAGAAGGTGAATCAATTTCAGAGCTAGATGGCAGTTCCTTACCTCCCCTCGTAGTAGAGGGATAGATCTTGGTTTTTGGATCTTTCAGATTCTTCATAGTGATCAATATATACAAATCCCACGTGACTCAGAGAATAGAGCTATGCTCCCCGGCAACGACGCCAAAAAAGGTATTGATAACCCACAAGTAGAGGGGATCGCAACAGTTTTCGAGGGTAGAGTATCCAACCCAAATTTATTGATTCGACACAAGGGGAGCCAAAGAATATTCTCGAGTATTCGCAGCTGAGTTGTCAATTCATCCACACCTGAAAGACTTAATATCTACAGCAAAGTATTCAGTAGCAAAGTAGTATGGAACTAACGGTAATGGTAGCAAAAGTAAGAGTAGTAGTTTTGTAGTGATTGTAACAATAGCAACGGAGAAGTAACTTAGAAGAGATCAATATGTGGAAAGATCGTAGGCAATGGATCGGTGATGGATAATTATGCTACATGCAATTCATCATGTAATAGTTATAACATAGGGTGACACAGAACTAGCTCCAATTCATCAATGTAATGTAGGCATGTATTCCATATATAGTCATACATGCTTATGGAAAAGAACTTGCATGACATCTTTTGTCCTACCCTCCCGTGGCAGCGGGGTCCTAATGGAAACTAAGGGATATTAATGTTGGAGAACGTTGCATGGGAAACAAAAAATTTCCTACGCATACGCAGATCTATCCATGGTGATGAGCATCTACGAGAGGGAGAGTGGATCTATGTACCCTTGTAGATCGCTAAGCAGGAAGCGTTAAGAAACACAGTTGGTGTAGTCGAACGTCTTCGCGCTCCAAATCACCGAGTGTCCTGCGATCCAATCATGATCCATCCCGCGAACTTGACCATGATCCGTCCCACGAACTTGATCATGATCCGTCCAACGAACTTGATCACGATCCGTCCCACGAACTTGATCACGATCCTTCCGATCTAGCGCCGAACGGACGTCACCTCCACGTTCAGCACACGTATAGCTTGATGACGATCTCCACCGTTTGATCCAGCAAGAGAGAGCGGAGAGGTAGAAGAGTTCACCGGCAGCATGATGGCGCTCCGGCGATGGTGGTGGAGCAATTCCGGCACGGCTTCGCCTAAGCACTGTAGAAATCCGATCTAGAGGAGAAACTATGCACTAGAGGAACGGGTAGCACGTGGCTGTAAAAACTAGTGCAAAACCCTAAAATCCACCAGTATATATAGGAGGAGAGGAGGAGAGGCTAGAGCAAGGGCCAAGGCTCCTATAGGAGTCGGCCGAACCAACTAGGATTGGAGGACTCTCCTCCAATCCTAGTAGGACTAGGATTTGTCCTTTTTCCCCCTTTTTTCCACCTTTTCCTATTGGGTTTTCTTCTCCAGCCACATGGGACTTGTGTGGGAGTTTCCACCAGCCCACTAAGGGCTGATATTCACTCTCCCACATCCCATGAAGCCTCTTGGGTTGAAATACCCCTCCCGGAGGCCTCCCGGTACACTACCGATGAGCCCGAAACTTTTCCGGTGACCAAAACAGGACTTCCTATATATGAATCTTTACCTCCGGACTATTCCAGAGCTCCTCGTGACGTCCGGGATCTCATCCGGGACTCCGAACAACCTTCAGTCACCATCATACATAACTCTATACTACCGAAACGTCACCAAACCTTAAGTGTGCAGACCCTGCGGGTTCGAGAACTATGTAGACATGACCGAGAAAACTCTACGGTCAATAACCAATAGCGGGACCTGGATGTCCATATTGGTTCCTACATATTCTACAAAGATCTTCTATCGGTCGAACCTCTATGTCAAGGATTCAGTTAATCCCATATGATGTTCCCTTTGTTCTTCGGTATGTTACTTGCCCGAGATTCGATCATCGGTATCTCCATACCTAGTTCAACCTCGTTACTGGCAAGTCTTTTTACTCGTTCCGTAATACAGTATCCCATAACTAACACTTAGTCACATTGCTTTCAAGGCTTATTGTGATGTTGTATTACCGAGTGGGCCCTGAGATACCTCTCCGTCACACGGAGTAACAAATCCCAGTATTGATCCATGCCAACTCAACAGACACCCTCAGAGACACTTGTAGAGCTCCTTTATAGTTACGTTGTGACGTTTGATACACACAAGGCACTCCTCCGATGTCCGCGAGTTGCATGATCTCATGGTCATAGGAACATATACTTGACATGCAGAAAACAGTAGCAATAAACTGACACGATCATAAGCTACGTTTGTAGTTTGAGTCTTGTCCACCACATCATTCTCCTAATGATGTGATCCCGTTATCAAATGACATCTCATGTCCATGGCTAGGAAACCTTAACCATCTTTCGATCAACGAGCTAGTTCACTAGAGGCATACTAGGGGCATTGTGTTTGTCTATGTATCCACACATGTATCCATGTTTCCAATTAATACAATTCTAGCATGGATAATAAACAATTATCATGAACAAGGAAATATAATAATAAACACTTTGTTCATTGCCTCTAGGGCATATTTCCAACAATTAAGGCCTCCTCTTAATATAGAATCGGACCAAAGCATTAGCACTTAGTGAATACATGAAGTCTTCAAACTACAGTAATCACCGGAAAGAATCCCAGTTATTGTCACCCTGGGGGATGCGGATCATAAATCGTAATAGGTGTCTACAACTTGCAAGATAGGATCAATAACACATGTATATTCATGAAAACATAATAGGTTCAGATCTGAAATCATGACACTCGGGCCCTAGTGACAAGCATTAAGCATAACAAAGTCATAGCAACATCAATCTCAGAACATAGTGGATACTAGGGATCAAACCCTAACCAAACTAACTTGATTACATGATAAATCTCATCCAACCCATCATCTTTAGCAAGCCTACGATGGGATTACTCACGAACGGTGGAGAGCATCATGGAATTGGTGAGGAAGGATGGTTGGTGATGATGATGGCGTCAATTTCCCCTCTCCGGAGCCCAAAACGGACTCCCGATCTGGTCTCCCGAGGAGGAATAGGAGGTGACAGCGGCTCCGTATCGTGAAACACGATAAACTCTTCTCGCTGATTTTTTTTCTCCGCGAATAGGGTTATATGGAGCTGAAGAGGAGGTCAAAGGAGCCACGAGGGCCCCACAAGCCTGCTAGGTGCGACCAGGGGGGTGGTCGCGCCTAGCAGGCTTGTGGCCCGCAGGTGGCCCCCCTCTAATTACTTCTTGCTCCAGTATTTTTTATTAATTACAAAAATATTCTCCGTAAATTTTCAGGACGATCCGAGAACTTTTATTCCTGCACAAAAATAACACCAAGGCAATTCTACTGAAAATAACGTTAGTCCAGGTTAGTTCCATTCAAATCATGCAAATTAGATTCCAAAACAAGGGCAAAAGGGTTTGGAAAAGTGGATACAATGGAGACATATCAAGCACGTATCCCTTGGCATGCACCTTGCGTGCATCGTGGGGAGGCACAGTAAGCATAATGATTACAACCGCAGGCTCCTGCCATGCGTGCTCATGCACTATTTGGGCCTAGCCCAACAACTCATCGTGCCGTGTGTGGCCCAGGCCCGGGGGCTCGTGTCAGTGCACTAGAGTTTTGGGTTCTCCAGTGCCCCTTACTTGTGCACGGGCAGTAGTAGCCACCCTCGCGGCAAGGCCCGGTTGGGAGCTGCTAGATACAGATACAGGAGAATCACGAGAACATCCAAACAATCCAGACCAAAGGCAAGATCCCCGGCAAGACCTTGTTGGGATGGCCTTCAAACCCCTGGAAAGGCGAAGCCCCGGCAAGACCCCGCCAGCACGCAGGCCAGGTGTCGACTCGCATGGGCACGTGTCGAGGCGTCGGCAATGGAGGGGCTAAGTGATGCCAATGGGACGGGGTCTTGTCCCGTCCCATGGACGGTTAGAGACGTCAGACGGAGCATTAAATGTGCATGTCTTACACCATCAGTGTTAGGTATGATAGCACTGTAGCTCTATACACCCCATGTACACACTGTACGCCGCTGTTGGGTTCCCCTTGGTCATATAAAAGGAGGCCCAGGGCGTTACGCCAGAGGACTTTTTTTGGATCTTTTGACCAATCTTCCAGCTCAAGCGCATAGCATCTATGCTCTATCGCATACACAACGCTCGTGTAGCTAGAACCCAAGAACACACATAATACACAAGGGAGGAGTAGGGTTTTACTCTTCCCAACAGCCTGAACCTGGGTAAAAATCCCCTGGTGCTGCTCGTTTGTCCTGCTCTTCGCGTACACCAGTCTCCCTGCCGAATCGAAAGGGGTCCTCTAGATCCCATAGGTGTTCTTCCCCAACAATGCCGACCCGTAAGAAACAGGTCGGCCTCCCGAGGCCCCCCTATTTCAGGACCCGCTCAGTAGCCCCCGAACTTGCCTCCAACACCAAGGGTCTTAGCTCCGGTCGCTTCATGTAATTAGAGTCTTCGGCTTGCTGATACGTCTCCAACGTATCTATAATTTATGAAGTATTCATGCCATGTTTACAATAACTCTATATGATTTTGGTATGATTTTTTTAGAACTAACCCGGACTGATGCTATTTTCGGCAAAACTACCGTGGTGTCGTTTTTGTGCAGAAATAAAAGTTCTCGGAAATGGCTGAAAATTTAGTATGATTTTTTGTGGACCAAAAGAGACCCCCGAAGCATTGGAGCTGGTCCAGAATAGCCACAAGGAGGCAGCAAGCCCGCTAGGCGCAGCCACCCCCTGGTCGCGCCTCGCAGGCTTTACCACAGCCTCGTGGCACCTCTTGACGTGAGACCGACACCAAAAATTCCTATAAATATAGAAACCGCCGAAAAGAAACCTAGATCGGGAGTTTCTTTGCAGCAAGCCTCCAGAGCCACAAAAAACCAATCGGGAGCCCATTCCGGCACCCTGCCGGAGGGGAAACCATCACCGGGGGCCATCTTCATCATCCTGGCAGTCTCCATGACGAGGATGGAGTAGTTCACCCTTGGGGCTGAGGGTATGTACCAGTAGCTATGTGTTTGATCTCTCTCTCTCTCTCTCTCTCGTGTTCTTGAGATGGCATGATCTTGATGTACCACGAGCTTTATTGATATATATTGAATTATATGGAGTTTCCCCCTTTATCTTCTTGTGATGAATTGAGTTTTCCCTTTGAAGTTTTCTTATCGGATTGAGTCTTTAAGGATTTGAGAACACTTGATGTATGTCTTGCGATGGGATATCTGTGGTGACAATGGGATGTTCTATTGATCCAGTTGATGTATGCTTTGGTGATCAACTTGTGGGTTCTGTGACCTTGGGAATCTATGCATAGGGGTTGGCACACGTTTTTGTCTTGACACTCCCATAGATACTTTGGGGCACACTTTGAAGTTCTTTGTGTTGGATTGAACACGACGAATCTAAAATTGTGTGATGCATATCGTATAATCAAGCCCATGGGTACTTGTGGTGACATTGGAGTATCTCAATGACATTAGGGTTTTGGTTGATGTGTGTCTTAAGGTGTTATTTTAGTACGAACTCTAGGGCTGTTTGTGACACTTATAGGGATACCTCATAAGATTGATCGGAAAAGATAACTTTGAGGTGGTTTCGTACCCTAAAATAATTTATTCGTTAGTTCTCTGCTATTTGTGACTTTGGAGTGAACTCTTTGTCGCATGAGAGGTACTTACATATGATTCAACTATGTCAATATTGTTGAGAGAAATTGCACTAGTGAATGTATGGACCCTAGGCCTTGTTTCCAAGCATTTATACAACATTTTTCTCGCTGTTTACTATTTGTTACCTTGCTGTTTTTATATTTTCAGATTACAAAGACCTATATCTACCATCCATATTACACTTGTACCACCATCTCTTCGCCGAACTAGTGCACCTATACAATTTACCATTGTATTGGGTGTGTTGGGGACACAAGAGACTCTTTGTTATTTGGTTACTAGGTTGTTTGAGAGAGACAATCTTCATCCTACACCTCACAAGGATTGATAAACCTTTGGTCATCCACTTGAGGGAAAATTGCCACTGTCCTACAAAATTGTGCGCTTGGAGGCCCAACACGAGTCTACAAGAAGAAGGTTGTGTAGTAGACATCAAGCTCTTTTCTGGTGTTGTTGCTGAGGAGGTGAGTGCTTGAAGGTATATCTTTATATCTTGCAATTTAATATTTTAGTTTCTTGTTTTTCACTAGTTTGGTTTTATAAAAGAAAACAACAACAAAATGGAATTGAGGTTGTATCATATGCTTCATCTTTTTAATGTCTTTCGTGAAAATGATGGAAAGGAAAATTGTGCTCAAGTGCTAGAAGAAGAAGTTATTAATATGTTTGGAACTAAATCCTTAATTGATGAGGATGATTTAAATATTTTTAGTATGAATTCTCTGAATATTCATGATGCTAATGAGATGCAAAGCCACAAGCTTGGGGATGCTATGTTTGATGAAGATGATATTTTTTGTCCGCGAAGTTTTGATGAGCAAAACTATTATGATGATAGCATGCCTCCTATATATGATGATTATTGTGATGACACGTATGCTATAAAGAGTGATAGTAACCATGAAACTTTTCATCATGATTTTAATATTGAATGTGGTTATGTCAATCAAGTATCCCATGATAGTTATTTTGTTGAGTTTGCTCCAACTATTATGAATGAGAAGGAAATTGCTTATGTGGAGAGTGAAAAAATTTCTATGCTTGTAGATCATGAAAAGAATGCTTTATGTGCTGGTTATATTGTGTAATTCCTTCAAGATGCTACTGAAAATTATTATGATGGAGGAACATATGCTTGTAGGAATTGCAATACTATCAAGTTTCCTCTCTATGTATTCAAAGTTTTGAAGCTATGCTTGTTTTGCCTTCCTATGCTAGATGGTTCTTGTTCCCATAAATTATTTGCTCACAAAATACCTATGCATAGTAAGTGGGTTAGACTTAAATATGCTTTTCATGAGATTCATGATGCTATCTTACATGTTTCAATTATTATTCCTATACGAGCATCATTGAAATCATCATGCCTAGTTAAAAGGCATTAAAGAAAAGCGCTTGTTGGGAGACAACCCAACACTTTTACCTTATTTTTTATGTGTTAACATGATTAAGATACTGTAATAATCATGTTTTGTGTCTTTTTTCAATAAAGTGCCAAGTAAAGCCTATGGGATAGTGTGGTACTTGCTTGTTTGATTCTGTGCAAAAATAGAAAGTTTTGCGTCTAGTATATGAATTATCTGATTTTACTGGAGCATCAAAAAAATCTGAATTTTTTTTAAAAACATTTCTATGCAAATTATGTTATATTTCATAATTGTTTAGAATTGTTTGCGTCAGCAAACTATGGTGATCATTCAGATCTTTACAGACTGTTCTGTTTTTGACAGATTCTGTTTTGCATGCATAGTTTGCTTGTTTCAAGTGTTACTATAGCTTATATTGAGTAATGTAAATTGTGGGAATGATTTAATATAGTAGGCATCATGTGAGATTGAAGTTTCATGTTTATTACACTAGCCCTTCTGACAAAGTTCCGTTAAGTTATGTGTGATTGAAGTTTTCATGTTTTGGGTGAGACACCGATATGAGGAGAATAAGGAGTGAAAATAACCTAAGCTTGGGTATTCCAAGGCACCCCAAGGTAATATTCAAGGAAGACTCAAGCGTCTAAGCTTGGGGATGCCCCGGAAGGCGTCCCCTCTTTCGTCTTCAACACTATCGGTATATCTCACTTGGAGCTATATTTTTATTCGTCACATAATATAAGTTTTGCTTGGAGCATCATTTTATTTTGTTTTTTTCTGTCATGTTTTATTTATAATCTTGTTTTTCAATAAAAAGTTCCAAGAATTGCCTTAGGATGCTTGTATTGCATGTTTTGATATGTGCTGGGTGAAAACAGAAACTTCGGTTGTAGTGTTTGACTTTTCATATTTTACGGGAACGTGGAAAGTTTCTGAAATTTTTACATAGTGTTGTCATATATATTTTATAGCATGTCCTAAATTTTCGTAATTGTTTGCATTACAGAAATACACTGGTTTCATAGATTGTTACACTTTGTTATGTTTAGACAGATTGCTGTCATAGTTTTGTTATCTACTTATCCTATAATTTCCATAGCCTATATTGGTAGATATAAATTGTGGAAATGATAGTATACAATACCTAATGTTTGAAAATTATTGTGCAACTTGTCTTGGCAGTACATGAAGTGTTGATTTATTCTGATGTGTACTAACCTATCTCACGAGTTCTTTTTGAGTTTTGTGTGGATGAAGTTTTTGAGAATAGGTGAAACCATGGTATGAGAGGATTGTACAAGATACAAAAGCTCAATCTTGGGGATTCCAAAGGCACCCCAAGTAAATATTTCAATAAGTCTCAATCATCTAATCTTGGGGATGCTACGCATCCCACCTCTCTTCATCAACAATTATCGGTAAGCCTATGTTGAGCCTAAATTTTAATTCGTTCACATGATGTGTGCTATTCTTGGAGTGATATTTTTGTTTTGCTTGTTGTTGAATAAAATACTGAGATCTCAAAACATTTATTTAGAGAGAGAGCCCTCACATAGCGACTTGACTGTTTAACTACTCATTGATCTTCACTTATATATTTTGGAGTAGTTTTGTCATTTACTCTCGTGCTTCACTTATATCCTATGAGTAAATAGTTGAATGAATTGAATATCATAAATCTGAAATTATATATGTTTTATATTCTTATCCTATGGGGAGTAATGACTTCACATATAAGAAGTATTGGTGGTAAAATTTACTGAAAGTTAGCAAACACCGCATTGGCCACTTGAACCATTTTTCATGAAAGAATATTGAAGGAAGAGAGAGTTCACATATAAATATACTATCGTGGACATCTTCTATGATTGTGAATACCCATTAATTATTTTCAGACTTGAGAAAATTAGTTGAAGTTTGACAAGGAAGACAACATAGTGAGTTATGCTTGGGTATATTTGTATAGAAGTTATATTGTTATGCATCCTCCAACATGTGGTGCCTTCTTCCACCCCAAACTAGCCAAAACTTCTGCAACAAGTAGAAATACTACTTGTGCATCCAAACACCCTTAAACCCAAAGTTGTTCCATATGAGTCCACCATAGCTACCTTTATGCGGTATTTACCTGCCGTTCCAAGTAAATTTGCATGTGCCAAACTCTAAACCTTCAAATAATATTCTGTTTTGTATGCCCGAATAGCTCATATAGTAACTAGGGGCTGTCGGTATCTTCCATGCTAGGTGGGTTATTCTCACAATATGTGTTGATTCATGATCATTCAAGAGAAAGTGGCTAGTAATAGGGATTCCCAGTCCCGAAATCAAAGGAAAAAATGCAAATAATTAAACAAAACTCCCACAGGAATGTTGTTGGTATGGACGGTACCCGTGTATTCGGCTCACCGTGGAGTGTGATTGATTTGTGGAGGGGGAGTAAAAACTTTACCATTCTGTTTGGGAACCACCTATAATGTATCTAGCATGGAAGATATCAAGATCTCTCGATTGTTATGGTGACATTGAAAGCATGCCGCTCAAAACTATTATTCATTTATGTTTTAAAAGCTTGAGCTCTAGCACATCTGCAAATCAATGCTTCCCTCTGTGAAGGGCCTATCTTTTACTTTCTAGTACCTACCTTTATGCAAGAGTCATGGTGATCTTCACCACTTCCTATATTTTGCCTTTTTCTCTTGACAAGAATCATGTGGTGGGAAAGATCCATCATATATGGCCATTCAAATATATTTGATCATGAATTATTATTGCTCACAATTATCTATATGATAAATAAGTTGGGAGGCGAAACTTTAAGCCCCTGTTTTTCTCTGTGTTTGACGGATGCCATTTCCTCTAAAAATATGCTTTGATACTTAGCAATCATGGAATGCTATATGATAGTTGAGTATGTGGAATTTGCTAAATCAAAGCTCTTACATAGACCCTTCCTGAAAATAAGATGAATTACAATTGTTTGGTGACTGAAAGCATAGTTTGTTAGTCTATACTTTAACATGTGGATAGCTTGTTACTTTATCATCAGAAGTTTTATGAGATGAGCTAATGTTTATGATATATAATGATGCTAGAAAAAGTGATTGGAATTATCATTGATCAAACTTGTGAACTTGCTGGCATTCACAATTCATAAATTATTTGTTTTATCATTTACCTACTCGATGATGAGAAGGAATTAAGCTTAGGGATGTTGATACGTCTCCAATGTATCTATAATTTATGAAGTATTCATGCCATGTTTACAATAATTCTATATGATTTCATTAGAACTAACCCAGATTGACGTTGTTTCCAGCGGAACTACCGTGGTGTCATTTTTTATGCAGAAATAAAAGTTCTCGGAACGGGCTGAAAATTTAGTATGATTTTTTGTGGACCAAAAGAGACCCCCGAAGCATTGGAGTTGGGTCATAAGAGCCACGAGGAGGCGGCAAGCCTGCCAGGCATGGCCACCCCCTATCCGCGCCTAGCAGGCTTGCCACCGCCTCGTGGCACCCCTTGACATGAGATCGAGGCCAAAAATTCCTATAAATATAGAAACCTCCAAAAGTAAACCTAGATCAGGAGTTCCGCTACCGCAAGCCTCCAGAGCCATGAAAAACCAATCGGGAGCCCGTTCTGGCACCCTGCCGAAGGGGGAAACCATCACCGGAGGCCATCTTCATCATCCTGGCGGTCTCCATGACGAGGAGGGAGTAGTTCGCCCTTAGGGCTGAGGGTATGTACCAGTAGCTATGTGTTTGATCTCTCTCTCTCTAGGGTTCTTGAGATGGCACAATCTTGATCTACTGCAAGCTTTATTGATATAGATTGAATCATATGGAGTTTTCCCCTCTCTACCTTCTTGTGATGAATTGGGTTTTCCCATTGAAGTTTTCGTATCGAATTGAGTCTTTAAGGATTTGAGAACACTTGATGTATGTCTTGCGATGGGATATCGGTGGTGACAATGGGATGTTCTATTGATCCAGTTGATGTATGTTTTGGTGACCAACTTGCGGGTTCTGTGACCTTGGGAATCTATGCATAGGGGTTGGCACTCGTTTTTGTCTTTACACTCCGGTAGAAACTTTGGGGCACTCTTCGAAGTTCTTTGTGTTGGATTGAACATGACGAATCTGAAATTGTGTGATGCATATCGTATAATCAAGCCCATGGGTACTTGTGGTGACATTGGAGTATCTAGGTGACATTAGGGTTTTGGTTGATGTGTGTCTTCAAGTGTTATTTTAGTATGAACTCTAGGGCTGTCCGTGACACTTATAGGGATACCTCATAAGATTGATCGGAAAAGATAACTTTGAGGTGGTTTCGTACCCTACAATAATTTATTCATTAGTTCTCCGCTATTTGTGACTTTGGAGTGAACTCTTTGTCGCATGAGAGGTACGTACATATGATTCAATTATGTCAATATTGTTGAGAGAAATTGCACTAGTGAAAGTATGGACCCCAGGCCTTGTTTCCAAGCATTTATACAATGTTTTTCTTGCTGTTTACTATTTGTTACCTTGCTGTTTTTATATTTTCAGATTACAAAAACTTATATCTACCATCCATATTACACTTGTATCACCATCTCTTCGCCAAACTAGTGCACCTATACAATTTACCATTGTATTGGGTGTTTTGGGGACACAGGAGACTCTTTGTTATTTGGTTGCAAGGTTTTTTGAGAGAGACCATGTTCATCCTACACTTCCCATGGATTGATAAACCTTAGGTCATCCACTTGAGGGTAAATTGCCACTGTCCTACAAAACTCCGCGCTTGGAGGGCCAACACGAGACTATAAGAAGAAGGTTGTGTAGTAGACATCACTTGCGAGGTGAGTTCTTCCCACCAAATTTAGTTAGGCCCCCCGACGACTTGTAGTTTTCCGAATAGTGGCATGTACAAACACCGTCAATAGGTCGGCCCTGAAGGACAAATGTCAAGGGGTAAAACAACGTCCCCTGATGACCTTTCTGACGAAAGGTCACGGCCCACCACGACCGCTAGGCCAGTTGCAAAAACTCGATTCATGGTTTTAGGCCGCTTCAATCAACACGATCTATCAATGCACAGATTGTGCCCCGATTTATACGGGATACGTTTAATCATGCGCACACAACGACACACACATCTGGGGAAGCAAAGGGATTCACGATGCAACAGAGGGAGGCCAAATAGCGATAAGCCTCATAAAAAGGAAAGAAAACCCTAGGGCCTGGCCACACCTCTCATTCGCCTCCCCTGCTTCCTCATTCCTCCGAGTCTCTGAAGCGCATATCTAGGTTTTCCACTCTCCCCCCTCGAGATCATCCATGGCGGGCTCCAATGATAAGTGGGAGGCTTCCACGGTCACCGACCGGGACATCCAAGACCTCAAGAAGGCCGGCTACCTCCCCGCAAACATCACTCACCGTGTGCCGAAGATGGGCCAAGTGATCCCCACTCCCAAGCCAGGTGAAAGGGCGGTCTTCATACCCCACTTCATCCAGGGACAGAGCTTCCCGGTCCACCCCTTCGTTAGGGGCTTATGTTTTTCTACAGTCTCGACTTCCATGACCTCCCGCCGAACCCCTTCATGCACATATCGTCCTTCATCCTCATCTGCAAGGCCTTTCTGAGGGTCGAGCCACACTTCGGGCTTTGGCTTAAAGTGTTCAACGTCAAGCCAAAGTGCGTTAGAGGCAAGCACGCAGACTGCGGCAGGGATGTCATTGGCAAGCTCACCCGCGTTGTATGCCATCGAGTACCTTCATCGACACCATCAAGGTGTGGCAGAAGGAGTGATTTTATATCACTGAGCTAAGGGAAGAAGGTTAGATCACCCCCATCGGATTCAGATCCGATCCCCTCACCAGGTTAACTTCATGGCTCTGCAAGGGCCTCAGCTGGGGACCGATCAAGGAAGTGAGCGACCTACAGAAGTGCATCGGCTCCATGATCGATAACGACATCGCACTGACCAACGTGGTCTAGGTTATGCTCCGGTGGCGCATCCTCCCCTGCAAGCGCCGTGATACTCCCCTATTGGCTCGTCAACTCGACGATGCACCCATGATTCTGCACCTCTTCTGCACCACGCGAGATAAGTCATGGAAGGCACTTTTCAAGCCGCAAGAGGATTGGTCAGCCGAGGAGGAAGATCGAGGTCTGCATGCCGCCAAGCCCGCTTCCAAGGTATAGTATAATTTTGCTTGATCAGCTCTGCCCTTCATAGAGAAGATCTATAACACCTTTTCTGATCACTTTTTCAGAAATGGCTGAGAAAAACCACGAGCATCGACTGCCTGGCGCCTCAGCCCGAAGACCGCAGGTCCGGCCTGTTAGCAGATATGCTCATTGAGGCGCCTTACGAGGCGCCTGCGAAGAAAGAGAAGAAGAAACCAGGACAAGAAGGCATGTGCATCAGGGACCAGCTAGAGCTTGCGTCCGAAGAAACCCATGCCTCCTCAAATCAAGAGGAGCATGAGGACGAGGACGAAGACGAGGGGGCGGGCGATTCCCCCCTTGCAAGGAAGAGAGCTGCATCATTGGATGTCGCGGAGGCGGTACGCCCTCCTGCCCCGAAGAGAGCGCGTCAGTCATAGGTAATCATGTTCGACAATAGTTTATACTCAGATACCGAGTTTGATGACTTCGAGAGGGTTCCATGAAGGAGCCTAAGGTTCAAGCCTCCTGCTCGAAGGTGAGAATCCGAAGACTCCTTTATTTGTCATTGATGAGTTTATAGTTTAATAACATGCGGGCATTTATTGACTTTGCAGCCCCCCGCGCGTGCTCCCCACCGACCAAGTTTCGGACGGGGAGACCCCGCCCGCCAAACTAGTAGAGAGCGGGAACGCGTCGCTTCCCACCCCTCCGGGCATCACAAAGGACTCCGTGGAGGTGTCGTCCCACCATACTCCCATGGAGCTGGGCACTAGCGGTGGGGGAGACAGCATCATGTCCGTGGCTAATGCCTCGGTCACCGAAGACCGGGGGAGGTTCCCCACCCAGATACTGAGGAGGCCGGATGAGCGACCGCTCAGTCCCCTCTAAGGGCATCTCCGAAGCGCACCAAGCCTCCGGAGGCAACGGTTCAAACCCCAATTGGTGATCCGGTTATCCGATCACCATCGGCGCCATCGACCAATGGGTGACCGATCATGGAGTAGACTTTGTCGAGCGCCTCCATCGCCGAGGAGCACCGCACCCTTATGGGTGCGGTATTGTAGAGCATTCAGTCCGTCGACAATGGACTGAATGAGGCCTTCAAGGGTCTCCTGACAAGTTTTCAAGTAAGCCACGCGACACTCTTGTCTGCAAAAATGTTTATTTATTTTTATGATTATATACATGACAGCCCCCGAGCCCTAGGTGAGTTTGAAAAAACTTACCTAGGGGTCAATCATGGATCCGTTTCCAAACTGCATACAAAAATGTATGTTTGGAACATTCGAATAACCCCTAAGAGGACCGGACATGTGATCAGATTGATGACAGTTCAGAAGTATGGAATCCATGTAACCTGACAAGGATTTGTGTATTATAGGCTTCGTCATCGGCGGCGGCTGTGAATGGCGCCGAGCTGGACGAGCTGAATCGGAAGCTCAAAAGCTCCGAAGATGAGCTTGATGCCCTCAACAAATTCGATGAGGCGCAAGGTAAGTGTGAATCAACATCCGGACACCTTAGTTGGAATACTGTCAATGCAGTTTTTCATAGTGTTAATGATCAAACAGCCTTGGCGAAGGAGGTAGAAAAGCTCATGGCCGAGCTGCAGTAGGCCAAGGATGAGGCAGCGGTTGAGAGGGCGGCGGCCGGATGAGCGGCCACCACGCTTTCAGCTTTGAGAGCGACCAGCGACAAACACGAGGCGCAGGTGCAAGAGATCCAGCAGGAGCTCAAGGACGCCAGCAACAAGTGCGAGGTCCTTGAGCAAAAAGGCAAGGAGCACGCGGCCGAACTATCCACCCTAAAAGACGATCTCCAAAAGGAGCGGGTGGATACGCGGTTCTTTGAGGAGAAGGTCCGCCAAGCGAAGAACATAATGGATAGTAAGCCATACTTATTGCAGTGTGTCTTCGGGGACAGCAAGTTCAAGATGCTTACCCAGGTGTGGCGTTCCTTAGGCGCCTGCTCCGACCTTCAGAAGAGTGTGGCGAACGCGAAGCAGCTCTATGCTTCGTGGGAAGAAGGAGATGAAGCGCGCCTATTCTGGGCACAGTTTGAAGCCCCCGAGCACTCTCCTCTTCTTGTCGAGCAGCTGAAGTAGCTGATGGAGCTACACCGGATGGTGGAGCCGGCCACGAAGGACCTCTTCATCCAGTTATGGCCCAACGAGCCATTGCACCGCATCTACTTCGGCCTGGTGCAGAGGCTGATCGACGGTGCGCCCCGCCTCGATGCTATAAAGCGCTCCTCCTGCATCAAGGGAGCTCGGATGGCCCTTCCAAAGGCAAAGGTGCATTGGCTGGGGCTGGATCCAATGAAGATAGATACCGGCTCGCCACCTCCTGGGAAGGAACATAGGCGCCCTGAGCTGTACTTTGCCGGAGTGATGGAAGGTGCTTGGGCGATAGCATCACAATGTTCGAAAGATAACATTGTTGGAAATATGCCCTAGAGGCAATAATAAATTAGTTATTATCATATTTTCTTGTTCATGATAATCGTTTATTATCCATGCTATAATTGTATTGATCGGAGACTTAGATGCATGTGTGGATACATAGACAAAACCATGTCCCTAGTATGCCTCTAATGGACTGGCTCGTTGATCAAAGATGGTTAAGGTTTCCTAGCCATGGACATGAGATGTCATTCGTTAACGGGATCACATCATTAGGAGAATGGTGTGATGGACAAGACCCAAACTACAAACGTAGCATAAGATCGTGTCAGTTTATTGCTACTATTTTCTGCATGTCAAGTATATGTTCCTATGACCATGAGATCATGCAACTCACTGACACTGGAGGAGTGCCTTGTGTGTATCAAATGTCACAACGTAACTGGGTGACTATAAAGGTACTCTACAGGTATCTCCGAGGGTGTCTGTTGAGTTGGCATGGATCAAGACTGGGTTTGTTACTACGTGTGACGGAGAGGTATCTCAGGGCCCACTCGGTAATACAACATCACAACAAGCCTTGCAAGCAATGTGACTAAGTGTTAGTCACGGGATCTTGTATTACAAAACGATTAAAGAGACTTGCCAGTAACAAGGTTGAACCAGGTATGGAGATACCGACGATCGAATCTCGGGCAAGTAACATACCGAAGAACAAAGGGAACATCATACGGGATTAACTGAATCCTTGACATAGAGGTTCGACCGATAAAGATCTTCATAGAATATGTAGGAACCAATATGGTAATCTAGGTCCCGCAATTGGTTATTGGCCGTAGAGATGTCTCGGTCATGTCTACATAGTTCTCAAACCCGCAGGGTCTGCACACTTAAGGTTTGGTGACGTTTCAGTAGTATAGAGTTACGTATGGTGGTGACCAAAGGTTGTTTGGAGTCCCGGATGAGATCCCGGACGTCACGAGGAGCTCCGGAATGGTCCGGAGGTAAAGATTCATATATAGGAAGTCCTATTTTGGTCACCGGAAAAGTTTCGGGCTCATCGGTAGTGTACTGGGAGTGCCGGTAGTGTATCGGGGGACCATCGGGAGAGGTATTTCGATCCAAGAGGCGACATGGGCTGTGGGAGGCTGGAAACCAGCCCTTAGTGGGCTGGTGGAAGTCCTCTAAGAGGCCCATGCGGCTGGAGTTGAAAGAGAAAGAAAAACGCAAGGTGGAAAGAGATTCCAAGTAGGAAAGGAGGAATCCTAGTCCTATTAGGATTGGAGGAGGATTCCTCCTCTCCTCCTTGCGCAAGGGCAGCCTTGTGCGCCAGCCCTCCTCCTCCCTCCCTCTTATATATACTGGTGGTATTGGGTGTTTTGCACTAGATTTTATGGCCACCTGCTACCCGTTCCACCGGTGCTCCTCTAGATCGGATTTTCGTAGTGCTTAGGCGAAGCCTTGCCGGAATTGCTCCACCACCATCGCCGGAGCGCCGTCACGCTGCCGGTGAACTCTTTTTCCTTTCCACTTCCTCTTGATGGATCAAGACAGTGGAGATCGTCATCAAGATGCACGTGTGCTGACGCGGAGGTGCCGTCCATTCGGCACTAGATCGGAAGGACCGTGATCAAGATCGCGAGATGGTTCGTGATGAGTTCGCGAGACGGATCGTGATGAGTTCATGGGACGGATCATGATGAGTTCGCGGGATGGATCGTGATAAGATCGCTGGACGGATCGTGATGAGTTCACGGTACGGATCGTGATTGGATCGTGGGACGGATCGTGATGAGATCGCGGGATGCTCGGCGATTTGGATCGCGAAGACATTCGACTACACCAACCACGTTTCTTAACGCTTCCCGCTTAGCGATCTACAAGGGTATGTAGATCCCCTCTCCCTCTCGTAGATGCTCATCACCATGGATAGATCTTGCGTGTGCATAGGAATTTTTTTGTTTCCCATGCAACGTTCCCCAACAAACATGCACAAATAAGTTGTAATGTGTCCGAAAACATTTTTAAATCTTTAATGTTATATTTATCATGCTTTCAATGTTTTGCATTCCTTTGTAATTCCTATGCGGCTGTTTGAAACTGAAAGATGCGAGTCGTCGGCTTCAACCCCATGTAGATACTACATGGGGTGTCTTTGCCAATGCATTGTATCCCTTAGCTGAGTTATCGGAACCCGAAGGCGGCAGAGTGCGGCGGACCAAGCAATCAGACCATAGTGCTTTATTTCTTTCACTTAGCCGTAGGGGTGCGAAAAGGACCGCAGGGGGCTGATGACTAGCCCTTAGAGTGTTGTGATGTTCGGATGAATCGCGGCTAAGGCTAGCATCACATGGTTTGCATGGAGAGCAAACTACTCGTATAACGCGGAATATCCTCTAATGAGGATTTAAGTATAACACTTTAAGCTCGGATTCACAGACCGTCTCTCGCATACTATGACAGTCAGTTTTTGGCTTTGTCCCTTGAGGTGCTTGACCAGACTATCTGGAAACACAATCACAGGGGTTCTCCCTTTGCCCTTTTAGCCTAACGAGCGGAACGTAAAGGGAAAGCATAGGAGCCAGGAACCCAACTATTGACCCAAGACATAGTTCGGAGTCGATGCATATAAAGTGAATTACAAGATGCCGAATTCATAATAAGTTGTACATAAGGCTATTTGGTTTTAAACTCGAGGGCCCAGTCTATTACCCGGTTGCATCGTAACATACCAAACTGTTTCATAAGAAGAGGGAGAAAAAGAAAATATGTGCCAAAAAGGACAACAGAAAAACATGTATAATGATGCTATATTTTTCATCAACAACTCTTATTAATCGAAGTGCCGAAGCAACTGCTTACAAGTATGTGAAAAAAGAAAGGAAGAAATTCTACAGGAGTGGTTGTACCAGGGTCTTCGGTTGGGGAACTCAAGTCCTCGATGTGCCCAGCCTCTTGTGTACACCTGCATCTTGGTGCACCTCAAAGGGTGGTATTGTTCGGCCATCAGATCCTGCGAATAAGGTCTTGATAAGTCAGCAAAGTGTCGATGAGTTTTATGCCTTTTGTAGGTCCTTCGATAGTCCCTGCAATGTGTCCGAAGACATTGTAATGGTAATAGTTCGGTCCAGCCGAACACTTACCCTTTTTCCCCAATGTCACCCATGGAATTTTGAGCATGAAGTTGTGTCTCCTTGGTACGTACTTTGCTCGCCCTAGGGTTATGCAATGGGGGCCGAATCCCTATTTAAGGGCAGGGTAAAGTTCTAAGAGTTCGGTCTGAAATCATGCTCGCTTCCTGATGTCTACTATGCAACCTTCTTCTTGTAGACTCGTGTTAGGGATCCAAGAGCAGAGTTTTGTAGGACAATGGCAATTTTCCCTCAAGTGGATGCCCTAAGGTTTATCAATCCGTGGGAGGTGTAGGATAAACATGGTCCCTCTCAAACAACCCTACAATCAAATAGAAGAAATCTCTTGTGCCCCCAACACACCCAATACAATGGCAAATAGTATAGGTGCACTAGTTCGGCGAAGAGATGGTGATACCAGTGCAAGATGGATGGTAGATATAGGTTTTTGCAATCTGAAAATATAAAAACAACAACGTAACAGGTAACAAAAGTGAGCACAAACGGAATTGCAATGCTTGAAAACAAGGCTAGGGTTCATACTTTCACTAGTGCAATCTCTCAACAATACTAACACTCCATGTGACAAAGAGGTATCTCAGGGCCCACTCGGTAACACAACATCACAATAAGCCTTGAAAGCAATGTGACTAAGTGTTAGGCATGGGATCTTGTATTACGGAACGAGTAAAGAGACTTGCCGGTAACAAGGTTGAACTAGGTATGGAGATACCGACGATCGAATCTCGGGCAAGTAACATACCGAAGAACAATGGGAACATCATACGAGATTAACTGAATCCTTGACATAGAGGTTCGACCGATAAAGATCTTCATAGAATATGTAGGAACCAATATGGGCATCCCGGTCCCGCTATTGGTTATTGACCGTAGAGGTGTCTCGGTCATGTCTACATAGTTCTCGAACCCGCAGGGTCTGCACACTTAAGGTTGGGTGACGTTTCGGTAGTATAGAGTTATGTATGGTGGTTACCAAAGGTTGTTCGGTGTCCCGGATGAGATCCCGGACGTCATGAGGAGCTCCGGAATGGTCCGGAGGTAAATATTGATACATAGGAAGTCCTATTTTTGTCGCAAAAAAAGTTTCGGGCTCATCGGTAGTGTACCGGGAGTGCCGGTAGTGTACCGGGAGCCGTCCGGAGGGGTATTTAGACCCAAGAGGCTACATGGGCTGTGGGAGAGTGAATACCAGCCCTTAGTGGGCTGGTGGAAGTCCCACACAAGGCCCATGCGGCTGGGAGAGAAAAGCCCTAAGAGAAAAGGTGGAAAAAGGCAAAAAAGGCAAAAAAAAAGGAAGGAGTCCTAGTCCTACTAGGATTGAAGGAGGATTCCTCCTCTGCTCCTTGGTTCGGCTGAAGCCTAGGGCTGGCCCCTTGAGGGCCAAGTGTCCTCCTCTCTTCCTATTATATATACTAGAGGTTTTAGGATTTTTGGCACTAGTTTTTTAGCCATGTGCTGCCCTCTCCTCTAGTGCATTGTTTCTCCTCTATATCGGTTTTCTGTAGTGCTTAGGCGAATCCCTGCCGGAATCACTCCACCACCATTGCCGCGGCGCCATCACGCTGCCGGAGAACTGGTCTACCTCTCTGCTCCCTCTTGCTGGATCAAGAAGGCAGAGATCGTGATCAAGCTGTACGTGTGCTGAACGCGGAGGTGTTGTCCGTTCGGTGCTTGATCGAGACGGATCATGATTGGATCATGGGACGCTAGGCGATTTGGATCGCGAAGACATTCGACTACACCAACCGCGTTTCTTAACGCTTCCCCCTTAGCAACCTACAAGGGTATGTAGATCCACTCTCCCTCTCGTAGATGCTCATCGCCATGGATAGATCTTGCGTGTGCATAGGAATGTTTTTGTTTCCCATGCAACGTTCCCCAACAGCGGAATCATGAGCTAGGTCTATGTGTAGATGAGATTTCGAGTAGAACACAAAGAGTTTGTGGGTGTTGATGCTTAGATCGATTCCTCCCTTGGTCGTGTTTTGGTTCAGCGGTATTGTGGGATGAAGCGGCCCGGACCAACATTACTCGTACGCTTACGAGTGACCGGTTCCCTCAACTGCAACTTGTTGCAAAAGATGGCTGGGGGTGCTAGTTTCTCCTACTTTAGTTGGATTGGATTCGACAAAGGCGGTCCTTGAGAAGGTTGAAAAGCAACTTATGTATCACCATTGTGGTTTATGCGTAGGTGAGAATTATTCTTGCTAGATACCTGTAGCAGCCACGTAAAACATGCAACAACAATTAGAGGACGTCTAACTTGTTTTTGCAGGGTATGTTGTGATGTGATATGGCCACTTACATGATGTGATATATGTGATGTATGAGATGATCATGTGTTGTATATAATATCATGACTTGCATGTCGATGAGTACGGCAACCGGCAGGAGCCATAGGGTTGTCTTCAATTATTGTATGACCCGCGTGTCAATCATTAAGCGCTATGTAATGCTTTACTTTATCGCTAAACGATAGCAATAGTAGTAGAAACATGATGGGCGCGACAACCCTGATGGCGACACGTTGATGGAGATGAAGATGATGGAGACCATGGTGTCGTGTCGGTGACAATGGAGTCCATGCCGGTGCTTTCAATATGGAGATCAAAAGCACAAGTTCATGGCCATATCATGTCACTTATGATTTGCATGTGATGTTAATCCTTTTATGCACCTTGTTTTTCTTAGGTAGACGGTTGCATTATAAGGTGATCCCTCACTTTAATTTCAAGATGATTTGTGTTCTCCCCGAGTGTGCACCGTTGCGAAAGTTCGTCGTGTCGAGACACCACGTGATGATCAGGTGTGATAGAATCTACGTTCACATACAATGGGTGCAAGCCAGTGTTGCATATGCACAACACTCGGGTTAAACTTGACGAGCCTAGCATGTACAAACATGGCCTCAGAACATAAGAGACCGAAAGGTCAAACATGAGTCATATAGTAGATATGATCAACATGATGATGTTCACCATTGAAACCACCTCAACTCACATGATGATCGGACTTGAGTTGGTGAATTTGGATCATGTGACACTCACATGACCTGAGGGATGTCAATTTGATTGGGAGCTTTAGTAATTTGATTAACTAAACTCATTATCTTGAACAATAGTCTAAGTAACCTTTGCATATTTATGTTGTAGATCAATGGCTCGCGCAGTAGCACCCCTGAATTTTAATGCGTTCCTAGAGAAAGCTAAGTTGAAAGATGGTGGAAGGAACTTTGTTGACTGGGCCCGAAATCTGAGGATTATCCTCACGGCTTCCCAGAAATCATATGTCCTTGATGCACCGCTTGGTGACCAACCAGAAGACATGTCATCCGAAGACGTTAAGAACGCTTGGGAGGCACGTTCTAGAGATTAATCAATAGTTCAGTGTGCAATATTGTATGGCTTAGAACCAGGACTTCAAAGACGTTTTGAACGTCATGGAGCATACGAGATGTTCTAGGAGTTGAAGTTTATCTTTCAGAAGAATGCCCGAATCGAGAGGTATGAGACCTCCGATATGTTCTATGCTTGCAAAATGGAGGAGAACGAGTCTATCAGTGAGCATATACTTGAAATGTCTGGGTATTCAAATCGTCTAGCAGAGTTAGGAATTGCCCTTCCGCCAGAGGCGATCACTGATAGAGTTCTTCAATCACTGCCACCTAGTTACAAGAGCTTTGTGATGAACTATAACATGCACGAGATGAACAAGTCAGTCGCCAAGCTGTTTGCGATGCTATCTGAGTTTGAAATCCAGAAAGAACATCAAGTGTTGATGGTCAGTAAAACCACTAGTTTCAAGAAGAATGGCAAGGGCAAGGGCAAGAAGGATAAAACCAAGAAGGATGGCAATGCAATTGCTATTCTTGTAAAGAAGCCCAAGCATGAACCCAAGCCAGAAACTGAGTGCTTTCATTGCAAGGGAACTGGTCACTGGAAGCGGAACTGCCCCAAGTACCTGGTTGACAAGAAGGCGGCCAATGATAAACAAGGTATATATGATATACAAGTTATTGATGTGTACCTTACTAGCTCTCGTTGTAGTGCCTGTGTATTTGATACCGGTTTGGTTGCTCACATTTGCAACTCAAAACAGGAACTACAGAATAGACGAAGGCTGGCAAAGGATGAAGTGACGATGCGCGTGGGAAATGGTTCCAAGGTTGATGTGATCGCCGTCGTCACGCTCCCTCTTTGATGACCATCGGGATTAGTGATGAACCTGAATAATTTTTATTTAGTGCATGCGTTAAGCATGAACATTATATCTGGATCTTGTTTATTGCGAGATGGTTACTCATTTAAATCAGAGAATAAAGGTTGTTCTATTTATATGAGTAATATCTTTTATGGTCATGCACTCAATGTGAGGGGTTTATTCATATTGAATCGTGATAGTGATGATACACATGTTCATAACATTGATGCCAAAAGATGTAGAGTTGATAATGATAGTACCACTTTCTTGTGGCACTATCGTTTAGGTCATATTGGTGTAAAACGCATGAGGAAGCTCATGCTGATGCACTTTTGGAGTCACTTGATTTTCAATCACTTGACACATGTGCACCATGCCTCATGGGTAAGATGACTAAAACGTCGTTCTCTGGAACAATGGAACGGGCAAGTGACTTATTGGAAATCATACATACTGATGTGTGCGGTCCAATGAATGTTACAGCGCGTGGTGGATATCGTTATTTTCTCACCTTCACTGATGACTTAAGTAGATATGGGTATATTTACTTAATGAAACACAAGTTTGAAACGTTTGAAAAGTTCAAGCAATTTCAGAGTGAAGTTATGAATCATCGTGACAAGAAGATTAAATTCTTGCGATCTGATCGAGGAGGTGAATATCTGAGTTATGAGTTTGGCAGTCACTTAAGACAGTGTGGAATTGTTTCACAGTTGACACCACCTGGAACACCACATCGTAATGGTGTGTCCGAACGTCATAATCGAACCTTATTAGATATGGTGCGTTCTATGATGTCTCTTGCTGGTTTACCACTATCGTTTTGGGGTTATGCATTAGAGACAGCTGCATTCACTTTAAATAGGGCACCATCGAAATCCGTTGAGACGATGCCATATGAACTATGGTTTGGCAAGAGGCCAAAGTTGTCGTTTCTTAAAGTTTGGGGATGTGATGCTTATGTCAAAAAGCTTCAGCCTGAAAAGCTAGAACCCAAAGCAGAGAAATGCGTCTTCATAGGATACCCAAAAGAGATAGTCGAGTATACCTTCTATGTCAGATCCTAAGGCAAAATGTTTGTCGCTAAGAATGGAACATTTCTTGATAAAGAGTTTCTGTCGAAAGAATTGAGTGGGAGGAAAATAGAGCTTAATGAGGTTATTGAACCTTTACTTCAACCAGAAAGTAGCGCAACGCAGAAAGATGTTTTTGTGGAACCTACGATAGTTGAAGAGGAAGTTAATGATGATGATCATGAAGCTTCAGATCAAGTTACTATTGAACCTCGTAGGTCGACAAGGGCGCGTACTGCTCCTGAGTGGTACGGCAACCCTGTCTTGGGGGTCATGTTGTTGGACAACAATGAACCTACGAGTTATGGAGGAGCGATGATGGGCTCGGGATCTAAGAAATGGTTAGAGGCCATGAAATCCGAGATGGGATCCATGTATGAAAACAAAGTATGGACTTTGGAAGTATTACCTAAAGGGCAAAAGGCCATTCAGAACAAATGGATCTTTAAGAACAAGACGAACGCGGACGGTAATGTCACCGTCTATAAAGCTTGACTTGTGGGAAAGGGTTTTTCATAAGTTCAAGCAGTTGACTATGATGAGACCTTCTCACCCGTAGCGATGCTTAAGTCTGTCAGAATCATGTTGGCAATAGCTGCTTATTTCGACTATGAAATTTGGCAGATGGATGTCAAAACAGCGTTCCTCAACGGTTTCCTTGAGGAAGAGTTGTATATGATACAACTAGAAGGTTTTGTCGATCTAGAGAATGCTGACAAAGTTTGCAAACTCCAGCGATCCATTTATGGGCTGGTGCAAGCATCTCGGAGTTGGAATAAGCGCTTTGATGAGGTGATCAAAGCGTTTGGGTTTATACAAGTTTATGGAGAAGCTTGTATTTACAAGAAAGTGAGTGGGAGCTCTATAGTATTTCTAATATTATATGTGGATGACATATTGTTGATTGGAAACAATATAGAAATGCTGGAAAGCATGAAGGAATATTTGAACAAGAGTTTTTCAATGAAGGACCTAGAAGAAGCTTCTTTCATATTAGGCATTAAGATCTATAGAGATAGATTGAGACACTTAATGACACTTTCATAGAGCATATACCTTGATAAAGTTTTGAAGAAGTTCAAAATGGATCAGTCCCAGAAGGGGTTCTTGCCTGTGTTACAAAGTGTGAAGTTGAGTAAGACTCAATGCCGAGTGACTGCAGAAGATAGAGAAAAGATGAGTGTCATCCCCTATGCTTCAGCCATAGGCTCTATCATGTATGCAATGTTGTGCACAAGACCCGATGTCAGCCTTGCCATAAGTATGGCCGGAAGGTTTCAAAGTGATCCTGGAATGGAGCACTGGGTGTCGGTTAAGAATATCCTTAAGTACCTGAAAAGGACTAAGGAAATGTTTCTCATTTATGGAGGTGATAAAGAGCTCGTCGTAAAGGGTTAAGTCGATGCAAGCTTTCACACTGATCCGAATGACTCTAAGTCACAAACCGGATACATATTTATTCTCAATGGGGGAGTGGTAAGCTGGTGTAGTTCCAAGCAAAGCATGGTAGCTGATTCTATGTGCGAAGCGGAGTACATCGCAGCCTCGGAGGCGGCAAAGGAAGGTGTGTGGATGAAGCAGTTCATGACAGATCTTGGAGTAGTGTCCAGTGCACTGAATCCAATGAATTTGTTCTGTGACAACACTGGTGCCATTGCTCTGGCCAAGGAACCAAGGTTTCACAAGAGGACCAGACACATAAAGCGACGCTAGCTCCATCCACGGTTACATCGAGGAGAAGGACATAAATATTTGCAAAGTGCACACGGATCTGAATGTTGCAGACCCGTTGACTAAACCTCTTCCAAGGGCTAAAAATGATCAACACCAGAACTGCATGGGTGTTCGATTCATTACAATGTAAATCACATAGTGATGTGAACTAGATTATTGACTCTAGTGCAAGTGGGAGACTGTTGGAAATATCCCCTAGAGGCAATAAATAAAGTATTTATTATTATATTTCCTTGTTCATGATAATCGTTTATTATCCATGCTATAATTGTATTGATTGGAAACACATTACATGTGTGGATAAATAGGCAACACTTTGTCCCTAGTATGCCTCTAGTGAACTAGCTCATTGATCAAAGATGGTCAAGGTTTCCTATCCATTGACATATGATGTCATTTGATAACGGGATCACATCATTAGGAGAATGATGTGATGGACAAGACCCAAACTACAAATGTAGCATATGATCGTGTCAGTTTATTGCTATTGTTTTCTGCATGTTAAGTATATGTTCCTATGACCATGAGATCATGCAACTCACGGACACCGGAAGAGTGCCTTGTCTGTATCAAACGTTGCAATGTAACTGGGTGACTATAAAGGTGTTGTACAGGTATCTCCGAGGGTGTCTATTGGGTTGGCATGGATCAAGACTGGGATTTGTTACTCCGTGTGACGGAGAGGTATCTCAGGGCCCACTCGGTAAAACAACATCACAATAAGCCTTGCAAGCAATGTGACTAAGTGTTAGTCACGGGATCTTGTATTACCAAACGAGTAAAGAGACTTGCCAGTAACGAGGTTGAACTAGGTATGGAGATACCGACGATCGAAACTCGGGCAAGTAACATACGGAAGAACAAAGGGAACATCATACGGGATTAACTGAATCCTTGACATAGAGGTTCGACCAATAAAGATCTTCATAGAATATGTAGGAACCAATATGGGCATCCAGGTCCCGCTATTGGTTATTGACCGTAGAGGTGTCTCGGTCATGTCTACATAGTTGTCGAACCCGCATTGTCTGCACACTTAAGGTTCAGTGACATTTCGGTAGTATAGAGTTATGTATGGTGGTTACCGAAGGTCGTTCTGAGTCCCGGATGAGATCCCGGACATCACGAGGAGCTCTGGAATGGTCCAGAGGTAAATATTGATATATAGGAAGTCCTATTTTGGTCGCCGGAAAAGTTTCGGGCTCATCGGTAGTGTACCGGGAGTGCCGGTAGTGTACCGGGAGACCATCGGGAGGGGTATTTCGACCAAAGAGTCTACATGGGCTGTGGGAGAGTGAATACCAGCCCTTAGTGGGCTGGTGGAAGTCCCAGACAAGTCCCATGCGGATGGGAGAGAAAAGCCCAAAGAGAAAATGTGGAAAAAGGCAAAAAAGGCAAAAAAGGAAGGAGTCCTAGTCCTACTAAGATTGGAGGAGGATTCCTCATTTCCTCCTTGGTTCGGCCGAAGCCTAGGGCTGGACCCTTGAGGGCCAAGTGTCCTCCTCTCTTCCTCTTATATATACTAGAGGTTTTAGGGTTTTTGGCACTAGTTTTGCAGCCACCTGCTGCCCTCTCCTCTAGTGCATAGTTTCTCCTCCAGGTCGGTTTTCTGCAGTGCTTAGGTGAAGCCCTGCCGGAATCACTCCACCAGCATCGCCGCGGCACCATCACGTTGCCGAAGAAATCATCTACCTCTCCTATCCCTCTTGCTTGAATAAGAAGGCAGAGATCGTCATCAAGTTGTACGTGTGCTGAACATGGAGGTGCCATCCGTTCGGTGCTTGATTGGGACAGATCATGATTGGATTGCGGGACGCTCGGCGATTTGGATCACGAAGGCATTCGACTACACCAAGCGCATTTCTTAGCGTTTCCCACTTAGTGATGTACAAGGGTATGTAGATCCACTCTCCCTCTCGTAGATGCTCATCACCATGGATAGATCTTGCGTGTGCGTAGGAGTTTTTTTGTTTCCCATGCAACGATCCCCAACACATCAAGATCGTGTCATCTGAAGAACACGAGAGAGAGAGATTAAACACATAAATACTGGTACCTACCCTCAGCCCCGAGGTGAACTATCCCTCCTCGTCATGGAAAGCGTCAGGCTGATGAAGATGGACTCAGGTGATGGTTTCCCCCTCCGGCAGTGTGCCGGAACGGGCTCCTGATTGGTTTTTTGTGGCTCCGGAGGCTTGCGGTGGTGGAACTTCCAATCTAGGTTTCTTTTCGGAGGTTTGGGTATTTACAAGAATTTTTGACGTTGGAATCACGTCAAGGGGGGCCATGAGGCGGTGGCAAGCCTGCTTGGCGCGACCAGGGGGTGGCCGCACCTGGCAGGCTTGCCACTTCCTCGTGGCTCTTCTGGCTCAGTTCCAATGCTTCGGGGGTCTCTTTTGGTCCACAAAAAATCATACTAAATTTTCAGCCCATTCCGTGAAATTTTATTTCTGCACAAAAACGACACGAGGGTAGTTTTGCTGAAAACAATGTTAGTCCGGGTTAGTTCTAATAAAATCATACCAAAATCATATAGAATTATTGCAAACATGGCATGAATACTTCATAAATTATAGATACGTTGGAGACGTATCAGCATCCCCAAGCTTAATTCCTGCTCATCCTTGAGTAGGTAAATGATAAAAGAAATAATTTATGAAGTGTGAATGCTAGCATAGTGCATAAATTTGATCAATGATAGTTCCAAACACTTTTTCTAGCATCCTTATATCATAAACAGTAGCTCATCTCATAAACCTTCTCATGATGAAATAACAAGCTATCCACATGTTAAAGTATAGACTAACAAACTATGCTTTCAGTCAACAAACAATTGCAATTCATCTTATTTTCAGGAAGGGTCTATGTAAGAGCTTTGACTTAGCAAATTCCACATACTCAACTATCATTTAGTCTTCCATGATTACTAACTCTCAATGCATATTTGTAGAGCAAATGGCATCCGGAGAACACAAAGAAAGAGAGGGGCTTAAAGTTTTGCCTACCAACTTATTTATCATATAGATAATTGCCAACAATAATAATTCATGATCAAATATATTTTTATGGCCATATATGCCTAGATCATTCCCCAACACATGATGCTTGTCAAGAGAAAAAGGCGAAAAATAGGAAGTGGTGAAGATCACCATGACTCTTGCATAAAGGTAAGTACTAGAAAGTTAAAGATAGGCCCTTCGCAGAGGGAATCATTGATTTGTAGAGGTGCTAGAGCTCAAGCTTTTAAAACAAAAATGAATAATAATTTTGAGAGGTATGCTTTCATTGTCACCATAACAACCGAGAGATCTCGGTATCTTCCATGCTAGATACATTATAGGCAGTTCCCACAAAGAATGGTGAAGTTTTTTGTAACAGCCCGGGACCAACGCTCCAGAAGATTCCCCTTTTATTTACATTCTCATATGTGTTTCGTTTGGGTGTTGCATTCATCATCGCATCATTCTCATCATCTGCATAGCATCGTCACTCGTTTTTGAAAACTTGCATCCGTTGGTAGTTGTCGGTTCTCTCCGTTCATGTCGTCGACCGTTTCGAGACCAACCACACACACGCATGCGCCCGCGGAATCGTTAAAAACCGTTTTTAAAGCACGCGAAAAATATTCTAGGATTGGGTCAAAACCTGGCGTGTAGTCTTATTATAGCGTAGGTGGACCGCCTGCCAAATTTCGTCGCATTCCGAGTTCGTTTGATACCCCATCGGTCAATCATAGGAATGCGGTCATCGGTTATTCATCAGATGTTTTTCGGTGTTTCTAAACCCTCATGTCATGGGCCTCAAACCTCCCTCTCATCCCCACCTAGCCCATCTACATAGCCACCGCAGCCTAACCTAGCCCCCTCCACTTGCGGGCCGTCCGATCGAGATCGAACGGTCCGAAAACGGACAAAAACTGCTAACCCTAGCCATAATTAGTATAAATAGACCCCCACCTTCCTAATCTGGCTCCTCCTCTCTTCTCCTCGAAATGTGCACCGCCAACCTCCTCCCCGCCCACACACAGGGCCCGCCGAGCCCATCTAGAGCCTGGTGGGGCCCGGATCCCGCTGCCGCAAGCCCGAGCATACCGTCGCCTGCCAGCCTCGCTCCTCCTGAGCCTCCTTGCGCCCGTTCCTAGCTCTCCCGAGCCCCTCTATCGGCCTCGTCGGAGCCACTGACCCGCTGCCGGCCGGGGAGCCTCGTAGGAGACCCCACCGTCATCCACTGGATGCCCCATGCCTACCGTAGCCTGCTTCGCCCGAGCTCGCCCGCCATGGAGCTATGCAAATGGCCCCGTAGCTCGTCACCGGCCATGTCTCCGGCCATATTTGATGAGGGAAGCGCCAGATCCGCTCGTCCCCGCCCCGTTCCCGGCCTCCTCGTCGCCCAGGCTGCCGCATCCCCGTGGGAGCAGCGGCCTCCTCCGCGCCACCATGGCCTTCTGTCATGCGGGAGGTCAAAGGAGGCGATCTCCTCCCGAGCGCCAGGCCCAGCTCAGCGCCAGATCTGTCGGCCCAGCTCTCGCAGCCCTCAAGGCCTAGCCCATGGTGACCGCCCCTATTCCCTGACCAATGCGCATTTTAGTTATATTGCGCCCTCTGTGAACTGTTGGGCTAGCCAGTTTCGACCCGTGTAATTTTTTTCCAGTTTCTGCGAATTTAGTATTTTTCCCAGGAATTACAGATTTGTAGAATACTCCCTACACTTCATGCATTTAATGACTTTCAAACCGTGCATCGTATGTAAAAACTTAATATATGAAAAGTGACTAGAATTTTGCGTACATTCATAATTTCCAACTTTCACACATGATAAAAATACTTAAACTTGTTGTTTGCATTAATTTGCACATATGCCATGTTAAAATGATTTATTTCATAACTAATTAACGTAGCTCCGATGCAAATATTTTACATGTGTAACTTGGCTAGAAAAATGCGTAGAATCACATGGTGACATTTATTTTGCTGTTTAACAACTCTAAAATTGTGTTAGGACAGATCTGGACCAAATTCATATTATGCTTATGGGGATGTTTCAGAAATGCTATATGTTGCTTCCGACCTCATTTAAAATGCCTGGATGATGTAGTTTGTTATTGCTTCACCGTTTGCCATGTTAAACAACATTTAATATTGATGAGTTCCTAAACGAGAGTGAACCAAATAATTCGAACGTGGAGTTTCGTCATTATGCAACTCGTTGCATATTTAACTTCACTTAATATGTAGTGGTTGTTTGTCGTGCTTGCCATGCCATGCCTTGCATACTTAAACCGGACATGCATCATATTTGTTTGCGTATCATGTCATGCATGTGTTGTGGTGTTCCGTGTGTTGATTGTTGTTTTCGTATTGTTCCTTCTCGATAGAGTTCCGAAAGCGTTCGGAGTGTGAGGATTTTTTTGACTACGTGGGCTCGTATTCTTCCTGGACTCGTTCTTCTTCCAAGTGGGATCTCAGGCAAGATGACACATTGCCCTGGATACCACTACTATCATTGCTATGCTAGTTGTCTCGCTTTTATCGCTATGTCACGCTACCTACCACTTGTTTTTCAAGCCTCCCAACATTGCCATGATAAGCCTCTAACCCCTCCACATCCCAGCAAACCTTTGTTTGTCTATGTTACCGCTTGCTCAGCCCTTCTTATAGCGTTTCTAGCTGCAGGTGCAATTGCTTCCATGTGACAACATGGACATTCTTTTGTTATCACAATATTATTGCTATTTAATTTAATGCACTTATACACTTGGTAAAGGGTGGAAGGCTTGGCCTTTTGCTTGGTGTTTTGTTCCACTCTTGCCGCCCCTAGTTACTTCTGAACCGGTGTTATGTTCCATAATTGAGCGCTCCGAACATGCTCGGGGTTGTTATGGGGACCCCCTTGATCTTTGTTTTAGGATAAAGCTTGTCTGGCAAGGCCCAACATTGGTACTATTTGCTTAATAACATCTAAAATTTTCATATGGCATGATCGCCCCATGGATAATTAATCAACAACCCGGGCCAGTGCTCCTCATGAGTGTTGGTCCAAACTAGAGCATTGTGCGGGGCCACCCCAGGGCAACTTGGGTGATTTCTATTAGGCCACTGTATGCGTCGCTTATCCGCCGTGTCCTGAGAACGAGATACGCAGCTCCTATCGGGATCGTCGACATGTCGGGAGGCCTTGCCTGACTTGTTTTACCTTTCTCGAATGTCTTGTGTGAGGAACTCTGATCTTCTTCAGGCTATCTCGAGGTGTCGCATTTCCTTTGGAATTGCCTAGGATGATCAGGAGATCCGTGGTCGAGGTTATTCCTATGGCGTGTGGTTAATTTGTGATGGACGAGTTGGAGCACTCCTGCAGGGTTAAATCTTTCGGAAAGCCATGCCCGCGATTATGTGGCAAACTTGGAAACTTTGTTTAACACCCGGTCATAGAAAACTTGAAGTAAACTCTAATAAAATACACCAATTGTGTGCGTAACCGTGACTATATCTTCTCGTGAGTTCTTATCCGAAAGAGAACACAGTGGGGTTATGATTGACGTAAATAGGTGTTCAGGATCAGTTAGTGATCATTACTAGTTCACGTTCGTTATACGTAGGCCACTCACTTTACTTTCTATATTCGTAAGTTAGCCACTCAAATAAATGTTTAGTCCTATGTTGCAGCCTCACCACTTAACCATACCTCACCCATTAAGCTTTAATAGTCTTGATCCCCTTGGAAATGAGACTGCTGAGTCCCTATGGCTCATAGATTACTACAACAATAGTTGCAAGCACAGGTAATGCGATGATTTGACATGAGCGTGTTGCTTGTTTGATTTGGAGTTCTTCTTCATCATCATCAATCTAGGATGGGTTCCAGCTGGCAGCCTGGGATAGCAAGGATGGATGTCATTTTGTCGTTTGTTTCCATCCGTAGTCGGACCCTGCACTTTTGTATGATGTTTGAAAATGTTGTTGTATTGATGTGACTCTGATGTAGCTTGTGGCGAGTGTAAGCCAATTCCATATACTCATCTCTTCTGTACATGTACTTATAATGATATCCATTCTTGCAACATGACGAGATGCGCTTCTATCCCTGTCAAGGCCCTTGTGCTTAAATAAGGATATGATCGCATCTTGGGCGTGACATTTTTGCTCCCCCTCCACCAATCAATCACACTCCACGGTGAGCTCACATTTATAATTTCAGATTTATGATATTCAATTCATTCAACCATTTACTCATAGGATACAAGTGAAGCACGAGAGTAAATGACAAAACTACTCCAAAACATATAAGTGAAGAACAATGATTAGTCAAACAATTAAGTAGCTATGTGAGGACTTTATCTCTCTCTCTCAATAAATATTTTCAGATCTGAGTATTTTATTTAAACAGCTAGCAAAAAAATAGCACTCAAAGAATAGCACACATCATGTGAACGAATATAAATTTAGCCTCAACATAGGCTAACCTATAGTTGACGAAGAGAGGTGGGACGCTTAGCATCCCCAAGCTTAGATGCTTGAGAATTCTTGAAATATTTACTTAGAGTGCCTTGGGCATTCCCAAGCTTGAGCTTTTGTAACTCGTTCAATCCTCTCATATCATGGTTTCACCTATTCTCAAAAACTTCATCCACACAAAACTCGAAAAGAACTCGTGAGATAGATTGGTGCACATAAGAATAAATCAACACTTCATGTACTGCCAAGACAAGTTGCACAATAATTTTCAAACATTAGGTATTGTATACTATCATTTCCGCAATTTATATCTACCAATATAGGCTATGGAAACTATAGGATAAGTAGATAACAAAACTATGACAACAATCTGTCCAAGCAGAACAGTCTGTAGCAATTTATGAAAACAGTGTACTTATGTAACTCAAAAAATTATGAAAATTTAGGACATGCTAAAAAATTTATATGACAACACTTTTTAGAAAATTCAAAAACTTTCCATGTTCTAGTAAAATATAAAATTCAAACACTACAGTAGAAGTTACTATTTTTACCCAGCACATATCAAAACATGCAATGCAAGCATCCTAAGGCTATTCTTGGAAATTTTATTGAAAAACAGGATTATAAATAACACCTAACATAGAAACACAAAATAAAATGACGCTCCAAGCAAAACTCATATTATGTGACGAATAAAAATATAGCTCCATGTAAGATATACCGATAATGTTGAAGACGAAAGAGGGGATGCATTCTAGGGCATCCCCAAGCTTAGACGCTTAAGTCTTCCTTGAATATTACTATAGCGACCCGACTCAAAACGAGTCAAGCCTCTGTGTGTTCTGTGCCATCCCTGGATCAGTATGCTGGCACACACAGTACATCAATGTATATATCCAAGTGCAATCACATGTACATAACGTAAAACTGATATATACCTTAAAATAGCAGCGGATACAGTCAACGGGAGTGGAGTCCCAATAACACCAATGGCAAGTTGAGTGCGGACCGTAACCCTGAATCGTACTCTTACCCGTCGTAGAAGAGTATCTGCAACATAAGACGTTGCAGCCGTGTCGGTTAGTACATGGAATGTACTGGCAAGATCACCATAGTAGAACAGAAGAATAAAGGCTATTCTATATGCAAAGGCTTTGTGGCTCTGTGTCTGAGTTTTTGCATAAAAGCTGATTTTATTTTCCTGCAACAAAGGAATATCAGGAATTTCACTATGGAGTTACCTATCATGACATGGTTCCGCCAACCGATGCCCACAAGTATCATTAAGTTGCCCACAATTAATTATCAGTCTAGTGTTGAGAGTTCGGAGATAGATCCAAGTCCAGAGGCTCAAATTGTCCGTAACCGGGGACATGGCTAATCGATTAGGTTTAACTCTGCAGAGTGTTGTGTACTTTACCCACAAGATTCGTTCCCTCCTGGTAAGTCCTCGCACTGCATGGTGTTTGAGGATAGGATGAACGAAACATGGTCTTTCAGAGTGCTTCCCTGACTATCCGGCAGTGCCCATCCAATCCTAACATCGACTACATCTCGTAGCACTGCCTAGACAGAGTCACAACAAAGATCAACCAAGCCAGAGCCCATAATGACTTGTGGCTACACAGGTAAGCTTCCGGGCATGAAGTATTCATCCTTCTCTTTGAGTCTGGGTGAAGCTTTCCGCAAGATGTCATGTCACTTCCCCATGTATGCCGGCCATCCACTGGTTACTCCAGGGTGCCCATCAATTCCATCCTTCACCCAGTAGTGTGTATTGAAAACTTGTTTTCTCGAGTCTCGGAGTCTTGAGGTCTTGAAGATGCAGGACTTGAAGATGCCTTCATGAAGTTGTCGTCTTGACGCAGAATCCTTTTTCTCACACCACTCACGAACACTCATACCAGACCCCGTCTACTTTAGCATAGCATTGCACTAACTAGCATTCCCGGGGCTTTAGTAACAAGTGGTGGGTTCCTACCTCATGCATTCTACTCAACTACAAGAATTTCAATAACACTACGGGAGGGATTTGTTGAATGATGTCACTACATGCAATAAAACATAGGTATGAAATAGATGGTCAAAGTGAACTTGCCTGTAATTTTGATGAAGATAAGATATCGCTCTCAGAAATAACTTCATAGAACTATTCGTCACTCTCCGATGAAAAATCTAATCAAACATTGCATTCATATAAGCAATCATACTATCAATCAATACTAACACCCAATAGGAAACACACAACTAAAGACAACAAGGTTGTGATGAAGGAAATACTTAAGACAAAATTTAGAATCAACAAAACTACATCAACACAATTAAGGTGGTGATGAAGGAAATACTTAAGACAAAACTCAAAATAACAAAACTACATCAACAGAACTAAGATTGGTTTTCCACTACAAACAACTATTTTCAATAGTAGCAAAACAAAAACAAAGTAAAATATAACAGAAGTATTTTAGTAAATATTTTACTTAGAAAAAAGAATTACTTTTGAAGAACAACTAGAAATCATGAAAACAACACTCTAAACAAACATAGGTTCTTTGCATAATAAACTAACAACAAGAAAACAAACAAAAAAATAAAAAAATACATAACAACTCAGTTAATAGAAAGTAAAACTTTGTAAAACAATTATTTTAAATATTTTCAAAAAAGAACTCAACTAGCAATACTAGAGCATCTCAACAAAACAAAACAAGACAAAGCTATGGGCTCTAAGTTTAGGTGGCTAAACTATTATTCATATAAAACAAAACTTTTTTTTGTAACCAAACAAATAGTTAACAGAAAAGAAATAATAAAAATATTTATTATAAAACAGAATTAAATCATCTAAAACTTTTGTGAAAATAATCTCTACTAAAACTAAGTTGTTTTATAAAACATTACCTAATGAAGAGGGATATAGATTCCTATACTAAACTAAACTATTTTGTTTAAAACATTTCTTAACAAAAAAGTATTACCAAAAACTTTATTTGAAAACAGAATCTAATTACTTAAAACTTTTGTTAAAAGAATTATTACTAACTAATTTGTTTTTAATAAACTATACCTATTTGAAAAAGGGTATAGGTTCCTACAATAAAAATTCATAAACTAAACAAATTATCTTTTGTTAACAGCAAGTAAATTACTAAAGTTTAGAACAACAGAACTAAATGAAATCTAACACATAAGTTAAATCAAATTCAGATTTCAAATTAAACCAAAAGAAAATCAAACTAATTAAACTAATAGGAAACTAAAACAGATTCTGTTTTGGTTAAGAATCCTAATCAAATTTATCATAAAAATTCTCAAACTTTACCTACTCATAACTAAGATCACTAGTGACAAGTAGCAAAAAGAATTAACTAAATATAACTTTTTAAACTCAAGATATTCAGAAAACAAAATTTAAATCAAATCTGTTTAAATTCAAATTCAAATATTCAAAAATAGTCAAACCTGGTATCTACAGAAACTAGATAACATTTGTTACACAATGCAAAAAGAATCAATCAAAAACTCTAAATATTTTAAAAGATATACTAAAAACAAAAAGAGAACACACTCTATTTTCTAAAACAAAAACAGAAAAAGAAAAATTTAACTAACGGTTAGTGGTCTACGTGGCTGCCTCTGATTGGCTACGGAGTGTGTGTGCTAGAGTGTTTCGGGCGGACGGCCGGACTAAAGAGGAAAACAGTTCGCATTTATAAAATTTCTAATCTGGATCGTAGGATCCAGATCCAAAGGCTGAGGAGGGAGGGGATGCTCACTGTGGCGGTCGTGGCGGTCGCCGGTGACGTCGACGGCGGCCGGAAGCAGGTGGTGGTCGGGGAGGTTGCTCCGGTGGTCGAGGAGGTCGTCGGAGAGGTCCAGGCGACGGCGGTGATCGTCCGGAGTCGATTGGTGGTGTCGGACGGAGTTGAGGGCGAGGGAGACGACGACCAGGTGTGGTGATGGGTTCGGTCGGGGCAAAGCTCCGGCGAGCTTTGGCGCAGCGTTCTGGTGAGGGAGAGAGAGGGATTTGAGGGGGGGGATGGAGTGCGAGGGTGGACGGCTACTTATAGGGCCGCGGGTGGGCAAAGGAAGGAAGGGGAGAGAGATCCGGCGAGGAATGGATCGCCGGCGTCGGTCGCGGGTGCGAGGAAGGCGGTGACCGCGCGGATCTCGCAATCGGTCGGGGCGGGACCCGCTGTCAGAGAGAGAGGGAGAGGTTTGCAGGGGCGTCGGTGGCCGTTGGAAAGGAAAGTCGGGGGGGTTAATGCTGTGGGCCGGCCCGATCCGTTTTAAAATCTTTCCTTTTCTATTTTCCAGCACAGTAAAACTCATTTCATGCATTCAATATAATTCCAAATATAGGAGTAATATATATCAAAATTAACAGAAGAATAAATGCCATTTATTGAACATTTTTATTCTGTCATTTGAATATTTGAAAAAATAATATTTTTAGAAATTGCCTATTTGGTTTTAAAAGCTTTTGCAAATATATATTTTTCAAAATACCCCCTGGTTTTATTGCTCAAATAAATCACCAAGAAGTCCCTGGTGTGGAGTGTCATGTTCCTCCCTCTCAAAAACTTTGTCAAGGGGTTTGAATGCTTACAAATTCAAATACGAAATTCAAATATGAAAGTCAAACTCCATATGAGAAATTTTCAAATAGTTTTCAAATTCCCTTTGTAAATCGTTTCATGTTGAAGAAGTCATGTCATCTTCTCTCACTGATTTGAAATGTAGGAATCTGAATTCAAACACAAAGGGGAAAGTCATTTTATTCCCTCTCATCCAAAAGTTTTCAAAAGTTTCAAATTTTCACTCAATTTCAATCACTCAATACAAACAAACATTCATTCTAATATTTATTATAACATTCCAAAATTTGGGATGTTACAATTACCTTGGGGGTGACTTGTACACCCACAAGCTTAGGTTCTTGTTACTCCTTGTTCTCCCAATATCGGTGTCTCACCCAAAACTTGAAAACTTCAACCACACAAAACTTAACGGAACTTCGTGAGAAGGGTTGGTGTAATAAATAAATATCATTCACTTAGGTACTGTCAAGACAAGATTCATGATTTTTTTAACATAATACCTACTGTATTATATCATTACCATAATTTATACCACTAAATATAAGCTATGGAAACACAAAAACAAGCAAACTATGTATGCAAAACAGAATCTATCCAAAAACAGAACAATCTATAAAGATCTGAATGATTACCTTACTTATCTATCTCTAAAATTCCTTAATTGTTAGAAAAACTCAAGTAATTTGCATATAAATGTTTCGTAAAAATTTCAGAATTGTTTGACGCTCTAGTAAAATGAGATAATTCATATACTGGATGCAAAACTTTCTGTTTTTTGCACAGGACCAAACAAGCAAGTATCCACACTATCCCAAAGACTTTACTTGGCACTTTATTGAAATAAAAGACACAAAACATGATTAATACAGTAGATTAATCATGTGAACACATAAAAACAGAAGTTAAAATTGTTGGGTTGTCTCCCAACAAGCGCTTTTCCTTAATGCCTTTTAGCTAGGCATGATGATTTCAATGATGCTCGTATAGGAATAGTAGTTGAAACATGCAAGAGAGTATCATGAAACTCATGACAAGAACATTTAAGTCTAACACACTTCCTATGCATAGGGATTTTTTGAGCAAACAATTTATGGGAGCAAGAATCAATTAGCATAGGAAGGCAAAGCAAGCATGACTTTGAAACCTTCAATGCATAGAGAGGAAACTTGATATTATTGCAATTCCTACAAGCATATGTTCCTCCCTCATAATAATTATCAGTAGCATCATGAACGAATTCAACCATATAACCAACACATAAAGAATTATTTTCATGATGCACAAGAATAGAATTTTTATTACTACCCACACAAGCAAAATTCCTCTCATGCAAAGTAATGGGAGCAAACTCAACAAAATAACTATCATGTGACACTTGATTGACATAACCACATTGAATATTAAAATCAAGATAATAGGTTTCATGGTTGTAATTACTCTATATAGCATACGTGTCATCACAATAATCATCATATATAGGAGGCTGATACGTTTCCAACGTATCTACTTTTCCAAACTCTTTTGCCCTTGTTTTGGGCTCTAATTTTCATGATTTGAATGGAACTAACCCAGACTGACGCTGTTTACAGCGGAATTGCCTTGGTGTTATTTTTGCGTAGAAATAAAAGTTCTCGGATTGACCTGGAAATTTATGGAGAATATTTTTGGAATTAATAAAAAATATTGGCAAAAGAATCAACTGCAGGGGGCCCACCACCTGTCCACAAGCCTGTTGGGGCGCCCACTCCCTAGGGCACGCCGGGCAGGCTTGTGGGCCTCCTACTGCTCCTCCGACCTTGTTTCCACTTCTATATATTCCTATTCGGGGAGAAAAAATCAAAGAGAAGAGTTCATCGCGTTTCACGATACGAAACCGCCGCCACCTCCTGTTCTTCCTTGGGAGACCAGATCTGGAGTCCGTTTTGGGCTTCGAAGAGGGGAAATCGACGCCTTCGTCATCACCAACCATCCTTCATCACCAATTCCATGATGCTCTCCACCGTTCATGAGTAATCTCATCATAGGCTTGCTAGACGGTGATGGGTTGGATGAGATTTATCATGTAATCGAGTTAGTTTTGTTAGGGTTTGATCCCTAGTATCCACTATGTTCTGAGATTGATGTTGCTATGACTTTGCCAAGCTTAATGCTTGTCACCAAGGCCCGAGTGCCATGATCTCAGATCTAAACCTAGTATGTTTTGATGAATATATGTGTGTTCTTTATCCTATCTTGCAAGTTGTATACACCTATTACGAGTTATGATCCTCATCCCCCAGGGTGCCAATAACTGGGATTCTTTCCGGTGATTACCGTAGTTTGATGAGTTCATGTATTCACTAAGTGCTAATGCTTTGGTTCGGTTCTATATTAATAGGAGGCATTAATATCCCTTAGTTTCCAATAGGACCCCACTGACACAGGAGGGTAGGACAAAAGATGTCATGCAAGTTCTTTTCCATAAGCGCGTATGACTATATATGGAATACATGCCTACATTACATTGATGAATTGGAGCTAGTTCTGTGTCACCCTATGTTATAACTGTTGCATGATGAATGCTATCCGACATAATTATCCATCACTAATCCATTGCCTACGAGCTTTTCACATATTGATCTTTGCTAAGTTACTTTTCCGTTGCTACTGTTACAAACACTACAAAACTGCTACTATCACTTTGCCACCGTTACTCTTACTACCATATTACTTTGCTACTGAATACTTTGCTGCAGATATTAAGTCTTTCAGGTGTGGTTGAATTGACAACTCAGCGGCTAATACTCGAGAATATTCTTTGGCTCCCCTTGTGTTGAATCAATAAATTTGGGTTGAATACTCTACCCTCGAAAACGGTTGCGATCCCCTATACTTGTGGGTTATCAAGACCTTTTTCTGGCGCTGTTGCTGGGGAGCATAGGTTTATTCTCTGAGTCACCTAGGATATATATCCGTTGATCACTATGAGGAATCTTAAAGATCCAAAAACCAAGATCTACCCCTCAACTACGAGGACATGTAAGGAACTGCCATCTAGCTATGCACTTGATTCACCTTCTGTTATGAGTAAATTTGTGACGCCACCACCTGCTAGTAATTCTGATATGTCGCAAGTAATTGATGATGCTCCTTCTGCTATGCATTGTAATGATCCGACTTGGAAGGTCAAGCCTCTATGTTCTGTGCCATCCCTGGATCAGTATGCTGGCACACACAGTACATCAATGTATATATCAAAGTGCAATCACATGTAATTAATGTAAAACTGATATATACCTTAAAATCTCAGTGGAAACAGTCAACGGGAGTGGAGTCCCAATAAACACCAATGGCAGGTTGAGTGTAGACCGTAACCTTGAATCGTACTCTTACTCGTCGAAGAAGAGTATTTGCAACATGAGACGTTGCAGCCGTGTAGGTCAGCATTTTGAATATGCCGGCAAGTCACAAAAAGAGGGGGTGAAAATAATCATCTATACTATATGCATATATGGCAGGTGGGGCTATAAGTTTAAGTTTTGCGTAAAGCAAATTTTTCCTACAAAAAGAGAGGGGGCAAAAGCAAAAAATATTACTACAAAGTTGGTTGTTTAATGAGATGGTTCCACCAACCAATTCTCATACCCAAGTTAACAATAATACCCTCATCATTATAATTATTTGTGTTGAGACGTCTTGATAGTTTGAGTTCCTTTGGCTCAAGTTGTCCATGATTGTGGACACGCCTAATCAATTAGGTTCGAGTACTCTGCAGAGTTTTGCACACGTTCCCCACAAGATTTGAGCGCCTCCGTTGAATTCCTTGCACTTCAGGGTGTTTGAGAAACAGCTGACCAAAACATGGTCTTTCAAGGGGTTCCTCTGACACTTTGTCGGTGCCCATCCATTCCTACCGTTCTTCTACATCTCGTAGCACCGGTTTTCCAGAGTCACCACAATGTCCAACCAAGGCACAGCCCATAATGGCTTGTGGCTGTGCAGGTAAGCCTTGGGTCTTGAAGTATCCATCCATCTCTTTGTTCCTGGGTGTACCTTTCCGCATGAATACTGGCACTTCTCCAGCAACACCTAGGCTAACCACTGGTTTCTCCAGGGCGTCGTTCATACCGTCATCCACCCAGAGGTATGTTGAAAACTTGAAGTCTTGAAGTCTTGATCATCATGTAGGTCTTGTAACAATTTATCTCACAACTCTCATGAATCACACAACCAACCTCGTATACTAAAAGCATAGCAAAATAACGTTTCCCAGTTCCAAGGTGTCAAGGGTTTGAGGGGTGCCTACCACATGATACTACTCAAGTAACCAAGTTTCTAAGTACCTACTTTGCATGCAATGGGTGGAGATGGTAGAACTAATGCAATAAAAACATAGGTAAAATATGATCAATGTGAACTTGCCTGGTATTACTTTATGAAGATAGTCGCTCTCACAATCTGGATAATTCTACTCGTCACACTCCAAAAATTCTATCGTAAGCAAATAACATTCAATAAACATTCATGCCAAAACAAAGAACCGAAAGAACGCAAGAACAAAACATGTCTTGGTGTGAAAATAAAAACATACTAAGGTTAAATAAGAAAAGATAGGTTCTAACTGTGTTGTAAAGTGAAAGTGGAGGAATCAACTCAAAAGAGTTAATGGATGATGAACTATTGCTATATAAGCTTAGGTTGGAGAGACTACGGAAGACGATCCAAAGTATGGGAGAACAACATGAATGTTGTTTGACAAATAGTATAAGACATAAGAATTTATTTGTAGATAGAATTTAATTGAAATGGAGCACTACAACACAAGTTATAGCGAATTGAAGTATGAAATGAATTGTGAATTCAAGTATGAATTGAATTTGAATTCACAAAGGTCAAAGGAAGCTGAACCGAAGTATGATGGTTATGAATAGAAATATATGACACGAGTATTTAGGGGCAAAAGGAATCAATTGAAAAGGAGTTACAGTTTGCAAGATATGATCAAATGAAGGTTCGGATTTAAATTTGAATCGCTCAAATTTGATTGGTTCAAAGATTGAAACTAATGATGTTACTATATATGGGAAGTCAATACGAACGTGTAGAAAAAGAATTACTAGGTTCAAAATGATGGATCAAAAGTTATAAGCAATTCAATATGGCATTGAATTAGCTTAGTACGGGGTGTGAACACATTTTGGGGACTAATAGAGAAGTCTGAGCAAGATCAAAATTATATGTTGAAACAATAACACTAATGATGTGAACGGAAAGATTACTTCGATACGAATCCGACGCAATTGGATTCATCGGAAACGGAGCTACGGATAAAAAGATATGATCAAAAGAAGTTTGAATATAAATCTGAATAAATTTTGAAATTTGAAAATTTGAAAAAGTTGACGTGATAGGTTGATTGGATAGGTGAGGTCAAGACGAAAATCTAGGCGTTGGTTTCATCTAATTTGCGTGAATAAGTAAAAAGTTATGGCCATTGGAAAAATTAGGGCCAAGCTGTTTTACGGAAGAAAAAGTGCTATGTCTAAAAGAATACTAATACTACTATGGTAAATACGGAGACTAATTAATAATCTAATTACTCTACCGTATAGTAGTATAGAAATATTAGTCTAGAGATATTAAACTACAGGAGTATAAAATAAAATACGAAGAGAATACCTTTAGAATGCAGAGAAGATATAAATCCAAAGAAAAGACGACTTTCAGAAATCCCATCGGAGAGAAAAAATATTTTTATTTTAATAAACCTAGTCAAACCGAACAGATTCGATTCAACCCGAAGTGAATGATTTTTGGGTTCACCTATGGGTCTATATTTATAGATACAAGGAAGGTCCAAAGGTCTAAAGCTAAGCAAGGTGGGACTAAAAAAATAGATTAGAAATAGATGAAACTTAAAAGGAGAGGCCACCGGATGGGCCAAAATGGCTTCAGCCAGCCGTGAGTGCACGTGCAACAGTATTTTCAAAAAAAACAGATGAACGGTGTTTCGATGCGAATAGTGTTTTCTGTTTTTTCTTTTCCTTTAAAAACAGCAAACAAAAACAAATAAACAAAAATAGACAAACATTTTATATATAAAAATTATCAGAATAAAATTTCCTATAACATAACCATATTTTCAAGACCAAATAAAATATATTTTTTAAATAACTTTTCTTGCAATAGCTTTGGAATGAAAAGGAATTTGGATTTCAAATAAATTGCAAATATTTTTTATTTTAAAATTTGAATCAAAACATTGTCTCTGATTTTGCAGTCTCATTTACCTCCTCTCATTTGATTCTTTTTTTATATGCAGTTTTGAAAATATTCGAACTCAAAATTGAATAGGGAATCGAAATAGAAATTTTTGGGGAAGTCATTTTATTCCCTCTCATTAAATTTTCAAAAAGTGTCAAATTCCACTCAGTTTGAAACAATCAATCACACATCATTCAAGCAAACAACCATAATTATTTATTTAATATAACATTCCAAAATTTATAATTTTGGGATGTTACAAACTACCACACTTAAAATGAATCTCGTCCTCAAGATTCGAAGAGGCTAGAAAGAAAAGGTTAGGGTTTGGGGGTACTCTAGCAAAACCATTGATCTGAAAAGTGTGGGTGCTACCACACTTAAAATGAGAGTTACTGGTCCCTCAAAATTCATGCCAATCCTCTCGGGTCCTTGGTGATATTTGTCTCCTCACATTGTTTACAGCTCCTTCGGTGTTGCTCTTCCGTTATAGTCAAAAAGTTTCATCAGAATCTTGTGTCCTCGTATTAAAGCATATTTCTTCCATTACTGAGTCTTCTTAACTGATAGGCCTCATGGCCATTCTAAATAACTTATCGATGATCTCATGGTGGTCTACCATTTGTGGATATCCTGCAGTGAAATGGGTCTTGGCTTCATTCCTCGCCGTAAAATAATCCTACGTGTGACAACAACTGCCATGTACAAGGGGCTTTCATCATACCATTCTAAGGCTAAAAAAGCTTCAAAGAATGTCGTCTCTTTACTATGGGTAAGTCACTTAGATTTACCATTCCGAATAGCAAGAGAAATGATAAGAGTAAGTCGTCATGGTGATAATCCATTCCACACCCAGATCTTTACCTTGTATAAGGTTTAGTGAATCTCGTACTCTAACACTTGGGCTTCCTCACAAGAGTTGCAGAAATTTCTCTTGTCCATGAGCGAAGTTCAGGTAAATCCATTGATTCTGCAAGCTAAACAAAGCATCTATCATTTCTTCACAACTCTCGGGTTTTCATATCCTCCTACGAAGAAGAAAAAAACGTTTGCTGATGATATCACTATTTCTTCCATATCCTTATTGATTCCTGGGTCCCTAGATTATGGGTCCAATACAATACTCGACAAATTTAGCGCATCCTTGTAGTTACTACTGTTCCATATTCCATCATTACACCTCTTTTAAATCCAATACTCTTGGGGTAACCAACATATTGAGATAAAATGCAAACTTATTTTTATCCAAACTCCACTTAGTGGAATGCATTTCCAGTTCCATTGGTCACGTGTTGTCACAGAGTACTACCATCCTTAAAATGCACAAATTCATTCATAGACCATATTTCTCATATCCTCGAAAATGGTCAAAAACAGAGCAACAACTCATACAATTTAACATATGAAAACATGACACATCAATTTTATTGATTCATGAATTCATAAGAATCTCTGAGATTTCCATTACATAACTCAACTCCAAATCCTCTTGGAAATAAGAGTGCTTCCTACTACACTTATTAGCAATATTAAGATCTCAACTAATCAGCTCGAGCTTTTTCGGGTCTAGATAGTCAATGGCATAATGTCATGCTTCCTTGCAATGAAAACAAATGACTTCTGACAAGTCTCGAGATATCTTGATGACTATGTAAGATTCGTGGGTCCTTGGCTTATTTTCTAGGGAGTTATTAGAGTAGTCACCAGAGTCCTTGCATCTGAAACACCTGATATGACTAAGGTTCTTCTTTACAGGAATTGGGCAATTTCTTGGTATTCTTTTTCTTCTTCTTCGTGGGTGTCTTTGTATTGATGAGGGCTTCTATTTCCTGTGGGTCAAAATTCACTTCCACTATCGAGAATTCTCCTAGACACTCTTTCCCTTTCTACGTCCAGGACTTGAAAAATGTCCTTCCTCTCCACATGAGTAGTAGGCATTGGAAAAAAATGTTGTCAGGCCTTTTCCATCAGGGTCATCAATATCTTCCTTCCTCACAGGTTGTTCAAAAATATTCTTGAAGGAGTCCTTCATTTCTTCTTTTTGCTTCTTGACAACTTGTTGCACCTTGGATAAATGTGGCACTGAGGTGGGTAGTGGGTGGTTCCTTCACACAAGAAACAAGTCTCCTAACTAGTCAGGCATTCCTCAGTTGGCTAATTTTCTTCACAATGAGGGCATCCATCCTTGTGTTCTTCCTGGGCGTGTCCTATTTCTCCATAGATCTTGAATTCACAAGGCTTCTTCATTTTATGATCACATGGCTTCCAGATGAGACGAGATCCTAACAAAGTCTTCTTGAATTCTTCCCAAGTTCTTGCTCATATCCATCCTTGGATAGTTTGATGCACCTTCCACCATGTTAAGGCACCTCTGATGAAGTACCGTAGAGAGTAAGGAACCATATGTGTGCTTCCAACAACATATTCCTTAATGTGGTCCTCCATTTTTTGTATCCATTTTTCAACCTCCAGCTGCATCATTGGTTTTGAGAGTACAAGTCCTTCATTCATCATCTATTGTGTCTAAGGGTTTGGGATAACATACAAGAGAGGGATAGGGAGAGATACACACAATACAAATAATAGTTTTGAAAATAGGTTTATTTGTGGCTGTCAGAAAAACACACACAAATGACAACTCAAAAATCATCGTGTCTAACGTGAGTATATAACAGGGGTTTGGTCCTCTAAAGGTCTTATAAATCTTGTAATTCTTCACGGCCTTCGAATTCTTCGGGTCTTCATAGTCTTTAACTCGTGTAGCTTCAATTCTTCTAATGCATGGTGAAATCTTCTTTACTCTAAAGTGGCCATCAATTGTTTTGATATCTTGTCCTTCTCGAAGTGGTCTCATTTGATACTTAGTGTGCCCAAAGGGGAAAGGGTATTGTCTAACTATTTGAGGTAAGAGAGAACATTTGATAAACCTCAAATAAGATCAGAAGTAAAGTATCTTTTGAAAACAAAGTTTTTCGAGAAATCCTTTCCTAAGGGCTTTCCAGTTTTTAGGGTCACGTCCTACAGTCAACATGTGCTCTGATACCATTTCTGTAACGACCCGACCTGGAAGGTCAAGCCTCTGTGTGTTTTGTGCCATCCCTGGATCAGTATGCTGGCACACACAGTACATCAATGTATATATCAAAGTGTAATCACATGTAATTAATGTAAAACTGATATATACCTTAAAATCTCAGCGGAAACAGTTAACGGGAGTGGAGTCCCAATAAACACCGATGGCAGGTTGAGTGTAGACCGTAACCCTAAATCGTACTCCTACTCGTCGAAGAAGAGTATTTGCAACAAGAGACGTTGCAGCCGTGTAGGTCATCATTTTGAATATGTCGGCAAGTCACAAAAAGAGGGGGTGAAAATAATCATCTATACTATATGCATATATGGCAGGTGGGGCTATAAGTTTAACTTTTGCGTAAAGCAATTTTTTCCTACAACAAGAGAGGGGCACAAAAAATTATTACTACAAAGTTGGTTGTTTAATGATATGATTCTACCAACCAATTCTCATACCCAAGTTAACAATAATACCCTCATCATTATGATTATTTGTGTTGAGACTTCTTGATAGTTTCAGTTCCTTTGGCTCAAGTTCTCCATGACCGTGGACATGGCTAATCGATTAGGTTCGAGTACTCTGCAGAGTTTTGCACACGTTCCCCACAAGATTTGATCGCCACCGCTGAATTCCTCGCACTTCAGGGTGTTTGAGAAACAGATGACCAAAACATGGTCTTTCAAGGGGTTCCTCTGAGACTCTGTCGGTGCCCATCCATTCTTACCATTCTTCTACATCTCATAGCACCGGCTGTCTAGAGTCACCCCAATGTCTAACCAAGCCAGAGCCCATAATGGCTTGTGGCTGTGCAGGTAAGCCTTGGGTCTTGAAGTATCCATCCATCTTTGTGACACCCCAAGTGTTGTCCCTACCTTTTATGTCATCTGTCTTGTATGAACCTTGTTGCCATGAGCTTAATGAAATGTTTTTGCACCTTGTCATACCATGTCTTGTTCTTGCATTCATGCATCATGCATCATTTCATTCATCATGGCATGCTTGATTCATATGTGGCCTTGTGTGGTTGGTTGTGATCTTGTGTTTTGTGTTGTGTTGTGGTTGGAGTTATGTGGTGCACCTCCTTGTCTTCCCCTCTCTTTTTATTTTCAACAAAACCAAACCCAATGCCCTTTATTTTTCCCATGTTATTTTATCAACATATTTAACTTGCTTTAAAAATTGTTTAAAAAATGTTCAAGCGGTAGCCTATAATGTTTAATATTGTGTGTGTGGTTCTTTTGTTGATTTGAGCTTTACGTATTTGGGGTTTTAAAATAAACAGGGGCTGTTATTTTTAAAAGTATTTAAATTAATTGTCCTAAAAATCATCTTGATAGTTTTAGTAAATAGAGCATTTTATTTTCTATGTCAAAGCATTTTTGTTCTGCGCAAAAATCCTTCATTTTACTCTGGGTTTTTCTTTCTGTTGTTGTGATTTAAAAAGGAGAAAACTCCTCTGTTTTATTTGTTTTGTGAGAGTGTGTGCAGTGGGCCTTGCCTTCCCCGTGGCCCAGCCCGCTCGAGGGAACGGCCACCTGCCCCATCGTTCTCCATCAGTGAGCGTGTGAGAGAGCAGAGAGAGCGCGCCTCTGCCCATCCGTCGCCGTCAACCCCGAGGGTATTTAAACCCCCTCGGCATGCGTGCCCCCTCTGCTAGGGTTCCTCTTCCCCCTCTAGCCGACGCAGCTCCCTCTCCCTCTCCATTCCTCTCCCTCCTCTCTTCTTCCCCTCTGTCAAGTAAGTTTCAAAGAGAGTTTAGAGAGTTCAGAGAAGTTCGCTGGCATCCGCTCGTCGCTTCCGTCGACCTCGTTGACGACCATGGCGTCCAGGAGCTCGGGTTCCTCCCCGCGTTCAATTCCTGCCGCTAGGAGCCTCGGAGAGGCTCTGCAGCGACGACCCCTTCGTCGTCTTCGTCGGCGACGTTCCGCTCCGTCGTCTTCCCCTGCTTCCACTCCGGCGCTCGTCTTCGACCCCCTCCGTCGTCATCTTCTCCTTTGGCCGCCCCATCGTGAGCAGTCGATCCTCCGTCGTGCCCTCTGTTCTGATACGTGCGCTCGTTTCCGCCGTAGCTCTGCCATAGTTGTAGGTGTTTTTGCCGTGTGACTCGTCGTGCGTTAGATGTGGGGATGCGACCCCCGCAGCTTCCCCTGCTCCATTTCCCATTGCCGGTGAGGCCGTGTGCTCGCCGGAATTGCGCGCCGTCGTGCTCTATTGCTGTAGGTGTTGATTCTGTCAGTTTCGTCAGGTTAGGCGCGTGTATGAGTGCCTTAGTGGGCTCGTTCCCCTTCTTTGTTAATAGCCGGGGCCGTGGCGTAGTGGTCAGGCTCGGGGAAACGACCAAGTGATCGTGGGTTCGAACCCGAACCCCTCCCCCCTTTTTGTTTTGTGTTGTTTTCTTCCTTTTTGTTTTATTTCTTTTGTTTTTTCCTTCTCTGTTATATATGTGTGTGTAGGTGGTGTATGTGTAGGTGTCTTGCATTTGTAGTGCATGTGTGTGTGCACATATGCATGTGTGTATGTGAGTGAGAGTGTGTGTGAGTGTATAGTCATATGCAGATGCATATGCATATATGCCTTGTGCATATGTGTGTGGATGATCACCCACACACACATGAGCATGTGTGTGAGTGTGTGTGCCCATGTGCACTTGTGCATGTGAGGTGGTGTGTATGTGCCATTTGCATTATGCATATATGGTGCATGTGAGTGTGTGTGTGGATGAACACCCCCTCATGGGTGGTATGTTCATGAGAGAGATTGTGCTCATATGCCCTTAGGCATATGAAGCCCTGTGTGTGCTCGCTTGGTAGTGTGTGTGTATAGAGAGTGTGTGTGTGTGTAGGTGACTAGTAGGTTTTCCCCACTTGTCATACCTTTGTTTGTTGGTATATGCATGTTTTGTAGGATTGATAGCTCATTTCCATTGTTAGCTCAATTTCCAAATCTGGTTATGTCCATTTATGCTCATGTCCATTTAGAGTAAGTTTTAACTTATAAGATTAGGTGGTGGTTTTGCTAGTATATTTGGGCCATGTTGCTTCACATGAACATATGAGTATGACACATGTTTTTGGGGTAGAAAGAGCCAAGGAATCCATTGGCGCTTTCAGATTTCACTTTTGAGGAAGTTTATAAAACTGTCATTTTCCGCTGTGATGCTACTTTGTCATTTTTGCATGAATTAATCCATGCTTGCTTTGGGGCATGTGCCAACATGGAAGTGCTAGTGTTTTATGTCTATTATGCCATGGTATTATTTATATGGGAATCACCCATATAAGTGGGAAACATGCTGCAAAGTAGCTAACTTGATGTTTCTGTTTTCACCATGCTAAATATTTCTAAGTCTGAGAATCTGCTGTTATTTTTGTGCCATGAAGAGTGGTTGACATCTTGTGATATGTTGAGAATTAGCTCATGCTCAGTGCTAGTATTTTGAAGTAGATGTTGTCTACTACCACCCTGTTAATTTTCATGCCAAGCAGTGGTCTGTAACACCTTTAACTTGTGTTGTCAACATGCTACCAGATTAACTCAGATTCCCGAAAACTGTTATTTTCACCAAGTCCCGGAAATTTCATCGTGCCAACTTGATAGCTTCATGCTTATTGATGTGTGCCTCCTTTCCAGATTGTGTATTTGGATAATTTGATAAGCGTGTTGTGTAGTTTCTGTAAATACCTTATTTGTCTCTGTAGGGTTCCTGTAGCTCCAGTTGTGGGCTGTGTAATTTGCTATGTTGCTGTTTTGTGGCAGATTGTTTATCTTATTGTTTTGTGTCTTGTGGGAGCTATACTCCGTGGAATTGCTTGATCTTTGGGTCTATTGTGGTTGTTTTTTCATTACCTAACAATTGGCTATCTTGGAATGCCAAGAATTAGCCCTTGGCCTTGTTGTCTTGTGTTTTGCCTTCGTACCTTGTCGTGAGTGTAACGTGAGAACCATGGCTCCGTTTCTTACGTTCTTCATATGTTTTTTCGTCGTTTTCACATGATACATCCATATTTGCCATCTTCATGCATGTCTAAATAACTTAGCTTAAGGTTCTGTCCAGATTCATTAATATCCAACTCTTGCATGTGAAACATGACTAGTTAGGATTGCCATGTTAAAACTCCTCACCTAAGCATACATCATTCTTGTTTGTGCATTGCACCATGGTTGCTTGTTTATTCTTGCTGTTTCTTTTGGGTAGACGTGAACGTTGAACCTAAGTACGAAGAGCTAGGCGAGTACAACTACGAGGATCCCGCTACTTGTTTCACTGAAGAACCAACAAGCAAGATGATCGTACCCGGATCCCGATACTATTTTCGCTTGCTAGTTTCTCTGCCTTATCGTTACAATTGCGCTACCTACCACTTGAATATCAGCCTCCTAATTGCCATGATAGCCTCTAACCCTCCACATCCTAGCAAACCTTTGATTGGCTAAGTTACCGCTGCTCAGCCCCTCTTATAGCGTTCTTAGTTGCAGGTTCAGGTTGTTCCATGTGATAACATGGGTTTGGCATAACACAATATTATCTGTTATTTAATTTAATGAACATATATATCTTGGTATTGGTGGAAGGCTTGGACTTTGGCTAGGTGATTTGTTCCGCTGTTACCGCCATAGTTTCTTGCTACCGGTGTTATGTTTTCCATACTTTGCACTCCTAACATGATCGGGGTTGTTATGGGGACCCCCTTGTTGATTCGGTTGAGATTAAAAACTTGTCTGGCAAGACCCAACATTGGTACTACATTTGCTTAATAACTTAATAAAATTTGCATAGGGCTTTGCAACCCCGTGGATAATTAATCAACCCCCGGGCCAGTGCTCCTCATGAGTGTTTGTCCAAACTAGAGTCGTGTGCGAGGACAACCCGGGGCAACTCGGGAGATTTCTATTAGGCCACTCTACGCTGCACTCATCCGGTCGTGTCCTGAGAATGAGATACGCGGCTCTTATCGGGTTCGTCGACACGTCAGGAGGTCTTGCTGGATTTGTTTTACCTTTATCGAATGTCTTGCGTGAGGAATCTGACTTTCTTCGGGGCATCTTGAGGTGTTGGAATTCCTTTGGAGTTACCTATGATGATCATGAGATTCGTGGTCGAGGCTATTCCCGTGGAGTGTGATTATTTGTGATGGACTAGTTGGAGCACCCCTGCAGGGTTAAATCTTTTCGTGAAGCCGTGCCTGCGGTTATGTGGCAACTTGGATATTTGTTTAACACCTGGTTATAGTAAACTTGAAGTAAACTCTAATAAAATACACCAACTGTGTGAGTAACCGTGATCGTCTCTGCTCATGAACATGATCCGAGAGAGAACATGGTGGGGTTATGATTTACGTAAGTAAGTGTTCAGGATCTCATAGAGGTCATACTAGATTCGATCATTCATCGTAGACCACTCACATTTAACTTCATGTTACGTAAGTTAGCCACCATAAATGCTTAGTGTTGCTGCAAACTAAACACATACCCCATCCCTTCCTTTAAGCTTGAATAGTCTCGGTACCCGGGGGCTTGATTGCTGAGTCCTTGTGGCTCACAGATTACTACAACACTCCAGGTACATGTACAGATGAGTACGTGCAGGATGATCTAACGCAGCTCTAGTGGGAGTATGATGAGGAAAGATTCAGGATGTACGTGACTTATCCAGACGAGTAGGGGTCCATGGTCGTGATCTTTGGGATAGTGAGATAGTATCATTTGCATCTATTTTATTGTCTGATTTCGTCCGTAGTCGGACCCTGTCTTCATCTTGATGATTTGAACTCTGTGTGGAATTGTAATTTAGTATGTGGCGAGTGTAAGCCAACTTGTATACTCATCTCTTCTGTAATGTATGATGCATGATGCTATACTTGCGAATGACAAGATGCGCATCTATCCCTTGCGAGGCCCTCGTGCCTTAATATGGATAGGCGCGCATCTTTGGAGTGACAAGTTGGTATTCAGAGCCATATGACCATAGGAGCCTTTGCTTGATCGAATTTGGCCGAGTCGAGTCTAGTTAAAATTATTTTGAGTCTAGTTATATCAGGGAGTAGGATTCTTTTTACTCCTCTTCTATGCACTGGTGATGTATTTGACTTAGGAATTTCGATTCTACTCCTCTTCTCGCTCAAAAAAAATTAGGATCACGCGGGTATTTTGGAGTCTATATGATACCGATGTGACAGGGTTCTGTCTTGGTGCCTCTTGTCTGACTTGATTTCTTCTAGGGAGTCGAGCTCCAGGGAATGTTGGCACATCCTTATCATTCAGCTTCCTTGATATCTCAGGACGGAGATTGTTCAGAATTACTTCAATACTTGTCATGGTAAGATAAGGTCGGAGTCACCCAGTACTGGGGAGGCGTCCGGGGTACCACCATGGTTTAGTATCGTTGTAAGTTCAAGGATTCGAGTTAGATGAATTTGCGAAAGCCTCTGGTTATGTGTTGAAGGATGGATACAGTTGGGGTGTAGGATTGCTAGTTGTGTGAGATATTTCCTCCTTGTATCCCCCACACCGGATTGCATAACTAGAAAGTTTTCGAAAGTTCTTAGGTGGGAAATCTTGTAGTTATCTAGGATCATCTTCTTTAGATGTATGTGGGCATATACATTTGTTCGAGCACTTAGCTCAATACTTTTGTGTTATTGCAAGTGGCTTCTAATATCTGATGATGTTATCATAAACCGAAGAAGCATTCTTACTAATTTTTCAGTAGGAAGGCTGTGATGTTATTTGTTCAATTTCTTTCAAGCATTTCATTCAGCTTTTCAATTCATCTTATCAATGTGGTGCTGATGTGTTTTGTCCATCTTCAGGATGGCTCCATCAACTCGCAACAATCCGGGTCGTGATGAGGAGTAGACTGATGTTCCACCTCCACCACCACCCCTGCCTCCGCCACCTCCTCCTCCAGAAGCTTGGCAAGCTATGATGGCTGCAACCAATGTGAACACTCAGATGTTGCTCAGGCTGTTGCAAGAAAGGGAGCAAGGTCAGCAAGGTTTTCAAGGGAATTTTTAGAATCAACCTCAGTTTGCGACGCTCAATCAGTTCCTTGCCAACCATCCCAAGTCTTTCACCTGTTGTGAGCAGCCTTTTGATGCTGATGATTGGCTTCGTGATATGAGTAAGCATTTTGAGTGCAGCAATGTCAGGCCAGAGGACTTTGTCAGATTTGCATCGTTCCAGCTCAAGGGTCAAGCAGCTGATAGGTGGCAGCAGTACAAGGATTCCAGGGGCGATCGTGTTGTTACTTGGGACGATTTCTGTCGTGACTTCAGGGCTCATTACATTCCGACAAGCTTTGTCGAGGAGATGTGTGAGAAGTTCAGGCACCTGAAGCGGGGAAGCAAGTCTGTCTATCAGTACAACATCGAGTTCCAGAATCTAGCCCGCTTTGCTAAGCGAGATGTTCTAGATGACAAGGCTATGATCTATCAGTTCAGAGGTGGTCTCAAGGATGAGCTTCTGCCAGGCCTAGTTCTTCAAGAGCCTCGTGAGTTTGATCAGTTCTACAACATGGCTTTGAAGGTCGAGGCAACTCAGCTCAAGTTGGAGAACTCAAGGAAGCGTTCAAGGGATTCATATTCGTCTTCTTCCAGCTCTCAGATGGTTCCTAAGCAGTAGAAGTATTGGGTGCCAAATCCTCCTCGGTTTCGTCCTCCTCAGCAGCAGAAGTAGTTTGGTGGTCGTGGTTCTTCCCACCCACCCAACCCAGGATTTGAGCAGAGACCCCAGGCGTCCAAGGAAGTTCTTGTTCCTCCTCCAGGCAATGTTCGTCCGCTTTCTGAGGCGACTTGTCACAAGTGTGGCCAGAAGGTTCACTATGCAAACAAGTGCAACCAGCGGCGTCTTCCGCCTCCTCCTCTAGTCAGGCCTCCAGGCAATGCTATGGTGAAGCATAATCCCAAGTTAGTTCGGGTGAATATGGTGAATGCAGCTGAAGCAGAGCAGTCCAATGATGTGATTATGGGTAATCTCTCAGTTAATTCTATTCCTGCAAAACTGTTATTTGATTCTGGTGCATCGCATTGTTTCATGTCTCGCCCTTTATTTGTCAAGCATGAGTTTGATTATCAAGATTTGCCTAAGTTCTTGTTTGTGGTGTCGCCCGGTAAGATGTTGAATTCTAATCGCATTGTTTGGGATGTTTCTATCAAGATGGGCAATTATTCTTTTCTGGCTTCTCCTATTGTTCTCGAAAATTCCAAAATTGATCTCATTTTGGACATGGACTTCCTGGCTATGAATAAGGCTTATATTGATTGCAAAGCAAAAGAAGTCAAGCTGACTCATCCTTCAGAAGATGTGATTATTTTCGCAGCTCGCGATGACACAATTCGTCTCTTTGCTCTTAATGAGAAGGGTGAAATCTCGGCGATTTCTCAAATTCCGGTGGTGAATGAGTATGAAGATGTCTTTCCAGAAGAATTGCCAGGAATGCCTCCGCACCGACCAGTCGAGTTCGTGATTGATCTCGAGCCAGAAACTGAACCAGTTCGCAAGCGCCCGTATAAACTTGGCCCCGAAGAGCTGAAAGAGTTGAAGAAGCACCTAGATGAGCAAGAACGTCTGGGCCGGATCAGACCAAGTTCTCCATGGGATTGTGGTGTTTTGTTTGTTAAGAAGAAAGATGGCACGGATCATCTTTGTGTCGACTACCGTCCATTGAACAAGAAGACAATCAGAAACAAGTACCCACTACCCAACATCAACGAGTTGTTTGAGCAACTGAAAGGTGCCAAGGTTTTCTCGAAGCTTGATCTTCGCATGGGTTATCATCAGATTCGCATTCGCGAAGAAGACATTCCTAAGACCGATTTCAGGCCGAGTATTGGCTCTTATGAGTACACTGTCATGTCGTTTGGTCTTGCGAATGCTACTCCAACCTTCTCAAGAATGATGAATTTCATTTTCTCTCCTTTCAAGAAGGAATTCATCTTGGTCTATCTGGATGATATCCTTGTGTTCTCGGAGATAGAAGAAGAGCATGCTGAGCATCTCCGCCTTGTGCTTGACAAGTTAAGGGAGCATCGATTCTATGCCAAGTTTTCCAAGTGTGAGTTTTGGCTCGATGAAGTGTTCTACCTTGGGCATGTCATCTCTGCCGAGGGAATTAAAGTGCACCCTGAGAAAGTTGAGGCAATCTTGAAGTGGGAACCTCCTCGGAATGTGAAGCAGCTTCAGAGTTTCCTCAGGCTTACTAGTTATTGCAGAAGATTCGTGGAGAACTTCTCTCAAATTACTAAGCCTCTGTCCAATCTCCTCTAGAAGAGTGTCAAGTATGTTTGGTCTCCTGAGTGTGATGTGGCATTCAATACGCTCAAGCAGAGACTAACTTCAGCTCCAGTTCTTGTTCCTCCTGAGCAGTCAAAGCCTTTCCAAGTATTCTGTGATGCTTCTCTGCAAGGTCTTGGTGGTGTTCTCATGCAAGATAACAAGATTGTTGCTTATACCTCGCATCACTTTAAGCTTTCCGAGAAGAACTACCCCACTCATGATCTCGAGTTGGCGGCAGTTGTGCATGCTCTAATGACTTGGAGGCATTTGTTGTTGGGTAGACCAGTTGAGGTGTACACTGATCACAAGAGCCTGAAGTACATTTTCACTCAACCCAATCTTAATCTTCGGCAGTCTCGTTGGGTGGAAATGCTTGAGGACTTCAATCCAAGCATTGAGTATACTCCTAGGAAAGCAAATGTCATTGCAGACGCTCTTAGCCATAAGGCGTACTGCAATAGTCTCATCTTGAAGCCTCTTCAACCCGAGCTTTGTGAAGCCTTCCGCAAGCTCAACCTTCAGATGATTCCACAAGGATTTCTTGCCAATCTTCAAGTCTCTCCGACTCTGGAAGATCAGGTTCACTAAGTGCAGCTTCTTGACGCTATGGTGAAGAAAGTGAAGAAAGGTGTGGCCAAGAGCATTCTGAAGTATAAGTGCTTTCAAATTGATGACAAAGACACCTTATTCTTTGAGGACCATCTTGTGGTTCCAAAAGGTGATCTCAGAAAGGTTATCATGGACGAAGCACACAATTCTCTTCTATCCATTCATCCAGGCAGTTCCAAGATGTATCAGGATCACAAGCAAACCTTCTGGTGGACTCACATGAACGTGAATGAGTGTGATGTTTGTCGCAGAGTGAAGGCGGAGTACCAACGTCCAGCAGGTTTTCTTCAGCCTTTGCCTATCCCAGAGTGGAAATTCGATCATGTGGAGATGGATTTCGTCACTGGGTTTCCCAAGTCCAAGAGAGGCAACGATGCCATCTTTGTGGTTATCGACAAGCTGACAAAAGTTGCTCATTTCCTACCAGTCAAAGAATCTATCTCGGCAGCTTAGCTTGCAGAGTTGTATACGTCAAGGATAGTATCTTTGCATGGTATTCCTCAGCTCATCTCTTCTGACCGTGGAAGCCTCTTTACTTCCATGTTTTGGGCGTCCTTCCAGAATGCTATGGGTACCAAGATCCATTTCAGCACTGCGTTCCATCCGCATACAAGTGGTCAAGTTGAGAGAGTCAATCAGATCCTTGAAGATATGCTCAGAGCCTGTGTGATTTCATTCGGCATGAAATGGGAAGACTGCCTTCCATATGCTGAATTCTCATACAACAATAGCTTTCAAGATAGCTCAGGCAAGTCCCCATTCGAGATTCTCTACGGTAGGAAGTGTCCTACCCCGCTTAACTGGTCTGAAACCGGTGAGCGTCAGATATTGGGCAATGACATGATCACTGAAGTAGAAGATATGTGTCGTGTCATTCGTGAGAACCTCAAAGCAGCTCGATCCCAACAGAAGGGTTATTACGATAACAAACATCGGGATGTTTCCTTTCAAGTGGATGATCTAGTCTATCTCAGAGTCTCTCCCATGAAGGGCACTCAGCGGTTTGGAATTAAAGGGAAGCTAGCTCCTCGTTTTGTTGGTCCTTTCAAAGTGGTTGGCAAGAGAGGTGGACTTGCTTATCAACTAGAGCTTCCTCCAAATTTTACAAATGTGCACGATGTCTTCCATGTTTCTCAGCTCCGGAGATTCTTCAAGACTCCCGAGCATACCATTGACCTCCAAGACATTGATCTCCAAGAAGACCTCTCTTATCGTGAGCATCTAGTTGCAATTCTCGAAGAAACTGAGCGTAAGACTCGCAACAAGTCTATCAAGTTCCTCAAGGTGAAGTGGTCTCATCATTCTGACAAAGAAGCTACTTTGGAATGCGAGGACCTTCTCGGTTCTGAATTTCTAGACTTCTTTTGTTCCTAGATCTCGGGTCGAGATCCTCTTGTAGTGTGGGAGAGTTGTGACAGCCCAAGTGTTGTCCCTACCTTTTATGGCATGTGTCTTGTATGAACCTTGTTGCCATGAGCTTAATGAAATGTTTTTGCACCTTGTCATACCATGTCTTGTTCTTGCATTCATGCATCATGCATCATTTCATTCATCATGCCATGCTTGATTCTTATGTGGCCTTGCGTGGTTGGTTGTTATCTTGTGTTGTGTGGTGTGTGGTGGTTGGAGTTATGTGGTGCACCTCCTTCTCTTCCCCTCTCTTTTTCTTTTCAACAAAACCCAACCCAATGCCCTTTATTTTTCCCATGTTATTTTATCAATATATTTAACTTGCTTTAAAAATTGTTTAAAAAATGTTCAAGAGGTAGCCTATAATGTTTTAATATTGTGTGTGTGGTTCTTTTGTTGATTTGAGTTTTGTGTATTTGGGGTTTTAAAATAAACAGGGGATTTTATTTTTAAAAGTATTTAAATTAATTGTCCTAAAAATCATCTTGATATTTTTAGTAAATAGAGCATTTTATTTTCTATGTCAAAGCATTTTTGTTCTACGCAAAAATCCTTCATTTTACTCTGGGGGGTTTTCTTCTGTTGTTGTGATTTGAAAAATAGAAAAACTCCTCTGTTTCATTTGTTTTGTGAAAGTGTGAAGTGGGCCTTGCCTTCCCCGCGGCCCAGCCCGCTCGAGGGAACGACCACCTGCCCTGTCGTTCTCCGTTAGTGAGCGTGTGAGAGAGCAGAGAGAGCGCGCCTCCGCCGTCCCCTTTTTCGTCGTCCGTCGCCGTCAGCCCCGAGAGTATTTAAACCCCCTCGACGTGTGTGCTCCCTCCGCTATGGTTCCTCTTCCCCCTCCGGACACCGCGGCTCCCTTCTCCCCCTCCATTCCTCTCCCTCCTCTCTTCTTCCCCTCTGTCGAGTAAGTTTCAGAGAGAGTTCAAAGAAGTTCGCCTGCATCTGCTCGTCGTGTCCGTCGACCTCATCGAGGACCATGGCATCCAGGAGCTTGGGGATCCTCCCCGCATTCAATTTCCGCTGCTAGGAGCCCTAGAGAGGCTCCGCAGCGACGGCCCCTTCGTCGTCTTCGTTGGCGACGTTCCGCTCCTTTGTCTTCCCCTGCTTCCACTACGACGCTCGTCTCCGACCCCCTTCGTCGTCGTCTTCTCCTTCGTCCACCCCATGGTGAGCAGCCGATCCTCCGTTGTGCCCTCTGTTCTGATACGTGCGCAAGCTTGTCGTGCCCGACGAGCCTGTGCTCGTTTCTGCTGTAGCTCCGCCATAGTTGTAGGTGATGTTGCCGTGCGACTTGCCGTGCGTTAGATGTGGGGATGCGACCCCCGTATGTGCAGCTTCCCTCTGCTCCATTTACCCTCGCCGGTGAGGCCGTGTGCTCGCCGGAATTGCGTGTCGTCGTGCTCTGTTGCCGTAGGTGTCGATTCCATCAGTTTCGTCAGGTTAGGCGCGTGTATGAGTGCATTAGTGGGCTCGTTCCCCTTCTTTGTTAACAGCCGCGGCCGTGGCGTAGTGGTCTTGCTCAGGGAAACGACCAAGTGGTCGTGGGTTCGAACCCAAACCCCTCCCTCCTTTTTGTTTTGTTTTGTTTTCTTCCTTTTTGTTTTATTTCTTTTGTTTTCTTTTTCTTTTCTGGTATATATATGTGTGTGTAGGTGGTGTATGTGTAGGTGTGTTGCATGTGTAGTGCATGTGTGTGTGCACATATGCATGTGTGTATGTGAGTGAGAGTGTGTGTGAGTGTATAGTCATATGCATATGCATATGTCTATATGCCTTGTGCATATATGAGTGCATATGTGTGTGACTATACATAGGCGTGAGGTCAAGACGAAAATCTAGGCATTGGTTTCATCTAATTTGAGTGAATAAGTAAAAAATTATGGCCATTTGAAAAATCAAGGCCAAGCTGTTTTACGGAAGAAAAAATGCTATGTCTAAAAGAATTCTAATACTAATGTGGTAAATACGGAGACTAATTAATAATCTAATTACTCTACCGTATACTAGTATAGAAATACTAGTCTAGGGATATTAAACTACATGAGTATAAGAGAAAATACGAAGAGAATACCTTTAGAATGCTGAGAAGATATAAATCCAAAGAAGAGACGACTTTCAGAAATCCCATCGGAGAGAAAAAAATATTTTTATTTTAATAAACCTAGTCAAACCGAAAAGATTCGATTCAAGCTGAAGTGGATGGTTTTTGGGTTCACCTATGGGTCTATATTTATAGGTAGAAGGAAGGTCCAAAGGTCTAAAGCTAAGCGAGGTGGGACTAAACAAATAGATTAGGAATAGATGAATCTTAAAAGGAGAGGCCACCGGATGGGCCAAAATGGCTTCGGCCAGCCGCGAGTGCACGTGCAGCAGTATTTTTTCAAAAATAAATAAAAAGAAAATCCCGGATGAACAGTGTTTCGATGCGAATAGTCTTTCCTGGTTTTTTTCTTTTCCTTTAAAAACAACAAACAAAAACAAATAAACAAAAATATACAAACATTTTATATAGACATATTATATATCAAAATTTTCAGAATAAAATTTCCTATAACATAAACATACTTTCAAGACCAAATAAAATAGTTTTTAATTTTTTTGCAATAGCTTTAAAATAAAAAGGAATTTGGATTTCAAATAAATTGCAAATTGTTTTTTTAATTTGAATCAAAACATTGTCTTTGATTCTGGAGTGTCATTTACCTCCTCTCATTTGATTCTTTTTTTATACGCGGTTTTTGAAAATATTCGAACTCAAAATTGAATAGGGATCCGAAATAGAAAATTTTGGGAAAGTCATTTTATTCCCTCTCATTAAATTTTCAAGAAGTGTCAAATTCCACTCAATTTCAAACAATCAATCACACATCATTCAAGCAAACAATCATAATTATTTATTTAGTAGAACATTCCAAAATTTATAATTTTGGGATGTTACATGCATGGTGCTTATGATGATACTTTGCTTCATGATATTGTGCCACTTGGTGATTTCTTGATGAACAAATTGCTATAGCCAATGCTGAAACTGATAATATTTCTGAATCTGATGAAATTATTGAAACTGAACACCATGATACACCTGCTAGACCTAGCTCTCCTAGATATGAAGTGTCGGATATACTTGAGGGTTATGTTATGGAAGGAGAGGTAGCTAGGGACTTTCTTGTTTGTAAGGATAGAGATGATCTTAAGAAATTGCTTCGCAAGTGGTAGGAAAAATCTTTGAATGCTAGAATGCAATATGATCCTAAGTTTGCTACTTCACCTATCTTCGTTACTGAGAAGGATTATGAATTCTCTGTTGATCATGAGTTAATTACTTTGGTTGAATGTAAACCTTTCTATAATTATGAATCTGAAACTATTGTGGCACATCTTACCAAATTGAATGATATAGCCACCCTATTTACACATGAGGAAAATTTTGCTATTACTGTATTCTTAAGTTGTTTCCTTTCTCATTAAAGGGTGATGCTAAGATATGGTTTAATTCTCTTGCTCCTGGTTGTGTCCGTAGTCCCCGGGATATGATTTATTATTTGTTTGAAAAATATTTTCCTGTCCATAAGAAACAAGCTGCCTTGCAGAAAATATTTAACTTTGTGCAACTTGAAGAAAAGAGTCTCCCACAAGCTTGGGCAAGGCTTCTCCAATTACTTAATGCTTTGCCTGATCATCCTCTCAAGAAAATGAAATACTTGATATCTTTTATAATGGACTAACCGATGCTTCTATGGACCACCTAGATAGTTGTGCTGGTTGTGTTTCTAGGGAACGAACTATTGAACAAGCTGAATTACTGTTGAATAATATATTGAGCAATGATAATGATTGGACTATTCCTGGACCACCTTCAAAGCCAACTCCAAAGAAAAGAGGTATTCTATTCCTCAGTCCTGAAGATATGCAAGAGGCAAAGAAATCTATGAAAGAAAAGGGTATAAAAGCAGAAGATGTTAAGAATCTACCACCTACTGAAGAAATGCATGGTCTTGATAACCCGACACAGGTAGTAGAGGTAAATTCTCTCAGTAGATTTGATGAAGGAGTCATTCCTTATAATAAGTCTGCTAGCCAATGCTTGGCTGAATTTGATAATTTTATTGTGAAGCAAGAAAATTTCAATGCCTATGTTAGTAGACAATTAAAACATAATTCTTATATGCTGGATTGCTTGAGTGATTATTTGAATAGAACTGTCAATCATCTTAAGCTTATTAGTAAACATGTTTCCATGGTAACCACTCAAGTAGAACAAGTACTTAAGGCTCAAAATGATTGCTTAATGAGATGAATAGTAAAGACAATGATCATTCTGTTAAATTTGTGACTAGAGGTGGTAGAATGACTTAGGAACCTTTGTATCCTGAGGGACATCCTAAGAGAATTGAGAAACATTCTCAGAGAGTTAATACTGATGCACCTATTCCCTCCAATAAGAGTAGGAGAGAGAATAATGATAGTACTTTGCATGCTGCTAGTGAACCTGTTATAGATACATCTGAGAATCCAAATGATATTTCTATTTCTGATGCTGAGACACAATCTGGTGGTGGACATGACCCTAGTGATAACATTAATAATGGTGTTCATGTTGAGGCTCAACATAGTAATGATAATGATGTGGAGATTAAACCTTCTGATGATCTTGATAACCCACAATCTAAGAATAAAAGATACGATAAAAGTGACTTCATTGCTAGGAAACATGGCAGAGAAAGAGAACCATGGGTTCAGAAAACCATGCCCTTTCCTCCCAAACAATCCAAGAAAACGGATGATGAGGATTTTGAGCGCTTTGCTGAAATGCTTAGACTAGTCTTTTTACGAATGCGCTTGACTGATGTTTTGAAAATGTCTCCTTATACCAAGTATATGAAAGATATTGTGACAAATAAAAGAAAGATACCGAAAGCTGAGATTTCCCCCATGCTTGCCAATTATACTTTTAAAGGAGGAACCCCTAAGAAATTAGGAGATCCCGGAGTACCTACTATATCATGCTCTATTAAAGGAAATTATGTTAAAACAACTTTATGTAATCTTGGAGCTGGTGTTAGTGTTATGCCTTTCTCTTTATACCGTAGACTTGATTTGAATAAGTTGACACCTACTGAGATCTCTTTGCAAATGACTGATAAATCAACTGCTCTACCTATCGGTTTTTGTGACGATGTACCTGTCGTAGTTGCAAATGCTACTATCTTGACACACATTGTTATTCTTGATATTCCTGAGGACGACAGTATGTCGATCATCCTTGGTAGACCCTTTTTGAATACTGCAGGGTCTATTATTGATTGCAACAAGGGCAATGTCACTTTTCATATTAATGGTAATGAGCATACAGTACACTTTCCGAAGAAACAACCTCAAGTTCATAGTATCAACTCTATTGAAAAAATTCCAATGATGATTATTGGAGACTTTGAGTTCCCTCTTCCTACTGTCAAGAAGAAATATGATATACTTATTGTTGGGGAAATGCATATCCCCATTGAGGTAACTTACTGTTATTCGAAAATTCTTCGGTTTCAAGTTATTCGAAAGAAGTTTGTTAATAAGACTTGATCAACCTTATTGATGGATTCCTTCTGATGAGCATGAGATGGACGAATTTAGAAAGCACAACTTCCTGTACCTAACTTTTACTTTCTGTTATCTAGATGAGATTAAGTAAAAATGCTATTATTTTTCTATTTTCTGAGTTTCCCGTGCAATGAAAAAGTGACCTAAAAATAAAAGTTTTTCAAATGTCCTGAAATTGGAGTATGATTTTTTCCGGAATATTTAAGAATTTTTGGCACTGAGTATGCATCAAGGGGCTACACCAGTGGGCCATAAGCCTGGTGGGCGTGCCCAACCCCTAGGTGCGCCCTGGTGGCCTGTGGGTCCCATGTGCCCCCCTCCACTTATTCCAAAACCCATTCACTTCATCTTCCTCCAGAAAAAATCCCACCATTGCTCAAACCCGTGTTCTAGCTCCTCTTGCTGCCATTTTCGATCTTCTTGCTCAAAGCTCCATTCGCTAAACTGTTTTAGGGGATTGCTCATCGGTATGTGACTCCTCCAATGGACCAATTAGTTTTTGTTCTAGTGCCTTATATATTGCATATTTTTGTTGTTGTGGTGACTGTGTTTTTTAGCTTGCATGTCAAATTTGTATGGTCCCAAGTAGTTTTGATGCATGATTTAATCTCTGGGCACTTGAAGGAGTAGATGCTATGAGTTTTGTTCAGTTTTCTTCGCCTTTATTTTCATTCACTAAAAATTTCAGAAATTTTTCTGAGAAAGAAAAGATGTTGAGGAGAATGTACCAAGGTGATTCCTCGAGCAAGAAAGCCCTGCGACTCGTGTTATGTGAGCCCGATTTTGAACCACCAAGGGAAGCTCGAGTACTGCCTTGTGAATGACCGTTGGATCAACTCATGGACAATGTCGGATTCAAGGAAGAGTTTTATGCGTACATAAGGAATGCTGGCCTTGAGGATTTCATTTCAGATCGACCGAAGCAATATTATCCACTCACTGATTCTTTCATGCGGAGGTTTGAATTTTCATCTAGGCGTAATTCTCATTCTGTTCTATTTAATCTTTATGATAAGACCTATACCATGGACCTAGAAGATTTTAATGATGCATGCAAAATTCCACAGTGGGGTAGTCATAGCGATCCTCATAGAAATGAATATAATGATTTCCTTGCTAGCATCACGGTGGGAGAAACTAGAATCATTACACAAGCTACCTTGGGGAGCATTCACTTTCTGGCTATACATTATTTTGCTCTCTTCATAGGTAGATGTATTAACGGTAAACATGAGCATAGTCACCTTTGTGTGCCTGATCTGAGTATTCTTAAGAGTGTTGTAATGGTGGATAGACGATATAACTTGGGGCCTATTATTGCCAGGAGGTTACATCATAATGCTAAGGATGGAGATTTCTTTGGTGGAATTTATGCCACCCGTGTAACTAAGTATCTTGGGGTACCCATAAGAGAGAATGATATTGAGTTACCCCTTGATTTTCTTGATTATGCGGCTTTGGTGAGCTACCAGTTTCTTGAAAGAAACGAACAATCCCTCCAGTACAAACTAATTTTTGACAAGCAACATGTTGTCCATGTTGGCCTTCCTGCTCCCGCCTTCTTTAACTTTCAGGAAAAGCAGAGATATTTTATAATGAGAGAGGAGGCAAACGAGTACGAGCGAAATGCAGAAACCGCTCGCCTTCACGTGTAGTAGTTCAGGCGGTAGCCGCCGGAGCCCAGTACAACCCCAACTTTGACTTCGGATATTATCCGGGCCAGCCATGGCCCTAGACCAACTTAGGCCAAAAGCCTAAGCTTGGGGGAGTATGTATTTCTCACCGACATTACATTCATGTTCACACACTCATTTCAGTTGTCGGTGTTCATAATTTTTCATTGCATTATCCATGGTAGTTTATTTCTTGTTTTGTTTTCTTCTTGTGTGTTTAATTAACTTTGAGGAAAATACAAAAAATTAGCTATAGCTTTATTTCCAAGTTGCCTAGTTGTAGCATTAAAGAGAAAACCCAAAAATATTTCTCGTTCTTGTTTTTGCTTGCTGGGAGCTTTCCCGTGTAAATAATTTCCTTTCTTTTCTTTGGGTTGTAAGTACAAGACCACGATGACATGTTGAGTGGCTCTCATATGCATTATTGTTTATCTTACATAAAGACCATATTGCCTTGTCTTCTCCTTTGGTTTATTGTTTGCAGATTCCAGCTTAGTCCAATGCACGTGCACTCTTATTATTATTCACATCGTTCTGTTGTTCAAGTGAAGGGAAATAATGACGATATTTGATGAAAATATTGAGATGGAGAAAAGCTGGTATGAACTCAACCTATCTTGCTTTTGTAAATATGATTAGCTTATCATTCCAAATTCAAAACATTATGGGTTGAACATGTTTGCAATGACAATTAGAGATTATAGTTATTCATGCCATGCTTAACTGGCTAAGAGTGGATAATGGTTCGTCTTGAGTGCCAACATGTGCATTAAAATGGTTGTGATGTAGTATGATAGAATGATATCCTCCTCTGAATTATTCAAGTGGCTTGACTTGGCACATGTTCACGCATGTAGTTGAAACAAATCAACATAGCCTCCATGATGTTTATGTTCACAGTGAATTATATCCTACTCATGCTTGCATTCAATATTGGTTAATATCAAAGCATGTTGATGATTGTGTCGCGCTCTAGTTGGTCGCTCCCCGGTCTTTTGCTAGCCCTCACTTGTACTAAGCGGGAATACAACTTGTGCATCCATCTCAATAAACCCAAAGTGGTTCCATATGAGTCCACCATATCTACCTATATGCGGTATTTACCTGCCATTCCAAGTAAATTTGCATATGCAAAACTTTAAACCTTCAAAAAAACTTTCTGTTGTATGCCCAAATCGCTCATGTGGCGACTGGGGGTTGTTAGTATCTTCCATGCTAGGTGGGTTATTCTCACGATACGTGTTGATTCACTATCATTCACGAGAAACTGGCTGGTAATCGGGATGCCCAGTCCCATGCTCGAAATAAAAAGCAAATTATAATTAAACAAAACTCCCCCAGGATTGTGTTTGTATGGACGGTACCCGTGGATTCGGACCGCCGTGGAGTGTGACTGATTAGTGGACGGGGAGTAAAAACTTTACCATTCAGTTTGGGAACCGTCTATAATGTATCTACCATGGAAGATATTGAAAAACTCTTGGTCGTTATGTGAGCAATCAAAGAAAACCGCTCCAAAAATCATTACTTATCTCTGTTTTAAAAAGCTGGAGCTCTGGCACCTCTGCAAATCAATCCTTCCCTCTACGAAGGGTCTTTCCATTTACTTTATTGTTGAGTCATGATCCTCTTATAAAAAGGCACCAGTTAGAGAGTGACATCGTCATTTGTATGCCTTGCTATTAATTGATATTGAGTATGAGCATGACTGGATCTCTCTCACCGTCAATTGCAATGTTTAGTCAATCCTTGTTCTCCAGAGGTGCTCTGCATTTATGTTTGCGGTCTCAGAAAGGGCTAGCGAGATACCATTATGTCACATTGTATCATGATTGTTTTGATAAAATTGTTATCATCCGAGACTTATTATTATTGCTCGCTAGTTGATTATGCCATTGATATGAGTATCTTTGCTAAAAATCTGAACATAAGTTAGACATATTTACAACAGCAAGATCAAACAGAGTTTGTAAAACTTTTTCTTTATCACTTTTAGTTTATCAACTGAATTGCTCGAGGACAAGCAAAGGTTTAAGCTTGGGGGAGTTGATACGTCTCCAACGTATCTACTTTTCCAAACTCTTTTGCCCTTGTTTTGGACTCTTATTTGCATGATTTGAATGGAACTAACCCAAACTAACGTTGTTTTCAGCAGAATTGCCTTGGTGTTATTTTTGTGCAGAAATAAAAGTTCTTGGATTGACCTGAAAATTTACGGAGAATATTTTTGGAATTAATAAAAAATATTGGCAAAAGAATCAACTGCAGGGGGCCCACCACCTGGCCACAAGCCTGTTGGGGCGCCCACTCCCTAGGGCACGCCGGGCAGGCTTGTGGGCTCCTCCGACGTCTATATATTCATATTCGGGGAGAGAAAAATCAGAGAGAAGAGTTCATTGCGTTTCACGATACGGAGCCGCCACCACCTCCCGTTCTTCCTCGGGAGACCAGATCTGGAGACCGTTTTGGGCTCCGGAGAGGGGAAATCGACGCCTTCGTCATCACCAACCATCCTTCATCACCAATTCCATGATGCTCTCCACCGTTCGTGAGTAATCTCTTCATAGGCTTTCTGGATGGTGATGGGTTGGATGAGATTTATCATGTAATTGAGTTAGTTTTGTTAGGGTTTGATCTCTAGTATCCACTATGTTCTGAGATTGATGTTGCTATGACTTTTCTAAGCTTAATGCTTGTCACTAGGGCCCGAGTGCCATGATTTCATATCTGAACCTATTATGTTTTCATGAATATATGTGTGCTCTTGATCATATCTTGCAAGTTGTAGACACCTATTACGAGTTATGATCCGCATTCCCCAGGGTGAAAATAACTGGGATTCTTTCCGATGATTACTGTAGTTTGAGGAGTTCATGTATTCACTAAGTGTGTTGGGGAACATTGCATGGAAAACGAAAAATTTCCTACGCACACGCAAGATCTATCCATGGTGATGAGCATCTACGAGAGGGAGAGTGGATCTACATACCCTTGTAGATCGCTAAGCGGGAAGCGTTAAGAAACGCGGTTGGTGTAGTCGAACGTCTTCGCGATCCAAATCGCCGAGCATCCCGCGATCTCATCATGATCCGTCCCGCGATCCAATCATGGTCCATCCCGTGAACTCATCACAATCCGTCCCGCGATCTCATCACGATCCGTCTCGTGATCTTGAGCACGGTCCTTCCGATCTAGCGTCGAACGGAAGACACCTCTACGTTCAGCACACGTATAGCTCGATGACGATCTCCGCCTTCTTGATCCGGAAAGAGAGAGTGAAGAGGTACATAATTTCTCTGGCATCGCGACGGCATTGCGGCAATGGTGGTGGAGCTATTCTAGCAGGGCTTCGCCTAAGCACCGTTGAAAACCGATCTAGAGGAGAAACTGCGATCTAGAGGAGAGGTAGCACGTGGCTATTAGGGTTAGATTTTTCCTATAAATCCTCTAGTATATATAGGAGGGATGGAGGGGAGGAGGCAGCCTCAAACCCTCAAGGTTTGGTTGAAATTGGAGGTGGAGGAGTCCTACTCCAATCCTATTAGGAGTAGGATTCCTCCTTTCCACTTGGAAACTCTTTCCACCTCTCCACCTTTGGATTTTTTCCTTCTCAAACCACTCCAGCCGCATGGGCCCTTAGAGGAGGCTTCGGCCAGCCTACCAGGGGCTGGTTTACCTCCTCCCACAGCCCATGTAGCCTCTTGGGTCGAAATAACTCTCCCAATGGTCCCCCGGTACACTACCGGCACTCCCGGTACACTACCGATGAGCCCGGAACTTTTCCGGTGACCAAAACAGGACTTCCTATATATCAATCTTTACCTCCGGACCATTCCGGAGCTCCTCGTGATGTCCAGGATCTCATCCGGGACTCCGAAAAACCTTTGGTCACCACCATACATAAGTCTATACTACCGAAACGTCACCGAACCTTAAGTGTGCACACCCTGTGGGTTCGAGAACTATGTAGACATGACCGAGACACCTCTACGGTCAATAACCAATAGCGGGACCTGGATGCCCATATTGATTCCTACATATTCTACCAAGATATTTATCGGTCGAACCTCTATGTCAAGGATTCAGTTAATCCCGTATGATGTTCCCTTTGTTCTTCGGTATGTTACTTGCCCGAGATTTGATCGTCGGTATCTCCATACCTAGTTCAACCTCGTTACCGTCAAGTCTCTTTACTTGTTCCAACACACATCGTCACCTCACCCTTAGCTAGTCTCCGTCTATTTCGTAGCTTTTACTTCGAGTTACTAACATTTAGCAACCGAACCGGTATCCAATACCCAGGTGCTATTAGGAGTACTATCAAGGCACACATCAATAATACGTATATCAAATACACTTGTGTCGATGTTGCCAGCCTTCTTATCTACCAACTATCTAGGGTTGTTCTGCTTTAGCGACCGCTCACCTCATAATAGAAGCACTTAGTCTCGGGTTTACGTTCAACTTTGGGTTGATTCACTGGAGCAGCAACTGACTTGCCATCCATGAAGTTTCCCTCCTTGCCCTTCTCGAAACTAGTGGTTTTACTACCAATCAACACTTGATGCTCCTTCTTGATTTCTACCTTCGCGGTGTCAAACATCGCGAACAACTCAGGGATCATTATTTCTATCCCTGGCATTTTATAGTTCATCACCAAGTTCTAGTAGCTTAGTGACAGTGACTTGAAGAACTATATCAATCACTATCTTATCTGGAAGATCAACGCCCACTCGATTCAAGCGATTGTAGCACCCACACAATTTGAGCACATGCTTAATGATTGACCTATTCTCCTTCATCTTGCAGGCAAAGAATCTTGTTGGAGATCTCATATCTCACAACATGGGCATGAGCCTGAGATCCCAATTTCAGCTCTTAGAACATCTCATATGTTCCGTGGCGTTCAAAATGTTTTGGAGACACAATTCTAAGCCTTAATGCATGACGCACTAAACTATCAAGTAGTCATTGGAACGTGCCTGTCAGATGTTCACAACATCTACAGACGATGCTAGAGGGGGTGGCGCACCGAACGTTGCATTAAGGACATAAGCCTTCTGTGCGGCAATGAGGACAATCCTCAGATCATGGACCGAGTCCGCAACATTGCTACCATAATCTTTCAACTCTATTTCTCTAGGAACATATAGAAATTCAAGGGAGCTACAACATGAGCTAGTAATCTACAACATAATTTTGCAAAGACACTACTGCCTATGTTCAGATAATGAGTTCAATTAATCATATTACTTAAGAACTCCCACTCAAATTGACATCCCTCCAGTCATTCGAGTGGTACATGATCCAAATTCACCAACTCAAGTCTGATCATCATGTGAGTTGAGGTGGTTTCAATGGTGAACATCATCATGTTGTTCATATCTACTATATGACTCATGTACGACCTTTCGGTATCTTGTGTACCAAGGGAATGTCTGTACATGCTAGGCTCGTCAAGTTTAACCCGAGTGTTCTGCATGTGCAACACTGGCTTGCACCCATTCTATGTGAACGTAGAGTCTATCACACCCGATCATCACGTGGTGTCTCGACACGACGAACTTTCGCAACAGTGCACACTCGGGGAGATCACAATTTATCTTGAAATTAAGCTGTCGTCCTAAGCAAAACATGGTGCATAAAAGGATTAACATCACATGCAAATCATAAGTGACATGATATGGCCATGAACTTGTGCTTTTGATCTCCATCTTGAAAGCACCGGCATGATCTCCATCGTCACCGGCATGACACCATGATCTCCATCAACATGTCGCCATCGGGGTTGTCGCGCCCACCATGCTTCTACTACTATTTCTACCGTTTGGCGATAAAGTAAAGCATTACATAGCGCTTAATGATTGACACGTAGGTCATATAATAATTAAAGACAACCCTATGGCTCCTGCCGGTTGCCGTATTCATCGACATGCAAGTCGTGATATTCTATACAACACATGATCATCTCATACATCACATATATCTCATCATGTAATTGGCCATATCACATCACAACATACCCTGCAAAAACAAGTTAGACATCCTCTAATTGTTGTTGCATGTTTTACGTGGCTGCTACGGGTATCTAGCAAGAACAATTCTCACCTACGCATAAACCACAACAGTGATACATAAGTTGCTTTTCAACCTTCTCAAGGACCTCCTTAGTCGAATCCGATCCAACTAAAGTAGGAGAAACAGATACCCGCCAGCCATCTTTGTGCAACGAAGTTACACGTCAGTCGATGGAACTGGTCTCTCGTAAGCGTATGAGTAAGGTTGGTCCGGGCCGCTTCATCCCACAATACCGCTGAACCCAAACACGACCAAGGGAGGAAGCAATCTAAGCATCAACGCCCATAAACTCTTTGTGTTCTACTCGAGATCTCATCTACACATAGACCTAGCTCATGATGCCACTGTTGGGGAACATTGCATGGGAAACAAAAAATTTCCTACGCACATGCAAGATCTATCCATGTTGATGAGCATCTACGAGAGGGAGAGTGGATCTATATACCCTTGTAGATCGCAAAGCGGGAAGCGTTAAGAAACGCGGTTGGTGTAGTCGAACGTCTTCGCGATCCAAATCGCCGAGCATCCGGCGATCTCATCACGATCTATCCCGTGATCCAATCACGATCCGTCCCTCAAACTCATCACAATCCGTCCCGCGATCTCATCACGATTTGTCTCGCGATCTTGAGCACGGTCCTTCCGATCTAGCGCCGAACGGACGACACCTCCATGTTCAGCACACGTACAGCTCGATGACGATCTCCGCCTTCTTGATCTAGCAAGAGGGAGCGGAGAGGTAGATGATTTCACCAGAAGCGCTACAGCATTGCGGCGATGGTGGTGGACTATTCCAGCAGGGCTTCATCTAAGAACCGTTGAAAATCGATCTAGAGGAGAAACTGCGATCTAGAGGAGAGGTAGCACGTGGCTATTAGGGTTAGCTTTTTCCTCTAAATCCTCTAGTATATATAGGAGAGAGGGAGGGGAGGAGGCAGCCTCAAACCCTCAAGGTTTGGTCGAAATTGGAGGTGGAGGAGTCCTACTCCAATCCTATTAGGAGTAGGATTCCTCCTTTCCACTTGGAAACTCTTTCCACCTCTCCACCTTTGGATTTTTTCCTTCTCAAACCACTCCAGCCGCATGGGTTCTTAGAGGAGGCTTCGGCCAGCCCACAAGGGGCCGGTTTACCTCCTCCCACAGCCCATGTAGCCTCTTGGCTCGAAATACCTCTCCCGATGGTCCCCCGGTACACTACCGGCACTCCCGGTACACTACCGATGAGCTCGAAACTTTTTCGACAACCAAAACAGGACTTCCTATATATCAATATTTACCTCCGGACCATTCCGGAGATCCTCATGATATCCGAGATCTCATCTGGGACTCCAAACAACCTTCGGTTACCACCATACATAACTCTATACTACCGAAACGTCATCGAATCTTAAGTGTGCACACCCTGTGGGTTCGAGAACTATAGAGACATAATCGAGAGAGCTCTACGGTCAATAACCAATAGTGGGACCTGGATGCCCATATTGGTTCCTACATATTCTACCAAGATATTTATCAGTCGAACCTCTATGTCAAGGATTCAGTTAATCCCGTATGATGTTCCCTTTGTTCTTCGGTATGTTACTTGCCCGAGATTTGATCGTCGGTATCTCCATACCTAGTTCAACCTCGTTACCGTCAAGTCTCTTTACTTGTTCCGTAATACAATGTAACATCCCAAAATTCTAAATTTTGGAATGTTATATTAAATAAATAAGTAGGACTGTTTGCTTGAATGTTGTGTGATTGATTGTGTGAAATTGAGTGGAATTTTGAAACTTTTGAAATTTTAATGAGAGGGAATAAAATGACTTTCCCAAAATTTTCTATTCCGAAACCCTATTCAATTTTGAGTTCGAATATTTTCAAAACCCTCTTATAAAAAAATTTAAGTTAGACGAGGAAAATGACACTCCAAAATTAGAGACAATGTTTTGATTTAAATTTGAAAATAAAAACTATTTGCAATTTATTTTAAATTCAAATTCTTTTTCATTATGGTGTTATTACAAAAAAATAATGATTTTTTTAGTATTCCAAAAATTCTTAAAAATATGTTCATGTTTTAGTGTTTATTTTTCTGAAATTTTTTATATATAATATGTCTATATAAAATGTTTTATATATTTTTTTAATTGCTTTTATCTGCTGTTTTTAAAGAAAAAGAAAAAAAGCAGGAAACACTGTTCATCCGAGAATTTAAAAAAAATTGGGCTGCGCCCATGTGCATGGCCGGCTGAATCAGCCCATGCGGTGGCCCTCTCCTTCCTTTTAATTTTCATCTACTTCTAGTCTATTTGTTTAGTTCCACATTGCCTAGCATTTAACTTCTAAACCTTCCTCGCACCTATAAATATAGACCCATAGGTGAACCCAAAAATCATCCACCTCGGGTTAAGCCAATCTTTTGGTTTGACTAGCTTTATTAAATAAAAATATTTTCTTCTCTCCGGTGGGATATCTAGAAGTCGTCGCATCTTTGGATTTATATCTTCTCTGCATTCTAAAGGTATTCTCTTCGTATTTTCTTTTATGCTCCTATAGTTTAATATCCCTAGACTAGTATTTCTATACTAGTATACGGTAGAGTAATTAGATTATTAATTAGTCTCCGTATTTACTCATTAGTTCTAGAATTCTTTTAGACATAGCATTTTCTTCCGTAAAACAGCTTGGCCAGATTTTTCAAATAGCCATAACTTTCTACTCGTTTATCAGAATTAGATGAAACCAACGCCTAGATTTTCATCTTGACTTCACCTATCCAATCAACCTATCACGTCAACTTTTTTCAAATTTTCAAATTTCGAAATTTATTCAGATTTATATTCAAACTTCTTTTAATCATATCTTTTTATCCGTAGCTCCGTTTCCGATGAATTCAATTGCGTCGGATCTGTATCGAAATAATCTTTCCGTTCACATCATTAGTGTTATCGTTTCAACATATAATTTTGATCTTGCTCATACTTTTCTATTAGTCCCCAAAATGTGTTCACACATTGTACTAAGCTAATTCAATGCCATATTGAATTGCTTATAACTTTTGATCCGTCATTTTGAACCTAGTAATTCTTTTTTCTACACGTTCCTATTGACTTCCCATATATAGTAACATCATTAGTTTCAATCTTTGAACCTTTCAAATTAGAGCGAGTCAATTTGAATCCGAACCTTCATTTGATCATATCTTGCAAACTGTAACACCTTTTCAATTGATTTCTTTTGCCCCTAAATACTCGTGTCATATATTTCTATTCATAACCATCGTACGTCGGTTCAACTTCTTTTGACCTTTGTGAATTCAGATTCAATTCATACTTGAATTTACAGTTCAACTTCTTTTGACCTTTTCAAATAAATTCTTTCTACAAAGAAATTCTTATGCCTTATACTATTTGTCAAACAACGCTCATGTTGTTCTCCCATACTTGGATCGTCTTTCGTAGTCTCTCCAACCTAAGCTTATATAGCAATAGTTCATCATCCATTAACTCTTTTGAGTTGATTCCTCCACTTTCACTTTACAACACAGCTAGAACCTATCTTTTCTTATTTGACCTTAGTATGTTGTTATTTTCGCACCAAGACATGTTTTGTTCTTGCGTTTTTCAGTTCTTTGTTTTGGCATGAATGTTTATTGAATGTTATTTGCTTACGATAGATTTTCATCGGAGAGTGACGAATAGTCTATCAGTTACTTCAGAGAGCAATATTATTCTTCATCAACAGTACAGGCAAGTCACTTTGACCATGTATACCTATGTTTTTATTGCATTAGTTCTACCATCTTACCAATTGCATGCAAAGTAGGTAAATTGGAAACTTGGTTACTTGATGTAGTATCATGTGGTAGGCACACCTCGACCCTTTGACACATTGGCCCCGGGAAATGTTGATTTAATTTTGCTATGCTATTAGTAGACGGGGTTGGTTGTGTGATTCATGAGAGTTGTGAGGTAATAATTTCAAGACCTGCAAGATGATCAAGACTTCAAGACTCTGAGTTCTCAACATACCTCTGGGTGGATGATGGTTGAACGGCGCCCTGGAGAAACCAGTGGTTAGCCTAGATGTTACTGGAGAAGTGCCAGTATTCATGCGGAAAGGTCCACCCAGGCACAAAGAGATGAATGGATGCTTCAAGACCCAAGGCTTACCTGCACAGCCACAAGTCATTATGGGCTCTGGCTTGGTTGGATATTGTGGTGACCCTGGACAGGCGGTGCTACGAGATCTAGAAGAACGGTAGGAAAGGATGGGCACTGATAGAGTCTCAGGGAAACCCTTTAGAAGACCATGTTTTGGTCATCCGTTTCTCAAACACCCTGAAGTGCGAGAAATCAAACGGAGGCGATCAAATATTGTGGGGAACGTGTGCAAAACTCTGCAGAGTACCCAAACCTAATCGATTAGCCGTGTCCACGGTCATGGACAGTTTGAGCCAAAGGAACTGAACTATCTGGAACTCTCAACACAATTAAGTATATTGATGTGGGATTTTAATGACAACTTGGGTATGAGAATTGGTTGGTGGAACCATCTCATTAATCAACCAACTTTGTAGTAATAATTTCTGCATTACGCCTCTTGTTGTAGGAAAAATTGGCTTTGCGCAAAAACTTAAACTTATAGCCCCACCTGCCATATAAGCATATAGTATAAAGGATTATTTTCAGCCCTCTTTTGTGACTTGCCGGCATATTCAAAATGCTGACCTACATGGCTGCAACGTCTTATGTTCCAGATAAGCTCTACGACCGGTAAGAGTACGATTCAGGGTTACGGTCTACACTCAACCTGCCGTTGGTGTTACTGGGACTCCACTCCCATTGACTGTTTCCGCTGAGATTTTAAGGTATATATATCAGTTTTACGTTAATTACATGTGATTGCACTTTGATATATACATTGATGTACTGTGTGTGCCAGCATACTAATCTAGGGATGGCACAGAAAACACAGAGGCTTGACTCATTTTGAGTCGGGTCGCTACAGAAATGGTATCAGAGCACATGTTGACTGTAGGACGTGACCCTAGAAACTGGAAAGCCCTTAGGAAATGATTTCTCGAAAAACTTTGTTTTCAACAGACCCTTTACTTCTCATCTTATTTGAGCCTTATCAAATGATCTCTCTCACTTCAAAAAGTTAGAAAATACCCTTTTCCCCTTGACCACACTAAGGATCAACTGAGACCACTTCGAGAAGGACAAGATATCGAAACAACTGATGGTCACTTCAAAGTAAAGAAGATTTCACCCTGCATTAGAAGAGTTGAAGCTACACGAGTTGAAGACTGTGAGGACCCAAAGAAATTGAAGACCATGAAGAATTTCCAAGATATTATGCCCTAGAAGACCAAACCCCTGTTGTATACTTACGTTAGATACGATGATTTGTGAGCTGTCATTTGTGTGTAATTTTCGACAGCCACAACAAAAATCTATTTTCAAAACCATTGTTTGTATTGTGTGTATCCTCTCCTTTATCTCTCTTACCCATCTCATCCCCAAAACCTTGAACCCAAGAGATGATGAGTGAAGCTGGACTCATGTATTCTGGATCGATGACTCGGTTAGAGACAGAAGAATGGATTCAGAACATGGAGGATCATCTAAGGAGTAACCATGTTGCAAGAAAAGAGATGGTCCAGTATGCTTTTTGGTACCTTGCATAAGGTGCTGCAAATTGGTGGAAGATGCATGAAGATATCCATGATAGGCAAGCATCAAACACTTGGGAAGAATTCAAGATAAGTCTACAAGGATCTCATGTTGTTACCAACACCCAGAAGCCCGTGGCAAAGATGTGAAGAAGAATTGTGCATGCAGGATATGTGGAGAGATAGGACACACCCAGGCAGAACACAAGGAAGGATGCCCTTATTGTGAAGAAAATCACCCTGCTGAGGAATGCCCAACTGGGCAGGTGACATGTTTCTTGTGTGAAGGAACTACGCATTACCCGGCTCAATGCCAATTGTACCCCAAGGTACAAGAAGTCATCAAGCAGCAGAAGGAAGCCATGAAGGAAGCCTTCAGAGAAAATTTAGGAGAACTTGTGATGAAGGAAGATGTTGAAGACCCTAATGGAGAAAACCTAACCAGATTTTACTCCAATGCCTGCTATTCATGTGGAGAAGAAGGACATTTCTCACAGGACTGTACGAAGGAAAGAAAAGAGTATCTGGGAAACTTCCCGACAGAAGAAGTGGAGTTTGATCCACAGGAAATTGAAAGTTTGATCGGAACAAAGAAGCCCAGGAAGAGAAACCGAAGCCATTCTCAGAACAACCCAATTTCTGCAAAGAAGGATCTGAGTCAGATCATGTGTTTCCGGTGCAAGAAGACAGGACATTACTCCTATACCTGCCCTGAGAAGAAGGCTAAACATGAGTAGTTTGAGTTTTGGAATTTGGAAGTAATAAATGTAATAGGTAGCACTCATATCATTTTGAAGTTATGTAATGGAAGTCTCAGAGTTTGTAATAAATTCATGAGATCAATGGAATTTATGGTGTTATGATTCTCCTGTGTTGAATTATATGAGTTGCCACTCTAAGAACAAAGATCTCTGACCAATTTTTGAGGATATGAGAAAATATAGTCTATGCAGGCATGCGTGCATTTCATTTTAAGCGTGGTAGCAACCACAGCGACAAAAGAGTGAAGAGAATACCATTCATATTAAGGAGTTTGAATAAGTGAATACAGGTGAAGAGAATGTGGAACCACATCAAACTATCTGGATGATAACCTTTGTGACAAAGTGCTTTTGAAGTTGGAATATTGGAGAAAAGGAATGATTGTGATGAAACCATGACCAAGGTTAAACAGACCAATGGAAAGGAAAATGGATTAGGCAGAGTGGAATCTAAACAAGAATAAGTCTGTGAAGGGTATAATGGAGTGAACTGAAGGTAATGCTGGAATATGAAACGATACCCCAAGAGTGAGTTAAAGCTATTCAAGTATTCAAGTGAACCCACAACTCACTGACCTCAGGATTGATAAGGATCAAGCCCCACCTTTGTGAAGGAAGAAACTTGGAAGAAGCTACGACTGACCAGCAAACGTTTTTCTTAGGAGTATACGAAAACCTGAGAGTTGTGAAGAAACGATAGATGTTTTGCTTAGCTTGCAGAATCAATGGATTTATCCGAACTTCGTTCATTGACAAGAGAAATTTTCTGCAATGCTTGTGAGGAAGCCCAAGTGCTAGAATACGATATTCACTAAACCTTATACAAGGTAATGATTTCAGTGCGGCATGGCTTGGCCACCATGACGACTTACTCTTATCATTCTCTTGCTATTCAGAATGGTAAATCTGAGTGACTTACCCATAGTAAAGAGACAACGTTCTTTGAAGCTTTTGTTTAAGACTTAGAATGGTATGAAGAAAACCCTTGTACATGACAGTTGTTGTCACACGTAGGAATTTTACGGTGAGGAATGAAGCCAAGACCCATTTCACTACAGGATAACCACAAATGGTAGACCACCACGAGATCTTCGATAAGTTATTTAGAATGATCACGAGACCTGTCAGTTAAGAAGACCCAATATCAGAGGAAATACATTTTGTTATGAGATCACAAGATTTTGATATTAAACAGAGGAGCATCAACGAAGAAGCTACCGTGAACAATGTGAAGAGACAGATGCACCCAGAGGACTGCCATGATTTTGAGGGAGCAGTCACTCTCATTTTAAGTGTGGTAGACCCCACACCTTCCACGTCAATGGATTTTTGCTAGAAGACCCCAAACCCTAACCTTTTCCTTTCTAGCCTCTTCGAATCTCGAGGACGAGATTCATTTTAAGTGTGGTAGTTTGTAACATCCCAAAATTCTAAATTTTGGAATGTTATATTAAATAAATAAGTAGGATTTTTTGCTTGAATGTTGTGTGATTGATTGTGTGAAATTGAGTGGAATTTTGAAACTTTTGAAATTTTAATGAGAGGGAATAAAATGACTTTCCCAAAATTTTCTATTCCGAAGCCCTATTCAATTTTGAGTTCGAATATTTTCAAAACCCTCTTATAAAAAAATTAAATTTAGAGGAGGAAAACGACACTCCAAAATCAGAGACAATGTTTTGATTTAAATTTGAAAATAAAAACTATTTGCAATTTATTTGAAATTCAAATTCCTTTTCATTATGGTGTTATTACAAAAATAATGATTTTTTAGTATTCCAAAAATTCTTAAAAATATGTTCATGTTTTAGATTTTATTTTTCTAAAATTTTTGATATATAATATGTCTATATAAAATGTTTTTATATTTTTTTAATTGCTTTTATTTGCTGTTTTTAAAGAAAAAGAAAAAAACCAGGAAACACTGTTCATCCGAGAATTAAAAAAAACTGGGCTGCGCCCATGTGCACGGCCGGCTGAATCAGCCCATGCGGTGGCCCTCTCCTTCCTTTTAATTTTCATCTACTTCTAGTCTATTTGTTTAGTCCCACATTGCCTAGCCTTTGACTTTTAAACCTCCCTCGCACCTATAAATATAGACCCATACGTGAACCCAAAAATCATCCACCTCGGGTTAAGCCAATCTTTTGGTTTGACTAGCTTTATTAAATAAAAATATTTTCTTCTCTCCGGTGGGATTTCTGGAAGTCGTCTCATCTTTGGATTTATATCTTCTCTGCATTCTAACGGTATTCTTTTCGTATTTTCTTTTATACTCCTGTTGTTTAATATCCCTAGACTAGTATTTCTATACTAGTATACGGTAGAGTAATTAGATTATTAATTAGTCTCCGTATTTACTCATTAGTTCTAGAATTCTTTTAGACATAGCATTTTCTTCCGTAAAACAGCTTGGGCCAGATTTTTCAAATAGCCATAACTTTCTACTCGTTTATCAGAATTAGATGAAACCAACACCTAGATTTTCGTCTTGACTTCACCTATCCAATCGACCTATCACGTCAACATTTTTCAAATTTTCAAATTTCGAAATTTATTTAGATTTATATTGAAACTTCTTTTAATCATATATTTTTATTCGTAGCTCCGTTTCCGATGAATTCAATTGCGTCGGATCCGTATCGAAGTAATCTTTCCGTTCACATCATTAGTGTTATCGTTTCAACATATAATTTTGATCTTCCTCATACTTCTCTATTAGTCCCCAAAATGTGTTCACACACTGTACTAAGCTAATTCAATGCCATATTGAATTGCTTATAACTTTTGATCCGTCATTTTGAACCTAGTAATTCTTTTTTCTACACGTTGCTATTGACTTCCCATATATAGTAACATCATTAGTTTCAATCTTTGAACCTTTCAAATTGGAGCAATTCAATTTGAATCCGAACCTTCATTTGATCATATCTTGCAAACGGTAACACCTTTTTAATTGATTCCTTTTGCCCCTAAATACTCGTGTCATATATTTCTATTCATAACCATCGTACGTCCGTACAACTTCTTTTGACCTTTGTGAATTCAGATTCAATTCATACTTGAATTTACAGTTCAACTTCTTTTGACCTTTTCAATTAAATTCTTTCTACAAATAAATTCTTATGCCTTATACTATTTGTCAAACAACGTTCATGTTGTTCTCCCATACTTGGATCATCTTTCGTAGTCTCTCCAACCTAAGCTTAAATAGCAATAGTTCATCATCCATTAACTTTTTTGAGTTGATTCCTCCACTTTCACTTTACAACACAGCTAGAACCTATCTTTTCTTATTTAACCTTAGTATTTTGTTATTTTTGCACCAAGACATGTTTTGTTCTTGCGTTTTTCAGTTCTTTGTTTTGGCATGAATGTTTATTGAATGTTATTTGCTTACGATAGAATTTCATCGGAGAGTGACGAATAGTCTATCAGTTACTACTGAGAGCGATATTATTCTTCATCAACAGTACACGCAAGTCACTTTGACCATGTATACCTATGTTTTTATTGCATTAGTTCTACCATCTCTCCAATTGCATGCAAAGTAGGTAAATTGGAAACTTGGTTACTTGATGTAGTATCATGTGGTAGGCACCCCTCGACCCTTTGACACATTGGCCCCGGGAAATGTTGATTTAATTTTGCTATGCTATTAGTAGACGGGGTTGGTTGTGTGATTCATGAGAGTTGTGAGGTAATAATTTCAAGACTTGCAAGATGATCAAGACTTCAAGACTCTGAGTTTTCAACATACCTCTGGGTGGATGATGGTTGAACGGTGCCCTGGAGAAACCAGTGGTTAGCCTAGATGTTACTGGAGAAGTGCCAGTATTCATGCGGAAAGGTCCACCTAGGCACATACAGATGGATGGATGCTTCAAGACCCAAGGCTTACCTGCACAGCCACAAGTCATTATGGGCTCTGGCTTGGTTGGATATCGTGGTGACCCTGGACAGGCGGTGCTACGACATGTAGAAGAACGGTAGGAAAGGATGGGCACTGATAGAGTCTCAGGGAAACCCTTTAGAAGACCATGTTTTGGTCATCCGTTTCTCAAACACCCTGAAGTGCGAGAAATCAAACGAAGGCGATCAAATCTTGTGGGAAACGTGTGCAAAACTCTGCAGAGTACCCAAACCTAATCGATTAGCCGTGTCCACGGTCATGGACAGTTTGAGCCAAAGGAACTGAACTATCTGGAACTCTCAACACAATTAAGTATATTGATGTGGGATTTTAATGACAACTTGGGTATGAGAATTGGTTGGTGGAACCATCTCATTAATCAACCAACTTCATAGTAATAATTTCTGCATTACCCCTCTTGTTGTAGGAAAAATTGGCTTTGCGTAAAAACTTAAACTTATAGCCCCACCTGCCATATAAGCATATAGTATAAAGGATTATTTTCACCCCTCTTTTGTGACTTGCCGGCATATTCAAATGCTGACCTACACGGATGCAACGTCTTATGTTGCAGATAAGCTCTACGACGGGTAAGAGTATGATTCAGGGTTACGATTTGCACTCAACCTGCCATTGGTGTTATTGGGACTCCACTCCCGTTGACTGTTTCCGCTGAGATTTTAAGGTATATATATCAGTTTTACGTTAATTACATGTGATTGCACTTTGATATATACATTGATGTACTGTGTGTGCTAGCATACTGATCCAGGGATGGCACAGAAAACACAGAGGCTTGACTCGTTTTGAGTCGGGTCGCTACATACAAGATCCCATGACTAACACTTAGTCACATTGCTTGCAAGGCTTATTGTGATGTTGTATTACCGAGTGGGCCCTGAGATACTTCTGTGTCACACGAAGTAACAAATCCCAGTCTTGATCCATGCCAACCCAACAGACACCCTCAGAGATACCTGTAGAGCACCTTTATAGTCACCCAGTTATGTTGCGATGTTTGATACACACAAGGTACTCCTCCGGTGTCAGTGAGTTGCATGATCTCATGGTCATAGGAACAAATACTTGACATGTAGAAACCATTAGGAATAAACTGACACGATCATATGCTACGTTTGTAGTTTGGGTCTTGTCCATCACATCATTCTCCTAATGACGTGATCCCGTTATCAACTCAGTTTCCGATCAACACAATTATAGCGTGGATAATAAACGATTATCATGAACAAGGAAATATGATAATAACCAATTTATTATTGTTTCTAGGGCATATTTCCAACAGTCTCCCACTTGCACTAGAGTCAATAATCTAGTTCACATCACCATGTGATTCGCATTGTTATGAATCTAACACCCAATGAGTTCTGGGGCTCGATCATGCTTTGCATGTGAGAGAGGTCTTATAGTCAATGGGCTACGACATTTAGATTCGTGTGTACTTTGCAAATCTCTATGTCCAACTGTAAACACTGCCACCACACTCCACTTGGAGCTATTCCAAATGGCTGCTCTAATATACGTATCCGGATATCTACTAAGAGTCATCCGGATTGGTGTCAAAGCTTGCATCGACGTAACTCTTTACGACGAACTCTTTCTTACCTCCATAATCGAGAAACATTTCCTTAGTCTTTTAGTTACTAAGGATGATCTTGACCGCTGTCCAGTAATCCACTCTTGGATCACTCTTGTACCCCTTGACGGACTCATGGCAAGGCACACACAGGTGCGGTACATAGCATGTCATACTATATAGAGCCTATGGCTAAGGCCTAGGGGACGACATTCGTCCTTTCTCTTTCTTCTGTCGTGGTCGAGCTTTGAGTCTCACTCAACTTCACACCTTACAAAGCAGGCGAGAACACTTCTCTCTAACTTAATCCATTTTGAACTCTTTCAAAATCTTGTAAAGGTATGTACTCATTCAAAGTCTCATTAAGCATCTTGATCTATCTCTATAGATCCTGATGCTCAACAATTAGGTAGCTTTATCGGGGTCTTCCTTTGAAAAACTCCTTTCAAACAACCCTTTATGCTTTCCAGAAATTCTACATCATTTCCGATCAACAATATGTCAACCACATATGCTTATCAGAAACTCTATAGTGCTCCCACTCACTTTATTGTAAATACAAGTTTCTCATAAACTTTGTATAGACTAAAAAACTTTGATCACCTCATCAAAGTGTATATTCCAACTCCGAGATGCTTTCTTCAGTCCATAGAAGGATCAATGAAGCTTGATCACTTTTTAGCATCCTTAGGACTGACAAAACCTTCTGGTTGTATCACATACAACTTTTCCTCAAGTAAACTGTTAAGGAAATGATGTTTTGTCATCCATCTGCTAGATTTCATAATTGAAAAATGCAGCAACTGCTAACATAATTCCAATAGACTTTAGCATCGCTACGAGTGAGAAAGTCCCATCGCAGTCAACTCTTTGAACTTGTCGGAAACTTCTTTGTGACAAGTCGAGCTTTATAAATGGTGACATTTACCATCAGCGTCTGTCTTCATTTCAAAGTTCCATTTGTAGTCGATGACCTGCCGTCAACCGAGCAAGTCTACCAAAGTCTATACTTGGTTTTCATACATGGATCATTTCTCGGATTTCATGGCCTCTAACCATTTGTCGGAATCCGGGCCCATCAGGGCTTCTTCATATCTCGTAGGTTCATCGTTGTCCAACAACATGACCTCCAAGACAGGGTTGTCGTACCACTCAAGAGCAGTACGCATCCTTGTCGATCTACGAGGTTCGATAGTAACTTGATCCGAAGCTTCATGATCATCATCATTTACTTCCTCTTCAACTGACGTAGGTTCCACAGAAACATCTTTCTGCACTGCGCTACTCTCTGGTTGAAACAAAGGTTCAACAACCTCATCAAGTTCTATCTTCCTCCCACTCAATTCTTTCGAGAGAAACCTTTTCTCGGGAAAGGACCCGTTTTAGCAACAAACACTTTATGCTTGGATCTGAGATAGAAGGATCACCCAACTGTTCTTAGGGTAATCTATGAACATGCATTTGTCCTCTTTGGGTTCGAGCTCATTAGGTGAAAATATTTTTCCACACAAGCGTCGCAGCCCCAAACATTAAGAAATGACAGCTTGGGTTTCTATCAAACCATAATTCACACGGTGTCATCTCAACGTATTTAGATGGTGCCCTATTTAAAGTGAATGTATTTGTCTCTAATGCATAACCCCAAAACTATAGTAGCAAAATGATAAGAGACATCATAGCCCGCACCATATCCAATAGAGCATGACTATGACGTTCGGACACACCATCACACTATGGTGTTCCACGTGGCGTGAGTTGTGAAATGACTTTCACATTGTCTAAAGTTGTATGCCAAACTCGTAACTCAGATATTCACCTCCACGATCATATCGCAGACATTTTTATCTTCTTGTCACGATGATCTTAAACTTCACTCTAAATTTGCTTGAACTTTTCAAACGATTCAGACTTGTATTTCATTAAGTAAACATACACTATGTCTACTCAAATCATCAGTGAAGGTAAGAAAATAGTGATATCCACCGCACGCTACAAGACTCATTGGATTGCATACATCACCATGTATCATTTCCAATAAATTACTTGCCCGCTCCATCAATCCGGAAAACGGGGTCCTTAGTCATCTTGCCCAAGAGGCATGGTTCGCATGTCTCAACCGATTCAAAATCAAATGAGTCCAAAGATCCATCAACATGGAGTTTCTTCATGCACTTTGTACCAATATGACATTTAGCGGCAGTGCCACAAGTATGTGGTACGATCATTGTTAACTTTGTATCTTTTGGCATCAATGTTATGAACATGTGTATTACTATGATCAAGATTCAACAAACCATTCTCACTGGGTGCATGACCATTGAAGGTATTATTCATGTAAACAGAATAACAATTATTCTCTAACTTAAATGAATAACCGTGTTGCAATAAACACGATCTAATCACGTTCATGCTCAACGCAAAACACCAAATAACATTTATTTAGGTTCGTCACTAATCCCGAAGGTAGAGAGAGCGTGCGATGTCGATCACATCAACCTTGGAAACATTTCCAACACACATCGTCACCTCACCCTTAGCTAGTCTCCATCTATTCCGTACCTTTTACTTTGAGTTACTAACATTTAGCAACCGAACCAGTATCTAATACCCAGGTGTTAGTGCATCTAGTGCCCCTTAGTGATTTTGGTGTATTGAAGACTTATAGGTTAAGGCACTAATGAGTTTGTGAGTGTACACAGGCTCTATAAGTCGATGAGGAGTTTGATATATTCGGAGATTATCGACCCCTAAAAATGTATGTCTTCAAGTGAAGACTTTGCTGAAGGCTTTCTGAAGACTTTGGTGAAGACTTTGTGAAGACTTTGAAAATGAAGAAGTTGGTGTGACCTTGAAGATATGAATGAGGAATATGAAGCGTGAAGACTTTTGTTTTCGTAGTTTCATTTCCTTTACTTGAGTCATAGGAAATACTGTACTGTTAAAGGGGGCCGAGGTAATACTAAGGAAAATTTCCACCTGATGCTCAACTCCAAAATCCTCAACCCATACAATTCTTCGAGTGAAGCCTTTGGAAATCTCTTACGATTCAAACAAGTTTTTCAGTGACAGAGACGAAGGTCTTCTCGTCTCTGAGGAAATTGATTTGACTGAGGAGTTAGGATTTCGCCAGTGCGAATTGCCTACATGTGAGGATCATGATAAGCTGAGGACTTTCATAGTTCGAAATTCCGACCATTGCTGTGCTTAGCGCCAGTTGTCCCCAATCGTTCTTATCCACATAACGGTCATATCATTGGGGGCATTTATGTCTTATCATGTCAAGTTGCACCCTGGCTATAAATAGCCGACCCCCACAACTACTAGCTGGTTGGCTGCTCCGAGAGAGAACTGACACTTGTCATTTGAGAGCAACCCATCCTCTGAGGACTTTGAGAGAAAATCATCAGTGAGGAAAAACCCACAACCATACCATAAAACCCATAATGATTGAGCATCACTAAAGAAATTCCTGTGTGGAACCGACGCTTGTTACCTTTGAGGACTGTGTATCCTCCAGACGGTTAGGAGTCATGGTCTAGTGCTCCTGCAGTCAATTGGGGACCATGAAGTGACCTTGGTCTAGAGCATCCAGCAGTAAATTGTGGATCGCCGGGTGACCAGTTTGTGAGGGTTTGGAAGTCTACCCTAAAGACTTACCACGAGTGTTGGGCGAGGACTGTGTGACCTTAGCTCAAGGAGAATACAGTATGGACTGTGTGTCCTTTGGTTCAAATACCAGGCCGCTCCAAACCAGACGTATGACTGTCACAGCAGTTGGAACTGGGTCATCAAACCATTGTCTTCATCAAGCTATCTAGTTCTATTTCCTCAACCCCTCTATTCCTCATATATCTGTTGATGAAATTGATTGTTACAGTTTGAAGAATTTGACTGAAGACTTTCACAAATTCCTCACCTCAAATTCTTCAAGTTACCTTGTTCATCACTGCTTATCCTGTATCACGCTACTCTCTATTTGTGCATGTTTCATTTCATCATGAAGACTATGATGTCACTATGTTCCTCATGCACTTGAGTACTTATTCCGCTGCTAGTTATTCATCACATTTCAAATTCCTCAAATGATGAATTTGTAAAAAATGTCCTATTCACCCCCCTCTAGCCGATATAACACACTTTCAATTGGTATCAGAGCCGGTACTCCCTTGCTCTGTGCGATTTTGGTTTAATCACCTGGAGTTCTAGTTATGTCGACTGCAGGTATGATCAAGGTTTCCGCGGGATGTCCTACTTTCGATGGGATAGACTACCCCTACTGGAAGAACAAGATGCGTATGCACCTTGAAGCTATTGACAACGATCTCTGGTACGTTGTGGAAAATGGTGTGCCCTCTGTCGCTCCCACTGTTACAGCTGCTGATGTGAAGAGATTCAAGCAACTCGATTCTCAAGCAAAGAATATCATATGTGGTCATCTGAGCAAAGGTCAGTATGGTAGAGTGAGTGCTTTGGAATCTGCTAAGCTTATCTGGGATAGGCTGTCCAAAGTCAACGAAGGTGTTTCCACTCAACGTGACTCTCGTGTTGATGTTCTTCGCAATCTCTTCAACCGCTTCAAGAGACTTGACAATGAAAATGTTCAGCAAACATTTGATCGCCTCACTGATATATCCAATGAACTTCAAGCACTGGGTGCCACTGATATCACTGACCATGAAGTGGTGAAGAAACTGCTACGATCTCTCGATTCCTCATTTGATACTCTAGTTTTGATGATTCAAGAACGTGGAGACTACAAAGCTCTTGATCCTGTTGATATTCTTGAGAGACACAATACTCATGAATTCCAACAAGCTGAGAAAAGACACCTCTACAGGCCAAGCTATGGAAGATCTCGTGCTTTGAAGGCAAAAGCAATTTCCTCATCTGAAGAATTAGATTCTGACAGCAGCCTTGGTGATCCTGAAGAACTAAGTCAGGAACTAGCTATGCTTGTGAGGAAATTCTAGAAGTTCTCAAGACGAGGTGGATTTGGAAAGTCATCAAAAAGTGGCTTGAGGAAATCAGATTCCTCAGAAGATTACAAAAGGAGAACATGTCATCGTTGCAAGAAGCCTGGCCACTTTATCTCTGATTGTCCTCTCTAGGAAAAAGACTCAAAGAAGAAGAAGAAATACAAAGATGATAGTTCTGATGACTCAAAGAAAAACAAGAAATCTTCAAAGTCCTCATCTGCAAAGTCCTCATCTTCAAAGTCCTCAAAGCACAAGAAGAATGGTTCCAGAAAGGCTCGAGCATTCATCGGCAAGGAAATGGATTCTGAGGAAGAATTTGAAGAATATGAAGAAGAGGAAGAATCTGAGGAGGAATCAGAATCTGGTGTCGCTAGCCTTGCTCTCGCTACTGCGTTCGTCAGCAAGTCCATCTTCAACAATGAAGAATATGACCACTCCAACGACTCTGGCGTCAGCAATGATGATTATGCTCCCACCTATTGCTTTATGGCAAAAGGCTCAAAGGTACACAAACATCATTCCTCATCTGAATCAAGTGAAGGTGAATCTGATGAATATGTGAAACCTAGCTATGCTAAAATTGTTAAAATTTCCACTAAGCAACAAAGTGTACTTGAAAAGCTTCAGAAAATGCTAGACAAAAGCGATGATCTGTTAAACCGTGAAGTGGATCGGACTCAAACTCTGTCTGTTGATCTTAAAAGTCTTCAGACAAAGTATGATAACCTTCAGAGTCATAATAATGACCTCTTAGCCGATCATGAGAAGCTTTCATGTGAATTTCTTCAAAGAAAGCAAGATCTTGAAAAGCTGAGGGTGTCAAATGAGGATCTCCGAAGGGAAAACGATTCCTTACTGGCTCAACAGATCAGTACCGCTCAGGAAGAATTTGTTCCACCTTGTTTGAAATGCATCGAACGTGAAACTGCTAATTCTTCACCTGAATTTTCAAATGCTTCTATTGCTGCAATTTCTTCAACTATTCCCGTGGTCTTAAATTCCTCATCTGAGGATACCACTAGTATCACTGATGACAATGCAGGGTTGAAGGAATTCTATGTGACAGGCATATACAAAAGTCTCAAAGGGCATCAAACCCTTTGTGATGTCCTCAAGAAGCAGATTCTGAACAGGAACCCTAGGAAAGAGGGTATTGCCTTTGTGAGGAAACTTAACGCTGATGGATCCTACTGGACACCTGAGCAGTACCCCAAAACCTCATGGGTTGCTGCAAAAGGATCTCATGTGGATCCATCCACTTTATCTGGCTTTACTTGTGAAACTTCATATTCCTCTGTTGAGTCACTTGACTCCAATTACAGGTTCTTCAAAAATAAGTCAAGTGAAGTATTTGCTAGATATATTGGAACTAACTACAGGAACGGTTCTCCTATGAAGAAAATCTGGGTTCCCAAGAGCTGCCTACAAAATCTTCAAGTAAATGTCCTCACGACACCACTCATGAAGAATTGGAACCCCAGATCAAATTCCTCATATGGACCAAAGTCCTCACTTGGACCAAATTCCTCAAATGGTCAAAATCATCATTCTCGTGCTAATGCCTCTATTTCACAGGAAAAACCTAAGAATTATTAATATGTGCATTATTTCTCAAACCATTATGTTCATAAGTCCTCGAAGAATTTCTCTGCTTATTCATTTGAATACTCTAACCCTTGCCCTGTGAAACGAAGCGCACTTGCTTCAATGCCTCCCTTCTCACATGGTGCTCGCAGAATGATGAATTCTTTGCCACCCCTCCAGATGTGGGTGGTGAAGAAAACAAACTGACATCTTATGCAGGGTCAGGTCTCCAGATGAACTTGAACATCTGATGAATTTGCTGGAGACCTGAGGAAATGCTTGAAAGGACGCAACTTAACCATGATGAAATGAATTCTTCATTTCTCACGTCCTCACTCTACTTGCTTACTATCTTGTGTGATGAATTTCTGTCTGATGATATCATATTCTTCACTCTGAAGCATATGAGTTCGTATGTTGTACTAACTCATCTACAGGATGATACTCTAAAGGCTACTGAGTGGGTTCTCGATAGTGGATGCACAAACCACATGACCGGTGACAAGAATCTACTGATGAATTTGCCACTCACTCCATCTCCTCTGAAGCATATCACCTACGCAGACAAAGGAAAAAGCAAGGTATTAGGACTTGGTAAGGTTGCTATCTCAAAGGACCGAACCATGGACAAGGTGATGCTTGTTGAATCCCTCGGGTTCAACCTTATGTCTATCTCAATGCTTTGTGATCTTGATATGGTTGTTGTATTTGGAAAATATCTTTGTGTTGTCATCATGGAATCTGACAATTCCAAAGTCTTCAAAGGCTTTAGGAGAGGAGACTTGTATATTGTTGATTTCTCTATAGGTCCTCAACCTGCCACTTGCTTACTTGCAAAAGCTTCAGAAGGCTGGCTATGGCATCGATGACTTGGACATGCTGGTATGAGGAATCTACACACACTCGTGAAGAAAAAGCACGTCATTGGCATCGAGGGTGTCAAATTCCTCAAGGACCACCTTTGTGGTGCATGTGAATCTGGGAGGATGACCAGATCCAAGCATCCCTCGAAGACAATCATGACCACTACGCGACCTTTTGAATTGCTTCATATGGATCTCTTTGCTCCCACTCACTACTCCGCACTGAGAAATTCTTCAAGTTTGTATGGATTTTTCATTGTTGATGATTACTCTCGTTACACATGGGTGCATATCATTCTGTACAAAAATGAAGTACAGGATGTCTTCAGACGATTTGCTTCAAGGGCCTCCACCAACTTTGGCATCAAGATCAAGCATATCAGGAGTGATAATGGGACTGAATTCAAGAACACTAACCTTGATGAATATCTTGATGAACTTGGTATTACTCATGAGTTATCTGCTCCTTACACTCCTCAGCAGAATGGCATCATGGAGCGCAAGAACAGGACTCTTGTTGAGATGGTTCGAACCATGCTTGACGAATACAAAACCCCTTGTCGCTTCTGGCCTGAAGCAATTGATATTGCACGCCACATCATCAACAGGGTATATCTTCACTAATTCCTCAAGAAGACTTCATATGAGCTCATGACAGGCAAGAAACCCAATGTAAGTTATCTCAAAGTCTTCGGTGCAAAATGCGGGATCAAAGATCCTCACCATAGTTCTAAGTTTGCACCGAAAGCACATGAAGGTTTTATGCTTGGTTATGTAAAGGACTCGCACACCTACAAAGTCTTCAACACCTACCATCACAAGGTGGTTGAAATTGTAGATGTGCGGTTCGATGAAACTAATGGCTCGCAAAGAGAGCACCTGCCTTCTGTGTTAGATGAACAATCTCCTGAGGAATCCATCAAGCTGAAGGCAACTGAAGATGTCATACCCACTAAGGAAATCATTCCAACAAATGAAGACTCTCATGCTGATATACCTGAAGAAAATGGTGCTGATGAAACTCCTCAGCCTCGTCAACCTGGTCATCCAAGAGTAGCAAATGAAGTGCAGATTGACAAAATCATCGATGACATCAATGCACCAGGTCCTCTCACACGCTCAAAAGCTTCACATCTAACTAACTTTTGTGGGCACTTTTCCTTTGTCTCTATCTTAGAGCCCACCAAAGTTGATGAAGCATTCAAGGAGCCCGAATGGATTCAAGCTATGCAAGAGGAATTGCATCAGTTCAAGCTCAACAACGTGTGGGAACTTGTCAAGCGGCCAGATCCTCGCAAGCATAACATCATAGGTACCAAGTGGATCTACCACAACAAGCAAGATGAAAATGGTCTTGTGGTGAGGAATAAGGCTCGACTTGTAGCTCAAGGGTATACACAGGTTGAGGGAATTGACTTTGATGAAACTTTTGCACCTGTTGCTAGAATTGAAGCTATTCACATATTACTAGCTTACGCTAACCATCATAATATCATCTTATATCAAATGGATGTGAAAAGTGCATTCCTCAATGGTAAGCTTGAGGAAGAAGTATATGTTGCTCAACCCCCAGGTTTTGAAGATCCTAAGCATCCTGACAAAGTCTTCAGACTAAACAAGACCCTCTATGGCCTCAAGTAGGCCCCTCGGGCGTGGTACGACACTCTGAAGGAATTCCTCATGAAGAAAGGCTTCAAACTTGGTTCACTCTACCCTACTCTTTTCACGAAATCCTATGACAATGAACTGTTCATATGCCAAATATATGTTGATGATATTATCTTTGGATGTACTGACAAACGTTAAAGTGATGAATTTGCCTATATGATGAGTGAAGAATATCAAATGTCTATGATGGGAGAGTTGAAATTCTTCTTAGGTCTTCAAATTCGTCAGCAAGACAATGGCATCTTCATCTCACAAGAGAAATACCTCAAAGATGTTCTGAGGAAATTCGACATGCAAGATTGCAAAGGCGTCAAAACTCCAATGCCTTCAAAAGGCCATCTCTGCACTGATGAAAATGGTAAAGATTTCGATCGGAAGGTATACCGCTCCATGATTGGCTCCTTATTGTACCTATGTGCATCTAGGCCTCATATAATGCTAAGTGTCTGCATGTGTGCTCAATTCCAAGCAACACCAAAGGAATCACACCATAAGGCTATGAAACATATTCTTCGATACTTAGCTCACACACCAACACTTGGATTGTGGTATCCCAAGGGCTCAAATCTTCACCTCATCGTATACTCTAATGCTGACTATGCTAGAGATCGTGTGGATCGCAAGTCAACCTGAGGTGCATGTCATTTCCTCGGACGATCCTTAGTCTGTTGGTCCTTGAAGAAGCAGAACTGCGTTTCACTCTCTACTGCAGAAGCTGATTACATTGCTGTTGGCTCGTGTTGTGCTCAGTTACTATGGATGAAGCAAACCCTCAAGGACTACGGCATCAAGCTGAAGAATGTGCCTCTTTACTACGACAACGAGAGTGCCATCAAGATTGCGTACAACCCTGTTCAACACTCCAAGACCAAGCACATCCAGATTCATCATCACTTTCTTCGAGATCACGTACTCAAGGGTGACATCTCCATCAATCACATTCCTACTGAGGAACAACCGGCTGATATCTTCACAAAGCCCTTGGATGAAAAGAGGTTTTGCAAGTTGCGGTGTGAGCTAAATATCTTAGAATCTTCGAATGTTCTTTGATGAAGGACACACATCCTAACACGTATGCAAAATTGATGACTTAGATGTGCAACACATGAAGTAATGTTTTTTCTTCAATCAATGAAGAATAAATCTCTAAGTGTGAAGAAATTAACGAAGAATTTGATTCTCAGAACTCTACGACAATTGTAAGCGGTGTCTGAAATCATCATTCTTATACGGTGGGTTACGCCACCAACCAAAAGTTGAAGTTCTTCAAAATTGAGCACTATTGCAAATTCTTCAAATTATCAAATTCCTCAAATTTGCAAATTCCTCAAGTCTTCAAATTCATCAACTTTTCAAATTCTTCAAAACTTTTAAGATTCACATTCTTCATTGACTATATATATATATATATATATATATATATATATATATATATATATATATTTGAGTTTTTCAATGTCCTCAATAGCATTCACTTATTGCTAATTCTTCAAGTTGATTTTCATCAAAGTGAGTGTGATCGGACCCTTTCCCCGTCTATGCTAAACTCAACCCAGCCTGTTCACAAATTCCTCATATGCGTTCTACTTTGAAACTTGTTCAAAGTCTTCACTGTGTCCTTGATAGCTGAAGAATTTGTGAACGAAAACTTTGAAATCTTCACTACCAAAATTTTTGGCGCTTCCCGCTCAAACTGTTCCGATTCCCGCACCTGGATAACCCACGATCCTCCACAATCTTCACTACCCAGATCGTGGGTGACACCTGTCGCGTGGAGAGCAAGGGTCAGGGGCAATCTTGTCCAAAATCTTTGGGAGGATCAGTTTTCACTTCCTCTATAAATGCCCCCTTCCCATCTATTGTGCTCGGTTACTCCGCATTTCATCTCTCTCCCGAGCTCCAACCAAGCGCCGCCGCTAAAGTCATCATCGCCGGTGAGGAGGAGCTTTGCTGCCTCAACCTCGTCGTCGCCATACTCGCATCGGCCGCGAAAATCTTCATCCCGCCGCCGGTGTAGCTGTCTTCTTCTACCAAGCTAGGGCGTGGGAGATCTAAACGAACGAACTTCCTCATTTCATCTCTGTGTTCGTCGTGTTCTTCACTAGGGTAATTAAAATTTATTTTTACTGCCCCTGTTTGATCCTCAACTACAACTACTATTCCTCAATAGGTGTTTATACATTATAAATCAAATACACAAGTACCTTACATCTCCTCATACTTGATACTTGATGATTTTCCCTAAGTAATGACTTTCTTCAAGATTCCACAATTGTGCGAATTCTCAAATTTGCACAACTCTGGAATCTAAGGCTAAGAATGCTTAGTGAAATTCCTCATAGACAACCATGGTCAAATTCCTCACACCTATGTCTCTTAAAATTTCTGAGAACGCATATGACCTCTTCAAATTCTTCGCACCTATACTTTGTTCACAGGTACAACATGTCCGCTGATGAATCACTAGGTTCTCATCAACTTAACTCATTTGTAGCGCTACTTGAAGAAAAACTGTGTACCTCTTCGGAATCTTCAAGAGTTCATATTCCTCAAGTGAAGAAAATGTCTGATGGAAAGAAACCTCAGAAAGGAGGGAAAAGGCCAGATGTGCACACTACATTTGAGATCCCTGAGGATCTGTATGATGAATATTGCAGACCTGACGAAGAAACTCATGGAAAGGAGATGACCAAGCAGAGGAAGATCCGTCTGCAAAAGATTGAGAGGAGATGGGACAAAGAATGGAGAGAATATTGTTATGTAACTCCAAAATACATGATGAAATTCGCTGTGAAACCACCTTGCAGCAGACCTCCTCTTGCTCCAAACTAAACTGCTGATCCTACTAGCCTCAAAACTGGTGAGGACTTTCCTGACATGTGGGAGAAGCAACAAGCCAAGTTGGAAAGGAAAGCCAAAGAGGCAGTGAGGAAATTCAACGAGGATTCTGCTGCTGCTGCCTCTGCCGAAGCTTCTGCTAGTGCTCCGAAGAAGATGGTATAGAAATCTGCTCTGAAAATTGGCTCTTCAAAATCCTCAGTGCAAATTCCTCAAGGTCAAAGGCCTCCGCCCAGAAAACCTTCAGCACCTGGAACTGTTGCTGCTCAGTCATCTACAACAACCAAAAAGTCCTCAACCCCAGTGCATCTGGCAACATGCAAAAGGACTAAGGGTTTCATGATAGTTCCGAAGCTCACTGCAAGCCCCTCCACTACTGCAAAGTCTTCAACCAGTCCCTCTGCGCTTAAACTAAAGAAGACAGCTGGACGTGGTCAAAGACCAAGTCATCACACCAGCAAGGCTCTGGTTACAGTCCCCTCAGATTCTTCAGAGGGTAATGATGATGATGATGATGATGATGATGATGATGAATTTTTAGAAATCATCAGACAAAGTCAGCACAGGGCTGCTAAAGCAAAGGGTAGCTCTGTTTCTCTCATGCTAGATCCCAAGATGATCCTAAACTTCATTGATATATGGCATGAGGACCCAAGTACTCCACTTTCCTCACTAAATCTGCCTCCTGAAGTGGATCATGTCCTCACCCACTTCATCTCTGAAGAACAATGGAAGAGAGAGCAAGCTCAGAGAGCTAAGAGGAACAAGACTCGCAAAGAAAAGTTTCTACGCGAAAATGTGATGAATTTGACCCCAAATCAACTCGTCACAGTTCAGTCCGAGATTGACACTCTCTCTCTCGATCAACAGAAATATGATGCTAAATGGAAGGGCACCAAGGTCAGACTTGTCAGGGCTGCTCAAGCAGCTGTGAAGGATCACAACACTAGGGTTGCAGCTCGATCGCAACCACAAATGACTCAGTCTGAAGAAATTGCTCAGACTGCAGATGAAATTCCTCAGGTAGCTGATGAAAATGCTCAGCGTGATGAAACTGCAGTAAGAAATGCTTCTGCCCCAAAAGCAACTACCAGTGCTGCTGAGGAAACTCAGACCACTGATGAACATGCTAGGGCAACCTCCAATGTTGTGCCTGAAGAAACTGAACCAACCAGGACGGCTGCATCAGTCATTCCTGAAGAAATTGCTACTGCTGAGGAAAATCCCCTCAAAAGAAAAGCATCAACTTCTGAAGCCCCTGTGTTGAAGAAGTCGAAGACTTTGACAAGTTCCTTAGATACACCACTTGATGCAACTCCAATTTCCTCGGCACCAGCCTATGCTATTGTGCCAATTGGGGAAGCATATGACATTCCTCACAAAGAAGAGAATCATTCGGCTGCTTCCTCAGAGCCTCTTGATGAGGAAATTGTCATTGATGACACTGTATCAACTCCCAAGGTATCATCGCCCCAGCTTCTGCTAACTGCTGGCGCTGAAGAAATTGATGAACAAGTTGACATTGGTGACACTACTCCTGTCATCAATGATGAATATTGGGAATCTGCACATCCCAATTCACCAATGGCAACACCTCTGAAGCTGATTCCTCAGTCACCTACACAGACTGAAGAAATACCTGAAGACTCTGAACACCTGTACCTTCCAGACCCTGAAGAAATTCCAGCTGCAACAGCTGAGGAAATTGATGCTCCGGCCACTGTTGAGGAACCAGCTCTACAAATCACTCAATCTGCTGTTCCTTCCATGCCAACGGAGATCAAGGGGCGTCACGAACAAATCTTCAACCCAAGCCAAGACTGCCTTTCAAAGGCACTGTTCGTCCCAAAATTCCTCAAGAGGAATTTCTTCAATGTACACTCATTCTTCTCTGGACCTAACCCCTATGACTCTGCAAGGGCTGGTCGAAACAGGTTCTGGACTGCAACTCAACTGAATTACTATGCTTCAGTACTCTATGAGAAGAAGAAAGTCTTTGAGCACCATCAGATTCCTCATGCTGACATGGAAAGTCTTCCATCATTTACTCGTGTGCTTCAAGTTCTATATGATGTTGGACTCCTTCCATTTTGTGTAGACATCTGCGATTGGAATGAGGAAATCATTCTTCAATTCTATGCCACGTTGCATAACAGCGGAGATTCCTCAGACATCAACTCTTGGATATTGGACTGGATGACTGGCACAACACACTTCACTACTCAAGCCTATGAATTGCTTCAGTGTGTCCCAGTTCAAATTCCCTCAGAAGAAGCTCGCAAGTTGTTTGATGAACCTCCTCTACCCAATCAACTGATGAATGTGCTGATGAAGACATTGCCATCTGGAAAGCCTCAACGCCAAGTCTTCTTAGTGAAGGATCTGCTCTATGTGCCTCGCACAGTCTATCACATATTGACAAACACACTATGTCCTCAGAAGGGTCACAACTCTGAAGAAGAAGAAGTTGAAGGGATCATGAAGAATATGCTCTTCAACGTCATCCATGGTATTCCCATTAACTTGCATGATTTCTTCATGAGGACTTCGGCCAGTGCTGCTGTCGCTCCGTTTGAGCAGAAACCATATGCTCCCTGGATTATGAAATTCATCAGGGATAAGTCCTCAGTGCACTACAAGGCTGATTTCCAGAATCACTTCAGTTTCCTGCCACCCATTGAAGTCATCAAGAGTACAATTTCATCAGTTGAAGGGAAAGGCAAGTCTGTTATTGATGAAGGAACATGTCCCCTAGATGGACAGTTTCGCAAGGCCGCCTCCTTCTCCACAAATGATGACACTGCCACACAAGACTCTGATGCAAAGGCCTCAGCTCCCAAAGAGTGTGCCCCTCGATTGATGATTGACCGCAAACTTCTTATAAGTCTTCATCAGAAGTTCGATCGCAATCATAAGTGGGTAAAGCGTCAACTTGGGTATATTGTGCAGAATATGACTGTGAAGCAGAACACTATCAAGAGGAACCACTACTATGCTCATGAAAACCACAAGCGCTCTTGGGCTGTGCTAAATCACATCATGTCTTCTGAAAAATTGGATGAGCTAAACTTTGAAGAATATCCTGACTTTGCTCGTTGTCCTCAGAAGAAGTTCAAGAAAATCCAAGTTCCTCTGATGGTCACCAGTTCCTATTCTTCATCTCGCGAGCGCGATGAAGATGAAGACATTAACGATACTGCTGCTGGACCTGCATCAACACTCGACCTTGACAACGCTAGTGCTCCTTCTTCCCCAACAAGATGAAATTCCTCATGTAGTCATCACTTTTTCTTCCCTTTTGGTCCTCGATGACAAAGGGGGACACAATTTGAGTTAGTCTTCAAGCGGGTCTACATATATATGGGCTATTTTTTTAAGTTACAACTCTCGCTCTTCTGAAGTTTTTGGTTATTGAGTTGTAAACTTAAGTCCGATGGTGGTCTGACACTTTTGAACTATTTCCTCGGATGCTTATTTCCTCAAATACCTTAATGCATGCATGCTGAATTTCGTTAGACACCATTTTCCTCACGCATTTCAAATTCTTCATTTCATATATTCAAATGTGTGTATGAATTACAAGATATAGGGGGAGTTCTCCATGTTTTGAACCTGCCATGTGCATTTGCAGACCAAAGCAAATTCCTCAAATATGCACATCTTCAGGGCGAGCTCTTCTTTATCTTCCAATCAAATTCCTCAAAATCTATACTTTCACTTCATATGTTTATCCCCGTTGAAAACTTAACCTATTTGCCATCAATCACCAAAAAGGGGGAGATTGTTAGTGCATCTAGTGCCCCTTAGTGATTTTGGTGTATTGAAGACTTATAGGTTAAGGCACTAATGAGTTTGTGAGTTTACACATGCTCTATAAGTCGATGAGGAGTTTGATATATTCTAAGATTATCGACCTCTAAAAATGTATGTCGTCAAGTGAAGACTTTGCTGAAGACTTTCTGAAGACTTTGTGAAGAATTTGAAAATGAAGAAGTTGGTGTGACCTTGAAGATATGAATGAGGAATATGAAGCATGAAGACTTTTGTTTTCGTAGTTTCATTTCCTTTATTTGAGTCATAGGAAACACCGTACTGTTAAAGGGGGCCGAGGTAATACTAAGGAAATTTTCCAACTGATGCTCAACTCCAAAATCCTCAACCCATACAATTCTTCGAGTGAAGCCTTGGGAAATCTCTTACGATTCAGACAAGTTTTCCAGTGACAGAGACGAAGGTCTTCTCGTCTCTGAGGAAATTGATCTGACTGAGGAGTTAGGATTTCGCCAGTGCGAATTGCCTACAAGTGAGGATCATGATAAGCTGAGGACTTTCATAGTTCGAAATTCCGATCGTTGCTGTGCTTAGCGCCAGCTGTCTCCAATTGTTCTTATCCACATAACGGTCATATCATTGGGGGCATTTATGTCTTATCATGTTAGGTTGCACCCTGGCTATAAATAGTCGACCTCCACAACCACTACCTGGTTGGCTGCTCCGAGAGAGAACTGACACTTGTCATTTGAGAGCAACCCATCCTGTGAGGACTTTGAGAGAAAATAATCAGTGAGGAAAAACCCACAACCAAACCATAAAACCCATAGTGATTGTGCATCACTGAAGAAATTCCTGTTTGGAACCGACGCTTGTTACCTTTGAGGACTGTGTATCCTCCAGACGGTTAGGCGTCATGGTCTAGTGCTCCTGCAGTCAATTGGGGATCACGAAGTGACCTTGGTCTAGAGCATCCAGCAGTAAATTGTGGATCGCTGGGTGACCAGTTTGTGAGGGTTTTGGAAGTCTACCCTGAAGACTTACCACGAGTGTTGGGCGAGGACTGTGTGACCTTAGCTCAAGGAGAATACAGTAAGGACTATGTGTCCCTAGGAATGTGTGTCCTCTGGTTTAAATACCAGGCCGCCCCAAACCAGATGTATGACTGTCACAGCAGTTGGAACTGGGTCATCAAACCATTGTCTTCATCCAGCTATCTGGTTCTATTTCCTCAACCCCTCTATTCCTCATATATCTGTTAATGAAATTGATTGTTACAGTTTGAAGAATCTGACTGAAGACTTTCACAAATTCCTCACCTCAAATTCTTCAAGTTACCTTGTTCATCACTGCTTATCTTGTATCACGCTACTCTCTATTTGTGCATGTTTCATTTCATCATGAAGACTATGCTGTCACTATGTTCCTCCTGCACTTGAGTACTTATTCCGCTGCTAGTTATTCATCACATTTCAAATTCCTCAAAGTTGAAACTCCTCAAATGATGAATTTGTAAAAAACGCCTATTCACGCCCCCTTAGCCGATATAACGCACTTTCACCTGGTGCTATTAGGAGTACTATCAAGGTACACATCAATAACACGTATATCAAATACACTTGTGTCGACGTTGCCAGCCTTCTTATCTACCAAGTATCTAGGGTTGTTCCGCTTCAGCGACCGCTCACCTCATAATAGAAGCACTTAGTCTCGGGTTTGGGTTCAACTTTGGGTTGCTTCACTGGAGCAGCAACTGACTTGCCATCCATGAAGTTTCCCTCCTTACCCTTCTCGAAACTAGTGGTTTTACTAACCATCAACACTTGATGCTCCTTCTTGATTTCTACCTTCGCGGTGTCAAACATCGCGAACAGCTCAGGGATCATTATTTCTATCCCTGGCATTTTATAGTTCATCACCAAGTTCTAGTAGCTTAGTGACAGTGACTTGGAGAACTATATCAATCACTATCTTATTTGGAAGATCAACTCCCACTCGATTCAAGCGATTGTAGCACCCAGACAATTTGAGCACATGCTTAACGATTGAGCTATTCTCCTTCATCTTGCAAGCAAAGAATCTTGTTGGAGATCTCATATCTCACAACATGGGCATGAGCCCGAGATCCCAATTTCAGCTCTTAGAACATCTCATATGTTCCGTGACATTCAAAACGTTTTGGAGCCTCAATTCTAAGTCGTATTGCATGACACACTAAACTATCAAGTAGTCATCGGAACGTGCCTGTCAGATGTTCACAACATCTACAGACGATGCTAGAGGGGGTGGCACACCGAGCGGTGCATTAAGGACATAAGCCTTCTGTGCAGCAATGAGGACAATCCTCAGATCACGGACCGAGTCCGCCATATTGCTACCATCATCTTTCAACTCTATTTCTCTAGGAACATATAGAAATTCAAGGGAGCTACATCATGAGCTAGTAATCTACAACATAATTTTGCAAAGACACTACTACCTATGTTCATGATAATGAGTTCAATTAATCATATTACTTAAGAACTCCCACTCAAATTGACATCCCTCTGGTCATTCGAGTGATACATGATCCAAATTCACCAACTCAAGTCTGATCATCACGTGAGTTGAGGTGGTTTCAATGGTGAACATCATCATGTTGATCATATCTACTATATGACTCATGTTCGACCTTTCGGTATCTTGTGTTCCAAGGGCATGTCTATACATGCTAGGCTCGTCAAGTTTAACCCGAGTGTTCTACGTGTGCAACACTGGCTTGCACCCGTTGTATGTGAACGTAGAGTCTATCACACCCGATCATCACGTGGTGTCTCGACACGACGAACTTTCTCAACGGTGCACACTCGGGGAGAACACAGTTTATCTTGAAATTAAGTGAGGGATCACCTTATAGTGCTACCGTCGTCCTAAGTAAAACAAGGTGCATAAAAGGATTAACATCACATGCAAATCATAAGTGACATGATATGGCCATGAACTTGTGCTTTTGATCTCCATCTTGAAAGCACCGGCATGATCTACATCGTCACCGACATGACAACATGATCTCCATCATCTTGATCTCCATCAACGTGTCGCCATCGGGGTTGTCGCGCCCATCATGCTTCTACTACTATTGCTACCGTTTAGCGATAAAGTAAAGCATTAAATAGCGCTTAATGATTGACACGCAGATCATATAATAATTAAAGACAACCCTATGGCTCCTACCGGTTGTCGTATTCATCGACATGCAAGTCATGATATTCTATACAACACATGATCATCTCGTACATCACATATATCTCATCATGTAATTGGCCATATCACATCACAACATACCCTGCAAAAACAAGTTAGACGTCCTCTAATTGTTGTTGCATGTTTTATGTGGCTGCTACGGGTATCTAGCAAGAACAATTCTCACCTACGCATAAACCACAACGGTGATACATAAGTTGCTTTTCAACCTTCTCAAGGACCGCCTTAGTCAAATCCGATCCAACTAAAGTAGGAGAAACAGACACCCGCCAGCCATCTTTGTGCAACGGAGTTACACATCAGTCGATGGAACCGGTCTCTCGTAAGAATATGAGTAAGGTTGGTCCGGGACGCTTTTTCCCACAATACCGCTGAACCAAAACACGACCAAGGGAGGAAGCAATCTAAGCATCAACGCCCACAAACTCTTTGTGTTCTACTCGAGATCTCATCTACACATAGACCTAGCTCATGATTCCACTGTTGGGCAACGTTGCATGGGAAACAAAAAATTTCTTACGCAGACGCAAGATCTATCCATGGTGATGAGCATCTACGAGAGGGAGAGTGGATCTACATACCCTTGTAGATCGCTAAGCGGGAAGCGTTAAGAAACGCGGTTGGTTTAGTCGAACGTCTTCGCGATCCAAATTGCCGAGCATCCCGCGATCTCATCACGATCCGTCCCGCTATCCAATCACGATCAGTCTTGCGAACTTATCACAATCCGTCCCGCGATCTCATCACAATCTGTCTCGCGATCTTGAGCACGGTCCTTCCGATCTAGCGCCGAACGGACGACACCTCCACATTCAGCACACGTATAGCTCGTGACGATCTCCGCCTTCTTGATCCAGCAAGAGGGAGCGGGGAGGTAGATGATTTCTCTAGCAGCGTGATGGCATTGCAGCGATGGTGGTGGAGCTATTCCAGCAGGGCTTTGCCTAAGCACCATTGAAAACCGATCTAGAGGAGAAACTGCGATCTAGAGGAGAGGTAGCATGTGTCTATTAGGGTTAGCTTTTTCCTCTAAATCCTCTAGTATATATAGGAGGGAGGGAGGGGAGGAGTCAGCCTCAAACCCTCAAAGTTTCGTCGAAATTGGAGGTGGAGGAGTCCTACTCCAATCCTATTAGGAGTAGGATTCCTCCTTTCCACTTCGAAACTCTTTCCACCTCTCCACCTTTGGATTTTTCCTTCTCAAACCACTCCAGCCACATGGGCCCTTAGAGGAGGCTTCGGCCAGTCCACCAGGGGCTGGTTTACCTCCTCCCACAGCCCATGTAGCCTCTTGGGTCGAAATACCTCTCCCGATGGTCCCCCGGTACACTACCGGCACTCCTCGTACACTACCGATGAGCCCGAAACTTTTCCGGCGACCAAAACAGGACTTCCTATATATCAATATTTACCTCCGGACCATTCCGGATCTCCTCGTGATGTCCAGGATCTCATCCAGGACTACGAACAACCTTTGGGCACCACCATACATAACTCTATACTACTGAAACGTCACCGAACCTTAAGTGTGCAGACCTTGCGGGTTCGAGAACTATGTAGACATGACCGAGACACCTCTACAGTCAATAACCAATAGCGGGACCTGGATGCCCATATTGGTTCCTACATATTCTACCAAGATCTTTATCGGTCGAACCTCTATGTCAAGGATTCAGTTAATCCCGTATGATGTTCCCTTTGTTCTTCGGTATGTTACTTGCCCGAGATTCGATCGGCGGTATCTCCATACCTAGTTCAACCTCGTCACCATCAAGTCTCTTTACTCGTTCCGTAATACAAGATATCATGACTAACACTTGGTCACATTGCTTGCAAGGCTTATTGTGATGTTGTATTACCGAGTGGGCCCTGAGATACCTCTCAGTCACACGGAGTAACAAATCCTAGTCTTGATCCATGCCAACCCAACAGACACCCTCGAAGATACCTATAGAGCACCTTTATAGTCACCCAGTTATGTTGCGACATTTTATACACACAAGGTACTCCTCCGGTGTCAGTGAGTTGCATGATCTCATGGTCATAGGAACAAATACTTGACATGTAGAAAACAGTAGCAATAAACTGACACGATCATATGCTACGTTTGTAGTTTGGGTCTTGTCCATCACACCATTCCCCTAATGATGCGATCCCGTTATCAAATGACATCTCATGTCCATGACTGGGAAACCATAGCCATCTTTGATCAACGAGCTAGTCTGTTAGAGGCATACTAGGGACATGGTGTTGTCTATGTATCCACACATGTATCTGAGTTTCCGATCAACACAATTATAGCATGGATAATAAACGATTATCATGAACAAGGAAATATGATAATAACCAATTTATTATTGCCTCTAGGGCATATTTCCAACAAAGTGCTAATGCTTTGGTCCGGTTCTCTATTAAAAGGTGGCCTTAATATCCCTTAGTTTCCAATAGGACCACGCTGCCACGGGAGGGTAGGACAAAAGATGTCATGCAAGTTCTTTTCCATAAGCACGTATGACTATATATGGAATACATGCCTACATTACATTGATGAATTGGAGCTAGTTCTGTGTCACCCTATGTTATAACTGTTGCATGATGAATGCCATCCGACATAATTATCCATCACTGATCCATTGCCTACGAGCTTTTCACATATTGTTCTTTGCTAAGTTACTTTTCCATTGCTACTGTTAGAAACACCACAAAACTGCTACTATCACTTTGCCACCGTTCCTGTTACTACCATATTAATTTGCTACTAAATACTTTGTTGCATATATTAAGTCTTTTAGGTGTGGTTGAATTGATAACCCAGCTGCTAATACTCGAGAATATTCTTTAGCTCCCCTTGTGTCAAAACAATACATTTGGGTTGAATACTCTACCCTCTAAAACTGTTGCGATCCCCTATACTTGTGGGTTATCAGAGGCATGCTATCATCGTAATAGTTTTGCTCATCAAAACACAGTGGACAAAAAATACCATCTTCATCAAACATAGCATCCCCAAGCTTGTGGCTTTGCATATCCTTAGCATCATGAATATTCAAAGAATTCATACTAAAAATATTGAAATCATGCTCATCATTCAAGGATTTAGTGCCAAACATTTTAATAACTTCTTCTTCTAGCACTTGAGCACAATTTTCCTTTCCATCATTTTCACGAAAGACATTAAAAAGATGAAGCATATGAGGCAACCTCAATTCCATTTTTTTGTAGTTTTCTTTTATAAAACCAAACTAGTGAAAAACAAGAAACTAAAAGATTTAATTGCAAGATCTAAAGATATACCTTCAAGCACTCACCTCCCCGGCAATGGTGCCAGAAAAGAGCTTGATGTCTACTACGCAACCTTCTTCTTGTAGACTCGTGTTGGGCCTCCAAGCGCAGAGTTTTGTAGGATAGTGGCAATTTTCCCTCAAGTGGATGCCCTAAGGTTTATCAATCTATGGGAGGTGTAGGATGAAGATGGTCTCTCTCAAACAACCCTGCAATCAATTACAAGAAATCTCTTGTGTCCCCAACACACCCAATATAATGGAAAATTGTATAGGTGCACTAGTTCCGCAAAGAGATGGTGATACAAGTGCAATATGGATGGTAGATATAGGTTTTTGTAACCTGAAAATATAAAAATAGTAAGGTAACAAGTAACAAAAGTGAGCACAAACGATATTGCAATGCTTGAAAACAAGGCCTAGGGTTCATACTTTCACTAGTGAATTCTCTCAACAATACTAACATAGTTGAATCATATGTAAATACCTCTCGTGTGACAAAGAGGTCACTCCGAAGTCATAAATAGCTGAGAACTAACGAAGAAACTATCATAGGGTATGAAACCACCTCAAAGTTATCTTTTCCGATCAATCTTATGAGCTATCCCTATAAGTGTCATGAACAACCCTAGAGTTCATACTAAAATAACACCTTAAGATAGACATCAACCAAAACCCTAATGTCACCTAGATACTCCAATGTCACTACAAGTACCCATGGGCTTGATTATATGACATGCATCACACAATTTCAGATTCATCATGTTCAATCCAACACAAAGAACTTCAAAGAGTGCCCCAAAGTTTCTACCAGAGATTCAAGACGAAAACATGTGCCAATCCCTATGCATAGATTCCCAAGGTCACAGAACCCGCAAATTGATCACCAAAACATACATCAAGTGGATCAATAGAACATCCCATTTCACCATGGATATCTCATCGCAAGACATACATCAAGTGTTCTCAAATCCTTAAAGACTCAATCCGATAAGAAAACTTCAAGGGAATATTCAATTCATCACAAGAAGATAGTGAGGGGAAAACTCCATATGATTCATCTATATCAATAAAGCTTGCGGTACATCAAGATCGTGTCATCTCAAGAACACGAGAGAGAGAGAGAGATCGAACACATAGCTATTGGTACATACTCTCAGCCCCGAGGGTGAACTACTCCCTCCTCATCATGGAGAGCACCGGGATGATGAAGATGGCCTCCGGTGACGGTTTCCCCCTCCGACGGGGTGCCGTAACGGGCTCCTGATTGGTTTTTCGTGGCTCTGGAGGCTTGTGATGGCGAAATTCCCGATGTAGGTTTCTTTTCGGATGTTTGGGTATTTATAGGAATTTTGTACATTGGAATCACATCAATGGGCGGCAAGCCTACTAGGCGTAGCTAGGGGGTGGCTGCACCTGGCAGGATTGCCGCCTCCTCATGGCTCTTCTATCCCAGATCCAATACTTCGGGGGTCTCTTTTGGTCCACAAAAAATCATACTAAATTTTCAGCCCATTTCGAGAACTTTTATTTCTGCACAAAAAACGACACCACGGTAGTTCTGCTGAAAACAGCGTCAGTCCGGGTTAGTTCTAATAAAATCATACCAAAATCATATAGAAATATTGTAAACATGGCATGAATACTTCATATATTATAAATACGTTGGAGACGTATCACTTCCCCATCTTGCTTGCCTTTACGGCAGATTGAGGAGTTTGCCGATCATCGTTGTAATTAAATTCGGCTGCCAATGCTAGCGCATGTTCCTCTGTTTGGAGAGAGCGCTCTATGTTTCCGTTAACAGTGATGACCCCCTTGGGGCTGGGCATCTTGATCTGGAGGTACGCATAATGTGGAACGACGTTGAAGCGAGTGAACGCTGTCCGGCCGAGCAGGGCATGATAGCCGCAGTGGAAGGGCACAATATCGAAGATCAAGTCCTTGATTCGAAAGTTATCTGGCGAGTAGAATACTACTTCCAGGCTGACGGAGCTTGTGCATCGAGCCTTGATGCCTGGAATCACTCCTTTGACGGTAGTGTTGCTAGGTTTGATCCTTGAGGGATCTATTCCCATCTTTTTCACCATGTCTGAGTAAATCAGGTTAAGGCTACTTCCTCCATCCATTAGGACTTTTGTGAGGTGACATCCATCTATGATGGGGTCTAGGACGAGTGCGGCCAAGCCCTCATGATGGATACTGGTCGGGTGATCACGTCGATCAAAGGTGATCGGATATGTCGAACATGGGTTATACTTCGGAGCTACGGGCTCTACAGCGTAGACGTCATGAAGGGCGCGCTTCCTCTCCTTCTTGGGATGGGTGGCATATATCATGTTTACTGTTTTGACCTCTCGAGGGAATTTCTTTTGTCCGCCACCAATTGGACCCCAAGGCTCATCCTCGTCCTCGCTGCGAGGGCTCTTGCCTTGATCCTCGGGAAGGAGCTTGCTGACCTGTTTAAACACCCCACAGTTACGGTGTGTGTGGTTGGCAGGCTTCTCTTGGGTCCCATGGATTTGGCAAGGCCTTTCCATGATCTTCTCGAGCGGGGCTGGTCCGTCGCGATTGCCTTTAGGAGGCTTCTTCCGCTGCCCATGTCGGGAATTGCGGAAGCCGGCGTTAACAGTCGTATCATCGGCATCCCTATTATTGTGTCGGTGCTTGTTCTTGTTGCGCTTGGGTTTCCCGTTGCCATCCCGAACTTCAGAGGTTCCGGGGTCTTTTGAGTTGTGGCTGCGTCTTGCTAGCCAATTAGCTTTACCCGCGCAAAAGTGGGTCATGAGGGATGTAAGGGCGGACATGGTCCAAGGTTTATCCTGGCCGAGCTGGCAAGCCAGCCATTCATCCCGAATATTATGCCGGAAAGAGGCTATTGCCTTAGTGTCCGGGTAGTCGACAATCTAGTTCTTCTTGGTCAAGAACCGATTCCAGAATTGCCACGCACACTCTCTGGGCTTCTGAATGACGTTGATTAGGTTAGAGGAATCCGACGACCGAACATAGGTTTCATGGAAGTTAGATCGGAATGCATCTTCTAGGTCTTCCCACCATCCAATGGAGTTTTCGGGGAGGCTGTTTAACCAGTGCCGAGCTGGCCCTTTGAGTTTTAAGGGGAAATATTATATGGTGTGGACATCATCTCCTCGTGACATGTGGATATGGAGGAGGAAGTCCTCAATCCATACAGTCGGGTCAGTTGTCCCATCGTACTGTTCGATGTTCACGGGTTTAAACCCCTCTGGAACTGATGCTGCATCACCTCATCTGTGAAGCACAGGGGATGAGAGGCATCTCGAACCCGAGCTATGTTGCGCCTGTATTCGGCGTCTGCCCTAGCTCGATTACGTTCCCAGCCTATGTTATTGTTTCGGTCGAGCCATGGTTTGTACCCATCCCGTATATCGGTTGAGTAGCCTCTGGATCCGTAGATGGATCTTGTGGGACCTGCTCTGTAGTGTAGGTCATTTCGTGGGTCAAACCTGTCACTGGGCTTTAGTGGATCCTTTCCCCGTCTTTTGGACATAGCCGGTCTATAACCAGTGTCGTCAATCATCCTATCATGCCCACGAGGGGGGCGGTCCGTCTTGTCATATGGGTTATTTCTCAATAATTTTCAAAGGACACTGACAAGCAAGACGATTTTCAAGACGACTCATTCATATGCAGAAAAGACCCGGATTTCCGAGGAGCCACTTCATAAGACGGCCAAAGGAGCAAGCCGGCCACTTAATGTATTTACCATTCCTATTTCAGGAGGTTAGCATGAATAAATTCAAGCTAACCTGGGGGCTAAAACTGTCATGGATTTGTCATGGCAGATGTCGGGGTGAATGGACTTAGGATCAGGACGATCGCAACTATGTGGCGGCTTGAGAGAGGGTTGGTCGGAATCGAGAGACGCGAGTTTACCTAGGTTCGGCCCCTTCGATGGAGGTAAAAGCCTACGTCCTGCTTGTCTGGTATTGATCATGAGGAAGATCTCTCGGTTACAAGGGTGTTGTCTTGCTGCCTCTAATCTCGAGAGCCTCTAATCTATCTATCTCTAATGACTTCAATCTGTCTCTCTAGGGGCGCCTTACCCCTCCTTATATAGGTGGAAGGGGTAAGTTTACATGTAGAGTCCTACTCCTAATAGGACTAGGACTAGTCTTTCACGAATCCTACTCCGGGTCTTGTTCCTCTCGTAAGGGAATCCTCTCTCCTTTGGGCCTTCTCTTGTGAGCCGCCTGGCGCCGGCTTACACGCCGGGTCTTGGGCCTGGTCGTCCCGCGACCCGCCTGCCGGGTCACCAATAAAACGCCATGTCTTGACCAGGTCTCCTGTGAGTCGTCAGGCCGGGTCATACCATGGGGTATATCCCCGATAGCTATGTTTGGGAGATGGGTATCAGTGAGCTCGTCGTCGAATTGCGGCAGCAGCCTTCTGCGTGGATAACTCTTAAGTTGGTCCGACAGACCGGTACCATATCCCTCCTCTGCTGAGAGAACTCTTGTCCATCGATCGTTGAGGTCATCTTGTTCGGCTTTAAGTTGCCATTCCTTCGCTTTCAGGCTGCAAGCCGTTCCTATGAGCTGTTGTCTGAACAGTTCCTGATCTTCAGAGTTATCAGGAATGTCTAGGTCATCGCCTATTGGGATGTCCTCCTCCTCGACGGGAGGGAGGTAGTTGTCATCCTCGGAATCGTTGAAGTCGTCGGGGTTGCTATGGTCTCCAGGCTTTTCTTAACCCTCTAACAGGTGTTCAGGGATATCAGGATCGCCACGGTCTTCGGGGTTATCTTCGTCCCCGGTGCCGATAATAGATTTCCTTCCCTTTTTGCCTTTTGACCGCTTATGCGGTTTCCGACGCCTCGACAGTGCGTCGCCCGACTTGTCGTCATTGTTATTAGGCGTTTTTCGCCATTAGCGGCAGGGGTGTCTACCATGTAGACATCATATGTGGAGGTGGCAGCTCATCACCCGGTATTGACGGGGGTGGGGGCGTAATCCTCTTCATCCATGTATTCTGCCTCGTTGGAGGCATAGTCCAACATGTCGTTTAAGTCTTCGACTATGACTATGAAGTGGGTGGTGGGTGGGTCAAAAAATTCTTCCTGGCCCTCTTTGTGGCCGATCTAAGCGCAGGTCGGGGTTGGATTGTCGGTAATTTTCATCGACGAGATCCGATCTAAGGCCTCGTTCAATGTCCAGACCTCGATCGGGTCCAACCACGTGGAGTTGTCGGAGTTGATCTCCGACGTGTCCAGACGAGTGGAGTGTTCAGCAAGAACATGTATCCGGTCTTCTAGCACTATGGCCAGACCCAAGCTAAGAGTCGGGCCATCGCCGAAGTTAACCTCGTGGGCGTGACCGAAAAAAGAGCTCGAGGTTGAAGCCTGAGAGTCTTCGGGTATGATGTAACAGCCCAAGACCACGCTCCAGAAAATTCCCCTTTTATTTCCATTCTCGTCATGGGATTCGTTTGGTTGCCGCGCATTAAACGTTCTTCGAACTGGTTCAAAATTGGCGAGCGGTCTTATTATATTATAGGTGGACCACATGTCAAATTTCGTGGCTTTCGGAGGTCGTTTGATACCCAACAGATAAACCTATAGTGGCACTATAGCCGGTCAAACCGTCGGATGTTTTTGTTTTATAAAAACTCTGTTGCCGGCCATACATTTCCCTCTCATCCTTGCCTAGCCCCTCTGCACAGTGCATAGACTCCTCGTGTGCGCCCAATAACATCCCGGACCCGAATCGTCGAGCCATCACCGGATCATCCTCAAAAATACCTCAAACCATCATTCGTTTTTCAATTGGACTCCCTAACCTGTTTATTCTCGACCGTCTGATCGAATCGGAGGGTCCAAAGAAACTATAAGGCAAACCCTAGGCCAAACTCAGTTTCATTTTGAATCGCCTGATCGTCATTGAAGGGTTTAGATCATCCCTCATCTAGCAATCTTCCGCTATATATAAAAGACATAACCCTAGATTCTCGGTCGGCTGTCCCATCCAATCCTCCATCCCGCCGCCACTCTGTTACTTTCCCCTTGGGATCACCAGTGGACCAACCGCAGTCACATCCCGATCCACCCAGCCCCTCCTCAATTCTTCATCTAGCCAACCAACGCACGATCCGGCCACCGAGGCTCTTCCTAGATCACCTGAGCTCCTCCTCGCGCAGCACACGGGCATCCTGCCCCTTTGTCTCATTGGACCATCGGTCATGGACACCGGAGCTCCACCTGTGGCTGCCTGTAGGCCTCGCTCCGATCCAGCCCCGGAGGATCTCCACGAGCAGGCCGCCGCCCGGCGACCAACTCAGGCTAGTCGCCCGCTCCCTCTCCTTCCTCCCCATCTCCCTCCCATGCTCTCTCCTTCCCTGGATCCTCTCAAGCTTTCTCTCTCTCTTTCCCTTTTTCATGAGGGAACAAACCGGTGCAGCCCCATGAAGCTTCGTCGCTGGTCTCCTTTGGCCAGGTCTGGCGGCCATGAGCGCTGCCCTCCTCCGCGCCAAGGCCTGGCCTCATCCCCGCCTCCCGGCCTCGCCTGCCGGAGTCTTCGCATCGCCCCTGCTTCATCTCGGTGCTGAAGGAGCAGCGAGCCAGCGCCGCGCCTCTGCATCGCCTGAGTCCAGCCGTAGATGGAACAGCGCGTCACGCGCGTGACCCCCTTGCGTCCCGCTCGCTCGAGCGCGTGCGCTCGTGGGCAGCACGGCCCTCCTAGCCGTCCTGCTTTCCCAGCTCCATCGCCGGCCCGATCTGGCCCAAGGTGAGCCTCCCCTCCCTGTCCTCTTTTGTTTGGTCAAAGCCCCACATTGCCAGAACCCGATCCTAGCACAACTGGCAGCGGAGTAAGATGCTCATCTAGGCGGTCTGTGGTTCGAATCCCAGACGCACCCATTTTTTTGTTTTGCGTTATGTGTGTCAACCGCGGGCCACTCTGTTTTGCAATTCCAGTCTGGTTCGGTTAGCGAATTTCAGTCTGGTTCATGTAAATGCCATGTTAAATAAGTTATTTCATAACTAAATAATCGTAGCTCTGATTTTAATGTTTCACATATGTAACTTGCTTAGAGAAACACCTAGAATAGCATGACACACTTTATTTTCATGTTTAACAAATATAAAATATGTTTAAGACAGATATGTACCAAATTCATAGTTTGCATATAGGGACGTTTCGGAAATGCTACATGTTGCTTCCGACCTCATTTAAAATGCCTAAATGATATAGTTGTGTATGCTTCAACGGTTGCCATGTTAATCAACATTTAATATTGATGAGTACCGAAACGAGAGTGAACTAAATATTTGAATGTGGAGTTTCTTCCATATGCAACTCGTTGCATATTGAGATTCACTGAATGTGTGTTGATTGTTTGTTTCGAATTGCTTCTTCTCGATAGAGTTTCGAGAGCGTTCGGAGTGTGAGGATTCGTTCGTCTACTTCACAGATCGTCTTCTTCATGGATTCATTCTTCTTTCAAGCGGGATCTTAAGCAAGATGACACATTTCCCCGGATACCACTACTATCCTTGCTATGCTAGTTGTTTCGCTTTTATCGTTATGTCTTGCTACCTACCACTTGTATGTCAAGCCTCCCAACATTGTCATGAAAAGTCTCTAACCCATCGCCTTCCCAGCAAACCTTTGTTTGACTATGTTACCGCTTGCTCACCCCTTCTTATAGCATTTTTAGATGCATGTGCAATTGCTTTCATGTGACAACATGGACATTCTTTTGTTATCATAATATTATTGCTATTTAATTTAATGCACTTATATACTTGGTAAAAGGTGGAAGGCTTGGCCTTTTGCTCGGTGTTTTTTTTCACGTTTGTCGCCCCAAGTTACTTATGTATCGGTGTTATGTTCCATAATTGAGCGTTCCTAACATGCTCGGGGTTGTTATGGGGATCCCCTTGATTTTCGTTTTAGGATAAGACTTGTTTGGTAAGGCCTAACATTGGTACTACATTTGCCTAATAATTAATAAACCTACATAGGGAGTAATTAACCCGAGAATCTTTAATCAGCAACCCGGGCCGGTGCTCCTCATGAGTGTTGGTCCAAACCGAGCGATGTCCGACGCCCCCTGGTTACCCGGGGTTTCAGCCAACCCGATGTCTAGCTCATCCAGTCGTACCTTGAGAACGAGAGACGTGGATCCTATCGGGTTTTGTCGGTACACCAGGCGGCCTTGCTGGATTTGTTTTACCTTTCTCGAATGTCTTGCGCATGGGATTTTGACGACACTTCTGGCTATCTCAAAGTTGAGATTTTTCGTTGGATTCCGCAAATACTACGGGTGATTTCGTGGTTGAGGTTTCCAATGCGCCATGTGGTTAATTTTTGATGGACGAGTTGGAGCACCCCTGCAGGGTTAAATATTTTGGGAAAGCCGTGCCCACGGTTATGTGGCAAACTTGGAAACTTTGTTTAACACCCAGTCATAGCAAACTTGAAGTAAATTCTAATAAAATACACCAACTGTGTGCGTAACCGTGACTGTCTCTTCTCGTGAGTTCTTATCTGAGAGAGAACACGGTGGTGTTATGTTTGACGTAAGTTGGTGTCTAGGATCAGTTAGTGATCATTACTAGTTCACGTTCGATATGCGTAGACCACCATACTTTACTTTCTATATTCATAAGTTAGCTACTCCAATAAATGCTTAGTCGCTTGTTGTAGCCTCGCCACTTAACCATACCTCACCCATTAAGCTTTGCTAGTCTTGATACCCTTGGAAATGACATTGCCGAGTCCCTGTGACTCATAGATTACTACAACGATAGTTATAGATACAGGTAATGCGATGCTTTGACGTGAGAGCGATGCTTTTTTTGATTTGGAGCCTTCTTATTCTACTTCTTCATCAAACTAGGATGGGTTCCAGGTGACAGCTTGGGATAGCTAGGATGGATGTCATTTTATGATTTGATTTCGTCCGTAGTTGGACCCTGCTCTTCTGTATGATGTTTGAATATGTTGTTGTATTGATGTGATCTTGATGTAGCTTGTGGCAAGTGTAAGCCAATTCTATATACTCATCTCTTCTATACATGTACTTGTAATGATATCCATTCTTGCAACACGATGAGATGCGTTGCTATCCCTGTCGAGGCCTCGGGCCAAAATAAGGATAGGGTCGCATCTTGGGCGTGACAAGTTGGTATCAGAGCCTGTACCAACCTAGGAGCCCCCTTGATTGATCGAACTTGGCCGAGTCGAGTCTAGTGAAAAACTATTTTTAGTCTAGTTATATATCGGAGAGTAGGATTCTTTTTACTCTTCTTCTATACTCTGGTGAGGAATTATGACTTAGGAATTTTGATTCTACCCTTTTCTCGCTCAAATTTTTTTAGGATCATGCAGGTATTTTTGAATCTCTATGATGCCTATGTGACGGAGTTCTGTACTTGGCGCCTCCTGTTATCGAGGAGTAGAGCTCCAAGGGATTCTTGGCACATCGTTATCGTTCAGTTTCCTTAGTATCTTAGGAAGGAGGATGTTCGAAATTGCTTCAATACTTATCGTGGCGAGATAAGGTCGAAGTCACCCAGTACTGGGGAGGCGTCCGGGGTACTGCCATGTTTGGTATTGTTGTGTTTTCGAGGGTCCGAGATAGATGGAGTTTTGAAGCCTCTGGTTATGTGTTGATGGATGAATACAGTTGTAGTGTAGGGCTTGTTAGTTGTGTGAGATATTTTCCCTCCCTGTATCCCCAACACCGGATTGCATAACCAAAGATTTTGTAAATTCTGAGATGGGAATTCAAGTAGTTACCTAGGCTATCTTTCAAGAAATGTGTGTTGTAAGGTTGGGGTTCGACATCTAGTGGATTCGTTTGTTCACGGTTTTTCTTATAGAGGATAGTCTTGATATATTTCATCAGATATGCTTGGTCAAGCCTTGTAGTTCGCTATGCCTAGGGAGCATATTCGAGCATCATTTCAATATGACAATCCAATGTACGATCGAGCCCGTGCGAACCTTACCACAAAAATATCGAGCGGAATCTCTGTCATGAATTTGCTATGGCTTGTTTCGTAAACCCCATCCTTTGTTGTTGGAGTATGGTAATTTGAGTTGCTTCGATGTCAACTGGTGATCTCATATCTTTTCGAGGCGGTGTTCTCATATTTCTGTGTGAATGCTAATTCTTTTGCTCAATCAAGTTGTCATGTCAATTCTTTTATCTAGTGTGCTTCTCTTCAAAATAATTCTATCCTATTCAATATTGCAGGATCAATCTTGACATTTCTTTCCGGAGTTCTTTTCATCGCTCCCAAGTTTTCTTTGTTTTCCCCACCCTCCGGCCTTTTTAGTCAATGATTAAATTCTCATCCAAATGCCTTGCTTTTCATCGATGCTTCTACTATCTTTTCTTTTGTATCGTATTCGGTGATTCATTGTGAAGATCCCTAAGTGCTTCAAGTTCCTCATTCCTCATTCTTGTTTTCTTCTCCGGTGGATTCAATTCTGTTGGAAATATGCCCTAGAGGCAATAAATAAAGTGTTTATTATTATATTTCCTTGTTCATGATAATCATTTATTATCCATGCTATAATTGTATTGATTGGAAACACATTGCATGTGTGGGTAAATAGACAACACTTTGTCCCTAGGATGCCTCTAGTGAACTAGCTCGTTGATCAAAGATGGTCAATGTTTCCTAGCCATTGACATGTGATGTCATTTGATAACGGGATCACATCATTAGGAGAATGATGTGATGGACAAGACCCAAACTACAAAAGTAGCATACGATCGTGTCAGTTTGTTGCTACTGTTTTCTGCATGTCAAGTATATGTTCCAATGACCACGTGATCATGTAACTCACGGACACCAGAAGAGTGCCTTGTGTGTATCAAACGTCACAACGTAACTGGATGACTATAAATGTGCTCTATAGGTATCTTCGAAGGTGTCTGTTGAGTTGGCATGGATCAAGACTGGGATTTGTTACTCAGTGTGACGGAGAGGTATCTTAGGGCCCACTCGATAATACAACATCACAATAAGCCTTCCAAGCAGTGTGACTAAGTGTTGGTCACGGGATCTTGTATTACGGAACGAGTAAAGAGACTTGCCGATAACGAGGTTGAATTAGGTATGGAGATACCACCGATCGAATCTCGGGTAAGTACCATACCGAAGAACAAAGGGAACATCATACGGGATTAACTGAATCCTTGACATAGAGGTTCGACCGATAAAGATCTTCGTAGAATATGTAGGAACCAATATGGACATCCATGTCCCGCTATTGGTTATTGACCGTAGAGGTGTCTCGGTCATGTCTACATAGTTCTCGAGCCCGCAGGGGGTGCACAGTTAAGGTTTGGTGACGTTTCGGTAGTATAGAGTTATGCATGGTGGTGACCGAAGGTTGTTCGGAGTCCCGGATGACATCCCGGACGTCACGAGGAGCTCCGAAATGGTCTGGAGGTAAAGATTGATATATCCTATTTTGGTTGCCAGAAAAGTTTCGGGCTAATCGGTAGTGTACCGGGAGTGCCGGTAGTGTACCGGGAGACCATCGGGAGGGGTATTTCGACCCAAGAGACTATATGGGTTGTGGGAGAGTGAACACCAGCCCACTACCCTTAGTGGGCTAGTGGAAGTCCCACACAAGGCCCATGCGGCTGGGAGAGAAAACCCAAAGAGATAAGGTAGAAAAAGGCAAAATAGGGAGGAATTCTAGTCCTACTAGGATTGGAGGAGGATTCCTCCTCTCCCACTTGATTCGGCCGAACCAAGGACTGGCCCCTTGAGGGCCAAGACCCCTCCTCTCTTCCTCCTATATATACTGGAGGTTTTAGGGTTTTTGGCACTAGATTTTCAGCCACGTGCTACCCGTTCCTCTAGTGCATAGTTTCTTCTCTAGATCAGATTTCTGCAGTGTTTAGGCGAAGCCCTGTCGGAATAGCTCCACCACCATCACCGGAGCACCGTCACACTGCCGGAGAACTCTTCTACCTCTCCGCTCCCTCTTGCTGGATCAAGAAGGCGGAGATCATCATCAAGATGTACGTGTGTTGAACGCGGAGGTGTCGTCCGTTCGGTGCTTGATCGGGACAGATCTCGATTGGATCGCGAGACGCTCGGCGATTTGCATCGCGAAGACGTTCGACTACACCAATCGCATTTCTTAACGCTTCCCGCTTAGCGATCTACAAGGGTATGTAGATCCACTCTCCCTCTCGTAGATGCTCATCACCATGGATAGGTCTTGTGTAAGCGTAGGAAATTTTTTGTTTCCCATGCGACGTTCCTCACAGTGGTATCAGAGCCAGGTTTATGTGTACATGAGAGCTCGAGTAGAACACAAAGAGTTTGTGGGCGTTGATGCTTAGATTGCTTCCTCCCTTGGTCGTATTTTGGTTCAGCGGTATTGTGGGATGAAGCGGCCTGGACCAACATTACTCGTACGCTTATGAGATACAGGTTCCCTCAACGGCAAGTTGTTGCAAAAGATGGCTGGCAGGTGGCAGTTTCTCCTACTTTAGTTGGATCAGATTCGACAAAGATGGTCCTTGAGAAGGTTGTAAAGCAACTCATGTATCACCGTCATGGTTTATGCGTAGGTGAGAATTGTTCTTGCTAGATACCCGTAGCAGCCATGTAAAACATGCAACAACAATTAGAGGACGTCTAACTTGTTTTTGCAGGGTATGTTGTGATGTGATATGGCCAATTACATGATGTGATATATGTGATGTATGAGATGATCATGTGTTGTATAGAATATCACGACTTGCATGTCGATGAGTATGGCAACCGGCAAGAGCCATAGGGTTGTCTTTAATTATTGTATGACCTGCGTGTCAATCATTAAGCGCTATGTAATGCTTTACTTTATCGCTAAACGATAGCAATAGTAGTAGAAGCATGATGGGCACGACAACCCCGATGGCGACACGTTGATCGAGATCAAGATGATGGAGATCATGGTGTCATGCCAGTGACGATGGAGATCATGATAATACTTTCTAGATGGAGATCAAAAGCACAAGTTCATGGCCATATCATGTCACTTATGATTTGCATGTGATATGAATCCTTTTATGCACCTTGTTTTGCTTAGGACGACGATAGCATTATAAGGTGATCCCTCACTTAAATTTCAGGATGAATTGTGTTCTCCTCGAGTGTGCACCGTTGCGAAAGTTTGTCGTGTCAAGACACCACGTGATGATCGGGTGTGATAGACTCTACGTTCACATACAACGAGTGAAAGCCAGTGTTGCACGTGCAGAACACTCGGGTTAAATTGACGAGCCTAGCATGTACAGACATGGCCTCGAAACACAAGAGACCGAAAGGTCGAGCATGAGTCATATAGTAGATATGATCAACATGATGATGTTCACCATTGAAACCACCTCAACTCACGTGATGATCGGACTTGAGTTGGTGAATTTGGATCATGTGACATTCAGATGACCTGAGGGATGTCAATTTGAGTGGGAGCTTTAGTAATTTGATTAACTAAACTCATTATCTTGAACAATAGTCTAAGTAACCTTTGCATATTTATGTTGTAGATCAACGACTCACGTAGTAGCACCCCAGAATTTTAATGCGTTCCTAGAGAAAGCTAAGTTGAAAGATGATGGAAGTAACTTTGTTTATTGGGCCCGTAATCTGAGGATTATCCTCACGGCTTACCAGAAATCATATGTCCTTGATGCACCGCTTGGTGACCAACCAGAAGACATGTCATCTGAAGACGTTAAGAACGCTTGGGAAGCACGTTCTAGAGATTACTCAATAGTTTAGTGTGCAATATTGTATGGCTTAGAACCGAGACTTCAAAGACGTTTTGAACGTCATGGAGCATATGAGATGTTCCAGGAATTGAAGTTTATCTTTTAGAAGAATGCCCGAATCGAGAGGTATGAGACCTCCGATAAGTTCTATGATTGCAAGATGGAGGAGAACGGGTCTATCAGTGAACATATACTCAGAATGTCTGGGTATTCGACTCGTCTAGCGGAGTTGGGAATTTCCCTTCCGCCAGAGGCGATCACTGACAGAGTTCTTCAATCACTGCCACCTAGTTACAAGAGCTTTGTGATGAACTATAACATGCACGGGATGAACAAGTCAGTCGCCGAGCTGTTTGCGATGCTAAAAGTCGCTAAGTCTGAAAGAACATCAAGTGTTGATGGTCAATAAAACCACTAGTTTCAAGAAGACTGGCAAGGGAAAGTGCAAGAAGGGTAAACCAAGAAGGATGGCAAAGCAGTTGCTACTCCTGTAAAGAAGCTCAAGCATGGACCCAAGCCAAAAACTGAGTGCTTTCATTGCAAGGGAACTGGTCACTGGAAGCAGAACTACCCCAAGTACCTGGCTGACAAGAAGGTGGCCAACGACAAACAAGGTATATATGATATACATATTATTGACGTGTACCTTACTAGCTCTCGTTGTAGTGCCTGGGTATTTGATACCGGTTCGGTTGCTCACATTTACAACTCAAAATAGGAACTACGGAATAGACGAAGGCTGGCAAAGGATGAAGCGACGATGCGTGTGGGAAATGGTTCCAAGGTGGATGTGATCGCCGTCGGCACGCTCTCTCTTCGATTACCATCGGGATTAGTGATGAACCTGAATAATTGTTATTTAGTGCCTGCGTTAAGCATGAACATTATATTTGGATCTTGTTTATTGCGAGACGGTTACTCATTTAAATCAGAGAATAAAGGTTGCTCTGTTTATATGAGTAATATCTTTTAGGGTCATGCACCCAATGTGAGGGGTTTATTCATATTGAATCTTTATAGTGATGACATACATGTTCATAACATTGATGCCAAAAGATGTAGAGTTGATAATGATAGTATCACTTTCTTGTGGCACTGCCGTTTAGGTCATATTGGTGTAAAACGCATGAGGAAACTCCATGCTGATGGACTTTTGGAGTCACTTGATTTTGAATCACTTGACACATGTGAACCATGCCTCATGGGCAATATGACTAAAACGCCATTCTCTGGAACAATGGAACGGGCAAGTGACTTATTGGAAATCATATATACTGATGTGTGCGGTCCAATGAATGTTACAACGTGTGGTGGATATCGTTATTTTCTCACCTTCACTGATGACTGAAGTTATATGGGTATATTTACTTAATGAAACACAAGTATGAAACGTTCGAAAAGTTCAAGCAATTTAAGAGTGAAGTTGAGAATCATCGTAACAAGAAGATTAAATTCCTGCTATCTGATCAAGGAGGTGAATATCTGAGTTATGAGTTTGGCAGTCACTTAAGACAGTGTGGAATTGTTTCATAGTTGACACTGCCTGGAACACCACAGCGTAATGGTGTGTCCAAATGTCGTAATCGAACCTTATTAGATATGGTGCGTTCTATGATGTCTCTTGCTGATTTGCCACTATCGTTTTGGGGTTATGCATTAGAGACAGCTGCATTCACTTTAAATAGGGCACCATCAAAATTCGTTGAGACGACGCCATATGAACTATGGTTTGGCAAGATGCCAAAGTTGTTGTTTCTTAAAGTTTGGGGATGTGATGCTTATGTCAAAAAGCTTCAGCCTGAAAAGCTGGAACCCAAAGCGGAGAAATGCATCTTCATAGGATACCCGAAGGAGACAGTCGGGTATACCTGCTATCTCAGATCCAAAAGCAAAGTGTTTGTCGCTAAGAACGGAAAATTTCTTGAGAAATAGTTTCTCTCGAAAGAGTTGAGTGGGAGGAAAATAGAGCTTGATGAGGTTATTGAACCTTTACTTCAACCAGAAAGTAGCGCAGCGCAGAAAGATGTTTTTGTGGAACCTATGATGGTAGAAGAGGAAGTTAATGATGATGATCATGAAGCTTCAGATCAAGCTACTATTGAACCTCGTAGGTCGACAAGGGCGTGTACTACTCCTGAGTGGTATGGCAACCCTGTCTTGGAGGTCATGTTGTTGGACAACAATGAACCTACGAGCTATGGAGGAGCGGTGATGGGCCTAGATTCCGAGATATGGTTAGAGGCCATGAAATCCGAGATGGGATCCATGTATGAAAACAAAGTATGGACTTTGGAAGTATTACTTGAAGGGCGAAAGGCCATTCAGAACAAATGGATCTTTAAGAAGAAGACGAACGTGGACGGTCATGTCACTATCTATAAAGCTCGACTTGTGGCAAAGGGTTTTTCACAAGTTCAAGGAGTTGACTACGATGAGACATTCTCACCCGTAGCAATGCTTAAGTCTGTCGGAATCATGTTGGCAATAGCTGCTTATTTCGATTATGAAATTTGGCAGATGGATGTCAAAACAGCGTTCCTCAACGGTTTCCTTGAGGAAGAGTTGTATATGATGCAACCAGAAGGTTTTGTCGATCTAGAGAATGCTGACAAAGTTTGCAAACTCCAGCGATCCATTTATGGGCTGGTGCAAGCATCTCGGAGTTGGAATAAGCGCTTTGATGAGGTGATCAAATCGTTTGAGTTCATACAAGTTTATGGAGAAGCTTGTATTTAAAAGAAAGTGAGTGGGAGCTCTATAGCATTTCTAATATTATATGTGGATGACATATTGCTGATTGGAAACAATATAGAAATGCTGGAAAGCGTGAAGGAATATTTGAACAAGAGTTTTTCAATGAAGGACCTAGGAGAAGCTGCTTTCATATTAGGCATTAAGATCTATAGAGATAGATCGAGACACTTCATAGAACTTTCACGGAGCACATACCTTGATAAAGTTTTGAAGAAGTTCAAAATGGATCAGTCCAAGAAGGGGTTCTTGCCTGTGTTACAAGGTGTGAAGTTGAGTAAGACTCAATGCCTAGTGACTGCAGAAGATAGAGAAAAGATGAGTGTCATCCCCTATGCTTCAGCCACAGGCTCTATCATGTATGCAATGTTGTGCACAAGAGCCGATGTCATCCTAGCCATAAGTATGGCTGGAAGGTTTCAAAGTGATCCTGGAATGGAGCACTGGGCAGCGGTCAAGAATATCCTTAAGTATCTGAAAAGGACTAAGGATATGTTTCTCATTTATGAAGGTGAAGAAGAGCTCGTCGTAAAGGGTTACGTCGATGCAAGCTTTGACACTGATCCGGATGACTCTAAGTCACAAACCAGATACGTATTTATTCTCAACGGGGGAGCGGTAACTTGGTGCAGTTCTAAGCAAAGCGTGGTAGCCGATTCTACATGCGAAGCAGAGTACATCGTAGCCTCGGAGGCGGCGAAGGAAGGTGTTTGGATGAAGCAGTTCATGACAGATCTTGGAGTAGTGCCCAGTGCACTGAATGCAATGAACCTGTTCTGTGACAACACTGGTGCCATTGCTCTGGCCAAGGAACCAATGTTTCACAAGAGGACCAGACACATAAAGCGACGCTTCAACTCCATCCGTGATTACAACAAGGAGAAGGACATAAATATTTGCAAAGTGCACATGATCTGAATGTTGCAGACCCGTTGACTAAACCTCCTCCAAGGGCAACACATGATCAACACCAGAACTGCATGGGTGTTTGATTCATTACAATGTAAATCACATTGTGATGTGAACTAGATTATTGACTCTAGTGCAAGTGGGAGACTGTTGGCAATATGCCCTAGAGGCAATAAATAAAGTGTTTATTATTATATTCCCTTGTTCATGATAATCTTTTATTATCCATGCTATAATTGTATTGATTGGAAACACATTACATGTGTGGGTAAATAGACAACACTTTGTCCCTAGTATGCCTCTAGTGAACTAGCTCGTTGATCAAAGATGGTCAAGGTTTCCTAGCCATTGACATGTGATGTCATTTGATAACGAGATCACATCATTAGGAGAATGATGTGATGGACAAGACCCAAACTACAAACGTAGCATATGATCGTGTTAGTTTATTGCTACTGTTTTCTGCATGTCAAGTATATGTTCCTATGACCATGAGATCATGTAACTCACGGACACCGGAAGAGTGCCTTGTGTGTATCAAACGTCGCAATGTAACTGGGTGACTATAAAGGTGCTCTATAGGTATCTCCGAAGGTGTCTGTTGAGTTGGCATGGATCAGGACTGGGATTTGTTACTCTATGTGACGAAGAGGTATCTCAGGGCCCACTCGGTAATACAACATCACAATAAGACTTGCAAGCAATGTGACTAAGTGTTGGTCACGGGATCTTGTATTACAGAACGAGTAAAGAGACTTGCTGATAACGAGGTTGAACTAGGTATGGAGATACCGACGATCGAATCTTGGGCAAGTAACATACCGAAGAACAAAGGGAACATCATACGGGATTAACTGAATCCTTGACATAGAGGTTCGACCGATAAAGATCTTCGTAGAATATGTATGAACCAATATGGACATCCAGGTCCCTCTATTGGTTATTGACCATAGAGGTGTCTCGGTCATGTCAACATAGTTCTCGAACCCGCAGGTGCACACTTAAGGTTTGGTGACTGTTTGGTAGTATAGAGTTATGTATGGTGGTGACCGAAGGTTGTTCAGAGTCCCGGATGAGATCCTGTACATCACGAGGAGCTCCGGAATGGTCCGGAGGTAAAGATTGATATATAGGAAGTCCTATTTTGGTCGCCGGAAAAGTTTCGGGCTAATCGGTAGTGTACCGGGAGTGCCGGTAGTGTACCGGGAGACCATCGGGAGGGGTATTTCGACCCAAGAGGCTACTGGGATGTGGAAGAGTGAATACCAGCCCTTATTGGGCTGGTGGAAGTTCCACACAAGGCCCATGCGGCTGGGATAGAAAACCCAAAGAGATAAGGTGGAAAAAAGGCAAAATAGGGAGGAATCCTAGTCCTACTAGGATTGGAGGAGGATTCCTCCTCTCCCAGTTGATTCGGCCGAACCAAGGGCTGGCCCCTTGAGGGCCAAGCCTCATCCTCTCTTCCTCCTATATATACTGGAGGTTTTAGGGTTTTTGGCACTTGATTTTCAGCCACGTGCTACCCGTTCCTCCAATGCACAGTTTCTCCTCTAGATCGAATTTCTGAAGTGCTTAGGCGAAGCCCTGCCAGAATAGCTCCACCACCATGGCCGGAGCGCCGTCACGCTGCCGGAGAACTCTTCTACCTCTCCACTCCCTTTTGCTGGATCAAGAAGGCGGAGATCATCATCAAGCTGTACGTGTGCTGAATGTGGAGGTGTCGTCCGTTCGGTGCTTGATCGGGATGGATCGTGATTGGATCACGGGACGCTCGGCGATTTGGATCGCGAAGATGTTCGACTACACCAACCGCATTTCTTAATGCTTTCCGCTTAGAAATCTACAAGGGTATGTAGATCCACTCTCCCTCTCCTAGATGCTCAACACCCTGGATAGGTCTTGCGTGAGCGTAGGAAATTTTTTGTTTCCCATGCGACGTTCGCCAACAAATTCAAGATTTTGAGCTTCGTCATATCCTTTTCATTCATTAAATGCTTTTCATGTTCGAATTCTCACCAAAGCCTCTCCTGTTATCCAACTCTTTCTATTCTATATGGAGTGTTGAAGATATCTCAGAAGTTTCATGATTGCATTCTATATCCTTTCAATTATTATGAGGTTCTCACCTCATCGAGTTTTCATTGTACCGGTGTAATCTCTCATTCTAAGCAATCGTTTCAATGGTGTTTCTTTGAGTGGGCCCATAACCCACATGTTTTCCCGCAGGATCTTACCTGGCTCTTCTAATCTTTTTCGGAGATCTCAAGTTCTTTTCAAATATGATGTAAGAATGATTTTCGTCAGTCATATCCTTTCTCCATGATCATTTTGAATTATTTTCATCATTGGATCAATCGTTCTTTATTCGTTATTCTGGAGTATCTCAGTAACTCATGGTGTTGTTTCTCGTCATCATTCTCTGTGTTGAAGACCGAAGGAGAGTTTCTCTTAAATCTTTGCTCATTCTCTTGAAGAGTCATGGTTTCAGCTTCCTACTATCCTCTCGAATTGTTGTCAACCATGAGTAATTCTTTCCATATCCATCCGGTGCATTTCAGAGTTGTTTTCATTCTTGATCCTCCAAAGGACATCATTTTAGAAGATTTCTTCGTTCTTAGCTTTCAGCTTTCGTTCTCAAATTCTTCTCAATTGTTGTCTCTTTGTACACACCTCAATTATTTTGGTGCTTCATTCAACCTTCCATCAGGGGGATCATGATCTCTTTGTCTCATGTATCTCCATTCATTCGTGGTATCTTCATTCATTTGCTATTCTCACCGGTGGTTCGTTCAAGAGTCCTTCAAGTTTGTGTTCTATCTCTCTCTTCAATCTTTTCAAGAAGAATTAGTTTTGTGCTAAATCTATTGCTTGTCATCAATTTAACTTGATGAAGGATAGGCATAACATAATTCTTATTCTTTTCATCAAGGTGATTTCAATCCTTCTTCCAGAGATTTTCATCATATCAAATTCTTGGTTCCAAGTGTTCATCTTTTCTTTCCCACAGTTCCATGTTTTCTTAGTATCTTGTCTCCAAGCTTCATCTAAATCATGGCAAGGCGTCAATCTTGTTCTTTTACAACCTTCACTTCATTTGTATCATCCTTTCATTCCGGTGTTGTTCAAGAGCTCCTTCATGGTGGTTTGTTAAGGATGTAATTCTTCTTGAAGTGTTGTTCAAGATTTTTGTTGGAGGTGCTCAAGTGTTGTTTATATTGGATTTCTAAGTTTAATTCCCTCCCCATTGTCTTTTGAGATGGTGTTATTGAATTCTTGATTATGAGGAGTCTCGAAGGAAAATTGTCAAGAATGAGATAAGTAAACCCATCATGTCTACTCGGAGTTATCTAGGATTGGATTTCATCTAAAGCATTTCCTAAGAAACGTTGCTATTCGGGTTCTATCAATGATTCAAGTTCTCAATGTATCCTCTTGGTGAAAGAAGTTTTGCATGTCTTGTGCTTCCAAGCAATCTTTGTTTTCGTTAGTGGCTGGTTATCATCTCATTATTTTAAGATGTTGTCCATAATCCCATAACAAGCTTATTATTTTCGTTGTTGGGTTTTCAACAACCCCCTTCAACCTATGCTTCTCAAATTCAATTGTGGTAGAAGTTGTCATTTCTTCTCCATTTTCTTCTTCCAAAGGATCTAGCTTCTATTCTTTTTTTCCGGAGGCATTGTGATGTTGCTATGTTTGAATCATCATCTCGTGTGTCAAGATTTTGTTCTTTCCTTGCTTGTCCATTCAACCGGAGTGTGGTGCCCTCTTTTCAAGTTCTCCCATATTATCAAATTTTGCTCCTCTATCCTATCAAACTGCTGCCAAAAATTTCTTGTGAATTCTTGCTTGTGCCTTGTACCATTCTTCATCTCTTTTCATCCTTCAAGACTTGTGGTTTCACTCGTTGGTCAAAGAAGCAACTAAGTTTTACCTCTTACTCTTTCTCTTCCCCTTCTAAGTCTTTCGTTACTAGATCTTGGGATGCGATCCTCTTATAGTGTGGGAGAGTTGTAACAGCCTGAGAACGACGCTCTAAAAGATTTCCCTTTTATGTCCATTCTCGTCATGGGATTCGTTTGGTTGCCGTGCATTAAACGTTCTTGGAACTGGTTGAAAATTGGTGAGCGGTCTTATTATATTATAGGTGGACCGCCTATCAAATTTCGTGGCATTCGAAGGTCGTTTGATACCCGAACGGATAAACCTATAGCGGCACTATAGACGGTCAAACCGTGCGATGTTTTTGTTTTATATAAACTCTATTGTCAGGCATACGTTTCCCTCTCACCCTTGCCTAGCCCCTCTGCGTAGTGCACAGACTCCTCATGTGCGTCCGATAACATCCGGGACCCGAATCGTGGAGTCATCACCGGATCATCCCAAAAAATACCTCAAACCATCATTCATTTTTCAATTGGACTCCCTAACATGTTTATTCTCGACCGTCCAATCGAATCGGAGGGTCCAAAGGAACTGTAAGGCAAACCCTAGACCCAACTCGAGTTTCATTTTGGGTCGCCCGATCGTCATTGAAGGGTTCAGATCATCCCTCATCTAGCAATCTTTCGCTATATATAAGAGACATAACCCTAGATTCTCGGTCGTCTATCCCATCCAATCCTGCACCCTGCCGCCACTCTGTTCCTTCCCCTCGGGATCAACAATGGTCTAATCACAGTCACATCCCGATCCACCCAGCCCCTCCTCAATTCTTCATCCAGCCAACCAACGCCCGATTTGGCCACCAAGGCTCTTCCTAGCTCAATTGAGCTCCTCCTCGTGCAGCACATGCAGGGCCTCCTGCCCCTTTGTCTTGTTGGACCATCAGTCATGGACACCGGAGCTCCACCTGCGGCCGCCTGTAGGCCTCGCTCTGATCCACGCGGAGGATCTCCACGAGCAGGCCGTCGCCTAGCGACCAACTCAGGCTAGTCGCCCGCTCCCTCTCCTTCCTCCCCATCTCCCTCCTGTGCTCTCTCCTTCCCTGGCTCCTCTCAAGCTTTCTCCCTCTTTATTTTTTCACGAGGGAACAAACCGGTGCAGCCCCATGAAACTTTGTCACCGGTCGCCTTCGGCCAGGTCCGGCGGCCATGAGCACTGCCCTCCTCCGTGCCAAGGCCTGGCCTCATCCCCACCTCCTAGCCTCGCCTGTTGGAGTCTTCGCATCGCCCCTGCTTCGCCTCGCTTCTAAAGGAGCAGCAGGCCAACATCGCGCCTCTGCATCGGCTGAGTCCAACCGCAGATGGAACAACTCATCACGCGCGTGACCCCCCTTGCGTCCCGCTTGGTCGAGCGCATGCGCTCGTGGGCATCACGACCCTCCTAGCCGTCCTGCTTTCCCAGCTCCACCACCGGCCCGATCTGGCCCAAGGTGAGCCTCCCCTCCGTGTCATATTTTGTCTGGACAAAGCCCCACATTGCCAGAACCCGATCCTAGCCCGACTGGCAGCGGAGTGAGATGCTCATCTAGGCGGTCCAGGGTTCGAATACCAGGCGCACCCGTTTTTTTGTTTTGTGTTATGTGTGTTGACCGCGGGCTACTCTATTTTCAATTCCAGTCTGGTTCAGTCAGCGAATTTGAGTAGTTCATCTAGCGCATGATCCTTGCTTTACCAATAGTTCCGTTGTAGCTCACTGGTAAGCCAGAGTTGCACATGCCTTGGAGGTCTTGCGTTCGATCCCATGTTCCTCTTATATTATTTTTGGGTGTTGTCTATTTTTGGTAGGAACCAAACACACAACTACTTGGGCCTAATCCTCCCTTGGGCCGTTGCAGCGATTCAATCCGGCCCATCCATGTTTTTTTGTCCCGTGTGATTTAGCTTTTGTCCAAGTTTTGCATATTTTCATAAAAATGCCATGTTTTGCATTGGTCATAGATATTTAACCGTGCATCGGATGAAAATGTTTCATACATGTAAAATGTGTAGAATTTTTGAGTTTCACAATATCCAACTTTCAACCATGATAAAAATATTTAACTTGCTATTTTCATGTATTTCGTGTAAATGCCCTGTTGAATGATTTATTTCGTAACTAAATAATCGTAGCTCCGATTTTAATGTTCCACATATGTAACTTGCCTAGATAAATGCCTAGAATAGCATGTGTTGGAAATGTGCCCCACAGGCAATAATAAAATGGTTATTATTGTCTTTCCTTGTTCATGATAATTGTCTATTGTTCATGCTATAATTGTGTTAACCGGAAACCGTAATGCATGTGTGAATACATAGACCACAACATGTCCCTAGTGAGCCTCTAGTTGGCTAGCTTGTTGATCAATAGATGGTCACGGTTTCATGACCATGGACATTGGATGTCGTTGATAATGGGAGCACATCATTAGGAGAATGATGTGATGGAGGAGACCCAATCCTAAGCATAGCAGAAGATCATGTAGTTCGTCTGCTAAAGATTTTCCAATGTCAAGTATCATTTCCTTAGACCATGAGATTGTGCAACTCCCGGATACCGTAGGAATACTTCGGGTGTGCCAAATGTCACAACGTAACTGGGTGGCTATAAAGGTACACTACAGGTATCTCCGAAAGTGTCTGTTGGGTTGGCACGAATCAAGACTAGGATTTGTCACTCCGTGTGACGGAGAGGTATCTCTGGGCCCACTCGGTAAGACATCATCATAATGAGTTCAATGTGACTAACGACTTAGCCATGGGATGATGTGCTACGGAACGAGTAAAGAGACTTGTCGGTAACGGGATTGAACAAGGTATAGGGATACCGACGATTGAATCTCAGGCAAGTATCATACCGGTAGACAAAGGGAATTGTATACGGGATTGATTGAAGCCCCGACATCGTGGTTCATCCGATGAGATCATCATGGAGTATGTGGGATCCAACATGGGTATCCAGATCCCGCTGTTGGTTATTAACCGGAGAGGTGTCTCGGTCATGTCTACGTGCCTCCCGAACCCGTAGGGTCTACACACTTAAGGTTCGATCATGCTAGGGTTATAGGGAAATAGTGTATGTGGTTACCGAAGGTTTTTCGGAGTCCCGGATGAGATTCCGGATGTCACAAGGAGTTCCGGAATGGTCCAGAGGTAAATATTCATATATAGGAAGTGAGCTTTTGGTCATCGAAAGAGTTTCGGGCATCACTGATAACGTACCGAGACCACGGGAAGGGTTCCGGGGGTCCACCAAGTGGGGCCACCGGCACCGGAGGGCTACATGGGCCACAAGTGGGAGGGAACCAGCCCTATGTGGGCTGGTGATCCCCCACAAGGGGCCTAAGGCATAACTTGAGGTGGGAGGGGGCAAACCCTAGAGGCAGATGGCCCTAGGCCCACCTAGGGCGCCGCCCCTCCCACTCCCTCCTTGGCCGCCACCCTAGATTGATCTAGGGTTGGTCGCTGGCCCTGGGGAGGGAACCATAGGGCTGCCACACCCCTCCTCCTTCCCCCTATATATGTGGGGTTTTGGGGGCTGCCAGACACACGAGTTCTCTCTCTCTCTCTCTCTCTCGGCGCAGCCCTACCCCTCCTCTTCCTCGTTCTCCGCCGTGCTTGGTGAAGCCCTACCGGAGACCACACAGCTCCACCGTCACCACGCCATCGTGCTGCCGGAGCCCTACCTCAACCTCTCCTTCCTCCTTGCTAGATCAAGGCATAGGAGACGTCACCGGGCTGCACGTGTGTTGAACGTGGAGGCACCGTTGTTCGGTGCTAAGATCGGAATCCACCGTGATCTGAACCGCTGCGAGTATGACTCCACCAACCGCATTCCTGTAATGCTTCCCCCTTTGCTCGTTTGCTTGTTGCTGGTTTCTCCATAGATAGATCTTGGTGATCGTAGGAATTTTTTTGATTTACTACTACGTTCCCCAACAGTGGCATCATGAGCTAGGTCTATGCGTAGAATCTATGGACGAGTAGAACACAAGTTGTTGTGGGCATCGATCTTGTTAATTTGCTTGCCGTTACTAGTCTTATCTTGATTCAACGGTATTGTGGGATGAAGCGGCCAGACCAACTTTACACGTAAGCTTACGTGAGACCGGTTCCACCGCCTGACATGCACTTGTTGCATAAGGTGGCTAGCGGGTGTCTGTCTCTCCCACCTTAGTCGGATCGGATTTGATGAAAAGGGTCCTTATGAAGGGTAAATAGCAATTGGCATATCACGTTGTGGTTTTTGGCATAGGTAAGAAACGTTCTTGCTAGAAACCTATAGCATCCACGTAAAAACTTGCAACAACAAATTAGAGGACGTCTAACTTGTTTTTGCAGCATATGCCGTGTGATGTGATATGGCCAAAGGATGTGATGTGATGCATTGTGATGTATGAGATTGATCATGTTCTTGTAATAGGATTCACAACTTGCATGTCGATGAGTATGACAACCGGCAGGAGCCATAGGAGTTGTCTTAATTTATTTCATGACCTGCGTGTCAATCATAAATGCCATGTAATTACTTTAATTTATTGCTAAATGTTAGCCATAGTAGTAGAATTAATAGTTGGCGAGACAACTTCATGAAGACACGATGATGGAGATCATGGTGTCGTGCCGGTGACAGTGAAGATCATGGTGCCCCGAAGATGGAGATCAAAGGAGCAAGATGATATTGGCCATATCATGTCACTGTATTGATTTCATGTGATGTTTATCATGTTTACATCTTATTTGCTTAGAATGACGGTAGCTAAATAAGATAATCTCTCACTAAAATTTCAAGAAATGTGTTCACCCTAACTGTGCACCGTTGCTAAGGTTCGTTGTTCCGAAGCACCACGTGATGATCGGGTGTGATAGGTTCTAACGTTCGCATATAATGGGTGTAAGCCAGATTTACACACGTGATACACTTAGGTTGACTTGACGAGCCTAGCATGTACAGACATGGCCTCGGAACATGGAAGACCGAAAGGTCGAACATACGATCAACATGGAGATGTTCACCATGGATGACTAGTCCGTCTCATGTGTTGATCGAACACGGGCTAGTTGACGTGGATCATGTGTCACTTGGATGACGAGAGAGATGTCTATCTAAGTGAGAGTTCATTAAATAATTTGATTATGTGAACTTGATTATCATGAACTTAGTCTAAAAGTGTCTTTGCAAATTATGTTGTAGATAGCTCACGCTATAGCTCCCCTGTCTTATTGATACGTTCCTAGAGAAAAGTAAGTTGAAAGATGATGGTAGCAATAATGCAAACTGGGTCCGTGATCTGAGGATTGTCCTCATTGCTGCACAGAAGGCTTGTGTCCTTGATGCACCGCTCAGTGCACCACTCCCTCAAGCGTTGTCTGTAGATGTTGTGAACATCTGAGATGCAATTTATGATGTCTACTTGATAGTTCAGTGCATCATGCATTTCGGCTTAGAATTGAGGCTCCAAAACGTTTTGAACGTCATGAAACATTTGAGATGTTCTAAGAGCTGAGATTGGGATCTCAGGTTCATGCCTGTGTTGAGAGGTATGAGAACTCTAACAAGATTCTTTGTCGGCAGGATAAAAGAGAATAGCTTAATCAATGAGCATGTGCTCAGATTGTCTGGGTGCTACAATCACTTGAATTGAGTGGGAGTTAATCTTCCATATAAGATAGTGATTAACACAATTCTCCAATTCACTGCCACCAAGCTACTAGAGCTTCGTGATGAACTATAAAATGCCAAGGATGGAGATAATGATCCCTAAGCTATTCACGTTGTTTGACACCGCAAAGGTAGAAATCAAGAAGGAGCATCAAGTGTTGATGGTTAAGTGAAAACCACTAGTTTCAAGAAGGGCAAAGGCAAGAAGGAAAAAAAATCAGGAATGGCAAGCCAGTTGCCGCTCTGGTGAAGAAACCCAAAGTTGAGCCCAAACCCGAGACTATGTGCTTCTATTATGAGGAGAACGGTCGCTGAGGCGGAATAACCCTAGATACTTGGTAGATAAGAAGGCTGGCAATGTCGATAGAAGTATATTTGATATACGTGTTATTGATGTGTACCTTGCTAGTACTCCTAGTAGCACTTGGGTATAAGATACCGGTTCAGTTACTCCAAATAAAATCTACGGAATAAATGAAGTCTAGCTAAATGAAAGGTGACGATGTGTGTTGGAAGTGTTTCCAAGGTTGATGTGATCACCATCGCACGCTTTCTCTACCTTCGGGATTAGCAATGAACCTAAATAAATGTTATTTGGTGTTTGTGTTGAGCATGAACATGATTGGATCGTGTTTAGTGCAATACAATTATTCATTTAAGTTAGAGAATAATGGTTATTCTGCTTACATGAATAATGCCTTCAATGGTCATGCACCCAATGGGAATGGTTTATTGACTCTTGATCATAGTAATACATATGCTCATAACGTTGGTACCAAAGATACAAAGTTAATAATGATAGTACCACATTCTTGTGGCACTGCCACAAACGTCATATTGGTGTAAAGCGCATGAAGAAACTCCATGCTAATGGATCTTTGGACTCATTCGATTTCGAATCGGTTGAGACATGTGGACCATGCCTCTTGGGCAAGATGACTAATTCCCCATCTTCCGGTATGATGGAGTGGGTTGGTGGCTTATTGGAATTGATACATGTTGATGTATGTGGTCCAATGAGTGTTGAAACACGCAGTGGATATCATTATTTTGTTTACCTTCACTGATGATTTGAGTGAATATGAGGATATTTACTTAATAAAACACGAGTCTGAAATTTTTGAAAGGTTCAAGGAGTTTCAGAGTGAAGTTAAAGATCATCGTGACAAGAAGATAAAATGTCTACAATATGATCGTGGAGGTGAATATCTGAGTTACAAGTGTGGTATGCAATTTTAGATAATGTGGAAATTTTTTCACAGCTCACGCCTCCTGGAACACCATAGTGTGATGGTGTGTCCGAACGTCGTAGTCATTCTCTATTGGATATAGTGAGTACTATGATGTCTCTTATCGTTTTGCCACTATCGTTATGGGGTTATGCATTAAAGACAAATCTATTCACTTTAATAGGGCACCATCTAAGTCTGTTGAGATGACACCGTGTGAATTATGGTTTAACAGAAGCCTAAGCTGTCATTTCTTAGTGTTTGGGGTTGCGACGCTTATGTGATAAGGATTTTCACCTAGTGAGCTCGAACCCAAAGCAGACGAATGCATCTGCATAGAATACCCTAAGGAGACATTGGGTATACCTTCTATCTCAGATCCAAGCGCAAAAGTGTTTGTGGCTAAGAACGGGTCCTTTCTCGAGAAAGAGTTTCTCTCGAAGGAATTGAGTGGGAGGAAGATAGAACTTGATGAGGTTGTTGAACCTTTGTTTCAACCAGAGAGTAGCGCGTCACAGAAAGATGTTTCTATGGAGCCTACGTCAGTTGGAGAGGAAGTAAATGATGATGATAATGAAGCTTCAAATCAAGTTACTATCGAACCTCGTAGGTCGACAAGGACGCATACTGCTCCTGAGTAGTACGTCAACCCTGTCTAGGAGGCCATGTTGTTGGACAACGATGAACCTATGAACTATGGAGAAGCGATGGTGGACCCATATTCCAACAAATGGCTAGGAGCCATGAAATCCGGGAAAGGATCCATGTATGGAAACCAAGTATGGACTTTGGTGGACTTGCCCATTGAACGGCAGGTCATTGAGTACAAATGGACCTTTGAGATGAACACAGACACTAATGGTGAATTGTCACCATTTATAAAGCTCGACTTGTCACAAAGAAGTTTTCGCCAAGTTCAAGGAGTTGACTGCGATGAGATTTTCTCATCCGTAGCGATGCTAAAAGTCTGTTAAAATTATGTTAGCAATTGCTGCATTTTTAGATTATGAAATCTGGCAGATGGATGTCAAAACAAGGCTTGTTTTATGGTTTCCATAAGGAATAGTTTTATGTGATAAAACCAGAAGGTTTTGTCAATCCTAAGGATGCTAAAAGGTATGCAAACTCCAGCGATCCTTCTATGGACTGGAGCAAGCATCTCGGAGTTGGAATATGAGCTTTGATGAAGTGATCAAAGTTTTTGACTTTATACAAAGTTTATGATAAACTTGTATTTACAAGAAAGTGAGTGGGAGCACTATAGAATTTCTGATAAGAATATGTAGTTGTGGCGACCCGACCTGGAAAGGTCAAGCCTCTGTGTGTTCTATGCCATCCCTGGATCAGTATGCTGGCACACACAGTACATCAATGTATATATCAAAGTGCAATCACATGTAATTAACGTAAAACTAATATATACCTTAAAATCTCAGCGGAAACAGTCAACGGGAGTGGAGTCCCAATAAACACCAACGACAGGTTGAGTGTAGACCGTAACCCTGAATCGTATCTCTTACTCGTCGAAGAAGAGTATCTGCAACATGAGACGTTGTAGCCATGTAGGTCAATACATTGAATGTACTGGCAAGATCACCATAGTAGAACAGAAGATAAAAACTATTCTATATGCAGTAAGGATTTGTGGCTCTATGTCTGAGTTTTTGCATAAAATCTGATTTTATTTCTTTTCCTACAACAAAGGAATATCAGGAATTTTCACTACAGAGTTACCTAACATGACATGGTTCCGCCAACCGTTGTCTTAATGCCCACAAGTATCATAAGTTGCCCACAACTAATTATCAGTCCAGTGTTGAGAGTTCAGAGATAGATCCAAGTCTAGAAGCTCAAATTGTCCGTAACTGGGGACACGGCTAATCGATTAGGTTTAACTCTGCAGAGTGTTGTGTACTTTACCAACAAGATTTGTTCCCTCCTGGTAAGTCCTCGCACTGCCTGGTGTTTGAGGACAGGACGAATGAAACATGGTCTTTCAGAGTGTTTCCCTGACTACTGTTAGTGCCCATCCATTCCTAACGTTGACTACATCTCGTAGCACTGCCCAGTCAGAGTCACAACAAAGATCAACCAAGCCAGAGGCCATAATGACTTGTGGCTACATAGGTAAGCTTCCGGGCATGAAGTATTCATCCGTCTCTTTGAGTGTGGGTGAAGCTTTCCGCAAGATGTCATGGCGCTTCTCCATGCATCCCGGCCATCCACTGGTTACTCCAGGGATGCCCAATCAACCATCCTTCACTCAGTAGTGTGTATTGAAAACTTGTTTCTCGAGTCTCGAAGTCTTGAGGACTTGATGATGCCTTGATGAAGTTGTCATCTTGACGTAGAGTCCTCCTTCTCACACCACTCACGAACACTCATACCAAACTCCGTCTACTTTTGCATAGCATTGAAATAACTAACGTTCCCGGGGCTTTAGTAACAAGTGGTGGGTTCCTACCTCATGCATTCTACTTGACTACAAGAATTTTCAATAACACTACTGGAGGGATTTGTTGAAAGATATCACTACATGCAATAAAACATAGGTATGAAATAGATGGTCAAAGTGAACTTGCCTGTACTGTTGATGAAGAATAATATCGCTCTCAGAAATAACTTGATAGACTATTCGTCACTCTCCGATGAAAATCTATATAATCAAACATTGCATTCATATAAGCAATCATTCTAGCAATCAATTCTAACACACAAGAATAACACTAGAGTAAACACCAAACCAAAAGCAACAATGTTATGATGAAGGAAATACTTAAGACAAAAACTCAAAACAACAAAGTTTCATCAACACAACTAAGGTTGGTTTACTCTACCAGTAAATCCTATTTTCAAAAGTAAAACACAAAAACAAAGTAAAATATAACAAAATTATTTTAGTAAATATTTTACTAGCAAAAAGAATGACTTTTGAAGAACAACTTAAGAACTAATCAAAAGCTTTTATCAAAACTCATCTTATGACATCAACAATGTTAACCTTGAATTAACCACAAACAATTTCAACTTTAATACAAATTGTTTATGATCTAACATAAAGTTAACAAAAAGTGAAACTTTATAAAACAATTTATGAAAATACTTTCAAATAGGAAATCCAACTAGCAATGGAAATCAATTACAAGTTATAATTAACTAGAATTGATTTTCATGGAATCAACTAATAAAATAATATTTGTTTGAAGGGCTACTGTTATCTAATAGAAAAATTTATAAAATCTATCAACTAATATAAAACAAACTAAATTAAAACAATTTAAAATAAAAGAAATATAAATAATCCTAAAAAGAACTAAAACAGAATCTGTTTTGTTAAAAATACTTGTATAAAATATTCTAAAAACTAAAAAATTATACCTACTATTAAATAAAAATCGCTAGTGACAAGTAGCAAAAAGAATCAACTTAAAGTCTATTTTTAAACTCAAGATATTGAGAAAATAAGATTTAAATCAAATCTGTTTGAATTCAAATTTTAAATTATTCAAATATAGTCAAACTTGATATCTACAGAAACTAGATAAAATTTGTGAAAAGAAGCAAAAAGAATCAATTTAAAACAATTAAAAACATAACTATTCTGTTTTTTAAAAGAGAAACAGAAAAATAGAAAAATCTAACTAACGGACAGGGGTGCTTCGTGGCGCTATTCTATTGGATGAAGCGTGTGCGCGTTCTAGCGATTCGAGCGGACGACCGATAACTAAAAGAAAATGGTTCGGCTAATAAAATTAAAACACGCTATCTAATCGTATCCGTTCGTTTACGATCCGATAGTGGAGAGAGGTTCCGGTGCTCACGGCGGTGGGGTTGGAGTCCGGTGAGAGCTCCGGCGATGTCCGAGGCGGCGGGGTCATCAGGGACGGTGCCGCGGTGATCAGGGACGGCGTCCGAGGGGTCCTGTCGACGGCGGTGGACCTCCGGCGTCCGTTGGTGGCGTCGATTGGGGCTGGGGACGACAGGGGCGAGCTCCTCAAGCTCCTGGAGCTTTGGGTGGAGGCGGAGCTCCAGCGTGGCGTCGGCACGGCATTCCGGAGGGTCTCTGACGAAGGTGAGGGCACCAGGCAATGGCGGTGAGTCTCCAGTGTTGATGGGCGGGGCTAGAGGAGCGTGGGGGTGACGGTGGTGAGTGGCACGTGCTCACAGAGCTTCGATGGTGGCCGAACTCCGGCGAGGTTGGGATCGGCGTTCTGGTGAGGGAGCACGGGTTTCGGGGGGGGGGGATGGGGTGCGGCGAGGCAGGGCTTTACATAGGGGCCTCGAGTGCTCGGGGAAAGGAAAGGGGGATCCGGCGCGGTGATCTCGCCGGCGAGGGAAGTAAGGAGGGAGGGAGGAGGGAGCGACCGGGGTGGTGTTTCGGTTGGGCGGTGGGACCGGTGCGTCAGAGAGAGAGAGAGAGGGCGCGGCGTCGATGGCCGATTCAGAGAGATTTCGGGAAGTTAAGGCAGGTGGGCCGGCTGGTTTTAAGTCAAACGTTAATTCCTTTCCTTTTTCTAATTTCCAGTAAAAGGAAAACTCATTTATGGCATTTAAAACACTTCCAAAAATTGAAGATATATATATCAAATTGACCAGGGGAATAAATGCTATTTAATGAATATTTTTCCACGACCAAAATAGATACTTTTAAAATAATATTTTCAGAAAATGCCTAATTTGATTTTAATTCTTTTGCAATAAATTTTCAAATAAGCCCTTGGGTTTTATGGTTCAAATACTTCACAAAAATAACCCTGGTGTGGAGTGTCATGTTACTCGTCTCAAAATCTTGTCAAGGGTATTTGAATACTTTCAAATTTAAAATGGAACCAAATATGAAATGAATTCCATATCAGAAAATTTCAAATGCTTTCAAATTCACTCTTCAAATCTTTTTATATTGAAGAAGTCATGTCATCTTCTCTCACTGATTTGAAATGTAGGAATTTGAATTCCAAAAGCATATGGGAAAGTCATGTCATTCCCTCTCATTCAAAAGTTTTCAAAAAGTTTCAAAATTTTCACCCAATTTCAATCACTCAATCAAACAAACAATCATTCTAATATTTATTAGAATATTCCAAAAATTTGGGATGTTACAAACCTACCACACTTAAAATGAATCTCGTCCTCGAGATTCGAAAGGCCTAGAAAGAAAAGGTTAGGGTTTCGGGTCTTCTAACAAATCCATTGTCCTGGAAGGTGTGGGGTCTACCACACTTGAAATGAGGATTACTGGTCCTTCAAAATCATGACAGTCCTTTGGGTGCATATGTCTCTCCACATACTTTACGATAGCTCCGTCGGTGATGCTCTTCTGTTTAATCAAAATCTCGTGTTCTCATAACAAAATGTATTTCCTCTGATACTGGGTCTTCTTAACTGATAGGTCTCGTGACCATTCTAAATAACTTATCAAAGATATCATGGTGGTCTACCATTTGTGGTTATCTTGCAGTGAAATGGGTCTTGGCTTCATTCCTCACTGTAAAATTCCTACGTGTGGTAACAACTGGCATGTACAAGGGGTTTAACATCATACCATTCTAAGGCTTATACAAAAGCTTCTGTAACATCCCAAAATTTCATTTTGGAATGTTATGATATATAGCTATGCATCATCATCACTTTGTTTGAATGTAATGAATTTGTTGAAGTGTTTCTTTTGAAATTCTGAAAGGACATTTCTATTTTCCATGTATCTGTTTCATCTATTTGAAAAACCTTTGGAAATGTTCAAAAAGGAGAGGAGTAACATGACACTCCACACCAGGGGCATCTTGGTGAGATAATTGAGCAATTAAACCAGGGGGTTATTTGGAAATTTATCTCAAAAGGATTTAAAATCAATTAGGCATTTTCTGAAAATAAATTTTTAAAAGATATTCAAAATGACAGAGGAAAAATGTTCATTAAATAACATTAATTCTCCTGATCATTTTGATATATATAATTCCTAGGTTTGGAAATGTTTTGAATGCATTAAAAGAGTTTTTACTGCGCTGGAAATAGAAAATGAAAGTTTTTAAACCGAATCGGGCCGGCCCACAGTCTTTAACTCCCGAATTCATTTCAAACCGGTCAATCGACGTGCTAACCTCGCCTTTTCTCTCACTGGCACACGGGACCCACTGACCGACGATGTCATCCTCGCGCGCGCCACCATCACCGGAGATCCCTCTCTCCGGATCTCCCTCCTCTCTCCCTCTCCCGACCCCGCACCTGGCCTATAAAAGCCCCAGCCCTCGCCGCGCTCCATTAGACCCCGAGCCCCCCTCTACCTCGCCAGAACGCCACCGCACCACCTCGCCGGAGTTCGGACTCCAACCGAACCTTCCCAAGCACGAGGCCATCGCCTCCGTCGTCCCCAGCCCCGTCTGACGCCGCCAATCGACGCCGGAGCTTAGCCGCCGTCGCCTGAACACTTCGGACGTCGCCCCCGACCACCGCACCGTCGCCCCCAACCACCTCCGACCTCCGACCATCGTCGACCTCGCCGGAACCTCGACTCCTCCCCTCTGTAAGCCACTGGACCCCCTTGGACCGTTAGATTTAGATCCAACGCTCCTGATTATAAGATTTAAACAGCGAAACGTTTTCCTCTATGCTTCGGCCGTCCGTTCGTTAGCACCCACGCGCACACGGCCCCGGCCAATCATAGCTTGCCACGTAGCCCCTAACCGATCGATAATAGTTTCCCTTTTTCCTTTTCTGTTTTAGAAAACAGAATGTATTCTGTTTTTGTTTTTATCATATCTTTTAAAATATTTTGTGTTTTTAGTTGATTCTTTTTGCATTAGTTCACAAATTTGTTTTAATTTATGTCTGTATGCTTACATTTCAAATTTGAACTATAAATTTTGAATCTAATCAAATTTGTTTAAATTACTAAAATCTGTATAACTAGAGTTTAAAAATATATTTTTGAGTGAATCTTTTTGCCACTATTTTGTATTGGTTAAACCTATCATTCTACATAGTTTGAGAAATTTTTAGAATGAATTTGGTTACTGTTTTTACCAAAAACAGAATCTGTCTAGTTCTTAATAGATTTTAATTAAATTGACTTTTAATTAATTTAAACCTGAATTAGTTTAACTTTTGTTTTTTTAGATTTAATTAGGTTCTGTTGATTCAACTTTAGGTGTATTTTTTTCTGTTAATAAAATATGTTTTCAAATTTTTTGTGCTCTAGTTTGAATAGGTTCATCTTGTTTTCACCATGTATATTGTTTAGATAAAGTTTTGTAATAATTCTTTTAGCACACTACTTTTATAATGAAATACTTTCTGTTTTCAAATAAAATTTTATACTTACTTTTCTGTTATCTAAATGTCTAGTTGTTCAAAACCAATTTTTTTACTTGTATGTCTGAGTAGGGATTTTGACCCCAATATTTTTATAGTCCTATACTTTAAAGTGATTCTTCTTTTGATTGTGCTTTTGTTTGTTGAAGCATTTGTTTACCTTGCTGTGAATGGATTGTATTGTGTTTATGCTTATGGTGTGCTCTTGTTTGATTCGTTAGATCATCCGGAGTGCGAAGCTTGTTATCTAGAAGTCACTTGATTTCGAGGATCGTCAGCAAGGCAAGTCTCTTTGACCATGTATACCTATGTTTTATTGCATTAGTTCTTCCATCTCCCCAATTGCATGCAAAGTAGGTAAATTGGAAACTTGGTTACTTGTTGTAGTATCATGTGGTAGGTACCCCTCAACCCTTTGACACATTGGCCTCGGGAAATGTTGATTTAGTTTTTGCTATGCTATTAGTACACGGGGTTGGTTGTGTGATTCATGAGAGTTGTGAGTTAATAATTTCAAGACCTACATGATGATCAAGTCTTCAATACTCCAAGTTTTCAACATACCTCTGGGTGGATGATGGTTGAACGGCGCCCTGGAGAAACCAGTGGTTAGCATAGATGATGCTGGAGAAGTGCCAGTATTCATGCGGAAAGTTCCACCCAGGCACAAAGAGATCGATGGATGCTTCAAGACCCAAGACTTAACTACACAGCCACAAGCCATTATGGGCTCTGGATTGGTTGGATATCGTGGTGACCCTAGACAGGCGGTGCTACGAGATGTAGAAGAACGGTAGGAAAGGATGGGCACCGACAGAGTCTCGGGGAAACCCTTTAGAAGACCATGTTTTGGTCATCCGTTTCTCAAACACCATGAAGTGCGAGAAATCCAACGGAGGCAATCAAATCTTATGGGGAACGTGTGCAAAACTCTGCAGAGTACCCAAACCTAATTGATTAGCCATGTCCACGGTCATGGACAGTTTGAGCCAAAGGAACTGAAACTATCTGGAATTCTCAACACAATATATTACATTGATGTGGGTATATTTTTAAATGTCAACTTGGGTATGAGAATTGGTTGGTGGAACCATCTCATTAATCAACTACCATTGTAGTAATTAAGCTTTTGCCCTCTCTTGTTGTAGGAAAATTTTGGCTTTATGCAAAACTTACTACCCCACCTGCCATATCTGCATATAGACTAGATGATTACTTTACCCCCTCTCTTGTGTCTTTGCCGGCATATTCAATATGCTGACCTATACGGCTGCAACGTATCATGTTGCAGAGTACTTTTCCGACTAGGAGTGAGGATACGCTCTACGCTCGTTGAGATGCCCTTGGAGTCAGATGGACTCAACTACCTATGGAGCTTCCGCAAGTTTTTGGTTTAGTTTATCTCATGAGTTGGCCTTCAACCACTTTATTGTAATCCTTATTGTAATAAAGGACTCGATATGAGATTTCGATTAATTAATGCTGTGTGATTTCCCTTTGATATATACATTGATGTACCGTGTGTGTACCAGCATGATGTTGGGATGGTACAAAAACACCGGAGATTCGACCTTTCAGGTCGGGTCGCTACAGAAATGGTATTAGAGCACACGCTGACCGTAGGACGTAACCTCTAGGATTGGAAAAGCCTTAGGATTTATTTCTCTTTTGTCTTTAAAATTCTTATACTCTCATCTACTCGTTTCTGACTTCTCTCCGATTTATTTCAAAATTTATAGATGGCCACCTTCATCCCAGTTTTGATCACGGAGTTTTGTTAGCCTGACGCAACGATGCCCTTTGGCAAGGAGCTGATGAGGATTGTCAGGGACGTAAGGATTGCTTTGCCGAGAATCACCGGGACTCCCATCATGTCTTTTCCACAAGACGGATGCTACAGGATCGAGGTACACATCCCCGGGAAGACCTTTGGAAATCGTAAGGAACCCATCGACTTCAAGTTTGTGGCACCCAACTGGATACTTGGGAGAGACATGGCCATTCATCGTGCCCTTGGACGTATTCAGGAGGAATACATAGGTGGAACCATTTCACCTAGACTCAGCGTGGTTTGTCGCAGGGATGCCAATGGAAATATCATAACCACTCCCACTGAAGACACCACCATTTCCTATATCTAGACTTCGGAGACGCACATCAGGACCTTGGAGCTTCGGGTACATGCCGACACGAAGACGATCAAGAGGCTGATGAACCGTGAGATTGACCTCGAAGCTGACTTAGGGGAAGCCAAGTACGGGCATGAGTATGAGGTGAAGGATTTCTTAGAGAGGATCGATAAGATGAATACTCGCATCGCAACTCTGGAGGAACAGATGGACATGGGTGAAAATCTTCATCCAGAAGGAGACATGGCTCCTTTGATCAGCAACGATGATGACTATGAGGAGAGCACCACCAGAGGAGGCCACTTCACCATGTACTTTTGAGGAGAACTTTAGTTATGCCCCCATGTATCTTTATTTTCGTTGTTAAAGTGTAGGTCGATGCTTAGTTTGATTGGAGATCTGTATCTCGATGTTTGAACCTTGACTTGAATAAATGAATGAGTGTTTGGTGTGATATGTTTGTTGCATTGCATATGGGTAGTGAATTTCCCTTTTAGGTCATTGTTCTATTCTAATTCTCACCCCTCTGAAAACAGCAAGATGCCTCCGCGACGTGAGCGCGACTTCACTTTCCCGCCAGAGTTCACACAACTTTTCCAGCAGCAGAACGCCCTGATGCAGGTGTTGATTCAGAATCAGACCAACAACCACAACAACCACCCTCCACCTCAAGGCGACAACCTCACCCGTTTCCTGATACTGAATCCCCCAACCTTCTCCAGAAGCACAGAGTCCATTGTGGCAGATGATTGGCTCCGCAAGATGGAGAGGGAACTCACCACTGCAGGATGCACTGAGGCTGAAAAAGTGTGCTTTGCCACCCCTCAACTGGAGGGACCAGCAGCTTCATGGTGGGAGAACTACACCACCACGTACCCCATTACTGGTGTGACTTGGGAGCAGTTCAAGCAAGCTTTCCGCACCGCACATGTCTCAGCTGGAGCCATGAGTCTGAAGAAGCATGAGTTTCACAACTTACGCCAGGGGAACCGTTCGATGGCCCAGTACGTGGATGACTTCAGCACATTGACTCGTTATGCACCGGGAGATGTGGCTGATGATGCAGCCAAGCAGGAGAAGTTCTTGCAAGGACTCAATGATGAGTTGAGCGTGCAGCTGATGGTGGCTACCTTCAGCAACTACCAGGAGCTGGTACACAAGGCCCTCATCTTGGAGGGGAAGCAGCAGCAAATCGAGAACCGCAAGAGAAAGTATGCACAGGGGAAGTCTACCTCTGGAGCTCATCAGAAGCCCCGCTACTCCCCGTACTCAGGAAATACCGGATCAGGGACCGGTAAGTATGGAGGACACACTCATCCCGTGCACAACCATGGAGGACATAACCATGGAGGAAATGGGAATAATCATCCCAACAATGGCAGCTTCAAGAATGGTAATGGAAGTGGGAATGGCAACCAACACCGTCTCGCTCCAGCTCAGAAGGATCTGAACCATATCACCTGTTTAAGTGTCAGAAGACAGGGCACTATGCCATCGAATGCCCTCAGAATAAGCAAGGAAATGGAAACGGCAACAACAACGGCAACTCCGCAGCTAAGAAGCCAAATCCTTTTCCTCGTGCTCACGTGAACCACCTTGATGTGGAAGAAGTCTATGATCAGCCCGAGACTATGGTTGGTAAGTTTTTATTGCATTCACGTCCAGTTATAGTACTTTTTGATTCTGGTGCAACTCATACATTCATATCAAGGGTAGTTCTGGAAAAGTATGGTTTACCCACCAGAACCCTTAGTCAGCCCATTAAGGTCAATTCCCCAGGAGGTATGATGATGGTAGGCATAGGATGCCACGCCCTGAAACTCCACATAGGAAACCATGTTTTTCCTACCGACCTCATCGTCTTACAATCCCAGGGATTTGATGTAATCCTAGGCATGGATTGGATGACCAAGTATGAAGGAAACCTTGATTGCCCCAGTAAGTCTATTTCACTCACCACTCCGGAGAACAAGAGGATTAAGTATGTATCCCGACGCACATAGATGAGTGCTCGGTTAAATTCCCTCACAGGAGTTGTTCAGGAGGAAGTGCCGGTTGTACAAGACTTTCCAGATGTATTCCCGGAGGAATTACCAGGCATGCCACCAGATAGGAAGATAGAGTTTCTGATAGAGCTACTACCAGGAACAACCCCAATTTCCAAGAGACCCTATCGGATGCCCGCAAATGATTTAGTAGAAATAAAGAAGCAGATTAAGGAGCTATTGGATAAGGGATATATTCGCCCAAGTTCATCACCTTGGGGAGCCCCAGTTCTTTTGGTGGAAAAGAAAGACAAAACCTTGAGGATGGTGGTCGATTATCGTGCATTGAACGAGGTGACTATCAAGAATAAGTACCCTCTGCTGATGATTAATGACCTGTTTGACCAGCTAGTAGGCACCGAAGTATTCTCCAAGATCGATCTTCAATCAGGGTATCACCAACTGAAGATTTGTGAACAGGATATACCCAAAAAAGCTTTCACCACTAGGTATGGCTTATATGAGTATATAGTCATGACCTTTGGTTTGACTAATGCTCCTGCCTACTTCATGAATTTGATGAACAAAGTGTTTATGGAATATTTGGACAAGTTTGTCATGGTGTTCATCGATGACATTTTGATATTCTCCAAGAGTGAGGAAGAGCACAAGGAACACTTGCGTTTAGTTCTGGAGAAGCTTAGAGAGCATCAGTTATATGCCAAGTTCAGTAAATGTGAATTTTGGCTGACGGAAGTCGGATTCCTTGGACACATTATTTCCGGAGAAGGAATAGCAGTAGACCCCGCTAAGGTTGAAGCAGTCACTGAGTGGAAGTCACCCACCTTAGTTAAGGAGATCCGCAGTTTTCTCGGACTTGCCGGATATTACCGAAGATTCATTGAGAATTTCTCAAAGATTGCCAAACCCATGACAGAGCTGTTGAACAAAGAGTCTAAGTATATCTGGACTAAGGAATGTGAGGCCAGTTTCCAGGAGTTGAAGAAACGTTTGGTCACAGCCCCAGTGTTGATATTGCCAAACATTCGAAAAGACTTCCAGGTTTATTGTGACGCATCACGTCATGGACTTGGAGGAGTACTCATGCAGGAGGGAAAAGTTGTAGCCTATGCATCCAGGCAGCTACGACCCCATGACTTGAATTATGCCACCCATGATTTGGAACTAGCAGCCGTAGTGCACGCACTCAAGACCTGGAGACATTTCCTTATCGGAAATAGTTGTGACGTGTACACTGATCATAAGAGCCTGAAGTATATCTTCACGCAGAAGGAGTTGAACCTCAGACAGAGGAGATGGATAGAGTTAATCAAGGACTATGACATGAGATTACATTACCATCCAGGAAAGGCAAATGTTGTGGCAGATGCTTTGAGTCAGAAGAGTTATGTGAACACACTCATAGCCGGAGGATTACCCCAGGAGTTAACCAATGATCTCAGAGAGCTTCGGTTAGAGATAGTTCCACAAGGATATGTAGCCACACTAGAGATTCAGTCCACCTTGACCGAAAGAATTCGAGATGCCCAGAAATCGGACAAGGAGATAGCTGAGATAAAGAAGAGAATGAAGAAAGGCAAGGCTAAAGACTTTCGTGAAGATGAATAGGGTACTCTATGGTTTGAGAGCCGAATCTATGTGCCCAATGACCCAGAGCTCAGGAAGTTGATACTTCAAGAAGCCCACGATTCACCATACTCGATACACCCAGGCAACACCAAGATGTACCTGGATTTGAAGGAAAGTTACTGGTGGACAGGTATGAAGAAAGATATTGCCGAACATGTTGCGGTATGTGATGTTTGTCAGCGAGTAAAGGCGGAACATCAGAAACCAGTAGGGTTACTCCAACCTTTGCTGATACCCGAGTGGAAATGGGATAAGCTTGGTATGGACTTCATCATAGGACTACCTAGGACCCATTCAAGATATGATTCCATCTGGGTAGTGGTCGATCGTTTGACCAAGGTGGCTCATTTCATTCAAGTGAAGACCACCTATACTAGTGCTAAGCTAGCCAAGATATATATGACCAAGATCGTATGTCTACATGGAGTTTCGAGGAGTATCGTGTCAGATAGAGGAACACAATTTACCTCAAAGTTTTGGCATCAGCTACATGAAACTTTGGGTACAAGGCTGGAGTTCAGTACAGCTTTTCATCCGTAGACCGATGGACAGACTGAGAGAGTCAACCAGATTCTGGAGGACATGTTGAGAGCCTGTGCGCTAGATTATGGGTCCAATTGGGATGAGAACTTACCTTATGCAGAGTTCTTGTACAACAACAGTTATCAGACCAGTCTGAAGATGGCCCCCTTTTGAAGCTTTATACGGAAGGAGGTGCAGAACACCATTGACATGGGATGGTGTTGGAGACCGAAAACTTTTTGGTCCCGATCGTATCAGAGATTCTGAAGAGAAGGTCAAACTGATTCGAGACTGACTCAAGATAGCTCAATCCCAGCAAAAGAGCTATGCTGATAACAAACGCAAGGAGGTGACATATGAAGTAGGGGATCGAGCATATCTTCGTGTGTCCCCACTTCGAGGAATCAAGAGGTTTGGTGTTAAAGGAAAGTTAGCACCCAGATTCATAACCCCTACAAAATTCTGGAACGTAGAGGCAAAGTTGCATACAAGCTGGAATTGCCGGAAGGACTGTCCGGAGTTCATGTTGTTTTCCATGTTTCCCAGCTAAAGAAATGCCATGTTGAGATGGATGATATTCCTTTGAGAGACACAGTGCCCCTAGAGGCCATACATCTTGACAGTGACCTGACCTACGAGGAGAAGCCTCTTAGAATCCTCGAGACTACCAACAGAGTTACCCGAAGCAAGACCATCAAGTTCTATAAGGTTTTGTGGAGTCACCACACCGAGAAAAAAGCCACCTGGGAACGCGAAGAAGATCTTCGTAAACACCACCCGCACCTATTTTCTAGCCAACCCGAATCTCGAGGGCGAGATTCATCTTAAGGTGGCTAGGTTTGTAACATCCCAAAATTTCATTTTGGAATGTTATGATATATAGCTATGCATCATCATCACTTTGTTTGAATGTAATGAATTTGTTGAAGTGTTTCTTTTGAAATTCTGAAAGGCCATTTCTATTTTCCATGTATCTGTTTCATCTATTTGAAAAACCTTTAGAAATGTTCAAAGAAAGAGAGGAGTAACATGACACTCCATACCAGGGGCATCCTGGTGAGATATTTGAGCAATTAAACCAGGGGGTTATTTGAAAATTTATCTCAAAAGGATTTAAAACCAATTAGGCATTTTCTGAAAATAATTTTTTAAAAGATATTCAATATGACAGAGGAAAAATGTTCATTAAATAGCATTAATTCTCCTGATCATTTTGATATATATATAATTCCTAGGTTTGGAAATGTTTTTAATGCATTAAAAGAGTTTTTACTATGCTAGAAATAGAAAAGGAAAGTTTTTAAACCGAATCGGGCCGGCCCACAGTCTTTAACTCCCGAATTCATTTCGAACCGGTCAACCGACGCGCTAACCTCGCCTTTTCTCTCATTGGCACGCGGGACCCACTGACTGACAGCGTCATCCGCGCGCCCGTCTTCTTCCTCGCGCGCGCCACCGTCGCCGGAGATCTCTCTCTCTCTGGATCTCCCTCCTCTCTCCCTCTCCCGACCCCGCACCTGGCCTATAAAAGGTCCAGCCCTTGCCGTGCTCCATTCCACCCCGAGCCCCCCCTCTACCACGCCAGAACGCCACCGCACCACCTCGCCGGAGTTCGGACTCCAACCGAACCTTCCCAAGCATGAGGCCGTCGCCTCCGTCGTCCCCAGCCCCGTCCGCCGCCGCCAATCGATGCCGGAGCTTCGCCGTCGTCGCCTGAACACTTCGGACATCGCCCCCGACCACCGCACCGTCGCCCCCGACCACCTCCGACCTCCGACCGCCGTCGACCTCGCCGGAACCTCGACTCCTCCCCTCTGTAAGCCATCGGACCCCCTTGGACCGTTAGATTTAGATCCAACGCTCCTGATTATAAGATTTAAACAGCGAAACGTTTTCCTCTACGCTTCGGTCGTCCATTCGTTAGCACCCACGCGCACACGGCCCCGACCAATCATAGCTTGCCACGTAACCCCTAACCGATCAATAATAATTTCCCTTTTTCTGTTTCTGTTTTAGAAAACAGAATGTATTCTGTTTTTGTTTTTATCATATCATTTAAAATATTTGGTGTTTTTAGTTGATTCTTTTTGCATTAGTTCACAAATTTGTTGTAGTTTATGTCTGTATGCTTAGATTTAAAATTTGAACTTTAAATTTTGAATCTAATCAAATTTGTTTAAATTACTAAAATCTGTATAACTAGAGTTCAAAAATATATTTTTGAGTGAATCTTTTTGACACTGTTTTGTATTTGTTAAACCTATCATTCTACATAGTTTGAGAAATTTTTAGAATGAATTTGGTTACTGTTTTTAACAGAACAAGAATCTGTCTAGTTCTTAATAGATTTAATTAAATTGACTTCTAATTAATTTAAACCTGAATTAGTTTAACTTTTGTTTTTTAGATTTCATTAGGTTCTGTTGATTCAACTTGAGGTGTATTTTTTTCTGTTAATAAAATATGTTTCCAAATTGTTTGTGCTCTAGTTTGAATAGGTTCATCTTGTTTTCACCATGTATATTGTTTAGAAAAAGTTTTGTAATAATTCTTTTAGCACAATACTTTTATAATGAAATACTTTCTGTTTTCAAATAAAATTTTATACTTACTTTTCTGTTATCTAAATGTCTAGTTGTTCAAAACCAATTTTTTTACTTGTATGTCTTAGTAGGTATTTTGCCCCTAATATTTTTGTAGTCCTATACTTTAAAGTGATTCTTCTTTTGATTGTGCTTTTGTTTGTTGAAGCATTTGTTTACCTTGCTGTTAATGGATTGTATTGTGTTTATACTTATAGTGTGCTCTTGTTTGATTCGTTAGATCATCCGGAGTGCGAAGCTTGTTACTTAGAGTCACTTGATTTCGAGGATCGTTAGTAAGGCAAGTCACTTTGACCATGCATACCTATGTTTTATTGCATTAGTTCTTCCATATCCCCAATTGCATGCAAAGTAGGTAAACTGGAAACTTGGTTACTTGTTGTAGTATCATGTGGTAGGTACCCCTCAACCCTTTGACACATTGGCCCCAGGAAACGTTGATTTACTTTTTGCTATGCTATTAGTAGACGGGGTTGGTTGTGTGATTCATGAGAGTTGTGAGTTAATAATTTCAGGACCTACATGATGATCAAGTCTTCAAGACTCCGAGTTTTGAACATACCTCTGGGTGGATGATGGTTGAACGGCGCCCTGGAGAAACCAGTGGTTAGCCTAGATGATGCTGGAGAAGTGACAGTATTCATGCGGAAAGGTCCACCCAAGAACAAAGAGATGGATGGATGCTTCAAGACCCAAGGCTTAACTGCACAGCCACAAACCATTATGGGCTCTGGCTTGTGTCGGGACCCCGATCCTAAGTAATATGAATCCAGGCTGTAACACATCACATCGCTTTGCGGCCTCACGCACGGTAACTCCACGGCTGCAGCCTTACCTTGGCCGGGACCGTTTGCGTCTTTTGGCTCACGTATGTGAACATGTCGCTAGCAATCACACGACAGAGAACCCGAGCCGACATTACTAGTCATAGAACCCAAGTGGTACATCCATACGGAAACAGGCATACATAACCTAGCAATGCAGGTGTCGGCCTCAAGCGTGTGTAGACGAGTCATAGCAAACTATAAGGACTCCATTACGTCGCGAGACACGAATGTCATCACTGCACGTAGACGATTCATAGCAGGCTACAGGGACTCCATTACACTGCGAGACATTTCCCCGAAAGGACAGACACAACAGCAAAGAAGGATACATGTCGGTCAATCTATGTGTCCGAAGCAGTAGCAAGCTACCATGGCTCGGTGGAAGCACAAAGAGGCAGTTTCCCGTATAGAGTACTACTAAAGGCACACAACTAGGTGTCGGATCCCATACATACCATTGCACGTCACACGTACGCACGACATGCCCGATATGCATAGATACAACTATGGCATCACAACATAACCATACGACAACATGACTTTTATTTAAAAGGCCTAGAAGAGCCTTGCATAATATGTTCTTACAGATAGGGGTCACATGACCCGGCACTCAAGTCATACAAACAAGTTCATACAAGCCAGCAGAAACTTAGAACTATCCGAGTACGGACAGTGAAATGAAAAGAGGGCACATGGCCTAACTATCTACAGCACGCCACACGGCACAGGATCGTAGCTGGAACACTAGCTATTCGGCATCGTCAACGTCTAGATAGAACCCACCTGATGGGTCCTTGTTCTCTTCTGCAACATTAATTAAGCAAGGATGAGTACAATCGTACTCAGCAAGTCTTTAAAACAGACCTAGTCTATTTATGCTCATGTATCAACAAGGGGGTGGTGGAGTTCATGCAGGAATGCCAGCTTTGACTCATGGCTAACCTACACTACTCAATTTTAAACTCTTTGTTACAATTTTAGTTATCGCACACGAGTCCACTATCTCCATCACAATACACCACCATGGATTCACCTTCCCCTTCCAAAAGAGTGCCATCCACGGTACTCACACTTGTCTTGATATTTTTAGAAGTATCCATTTGATTATCTATGAACTTATGTAGTCCATATCCGAGGACGCGGCTATTCGAATAGTTTCATACCCTGCAGGGGTGTACTTCTTCACACACGCTCTCACCACTTATCACTGTGTGCCATAAACCATGCACCTCGGCAACTTTCAAGCGGATGCCCAGCGAGGGAGTCGGCCACGACCGTCAATCACATAAGACCTCTAGTGCAGGCTATCGCCTATTTGAGACCGAACCCGCACGGAAGTTTGGCCGAAGTTTCCGCTACGGTCCCAAACGATGTGCGCAGGGCTAAGCAAAAATATTACTAAGTTGGTTGATTAATGAGATGGTTCCAACAACCAATTCTCATACCCAAATTGTTAATACCCACATCATCATATTACTTGTGTTGAGAATTCCGAATGTTTCAGTTCCTTTGGCTCAAGTCGTCCATGACCGTGGACACGGCTAATCAATTAGATTTGAGTACTCTGCAGAGCTTTGCACACGTTCCCCACAAGATTTGGTCGCCTCCGTTTGATTTCTCGCACTTCAGGGTGTTTGAGAAACGGATGACCAAAACATGGTCTTCCAAAGGGTTTCCCTGCGACTCTGTCGGTGCCCATCCTTTCCTACCGTTCTTCTACATCTCGTAGCACCGCCTGTCCAGGGTCACCACGATATCCAACCAAGCCAGAGCCCATAATGACTTGTGGCTGTGCAGGTAAGCCTTGGGTCTTGAAGCACCCATCCATCTCTTTGTGCCTGGGTGGATCTTTCCGCGTGAATACTGGCCATCTCCAGCATCACCTAGGCAAATCCACTAGTTTCTCCAGGGTGCCGTTCAACCATCATCCACCCAGAGGTATGTTGAAAACTCGGAGTCTTGAAGTCTTGATCATTATGTAGGTCTTGAAATTATTAACTCTCTCAGCTCTCATGAATCACACAACCAACCCCGTCTACTAATAGCATAGCAAAAAGTAAAACAACATTTCCCGGGGCCAATGTGTCAAGGGTTGAGAGGGGGTACCTACCACATGATACTACAACAGTAACCAAGTTTCCAATTACCTACTTTGCATGCAATTGGGGGGATGGAAGAACTAATGCAATAAAAACATGGGTAAAGATGATTAAAGTGACTTGCCTGATTGATGATCTTCGTACGTGAGTGACTCTAAGTAACAAGCTTCGCACTTCGGATAATCTAACGAAGCAAACAAGCACTCAATAAGCATACAACAAAATATTGTAACTCACAACCATCAACCATGAACTAGTAAACAATCAAGACAAAATAATGCACAAATCACAAGCAAGAAAACACACAAGGTTTTGTTTTCAAAAAGGTGATGGGTAAACCACTACTAACGTAACAAAACTGTTTTGTAATAACAAAACAATAGTTGACAGCAAGGAACAATAAAATATTTTATTAATAAACAGAATAAAACCAAATTAAGTTTGTTGGGAAAACTTTAGTAAAGTTTTTTAAAAGTTTTGATAAACACTATATGAAACAATTATATTTTTACTAACAAAAGAGCAAAACAAAAGTTATTATTTATTAACCAAAACATGCTCTTAACAGAAAAGAATGTACAAATAAAGTTGTCTTAGAAAACAGAATTAAATTATATAAAACTTTGTTGAAAGAAAAACTATTACTAACTAGTTGTTTTAATCAAATTAAACCTATTTGAAAAGAAGTTGTGATTCCTATATTAACAAAGAAATAAACTAAACAATTTTATATTTTTATTAACAGTAAGTAGAACACCTAAAGTTTAATCAATAGAACCTACTAAACAAATTAAAACTAAATCTAATTTAAACTAACTAAAACTAAGTAAATAAAACTATACTAACTAATAGGCAGAATCTGTTTATAGATAAAACACTAAGAAAAATCATCCTAAAAATTCCCAAACTAAACATGAAGGTAGTCCTAACTAAGACCAAACAGTAGCAAAAAGATTCATGTCAAAATCTATTTTCAAACTCTAGTTATTCAGATTTGAATGTTTTGAGCAAATTTGATTCAATTCAAATTTTATAGGTCAAATTTGAAATTTAAAAGTACAGGGTGAAACTACATGAAAAATGTGAGCTATTTAAACAAAGAATCAACTCAAAACATTAAATAGATTAAAAGTTATAGCTAAAACAATTTCAGAATAGTTTCTGTTAACTAAAACAAAACAGAAAAAAAATCTACCGGACGGCCAGGCGGTGACGTGGCACGATCCTATTGGCTGGCTAGCGCGTGCGTTGGGTGGTTTGGAGCGGGCGACCGAGCTCTAATGGAAAACGGTTCGGGAAAAAATGGCTTCTAATCTGGGCCGTTGAGGGGGGATCTGACGGATTGGGTGAGCTCGAAGACTTTACCGGAGGGGGAGGAGGAACTCCGGCGATGGTGGCGGCGGCCGGTGGTCGAGGACGTCGCTGGAGGGGTCTCCGGTGGTAGAGGGAGGCAGCGAAGGGGCTCGGGCGACAGCGGCGGTCCTCCGGCGTCGAACGGAGGCGTCGGGGAGGCGAGGGGAGGTCCGGTGGTGGTGGCAACTCCGGCGAGGAAAATGGTGGTGTTCTGGCGACGGGAGAGGGGGCTCAGGGGGGGGGGGAATAGAGGCGGGGAGTTGGGGCTCTATTTATAGGCCGGAGAGGGGGCTCGGGAAGGAAGGGAAGAGCGGATCCGGCGAGAGGGGATCGCGGCGGCGGCGGCGCGCGTGGAGGTTGGGGGTGACCGTTGCGGGATCCGCGGCGGATGGGTGGGGCCCAGGGGTCAGCGAGAGGAAGGGTGTCGGTGGCGTGTCGGTCGTCCGGCTAGTAATGAGTTCGCGAGTAAGTGCCCGTGGCCGGCCCGTTTAATTACAAAAACCGTTACTCTTTTTAATAGTCAGAGCAGTATAACCTCTTTAAAAGCATTCAAAACATTTCTAAATATAGGAGTATTATATATTAAAATTAACAGAATAATAAATGCCATTTATTGAATATTTTTATTCTGTCATTTGAACACTTTAAAAAAAATATTATTTTCAGAAATTGCCTAATTGTTTTTAAATCCTTTTTGCAAATATTTTCAAAACAACCCCTGGTTTTTATTGTTCAAATAAATCACCAATTAGGTCCTGGTGTGGAGTGTCATGTTCCTCCTCTCTTATTTGAACTTTTTACCAAGATTTTCAAATAGGTGAAGGCAACACATTGAAAGTAGAAAGGGGTTACAGAAATTCAGAGAAGGCATTTCAAGTAATACATGTATTCAAGCAATGATGATGATAGATGCATAGCTATATTTCATAACATTCCAAAATGGAATTTTGGGATGTTAGAAACCTACCCACCTTAAGATGAATCTCGCCCTCGAGATTCGGGTTGGCTAGAAAATAGGTGCGGGTGGTCTCTACGAAGATCTTCTTCGCGTTCCCAGGTGGCTTCTTCCTCGGTGTGGTGACTCCACAAAACCTTACAGAACTTGATGATTCTGCTACGAGTAACTCTGTTGGCAGTCTCAAGGATTCTGACAGGCTTCTCCTCGTAGGTCAGATCACTGTCAAGTTGTATGGCCTCTAGGGGCACTGTGTCTCTCAAAGGAATATCAGCCATCTCAGCATGGCATTTCTTCAGCTGGGAAACATGGAAAACATCATGAACTCCGGACAATCCTTCCGGCAATTCCAGTTTGTATGCAACTTTGCCTCTACGTTCAAAAATTTTGTAGGGTCCTATGAATCTGGGTACTAACTTTCCTTTAACACCAAACCTCTTGATTCCTCGAAGTGGGGACACACGAAGATATGCCCGATCTCCCACTTCATACGTTACTTCCTTACGTTTGCTATCAGCATAACTCTTCTGTCGAGATTGAGATATCTTGAGTCTGTCGCAAATCAGCTTGACTTTCTCTTCAGAATCTCGGATAAGGCCGGGACCAAAAATTTGTCGGTCTCCAACACCATCCCACGTCAGTGGCGTTCTGCAGTTCCTTCCATATAAAGCTTCGAAAGGGGCCATCTTCAGACTGGTCTGATAACTGTTGTTGTACGAGAATTCTGCGTAAGGTAAATTTTCATCCCAACTACATCCATCATCTAGCGCACAAGCTCTCAATATGTCTTCCAAAATCTGGTTGACTCTCTCAGTTTGTCCATCGGTCTGCGGATGAAAAGCTGTACTGAAATCCAGCCTTGTACCCAAAGTTTCATGTAACTGATGCGAAAACTTTGAGGTAAATTGTATTCCTCTATCTAACATGATACTCCTCGGAACTCCATGCATACATACGATCCTAGTCATATATATCTTGGCTAGCTTAGCGCTGGTATAGGTGGTTTTCACTGGAATGAAATGAGCCACCTTGGTCAAGCGGTCTACCACTACCCAGATGGAATCATAACCTGAACGGGTCCTGGGTAGTCCTGTGATGAAATCCATACCAAGCTTTTCCCATTTCCACTCGGGTATCGGCAAAGGTTGGAGTAACCCTGCTGGTTTCTGATGTTCCAACTTTACTCGCTGACAAACATCACATATTGCAACATGTTCTGCAATATCCTTCTTAATACCTGTCCACCAATAACTTTCTTTCAAATCTAGGTACATCTTGGTGTTGCCTGGGTGTATCGAGTAAGGGGAATCATGGGCTCCTTGAAGTATCAACTTCCTGAGCTCTGGATCATTGGGCACAAAGATGCGGTTCTCAGACCACAGAGTTCCTTGCTCATCCTCACGAAAACCTTTAGATTTTCCATCTTTCATTCTCTGCTTAATCTCAGCTATCTCCTTGTCCGCTTTCTGGGCTTCTCGAATTCTTTCGGTCAAGGTGGACTGAATCTCCAGTGTGGCAACATATCCTCTTGGGACTATCTCTAGCTTGAGCTCTCTGAGATCATCGGCTAACTCTTGGGGTAATCCTCCCACTATGAGTGTGTTTACATAATTTTTCCGACTCAAGGCATCGGCTACAACATTAGCCTTACCTGGATGGTAATGTAATCTCATGTCATAGTCCTTGATTAACTCTAACCATCTCCTCTGTCTGAGGTTCAACTCCTTCTGCATGAAGATATATTTCAGGCTCTTATGGTCGGTGTATACATCACAACTATTTCCGATAAGAAAATGTCTCCAAGTCTTGAGTGCGTGCACTACGACTGCTAGTTCCAAATCATGGGTGGCATAATTCAACTCATGAGGTCGTAGTTGTCTGGATGCATAAGCTACAACCTTTCCATCTTGCATGAGTACTCCTCCAAGTCCTTGACGTGAAGCATCACAATAAACCTGGAAGTCCTTCCGAATATTGGGCAAAATCAACACTGGGGCTGTGACCAAAAGTTTCTTCAACTCCTGGAAACTGGCTTCACATTCCTCAGTCCAAATATACTTAGACTCTTTCTTCAACAACTCTGTCATGGGCTTGGCTATCTTTGAGAAATTCTCAATGAATCTCCGGTAATATCCGGCTAGCCCGAGGAAACTGCGGATCTCCTTAACTGAGGTGGGTGATTTCCACTCGGTGACGGCTTCAACCTTAGCGGGGTCAACGGCTATTCCTTCTCCAGAAATAACATGTCCAAGGAATCCGACTTCCGTCAGCCAAAATTCACATTTGCTGAACTTGGCATATAACTGATGCTCTCTCAGCTTCTCCAGAACTAAACGCAAATGTTCCTTGTGTTCTTCCTCGTTCTTGGAGAATATCAATATGTCATCGATGAACACCACGATAAACTTGTCCAAATATTCCATAAACACCTTGTTCATCATATTCATGAAGTAGGCAGGAGCATTAGTCAAACCAAAGGACATGACAGTATACTCATACAAGCCATACCTTGTGGTGAAAGCTGTTTTGGGTATATCCTGTTCACGAATCTTCAGTTGGTGATACCCTGATCGAAGATCGATCTTGGAGAATATTTTGGCGCCTACTAGCTGATCAAACAAGTCATTAATCATCGGTAGAGGGTAGTTGTTCTTGATAGTCACCTCGTTCAAGGCACGATAATCGACTACCATTCTCAAGGTTTTATCCTTCTTCTCCACCAAAAGAACTGGGCTCCCCAAGGTGAAGAACTTGGGCGAATATATCCCTTGTCCAATAGCTCCTTAATCTGCTTCTTGATTTCCACTAAATCATTTACGGGCATCCGATAGGGTCTCTTGGAAATTGGGGCTGTCCCTGGTTGTAGCTCTATTAGGAACTCAATCTCCCTATCTGGTGGCATGCCTGGTAATTCTTCCGGGAATACATCCGGAAAGTCTTTTACCACAGGTACTTCCTCCTGAACAACTCCCGTGAGTGAATTTAATCGAGCACTCATCTGGGTGCGTCGGGATACATACTTAATCCTCTTGTTCTCCGGGGTGGTGAGTGAAACAGACTTGCTGGGGCAATCAAGATTTCCTTCATACTTGGTCATCCAATCCATGCCTAGGATTACATCCAATCCCTGGGATTCTAAGACGATGAGGTCGGTGGGGAAAACATGGTTTCCTATATTAAGTTTCAAGGCATGGCATCCTATCCCTGCCATCATCATACCTCCTGGGGAACTGACCTTAATGGGCTGTCCAAGGGTTTTGGTGGGCAAACCATATTTATCCACAACTACCCTTGATATGAATGAATGAGTTGCACCGGAATCAAAAAGTACTGTAACTGGACGTGAATGCAATAAAAACTTACCAACCACAGTCTCGGGTTGATCATAGACTTATTCCACGTCGAGGTGGTTCACCTGGGCACGAGGAAACGGATTTGGCTTCTTGGCTGCGGAGTTGCCGTTTCCATTTCCCTGTTTGCTCTGGGGACACTCAGTAGCATAGTGCCCTGTCTTCTGGCACTTGAAACAGGTGATGTGGCTCAGATCCTTCTGAGTAGGAGCGTGACGGTGCTGGTTGTTGTTCCCATTCCCAGTGTCAGTCTTGAAATTGCCATGGTTGGGATGGACATTCCCATATCCTCCAGGGTTGTGGCCTCCATGGTTGTGCACCGCATGAGTGTGCCTTCCAAACTTACCGGTACCTGATCCGGTATTCCCTGAGTACGGGGAGTAGCGGGGCTTCTGATGAGCTCCAGAGTTAAACTTCCCCTGAGTGTACTTCCGCTTGCGATTCTCAATTTGCTGCTGTTTACCCTCCAAGATGACGGCCTTGTCCACCAGCTCTTGGTAGTTGTTGAAGGTAGCCACTACCAGCTGCATGCTCAACTCATCGTTGAGTCCTTCCAGAAACTTCTCTTGTTTGGCTGCATCATCGGCCACGTCTCCTGGTGCATAACGTGCCAATGTGCTGAAGTCGTCCACGTATTGGGCCACAGAGCGATTTCCCTAGCGCAAGTTGCGAAACTCGCGCTTCCTCAGACTCATAGCTCCAGCCGAAACATGTGCGGTGCGGAAAGCTTGCTTGAACTGCTCCCAAGTTACATCAGCAATAGGATATGTGGTGGTGTAGTTCTCCCACCACGAAGCTGCTGGTCCTTCCAGTTGATGTGTGGCAAAGCGCACTTTCTCAGCAACAGTACATCCAGCGGTGACGAGTTCTCTCTCCATCTTACGGAGCCAGTCATCTGCCACAATGGGCTCAGTGCTGCTGGAGAAAATTGGAGGGTTCAACCTCAGAAAACGGGTGAGATTGTCAGCCTGGGGTGGATGGTGGTGGTTGTTGTTCTGGTTGTTGGTCTGATTCTGGATCAATAGCTGCATCAGTGCATTCTGCTGCTGAAGAAGTTGGGTGAGTTCTGGCGGGAAGGTGCAGTCGGACTCACGTCATGGAGGCATCTTGCTGTTTTCAGAGGGGTGAGAATTAGAATAGAACAAGGGCCTAAAAGGAGAAATTCGCTACCCATATGCAATGCAACAAACATATCACACCAAACACTCATTCATTTATTCAATCAATGTCAAACATCGAGATAAAAATCTCCATTCAAACTAAACATCGACCTATGCTTTTAACATTGAAAATTAAAAGATACATGGAGGGCATAACTAAAGTTTTCCTCAGAAGTACATGGTGACTGAGCCTCCTCCAGTGGTGCTCTCCTCATAGTCATCATCGTCGCTGATGAAAGGAGCCATGTCTCCCTCGGGATGAAGATTTTCACCCATGTCCATCTGTTCCTCCAGAGTGGCGATGCAAGTGTTCAGCTTGTCGATCCTCTCTAAGAAATCCTTCACCACATACTCATGCTCGTACTCGGCTTCCCATAAGTTAGCTTCAAGGTCAATCTCGCGGTTCATCAGATTCTTGATTGTCTTCGTATCAGCACGAACTTGAAGCTCCAGAGTCCTCATGTGAGTCTCCAAGGTCTGGATATAGGAAATGGTGGTGTCTACAGTGGGAGGGGTTATGATGTTTCCATTGGCATCCCTACGACAAACCACGCTGAGTCCTGGTGAAATGGTTCCACCTCTGTATTCCTCCTGAATATGTCCAAGGGCACAATGAATGGCCATGTCTCTTCCAAGTATCCAGCTGGGAGCCACAAACTTGAAGTCAATGGGTTCCTTCCGATTCCCAAAGGTCTTCCCTGGGATATGCACCTCGATCCTGTAGCGTCCATCTTGGGGAAATGACATGATAGGAATCCCGGTGATGCTCGGCAAAGCAATCCTCACATCCTTGACGATCCTCATCAGCTCCTTACCAAAGGGCATCGTTGCGCCAGGCTGGCAAAACTTCGTGATCAACACTGGGATGAAGGTGGCCATCTATAAATTTGGAAATAATCAGAGAGGAGTCAGAAACGAATAGATGAGAGTATAAGAATTTTAAAGACAAAGAGATACAATCCTAAGGCTTTCCAATCCTAGAGGTTACGTCCTACGGTCAGTGTGTGCTCTGATACCATTTCTGTAGCGACCCGACCTGAAAGGTCGAATCTCCGGTGTTTCCGTACCATCCCAAGATCATGCTGGTACACACACGGTACATCAATGTATATATCAAAGGTAAATCACACAGTGTTATATTAATCGAAAATCTCATATCGAGTCCTTTATTACAATAAATATTGCAATAAAGTGGTTGAAGGCCAACTCATGAGAATAACTAAGTCTTGCGGAAGCGTCGAAGGTAGATGAGTCCATCTGACTCCAAGGGCATCTCACCGAGCGTAGAACGTGTCCTCACTCCTGGTTGGAAAAGTACTCTGCAACATGATACGTTGCAGCCGTGTAGGTCAGCATATGGAATATGCCGGCAAAGTCACAAGAGAGGGGTGAAAAGATAATCATCTAGTCTATATGCTTATATGGCAGGTGGGGTGGTAAGTTTTTGTGAAAAAGCCAATTTTTCCTACATAAAGAGAGGGCTAAGAAAAAATATTACTAAGTTGGTTGATTAATGAGATGGTTCCACCAACCAATTCTCATACCCAAGTTATTAATACCCACATCATCTTATTAATTGTGATGAGAGTTCCGGAAGTTTCAGTTCCTTTGGCTCAAGTCGTCCATGACCGTGGACACGGCTAATCGATTAGGTTTGAGTACTCTGCAGAGTTTTGCACACGTTCCCCACAAGATTTGGTCGCCTCCATTTGATTTCTCGCACTTCAGGGTGTTTGAGAAACGGATGACCAAAACATGGTCTTCCAAAGGGTTTCCCTGCGACTCTGTCGGTGCCCATCCTTTCCTACCGTTCTTCTACATCTCGTAGCACCGCCTGTCCAGGGTCACCACGATATCCAACCAAGCCAGAGCCCATAATGACTTGTGGCTGTGCAGGTAAGCCTTGGGTCTTGAAGCACCCATCCATCTCTTTGTGCCTGGGTGGATCTTTCCGCGTGAATACTGGCCATCTCCAGCATCACCTAGGCAAATCCACTAGTTTCTCCAGGGTGCCGTTCAACCATCATCCACCCAGAGGTATGTTGAAAACTCGGAGTCTTGAAGTCTTGATCATTATGTAGGTCTTGAAATTATTAACTCTCTCAACTCTCATGAATCACACAACCAACCCCGTCTACTAATAGCATAGCAAAAAGTAAAACAACGTTTCCCGGGGCCAATGTGTCAAGGGTTGAGAGGGGGTACCTACCACATGATACTACAACAGTAACCAAGTTTCCAATTACCTACTTTGCATGCAATTGGGGGGATGGAAGAACTAATGCAATAAAAACATGGGTAAAGATGATTAAAGTGACTTGCCTGATTGATGATCTTCGTACGTGAGTGACTCTAAGTAACAAGCTTCGCACTCCGGATAATCTAACGAAGCAAACAAGCACTCAATAAGCATACAACAAAATATTGTAACTCACAACCATCAACCATGAACTAGGAAACAATCAAGACAAAATAATGCACAAATCACAAGCAAGAAAACACACAAGGTTTTGTTTTCAAAAAGGTGATGGGTAAACCACTACTAACGTAACAAAACTGTTTTGTAATAACAAAACAATAGTTGACAGCAAGGAACAATAAAATATTTTATTAATAAACAGAATAAAACCAAATTAAGTTTGTTGGGAAAACTTTAGTAAAGTTTTTTAAAAGTTTTGATAAACACTATATGAAACAATTTTATTTTTCTAACAAAAGAGCAAAACAAAAGTTATTATTTATTAACCAAAACATGCTCTTAACAGAAAAGAATGTACAAATAAACTTGTCTTAGAAAACAAAATTAAATTATATAAAACTTTGTTGAAAGAAAAACTATTACTAACTAGTTGTTTTAATCAAATTAAACCTATTTGAAAAGAAGTTGTGATTCCTATATTAACAAAGAAATAAACTAAACAATTTTATATTTTTATTAACAGTAAGTAGAACACCTAAAGTTTAATCAATAGAACCTACTAAACAAATTAAAACTAAATCTAATTTAAACTAACTAAACCTAAGTAAATAAAACTATACTAACTAATAGGCAGAATCTTTTTATAGATAAAACACTAAGAAAAATCATCCTAAAAATTCCCAAACTAAACATGAAGGTAGTCCTAACGAAGACCAAACAGTAGCAAAAAGATTCATGTCAAAATCTATTTTCAAACTCTAGTTATTCAGATTTGAATGTTTTGAGCAAATTTGATTCAATTCAAATTTTATAGGTCAAATTTGAAATTTAAAAGTACAGGGTGAAACTACATGAAAAATGTGAGCTATTGAAAAAAAGAATCAACTCAAAACATTAAATAGATTAAAAGTTATAGCTAAAACAATTTCAGAATAGTTTCTGTTAACTAAAACAAAACAGAAAAAAAAATCTACCGGACGGCCAGGGGGTGACGTGGCACGATCCTATTGGCTGGCTAGCGCGTGCGTTGGGTGGTTTCGAACGGGCGACCGAGCTCTAATGGAAAACGGTTCGGGAAAAAATGGCTTCTAATCTGGGCCGTTGAGGGGGGATCCGACGGATGGGGTGAGCTCGAAGACTTTACCGGAGGGGGAGGAGGAACTCCGGCGATGGTGGCAGCGGCCGGTGGTCGAGGACGTCGCCGGATGGGTCTCCGGTGGTAGAGGGAGGCAGCGAAGGGGCTCGGGCGACAACGGCAGTCCTCCGGCGTCGAACGGAGGCGTCGGGGAGGCGAGGGGAGGTCCGGTGGTTGTGGCAACTCCGGCGAGGAAAATGGCGGCGTTGTGGCAACGGGAGAGGGGGCTCAGGGGGGCAATAGAGGCGGGGAGTTGGGGCTCTATTTATAGGCCGGAGAGGGGGCTCGGGAAGGAAGGGAAGAGCGGATCCGGCGAGAGGGGATCGCGGCGGCGGCGGCGCGCGCGGAGGTTGGGGGTGACCGTTGCGCGATCCGCGGGGGACGGGTGGGGCCCAGGGGTCAGCGAGAGGAAGGGCGTCGGTGGCGCGTCGGTCGGCCGGCTAGTAATGAGTTCGCGAGTAACTGCCCGTGGCCGGCCCGTTTAATTACAAAAACCGTTACTCTTTTTAATAGTGAGAGCAGTAAAACCTCTTTAAAAGCATTCAAAACTTTTCTAAATATAGGAGTATTATATATCAAAATTAACAGAATAATAAATGCCATTTATTGAACATTTTTATTCTGTCGTTTGAACACTGTAAAAAAATATTATTTTCAGAAATTGCCTAATTGTTTTTAAATCCTTTTTGCAAAAAAATTCAAAACAACCCCTGGTTTTTATTGTTCAAATAAATCACCAATTAGGTCCTGGTGTGGAGTGTCATGTTCCTCCTCTCTTATTTGAACTTTTTACCAAGATTTTCAAATAGGTGAAAGCAACACATTGAAAGTAGGAAGGGGTTTCAGAAATTCAGAGAAGGCATTTCAACTAATACATGTATTCAAGCAATGATGATGATAGATGCATAGCTATATTTCATAACATTCCAAAATGGAATTTTGGGATGTTACAGAGTCTGAACTACTAAAGGAGTGGGCATGTCACAGAAGGACATGTTATGCAACTGTGCATAACTTTCTGAGATGAATGAATGAGATGCCCCAGTATCAAATAGAACAGATGCTGGATGGCTATTAACAAGAAGCGTACCTAGAATAACATCAGGATCTTCAAGGGCTTCTTCAGCAGACACATAATTCACTCACCCACGGACAGGGGTTGGCTTCACATAGAAAGCTTTTCCTGGTTTTCCACGTCCAGCGGGCTTAGCATTGTTCTAGGGACACTCATGAGAATAGTGTCCCGGTTCTCCACATTTGTAGCATACCACTGTAGCACGAGGTGCAACACTTGTAGGCGGTCCTCCAAATGGTCTGGGTGGGGGGTTGGACTAAACTGGACGAGGTGCCTGGAAGGATGGCCTCACGGTGTATCTTGGAGGCAAAGCTGCATTGGGCACCCACACTCGGCGTTTGTTAGGGCCTGAACCCGATGCAGGGTTGAAGTCATGGTTATGCTTCCTCGTAGCCTCGTAGTCAGTTTGTCCGGACTCAGCATTGATGGCCTTATTGACGAGAGCCTGGAAGGTGGTGCACTCGTGCAAGCGAAGATCTCGGCGAAGCTCAGCATTAAGTCCCTTGCGGAACCTAGCCTGCTTCTTAGCATCAGTTGAGACTTCCTCTGGAGCATAGCGAGCAAGATTACCAAACTAGCGACTGTATGCATCCACTAACAATCTGCCCTGGGTGAAGGCATAGAATTCCTCTCTTTTGCGATCCATCAGCCCTTCCGGGATGTGATGGAGACGGAATGCGTCGCTGAACTCTGCCCAGGTTGGTGCAGGTCCCTAGGGACGCATAGCCTCATAGCTTTCCCACCACAGGTTGGCAGGTCCCTCTAGAAAGTACGTCGCAAAGGTCACCTTGTTGGCCTCTGAAACATTTGCAGCTCGGATCTTGCGTGACATACTAGTCAGCCAATCATTCGCATCGAGGGGGTCGATCAAATGATGGTACTTGGGTGGACACAGCTTGATAAAGTCACCAAGTGATACTCCATCGTGGTGATCATTGCGGGGAGCACGAGCTATGTTTTGTTCAATTGTTTCCAACAGCCTATTGGTCTCCCTCTTATTCCTTTCAGCCTCTAGCATCACCTCCGCCAGGGATGGTGCATGTGGCAGCTCCTCTTGCCTTGGCTGGCTACTCTCGTCCTGCTCAGGAGCAGGCACGGAATTGTTCCTAGTTGCCACCATCCTGGGGAAAACAATCCACAACTTAGACATAGAGAACATCAACACTAAGACATGAATTATGGAATGTGCTGATCAGCATGGCATGTAGGATAAACACCAATCAACATGGTAAAGCAACTACCATATGAACATTAGGTTTCATACACACCATGACTTAGTTCAGTACAAACCCAAGTTGAAAACAACTATAGAGAGATGACACAACTCATCGGAGGCATTACAAGCTTCCTATACATTATCTATCTACACCTCCGGAACTCAACTCTCGACCTTAGTCATATCCCACAAGACACACAGGACTGTGGCGATACTACTACTACCATACTAGGACTAACATCCACGCACTCAAACATCACCGTAGAATGCCTCGTACAGGTTACCCCCGTGACCTGGGAGCTGAACCTGAGGATCTAGAAACACTCTAGCCTGGGATCCCTGGAAACCATAAGGACACGAATGTGGCCTTGGTCCCCTTGTCGGCGGCAATAGCAGTCCTCGAAGAGGGGTGATGCCTCTAACATCAGGCCAGTCTACGTGTGCTGGCAAAGGAGTCCGCGATGGGGTCAGCATCTCCAAATCTCCATAGCCTGTCTGCACGACAGGTGGCAACTGCGTCAAGGCTGTACAAAGACGGACACGGGTAGCATAGAGCTCCATGCGAAGAGCACGTGCATCATGATCCCTGTTCTCCAACATCTGAGCGGTCACCTGCAGCCTAGGGTCCTCATGAGAATAATCATAGTAGGCTGCACTAACATATCCATCCTCTCCTCCCATGGAAGCAGGGACATAGCAGAACTCCGTGTTCTGTAGCAAATCATGGTGAAACCTCATGATAGTCAGCATGGTGTAGGCGGCTTCCTGAACTGCCATATCTATGGTAACTCCCAATCCATGAGTCTAGTAAGCGGCTCTGCAGCTCCAGGATATGAAGGATATATCCTAACGGTACACAGATACTGACTCTGATTGAAATCTCGATACTGCTCCTCCACTGTGTACTCTGGGTACCAGCGATATCCAGCCTCCATCATAACTCTAACCAACATGGCCATGTGACCCGGCACATCGATGCACCCGGTCAAACGGACCACCTGACGGAAAGGACGAGAGGGCATCTGAAACAGGGAATGATGCAAAGACATTAGAGATCCTAGCAGAAATTGGACAGCATAACGGCTGTAATTGCTCAAGAATTTTTTTGAGACAATTGAAAAGATTGGAAAGGCATAACCACTCGACTATCTAGACTCAAATCCCTTCTCCATCTGTTTGTCACACCAACAATACTTGAATAACTGCACTCACTTACAAACAAGCTAGCTGTTGGTCCATGGCTAGTAACTCGTCATCCTAAGCAATAGATGAGAATCCTAGTTCCTATCCCCGTAGAAGAGATGAGAATGACCCAACATAGATTAACTTGGGAAGAGGAGTAAAAGGAGCCTTACATTCCCTTCCACAATCAATTCCCCTACTTATCTATAGTGTTTCTAGACTCAACTTCGACCGGTTTGGCTTGGTAGTCCTACAGTCAGTCAGGCTCTGATACCAATGCTATCGGGACCCTGATCCTAAGTCATATGAATCCAGGCTGTAACACATCACATCGCTTTGCGGCCTCATGCATGGTAACTCCACAGCTGCAACCTTACCTTGGCCGGGACCGTTTGCGTCTTTTGGCTCACGTATGTGAACATGTCGCTGGCAATCACACAACGGAGAACCCGGGCCGACATTACTAGTCATAGAACCCAAGTGGTACATCCATACGGAAACAGGCATACATAACCCAGCGATGCCGGTGTCGGCCTCAAGCGTGTGTAGACGAGTCATAGCAAACTACAAGGACTCCATTACGTCGCGAGACACGAATGTCATCACTGCACGTAGATGAGTCGTAGCAGGCTACAGGGACTCCATTACACTGCGAGACATTTCCCCGAAGGGACAGACACAGCAGCAAAGAAGGATACATGCCGGTCAATCTATGTGTCCGGAGCAGTAGCAAGCTACCATGGCTCGGTGGAAGCACAAAGAGGCACTTTCCCGTAAAGAGTACTACTAAAGGCACACAACTAGGTGTCGGATCCCATACATACCGTTGCACGTCACACGTACGCACGACATGCCCGATATGCATAGATACAACTATGGCATCACAACATAACCATACAACAACATGACTTTTATTTAAAAGGCCCAGAAGAGCCTTGCATAATATGTTCTTACAAATAGGGTTCACATGACTCGGCACTCAAGTCATACAAACAAGTTCATACAAGCCAGCGGAAACTTAGAACTATCCGAGTACGGACAGTGAAATGAAAAGAGGGCACATGGCCTGACTATCTACAGCACGCCACATGGCACAGGATCGTAGCTGGGACACCAGCTATTCGGCATCGTCAACGTCTAGATAGAACCCACCTGATGGGTCCGTGTTCTCTTCTGCAACATTAATTAAGCAAGGATGAGTACAATCGTACTCAGCAAGTCTTTAAAACAGACCTAGTCTATTTATGCTCATGTATCAATAAGGGGGTGGTGTAGTTCATGCAGGAATGCCAACTTTGACTCATGGCTGACCTACACTACTCAATTTTAAACTCTTTGTTACAATTTTAGTTATCGCACACGAGTCCACTATCTCCATCACAATACACCACCATGGATTCACCTTCCCCTTCCGGAAGAGTGCCATCCATGGTACTCACACTTGTCTTGATATTTTTAGAAGTATCCATTTGATTATCTATGAACAGCATAAGTTCTCCAAGTAGTCCATATCCGAGGACGTGGCTATTCGAATAGTTTCATACCCTGCAGGGGTGTACTTCTTCACACACGCTCTCGCCACTTATCGCTGTGTGCCATAAACCATGCACCTCGGCAACCTTCAAGCGGATGCCCAGCGAGGGAGTCGGCCACGACCGTCAATCACATAAGACCTCTAGTCCAGGCTATCGCCTATTGGAGACCGAACCCGCACGGAAGTCCGGCCGAAGCTTCTGCTACGGTCCCAAACGATGTGTGCAGGGTTCCCAAGCCCACCATTTGGGTGACCCTCTCATCGCTACCTTTACCAAATCATATTCATTATGTGCTCATCACCTCGGACAACACCGTTCCACTCAGTTCATCATCCAGATGAATCCGACCTGACACAACTCTAAGCATAGCAGCATGGCATGGAAGTAATCTAGGCACATCATGGCACAAGCATCTACCAGGTATGCTAGGTTGCAAGGTTTAGCTATTTATTGTGACAAGATCAGGTCATGCATAAGAATAGGATCATCTACCGTGTATAACGAACATGTGATCGTTTGTCCTAATGGAATAAACAAGAGCAGGAGTGAGAGAGTGGGATATTATCAGAATGATCAATGGGGTTGCTTGCCTTGCTGAGTTGAGGAGGAGTTCTCTCCTTCGTCGGGATACGGGGTGGTATCTTCTGGATTAGGGCCTACCACAACGCAGATAAAAGCATTCAATACAAGCAAATGCAACAATATGATGCATGATCATGACATAGTAACATGCATGCGTGAGCTAATGCAACTGGTGATCATGTCAGTTTGAAATGGATTTGAACATAGGTTTAAAGTTGTTCTTCTTTCAAATTCCATATATTAACCTAATGGCAAATGTCCATGTTCACCTATTTAGATTGCTCTAACATGCATGAGAATAGCACCATTGTATTCACTGGATTTTTCTGATCAATTTTCATATATAAATTATTTTCATTTGACTTACAGATTATTTTATATGATTTTTCAAAGTTTTAAACATTTTCTGGAATTATTTTTAAATAGGAAAATGGTATTATGACATCAGACTGACATTATCCTGACGTCAGCTGGTTAACAGACCCATTCCAGGTCAAATTTGACCGGTGGGGCCCATCTGTCATAGACTCAATACTAATCAGTTTTAATTAAACTAATTATCCTATTTAATTAACCTAGTAGGGCCCACTATCAGTGTCACATTAACTAATCAAAACGATTAAAACTAATTACTAATTAACCTAAAACTAATCAGGGCCGGGGCCCACTTGTCATTGACTCATGGAGTCAAGCCAGGGCCCACCTGGGTCAAACCCGCCGGAGTTGGTCGACGGCTCGTCGCCGGTGGCCAACAGAGACGGCAGCGACCATCGGGTTTTGCCCATAGGCGCTCATTCGACGAGCTGAGACCACCGGCGCGTAGCCCGTGCACGACTGCATCCAACGGAGGCCACAGGAGGCTAAGGGGTCACCGGAGCTCGCCGGAAACGAGCTCGTGGCGGCGGCCGGAGCTTGGGCTCGGACCAAAACGCGATACAGGGCACGGGGCGACTCGGCAATTGGCTTTACGAGCTCCTGGGAACTCCAGGAGTTCAACCATTCACTCGCGCGTGAGCTCGGGGGACTGCACGCACGGAGACGACCGATCACGATGGCGGGAGGTCTTCGGGTCCGCCGACCGGGCTAGCTAGGGAGCGCTAGAGAGAGGGGAAGCAAGGGGAGGAGGAAGAGGAGCTCACGGCGCTTCCGGGGAGTTGGTCAGTGGGCTCGGGAAGGCAGCGACGGCGACGAATCGACGGCCGGCGACGGCGGCTCTCGGTAGTGGGGGAAAACGAGAGAGAGAGCGGGGAATGAAGAGATCAAGGCAAGAGAGAGAGCGGCGGCTCAATCCAAAGCGGTCTCCAGGGGCCTCCCACGCGTCCACCGGCTCGGCGGCAAGCAGGAGGTGGCCGAGCGCGTGCCCGTGCGCGGCGACCTTGCACGCACGTCCTTCTCGCGCGAGGAGGACGACGACTGGCAACGCTTCGTCCTGGGCTGGGCCTGCTACAGTGCTGGGCCAGCAGGTAAGTCTTTCTTTCTTTTCTTTTCTTTCTGTTTTTCCTATTTCCTGACCTTTGTTTATTTTTGTTGGAGGTCCAAATAACTTTTCAAAATATTCCAAAACTTTTGTATATTCAAGTTTGAATATTTTGAACTTGTATAAAAAGTTTCAGGTTGATTTGAAAACAATAGTAAAGATAATGTTTTATCTATCAATTTCAGAGGCTTAAATCATTAATTTAAATTATTTAAGTTGCTCAAATATTTAGAATGGTCCCTGGTATATCCATGTCCTTAATTATCAGACATAGGGAACATTTTTGATGGGAATTTTGGATTTGTTGAAATTCCAATAAACTTGAATTCCTTTAATTCATTAAGTGCTTGGGGTTTCTTTTCTTTCTCCCCATTTCACATTGATGCAATGATGATGATGATGATGCAAACACAATGCTATCCTAGGACAACTTGCTAGGGTTGTGACAGCTTGGTTGGATATCGTGGTGACCCTGGACAGGCGGTGCTACAAGATGTAGAAGAACGATAGGAAAGGATGGGCACCGACAGAGTCTCGGGGAAACCCTTTAGAAGACCATGTTTTGGTCATCCTTTTCTCAAACACCATGAAGTGCGAGAAATCCAACGGAGGCGATCAAATCTTGTGGGGAACGTGTGCAAAGCTCTGCAGAGTACCCAAACCTAATCGATTAGCCGTGTCCACGGTCATGGACAGTTTGAGCCAAAGGAACTGGAACTATCTGGAACTCGCAACACAATATATTACATTGATGTGGGTATATTTTTAAATGTCAACTTGGGTATGAGAATTGGTTGGTGGAACCATCTCATTAATCAACCAACATTGGAGTAATTAAGCTTTTGCCCTCTCTTGTTGTAGGAAAAATTTGGCTTTATGCAAAAGTTACTACCCCACCTGCGATATCTGCATATAGACTAGATGATTACTTTACCCCCTGTCTTGTGACTTTGCCGGCATATTCAATATGCTGACCTATATGGCTGCAACGTATCATGTTGCAGAGTACTTTTCCGACCAGGAGTGAGGATACGCTCTACGCTCGGTGAGATGCCCTTGGAGTCAGATGGACTCAACTACCTATGGAGCTTCCGCAAGTTTTTGGTTTAGTTTATCTCATGAGTTGGCCTTGAGCCACTTTATTGTAATCCTTATTGTAATAAAGGACTCAATATGAGATTTCGATTAATTAATGTTGTGTGATTTCCCTTTGACATATACATTGATGTACCGTGTGTGTACCAGCATGATCTTGGGATGGTACAGAAACATCGGAGATTCGACCTTTCAGGTCGGGTCGCTACAGCTTCAAGGAACGTCGTCTCTTTACCATGTGTAAGTCACTCAGATTTACCATTCCAAATAGCAAGAGAAATTATAAGAGTAAGTCATCATCGTGATCAATCCATGCCACACTAAAATCATTTCCTTGTATAAGGTTCAGTGAATGTCGTATTCTAACACTTGGGCTTCCTCACAAGCATTGCAGAAATTTCTCTTGTCAACGAACGAAGTTCGGATAAATCCATTGATTCTGCAAGCTAAGCAAAACATCTATCGTACCTTCACAACTCTCAGGTTGTTGTATACTGCTAAGAAAATGTTTAGTGATCCAATCACACCTTCTTGCTTCAAGATCTCGGGGTAACCTTCATGAAACCATGAGATCCATCCTATACATGTTCTATTCCTTGAATATGTTTTTCCTTTCCATTGGTCTGTTTATCAATAACAGTTTTGGTTCATCATATTCAAATCCAAGGTATACTATTTCAGGTGTTGCCATCCACATAGCTGGATATGTTTCCACATTCTCTTCACATGTATTCACTTATCCAAACTCCTTAACAATAATGGTACTTTCTTCATTCATTGGTCCCTGTGGTTACTACCACACTTAAAATGAAATGTACACATGCCTGCATAGACCATATTTTCTCATATCCTCGAAAATGGTCAGTGATCTTTGTTCATAGTGTAACAGCTCATGTAATTCAATATACGAGAATCATGACACCATAAATTCCATTGACTCATGAAGTTATTTCAAACTGTGAGACTTCCGTTACATAATAATCTCTTGAAAACAAGAGTGCTTCATGATACAGTTATTGCCATCTTAACTACTCAATTCTAGCTTTCTTATCGTATTCAGTCCTTTGTCACATCCTCAATCGCTTCTTAAAACTCCTAAAAGTACTTTATTTCAACTACTGCCATCCACATAGTTTGGCATGGTCCAACATCATTCCCAACTTTATTCATTTATTCCCCTTGGAGATATTTTAGTACCACTAGAACTTTGCGATGTGCTCCTTGAAATCATCCATATTTTGCTTGATCAGGGTGGACATGATCTTCATCTCCATCATCTCCGTATGCACCTCGTGCAGGTATTCCTGAGTATGACGGAGTCTTGCTTCAAGTATTTCTTTAATCCGACGTATGGCTTCCATGGCAGCATCACGAACAACGTCAAAGAAAGTTGCTCATGGTACACGAGATATGTAAAAGTATTGTCCCATAGTCTTTGGGCAAACTCCTTTCACACGGTGGAGGTGTACCTCCACATACCAAAGTTCGACTCCATTTTCCATGTTCTATTATATCCTTGTACTCTAGCAAAATCCCAGTTTATGCATCCACAACTCATTTTCATCCATGTTTTGAATCCATACTTCTACCTCCTGATGGGTCATTGGTCCAGAGAATTCAAATCCAGCTTCATTCACCATCTATTGGGTTCAAGGTTTTGGGGATGAGATGGGTAAGAGAGAGAGACAGAGAGAGAAGGGATACAAACAACTCAAAAACATCAAACTCAAGTCCACACATTCGTAAAGTTCAATCAAACTATAGTATAGACACCCACATAAGGTTGGTGTGGTCGATCACTCAAATCGTAAAAACGTTTATCTTTATTTCTCTCATGGTGGGGCTGCTACTAAGCTAGTCTATACCATGTCTTCGTCTTTAGTGTGCTTCTTCTGGTCATGCTTGATATTCTCAAGTTCTTCCACCAGATTTTCCCTGTTGATGCGGAGTTTCCGGTGTCGTCCCTGTAGTTCCAGGAGTTGGTTCTTGAGCTCTTGAATTTCAACGTCTCTAGCATGAGCCATGGCCTGACTATTCTTCAAGTCTTGACGAAGCTTCTGAATTTCGGGATCATGTTTCTTCAGATTGACTATGTTCAACTTCTCGTTCTTGAGGCTCTCACGAAGTGCTTCGTTCTCAAATAACTTTGAGAGAAGGTCCATTTGAAGGTTCTTGATGTAGTGTTCCAGTTCTTGATTGTACACAAGTATGGGTGAAAACTTCATCTTTTGTTCGTCGGTCAGGTTGATGATTGCTCCATTAGGTTTCTGCCATCCAAGCCTTCCAAAGTAGTGGTTGCACAACTCAGCACGATGACGATAGCTCAAATGTGCGATGACATCATGGACATCAGTGTTCATGCCCATCTCACATTCATGGCTCAATGTGCCATAGTTGATGTCTTCAGTCTTGGGGTCTTCTTCACGTCAAAAAACTTTAGTTTTGATGCCCCAGAACCCAGACTTCCTCTTAGTCGCCTTGATCTCAGGTATCGGCAGCTTCACCATCTGCACTAGCTCCATGAGGAATGAGCCTCCGAGAACATCTTCGTAGTCCTCTCTTTTGTTCAGGGTGTAGTTCTCCATCTATAGTTTGAAACAGGGAGGGTTCAGTAAAAGAATTTAGAAGTTATGAGAGTAGTGAAAACAAAAGTTGTTCCTATCAAGGTCTTCCTATTTCTAATCCATTTCCTACGGTCACACCCTACAATCAACATGTGCTCTGATACAATCTCTGTAGCGACCCGACCTGGAAAGGTCAAGCCTCTGTGTGTTCTGTGCCATCCCTGGATTAGTATGCTGGCACACACAGTACATCAATGTATATATCAAAGTGCAATCACATGTAATTAACGTAAAACTGATATATACCTTAAAATCTCAGTAGAAACAGTCAACGTGAGTGGAGTCCCAATAAACACCAACGACAGGTTGAGTGTAGACCGTAACCCTGAATCGTATCTCTTACTCGTCGAAGAAGAGTATCTGCAACATGAGACGTTGCAGCCGTGTAGGTCAGCACATTGAATGTACCTGCAAGATCACCATAGTAGAACAGAAGATAAAAACTATTCTATATGCAGTAAGGCTTTGTGGCTCTGTGTCTGAGTTTTTGCATAAAAGCTGATTTTATTTGTTTTCCTACAACAAAGGAATATCAAGAATTTTCACTACAGAGTTACCTAACATGACATGGTTCCGCCAACCGATGTCTTAATGCCCACAAGTATCATAAGTTTCCCACAATTAATTATCAGTCCAGTGTTGAGAGTTCAGAGATAGATCCAAGTCTAGAAGCTCAAATTGTCCGTAACCGGGGACGCAGCTAATCCATTAGGTTTAACTCTACAGAGTGTTGTGTACTTTACCCACAAGATTCCTTCCCTCTTGGTAAGTCCTCGCACTGCCTGGTGTTTGAGGACAGGATGAACGAAACATGGTCTTTCAGAGTGTTTCCCTGACTACTGTCAGTGCCCATCCATTCCTAATGTCAACTACATCTCATAGCACTGCCTAGTCAGAGTCACAACAGAGATCAACCAAGCCAGAGCCCATAATGACTTGTGGATACACAGGTAAGCTTCCAGGCATGAAGTATTCATCCGTCTCTTTGAGTCTGGGTGAAGCTTTCTGCAAGATGTCATGGCACTTCTCCATGCATCCCGGCCATCCACTGGTTACTCCAGGGATGCCCAATCAACCATCCTTCACCCAGTAGTGTGTATTCAAAACTTGTTTCTCGAGTCTCGAAGTCTTGAGGTCTTGACGATGCAGGACTTGATGATGCCTTCATGAAGTTGTCATCTTGACGTAGAATCCTCCTTCTCACACCACTCACGAACACTCATACCAAACCCCGTCTACTTTTGCATAGCATTGAAATAACTAACGTTCCCGGGGCTTTAGTAACAAGTGGTGGGTTCCTACCTCATGCATTCTACTTGACTACAAGAATTTTCAATAACACTACTGGAGGGATTTGTTTAAAGATATCACTACATGCAATAAAACATAGGTATGAAATAGATGGTCAAAGTGAACTTGCCTGTACTGTTGATGAAGAATAATATCGCTCTCAGAAATAACTAGATAGACTATTCGTCACTCTTCGATGAAAATCTATATAATCAAACATTGCATTCATATAAGCAATCATTCTAGCAATCAATTCTAACACACAATAATAACACAAGAGTAAACACCAAACCAAAAGCAACAAGGTTGTGATGAAAGAAATACTTAAGACAAAAACTCAAAACAACAAAGTTTCATCAACACAACTAAGGTTGGTTTACTCTACCAATAAATCCTATTTTCAAAAGTAAAACACAAAAACAAAGTAAAATATAACAAAATTATTTTAGTAAATATTTTACTAGCAAAAAGAATGACTTTTGAAGAACAACTTAAGAACTAATCAAAAGCTTTTATAAAAACTCATCTTATGACATCAACAATGTTAACCTTGAATTAACCACAAACAATTTCAACTTTAATACAAATTTTTTATGATCTAACATAAAGTTAACAGAAAGTGAAACTTTATAAAACAATTTATGAAAATACTTTCAAATAGGAAATCCAACTAGCAATGGAAATCAATTACAAGTTATAATTAACTATAATTGATTTTCATGCAATCAAGTAATGAAATAATATTTGTTTGAAGGGCTACTGTTATCTAATAGAAAACTTTATCAAATCTATCAACTAATATAACAAAATAAATTAAAACAATTTAAAATAAAAGAAATATAAATAATCCTAAAAAGAACTAAAACAAAATCTGTTTTGTTAAAAATACTAATATAAAATATTCTAAAAATTCAAAAATTATACCTACTGTTGTGAAAAGTAGCAAAAAGAATCAACTTAAAATCTATTTTTAAACTCAAGATATTAAGAAAATAAGATTTAAATCAAATCTGTTTGAATTCAAATTTTAAATTATTCAAATACAGTCAAACTTGATATCTACTGAAACTAGATAAAATTTGTGAGAAGATGCAAAAAGAATCAATTTAAAACAGTTAAAAACATAAATGTTATAAAGAAAACAAAAACAGAACTATTCTGTTATTAAAACAGAAACAGAAAAATAGAAAAATCTAACTAACAGACAGGGATGCTACGTGGCGCTATTGTATTGGACGAAGGGTGTGCGTGTTCTGCCGATTCGAGCGGACGGCCGATAACTAAAAGAAAACGGTTCGGCTAATAAAATTAAAACACACGATCTAATCGTATCCGTTCATTTACGATCCGATAGTGGAGAGAGGTTCCGGTGCTCACCGCGGTGGGGTTGGAGTCCGGCGAGAGCTCCGGCGATGTTCGAGGCGGCGGGGTCGTCGGGGACGGTGTCCGAGGGGTCCTGTCGATGGCGGCGGACCTCCGGCGTCCGTTGGTGGTGTCGGTTGGGGCTAGGGACGACAGGGGCGAGCTCCTCGAGCTCCTATAGCTTCGGGTGGAGGCGGAGCTCCGGTGTGGCGTCGGCACGGCGTTCTGGAGGGTCTTCGACGAAGGCAAGGGCACCAGGCGATGGCGGCGAGTCTCCGGTGTTGATGGGCGGGGCCAGAGGAGCATGGGGGTGACGGTGGTGAGTGGCACGTGCTCATAGAGCTTCGGTGGTGGCCAAACTCCGACGAGGTTGGGAGCGGCGTTCTAGCGAGGGAGCACGGGTTTTTTGGGGGGGACGGGGTGCAGTGAGGCAGGGCTTTATATAGGGGCCTCGAGTGCTCGGGGAAAGGAAAGGGGATCCGGCGCGGTGATCTTGTTGGCGAGGGAAGTAAAGAGGGAGGGAGGAGGGAGGCGACCAGGGCGGCGTTTCGGTCGGGCGGTGGGACCGGTGCGTCAAAGAGAGAGAGAGGGCGCGGCGTCGGTGGTCGATTCGGAGAGATTTCGGGAAGTTAATGCAGGTGGGCCGGCTAGTTTTAATTAAAACGTTAATTCCTTTCCTTTTTCTAATTTCCAGTGAAAGGAAAACTCATTTACGGCATTCAAAACTCTTCCAAAAATTGAAGATATATATATCAAATTGACCAGGAGAATAAATTATATTTAATGAACATTTTTCCATTGCCAAAATAAATACTTTGAAAAAAAATTATTTTCAGAAAATGCCTAATTTGATTTTAATTCCTTTGCAATAAATTTTCAAATAACCCTCCGGGTTTTATGGTTCAAATACTTCACAAAAATAACCCTGGTGTGGAGTGTCATGTTATTGCTCTCAAAATCTTTTCAAGGGTATTTGAATACTTTCAAATTTAAAATGGAACCAAATATGAAATGAATTCCATATCAAAAAATTTCAAATGCTTTCAAATTCACTCTTCAAATCTTTTTATTTTGAAGAAGTCATGTCATCTTCTCTCACTGATTTGAAATGTAGGAATTTGAATTCCGAAAGCATATGGGAAAGTCATGTCATTCCCTCTCATTCAAAAGTTTTCAAAAAGTTTCAATTTTTTCACTCAATTTCAATCACTCAATCAAACAAACAATCATTCTAATATTTATTATGACATTCCAAAATTTTGGGATGTTCTAGTAGTTGACTTATTATTGATCAGAAATGATGTATAATTTCTGGAAAGCATAAACGGTTGTTTGAAGAGAGGTTTTCAAAGGAAGACCTGGATAAAGCTACCTAATTGATGGGCATCATGATTTATAGAGATAGATCAAGATGCTTGATAATACTTTCAATAAGTACATATCTTGACAAGATATTGAAGAAGTTCAATATGGATAAGTTCGAGAAAGGGTTCTTGTCTGTATTACAAGGTGTGAGATTGAGCACAGCTCAATGCTCGACCACGGAAGAAGATAGAGCAAAGATGAGTGTCATCCCCTATGCTTCAGCCATATGCTCTATATAGTGTGCCATGTTGTGTACCGCACTTGTGTGTGCCTTGCCATGAGTTTGTCAAGGCGTACAAGAGTGATCCAGGAGTGGATCACTGGACAACGGTCGAAATTATCCTTAGTAACTAGAGGACTAAGGAAATATTTCTCGATTATGAAGGTGATAAAGAGTTCATCGTAAGGGGTTACGACGATGCAAGCTTTAACACCAATCCAGATGACCCTTGGTAGCAATATGGATACGTATAGTGGAGTAGCCATTTGGAATTGCTCCAAGTGGAGCATGGGAGAAGTGTCTATAGTATGACATAGGGATTTTCAAAGTACACACAGATCCGAATGTCGCAGATCCATTGACTAAAACCTCTTTCATGAGCAAAACATGATCAAACCCCAGAACTGATTGGGTGTTAATCACATGATGATATGATCACATGGTGATATAAGTGTTAATCACATGGCGATGTGAACTAGATTATTGACTCTAGTGCAAGTCGGAGACTATTGGAAATATGCCCTAGAGGCAATAATAAAATGGTTATTATTGTATTTCCTTGTTCATGATAATTGTCTATTGTTCATGCTATAATTGTGTTAACCAGAAACCGTAATGCATGTGTGAATACATAGACCACAACGTGTCCATAGTGAGCCTCTAGTTGGCTATCTCGTTGATCAATAGATGGTCACGGTTTCATGACCATGGACATTGGATGTCGTTGATAACGGGATCACAACATTAGCATAGCACAAGATCGTGTAGTTCGTCTGCTAAAGCATTTCCAATGTCAAATATCATTTCCTTAGACCATGAGATTGTGCAACTCCCAGATACCGTAGGAATACTTTGGGTGTGCCAAACTTCACAACCTAACTAGGTGGCTATAAAGGTACACTACAGGTATCTCCGAAAGTGTCTGTTGGGTTGGCACGAATCAAGACTGGGATTTGTCACTCCGTGTGACGGAGAGCTATCTCTGGGCCCACTCGGTAAGACATCATCATAATGAGCTCAATGTGACTAAGGAGTTAGCCACGGGCTGATGTGTTACATAAAGAGTAAAGAGACATGCCGGTAACGAGATTGAACAAGGTATAGGGATACCGACGATCGAATCTCGGGCAAGTATCATACTGGTAGACAAAGGGAATTGTATACGGGATTGATTGAATCCCCGACATCGTGGTTCATCCGATGAGATCATCGTGGAGCATGTGGGAGCCAACATGGATATCCAGATCCCGCTGTTGGTTATTGACCCGAGAGGTGTCTCGGTCATGTCTACGTGCCTCCCGAACCCGTAGGGTCTACACACTTAAGGTTCGATGACGCTAGGGTTATAGGGAAATAGTGTACGTGGTTACCGAAGGTTGTTCGGAGTCCCGGATGATATCCCGGATGATATCCCGGATGTAACGAGGAGTTCCGAAATTGTCCAGAGGTAAAGTTTCATATATAGGAAGTGAGGTTTTGGTCACCGGAAGAGTTTCGGGCATCACTGGTAATGTACCGGGACCACCAGAAGGGTTCTCGGGGTCCACCAAGTGGGGCCACCGGCACCGGAGGGCTGCATGGGCCACAAGTGGGAGGGAACCAGCCCTAGGTAGGCTGGTGCACCCCGACAAGGGGCCCAAGGCGCATCTTGAGGTGGGAGGAGGCAAACCCTAGAGGCAGATGGGCCCCAGGCCCACCTAGGGCGCCGCCCCTCCCACTCCCTCCTTGGCCGCCGCCCTAGATTGATCTAGGGCTTGATACCGACCCTTGGGAGGGAACCCTAGGGCTGCCGCACCCCTCATCCTTCCCCCTATATATATGTGGGGTTTTGGGGGCTGCCATACACACGAGTTCTCTCTCTCTCTTGGCGCAGCCCTACCCCTCCTCTTCCTCGTTCTCCGCGGTGCTTGGCGAAGCCCTGTTGGAGACCACGCAGCTCCACCGTCACCATGCCATCGTGCTGCCAGAGCCCTCCCTCAATCTCTCCTTCCTCCTTGCTAGATCAAGGCGTAGGAGATGTCACCAGGCTGCACGTGTGTTGAACACGGAGGCGCCGTTGTTCTGAATCGCTACGAGTACGACTCCACCAACCCCGTTCTTCTAATGCTTCCGCTTAGCGATCTTCAAAGGTATGAAGATGCACTCCCCCTTTGCTTGTTGCTGGTTCCTCCATAGATAGATCTTGGTGACGGTAGGATTTTTTTGATTTACTACTATGTTCCGCAACAGCATGAAACACTTTATTTTCATGTTTAGAAAAACATTACATATGTTTAAGACAGATCTGTACCAAATTCATAATTTGTATATAGCAACGTTTCAGAAATGCTACATGTTGCTTCCTACCTCATTTAAAATGCGTAGATGTTGTAGTTGTGCATGCTTCAACGGTTGCCATGTCAATCGAGATTTAATATTGATGAGTACCTAAACGAGAGTGAACTAAATATTTGAATGTGGAGTTTCGTCAGTATGCAACTCGTTGCATATTGAGATTCACTGAATGTGTAGGAGTTGTTTGATGTGCTTTGCCATGCCTGGCATAATTAAACCAGACATGCATCATATTTGTTTGTGCATCATATCATGCATATGTTGTGGTGTTTCATGTGTTGATTGTTTGTTCCGAAGTGCTTGTTCTCGATAGAGTTCCGAAAGCATTCGGAGTGTGAGGATTCGTTCGTCTACTTCACGGATAGTCTTCTTCATGGATTCATTCTACTTCCAAGTGGGATCTTAGGCAAGATGACACATTTCCCTAGATACCACTACTATCATTGCTATGCTAGTTGTCCCGCTTTTATCGTTATGTCTCGCTACTTACCACTTGTATGCCAAGCCTCCCAACATTGCCATGAAAAGCCTCTAACCCACCACCTTCCCAGCAAACCTTTGTTTGGCTATGTTACCGCTTGCTCAGCCCTTCTTATAGCATTTCTAGCTGCAGGTGCAATTGCCTCAGTGTGACAACATGGACATTCTTTTGTTATCACAATATTATTTCTATTTAATTTAATGCACTTATATACTTGGTAAAATGTGGAAGGCTTAGCCTTTTGCTCGGTGTTCTGTTCCACTTTTGCCACCCCTAGTTACTTATGTACCGGTGTTATGTTCATTAATTAAGTGCTCCTAACATGCTCGCGGTTGTTACGGGGACCCCCTTGATTTTCGATTTAGGATAACACATGTCTGGCAAGGCCCAACATTGGTACTACATTTGCCTAATAACTAATAAACCTACATAGGGAGTAATTAACCCGAGGATCTTTAATCTACAACCCGGGCCTGTGCTCCTCATGAGTGTTGGTCCAAACCGAGTGATGTCCGGTGCCCCCTGGTCACCCAGGGTTTCAGCCAACCCGACATCCAGCTCATCTGGTCCTACCCTGAGAACGAGGGACGTGGATGCTATCGGGTTTTGTCGGTACACCAGGTGGCCTTGCTGGATTTGTTTTACCTTTCTCGAACGTCTTGTGCGTGGGATTTTAGCAACAGTTCGGGCTATCTCGAAGTTGAGATTTTCCATCGGGACTCCGCAAATACTACGGATGATTCCGTGGTTGAGGAATTCCAACGCGGCATGTGGTTAATTTGTGATGGAAGAGTTGGAGCACCCCTGCAGGGTTAAATCTTTCTAGAAAGCCGTGCCCACGGTTATGTGGCAAACTTGGAAACTTTGTTTAACACTCGGTCATAGCAAACTTGAAGTAAATTCTAATAAAACACACCAAGTGTGTGCGTAACCGTGACTGTCTCTTCTTGTGAGTTGTTATCCGATAGAGAACATAGTGGGGTTATGTTTGACGTAAGTAGGTGCTCAAGATTAGTTAGTGATCATTACTAGTTCATGTCCGTTATGCGTAGACCATCATACTTTAGTTTCTGTATTCATAAGTTAGCCACTCCAATAAATGCTTAGTCGCTTGCTACAGCCTCACCACTTAACCATACCTCACCCATTAAGCTTTGCTAGTCTTGATACCCTTGGAAATGGGATTGCTGAGTCCATGTGGCTCACAGATGATCACAGAAACAGTTGCATGTACAGGGATCTAGGATGGGTTCCAGGCGGCAGCCTGGGATAGCAAGGATGGATGCCATTTTATCATTTGATTTCGTCCGTAGTCAGACCCTGCTCTTGTGTATGATGTTTGAATATGTTGTTGTATTGATGTGATCTTGATGTAGCTTGTGGCGAGTGTAAGCCAATTACATATACTCATCTCTTCTGTACATGTACTTGTAATGACATCCATTCTTGCAACATGACGAGATGCATTACTATCCATGTCGAGGCCTTGGGCCAAAATAAGGATAGGGTTGCATCTTGGGGGTGACATATGGCAGGCGAGACTACGAGCTTGTGTCATGGGGAACGAACACCTATGGGATCATGGGGACCCGTTTCGGTTTGGCGGGGGCAGGATTTCGTGAAGAGCCGGTCTGATGAAAAGCACGTGGGGATCTTTACCCAGGTTCGAGCCGCACGGATGCGTAAAACCCTACTTTTGCTTGGTGGCATTGAGAGTGTTCTTAGGGGTCTTGCTACAGGGATGCTGCGAGCCACTGCCACGCATGTGTGCTAGAGGGCCCCTGCCAGTACAAAAGCACAAGAGTTCAAAAGTCCAAAAGTCAAAATTCCTCTACCGTATCACCCTGGGCCTCCTTTTATATTCTAAGGGGATCCCAATAGTGGTGTACAGTGCATACATGGGGTGTACAGAGCTACAATGCTATCATACCTAACACTAAAGGAGTAGGACATGCGCATTTAATGCACCGGCAGGCATCTCTGTCCGTTAGTGGGACGGGACGGGAGCCCCTCCCATCGGCGCCGCTTAGCTCCCTCCAACGTCGACGCTGCGACATGCATCCAGGTGGATTGACACCTGCCCTGTGCACTGGCGGGGTCTTGCTGGGGCTTCGCCTTGCCGGGGCCTTGCCTTGCCAAGGCCCGGCTCCCTCTCTGGTGGGTCGATAGCCCTCCTCGCAAGGCCTTGCCGGTGATCTTGATTTTCTTATGCTGGTATCTGGCAAGTCTCTGTCGGGCCTGGCTGCCAGGGTGTCTACTACTACCCGTGCACGAGTAAGGGGCACTTGAGAGCCCAAAACTCTAGTGCACCGACAGGAGCTCCCGGGCCTGGGCCACACACGTCGCGAGACACTGTTGGGCTAGGCCCAATTAGTGCACGGGCATGTGAGGCAGGGCCTTGCGGTTGTGATCATTGTGCTTGTTGCGCTTCCCCATGACGCCCATTGAATGCGGGAAGTGGGATATATGCACGGCGCAGCCTTCAAGTTTTTAATTACGGCATCAAGTCGTTTCCACCATGCGTGGCGCATGAATGGCGAGGAGCTAGCAATGGGCGCCCGTGGCTTAAAGTCCCTGGGAAAAGTAGCAACCGTAGCACCGTGGATTGGAGCAACGGGGCGGTTGCAGTTTGCCCCATGATCGAGGGCGCCGCTATTGGAGGAGGTAGGTGGTGTCCTTTGGAGTGGAGGAGAGCCGGCCCTCACACTTCGTCGTATAAATAGAAGGGCAGTAGGGGCAGTGCTCATCCATCCTTCTTCCATACCTTACCCTTCTGAGTGCAAACCTCTAGCGTTCGCTATCCCACGTCTCCATATTCTTCGAGCGGCACCCGCCCCCAACCATGAAAAGGGGGCGCGGGCGACCACCTTCTTCAGCTTCAAGAAGAAGCTCTCGTCTGGATCAGGCCACCGCTTCAGCCACAGAGGCAGAGGTTGGCCTGAGCGTGCATGGTGGAGGAGGCGCGAGGGGCCGTGGCCGCCGTGGGGGCCGAGCCAGGGGAGGCGGAGTGTCACTACACTTCCTCCTCCGACACCAGGCCTCTCCATTGAGGAGACCCACACCGAGGGGACGATGCTAGACTTCGTCCTCGAGCTGGTCGGTCCCCTCCGGAGCCATCTACGCCTTCCTTGCTTCTTTGCCAGGGCAATGGAGGGCGACGGTCCACCCGTCCTGTGGCTGCTCGTGGCTGGTTGCTGTAATGGCGTGACGTGGGTAAACATCGATTACCCAGCGAACCGCGTCATGTTCCTCAGGCGCGGACGTAAGACCTTCGTCTGCACCCACAACCTCTAGGTGGGGCATGTCCGTCACTTCAAAATGATGGAGGCCAATTTGCTCTTTCTCAAGATTTATGGGTGCTCTGGCGTTTGTCTCAGCTGGTGCGAAGAGAGCTCAAGCGGGACTGACAGCTCTTCTTCGAGCGACAGCGACGAAGAGGACGGTGTCGGTGAAAGTGACAATCAGTCCGGGCATGAAGCCGTCAAGTCGGAGCATGATGACCTGAGCTGTGACCGATCGGCGGCCACACCGTCATCGCCATCCTTGCACCTCTCCTCCTCCCGGTAGGCCGGGCCTCCTGGGTTTCCCCTGGCCCTCTCCTCGACGCAATGCTGGCCCAGAAGGGGCCAGGTTCTTGTTTGCCCATCTCGCAGCCCTGCTCCTCTGTGCAGTGCTGGTCCAGAGGGGCTAGGCCTGGCTTCTTCCGGGGGCCTCTCGCCATCTGTTTCTTCTGGTATCCCGCCTCTCGTTTCCATCCTTTTCTTCTTGTAATCTCCCTAGGGGAGAAAGTCAAATAAAGATGTAATAGAAAAAAACGATATCTCATGTAAATTTCACCCCATTTTCAATGGATGCATATTATCTTCCTTGTTGGACCTTTTTCTCTATATGTAACTTTTTCTATGCTTTCTTCGATAAATCTTGCCGGCGCGCGTAACCCTACCATGAGCACTTTGAGGAACATGTCCTTAGCAGCCTGCTGGCGGTGCTACTGCCGGCAAGATACCTCGGCGTCCTTGGCATAGTCGTTCAAGGTGTGTGTCTCGCTCGAAACAAAATAAGGGTGCAAGCGCTGTCACTTGAGTCATTGAGCGGACTCGAAACGAAATAAGGAGCACGAGTGCGTCCACTTAATCCGTTGAGCGGTCCCGAAAACGGTGAGGGCGTAGCCAATCGCGGCAAGGTTCCCGTGCATGCAGGTTTTCTGTACAGAAGTCGAAGTTGCCCAAGGAAAATAATTTTGTGTCAAGGATTTACTTGGTTTTTTTTGCAAGTTATCTTTTGTTGCCGTGCTCCCTCCGACAAGTTTTTTTGGGACGTCGCTCATAGGTATCCGTACCATCATTCCCCCTGGCAATGCTGCATGCGAGGGGTCCTTCTGTCCTTTGAGAAAAAGAAAGAATAGAAAATATGGATATGGAACCTTGGCGGTCCATTAGTCCTTGCTGGGATTAAGAGCATTGCAACATCTCAGATAAACATGCACATAAGTAAACATGATCACTGAACAGGATTGCGAAACACTTATCTTTATTTAACTACACACAGGGTCCGAGCCTGGCTTTGTCTCAAGGATTGCATGCTTCAGCGGCAAGACTTGTACAAAAGGCGGTTGCCGGTGGGCCCGGTAGCCACGCCTCATGGGTAGGACTTTTGAAGATGTTCGATATTCTAGGAGTTGCTCACTGGGATGCCATCTTTGGTCTCCAGGTAGACTGCGCCTGGCCTGGTGACTCGTACTACCCGATAAGGGCCTTCCCACTTTGGTGTCAACTTGTTGGAATTCTTGGCGGACTAAACTCGCCGAAGAACAAGGTCACCTTCCTCAAGACTTCTGGCATTAACTTTGCGGCTGTGGTAGTGGCGCAAAGCTTGCTGGTAGCGTGCAGCTGTCACAGCAGCCTGAAGATGGTCTTCCTCAACGAGTGTCACGTCGTCTTGCCGCAACTGCTCTTGCTCAAGCTCATCATAAGCGAGCACTGGAGGCGACCCGTACATGAGTTCCGTGGGGAGAACTGCCTCCACCCCATTGACAAGGGAGAAGGGTGTCTAGCCGGTAGCTCGATTTGGTGTCGTCCTCATTGACCAAAGAACCACCAGCAACTCATCAATCCAGTTCCTTTCGCACTTGTGCAACCTATCAAAAGTTCATGTCTTGAGACCTCGCAGCACTTCAGCATTAGCCATCTCTGCTTGGCCGTTGCTCCTCGGGTGGGGAACGAAAGCAAAACATATTTTCCTACCAAGGTCTTGGACATACTACATGAAGGTTCAGGTCGTGAACTGTGTGCCGTTGTTAGTGATGATCCTGTTGGGAACACCAAAGTGGCAAACTAGTCCCTTAAAGAACTTGATGGTTGACTGTGCTGTCACCTTTCTCACTGCTTCGACTTCCGGCCACTTTGTGAACTTGTCGATCGCAACGTTCAAGTACTCAAATCCCCTGTCAGGGCGGGGAAAGTGGCCCAACATGTCAAGCCCCCAAACTAAAAATGGCCAGGAGAGAGGGATCATTTGAAGTACTTGAGATGGTTGATGTAGAATTTTTGAATGAAACTGGCATGCTTCACACTTGGTTAGAAAGAAGCCTTTAGAGGGATCATTGCATCCTGGAGGGCGGTGGGCCAAAAGAAGCCTTCCCGGAGTGCTTTCCCGGCAAGGGCTCACGACCCTATGTGGGAGCCACATATGCCTCCATGTATCTCTACCAACAGCTCCAGTCCATCTTCCCAGGAAATGCATTTGAGTTTCACACCGTTCAATCATTTTCTTTATAGGACGTTGTCTACGAACTGGTACATATTAGACCGGCGGGCTACTCTCTGTGCTTCTTCTTGTTCCCCAACAAGTTCTCCTGTCTGAAGGAAATGGACGATGTGCTGCGCCCATGCCAGAGCCTACGGCTCGACAACAAGGACCAACGGCGTATCCTCCGCCGGGGTATCATGTATCTTGACAGCAAGGGCCCGAGGGCCTGCCGGAGTCTACTACGCCCCGGTAAGCCTGGCGGGAGCATATGCTTCTACGGCAAGAGTCGGGGGGCTACCCGAGCATAGTACTCACTTGCAAGCCTGACGTTCCCTTTGGCAACCTTCTCGCCGGCGGCTTCGGGGAGCCCTGCTGGGAAATACTTGCCGGAACTTAAATTTCTTCTCTTCTCTTTCCTAGTTGATGGTGTCACGGAGGGTTGAGTTAGTTGGAGCACGAAAGTTCCTGGTTCCATAGGTAACTTAAGGGAAGCACACTTTGACAGGCCATCAGCAACGCTGTTCTTTGCACGTGGAATGTGCTCCATTTGCAGGCCGTCAAAATGTTCTTCCAACTTCCTCACTTCATATAAATAGGCCTCCATCAACGGGCTCTGGTAATCTTTGTTCACTTGCCTGATGACAAGTTGAGAATCACCCCTGACAATAAGTTTCTTGATCCCAAGGTCCGCCGCGATCCTGAGACCGACAAGCAGCCCTTCGTACTCAGCAATGTTGTTCGTTGATCTCTCCTGGGATAGTGCATCTGGACCACAAATCTGAGGTGCTCTCTGGTGGGTACGACAAGCAACACCCCGGCACCAGCGCCTTATAGCGAGAAAGCTCCATCAAAATACATGATCCATTCTCGACTAGTCTCGTTGCCGGGGAGAGTTGACTTTGGAATCTCTTCGTCGGGCGTTGGGGTCCATTATGCAATGAACTCCTCCAAGGCCCTGATCTGAATGGTCGAAGTGCTTTCAAACTTAAGACCAAAGCTTGATAGTTCCAAAGCCCACTCCACAATCCTGCCGGTAGCTTCCAGGTTCCACAATATCCGTTGTAGCGGGAAGCGACTGACAACGGTAACCTCATGTGCTTGGAAGTAATGGCGCAACTTCGTTGAGGCCATAATAAGACCGAAGAGCAAATTTTGCACACCAGAATACCTTGATCTAGCCCCCTGCAACAAGGAGCTAACAAAATAGACTGCTCGCGACACCACTTTCTTCTTCTGGACTATCTCTTTCAACTGCACAGATCCTTCTTTACCAGCACCAGACCCTCCCGGGGACTGTCCCGGTTCGTCGCACAGCGGTCCTGCCATTGTTGCCACTTCTTCGTCAACTTCTCTTTCAGCCACTAGTGCAACACTCACCACTTGATTTGTTGCTGCCAGATATAGCAGCAACGGCTCTTGTGGTTTTGGTGCGACTAGGACTGGCGGAGAGGAAAGGCACTTCTTCAAATCCTACAGCGCTGCTTCCACTTACGGAGTCCATTCCATTGGACCTGCCTTTTTCAAGATTTTGAAAAAGCACAGGGCGCGCTCAGCAGATTTTGAGATGAACCTACTCAGAGCATCGACACAGCTGGCAAGGCGTCGCACGTCCTTGACTCGTCTTGGTGCTTCAGTTTGCTCAATTGCTTTGATCTTGTTAGGATTTGCTTCGATTCCTCATTGAGAGACAAAGAACCCGAGAAGCTTGTCGGATGGGACACCGAACACACATTTCTCGGGGTTGAGCTTCATGTTGATCTTGCGTAGATTTGCAAATGTTTCTTCTAGGTCTGATATGAGCGTGGCCTTATCCTTGGTTTTGACCACTATATCAGTCACACCTTGTGTTTTGCCTCATGACTAAGTTATCATGACTCAAAAATCAGGGCCAATTAAAACTTTTGAGTGCATTTGAATGCTTGACTTGTGTGCTATTTGCTTGCTTGTTTGATTTCTTGCTAGTGCTCTATAATTCATAAAACTCTCTCCTACTCTCAAAACTCTTTTCCTTAATCTAGAACTCTTGTCCAATGATCATGCCATGTGTATAGGACTTAAAACTACGTTTATCAAATATTATTTTGGCCAAAAAGCATTTATTTAAATTAGGTTTTCAAAACACCCTAATTTGAGATTTGCACTGCAAGTCCCCAAATTGGGTGGATCTCTTTTTCACAAATGCTTTATTTGAAACCCACTATATATATGACTCCCCAAACACACAAAATATTATTTTCAAAGACTATTTTACTATTTTATTGAAAGGCTTTTTTTAAGGCCAAAACTGGTTTTTCATAGGGAAAAAATATTTAAATGCTTTAAAAATATTTGGGAAAATTTACGAAAGCTCAGTGGACATATATTGCCCATATATAAGAGTTTCAAGGCATGCTCATGTTCAAAGTATTGGGCAAAACGCTTCAACACCATTTCTGCCTATTTCAAGCATTTGAAGTATTTCTATAAGAAACATTCTCAAATAAATCCAGGAAAATTCTAGCATATCACATATGATATATGTGGTCATCTTGGCAAGTTTCATCTCAATCCCAAATGTTTTGGTTCACCAAAATATCCTAAAACCATTCCTGTCCAGAGCCAAATTTGATAACCTTTACATTGTGAAGTATCTCCTATTGATCCCAAACTTTGTGGGCATGCTCTATTACTCAAATGATGATGCTACACTAAGTAGTGCATCAAGGAGAATAGTTTTGCAGACCTAGATCTACAGAAATCTGATTCTGTTGATTTCTAGGGATTACAAGGTTTACATTATCAACTTTCTTCAAATCATCTAAAAACTTGTGACCAGGACCAAATGGACTTACCATTTACCCCTGGTAAATCTCAAGGTCATAGGATTCCCCTGCCTAGCCCAATCACAACACAAACACCTTCAGCCATAAACTTGTGGACAAGCAAAGTGGGCCCAAAAAGATCCCCCTTTCCCTCTCATCTCCATGATGTGATAATTGGTGGGTGTATATTCCTTCCATGGCTAGGAACACTAGACAAAGATTTATCCCCAATGCCCTAAGTAAAAACCCCTTAGATGAGTGTCCAGTTTGCTGCTGCAAACTTAGCCCAGTAAAAACCCCATGTATCTAGCTCCATTTACCATCAAAATTCTTCCAATATTCTTCTACATGCGTGCCTCACACTCCAGACATCATTGGCCGACCAAAAGGATGCCCGAGACATGTGTTGGCGTGGTGACTATGCCAATGGCTTGCAGCAACGATGCTCTGCCGCTAGTTCTTGTCCTATGCCTCGTGTCCGGTTACAAGGAGTTGTCCACGCGCACCAGGGGTTCCTTCTCGTCCTCCCAGGCCTCTCCTCGACGTCCGGATGCAGCCAAAGGAGCCCACGCACGCGTGAGGTCAGCAACTGGGGGCATCCGAGGCGCCTGAGCTCTCTCTGGCCGTCCTCGTCCTTAAGACCGTTCTCGAGCCCCCTTTTTGTCCCCCTTGGCTCTCCCTCACTCCCTTGGACCTCCCTAGACCGAGCCCCTTGGCTCCCGTGCCCTCCTCCTTCGCCCACGAACTCCATGGCGCCGCCTCGGCCTCCGGCAAGTTCGTGCTGCCTCGCCTCTCTCCTCTCCTCTGGATGGCCTCCGAGCACCCCCAGCGCCACTTCAAACCCCCCTCCGCCGCTCCCGCACCTGCTCGTCGTCGCGGACGTTGCCCCTCCGCCATGGCCGAAACCGCGCCCGGGAACGGCCTCCGCTGGGCTGTATGACCACCCAGGCGGGTGCTGTGGGGCGCCCCGAGCACTCCGGTGGCCGGAGCCGCCGGGACGGGCGCCGACGCACGCTCGGCCAGGCTCCCCTTCATGTCCCCTGTTCTGGCGGGAGGTGGGAGGAAGACCTGATGGCTGGGGCCCGTTTGTAAGCCACACTCGGCCGGGGCCCCCGTTTAAGTGGTCGCGCTTTCCACGGGATCCGCTTCCCCGCAGCGGAAGCGGCTTCCAGGAAATACGCCTTCGGCGTCGCCTGCACAGCTGAGCTTCTGGGCCGTCCCAACTCCCTGATCGGCGCCCTGGGCACGTTATAGCCCAATAGGTATATCCCCTTTTCCCTTTTTGTTTTCTTTTCAGACAAGAAAATCCATAGAAAATTCATAGTAGCTCCAAAGTTAGTGATTCAAAATCCTAGATATTCCTGAAATCATTTCCTATTCAAATTTGTTCATTGCACATTTTTCATAATCTTTTATAATAGTTCAAATTCAAAATTTGAATTTGAACCATAAAGAACCCCACTTTGCAAATTCCTAGGGAATTATTAGTAACTCCAAATGGGGTAATTCAATTTCCTTGATGTATCTAAATTCATGCACTAAGTGGTGCGCATTTTTCCTTACACTTATTCTGCCATGTCAATTATTGGGCCATTTATTCATATGCGACCCACTTTGAAAATACATAGGAATATCATGCCAACTCCAAATCTAGTGAAACCACTTGCCACACGTTTCTAAAATCATGCCCTATTTATGAGTGCCTCCACTCATTTTTATGAAAACATTTCCTGTTGACATCTTAAAGGATCATCATTTCCATCATTCCCACCATTCAAAGCTTCCCCTTGACCCTCATCCTGTGAAACCTCCTTGGTTATTTTCTTGTGACCAGAGGTGTCCAAGAAAAATAGAACTCCTATTTATAGAACACTTTTATTTTCTGCTTGTTGTGTTGCTTATTGCGGTTGTTTCCGGTGATAGTTGACGAAGTAGATGAAGCGCTTGGATGGACGAGAAGCGGGTGAAGACCTCGAAAACATTGCTAAGCCAGGCAAGCAGCCCTTTGACCCTGTTAAGAAACTTTTCCATGCATGACTGATAGCACCTGTTGTTTCGATGATTTGATCATGATGTGGTATTCCCCCTTCGGTGGGATGCCTCCAATGCTCTACCGTTGATACTTGCATCGTGCATGACCCTACCATTCTTATGAGGGCTGTGCGGGTGGGAGTAGTTAGGTTGCTAGTAGATGCTACACAAGTGGGATTAGGAATATGCATGGTGATGGAAACAAAAGTATTTTCAAAGACTTTTTCAAAAACCCCATCGGGTGCCACTAATGCCCGATGGAGATGATATTGAGTTGGGTAACCACTCAAGGAAGAAGTGCTGTACCGAAGCAATCTGTGTGAGTGTGTGTGTTTTCGAAAATGGATTAGATTTAAGGTCTGCTAACCATCCCAACCTTACATGTACAACCACTCTACCCCGATATAGGAAGGGGCTTTGTTGATTACCTTGGTGGGTACTGGCAAGGAGCCCGCATTACTAGTGGCGGGAGTGGCGTGGTCACTCTTAATACAGGGTCGTATCGGAATGGACGATCATGCGTTGTCTTTACAGGCACCGGGCACACCGTTGGTCCCCTCATGGATGGTAAGATCTACAGCGAGGCTCGTGTGATGTACATCATGAGGGCCGGGTACCAATCAAGTGGACTCCTTGTTTAGTATCGCTAGGGGAAAGGCATTGTTCGGGTGCTTACCTCGGGTATGTTATATACCACGAGTCGTGGATGACACGGAAGTTCCCCGAGTCTTGTGGGTAAAGTGTGCAACCTTTGCAGAGTGTAAAACTATTCGAATAGCCGTGTCCACGGTCATGGACAATTGGAGGTCGTTCTTAAACTACGTCCAGATGTTTTCTCAAAACTTGGTGTGTGTGTGTGTGTGGTGACAAGGATGATACTTGAGTCGAGTCAGATGACTTGGCATGATGACTAAACATGAGATGTTCGGACGGTACATGAGACAAGTCCGAGGACTTGGTATGATGGTTGAACATGAGACGTCCAACCCCCGGCTTATGATGATGACTATGACGTGTTCTTCTAAACACCTGTCTATGGTTGATGCATACTTACTTAAGTTACTTGATCATGTCAATGCACTCAAAACTAGCTTTCTGCAAAACTTACCTATTAGTGCTATATCAGGCATTGTTATTGCCTTGTCCCTTACGTGGGTTGCTTGCGAGTACATTCAAAGTCTTCATTGGCTTGCCACTAGTTATTTTATTGGCTAGGCATGAAAGATAAGGTTATGATGAAGATTACCTTGGTGATAGACATGCACGCTAGGACGCTTCCCAGTAAGAATGCCTGTAGGGTTAAGGCGGATGGCAATGGGTTCACGCTATCGTTGAAGATTTCCGCCGCAATCATATGAAGACTTGGCCATGAAGGCCATATTGGAGTAAACCAGTATGTAATGGATGTAAGACTCTTGTTATTCAGTTTCTGTATGTTCAGTGAGCATTGATCTCTGGGATCACTGTGCACATACATTCAGTGATCATGACTTATGCTTCGGGGTCCCCACAGTGCTGGTATCAGAGCCAGCTTGACTATAGGATGCCCTTAGTTAGCATGGACGTTAGTTAGGACAAAATTGTTTTCCTAGACCCTTCAAAACACTTGCAAATGCTACCATATTTCCTAGCTCTTCTAAGCTTTCAAATAAACTACAGGATTGTGCCTAGCACTTCCACCATTTTTCTTTTTGGCTCTCCTCGTCTACTTTTCAAAACTTTGCAAACGGTCGCTACTACCCTCGTGCCCCTGACCACGGGATTCCTTGTAATCCTCGTGGGTAACCTAGAAGGAAGCCACCTTGCCAGATGATTTCCGACATATCTTGGACCCAAGTTGGCGACACTAGACAAGGAGCTACCAGCAGAGGATACCTTCTCGAAGGATGAGGATGTCAAGACTTAGACGATGGTCACACCCTCGACACAGCCCCAGGATGGTGCCACCCTAGCCTTCGAAGACCAGGGCACATGACCTGCAATGTCAAGATATGCATCGCTAATAGAGCAATCCTATCCTTTTCGTTGTTAAATCGGTAACCACTGGTGGATGAGAACCTCACCATATGGTCTGACTCACCATAGTGAGCAGGAAAACGGTTCTCATCATCCCCCACTCTTGGTGCCGATGATATCATCAACATGACTGGCAGGATACAACTCTACCATGCCTTCTTAACGACATTGCATAAAGGGTTGCCTACCTGGAATGCTCGACGCCTCAGAAGACAAGAAGGCATTTTCATGACCACGAGGACACCAGAAGAGCCTACCTACAACAGCTGTGAAGAATCACCTTCGTCGTCAACTGACCAGACCCGAAGTCGTTCAGGACTCTTCAGGCGCAACTAGGATCGTTTCGACGAACAACAACCGGAGACATAGCGACACAGGAAGAAGACCCAGAAGACTAAGCGGACTCCTCTCCAAGACAAGAAGGAAGCATGACTAGTGAGTCCGAGAACCCCTAGGGTAGGATAAGTCGTGTGTCCCCTATGCAAAGTCGAGTCCGTATGATGGTTCAGATTGAACCATAATGGTGTGTTGCTTGTTTTTTCTTGTTTATGCTTTAGGTGAAAGTCGCACTTTGCCCCAGGCAACAAGTATGCGACTAAACACTCGCCTTGTCTTAATAAGTGTGTTTTGCCTTTTTGGCACTTGTTTGATTGCACTTGAACTATACCACCCCCTTAGGCACTCTCCTCTATGCTACTTTCCCTCTTCCCCCTCTCGTCAACTGAGGACCAGCAAGACAACATGCACCAAGGATCCACCTCGACAAACAACTAACTTTGAAGACTTCAACTACAAGCTACGCAACCAGACGCAACCCCGTAGAGCTATGTTTTTCCCTCAAGATTGGAAACCACTCCCTTGCCCAACCTATACCTCACAAGCTCCACAACACAAGTCCCTAATCACGTGTTTAATACACGGATTAGCCAAAGCACTTATTGAGCTTCAATAACCCTTGCGTTGCATTGGGATCATTATGGAGCTAGTGATCATAGTGAACAAACATCCTTCATTCCTATGCTGGCACTAGAACTTTGATGCCATAGAAAGGATCATTCCGAGGGTATACTATTTGTTGATAGTGATTTGATTTAGCCATAATAGATGCCTTGAGGAAAATAGTCGAGACCCTTTGGTGGATCATGAGGTTTAATGTTGGTATACAAACTTGGTGGATCAAGACTGATAGGGTGCATAACTTGCTTGTCTCTTGACCAAATTGGATTAGTAGGACAATATGATTACATGCTGAAACTGTTGGGTGACCAATGACTTGACTTTGGCAAGTAATGTAGATAGTGGATTGATGGTGACATGTTAGTGACTGGATTAACTAGTAGGGAATTCTTACTAAATGTAAACCTTGGATTTAAATAGGTGATTCCAATAGGTGCTCGAGATCAATTTAACCAGATGGTTCGGAGTAACTTGGATTTAGTCCAATGATCTTAATCATGATACCATGTTTCTCGCTGGATGATAGTAGAAGGAATTAGATGATGTTAGGGACAATTTAGGGATCTATATAAGCTCGACCTTATAGTGTAGTTGGCCATGAGATTGGAAGTTCATGACAATAGTCCTTGCAATGATATGTGGATTATATGAACTCGAGGAGATTATGTTGGAGACCATCGATGCTGGGTTTGTAGCAGTAATGGATCAGGTAATAGTGGATGATATTCGAGGATCGGTTAAATTGGATTCATAGGAAGGAAACAAGATCTTGGAGTAGTTTATTACATATTTACTTAGCATAGTAATGATATACCTTATACCTTGGGTAGGTCAGTAGGACAACTGGATTGGTAGTGTCGTGATCAAGCTTAGCGGCTAGTAAATTATCCCGAGGATTTTTATACAGAGATATATGTGAGTTGGCTATAGTATACATATGAGATTTTTGGTATAGCCCTTCTCTCAAAACCTTGGAGATATGAGTAGCATGTGCAATATTGGAGTTGACTTAAATGAGATGATACCTTCGAGGATATACGGTGATTTTGTTTGGAGTAATAGGCGGTACTATTGGCATCTAGCAGTTGCGCTCAGGATAAGATGTTAGACGTTCACTCACATCCTAGGCTCCTTAAAACCCCCTAAGCTTTGCTAAGCCGTAACGCGGTCGAGTCATGACCATAGGCCTTGGACTATAAGTACCTAGGACCATGGTCGATAACCCATCATGACCACCACCCACCCTTTCTCATAAGGAAGGTGGCCACGAAGACCTCTATTAGGTTGGACCACAAACCCTTGATACTAGTGACCATACGGGACAAATGCCCACTCCTCTCACATATCCCATGATAAATGTGTTTATGTGATACTTCGGGAAATAGGTTGTTGTCCTCCGGGACAACATACTTATTTACCCAATGAGAGGAGGAACACCTTAGTCCTATTTGGACCAGCCCCAAGAACGCGGATTACCATGACTCTCGAGTATAAGGTTCCACCTTGAAGGAGTTGGCTTTCGCGAAGCACCCTCCCTACAGAAGACTTCTTGCCCAAGCAAGATGAAGGACCTCTAAAATCGCGGAGCCGCGACAATGATGAAGAAGAAGTCAACCAACACTCCTCTGCCGGCTACATCAGCTAGACTATATCCAGAAGCACCGACATCCAAGCATGATGTAGCCCTTGCACATAAAGAGGGTTGAGGAACCCCTTATTATGACTGGTCATCCATCAGTTCCTGTCTAGGAAGGAACCAAGGAGTGGGTAACACCCCTTACTCGACCACCTTGATGGTGTACGTTGATCATGACGCCCCTGCTCCCTTCAGATGCCTAGAACGGAGTAGAACGACTCTCATGACCTCATTGCTAGCCCCTTATTGGTCCAATCTAGGGTGTAAACCTTGACTCGATCATGGTAAGCCACCTATCAAAGGTAGTTCACCCCGCTTTCCAAGACTTAGACGTTGGGGATTAGATGGCTGATCTATACTCTGAACAGTCAGCTTATCTAGGACCCCACTGAAACCTTCCCAGATGGTAGGACCCGTTTTGACACTAAGTCTCTAAGCCAGTCCTAGGGGCGAGACTCAGCGCAGACCTTACCACGGAGAGACGAGTAGACCAAGCACTCAAAGACCCTCCAGAAACATGCGTCCATGACAGTGAAGACAAACGACCAAAGGAGAATGAAGAATCTACCTGGGCAACATACTCCAGTAGAAGATCTCAACGAAAAGCCCACGATGACGCACCTCAGCACTCTCAAGGATGAAGACCACCTGCGTCTAAAGATCTCTTGATTTAAGGAGGATAAGGACTTCCCCATCAATGAGAAGCTACACCAAGACTCGAACCTTCTATCCTAACATGAGGCATCTAGATTTCACTAAACCCCAGGACCAGCACGCAAACACCCTGCTTTTCCGGGTCTTCTAACCTTGGGTTACACAAGCAAGCCAGGCCCTGCGAGAACCCCATTTACCCTTAGACGAAGTCGATAGTGCACTCGAAGACATATCATCAGGGACTTCAAGATCCAAAGGGACAGCCACGCCGAAGCAGAAACAACGTGGGACCTGAAGACTACCTCACCCCTGGAGGTCCGCATAAGCACCTAGCCTGGTAATCTCGGGGACGAGATTCTTGTAAGGGGGATAGGTCTATCACACCCTGTGTTTTGCCTCATGACTAAGTTATCATGACTCAAAAATCAGGGCAAATTAAAACTTTTGAGTGCATTTGTATGCTTGACTTGTGTGCTATTTGCTTGCTTGTTTGATTGCTTGCTAGTGCTCTATAATTCATAAAACCCTCTCCTACTCTCAAAACTCTTTTCCTTAATCTAGAACTCTTGTCCAATGATCATGCCATGTGTATAGGACTTAAAACTATGTTTATCAAATATTATTTTGGCCAAAAAGCATTTATTTAAATTAGGTTTTCAAAAAACCCTGATTTGAGATTTGCACTGCAAGTCCCCAAATTGGGTGGATCTCTTTTTCCCAAATGCTTTATTTGAAACCCACTATATATATGACTCACCACACACAAAATATTATTTTTAAAGACTATTTTACTATTTTATTTAAAGGCTTTTTCTTAAGGCCAAAAATGGTTTTTCATAGGGAAAAATTATTTAAATGCTTTAAAAATATTTGGAAAAAATTAGGAAAGCTCAGTGGACATATATTGTCCATATATAAGAGTTTCAAAGCATGGTCATGTTCAAAGTATTGGGCAAAACCCTTTAGAACCATTTCTGCCTATTTCAAGCATTTGAAGTATTTCTATAAGAAATATTCTCAAATAAATCCAGGAAAACTATAGCATGTCACATATGATATATGTGGTCATCTTGGCAAGTTTCATCTCAATCCCAAATGTTTTGGTTCACAAAAATATCCTAAAACCATTCCTGTCCAGAGCCAAATATGATCAACTTTACATTGTGAACTATCTCCTATTGATCCCAAACTTTGTGGGAATGCTCTATTACTCAAATGATGATGCTACACTAAGTGGTGCGTCAAGGAGAATAGTTTTGTAGACCTAGATCTACAAAAACCTGATTCTGTTGATTTCTAGGGATTACAAGGTTTACATTATCAACTTTCTTCAAATCATCTCAAAACTTGTGATTATGACCAAATAGACTTGCGATTTACCCTTGGTGAATCTCATGGTCATAGGATTCCCCTGCCTAGTCCAATCACAGCACAAACACCTTCACCCATAAACTTGTGGACAAGCAAAAGTGGGCCCAAAAAGATTCCCCTTTCCCTCTCATCTCCATGATCTGATAATTGGTGGGTGTGTAGTCCTTCATGGCTATGAACACTAGACAAAGATTTATCCCCAATGTCCTACAGTAAAAGAAACCTTAGATGAGTCTCCAGTTTGCTGCTGCAAACTTAGACCTAGTAAAAAAACCATGTATCTAGCTCCATTTACCATGGGAATTCTTCCAACACTCTTCTGCATGCGTGCCTCACACTCCAGAAATCATTGGCCGACCAAAAGGATGCCTAAGACATGTGTTGGCATGGTGACTACGCCAATGCCATGCAACAACGATGCTCTGCCTCTAGTTCTTGTCCTATGCTTCGCGTCCGGTTGCAGGGAGTTGTCCACGCGCGCCAGGGGTTCCCTCTTGTCCTCCCACGCCTCTCCCCGACGTTCGGATGCAGCCAAAGGAGCCCAAGCACGCTCGAGCTCGGCCGCCAAGGGCATCCGAGGCGCACCCGAGGTCTCTTTTGCCATCCCTGTCCTTAAGACCGGTCCCGAGCCTCCTTTTTGTCCCCCTTGGCTCTCCCTCAATCCCTTGGACCTCCCGAGACCGAGTCCCTGACTCTCCTGCCCTCCTCCTTTGCCCACGAATGCCATGGCACCACCTCGGCCTCCGGCGAGTTCGTGCTTCCCCACCTCTCTCCTCTCCTTCGGATGGCCTCCGAGCACCCCCAGCATCGCCGCAAACCCCCCCTCTGCTCGCCATTTCTTCCCCCTTCGCCGCTGCCGCACCTGCCCATCGCTGCCAACGGTACCCCTCCCCCATGGGCAAAACCGCACCCGGGGAAGGCCTCCTCGGGGCTGTATGACCACCCAGGCGGGTGCGGTGGGGCGCCTCGAGCACCCTGGTGGCGCGAGCGCCACCGGAGGTGGTCGAAGCAGCCGGGACGGGCGCCGGCGCATTCTCGGCCAGGCTCCCCTGCCTCTCCCTTGTTTTGGCAGGAGGTGGGAGGAAGACCCGACGGCCCGGGCTACTTGTAAGCCACACCCGACCGGGCCCCCCTGTTTAAGTGTTCGCGCTTTCCGCAGGATCTGCTTCCCTGTAGCGGAAGCGGCTTCTAGGAAATACACCTTCGGCGTCGCCCGCACAGCTGAGTAGCTCAGCCGGCCCAACTCGCTGACCAGTGCCCTGGGCACATTATAGCCAATAGGTATATCCACTTTTTCCTTTTTTTTTCTTTACAGACTAGAAAATCTATAGAAAATTCATAGTAGCTCCAACTTTAGCGATTCAAAATCCTAGATATTCCTAAAATCATTTCCTATCCAAATTTCTGCATTGCACATTTTTTCATAATCTTTTATGATAGTTCAAATTCAAATTTGAATTTGAACCATATAGAACCCCACTTTTCAAATTCCTAGGGAATTATTAGTAACTCTAAATGGGGTGATTCAAGTTCCTAGATGTATCTAAATTCATGCACTAAGTGGTGAGCATTTTTCCTTACACTTATTCTGCCATGTCAATTATTGGGCCATTTATTCATATGTGACCCACTTTGAAAATCCATAAGAATATCATGCCAACTCCAAATCCAGTGAAACCACTTCGCACATGTTTCTAAAATCATGCCCTATTTTATTAGTGCCTCCACTCATTTTTATGAATTTTTTTCCTGTTGACATCTTAAAGGATCATCATTTTCATCATTCCCACCAGTCAAAGCTTCCCCTTAACACGCATCCTATGAAACCTCCTTGGTTATTTTCTTGTGACCAGAGGTGTCCAAGAAAAATAGAACTCCTATTTATAGAGCACTTTTATTTTCTAATTGTTGTGTTTCTTATTGCGGTTATTTCCGGTGATAGTTGACGAAGTAGACGAAGTGCTCAGATGGACGAGAAGCGGGCGAAGACCTCGAAGACATTGCTAAGCCATGCAAGCAGCCCTTTGACCATGTTAGGAAACTTTTCCATGCATGACTTATAGTACCTGTTGTTTTGATGATTTGATCATGATGTGGTATTCCCCCTTCGGTGGGATGCCTCCGATGCTCTACCATTTATACTTGCATCGTGCATGGCCCTACCATTCTTATGAAGGTTGTGCGGGTGGGAGTAGTTAGGTTGCTAGTAGATGCTACGCAAGTGGGATCAGGAATATGCATGGTGATGGAAACAAAGTATTTTCAAAGACTTTTTCAAAAACTCTGTCAGGTGCCACTAATGCCCGAGGGAGATGATATTGACTCTTGTAACCACTCGAGAAAGAAGTGGTGTACCGGAGCAAGCTGTGTGAGTGTGTGTGTTTTTGAAAACGGATTAGATTTAAAGTCTACTGACCGTCCCAACCTTACATGTACAACCACTCTACCCCTATATGGGAAGGGGCTTTATTGATTACCTTGATGGGTACTGGCAAGGAGCTCGCATTACTAGTGGCAGGAGTGGCATGGTCACTCTTGATACGGTGTCGTACTAGAATGGACGATCATGCGTTGTCTTTACATCAGGCACACTGTTGGTCCCCTCATGGATGGTACAATCTAGAGCCAGCATCGTGTGATGTACATCGTGAGGGTGGGGTGCCAATCGAGTGGACTCCTTATTTATTATCTCTAGGGGAAAGGCATTGTTCGGGTGCTTACCTCGGGTATGTTATATACCGCGAGTCATGGATGACACGGAAGTTCCCCGAGTCTTGTGGGTAAAGTGTGCATCCTCTGCAGAGGGTAAAACTATTCGAATAGTTGTGTCCACGGTCATGGAAAGTTGGAGGTCCTCCTTAATCTACGTCTAGATGTTTCCTCAAAACTTGGTGTGTGTCTGTGTGTGTGCAGTGACAAGGATGATACTTGAGTCGAGTGGGATGACTTGGCATGATGACTGAACATGAGATGTTCAGACGGTACATGAGACAAGTCTGAGGACTTGGTACGATGGTTGAACATGAGACGTCCAACCCCCTACTTCTGATGATGACTGTGATGTGTTCTTATGAACACCTGTCTATGGTTGATGCATGCTTACTTAAGTTACTTGATCATGTCATTGCACTCAAAACTAGCTTTCTGCAAAACTTACCTATTAGTGCTATATCATGCATTGTGATTTCCTTGTCCCAAACATGGGTTGCTTGCGAGTACATTCAAAGTACTCATTGGCTTGCCACTGGTTATTTTATTGGCTAGGCATGAAAGATCAGGTTATGATGAAGATTACCTTGGTGACAGACATGCAAGCTAGGAAGCTTCCCAGTCAGAATGCCTGTAGGGTTAAGGCAGATGGCAATGGGTTCACGCAATCGTTAAAGATTTCTGCTGCAATCATATGAAGACTTGGCCATAAAGGCTATATTGGAGTAAACCAGTATGTAATGGATGTAAGGCTCTTGTTATTCAGGTTCTGTGTGTTTAGTGAGCATTGATCTCTGGGATCACTGTGCACGTACATTCGGTGATCACCACTTATGCATCGGGGTCCCCACAATATCGTCCATGTAAGCTTCCATATTTCTATGTAGCTGGGGCTCAAAACCAATCTGGACCACTCTTGCAAAGGTAGAACCATCACTTTTCAATCCAAAAGGCATACGTAGAAAGCAATATGTACCACATGGGGTGATAAATGTGGTCTTGTGCTCGTCTTCCATGGCCATGAAAATCGGATGATAGCCTGAATAGATGTCAAGGAAAGACAATAAATCACAACCGGCAGTGGAGTCCACAATCTGGTCGATGTGCGGCAAGGGAAACAAATCTTTGGGGCAGGCCTTGTTGATGTCTGTGAAATCAATGCATAGCCTCCACTTCCCATTCACCTTGTGCACTACGACTGGATTGGCTAACCACGTAGGATGGAGTACTCCTTTGATCAGGCTAGCCACTTCTAACTTCTTGATTTCTTTAGCAATAAAATGTTGCCGCTCCAAAGCTTGCTTCCTAACCTTCTGGCTGATGGGCCGCGCACGCGGACAAATGGCGAGGTGGTGCTCAATCACCTTCCTAGGAATGCTAGGGATATCATATGGTTGCCATGCAAACACATCAATATTCGCCCACAGGAAGATGACGAGCGCGCTTTCCTATTTGACGTCGAGGGTGGAACTTATGGTGAAAGTTCCCCCCATGTCATCCTCCTTGGCGAGCACCTTCTTGGTCTCTGGTGGAGCTGACTTGGACTTTTTTCTCTTGCTGGTGGAGCTCTCTGACACATCGTCGACGGGAGCGCAACACCCCAAGGTGGCGCGCTTGTCAGAATGCGCGCCGGCGTTGCCGGTCTTCTTTCCCTCGGGAGATTCAGCAACAGGAGCAAGTTCCTTGGCGGCAGGTGCTGCAGCTGCCCCCCGGTAGAGTTGGCGGCGCAGATAAGTGCGATTTTCTTGTTGGAGTTAATGGTGATGATGCTCATTGGCCCGGGCATCTTCAGCACATTGTAAGCAAGATGAGTGGCCGCCATGAACTTTGCCAGTGCCGGACGGCCAAGAATGCAGTTGTTTGGAAATGAGATCTTGGAGATGTCAAAAACGATCTTCTCCGTTCTGAAATTGATATCGCTGCCAAACATCACCAGCAGCGTGACCTTGCCCTTCGGCCGAGTCCTTCCCGAATTGACCCCTTGGAAAGTGCTTGTCAGCTCGAGATCTTCGTCAGGAATTTGTAGCCTCTGAATGACATCGGGCGAGATCAGGTTCAGGCTGGCCCTGCTGTCAACTAACATCTTCGTCACCTTGAGGTTGCGGATGGTTGGCGAGACCAACAACGGCAAGCACCCAACCACAGTTATGCGATCAGGGTGATCCTCGACGTCGAAGATGATAGGAGTGTTGGACAATTTCAGAGGTCTCTATGCGCCAATAGAGGCCTCTGCCGCATTAACCTCGCGCACCCATTATTTAAGTTGGCGGTGAGAGGAATGCGACGAGGGTCCTCCTTCTATGCACATCATCTCTTTAGCCTTCTGAAACTCATGCTCACTGGATTCATCGTCCTCTTTAACAACATCATCATCTCCCTCTTGCTTGTCGCGGCCACGGGCTGGCCGATCTTTTTGTTGCTTGGGCTTGCCACAACGACCACCTCGGCCAACACGCTTCTTGCCGGACCCCTCAGCACCATCCTGGCCCTTATCCTTATCTCGTCTCTTGTACTCGGCCTTCTGCTTCTCGGCAAGCTGCTCAACTTGCCAGCAGTCTTGGAGATCGTGGCCCTTAGTGCGATGGATCTTGCAATACTTCTTGTCGGAGTCTTGTGGCTTGCCGATAGCTGCCAGGGTGTGGAAGGAGGCGCACCTAGCAACATCGTTGCCGGGGTCATCAACCTTGCCCTTCTTGGCGGTGCCGGGGTTGCCGGATCCTTCGATGGCTAGCACGATCTTGCCCTGGCGCTTCTTGTTCCGGTGCCGGCCCTTCTTTGCTGGGGCAGTGGTGTCTTCGTCTTCGGAGTAGACCTTGGCACTGACATCTTCACCGGGGAGCCTCCTCCCTTCTTCAGCCCGAGCACATTTGTCTGCCAAAGCATAAATCTCGGCAACGTTCCTGACTCTGTTCATCGCCAGCTCTTGTTGTTGGAAATATGCCCTGGAGGCAATAAATAAAGTATTTATTATTATATTTCCTTGTTCATGATAATCATTTATTATCCATGCTATAATTTTATTGATTGGAAACACATTACATGTGTGGGTAAATAGACAACACTTTGTCCCTAGTATGCCTCTAGTGAACTAGCTCGTTGATCAAAGATGGTCAAGGTTTCCTAGCCATTGACATGTGATGTCATTTTATAACAGGATCACATCATTAGGATAATGATGTGATGGACAAGATGCAAACTACAAATGTAGCATATGATCGTGTCAGTTTATTGCTACTATTTTTGCATGTCAAGTATATGTTCCTATGACCACGAGATCATGTAACTCACGGACACCGGAAGAGTGCCTTGTGTGTATCAAACATCGCAACATAACTGGGTGATTGTAAAGGTACTCTATAGGTATCTCCGAAGGTGTCTATTGAGTTGGCATGGATCAAGACTAGGATTTGTTACTCCGTGTGACGGAGAGGTATCTGAGGGCCCACTCGGTAATACAACATCACAATAAGCCATGCAAGCAATGTGACTAAGTGTTGGTCATGGGATCTTGTATTACGGAACGAGTAAAGAAACTTGTTGGTAACAAGGTTTAACTAGGTATGGAGATACCGACAATCGAATCTCGGACAAGTAACATACCGAAGAACAAAGGGAACATCATACGGGATTAACTGAATCCTTGACATAGAGGTTCGACCGATAAAGATCTTCGTAGAAATATGTAGGAACCAATATGGGCATCCAGGTCCCGCTATTGGTTATTGACCGTAGAGGTGTCTCGGTCATGTCTACATAGTTCTCGAAGCCGTAGGGTCTGCACACTTAAGGTTTGGTGACATTTCGGTAGTATAGAGTTATGTATGGTGGTGACCGAAGGTTGTTTGGAGTCCCGGATGAGATCCCAGACGTCACGAGGAGCTATGGAACGGTCCAGAGGTAAAGATACATATATAGGAAGTCCTGTCTTGGTCGCCGGAAAAGTTTCGGGCTCATCGATAGTGTACCGGGAGTGCCGGTAGTGTACCGGGAGACCACCGAGAGGGGTATTTCGACCCAAGAGGCTACATGGGCTGTGGGACTATGAATACCAGCCCTTAGTGGGCTGGTGTAAGTCCCACACAAGACCCATGCGGCTGGGAAGAAAAATCCTAATATATACTAGGAGTGGAGGAGGAGGACTCCTCCCTCTTGGTTCGATCGAAGCCTAGGGCTGGATCCTTGAGGGCCAAGACTCCTCCTCCTCTCCTCCTATATATACTAGAGGTTTTTAGGGTTTTCGCACAAGATTTTCAGCCACGTGCTACCCGTTCCTCTAGTGCATAGTTTCTCCTCTAGATCGGATTTCTGCAGTGCTTAGGCAAAGCCCTGACGGAATAGCTCCACCACCATCGCCGTAGCGCCGTCACGCTGCCGGAGAAATCTTCTACCTCTCCGCTCCCTCTTGCTGGATCAAGAAGACGGAGATCATCATCAAGCTGTACGTGTGATGAACGCGGAGGTGACGTCTGTTCGGTGCTTGACCGGGACAGATCGTGATTGGATCGCGGGACACTCGGCAATTTGGATCGGGAAGACGTTCAACTACACCAACCGCGTTTCTTAACGCTTCTCGCTTAGCAATCTACAAGGGTACGTAGATCCACTCTCCCTCTCGTAGATGCTCATCACCATGGATAGGTCTTGTGTGAACGTAGGAATTTTTTGTTTCCCATGGGACGTTCCCCAATAATGGTATCAGAGCTAGGTCTATGTTCAGATGAGATCTCGAGTAGAACACAAAGAGTTTGTGGGCATTGATGCTTAGATTGCTTCCTCCCTTGGTCGTGTTTTGGTTCAGCGGTATTGTGGGATGAAGCGGCCCGAACCAACCTTACTCGTACGCTTACGAGAGACCGGTTCCATCAACTAACGTGTAACTTCGTTGCACAAAGATGGCTGGCGGGTGTCTGTTTCTCCTACTTTAGTTGGATCAGTTTTGACAAAGGCAGTCCTTGAGAAGGTTGAAAAGCAACTAGTGTATCACCATTATGGTTTTTGCGTAGATGAGAATTGTTCTTGCTAGATACCCGTAGCAGCCACGTAAAACATGCAACAACAATTAGAGGATGTCTAACTTGTTTTTGCAGGGTATGTTATGCGGTGATATGGCCAATTACATGATGTGATATATGTGATGTATGAGATGATCATGTGATGTACAGATTGTCACGACTTGCATGTCGATGAGTACGGCAACAGGCATGAGCCATAGGGTTGTCTTTAATTATTGTATGACCTGTGTGTCAATCATTAAGCGCTATGTAATGCTTTACTTTATCGCTAAACGGTAGCAATACTAGTAGAAGCATGTTGGGCACGACAACCCCGATGGCGACACGTTGATGGAGATCATGGTGTCGTGCCGGTGACGATGGAGATCATGCCAGTGCTTTCTAGATGGAGATCAAAAGCACAAGTTCATGGCCATATCATGTCACTTATGATTTGCATGTGATGTTAATCCTTTTATGCAGCTTGTTTTGCTTAGGACGACGGTAGCATTATAAGGTGATTCCTCACTTGAATTTCAAGATGAATTGTGTTCTCCCCGAGTGTGCACCGTTGCGAAAGTTCATCGTGTCGAGACACCACGTGATGATCGGGTGTGATAGACTCTACGTTCACATACATTGGGTGCAAGTCAGTGTTGCACATGCAGAACACTCAAGTTAAATTTCACGAGCCTAGCATGTACAGACACGGCCTCGGAACAAAAGAGACCGAAAGGTCGAACATGAGTCATATAGTAGATATCATCAACATGATGATGTTCACCATTGAACCCACCTCAACTCACGTGATGATCGGACTTGAGTTGGTGAATTTGGATCATGTGACACTCAGATGACCTGAGGGATGTCAATTTGAGTGGGAGCTTTAGTAATTTGATTAACTAAACTCATTATCTCGAACAATAGTCTAAGTAACCTTTGCATATTTATGTTGTAGATCAATGGCTCGCGTAGTAGCACCCCTGAATTTTAATGCGTTCCTAGAGAAAGCTAAGTTGAAAGATGATGGAAGTAACTTTGTTGACTAGGCCCGTAATCTGAGGATTATCCTCACGGCTTCTTAGAAATCATATGTCCTTGATGAACCGCTTGGTGACCAACTAGAAGACATGTCATCTGAAGACGTTAAGAACGCTTGGGAGGCACGTTCTAGAGATTACTCAATAGTTCAGTGTGCAATATTGTATGGCTTAGAACCGGGAATTCAAAGACATTTTGAACATCATGGAGCATATGAGATGTTCCAGGAGTTGAAGTTTATCTTTCAGAAGAATGCCCGAATCGAGAGGTATGAGACCTCCGATAAGTTCTATGCTTGCAAGAAGGAGGAGAACGGGTCTATCAGTGAACATATACTCAGAATGTCTGGGTATTCGACTCATCTAGCGGAGTTGGGAATTGCCCTTCCGCCAGAGGCGATCACTGACATAGTTCTTCAATCACTGCCGCCGAGTTACAAGAGCTTTCTGATGAACTATAACATGCACAAGATGAACAAGTTAGTCGCCGAGCTGTTTGCGATGCTAAAAGTCGCCGAGTCTAAAATCCAGAAAGAACATCAAGTGTTGATGGTCAATAAAACCACTAGTTTCAAGAAGAATGGCAAGGGCAAGGGCAAGAAGGGTAAAACCAAGAAGGATGGCAAAGCAGTTGCTACTCCTATAAAGAAGCCTAAGCATGGACCTAAGCTAGAAACTGAGTGCTTTCATTGCAAGGGAACTGGTCACTAGAAGCGAACTGCCCCAAGTACCTGGCTGACAAGAAGGCGGCCAATGAAAAACAAGGTATATATGATATACATGTTATTGATGTGTACCTTACTAGCTCTCGTTGTAGTGCCTGGGTATTTGATACCGGTTCGGTTGCTCACATTTGCAACTCAAAACAGGAACTACGAAATAGACGAAGGCTGGCAAAGGATGAAGTGACGATGCGCGTGGGAAATGGTTCCAAGGTTGATGTGATCGCCGTCGGCACGCTCTCTCTTCGATTACCATCGGGATTAGTGATGAACCTGAATAATTGTTATTTAGTGCCTGCGTTAAGCATGAACATTATATCTGGATCATGTTTATTGCGAGACGGTTACTCATTTAAATCAGAATAAAGGTTGTTCTATTTATATGAGTAATATCTTTTATGGTCATGCACCCAATGTGAGGGGTTTATTCATATTGAATCTTTATAGTGATGACACACATGTTCATAACATTGACGCCAAAAGATGTAGAGTTGATAATGATAGTACCACTTTCTTGTGGCATTGCCGTTTAGGTCATATTGGTGTAAAACGCATGAGGAAGCTCCATGCTGATGGACTTTTGGAGTCACTTGATTTTGAGTCACTTGGCACATGTGAACCATGCCTCATGGGAAAGAGGACTAAAACGTCGTTCTCTGGAACACTGGAACGGGCGAGTGACTTATTGGATATCATACATACTGATAGGTGCGGTCCAATGAATGTTACAGTGCACGGTGGATATTGTTATTTTCTCACCTTCACTGATGACTTAAGTAGATACGGGTATATTTACTTAATGAACACAAGTCTGAAACATTTGAAAAGTTCAAGCAATTTTAGAGTGAAGTTGAGAATCATCATAACAAGAAGATAAAATTCTTGCGATCTGATCGAGGAGGTGAATATCTGAGTTATGAGTTTGGCAGTCACTTAAGACAGTGTGGAATTGTTTCATAGTTGACACCGCCTGGAACACCACAGCGTAATGGTGTGTCCGAACGTCAAAATTGAACCTTATTAGATATGGTGCATTCTATGATGTCTATTGCTGATTTGCCACTATCGTTTTGGGGTTATGCATTAGAGAAGCTGCATTCACTTTAAATAGGGCACCATCGAAATCCGTTGAGACGACGCCATATGAACTTTGGTTTGGCAAGATGCCAAAGTTGTCGCTTCTTAAAGTTTGGAGATGTGATGCTTATGTCAAAAAGCTTTAGCCTGAAATGCTGGAACCCAAAGCGGAGAAATGCGTTTTCATAGGATACCCAGAGGAGACAATCGGGTATACCTTCTATCTCAGATCCAAAGGCAAAGTGTTTGTTGCTAAGTATGGAACATTTCTTGAGAAAGAGTTTCTCTCGAAAGAATTGAGTGGGAGGAAAATAGAGCTTGGTGAGGTTATTGAACCTTTACTTCAACTAGAAAGTAGCGTAGAGTAGAAGGATGTTTTTGTGGAACCTACGACGGTAGAAGAGGAAGTTAATGATGATGATCATGAAGCTTCGGATCAAGCTACTATTGAACCTCGTAGGTCGACAAGGGCGCGTACTACTCCTGAGTGGTACGACAACCCTGTCTTGGAGGTCATGTTGTTGGACATCAATGAACCCACGAGCTATGAAGGAGCGGTGATGGGCCCGGATTCCAAGAAATGGTTAGAGGCCATGAAATCCGAGATGGGATCCATGTATGAAAACAAAGTATGGACTTTGGAAGTATTACCTGAAGGGCGAAAGGCCATTCAGAACAAATGGATCTTTGAGAAGAAGACGGGCGCAGACGGTAATGTCACTGTCTATAAAGCTCGACTTCTGGCAAACGATTTTTCACAAGTTCAAGGAGTTGACTACGATGAGACATTCTCACCCGTAGTGATGCTTAAGTCTGTAAGAATCATGTTGGCAATAGCTGCTTATTTCGATTATGAAATTTGGCAGGTGGATGTCAAAACATCGTTCCTCAATGATTTCCTTGAGGAAGAGTTGTATATGATGCAACCAGAAGGTTTTGTCAATCCAGAGAATGCTGACAAAGTTTGCAAACTCTAGCGATCCATTTATGGACACAGCAAGCATCTCGGAGTTGGAATAAGCGCTTTGATGAGGTGATCAAAGCGTTTGAGTTTATACAAGTGTATGGAGAAGCTTGTATTTACAAGAAAGTGAGTGGGAGCTCTATAGCGTTTCTAATATTATATGTGGATGACATATTGCTGATTGGTAACAATATGGAAATTCTGGAAAGCGTGAAGGAATATTGAACAAGAGTTTTTCAATGAAGGACCTAGGAGAAGTTGCTTTCATATTAGGCATTAAGATCTATGGAGATAGATCGAGACGCTTAATAGCACTTTCACGGAGCACATACCTTGATAATGTTTTGAAGAAGTTCAAAATGGATCAGTCTAAGAAGGGGTTCTTGCTTGTGGTACAAGGTGTGAAGTTGAGTAAGACTCAATGCCTAGTGACTGCAGAAGATAGAGAAAAGATGAGTGTCATCCCCTATGCTTCAGCCATAGGCTCTATCATGTATGCAATGCTGTGCACAAGACCCGATGTCAGCCTTGCCATAAGTATGGCCGGAAGGTTTCAAAGTGATCCTGGAATGGAACACTGGGAAGCGGTCAAGAATATCCTTAAGTACCTGAAAAGGACTAAGGAAATGTTTCTCGTTTATGGAGGTGATGAAGAGCTCGTCGTAAAGGGTTACGTCAATGCAAGCTTTGACACTGATCCATATGATTGTAAGTCACAAACCAGATATGTATTTATTCTCAACGGGGGAGCGGTAAGCTGGTGTAGTTCCAAGCAAAGTGTGGAAGCCGATTCTACATGCGAAGCGGAGTACATCGCAGCCTTGGAGGAGGCAAAGGAAGATGTCTGGATGAAGCAGTTCATGACAAATCTTGGAGTAGTGCCTAGTGCACTGAATCCAATGAACCTGTTCTATGACCACACTGGTGCCATTGCTCTGGCCAAGGAACAAAGGTTTCACAAGAGGACCAGACACATAAAGCGACGCTTCAACTCCATCCGCAATTACATCGAGAAGAAGGACATAAATTACAAAGTGCACACGGATCTGAATGTTGCAGACCCATTGACTAAACCTCTTCCAAGGGCTAAACATGATCAACACCAGAACTGCATGGGTGTTCGATTCATTATAGTGTAAATCACATACTGATGTGAACTAGATTATTGACTCTAGTGGAAGTGGGAGGCTGTTGGAAATGTGCCCTAGAGGCAATAAATAAAGTTTTATTATTATATTTCCTTGTTCATGATAATCGTTTATTATCCATACTATAATTGTATTGATTGGAAACACATTACATGTGTGGGTAAATAGAAAACACTTTGTCCCTAGTTTTCCTCTAGTGAACTAGCTCGTTGATCAAATATGATAAAGGTTTCCTAGCCATTGACATGTGATCTCATTTGATAATGGGATCACATCATTAGGAGAATGATGTGATGGACAAGACCCAAGCTACAAACGTAGCATATGATCGTGTCAATTTATTGTTACTGTTTTCTGCATGTCAAGTATATGTTCCTATGACCACGAGATCATGTAGCTCACGGACACCGGAAGAGTGCCTTGTGTGTATCAAACATCGCAACATAACTAGGTTACTATAAAGGTGCTCTACAGGTATCTCCAGAGGTGTCTGTTGAGTCCCGGATGAGATCTTGGACATCACGAAGAGCTCCGGAATGGTCCGGAGGTAAAGATTCATATATAGGAAGTCCAGTTTTGGTCGCCAGAAAAGTTTCGGGCTCATCGATAGTGTACCGGGAGTGCCGGTAGTGTACCGGGAGACCACCGGGAGGGGTATTTCGACCCAAGAGGCTACATGGGATGTGGGAGGATGAATACCAGCCCTTAGTGGGCTGGTGGAAGTCCCACACAAGGCCCATGCGGCTGGGAAGAAAAATGCAAAAGGAAAAAGGTGGAAAAAGGCAAAAAAAGGCTAAGATAAGGAAGGAGTCCTAATCCTACTAGGAGTGGAGGAGGAGGACTCCTCCCTCTTGGTTCGGCCGAAGCCTAGGGCTGGATCCTTGAGGGCCAAGCCTCCTCCTCCTCTTCTCCTATATATACTAGAGGTTTTTAGGGTTTTGGCACAAGATTTTCATCCACGTGCTACCCATTCCTCCAGTGCATAGTTTCTCCTCTAGATCGGATTTCTACAGTGCTTAGGCGAAGCCCTACCGGAATAGCTCCACCACCATCGCCGGAGCATCGTCACGCTACCGGATAACTCTTCTATCTCTCCGATCCCTCTTGCTTGATCAAGAAGACGAAGATCATCATCAAGCTGTACGTGTGCTGAACGCGGAGGTGTCGTCCGTTCGGTGCTTGGTCGGGACGGATCGTGATTGGATCGCGGGACGCTCGAGGATTTGGATCGCGAAGACGTTCGACTACACCAACCGTGTTTCTTAACGGTTCCCACTTAGCGATCTACAAGGGTACGTAGATCCACTCTCCCTCTCGTAGATGCTCATCACCATGGATAGGTCTTGTGTGAACGTAGGATTTTTTCCCCATGCGACGTTCCCCAACACTTCTCGCATCTTGCGGTTGCACACATTCTGATGGAACACGCTGATAACAGCGGTAGGATGGATTTCTTGGATGTTGAGATGCACGCGGCTGAACCTTTGGATGTACTTGCGTAAAGTTTTGCCCTCCTTCTGATGGATGATGTGTAGGTCACTTTCTTGGCCAGGAGCTTGATGACCTCCTGTGAAGGCGCCAACAAACTCGTGGCACAAGTCTGACGCGGAGGCGATTGACCCATCTAGCAAGTGCATCAACCACGACCTGACGTTGGGCTTAAGCACCAACGGGAAGTAGTTGGGGAGTATCTTGTCATCACGACCCCCGGCAGCTTGCACCGCAATGGTGTTGATGCTTAGGAATTCTGACAGATGAGTCTTGCCGTCATACTTATCCGGGACTTCTGGCTTGAATGTGTGAGAGTTGGGCCACTGGACTTGCCGTAGCTCACAGGTAAATGCTATACAACCCACCTCGTAAGGTAGGTTGACAGGATACCCTAGCGTAGACTTGTCTAGAGTGGGCCCCGCACGCCTATCCGACTGGAGGTGCGCTTCCGCTACCGCTCGATTACAGTTCGAGCATCTTCCTTGCCAAGTTCCCGAAGAACCTGACGTCGATCGCGGCATGTCCGTGGGTCGGACGATGCCGTCGAGTAGTCATCGTGAGCGTTGGTCCGTCGAGTCGGTGACTGGTGCCATTGTTGTGGAGGAGAATGTGCCGAGGTCGCGCCGCCACCGGTCTTCTCTCCACTGGTACGAACCGGCTCGGTGGACTGAAACTTATCTATGAGGCTGAGGAGGGTCTGAATGGTGGCTCTCCATTCATCGAGCTTCTCCGCAGCTGGCGGGAAATTTAGGTGTACCTGCGCCCGCGCCATCGCTTCCTCCGACGTGGTCGGTAACGAACGGCGCAAGGAGCGCGAGGTGCTCTGACTCCTAATCGTGTTAGAAGGAGCACCGCCGCCGTCCTACGTCAGCACGCCACTCCTGCCTACATGTTGGTGAGCAAGCTGGTCCCGCGCATCTTGGAAAGGATGTGCATGAGCTTTCTCATGGGGACGCTGAGGATTGTGGGCGCCTTGCACAGCCCTCCGCACGCGTCTGAGAAGGGTGTGGCGTAGGGGCTGGCATGGGTGCCCTGGAGGATACCCTTCTATCCCTGAAGTTTGTCGTACGACCCGCATGCGGCACCACTCCGTCTTGAGACCCAGGGGCACAGGCGTTCCCGCAACTGTCATGGGCGTCTCCAAGGCGAGTGTCGCCACTAGTTTGGCCTTGATCACCAAGCGTCGCGGAGGTTCCAAACCTCAGGCGCCTCCTCCTCCACCCGCGTCTCGCCCTCTCTTGTCTGTGCAGATACAGGGATGGTGGACATGGATGGACCAGCTGCCGTCGGGCCCCTCTTCTTGGGAGCCATGGCGATGGAATTGGCACGCTGATTACCAGTAGAACACAAAGAAGTTTGTGGGCATTGATGCTCAGATTGCTTCCTCCCTTGGTCTTTTCTTGATTCAGTGGAATGGTGGGATGAAGTGGCCCGGACCAACCTTACTCGTCCACGTACGAGAGATCGGTTCCATCGACTGACATGTGATTTTGTTGCATAAAGATGGCTGGCGGGTGTCTGTGTCTCCCACTTTAGTTGGATTGGATTCGAAAAAGGCGGTCCTTGAGAAGGTTGAAAACCAATTTTTGTATCCCCGTTGTGGTTTTGCGTAGGTAAGAATCATTCTTTCTAGATACCCATAGCAGCAACGTAAATCATGCAATAACAATTAGAGGACGTCTAACTTGTTCTTGCAGGGTATGTTTTGATACGATATGGACAATTACATGATGAGATATATGTGATGTGTGAGATGATCATGTTTTGTACAGAATATCACGACTTGCATGTCGATGAGTACGGCAACCAGCATGAGCCATAGTTTTTTTTTGAATTATTGTATGACCTGCGTGTCAACCATTAAGCTCTATGTAATGCTTTACTTTATTGCTAAGTGGTAGCAATAGTAGTAGAATCATGGTGAGTGCGACAACCCCTATGGGTACATGTTGATGGAGATCATGGTGTCATGCCGATTATAATGTTGATCATGCCGGTGCTTTAAAGATGGAGATCAAAAGCACAAGATCATGGCCATATCATGTCACTTATGATTTGCATGTGATGTTAATAATTTTATGCATCTTATTATGCTGAAGACGACGGTAGTATTATAAGGTGACCCCTCACTAAAATTTCAAGATAAAATTGTGTTCTCCCCGAGTGTGCATGGAAGCACATTTGCTCCCTTGGTGGTTTTGGTAATTAATAACAACATATATGTCATTGAACTAATGTTTCCACTAAGCATGTTTCAGGAAAAGTTCAATGATGGGTTGGCAAAAGGATTGTGGAATACCCCAAGATGCAAGGAAATAGTTTGGCAAAGCTTCAAGCAAGAGGACTCTACATTTTACTTTGTGATAAATCACTTTGAGTCTAGAGGAAAGCCAATACTATCATAAGGGGGTAAGGTACTGTTGGTGAACAAAATGCTCATACGTGCACAAGTGATAGTCACCACATACATCCACAAGCTCTGTCACAAAAGTCTGTCCTAAGCCAACTATCCAAAATTGGTGCAACCAACACTTTCCACTCGGTGCCACCAATTATCAGCCTCAGACAGACTCAGCCAAACCCTAGCCATTCGATGCAACCAATTCTACTTCGGTGCCACCGAGTTTGGGTTGCCAACTTCCTGCTATGCAAATTCACGAAATCGGTACCACCTAGTTTGTTGAATCGACGTCACCAAGTTTGGCAATCTGACCGTTGGTGACCTTATCGGCGCAACCGAGATTTATATATCGGTCTCACTGAGATTCAAAAGTTTTTACCTTTAAGGAAACTCGGTACCACCAAGATTAACACATCAGTGTCACCGAGTCCGACTTATTAGGTGTAACGGTTGGATTTTTGGAGATGCCTATATATACCCCTCCACCACCACCTACTCTAAAAAGAAGCACTTTGAATAGATCCCCACCTATCCTATCAGATTTTCTGAGAGAGAGCCACCTACTCATGTGTTGAGATCATGCCATTCCATTCCAACCATATGAATCTTGATCTCTAGCCTCCCCAACTTGCTTTCCACCCAATCAATCTCTTCCACCATAGCCAAATCTGTGAGAGAGTTATTGTGTGTTGAGGAGTCTATCATCTTGAAGCAGAAGAGCAAGGAGTTCATCGACATTATCAAACCTATTACCTTTTGGAGGGTGTTCCCTCCTAGATTAATTAGGTGTCGCTTGGGAGCCTCCTACTTTGTGTTGTGGAGTGAACCAAGAAGTTTGTTAGGGCAAGGATATCACCTACTTCGTGAAGATCTACCCCGAGTTAGGCTAGTCCTCCATGGACGTAGGACATCATGGTATAGTCAAGGTTGCTTCTTCATGGAACCCTCCGTGGACTCTCTCGATCGTTACCCTACGTGGGTTGAAGACTCCATAAACATGGACGTACGATAGCACCACCTATCGGAACCACGGGAAAAATCATCATGTCTCCTATTGTGTTTGATCTTCCTACCCTTCCTTTACTTACATGCTTGTCTTTACCTTCCGCCGCTATACTCGTAGACATGCATGTGTCGGGTGTACTTGACTTGCTATGAATGCTAAAATCTGCCAACACTTAAAATTGGGAAAAGTTAGTTTTTTATTTGGTCAAGTAGTCTAATCACCCCCCTATAGACCTACTTTTGATCCTACAAGTGACATCAGTGCTTTGGTCTCCATTGCATTGATTTCACAACCTAGGAGAGTCTGGCATCTAGTGAGGGAAATTATCACCGTAGAGGTCCATACTTTGATGACACTAATTTTGCTAGTTGGAAGCAGAAAATGAAAATGCATCTTCTTGGTCATAACCCCGATGTTTGGGTTATTTTTCATGTTGTATTGTAAGGTGAATTCTTTGTGGATGGAAGGGGACCGGATCACGAAGTGGCTGCGAAAGAATTGAAAATGTTGCAACTCAATGCTCAAGCATGTGACATTCTCTTCAACTGCCTATGCCCTGAAGAATTCAACAAAATCAGCCGTCTTGAGAATGCAAAAGAGATTTGGGATACTTTGGTTGATATGCATGAAGGTACCAAATCTTTGAGAGAATCCAAGTTGGATGTTCTTCAAAGTCAGCTTGACAAGTTCAAGACGAAGGATGGTGAAGGAGTCGCTTAGATGTACTCTAGGCTAGCTCTCACCACCAATGAGATTGTTGGCTTAGGAAACCAAAGAAATGATCGACAAATTCATCATCAAGAAGATACTTTGAGCCTTGGATGATCGATATGACACCGTATGCACATTGATCCAAATGATGCCCAACGACAAAGATCTCAATCCAATAGAAGTGATTGGAAGGAGTGTTGCTCATGAGATGACACTCAAGGACAAGGAAGAGCTTCACCACAAGTCTAGTGGTGCTTATAAATCCACAAGTGATGCTCCTGCAACTTCAAGCGAAGACCTTGTCACAAATGAAGAGATAAGTCTCATGGTCAAGAAATTCAACAAGTCCTACAAGAATAGAAGCAAAGATCAAAGCTCCAACTCAAGATATGAAGAGAAGCGTTCGTCAAGTCGTGACCAAAACTGCTACAATTGTGGGAAGCCCGAACACTACTCCAATGAGCGCACGGCTCCTTACAAAAGGAAAGAAGAGTCGCCGAGAAGATGAAGCTCAAGAGACGAGTCACCTCAAAGAGAGAGAAGGAGTAGGGATGATCGTTATGAACAAAGACACTCAAGGAGAAGTAGGGACTCGGAGAATAAGGACAAGTACACCAAGATCTACTCAAGAAGAAAACATCAAGCTCATGTTGGTGAATGGGTTTCCGGCTCTGAACCCGACAACCACTCCGAGAGAAGCTACCACTCCAACTCCGACTATAGTCAAGATGAAGGTGTTGCCGGACTTGCACTAGTGATAGCCGACTCCTAAGAAATATTTGATTCACCAAATGAAGGGAGTGGATGTTGCTTCATGGCTAAAGGCCCCAAGGTATCACGCCTCGATTATCTTCATTTCAATAGTGACGAGGATGACTTGTTAATTGAAGATGACTTGCTATTTTGACAAATCTAATAATGTTAGTCAAGATGAACTTGCTAGTAATCACTCTAGTCTAGATAAGTCATGTTATGATGATAAGTTGGAAATAGAATGACTAACTCAAGAACTAAACACTCTTAAGTCAGCTCATGAGTCTACTCTACAAGATCATAGAGCTCTTGAAAGGACACATGAGAAGCTCCGCTTCGAGAAGGTCAATTTAGAGAAAGAGCATGAGTTCCTTAAAGCTATTAGTGACGGTCTTCGAAAGAAGACTTCCTCTTATCTAGACAAATGATTCCTCTTGTCTACGTTCATGCCACAAGTTAAGACTAAGCAAACTAGTAACAAAGGCAAGAATGGTTCTTCAACTAGTAGCAATAAAAATGATAAATCCAATGATATTGCTTCTAGTAGTTCTATTGATCCCACTAACTCTTCTCTTAGCCAAGTTACACTTGAGCAAGAAAATGAACTTTTAAAAGGCATTATAGAGAAAGGTATCTACAAGAATCTTGAAGGGTGCAAACAATTTGAAGAGATTGTACACAAGCACGGAGGATACCGGAAGAACCTCGGTGTTGGCTACTTCAACGCTAATGGAGTTGAATGGGAAGATGGTCAATACCCCAATCCCAAGTTTGTTCCTCAAAAGGAGAAGTATGAAAATACTCTCCCCAAGGGAATGAAAGCTCAAGATGAAATTCCACCACAAGACCCCAAGCTCAAGGGTAAGAACAAGCTTCAAGAGGACATTGACTTATATGAAGATGAATCCCAAGCTTTGGTGAAGTGGGTTCCCATGGCTACTAGAAGCTCAACTTCTACAAGTGCTACTTCAACACCAAGGATCCCCATCAACCTGATGTGGGTCCCCAAGAATAAGAACTAAAGAAGTTCTTGAGGGGTGACTCCGCCAATGAAATCCACTCATATTCATTATTGACAAGAACTTGTTGCAATCAACATCAACATCATGCAATAGTTCAAGGAGTCGCACATTCCCTCAAAGGTAAGCAAGGGACAAGGTAATCAACAAGTCAATGGACATCATCATATATGCTTTGCACTCCATATCCATAGATATCCTTGTATTTGTCTCTTGTGTGTTGGGACTAACCCATGTACGTGAGAAGAGTAATGAAACTACAAGGATGCTCCCAACTCATGGTGATCTTCATCAACTTTGAGCATCCACCACTACTTCACCTACATGAAGTCTTGATTGACAAAACCCAAGGTTAGTTTATCCCTCCTATGAGGGGATGTCACATCAAGGGGGATCTTTACTCTAAGACTTGAGTCAAAGCATCTCATAGTATGTGACAACATTAAATGATTTATGTAAAAGTGGTAACCCCACTTGTGCTTAAACGATGAGTATGACCTATGATCAAGTATTCTTACTTGGCTCCTAAGTCGATATACTCATATATAGATGACTTCATCATTGTCAAAATGCTTGTTAGATGGTAGTGAGTTTGTGCATGTTTGCCATGTTTGCATTGGACATCTTATTGTGTGAGCATGTTGGTCTGTATTTATTTACTCATTAGAGGAAATCTAATTGTTGCTATTTGGGCTTTGATTTTTCATTTGCCAATTGGATGTGCAAGAATGGCAAGGACCACTCCTCTAGCTATCTATGCGTTCTCACCTCATGTTCTATTCATGTTGCATCACAAAATTAGAACAAGTAGTTTTCGATCTCTCCGTGTGAGGAGCACTCGGAGTTTCGTATCGACAAAGGACTGACCATTAAAACCTCCTAAGTGTATCTCGGTAGAACCAACAAAAAATTCTCAGTCTCATCGAATGCCTAGGGTTGATCTGGTTTTCAATCTCGGTACTACCAATTCCATATTCTCGGTTACACAAAGTTTCCCTATTTGCTGACAGTTGAGAAACTTGGTGCCACCGAAAATTTAGAATCGGTGTCACCGACAGTGTGGGTATAGATGTCATGGACCCGATGCTTTGAAATTCAATCCTCAAACCGTCGCGCCCCAAAACCCTAAGCCACCAAAAAGGACCCCATTGTCATCGCGTTTACTTCCTGGAGCGTCTCCGCCGCTGGGAATCACCGTCGCTGACAAAATCTTCTTCATCGTCGCCGCCATAGAGGATCCATCACCGAGATAGGGTATGGATTCGGCCCCTCTTGCGCTCCAACCTTCAATTATTGCGCATTAGGGGTTCTCCATTATCTAGCCAGCGTTTGAGATTGATCTGTCCACGAGATACTTCATTAGTCTAGCGAATCGAAGAATTGTAGGTTTAGTTGCCTGCAAAGTTGCATTTCAGTGATACCGAGCCAGAAAAATCGGTTCCACCTATTTACCTTTTGTGCTACTGAGGATAGAACTCGGTGAGACCGAGTGACAGTTTTCGGTCTGACCAAAACTGTTGCCAAGTTTCAGTTAAGAGTTCTGTGCGTCTCGGCAACACCGAAATGTTTGACTCGGTGACACTGAAATCCAATTTTGTTGTGAACTACATCTATGATTTTTCTGTTCAAACTTTCAAAAACCAATTGCATTTTTAATGACTTATCCCATTCTACTCTTCTATAGTCTATTCATGGGGTCAGATATGTCAGATGCTAAGGACAGCCAGAACTTGCAGGAGAAGAACATGGACATGAGTTCAGGCACTAGCCCTGGGTCCAGCTCATATTCAGATCCAAGCACCCATAGTTCACATGGGTTTCCCAAGGATGCAACATGGACTAGGAAGAGAGTGAGTTCACATGAGGAAGGTTCAGATTTTGTGCCAGAGGAGGTTCTTGCTAAGAAGCAAGAGAAGGCTACCAAGAACTCAGCCAATGATGCCACCTCTTCTATGAGGGTGGTCAGCAAGACATATGCACCTACAGAGACTATGAGAGCACCTAAGAGTGCTAGGGCTACCATGACCATTGAGCCCCCAAGGAAGTCTTTGCCTAAGAAGGCGGGAGAGAAGAAGGCTAGGAAAAGGATCATTCGTGTTGTTGGCAGGCCTACCTCAATGTTTGAGGACCCTGAGGAGGCTGCAGGTGCTGCTACTGAGGAGGAGGAGGAGGAAGTGCATGTTGTCATGGCCCCTTCCAAGAAGAAGTAGAAGAAGTTGTTGGCAGATGCTATGCCAAAGCAAGGTCCCTCTAAGAGCACCAAGTCTGCACCTATGAAGGCTGCTGCAGTGAAGTCCAAGAGGACTACCAGAGACATTCCAGGTTCTGAGAAGAACAAGGGATCCACTTTCAGAGAAGTTGATGATGATGCTTTGTCCGCTTTGATGAAACTCAGACCTCAACTTCTAGAGCATAATGCCAACCATCCTATTGCTGTTGATATGAAGAAGAAGAAGGATGCATGATTGAGAGAGTGGAGTGCTATTGATCCTTACTCTCAGAGGAAGAAGACATTTGTGGACTACATATTCTACACCAAGGAGCAACAGGATTTCTATGAGACTGTGCTGCTTGACAAGAGTCCAGCTGTGAGTGATATGAGATATGTTGACTTGAAGTACATCAAGGAGAATGAGAACTACTTCTCATGTGTCCAAGACAACTTCCAGTGCATTGGCATTGATCAGTTTGTTGACAATGAGTTCACTACATGGAATGACGAGATGATCATGCAATTCTACTCCACTGCTCACTTCTATGGAGATGGTAGGATTCTCTGCATGACAGCAAGAGCAAGATACGAGTCTACAGTTGATGAATGGGCTGCCATATTAGGAGTCCCAGAGGCATAGGATGGAGATATATGCGTATATTCAGAGTCCAAGGCAAGCTACAATGCCATGAAGGACATGTACAATGCCATCCCTGTTCCATAACTTCACTCCCATAAGCTAGGATCTATCTATCACCTCCAGGCAGGTCTCCGCACCATTAACACTATTCTGAGGCATACCTTGATGCCCAAGTCAGATAACGAGAAGATGATTCGAGGCTACTCCATCAACTTGCTGATTCACATTGACCGGAACCAGAGATTCAGAGTGATGGATCAGACAGTGGAGACTATGAAGAGGGTTGCTGCTGATTAGAAGCGCTCATGCTGCTATGCACCCTAAATTCAGATGCTCATCAACTCCAAGCTTGAGAAGCACATCTTTGCTCTAGACAAACCCCACATTCCCCACAACCAGATTTCAAGGACAACGTTGTGGTGATGGACCCAGACCATCCCACATCAGCTACAACTCAGGCTCAGGCACAGGCAGAGGCAGCTAGAGCCATTAGTGCTCAAGTCCCTAGATCTAGGAACGAGCAGATGGATCTCTTGATCTCTACACTCATGGACATGCAGAAGGATATCAATAGCATACTGGAAGATCAGAAGAGCCTTGTGAACATCTTTGAGGATAGAGTGAAGACCCTCAGTGACAAGGTGGATGGGCTAACCAAGACCGTCAACAAGCTCAAGAAGGAAGTAGATGAAGCTCCTATCCGTCGCACCTCTTCAAAGTCTGATTCTTCTGACGATGATGAGGATTGTGCACCTGTCAGGACAACTGCCCAGTTTAGGACACATGCCAGGACACCTATAATGCCAGCTCTGGAGATGAGACCTTCGTCATCTGCTCTAGCTATAATGTCTTCAGCTCCAACAACTCCTCCAGTGCCACCAGTTGCTACTCCAACTCCGTCCAGGACATCAACAGAGGTTTTTGCCGACGCAGTTCTCTTGACTCCGACATCGACCACCAGAGGACATCAGCCACAAGAGGATGATTAGCTATATCCCTTGGATCTTTTTGGTAACTTGTTGCCGAAGGGGAGAAGTTGTATATAGATCTTTAGGCTTCGAGTGAGAGAGAGCGTTTGGTTTTACCGCTGTTTTAAAAACATTTGGTCTTTTGGTTTGGATGTGTTATACTTTTGTTCGTGTTTGATCATACGCTTTGATGTGTGTTGCTACTATTTTCTATCCTTTTGTTGGTTATGTGATGATCATTCACTTTGCTTGATGTGTTGTGCTATGATATTAACTCTTATTATTCTCACACACCACCAAATTGTATGTGACATGGAAGAAGTGCCCCATGTATCTAATCGATTGTGCATTTGCATTCAAACGCAAATTTAAAAATAATGCACAAATTTAGGGGGAGCTCTTGCTTATCACATACTTGTCAATGCGATGATTATATACATTGATTATATCATATGTCAAAGCTTTAATCTATATGTTGTCATCAATTACCAAAAAGGGGGAGATTGAAAGCACATTTTCTCCCTTGGTGGTTTTGGTAATTCATAACAACATATATGCCATTGAACTAATGTTTCCACTAAGCATGTTTGAGGAAAAGTTCAATGATGGGTTGGCGTAAGGATTGTGGTATACTCCAAGATGCAAGGAAATAGTTTGGCAAAGCTTCAAGCAAGAGGACTCTACCTTTTACTTTGTGAGAAATCACTTTGAGTCCATAGGAAAGCCAATACTATCAAAAGGGGGTGAGGTACTGTTGGTGAACAAAATGCTCATATGTGCACAAGTGATAGTCACCACATACATCCACAAGCTCTTCCACAAAAGTCTGTCCTAAAAAAATATCCAAAATCGGTGCAACCAACACTTTCCACTCGGTGCCACCGATTCTCAGCCTTAGACAGACTCAGCCAAATCCTAGCCATTCGGTGCAACCGATTCTACTTTGGTGCCATCGAGTTTGGGTTACCAACTTCCTGTTATGCAAATTCACAAAATCGGTACCACCGAGTTTTTTTAATTGGCGTCCCTGAGTTTGGAAATCTGACCATTGGTCACCTTATCAGTGCAACTGAGTTTTATATATCGATCACATCGAGATTCAAAAGTTGCTACCTTTGAGGCAACTCGGTACCACTGAGATTAACACATCGGTGTTGCCCAGTCTGACTTATTAGGTGTAACGGTTGGATTTTTGGAGATGCCTATATATACCCCTCCACCACCACCTACTCGAAAGAGAAGCACTCTAAACATATCCCTACCTATCCTATCAGATTTTTTGAGAGAGAGCCACCTACTCATGTGTTGAGATCATGCCATTCCATTCCAACTATATGAATCTTGATCTCTAGCCTCCCCAACTTGCTTTCCAACCAATCAATCTCTTCCACCACAGACAAATCTGTGAGAGAGTATTGTGTGTTGAGGAGTCTATCATCTTGAAGCACAAGAGCAAGGAGTTCATCAACATTATCGAGCCTATTACCTTTTGGAGGGTGGTGCCTCCTAGATTGGTTAGGTGTCGCTTGGGAGCTTCCTACTTCATGTTGTGGAGTTAACCAAGAAGTTTGTATGGGCAAGGAGATCGCCTAATTTGTGAAGATCTACCTCAAGTTAGGCTAGTCCTCCATCAATGTAGGCCACCATGGTATAGTCAAGGTTGCTTATTCGGGGAACCCTTTGTGGGTAGAGCCCTCCGTGGAGTCTCGTGACCATTACCCTCCATGCGTTGAAGACTCCATAAACATGGACGTACGATAGCACCACCTATCGAAACCATGGGAAAAATCATCATGTCTCCTATTGCGTTTGATCTTCCTACCCTTCCTTTACTTACATACTTGTCTTTACTTTCCGCTGCTATACTCATAGACATGCATGTGTAGGGTGTACTTGACTTGCTATGAATGCTAAAATCTGCCAACACTTAAAATTGGGAAAAAGTAGATTTTTATTTGGTCAAGTAGTCTAATCACCCCTCTCTAGACCTACTTTCGATCCTATAGTGCACCATTGTGAAAGATTGTCATTTCGAAGCACCACGTGATGATCGAGTGTGATAGACTCTACATTCACATATAACGGGTGCAAGCCAGTGTTGCACATGCAGAACACTCGGGTTAAACTTCACGAGCCTAGCATCCACAGACATGGCTTCGGAACACAAGAGACTCAAAGGTCAAACATGAGTCATGTAGTAGATATGATCAACATGGAGATGTTCACCATTGAAACCACCTCATCCCACGTGATGATCGGACTTGGGTTGGTGAATTTGGTTGATGTAGCACTCGGATGAACGGAGGGATGTAAATTTGAGTGGGAGTTTTTTAAAGTAATATGATTAACTAAACTCATTATCTTTAACAATAGCCTTAGTAACCTTTGCAAATTTATGGTGTAGATCAATGGCTCGCGCAGTAGTTCCCCTGAATTTCAATGCATTCTTAGAGAAAGCCAAGTTGAAAGATGATGGAAGTAACTTTGTAGACTGAGCCCGTAATCTGAGGATTATTCTCACGGCTTCCCAAAAGGCTTATGTTCTTGATGCACCGCTCGGTGAACCACCCGCTCCCGTGTCGTCTAAAGACGCTGTGAACACCTGGGAGGCACGTTCTGGAGATTATTCAATAGTTCAATGTGCAATGTTGTATGGATTAGAACCGGGACTTCAAAGACGTTCTGAACGTCATGGAGCATATGAGATGTTCCAGGAGTTGAAGTTTATCTTTGAGAAGAATTCCTGGATCGGGAGGTATGAGACCTCCGATAAGTTCTATGCTTGCAAGATGGAGTGCGCAGAGTGAGGGAGAAGGAAGAGAGGCTCACTGCGAGCTTGTAGGCGAGCAAAGCGGGCGCGGGGGAGGCTCGGGGTAGCGGCTCAATATGGCGGTTCTCCAGCGCGTTCCGAGGAAGAAGATGAAGGCACGGAGGCAAGATCACGCCCGAGGTCGGAGTGGACATGGTGGTTGATGGTGGATATCTAGACAATGTTGTGGGTCGAGGGGGGCTCGGTGGCCGTGGCTATGCCGGGGCCATGGCGACAACGGCGTCCGACCGAGCACGTGGGGGGAGGAAAACAACACGGGGGAGAGAGGGGATGGAGCTAGCTAGGGTTAGGATTTGCCCCGGGGTCGAGGGTGTCCTTGTAGACGTCGGCGAGCCAGCGGATGGTCGCTGCAACGTCGGCCTCAGCTGCAGGCATGCATCTCGTGCACAGGTCTCCTCTGGTGAACAAAGGAGGACGACGAGGCCAGGTGGGCTAGGTCAGCCTGCTAGGCTAGTCACTGTGGACTAAGGCCCAGTCTGGCCTGGCCATGCTCTCTTTTCTTTATTTTTCTTTTTGTTTTATTTAATGCTTTTGTTTTGATTTAATATGAGCACTAAAAGAATTTTGCAAACTATGGGATAGGGTCCAATATTTGCATTGCAATATTTGTACCGCCACAAAAAGTTTGAGGGCCATTTGAAAAGTTTGAGAATTTGCATATTCAAAAGGCATTTAATTAATTTGTTTGCCCTCTATTTTAATCGTTTCGAGGCATTAAAATACTTTATAAAATGTTGGTCCCAAATTTATAAATATTAGGTGAATATTTGTAACGCGGACATGATTTTTGTTTTCCGGTTTGCAAAACTATTTAATCCACTTATTATTTGAGTTTGAATTTCAATAGGAATTTGAAATGAGATAGGATTCAAATGTGATCAGACATTGTTTAGCAAAATCATAGCTTAACCTCGTGGTCACCGTAGCTTAATTACATGCATCAGTGTAGCTGATAATCAGGGGGTGTTACACTCGACGAACCCATAGTTCGGCCCATGCAGACCGATCACTTCAGACCGATAGCCCCTAATCCAGGACACCGTGAGTAGCCCCGTGAAATAGTCTCAAACCATAGAGGATGAACACACTCTTTGGACTTCGTACGTCTACGGCTTGGCAGGCAAGTTTCCTTGAATCATAGTGTTCGGATCCAAAGTCCTCGCACTGAATCGATTTCGAAGGGTCACCATCAAGGTATAAACGATTAGCTTCACAAATGACAACTTTAATTGAATCGTCACCACTTAAAATTTGTTTGGGCCAGTCATAATGAATTACCTCGCGCTTCGAGGCATTGCTTTACTAGATCATTCCAACAAAAGTGGAGATCGTGCCCCGGGTTTTAGGGGATATCATCAAAAGTATTTGTTTCGACCAAGGAAGGTTTAATGGTTGTAAGGAACATGGCAATTTGCACGATTTAGTGTAGGGGCATTTGGCCTTTCACCATATTATAGGAACAAAATATTTAATACATTATTTTCACCATTCCTTCTTCACACGCGCCATAGCCAACACCTTCATAGCTCAAGCACACAGATCCCCTTCTCTAATCCACCTCACATCCCATCCTAGCTCCCTCCATCACTGACAAATGTCACTCGAAAGCTTCCACCATCACAGCTAGCACCGTCCTAGAGCTAAAGGATGCTGATTACCTCCCCACTAATGCCAAGTACCGGGCTCCAAATCCCAAACAGGTCACCCCAACCCCCAACCTAAGGGAATGGGTTATCTTTGTTTCCCACCTTGTCCGAGGCTTGGGCTTTCCTCTCCACCCATTCGTCGGGGTCTCCTATAATTCTATGGGCTTGACTTCCACCAACTGTCTCAAAATTCCATCCTCCACATAGCCTCCTTTATCACAGTGTATGAGGCATTCTTCGTGCAGAGCCTCACTTCGGCCTCTTGCTGAAGTTATTTTGCATCAAGCCGAAGTCCAGCGGTTCCCAACTAGCTGATTGTGGTGGAGCCTTGATTAGCAACATCCAGAAGATCATCTTCCCGAAAGGGGTCTTCATCGAGACCATCAAAATTTGACAAAAGGAGTGGTTCTATATTACAAAATCTCTCCTCGAAGGCCAAGCGGAGGTTCTTCCCTTTAACATCAGCCTCTCTGGAGAGGCTAGTCTACTAGAAGGAAAAAAGGAATCGATCGGGGTAACCTCGAGGAGATCGAACCTTTGCAAAGGAGGATCAACTTCGTCGTCAAGGCCCCGGTCCTCCTGCCCGACGTGATTGAAGTCATGTTTCATCGGTGTAGTCTGCCGCATCAAATCTGACTTGTCCCCATGTGGCAGTACATCGACAAGCATGAAGGCATGGTGAAGCATTTCTTCCACGTGATCTACAAGGCTATGTGGTCGGCTCTCATTAAGCCATCGGGGAACACCTTTCCCACCGTCGGAGCCGACCACAGTTATGACACCGACCACGACACGTCCAAGGAATACTGGGCCATCCGAGTTAAATAAAATTAAGTTCCTCTGAGGTAGTCGGAAGACTGGGCTTTGCCTTCTTCGCAGAGGCTTCTGCTTTTTCTTCGGGTTGTAACTTTGTTTTTGTTGAACTACTGGTCAAAGGTCTCGGAGCAGCAGTACCCTAAGGTTTATTAGTACTTGGGGGTGGAGCATGTCTTGGTGATCTTCTTGGTGACATCATAAACTTCATAGGAGAGGGGCTATTAACTGGCTTGTTGGGGATTGCAGGCCTATCATACAAAGGAATTTCATCAGCAACATCATCACTTGACTCATTAGACAATTCACAGGTAGCTTCTTCGATCTCTTGGCAACAACTTTTCTTCAGGGGACTGGAGGACAAATGGACTTATTGGTCTTTCTCGCCTTAGAAGCAAAGGCGAGTTTTTTCTTCTTTTGCACATCTTTATTGGTCAGTGCCACATTTTCGGCTTCGGTCTGCTTCTTCTTTGCCTGCCTGGCGTAGCACATGGCTTTCACCTTGTCTCTCTTTTCTACTTCCTTTAGGAAGTCAGTAGGACTCTTGATAGAATGAAGATGAGCGTTTTGCTTTAAAGGCCTGACTCTCACATCATCTTCATTGATGAGGCTTTCAGCAATGCATTTGTTCCACGGAGGAATGAAAGTGGATAGTATTTTATATTTCTCCCGCACATTCTCATGGAAGTACCATTTTATCTCCCAGTGGCAACGGATTCTTTGCAACCCGTGTTTGTGATCAATTGCGGATTCAAACGCTGGCAGAGTTGTCTATCCTTCGGGATTAGACATATCAACAACAGTATTCTTCTCTCTTCCACGACCACCTTTGTGAGGATTTCCATCAAAGAACATTGTCAGTGCATCTGTGACCAATTCATCCTTGAGATGACTGAATGTAGTGGGAACTTCTTCGTCAATTTCCTCGAATTCAACAACATTCTTTCTCTTTGATGCTTTGGGTGGTTTCGAAGGATTACCTCCTCGTGTCATTTTCCTTCGGCTAGACTTTCATGAAACTTGGGGAAATTCTTCCTCAGACTCAGAATGATCTTGAGAACTAGAAGCCATGAGCCACCTGTGAAAGAGAATAGATGCGATGGAAAATGAGATAGGGTGACAAGCATGCACAATGTGATTTTTTAGAGAAAATCATTTCTGAAGGGATATTATTCAATGAAGTAATGGAAAATATCCTCAATAAATTTTGATCTAACCATAGCTACATCTAGGCAGATTAAAGCTATCTAATCTTCAAAATAACAAGAAGTGAATAACGGATCGGATGGATAAGTAGGGGTAAGATCTACAAACCATACATATCAAAACCTAGTGATGCTGTCGGATTTTGGGCTCCACAAAACCCTTAAGGTTCAAACACAGGGGCGTGTGCGAAGGTTTCCTGTAGCCTCACCCAACCTAGCTCACTACTCGATGGATATGATGGAAAACTCGCACGATGACGAGACAGAAGATGAACATGGCAGTTTACCAAGGTTTGGGCCACTGCGAAGCGTAATACCCTACTCCTGCTTTGGTGGATTGCCTCTCGTGGAGGTTTGGGTGGAAGAACTAGTACAGTGTGCTTGAGCCTCCCGAGGGTCCTCAAGATGTGTTCTGTGCTGGCTATCTTGTGGTGGTGTGTGGAGTGGCTAAGTATTGGATTCGGTCCCCTCTACGGTGCGGCCTAGCCTCCATATATAGCGGAAGCCCGGGTCCTCTTCCCTTATCACAATGGCGGGAAGGGATCCCACAATGGCCAAATTTAAAGGGGGACAGAAGTACATCCACGCCCTGTCCAAAGGTGGTCTTCGCATGCAAAGTAGCTGTTGGTGACATAGTGGTGGGCTCGGCGATGACATCAGTCCTGCGGGGCTCGTGGTCGTGGTCTTGTTGAACCGGAAAGGAAACCTTTGGGCGGTGCTTTGGGAATCCGTGTACATCCTTGCCCCCTTTGCACCAAAGAGGAAACTGTGCCACCTGGCGCGTTGGCGCCTGCCTGTCCTTCCTTGCGTCACCTTTGACTCCTGAGGCCGGGCTCTGCATAGAGATCTCCGCCGCTCAGGAGGGGGCTGGGGAGGCCCATCCTTGCTGGTCTTGATGCGGTTCTTCCTCACAGGTCCGGGGTTCCTCGCGAGGGCCTTGTCTTGAGTAGTGACGTGCCAGGCCATGCCTGGCTGATGAAGTGGGCCATGTCCGGGACCGCAGGGAGGCAACATTGGGTACCCCCGTTCCCAAAACGCCGAAAGTAGCCCCACGGGCCCAAGGCACACTCGATCTAGCCTCAGGGAGGAACCCTGGGGATAGCCCGGAGTGTCGCGGGCCCCAGATGCCTCCTTGGCCAAGACTGGCGCACGTCATGCATCTGGCGTGGGGCATCCTTGTGGCCACCACCCGAATCAACAAAAACCAAGACATCCAGCGCCGGCCCATTATTCCTTTCCTCTTCTGCGCCCTTGCTCTTGCTCCCAGATCCCGACCACCCGCCGTATGGATCCCGCCGGCAAGTCGAAGCCGGAGGCGCAAGGTTCGGCCTCCGCTCCCATCTCGCTAGTGTTCTCCGAGTCCACCATCACCAAGGATGGTCACCTAGTCCCGGTGCTCCCGTCGACAGCGGACGGGACCAACGAGCATGGGCGGACCCTAATATGGGGCGGATCCTAAGTGAGGAGGCCTTTATCCAGGTTAGCTTGCCCCTTCATCCGCCACAACGTCTTCGCCGGGCTCGTCCCACCTTTCTCCATGTTTTTCGTCGCCATCCTCGATCACTACGGGATCCAGGCCATTCACCTTCAGCCCAACTCCATCCTGCTCTTGTTCATCTTCGCCTTTTACTATGAGGCATTCGTGGGCGTGAAGCCTTTGGTGGCCCTGTTCCAGCATTTCTTCAGTTTGCGCGTGCACGACGGTGCCCAACGGTCGGCATGCGTCCCCTTCGTCGTGGTGTAGAGCGGCAACATGCTCTTAAAGGCAGGGAAGAAGGTGGAGAACTTCCGTCATCGTTCGGTCTTCATGGATCTTGTGAGTCCCAACTCCTGCTTGGAGCTGCCGAAGGGGCTACCAGAGAAGACTGTTGCTTGGAGCTCCGCGAAGCTTTCTAACCCCTGGCCAAGCCCGTCCTGGGGTGGATCTCCCACGACATCAGCACCAGGAAGCTGATTGGGGGGGATGATAGTAAAGGAGTTCTTGACGGAGCGCCTAGCGCCCCTCCAGTCTCACTCAAGGCCCCTGTGGGACTATCACGGCAGCAGTGACAACCTCAGGCTTCGGTCCGTGCCCATAAGCCCTGAGGAGCTAGGCCGGGGTATGGCGACCCTGCTCAACGGCGACCCCAGTGATCTGCCCGAGGCCTGCGCCCGCTATACCTTCGCGACGCTGAGGCCCCTTTGGTTGCCAAGCTACCCACCTTTGATGAACCGGGGCTCTCTCCAGTCAAGGGACTTGGCTCCCCGGTGAAGGTGTCCTTCGGAGACACCTCAAACAGGGAGGATTCGGAGAATATGTTGGACGGCGACCCGGTGAGGACATCCCCCTGTCGCAGAGCATGCTCCTACGCGATCTTGAGGATGACGATGATGCTAGAGAAGTTTCTGCTGGGGGCTCTGCGTGTCCCGCCATGTTTACCAGGGGGCTCGTGCCACCCCTCGTGCCATGCGGTCCGCCTTCCTGACGACCTTCGGAAAGCGACGGGCCGAGTCTCCTTCGGTGCACCCTGCCTCAGCAGGCATGGTGGTTGAGGTGCCAACCTTGCCCCCCTCCGAGTTGCAGCCTGCGGGCCAAGTGGGCGAGGCCGCGACCACGGCGATCCCTCTGGCGACGGTGCTGCCATGTGCTGCCCCTGTCCCCCGCTGCGGTGGTGCCCTCACCAAGGGGGGCGAGGGCGTCGCCGTCACTAGAGCGGAGGGGAAAAGGAAGTGGGTCAACATCGAGGAGTAAGTACCCGGTTCGACCTTGCCTGCCCTTTGGTAGCTTGGGCGCTAATGATTCTTCCTTTGCCTGGCGACTAGGGATGTCCCCACACCGAAGATGAGGAAGAAGAAGGCGGGCGTCGAGCCGAAGGCGTCCTCCAATGCTCTGCCTGCTCCCATCGTGCGGACATTGCTTGACAAGGTGCCTACAGGCGAAGTGGCGAAGGCTTGCGAGGCAACCCTTCTGGCCACCATCACGAAGCCCCTAGAGCTCTCGATGCCCATTGGCAGGGTTGCTCATATTCCTAAGGGCGTGGTGGTGCCGCTGTCTAGGGGGGCAGCCCCTAAGGGCTAGCTTCCCATTGATCCTTCTGCGCCCGCTCTACCCTTGGTTGTTGAGCGGCCTCCGGAGCCTCCTGCTCCTCGTCCGTCCACTTCCCAGGAGGCACCACCTATGGTTGCGCAGACTCCTCCTCCGAAGGGGGCCTTGGTACCCCCGTTGCGTCGTCTTGATATCTTGGACGAAGTACGGGATGCCCTCGTGGGTGCTGACGACTACCTCACGAGCGGCCTTTTGGGGATCCTCTCCGGGTGGATTCGGGTCAATGCCTCTATCGTGGCGTCCTCCGTCCAAGCTAAGGCCGCCATGGCGTGGAGCGAGATGGAGGCCGCGTCGGCCAAAGCAGCCCTTGAGGCGGCGCTAGCCAGCACGGTGTCTGCTATAATGCGCCCCAATGAGGCGGAGTCCTGCTTGAAGGTCCTTCAGGAAGAGAAGTTCGTGCTTGAGGAAGAACGGCGTGGGAGGTGGGAGGTTCTCGAGACCTGCAAGGCCAAGCTTGCCAGATGGGACTCCGAGTTGTCCCAGGTGAAGGCTGATGGTGCCACCACGCGGGGGCGTCTGGACGTGCAGGAGAAGGATGCAGCCATGGAGAGAGCCCGACTCGAGACCGCGGAAAAGGCTTTTGCTGAGGCTGAGAGGAGAAGGGCTGCAGAGCTCAGTGCCGTTCCCCCGATCGAGCTCAGGATTCACCGGGCGCTCCATTCCCTCTGCCGGGAAGGGTTTCAGGAACCCCTGGTGGCTCCAGAGAGCAGCTTCACAGAGCTCGCTTCGAGGTTCGTCGAGGCGCTGGAGGGCGCCGTCCCCAAGGTGGAAGGGGTCTTGGGCAGCGAGTGTCGCGACCTCTTTTCTGAAGCTGTGATGTGTGTCTTTAGCCATCTTCACCTCCGTGAGCCAGGGTTCGACTTCGACTCCATGATTCGCCCGGTCGCCCCCAAGGTCCGCAGCAGTGCTACGGAAGCACTGAAGTCTGTCGTGGAGATGATGCTGAAGAGGTTCACCCGCATCACTGCTTAGCCGCCCCCTGAAACTGCAAAAGTTAGTAGGGAGGAGGATGACGCCGGTGATGTCGATGACGAGTTCTGTGCAGACGAGGCGTGCGACGGTGAAGGCTCCTCTTGATTCCTCTTCCGTGTTTCTTTCCTGCATGATTCGACATGCCTCTTGAAGGTGTCAAACTGGTTGTATTCGCAAAAACTTTTAATGTTTCTAGTAATTGTTGAACTACATGATTGCCCTCTTCGCCCTATTTCCTTGTTGCTTGCTGTGTCGCTTTGCATTGGTAGGGCCTGGCCCCGCGCATACCTCAGCCGCCGTTGGGGCCGACCGGATCACCAAGGACGGTCCCAAGGGGTGGGGCTACAGGGCCAGTGGGGCCCTTGCATCACGATGCTCAGGGGTCCCCCTTGACGTATGAGCATCCCTCATGAAGGAAACATAGTGAAGATAGGTTTAGTTTGGAAGTTTTGAACACCTTATGCTCTGCGTTGGCAGGGCCTGGCCCCGTGCATACCTCATCCGCCGTTGGGACCGACCGGATCACCAAGGACGATCCCAAGAGGTGAGGGGTACGGGGCCACTGAGGACCCTGAGTCGCGATGCTCAGGGGTCCCCCATGACGTGCAAGCTCCAACATCCTCCTAACATTTCGAGTTTGAGCGCACTGAACTCTGCGTCGGCAGGGCCCGACCTTGCGAATACGTCAACAGCCGTTGGGACCAACCAGATCACCAAGGATGATCCTAAGAGGTGAGGGGCTACGGGCCAGTGAGGCCCCTAAGTCGGAATGCTCAGGAGTCCCCCTTGACGTACGAGCGGCTCCTATACCTTTCCTCGCCAGCTTTTCCTAAGAGGGGTGCATGAAAACCAGGTTTGGCAGACCTGGGAAGGTGGCGAGTACCAGGTCCGGTCCAGTAGTAGCCCCCATCCAGCCCCCTCATCCGTACACCCCAGGGAATGCAGCAAAACAGGGCCGCAAGGAGCCTTCCTGAGGTTGCATGCAACCGCTGGGGTGCCCTTAGTTTTTTATCCCCATCACTGGGCGTAGGGCTTCCACATTGCGTGGGCATAGCCATTGGTGGGCAGTGTTGACTTCTTCGCCAGCACGGAGTTGTTCCTTCCACATTGCGTGGCCATAGTCATTGGTGGGCAATGTTGACTTCTCCTCCAGCACGGAGCTGTGTCTGCCGCATTGTGTGGGAGGGAACCTCTCTATGTCCTTGGGGGGCTCCGGGCGTGTACATCCCATTTATTTCGTACGCGTGGCTGGAACGGTAGAACTGGGAGGTGTATCTGGGAGCTCAGGAGGGTGCTTTGGCCTCGTGAGGTCCCTACCTCGAGGCGGGTTGTGTCTAGGTCTTCTTGTTGATGGCTTCATCTGAGGTCTTGGAGTCTTCGTTGCAGCCTGCACCTAGTGTCCTCCCTAAGGCCATGGGAGGGTCAAGCACCAGTGACCCCAGGAGATGAAGTGAACGGGACTGGCCCGTCCAAACATATCTCAGTCATTGGATTTTTTGATGTTGTAGGGACGCACCCGAGAATAGTCACCGTGCCTGCCCTCTCGTGAGGTAGCCAAATGTTGGCCCGCTCGGGAGTGACGACATTCACGTCGGCAAAATGTCGTGCCAGCAAAGGGAAACATTAGGAAAAAGGTTGCATGCATGGAAAAACTACTGAAATATGAGTAGATACGGCGGCTGCAGGGGACCTGAGGATGACACGGCCCGACGGGCGCCCTTAAACAAAGCAAGCCAAAAAGTTACCTGGCACAGATCAACAAAAAGTCACTTGGCGGTCATACCGGTAAAGAACCAAAGCTGCCACTATAGCCTGATCTTGTGCCTCCACGAGCGCGGCCCGGGATCCATGCTTGGCCCGGGCATCTCCCCCAACTCCTCGCCATGCCTCGGCAGGCAAGGCCCGAGCATGGCCCAAGCAAGATACTAGAACGTGACTCTGGCGTTTACCAGGACGAAGGGCATGCGGACATAGTGTTTCGGGGAAGCCCACCCGTGGTCGACACGTGCCAGCCAAAAATGGCCCTATGGCGAGACCCTGTTGATGGCGAGCACGTTGATGCAGGCACGCAGCCGATCGATCGGGATGACGATGGGGATCGCGATTGGTGGTGCAGGGCAACCCCTCCCTTGCCTAGTCTGTGCCTCTTGAAGTTCCTTGATCGCCACGATGACCGACTCTCGTGAGCTTTGATGTCTACTACACAACCTTCTTCTTGTAGACTCGTGTAGGGCCTCCAAGCATAGAGTTCTATAGGATAGTAGCAAATTTCCCTCAAGTGGATGACCTAAGGTTTATCAATCAGTGGGAGCGTAGGATGAAGATGTTCTCCCTCGAACAACCCTGCAACCAAATAACAAAGAGAATCTTGTGTACCCAACACACTCAATACAATGGTAAATTGTATAGGTGTACTAGTTCGGCGAAGAGATGGTGATACAACTGCAATATGGATGGTAGATATAGGTTTTTGTAATCTTAAAATATAAAAATAAGAAGGTAACTAATGATAAAAGTGAGCACAAACGATATTGCCATGCTTAGAAACAAGGCCTAGAGTTCATACTGTCACTAGTGCAATTTCTGTCAAAAATAATGACATAGTTGAATCATATGCAAATACCTCTCGTGCGACAAAGAGCTCACTCCAAAGTCACAAATACCTCTCGTGCTATCTTTTCTGATCAATCTTATGAGGTATCCTTATAAGTGTCACGAACAAACCTAGAGTTTGTACTAAAATAACACCTTAAGACGCACATCAACCAAAACCCTAATGTCACCTAAATACTCCAATGTCACCACGAGTACCCATAGGTGTGACCATATGGTATGCATCACACAATTTCAGATTCATCATGTTCAATCCAACACAAAGAACTTCAAAGAGTGCCCCAAAGTTTCTACCCAAAAGTCAAGACAAAAACGTGTGCTAACCCTATCCATAGATTCCCATGGTCACGGAACCCGCAAGTTGATCACCAAAACATACATCAAGTGGATCAATAGAACATCCCATTGTCACCACGGATATCCCATCGCGATACATACATCAAGTGTTCTCAAGTCATTAAAGACTCAATCCGATAAGAAAACTTCAAAGGAAAAACTCAATTCATCACAACAAGATAGAGAGCGGAAAACTCCATATGATTCATCTATATCAATAAAGCTCACGGTACATCAAAATCATGCCATATCAAGAACATGAGAGAGAGAAAGATCAAACACATAGCTATTAGTACATACCCTTAGCTCCGAGGGTGAACTACTCCCTCCTTGTCATGGGGACCATCGGGATGATGAAGATGGCCTCCGGTGATGGTTTCCCCCTCCGGTAGGTTGCTGGAACGGGCTCCCAATTGGTTTTTCATGGCTCTGAAGGCTTGCAGCGGCGGAACTCCCAATCTAGGTTTATTTTCAGAGGTTTCTATATTTATAGGAATTTTTGGCATCGATCTCATGTCAAGGGGGCCACGAGGCGGTGACTAGCCTGCTAGGTGCGGTCAAGGGGGTGGCCGCGCTTGGCTGACTTGTGACATCCTCGTGGCTCTTCTAGCCCAACTCCAATGCTTTGGGGGTCTCTTTTGGTCCCAAAAATATCATACTAAATTTTCAGCCCATTCCGAGAACGTTTATTTCTACACAAAAAACGACACCATGGTAGTTCTGTTGAAAATAGCGTCAGTCCGGGTTAGTTCTAATAAAATCATACCAAAATCCTATAGAATGATTGTAAACATGGCATGAATACTTCATAAATAATAGATACATTGGAAACGTATAAGCATCCCCAAGCTTAATTCCTGCTCGTCCTCGAGTAGGTAAATGATAAAAGAAATAATTTATGAAGTGTGAATGCTAGCATAGTGCATAAATTTGATCAATGATAGTTCCATCATTATATATCATAAACAGTAGCTCATCTCATAAACCTTGTCATGAAGAAATAACAAGCTATCCACATGTTAAAGTATAGACTAACAAACTATGCTTTCAGTCACCAAACAATTATAATTCATCTTATTTTCAGGAAGGGTCTATGTAAGAGCTTTGATTTAGCAAATTCCACATACTCAACTATCATATAGTCTTTCATGATTGCTAACACTCAAAGCATATTTTTAGAGCAAATGGCATTCGTCAAACACACAGAAAGATAGGGGCTTAAAGTTTCGCCACCCAACTTATTTATCATATAGATAATTGTCAACAATAATAATTCATGATCAGATATATTTGAATTCCCACCACATGATGCTTTCCAAGAGAAAAAGGCGAAATATAGGAAGTGGTGAAGATCACCACGACTCTTGCATAAAGGTAAGTACTGGAAAGTAAAAGATAGGCCCTTCGCAGAGGGAAGAATTGATTTGCAGAGGTGCGAGAGCTCGAGATTTTAAAACAGAGATAAATAATAATTTTGGGTGGTATGCTTTCATTGTCACCATAAGAACCGAGAGATCTCGGTATCTTCCATGCTAGATACATTATAGGTGGTTCCCAAACATAATGGTAAAGTTTTTACTCCCCTCCACCAATCAATCGCACTCCATGGCAAGTCAAATCCACAGGTACTATCCATACCAACAACATTCCTGGGGGAGTTTTGTTTAATTATTTGCATTTTTTTCTTTGCTTTCGGGACATGGAATCCCTATTACCAGACACTTTCTTGTGAATGATAGTGAATCAACACATATTGTGAGAATAACCCACCTAGCATTGGAAGATACTGACAACTCCTAGTTACTATATGAGCGATTCGGGCATACAAAACAGAATATTATTTGAAGGTTTAGAGTTTGGCACATGCAAATTTGCTTGGAACGGCAGGTAAATACCGCATATAGGTAGGTATGATGGACTCCTATGGAACAACTTTGGCTTTAAGGGTGTTTGGATGCACAAATAGTATTTCTACTTGGTGCAGAAGTTTTGGCTAATATGAGGTGTAAGCAAGCACCACATGTTGAAGGATCCATAACAGTATAACTTCTATGCAAATATACCCAAGCATAACTCATTACGTTGTCTTCCTTGTCCAACTTCAACTAATTTCCTCAAGTTTGAAAATAATTAATGGGGCTCACAATCATACAAGATGTCCAAGATAGTATATTTATATGTGAAATATATCTTCCTACAATATTCTTTCATGAACTGTTCAAGTGGCCAATGCGGTGTCTGCTAACTTTCAATTAATTTTACCACCTATACTTCTTATATGTGAAGTCATTACTCCCCATGGGATAAGCATATAAAACATATATAATTTCATATTTATGATATTCAATTCATTCAACCATTTACTCATATGATATAAGTGAAGCACGAGAGTAAATGACAAAATTACTCCAAAACATATAAGTGAAGATCAATGAGTAGTCAAACAATTAAGTAGCTATGTGAGGACTTTATCTCTCTCTCTCAATAAATATTTACAGATCTGAATATTTTATATAAACATCAAGCAAAATAAAAGTAGCACTCCAAGAATAAGATGGATCATGTGAATGAATAAAAAATTAGGCTCAACATAGGCTAACCGATAATTGTTGATGAAGAGAGATGGGATGCGTAGCATCCCCAATCTTAGATGCTTGAGACTTCTTGTAATATTTACTTGGAGTTCCTTGGGCATCCCCAATCTTGAGCTTTTTCATCTCATTCAATCCTCTCATATCATGGTTTCACCTATTCTCAAAAACTTCATCCGCACAAAACTCGAAAAGAACTCGGGAGATAGGTTAGTACACATAATAATAAATCAACTCTTTATGTACTTCCAAGACAAGTTTCACAATAATTTTCAAATATTAGGTACTTTATACTATCATTTCCACAATTTATATTTACGAATATAGGCAATGGAAACTATAGGATAAGTAGATAAAAAAACTATGACAACAATCTGTCCAAACAGAACAGTCTGTAGAAATTTATGAAAACAGTGTACTTCTGTACCTCATAAAATTGTGAAACTTAAGGAAATGCTATAAAATTTGTATACAAATACTGTGTAAAAATATAAGAAACTTTCCATGCTCCAGTAAAATATGAAAATTCAAACACTACAGCAAAAGTTTCTGTTTTTACACAGCACACATCAAAACATGCAATGCAAGCATCCTAACGCAATTATTGAATTTTTTATTGTAAAAAAAGATTATAAATAATAACTAACAGAGAACAACAAAATATAATGACGCTCCAAGCAAAACTCATATTACGTGACGAATAAAAATATAGCTCCAAGTAAGATATACCGATAATGTTTGAAGACGAAAGAGGGGATGCCTTCCGGGGCATCCCCAAGCTTAGACGCTTGAGTATTACTTGAATATTACCTTGAGAGTTCCTTGGGTATATACCCAATCTTAGGTTCTTGTCACTCCTTATTCTCCTCATATCGGTGTCTCACCCAAAACTTGAAAACTACAATCACACAAAACTTAACGGAACTTTCATGAGAAGGGTTAGTGTAGTAAAGATAAATCATTCAATTAGGTACTGTCAAGACAAGATTAATAATTATTCCCACATTATACCTACTATATTACATCATTCCCACAATTTATATTACTCAATATAAGATATTGAAACATTTGAAACAAGCAAACTATGCATGCAAAACAGAATCTATCAAAAATAGAATAGTCTGTAAATATCTGAATTATCACCAAATTCCCTAACTCCAGAAATTCTGAAACATTAGGACAACTCAAGGAATTTGGATATAAACGTTGTGTAATAATTTCAGAATTTTTTGACTCTCCACTAAAATCATATAATTCATATACTGGATGCAAAACTTTCTGTTTTTGCACAGAATCAAACAAGCAAGTATCCACACTATCCCAAAGGCTTTACTTGGCACTTCATTGAAAAAAAAGACACAAAACATGATTACTAAAGTATATTAATCATGTTAACACATCATAATATAAAGTAGAAGTGTTGGGTTGTCTCCCAACAAGCGCTTTTCTTTAATGCCTTTTAGCTAGGCATGATGAATTCAATGATGCTCGTATAGGAATAATAATTGAAACATGCAAAAGAGCATCATGAATCTCATGACAATCACATTTAAGTCTAACCCACTTCCTATGAATAGGGATTTTGTTAGCAAACAATTCATGGGAACAAGAATCAACTTGCATAGAAAGGCAAAACAAGCACAACTTCAAAACTTTGAACAGAAAGAGAGGAAACTTGATATTATTGCAGTTCTTACAAGCACATGATCCTCCTCATAATAATTTTCAGTAGCACCATGAAGGAATTCCACAATATAACAAGCACATAAAGGATTCTTTTCATGGTCTACAAGCATAGAATTTATTTTACTACTCTCCTCGTAAGCAATTTTCTTCTCATTCATAATAGTGGGAGCAAACTCAACAAAATAACTATCATGAGATACTTGATTGACATAACCACTTTGAATATTAAAATCATGATGACAAGTTTCATGGTTGTCATTACTCTTTATAGCATACATGTCATCATCAGAATCATCATATATAGGAGGCATTCCAGAATCATAATAAATTTGCTCATCAAATCTTAGGGGACTAAAAATATCATATTCATCAAACATAGCATCCCCAAGCTTATGGCTTTGCATATCATTAGCATCATGAATATTCAGAGAATTCATACTAAAAATATTGAAATCATGCTCATAATTCAAATATTTAGTTCCAAACATTTTAATAACTTCTTCTTCTAACACTCGAGCACAATTTTCATTTCTTTCATTTTCATGAAAGACATTAAAAAGATGAAGCATATGCAGCAACCTCAATTCCATTTTTTGTAGTTTTCTTTTATAAAACCAAACTAGTGAAAAACAACAAACTAAAATATTTTATTACAAGATCTAAAGTTATACCTTCAAGCACTCACCTCCCTGGCAATGGCACTAGAAAAGAACTTGATGTCTACTATGCAACTTTCTTCTTGTAGACTCGTGTTGGGCCTCCAAGCACAGAGTTTTGTAGGACTGTAGCAAATTTCCCTCAAGTGGATGACCTAAGGTTTATCAATCCATGGGAGGCGTAGGATGAATATGTTCTCTCTCGAACAACCCTCTAACCATATAACAAAGAGTTTCTTGTGTTCCCAACACACTCAATACAAAAGTAAATTGTATAGGTGCACTAGCTTGGCGAAGAGATGGTGATACAACTGCAATATGGATGGTAGATATATGTTTGTAATCTGAAAATATAAAAACAGCAAGGTAACTAATGATAAAATTGATCACAAATGGCATTGCAATGCTTAGAAACAAGGCCTAGGGTTCATACTTTCACTAGTGCAATTTCTCTCGACAATAATGACATAGTTGAATCATATGTAAATACCTCTTGTGCGACAAAGAGTTCACCCAAAAGTCACAAATAGCGGAGAACTAACGAAGAAATTTTTGTAGGGTATGAAACCAGCTCAAATTACCTTTTCTGATCAATCGTATGAGCTATCCCTATAAGTGTCAGGAACAACCCTAGAGTTCGTACTAAAATAACACCTTAAGACACTGATCAACCAGAACCCTAATGTCACCTAGATACTCCAATGTCACCACAAGTACCCATAGGCTTGAATATACGATATGCATCACACAATTTCAGATTCATCATGTTTAATCCAACACAAAGAACTTCAAAGAGTGCCTCGAAGTTTCTACCGGAAAGTCAAGACAAAATGTGTGCCAACCCCTATGCATAGATTCCCAAGGTCAAGGAACCCGCAAGTTGATCACCAAAACATACATCAAGTGTATCAATAGAACATCCCATTGTCACCACGGATATCCCATCGCAAGACATACATCAAGTGTTCTCAAATCGTTAAAGACTCAATCCGATAAGAAAACTTCAAACGGAAAACTCAATTCATCACAACAAGATAGAGAGGGGAAAACTCCATATGATTCATCTATATCAATAAAGCTCGCAATACATCAAGATTGTTCCATCTCAAGAACACGAGACAGAGAGATCAAACACATAGCTATTGGTACATACCCTTAGCCCCGAGGGGGAACTACTCTCTCCTCATCATGGAGACCGCCGGGATGATGAAGATGGCCTTCGGTGATGGTTTCTCCCTCTGGCAGGGTGCCGGAACAGGCTCCCGATTTGTTTTTCGTGGCTCTGGAGGCTTGCGGTGGTGGAACTCCTGACCCAGGTTTATTTTCGGAGGTTTCTATATTTATAGGAAATTTTGGCGTCGATCTCACGTCAAGGGGGGCCACAAGGCGGTGACAAGCCTGCTAGGCGCGACCAGGGGGGTGGTCGCGCCTGCCAGGCTTGTGACCTCCTCGTCGCTCTTCTGGCCCAACTCCAATGCTTCGGGGGTCTCTGTTGGTCCAAAAAAATCATACTAAATTTTCAGCCCATTCCGAGAACTTTTATTTCTGCATAAAAATGACACCATGGTAGTTCTGTTGAAAATAGCGTCTGTCCGGGTTAGTTCTAATAAAATCTCACCAAAATCATATAGAATTATTGTAAACATGGCATGAATACTTCATATATTATAGATACATTAGAGACGTATCAGCATCCCCAAGCTTAATTCCTGCTCGACCTCGAGTAGGTAAATGATAAAAGAAATAATTTATTAAGTGTCAAGCTTGGCGCGTCATGCCGTGCCCCTGGTTCTGGCAGTCGCGTGCTAGGATGCACCTTAAGGTTGTGCCCGAACGCCTCCCTTGTCTGGCCGGTCAAGCCGGGTGCCTCCCGGGTGGAAGCCCCTGAGCATGACCCAAGGGGGCACTGAGTGTGCCTTCCTATGCGACGAAAGGGGTAGCCCCGTCCCCAAACATAGAGCGCAAGGCTCCTCCCTTGGAGGTTCTAGCCCCCTAGCGCTCCGCGAGGGTGAGCTGCTTCTTCGCCCTACGTTCGTCTTTGCATGGCTGGGCATCTTCCTGATCGTCCGAGCGTTCGGCCGCGGCCGTGCTGTAAGCACAGTCAAGGGAGCAGACGACATCCTTCTCATCACATGCGATGGTGATGACGCCGCTACTCCTCGGCATCTTGAGGATGTTGTGGCCGTGATGGGTCACCGCCATGAACTTGGCGAGGGCCAGGTATCCGTGGATGGCATTCTACGGGAGGTGGATGTGGGCGACGCTGAAGATGATGGTTTCGGTGCGGTAGTTCTTGCGCCCATCGAAAGTGACGGGCACGCGTACTTGCACAATGGGCACCGTGGAGCCGTTAGTGACTCCTGAAAAGGGCTTGGTTGGCATAAGTTTGTCATATGGTACTTGGACTATCGCGAAGTTCTCGATGGAGAGGACGTTGAGCCCGGCTCCGCAGTTGATCAGGTTCTTGGTGATGAGGCCGTTGCTGATGGTCGGGGTGCATAGCCTGGGGAGCTTGCAGGCCATGGAGGAGCACCTAAGCTGATCCCTTGAGTAGAAGGTGAAGGCAGTTTGTGACCACTTGAGGGGGTGCATGGCCTCAGGCTTCGGGAGTGCCGCATTCACCTCCCATGCTAATTGCTTGAAGACGCAGTTGGAGGCTGGGGCCTCAGTGCCGCCTAGGATGCAGGCCACAGCCCTGACCTTCTGGAAGCCCCCAGCCCCGTCGTCCTGCCTGTCCTCTTCCTTACTTCTGGGTCGAGGCAGTAGTAGTGGCAGGCCGGCCTCGTGAGGGCGGTCCTCCCGAGGTTGTCCGCGTTGCGACCCCTCCGGAGGATCATCGCTCCAACGGTCCTCTCGAGCCTGATCGTGCCAGCGGTCTTCCTGAGGCTAATCGCGCCACCCCTAGCACTGGTCCCTGTTGTCCCAGCAGCCTCCGCCACGTCCAAGGCCGCGATCATTGCATACGGGCGTCGGCCGAAGTTCTCAGCGCGGACTAGCCTGAGCTCCTAGCAGTCGGCGATGTCCTGGTTGTTGGTGCCGTGGAAGATGCAGGTCGGCCTCCCCCTACTGGGTGCTCCTCGCCTCGGACGCGCTTTGGCTCAGGCTCGGTTGCGAGTATCGCTGAGGCCTTGCACTTCGCCTCCTTGGCCTTGGTCTTCTTCTCTTCGGGCTCTGCCATCGGAAGCTTGCGGACAGACAGGCAGCCTTCTTCGGCCTTGGCGCACCTGTTCGCCAGGTTGAATATCCCCAAGGCTGAGCACAACTCATCATTCATGGCGAGCTCTTCCTTTCATCTTGGTGTCTGCGACGCCGTCAGTGGAAGTGGAGATGATGGCCTTATCTGACACCTTCGGGATTGTGAGGCGCGTGGTGGTGAAGCGTTGTATATACTTGTGCACGGTCTCCCCATCCTGTTGCTTCACATGCCGCAGGTCATTCACGGTGAGCGCGCAGTCGCGGGTGCCTTGGAAGTTGGCAACGAAGTGTGTGCACAGGTCTTCCTAGGAGGTGATGGATCCCACCGGGAGGTTGAGGAACCAGGAAAGCATGCCGCCCTTGAGCGCCATGGGGAACTAGCATGCCTTGACTTTGTTGTCTCCACCAGCAGCCCCCGAGTAGAGTTGTAGGAACTCGGCAGGGTCCACAGTACCGTCATAGAGAGGTGGAAGTCGGGTTTGAACTTGCAAGGCCATGTAGTTGGGTGGAGCTCTTGCGCGATGGCGAGGCAGCCCACTGGCTCGACGGGTGCTGCTGCACGTGCGGGTGGGACCTGATCATGGCGCTCCTAAGGGGTTGCCTCAAGCGGTGCCCGGTTGTGGCGCTAGTTCGGTAGCGTGGGGAGAACGCACACGTCGAGGCGTGGCCAAGGAACCACCTGACAGCTCACTTCGTCCCTCGCCCTTGCTCGCGGCCCGTGGAGCTGGTCGTGCGGGCGCGCTTCATGCCTAGGCTCGAGGTCGACGTCGCGGCGTGGAGGAGGTGGCGGCATATCATGGGCCCTGTTGTTTGCCAGTGAGGGATGGGGTCAAAGTGAGTAGGAGAGGAACGAGGCGTTGGCGGCGGCGCTGATGAGTGATATGTCTCCATCGTATCCACTTTTCCATACTCTTTTTCCCTTGTTTTGGACTCTAATTTGCATGATTTGAAAGGAACTAACCCGGACTGACGTTGTTTTCGGCAGAATTGCCTTGGTGTTATTTTTGTGTAGAAATAAAAGTTCTTGGATTGTCCTGAAGTTTTACAGAGAATATTTTTGGATTTAATAAAAAATATTGGCGCCAGAATCAACAAGAGGTGGGCCACGTACATGCCACAAGCCTACTAGGTGCGCCTACCCCCTGGCCGCGCCTAGCAGGCTTGTGTGGCCCCTGTGGCTCCTCTGACCTCATCTCCAACTCCATATAACCCTATTCGCAGAAAAAAAATCAAAGAGAAGAGTTCATTGTGTTTCACGCTACAGAGCCACCGCCACCTCCTGTTCTTCCTAGGGAGACCAGATCTGGAGTCCTTTTGGGCTCCGAAGAGGGTAAATCGACACCATCGTCTTCACCAACCATCCTTCATCACCAATTCCATGATTCTCTCCGCCGTTTGTGAGTAATCCCATCGTAGGCTTGCCGGACGGTGATGGGTTGGATGAGATTTATCATGTAATCGAGTTAGTTTTGTTAGGGTTTGATCCCTAGTATCCACTATGTTCTGAGATTGATGTTGCTATGACTTTGCTATGCTTAATGCTTGTGACTAGGGACCGAGTGCCATGATTTCAGATCTGAACCTATTATGTTTTCATGAATATATATGTGTTCTTGATCCTATCTTGCAAGTTGTAGACACCTATTACGGGTTATGATCCACATTCCCCAGGATGACAATAACTAGGATTCTTTACGGTAATTACCGTAGTTTGAGGAGTTCATGTATTCACTAAGTGCTAATTTTTTTGTTCGGTTCTTTATTAAAACGAGGCCTTAATATCCCTTAGTTTCCATTAGGACCCCGCTGCCACGGGAGGGTAGGACAAATGATGTCATGCAAGTTCTTTTCCATAAGCACGTATTACCACATGTTACATTGATGAATTGGAGCTAGTTCTGTGTCACCCTATGTTATAACTGTTGCACGACGAATGCTATCCAACATAATTATCCATCACCGATCCATTGCCTATGAGCTTTCGACATATTGAGCTTTTCTAAGTTACCTCTCCGCTGCTACAGTTACAATCACTATAAAACTGCTACTCTACCCTCGAAAACTGTTGCAATCCCCTATACTTGTGGGTTATCAATGAGCTGTGTGATGCATCGAAGAGATTTTATTGCTAGGAATCATGGTAAAGAAAGAGAACCATGGGTTAAGAAACCCATGCCTTTTCCTCCTAAACCATCCAAGAAAAAGGATGATGAGGATTTTGAGCGCTTTGTTGAAATGCTTAGACCTGTCTTTTTGCGTATGCGCTTGACCGATATTCTGAAAATGACTCCTTATGCTAAGTATATGAAAGATATTGTTTCTAATAAAAGGAAGATTCCAGATGCTGAAATTTCCACCATGCTTGCTAATTATACTTTTAAGGGTGGAGTACCAAAGAAATTAGGAGATCTAGGAATACCAACTATACCATGGTCTATTAAGGGGAATTATGTTAAAACTGCTTTATGTGATTTGGAGCTGGTGTTAGTGTTATGCCTTTCTCTTTATATCGTAAACTTGATTTGAATAAGTTGACACCTACTAAAATCTCTTTGCAAATGGCTGATGAATCAACTGCTCTACCTATCGGTATTTGTGAGGATGTACCTGTCATAGTTGCAAATGCTACTATGTTAACGGACTTTGTTATTCTCGACATTCCTGAGGACGACAGTATGTCGATCATCCTTGGTAGACCCTTTTTGAATATTGCAGGGGCTGTTATTGATTGCAACAAGGGAAATGCCACTTTTCATATTAATGGTAATGAGCATACGGTACACTTTCCAAAGAATCAACCTCAAGTTCATAGTATCATCTCCATTGAAAAAATTCCAATGATTATTATTGAAGACTTTGAATTCCCTCTTCCTACTGTCAAGAAGAAATATGATATACTTATTGTTGGGGATATACATATCCCCATTGAGGTAACTTAGTGTTATTCGAAAATTCTTTGGTTTCATGTTATCCGAAAGAAGTTTATTAATAAGACTTGATCTACCTTATTGATGGATTCCTTTTGATGAGCATGAGATGGATGAATTTAGAAAGCACTTCCTATACCCAACTTTTATTTTCTGTTAGTTAGATGAAATTAGGTAAAAAATGCTATTATTTTTCTGTTTTTTGAGTTTCCCGTGCAATAAAAAAGTTTTTCAAATGTCCTGAAAATGGAGTATGATTTTTCCTAGAATATTGAAAAATATCTGGCACTGAGCACACCACAGGGGGCTGCACGAGTGGGCCACAAGCCCACAAGGCAGGACCACCCCCTGGCCGCGCCTAACAGGCTTGTGGGTCCCACGTGCCCCCCTTCACTTATTCCAGCACCCATTCACTTCATCTTCCTCAAGAAAAAATCCCACCATTGCTCAGACCTATGTTCTAGCTCATTTTGCAGCCATTTTCGATCTCCTTGTGCAAAGCTTCATTCGCAAAACTGTTTTCGGAGATTGTTCCTCGGTATGTGACTCCTCCGATGGTCCAATTACTTTTTGTTCTAGTGCTTTATATATTGCAATTTTTTGCTGCCGAGGTGACCTTGTTCTTGAGCTTGCATGTCAAATTTATATGGTCCCAAGTAGTTTTGATGCATGATATAGCCTCTAGGCACTTGAGGGAGTAGTTGCTATGAGTTATGATGAGTTTTGATCACCTTTATTTTGAGTCACTAAAAATTTCAGAATTTTTCAGAGAAAGAAATGCTGAGGAGATTGTTAAGAGGCTCTTCAAGCCGGAGCTCTAAGGAAGATGAAAATGAGATGAGGGAGAGACCCAAGTATAATCTTCCTCGCGTCGTAGAAGTTAGACCATGTGAATGGCCGTGTGACACAGTCTTGAGGGCGGTCGGAATTTATGAAGATTTCCTTAACGATAAGTGTGACCAGTACCTCTTGCTCACAAATACTTTTGTGCAAATTTTTCACTTTCGTTCTAGGGAAGACCCTCCTACAATATAATTTCACTTATATGATGTGCCTAAGAAATTAACCTTTATGATTTTTGCAAAGTTTGCAAAATACCCTATGAGGGCAGCATCAGGGAACCGCGTCCTAGAGATATGGAAGATTTTATTGCCATAGTCACTATAGGGGAAGAGAGAGATGTGTCAAAGGCAAGAGATGCTAGTTTACATCTTCCCATGCTACGCTATTAGTCATTATTCGCGGGAATATGTTTAGTTGGTCGCTGGGAGAGTGGAGGTCTTAGTGCCCCTGACCTCGCCATTCCGCGCCATGCTTTATTTGCTGATAGAACCTTTAGTTTGGGCGCTATGGTGGCCCAACGGTTGAACACCAAACGTTTGAAGGGGCCCATATTTGGAGGTATCTATGCATCTCGCTTAGCCAAACATTTTGAGATATTCATTAGCACTAACAAGAAAGATGAGAGGCTGCTACCCTCGAAGTTTTTAGATTATAACCATATGGTAGCTCACGATGTTATTAAGAAAAGTGGTGATAGAAGGTTGCTTTACAACTTAGTTTTTAGCCAGGGTACTTGTGAAATTATTACTCTGCCTACTTCTTCTTTATTCGATATTTGCTTAGGCACGTACACCATTATGCCCGGAGAAATTTACAGATATTGGGGTCTGAGGCAACCCCCAGCTCCAGAACTGGCACCAGCCCTTGATCCGTACCCGGAGCCAGTTTTTTAGTGGGAGCCGCAAGAGTTCGCCAACCAATGGAACTCTGATGACACTCTTGAGTATTCGGGAGAGAGCTCTTTCCAGCCATGGCCATAGACCAACTTAGGCCAAAAGCCTAAGCTTGGGGGAGTACATATTTCTCACCGACATTACATTCATGTTGACACACTCATCTTAGTAGTCGGTGTTCATACTCTTTCATTGTACTATCCAAGGTAGTTTATTTCCTTGTTTCGCTTTCTTCTTGTGTGTCTATTTAACTTTCAGAAAAATACAAAAAAATTAGTTCTAGCTTTATCTTCTATTTTCTTAGTTGTAGTAATGAAAAGAAAACCCAAAAAGATTTTTCGTTCTTCTTTTGCTTGTTGGGAGCTTTCCCATGTAAATAGTTTTTTCTCGTTCTTGTTTTGATTTTTCCTTCTTTGGGTCGTAAGGAGAAGACCACAATGAAAATGTTGAGTGGCTCTCATATGCATTATTGTTTACCTATTAGAGAGCCCATGTTACCTTGTCTTCTCCTTTAAGTCATTGTTTACAGATTCTAGATTAGTCGAATGCACATGCACTCTTATTATTATCCATACCATTCAGTCATGCAAGTGAAAGGCAATAATGATGATATTTGATGAAAAGATTGAGATGGAGAAAAGCTGGTATGAACTCGACCTATCTTGCTTTTGTAAATATAATTAGCTCATCATTCGGAATTCAGTTCATTATGGGTGAAACATATTTGCAATGATAATTAGTGATTATAGTTATTCATGCCATGCTTAATTAGATAAGAGTAGATAATGGTTGTTTTGGGTGCCAACTTGCATATTAAAATGGTTGTGATGTAGTATGATGGGATGGTATCCTCCTCTAAACGATTCAAGTGGCTCGACTTGGCACATGTTCATGCATGTAGTTGAAACAAAATCAACATAGCCTCTACGATATTTATGTTGATAGTGATTTATATCCTACTCATGCTTGCATTCAATGTTGGTTAATCTCAAAGCATGTTGATGATTGTCTCGCTCTCTAGTTGGTCGCTCCCTAGTCTTTTGCTAGCCTTCACTTGTACTAAGCAGGAATACTGCTTGTGCATCCAATCCCTCAAACCCAAAGTTGTTTCATATGAGCCCACCATACCTACATATATGCGGTATTTACCTACCATCCCAAGTAAAGTTGCATGTGCCAAACTCTAAACCTTCAAATAGACACTCTGTTTTGTATGTCCAAATCGCTCACGTGGCGATTGGGGGTTGTCAGTATCTTCCATGCTAGGTGGGTTATTCTCACAATATGTGTTGATTCACTATCATTCATGAGAAAGTGGCTGGTAATCGGGATGCCCAGTTCCATGCTCGAAATAAAAGCAAAATCTAATTAAACAAAACTCCCCCAAAACTGTGTTTGTATGGAAGGTACTCACGGATTCGGCTCGCCGTGGAGTGTGACTGATTGGTGGAGGGGGAGTAAAAACTTTATCACTCTGTTTGGAAACCACCTAAATGTATCTAGCATGGAAGATGTTGAAATCCTCTTGGTCGTTATATGAGCAATGAAAGCATACCACTCAAAAATCATTACTTACCTTTGTCTTAAAAAATCGAGCTCTGGCACCTCTGCAAATCAATGCTTCCCTCTACGAAGGGCCTTTCCATTTACTTTATTGTTGAGTCATCATCCTCTTATAAAAGGCACCAGTTAGAGAGCACCACCGTCATTTGTATGATTTGCTGTTAATTGATATTGAGTATGAGCATGACCGGATCTCTTTCACCGTGAATTACAATGTCTAGTCAGTCCTTGTTCTTTAGAGGTGCTCTGCATTTATGTTCTGCAGTCTCAGAAAGGGCTAGCGAGATATCATTTCACCATATTATATCATGATCATTTTCAAAAAGTGTTGTCATCCAAGAGTTATTATTATTGCTCGCTAGTTGATTATGTCATTGATATAAGTAAATGTGAGACCTAAATGTTATTGTGAGCATGGTTAGTCCATGATCTTTGCTGAAAATTTGAACATCAATTACACGTATTTACAACAACAAGATCAAATAGAGTTTGTAAAAGTTTTTCTTTATCACTTTCAGTTTATCAACTGAATTGCTTGAGGACAAGCAATGGGTTAAGCTTGGGGGAGTTGATACGTCTCCATCGTATCCACTTTTCCAAACTCTTTTGCCCTTGTTTTGGACTCTAATTTGCATGATTTGAATGGAACTAACCCGGACTGACGCTGTTTTCAGCAGAATTGCCTTAGTGTTATTTTTTTTGCAGAAATAAAAGTTCTCTGATTGTCCTGAAAATTTACGGAGAATATTTTTGGATTTAATAAAAAATACTAGCGCAAGAATCAACCAGAGGGGGACATCTACAGGCCACAATCCTACTAGGCGTGGCCACCCCCCTAGCCGCGCCTAGCAGGCTTGTGGGGCACCTATGGCTCCTCCGACCTCATCTCTAGCTCCATATAACCCTATTCGCGGAGAAAAAAAATCAGAGAGAAGAGTTCACCGCGTTTCACGATATGGAGCCACCTCCACCTCCTGTTCTTCCTTGGGAGACCAGATCTGGAGTTCGTTTTGGGCTCCGAAGAGGGGAAATGGACGCCATCGTTATCACCAACCATCCTTATCACCAATTCCATGATGGTCTCAACCGTTCGTGAGTAATACCATCATAGGCGTGCTGGACGGTGATGGGTTGGATAAGATTTAACATGTAATCGAGTTAGTTTTGATAGGGTTTGATCCCTAGTATCCACTATGTTCTAAGATTGATGTTGCTATGACTTTGCTATCCTTAATGCTTGTCACTAGGGCCCGAGTGCCATGATTTCAGATCTAAACCTATTATGTTTTCATGAATATATATGTGTTCTTGATCCTATCTTGCAAGTTGTAGACACATCTTACGAGTTATGATCTGCATCGCCCAGGGTCACAATAACTGGGATTCTATCCGGTGATTACCGTAGTTTGAGGAGTTCATGTATTCACTAAGTGCTAATGCCTTGGTCCGGTTCTCTATTAAAAGGAGGCCTTAATATCCCTTAATTTCAATTAGGACCCCGCTACCACGGGAGGGTAGGACAAACGATGTCATGCAAGTTCTTTTCCATAAGCACGCATAACTATATATGGAATACATGCCTACATTACATTGATGAATTGGAGCTAGTTCTATGTCACCCTATGTTATAACTGTTTCATGATGAATGCTATCCAACATAATTATCCATCACCGATCCATTGCCTACGAGCTTTCAACAGATTGAGCTTTGCTAAGTTACTTCTCCGCTGCTACTGTTACAATCACTATAAAACTGCTACTATTACTTATGGTACCATTACCGTTACTTCCATACTACTTTGCTACTGAGTACTTTGCTACAGATATTAAGTCTTTCAAGTGTGGTTGAATTGACAACTCAGCTGCGAATACTCAAGAATATTCTTTCACTCCCCTTGTGTCGAATCAATAAATTTGGGTTGAATACTCTACCCTCAAAAACTGTTGTGATCCCCTATACTTGTGGGTTATCAATGAGTTGTGGGATGTGCCGAAGCAGTGGTAGCGGAGCAGCTCGTTCACCATGGGGAATGCGCCCATACCGCACGCTAGCCCAGGTTGGACGTGGGAGGATGACCCGGTCACTGGGACGATCGACGGAGTGGCGGTGCCGCCGTCGCGCTACGTGGTGGGAAGCTGGGAGGTCTCTTGCTGTTCGTGGGCATTCGGGCCCATGGCAGCATTGGCCGCAGGCGTAGGGGACCAGCGCGACTCAGGGCGGCCCACAGGGGCGGTCTGGGCGATGCGGGCGTCTCGGCGCTCAGCGCGGGCTTGGCGAGCGTTAGCCATCGGAGCGGCAAGGTGGAAGAAGAGCTTGGCTTGAGGAAGGCTTCGACATGCCCCCTACCTGGCGCGCCAAATGTCAGATTTTGAGCTCCACAAAACCCTTAAGGTTCGAACACAAGGGTGTGTGCGAAGGTTTCCTGCAGCCTCACCCAACCTAGCTCACTACTCGATGGATATGACGGCAAACTCGCACGATGATGAAGAAGAAGATGAACACGATAGTTTACCCAGGTTCCGGCTGCTGTGCAGCGTAATACCCTACTCCTACTTTGGTGCATTACCTCTCATGGAGGTTTGGGTGGAAGAACTAGTACAGTGTGCTTGAGCCTCACGAGGGCGCTCAAGATGTGTTCTTGGTTGGCTATCTTGTGGTGGTGCCTGGAGTGGCTAGTGTTGGATTCAGTCCCCTCTAAAGTGTGGCCTAGCCTCTATATATAGTGCCGGCCTGGGTCCTCTTCCCTTATCACAATGGTGGGAAGGGATCCCAAAACGGCAATTTTAAAGGGGGGAAGGAGTACATCCGTGCCCTGTCCAAAGGTGGTCTTCGCCTGCAAAGTAGTTGTTGGTGATGCAGTGGTGGGCTCGGCGATGACATCCATCCTATGGGGCTCGTGGTGATGGTCTTGTTGCACTGGAAAGGAAAACTTTGGATAGCACTTTGGGAACCCGCGGACATCCTTGCTCCCTTTGCGCTAAAGAGGAAACTACGCCGCCTGGCGTGCTGGCGCCCACCTGTCCTTCCTTGCGTCACCTTTGACTCCCAAGGCCAGGGTCTGCATAGAGATCTTCGCTGCTCAAGAGGGGGCCTGGGGACGCCAATCCTTGCCGGTCTTGATGCGGTTCTTCATCGCGAGTCTGGGGTTTCTCGTGAGGGCCTTGTCTTGAGTAGTGTCGCGCCAGGCCAGGCCTGGCTGACGAAGTGGGCCATGTCCGGGACCGCAAGTAGGTAGGACTGGGTACCTCCATTCCCAGAACGTCGACAGACGCAACAAGATCTATCGCAGAAAAATAAATATGGAATAAAATGTGATGGTAAGAACTACTCTAGAACAGAAGAACAGAGAGAGTAGTTCAAGATCTATACACCCTAACTTGGCAAGATAGATCGACTAATGTAATGTGACAAAGAGGATTACCGCACTAGCGTGAACTTCCATGATGAGGTTCCACTAGATTCACACAACGAAGCTCCTTGCCGAAGAAGCTTCAAGCGAGGGCTCGTACTGTAGCAAGAGCTAGGTCTGAGGGATTTGCACGCAGGAATAGAGGAAGAAGATGAGGGGAGGGGTATATTTAGTTGCGAAACCACCTCTCTGAAATCGATGGTCCACAAACAACGGACGCTCCGCATTCAACGAACGAGATCATGATCGTGGAGATCATGGGCACATGCCAAGCATTTTCTATGAGAAAATTGGGAAGTGGAGCTGTAATCAGGAGGTTTGAAATGGACTCGTGCCACAATTGGATAAAATTTCGAAGTTCATTGCTTTCGTGATCAAAAACATCAAAGAGAAATTTGCTTCACACCGACCTACATGCTCATGAGGGACATCATAGCTTTTTACAAGGAAGAATAGAAGGAAAATAGGTCTGAAACAAAACACTGGAAACAAACATGATGATAGCTCTGAGTTGTTTATCACACAGAACACAAAATACCACAAAGGTCAAATATGACAAAGGAGCAAGGAAAACAAACAAGAAACTATGAACACCAACAATTTAAGACTTAGGGCCATAAGGTGAGCGAGGTGAATTGATGAGATATACCCTATAGGAGAGTTAGTTCATTTTCACAACCCACAATTGAGTGGGAGGTGGAGACTTCAATTTTAATCATTTGACTTGGAGCCTTTTTCCGTTGTTGATCTCTCTAACTGCTTGTGCATCGCGAGTGTAATCATATGAGTAAGCATTGAAGTTGTTTCTTGAGACATGAATGTAATGATTCGAAGATGTACGCATGTACTCCTTCTGATGTGAGTGTCGGTGCTAAAACCGACAGATCTATGGTAGGAGGTCCGAGTTGTGGGTCTAAGAACAATGATAACAAGGAAAGTAGGGACAGAGTGTTTACCCAGGTTTAGGCCCTCTCGAAGAGGTAAAACCCTATGTCCTACTTTGATTGTATTGATGATGGGGTATCAAGTATATGTTGATGATCTACCTCAAGATCGTTGTGTAAGCTCTAAACCCTAAGGTGAATAGTTATTTCTCTACGGACTAAACCCCTAGGCTTATATAGGTACCCCGAGGGGGGGCTAGATTACATGCTTTAGGTCGATCAAAGAGAATATGAACACAGAGCCATCCTTGGGGTGCATGCGAAGTCTTTGGAGGTTTCCTTCAATCTCACGGGCAAGTCTTGATGCTTTCGAAGTCCCTTAGTCGGTGATCGACGGGCCCATAGTTTGGCCCATGTAGACCGATTACTTTGGGATAGTACCCCTAATCTAGGATACCCTAACTGAGTTTAACCAATTTCCATTCGAGGAAGTTGCAATACTGTTTTGCAAGGGGTTTTTCGCTTCTTCGATAGGAATTGCCTGCAAGGTCAGATTAGCTATAACAGATAGATTTCAATCAAGCACTTCTTTACCCAAATTTGCTTCCTACGTGTCCCTGCCCTGTAGTTAGGCCCAACGTATCATGCAAAAACCTTAACATTCTGTTGTTTGAAGAATTTGTAGTTAGAGTCGTCAGAGTCATCGGAAACAACAGGAATGAGACATTCATATCCAGATAGTATAGAAGTTCCGAGCATTTTGCTTTTGGCGAGAACCCGACTCATTTTAGGATATTGCTTGGGGGTCTAGTAGGTTCCATCGACATTGAGTTTCCTTTAAATACCCAATCCCTCTTTATTTGGTGTTTGTGCAGGATTAGCTTCTTAAGCACATCACATACGTTCTCATGGCCTTCGAGGCTCTTGAGCATGCTAGTCTCAATTAATTCTTCAACCTAGAATTTTCATCAAAGATTGCAAAAAATCCTCAATGGAGGGGTTAGACAAATCATTCATAATAGTTGCAATGTTCTCGATGATAGCATTTCATGTTTCATCGGTTGAATTAACATTGCTACGTTTTAGGAATTTTAAGCAAGGGGGCACAAAATCATCAAGTTTTTCAGATTGCTCGGCAAATAGAGAAGTCTTTTCATTCGCAAGCACATCGTAAGCCTCTTTCAGTGACTCAATTTCCTCATTTCTGTTAAGGAGTTCTTCTTAGAGATTTTCTAAGTCAACTACAAGCGAGTTATGGCGATTGGAAAGATCATCAACAGTTGGACAAAGAGCATCATGCTCTTTGGTCAACTCTTGAGTTTTCTCCATCTCTTCGATCAGTAATCATTCAGACTTTCTTAAGTTCTTCTCAATATTTTCATGTTCATCTTGCTGAGACTAGCTATTTTAGCAAGTTTGATGAATGCAATGCTTTCTGAAGAAATATCAATCATGGATTTTCGATGTTTAGATGATACCTTGAGGATTTAGCCATGAAGAAGGAATTTGAATTTTATTAATTTATGAATTCTTCATAGAGATGAAAGATTCTTCTAAAGTGAATACAATGTGTGCACTTCCTAGGACATGGTTATTGTAGAACTCATCATCATCAGAACTAGCATCATAAATATCATTGTCAGAGTCCATTGTTGTCGGTGTCAAGATTGACAGATCTCGGGTAGGGGGTCCCGAACTGTAGGTCTTGGATCAATGGGTAACGAGAGACAAGGGAGACAATGTTTACCCAGGTTCGGGTCCTCTTAATGGAGGTAAAACCGTACGTCCTGCTTTGTTTTGTATTGATGATAGAGTATCGAGTACATAGTTGATCTACATTGAGATCGTATGATCTGGTCTAAAACCCTAGGAGCAACGAGCTTAACTTGCCCTATAGACTAAGGCCCTCCGGTTTATATTGGCACCAAGGGTATCTAGGGTTTTACAAAATGTCGGTTACACAAGGGGAAGAATATGCCAAACTCATCATCGTGTCGAGTACATGTCATAGTCTTGGGAGGTTTCCATCTTGGTTGCAGCGTCACCGTGTTCGTGCCTTCATTGATAATGACAAAGCGGTCCACTATCCGGCCCATAGAAACAGGACGACAACCCGAGGACCCCTTAATCCAGGACTCCCTCAGTAGCCCTTGAACTGGCCTCCAATGTTGCAGTCTTGATCTAGCACCTGTTCTTCCAAAGCTTGTCGGCTTGCGGGGCGAGTTCCCCTTCTTTGTAGTTCGGCTGGGTCTAATCCGGTCGATGACATGCTGTCGAACAGCGAAATGTCACATGGCCCACAACCCTTATTTTTTTGCAACTCCTTGATTTCCGTGCACCGAACGAAGGTAGGCAATTCCCGCAATACCCTTCAAAGATCGGCATTGCTAAATTAACCATTAAATAGAACCAGCATGCATTAAGCAATCCATTTGTCTCCCCATCCACCAAGAATAATGGCAGGAAGCCATGGCGAATGTTCTAGGGTCTTCCTCGTGCCCTCATGGCCTGCTCCCGATTGACCGGGAAAGCTGCTCTGTTTCCCGTCTCCGGCTGACTTACCTAGAGGTGCAGGTATACCTGCCCTCATTAGATCTAGCGTCCTCCCGTTTGGGATTAACGTCCACAAATGGTGAGGCTTTGATGAACCACAAGTATAGGGGTCAATCTTAGTCCTTTTGATAAGTAAGAGTGTCGAACCCAATGAGGAGAAGAAGGAAATGACAAGTGGTTTTCAGCAAGGTAATTTCTACAAGCAATGAACTTGTAGGTAACTGGTAGTTTCATAGCAAGATAACTGGTAACGAGTAAGTAACGGTAAGGGTAAATAAAGTGCAACAAGATATCCCAATCCTTTTGTGGCAAAGGATAGGCCAAAATAGTCACTTATACTAAGCAAGCGTTCTTGAGGGTACACGGGAATTTCATCTAGTCACTTTCATCACATTGGTTTGATTTGCGTTTGCTACTTTGATAATTAGATATGTGGGTGGGCTGGTGCTTGGGTGCTGTTATTACTTGAACAAACTTCCCATTTATGATTAACCCCCTTGCAAGCATCCGCAACTACGAGAAAAGTACTTAGATAAATTCTAACCATAACATTAAATATTTGCATCCAAATCAGCCACTTATGAAATAGCGCATAAACTAGGGTTTAAGCTTCTATCACTCTAGCAACCCATAATATAATAACTACTCCACAATGCATTCCCTTAGGCCCAAATATAGTGAAGTGCCATGTAGTTGACGTTCACATGAAACCACTGAGAGAATCACAACATCCAAATCATCAAAATATTGAACACATGTCAACTTCACATGATTACTTGCAACATGACTTCTCTCGTGACCTCAAGAATAAAGGTAATTACTCAAAAATGATATTCATGATCAAGATCAGAGGGGTATTAAATAGCATAATGGATCTGAGCATATAATCTTGCACTAAATAAACCATATAGTAATCAACTACGAGATGTAATCAACACTAGTAGTCACCCACAAGTACCAATTTGAGGTTCCGATACAATTGAACACAAGAGGTGAACTAGGGTTTGAGAGGAGATGGTGATGTTGAACATGTTGATGAAGATTGGCCTCCCAAAGATGAGAGGGTTGTTGGTGATGACGATGGCTTCGATTTCCCCCTCCAGGAGGGAAGTTCCCCCGGCAGAATCACTCCGCTAGAGGGTAAAAGTGCTCCTGCCCAAGTTTCGCCTCGAGATGGCAGTGTTCCATCTAGAAAGTCCCCTCTGGATTTTTCTAGGTCAAAAGACCTTCAGTACTAGAAGATGGGCACCGAAGGTGGGCCGGGCTAGCCACAACCCATCAGGGCATGCCTGGGGGGCCTAGCCCTGGTGTTTTGTGGTCACCAGGTGGCCCCCTATGGTAGTTATTTGTTCCAGTATTTTTATATATTCCAAAATAATTCTCCGCGAAGTTTCATCTTATTTGAAGATGTGCAGAATAGGTGTCTCTGATATGCTTTTTCAGGTCCAGAATTCCAGCTGCTGCATTCTCCCTCTTTGTGTAATCCTTCCATATTTTGAGAGAAAAGGCATTAGAATTACTCCATAAAGCATTATTATGCATAAAAACATTATAAATAATAGTAGGAAATTATTATGCAAAATGAATGTATCAACTCCCCCAAGCTTAGACCTCGCTTGTCCTCAAGCGAAAGCCGATATCGAAAAACATGTCCACATGGTTTGAGAGAGAGGTGTCGATAAAAAAAATATGGACATAGTAGCATCATGCTTATTATCATAGCAACAACAAACTTTGTCACATGACCTTTTCACATAACTTTTATTATGTAACCTCGTCATCTAACTTCTCATGAAGAAGTAACAATTCATCACAACATAGAAGTATAAACCATAAACCTTATTTAAAACCAACAAACTATGTTCTCGATCAACTTTTCAACTACAATTCATCATATTTTCAGGAAGGGTCTCGTGTCAGAGACATTTGGCAAGTTCACATACTCAACCATCATTTAATATTCTATGATTGCTAACACCCTCATCGTACCCATGAGCAAAAAGTTTCAACCGGACACATAGAAAGATAGGGGCTTGTAGTTTCGCCTCCCAACGTATTGACCTCAAGGGTGGTGTCAAAAATAATAACTCACGCTCACTAATATCCAACTGGATATGTGCCTAGATCTTTCCTCACCACATGATGCTTGCAAAAAGAGAAAGTAAAAAAGGAGTAGGGAAGAATACTTTGACTCTTGCATAAAAGTAAATACATAAAGGTAAAAGATAGGCCCTTCACAGAGGGAAGCATAGGTTGTCAAGTGCTTTTTGGTTTGTATGTCAAATTCCTTGATGCAAAAGAACATCACGTTATATTGCCCCTTATGATAGCAACCTTTATTATGCAGTCCATCAATTTTATTACTTTGCCATCACAAGTTCATACAATGCTCAATTTTCTCTTACACTAATTGATCAAACACATTTAGAAGCAATTTTTATTGCCTTAGTGCACCGATGACAACTTACTCGAAGGATCTTACTCAATCCATAGGTAGGTATGGTGGACTCTCAAAACATGAGTTTGGGTTTAGGTTTTTTGGATGCACAAGTAGTATCTCTACTTAGTGTGGAATTTTTAGCTAGCAAAGATATTGAGCAAGCACCACATGTTGAAGGATCTATGACAATATAAGTTTTATGTGAATATGAAAAAACATAAATTATTATGTTGTCTTCCTTGTCCAACGTCAACGACTTTGGCATATAGTATTTAATGGGGGCTCACAATCATAACAGATGTCCAAGATAGTGTATTTGCATGTGAAACTTCTCTTTCCTAATTAATTCTTTCATGAATTGCATCATTGACCAATGCTATGTTTGTCAAATTCCAATAAATTTTACCACTTATACTTCTCCTTATGTGATGTCATTACTTACCATAGATTAGCATATGATCCTTGTTATTTATTTTCTTTTTATTTTGATTGCAACCAGAAAGTAAAGAAGCAAAAACTTAAACTAAACTTTATTATATACTCTCACTCAATTACATAGATAGATATATCACAAAACTAGCACTCAAAAATAGATCATACTAAACTTTTATTCAACTAAATCAGGAAATAGCTAAGGATTGAAATAAAACAGGTAAGGTAATAAAAGTGATGGTGGTACGATACCGGGGCATCTCCCCTAAACTTGGCTCAAGCCAAGGGGAGTGCCCATACCCGTGTACTCAGATCTCCTTTGTTGGGGAAGATGATGAAGGGGTGATGATGAAGTGTCACACTTTAGCCTCAATATATACTCCAATTTACGGATGATGCTCCGAAGGGTCTTGATGTGCTCCTCTAGCAAAATATTTTCACGAGTGAGAAATTTATTCTGAACAAAGACCGCTTCGAAAGCCCTAAAAGCTTCAATTTCAATAGGGGTGAGATGATTGTAATAAGGTCGAAGGATATCTTCTTATTCCCCCTCTTCTGTTGGCATGGATTTCCCTCCTTCTTGAGATTGATCCTTCATAGCTTCCTTGCCCTTGTCTTCATTGTTGGCTTCTTTTGCCTCCTCTCGCTTCATCTCCATCTTCATCAACCAATCATCTTCTTATACGTTATTGAAGGAGGGAGAAGATATGATGCCTGGCTTGATAGATCGTATCATGTACCTCCTCTTTTTCAGGATTCTAGAGTGTTATCAAAGGTTTCTATTATGTGTTCCTCCGGTGTCAAGGTTTGGATAATATTTCTTTCAACATTAATAGGCGTACCTAAGATATAGTGTTTAATTCTTTGTCCATTGACCACCTTCGGGTTAGTACCTTTGACATTATTAATCTTGATAGATCCAGAGCAATAAACCTCTTTGATAACATATGGTACTTACCATTTGGAAAGAAGTTTTCCTACAAAAAAACTCAAATGAGAGTTGTACAAAAAACATATGCTACAACTTTGAATTCCCGCTTCTGGATTCTTTTGTCATTCCATCTTTTAACTTTTTCCTCGAATAGTTTGGCATTTTCATAAGCTTGGGTTCTCCATTCATTTAGTGAGCTAATATTAAATAACCTCTTTTCACTAGCAAATTTGATGTCATAGTTGAGTTCTTTAATTGCCCAAAATGCTTTATGTTCTAACTCTTGAGGCAAATGACAAGCTTTTCCATATACCATTTTGTATGGAGACATACCCATAGGATTTTTATAAGCTGTTCCATAGGCCCAAAGTGCATCATCTAATTTCTTAGAACAATTCTTTTGGGACCTATTAACTGTTTTTTGTAAATTTAATTTTATTTCTCTATTGCTAAGTTCAACTTGACCACTAGATTGAGGATGATAGGGTGATGCAATTCTATGGTTAACATCATATTTATCTAGCATTTTATGGAAAGCACCATGAATAAAGTGTGAACCACCATCAGTCGTCAAATATCTAGGGAATCTAAACCTCGGGAAAATAACTTGTTTAACCATTTTAATGCAGGTGTTATGATCAGCACTACTAGTTGGAATAGCTTCTATCCACTTAGTAACATAATGAACATCAACCAAAATATGAGTATACCCATGAGGGAAGGAAAAGGTCCCATATAGTCAAAACCCAAAACATCAAATTGTTCAACAACAAGTGAATAATTCATATGCATTTCCCAACACTTAACGATATTACAAATTCTTTGACATTCATCACAAGACAAGACAAACTTACGGGCATCCTTGAAGAGAGTAGGCCAATAAAAACTAGATTGCAATACTTTGTAAGCAGTTCTATCTCCTACATGATGTCTGTTGGTGATATTCACCCGAGATGAGACCCGCCCAGGTGGGCCGGGTCATGCGGTTGGCGGCTCATGATATTCTAGGAAGAAAGTATAACCGATGGGCCGGAGGGTCTAGAGCTAGAAGGCCAGATGTAACTCGGTGGACATAAGCCACCGGGAGAGACTTGTTAGATAAGGCATGTTTAGTTAGAGGTGAGGTCGATTGTTAAGTTTAACCCAACCAGAACTATTGTAAGCCCAGGGGCCTTACCTTTGTATATAAGGGCGGCTTACCTGGGCATCTTAGGCGACGAAACAACTGATCGAGAGCTAGGTCAAGTGAATTCGCTCCCTTGTAATCGATACACAATCAATATAACAAAAAGCATGACGTAGGCTTTTACCTCTTTCTGAGGGTCTGAACCTAGGTAAACCCTTGTCTCTCGATTCAGATCAACCCCTTCGAGTTCACCACCTTAGCGATGGCCTCGAACCTAAGTCCGTTGATCCGGACATATACCGTGACAAATCCACGACAGTTGGTGCCCACCGTGGGGCCAGCGCTCGGTGGTGTAAGGTTCTCGAAGGGATCTCTCCTAGGGATCGAGGGATACGCCACTGGCAGGATGACCAAGAGTCGCAGCAGCAAGCTCTACATCGACGACGCCGGCTGGGGCCCCGAGGCCGACTCAATCGAGTATGGGTACCGGGTCCCCTTTGGTGGAATTCACGTTTTCATCGGCAAGATCGACGGATCTGAACCCGGCTTGGACATCTGCACCAACCTCGTCAAGCCGGCCCAGCGCATGCAACCCGTCCATATTAACCCGGGCAGGAAGCATGTCTTCATTGGCTTTACCCAAGGCAGGGAGCTTGAAGACTCCATGTGAGGGGAAGGATTATTCATCTGCTCACAAGATGACTCCTCGAGCGGAGAGACGGAATCAATCTATCAGCTTCACAACGGCAGACTTGGAGGCTATATCGAGCATTACCCCGAGTCAAAATACCATGAGCTGGAAGAGTATGAGTTGCTAAACCACGCCGCTGTCTTCATGGTGGGTTCCGCATCAGCACACAACAATATGGCCGCTGGTGCGGCTGGGTCTGGAGCCGACAGGTTGCCAGCTCAAGTTCTTTTGGATCTGATGAACGATCTTGCCGCCCTGTTAGAAACCGAGGTTACTGTTGAAAACCAGGCTGCCCATAACACGGAGATCACAAGGTTGAAGGATCAGATGGCCGGAGTCCAGCAGGAGATCAATGGGATGATGGCTCAGATGGATGCTGACTCGGAGCGCCTTAGGGCAGAGGCTTTTCGTTTGGAATTAGAGCAGCAATCTGCAGGAGCAGTTCATCGAATGAGGCATCAGTCGCGTTACCGGAGCAATATGAAGCCAGAAATCTATTTAACACGCCAGGGATGGGATGGAACATGCCTGTGACTGTAACCTGGACGACAAAACTACCTGGAGGCCAGGTGGCATTTTAGCGTCAACGGCCAAACCTGCCCGGCCGTAACCAGGTCACCCCTAGTATTTTTCGGCATTAGCGGGTCATTATTCTAACCCGACGGAGAACATGGTGGCAGCGGCGACCAGGCTTCGTACAATCCCAATCTTCGATGAGTCACCTTTTGCAGAGGAAGTGTAGAACACCATTAGGTACCTGCAGACGGCGGTGGGCGAGTAGGAGAAGTATACCTACAGTGGGAGTCGTGTGCATTCAACCCCCATCCCTTCCTGCAGCTACAACCGGCGTTATGAGTCACCGGCAGTTTCCGGTAGTGATCGACATCGAAACCAACCAAGGGGTCATTAGCCAGTTTGTGTCGCTCAAGCGTTGGTGGATTGGGCAAGGGCCCAACAAGAGGCGGCGGCTCTGGCAGCTGCGACGGCTTATCAAGAACCCATAGTCACGCCCTCCGTCTCAGTAGGAGCAGGCTTAACTTCTAGGGATGTGGGCGTTCCATGCATAGCGCTGGCTTTGCAGAATGAGCGCGAGCCGAAAGACTTCAAGGGTCCTCGCAAGGTTCCCAATTATACTACTGACCTACCTCCAGAGGCATGGATTGTAAGTTATGAATTGGCCATGGATATGTGGGATGTTAGTGATGCAGTGTGTGCCAAGTATTTCATCATGATGCCGGAGGGCCCGGCTCGTACATGGTTGAAAGGTTTTTCACCCAACACCATTAACAACTGGGATGAGTTGAAGGTGAGGTTCATCAAAAATTTCCAGGAAACGTGCAAGCAGCCCATGATGATTGTGGATTTTGATCATTGCGTTCAGCGTGAGGATGAATCGGCTCATCATTGGGTCCAGCGAGTCTCGACCATCATCCACTCTTCTGATAATATCACAACGTTTCAAGCAGTTCTAATCCTGGAGAAAAATTGCCACTTCACGCCTTTGAAGCAGAAACATAGCCGGCTCAAGTGCTCATGTAAAGACATGGGGAACTCATGACGGATCCAACAAGTATGCGGACTCTGACAACATGAAGGACCCTGGTTCTGATGATGAGAAATCGGCCAAGGGCAAGAAGAATAACAATGGCAAGGGTCAGTCGAAAAACATGGGAGGAAACAATAATAATGGTAACGGTGTAAAGCGGAAGAACCAGGATGGCGGGTTAGAGTTAGTGGCCAACGCCAACACTGGGAATAACTGTGGCAAGAGCAATGGCAAGCTGCCATTTAAATGCAAGACTCCTAACTTGGAGACAATATTGAATGATCCCATCCCAACGCACAACCGTCCGGATCAGCCGTCAAGCCATGCTTGGAAGGATTGTTAAATCATGAGAGAATATCAAAACTATGGCAGTAACTAGCATCCAGGCGGTGGCGGCGGACCATCCGGCGGGTCAGGACCTTCTGAGTCTTCTTTCGGTCTAGGCGTCTTAAATCCAGGCTATCAGGGCCAAGGAAACCATGGAAGGAATAATCAGCAATCCGATAGTGGAGGTCAGTAGCAAAATAACCAGATTGGGTTCCAGAGTAATCCCAAGCAGCTTAACACCGGCCAGTACCACGTCTTCACAACATGTCTTCACAAGTGAGACTGGAAGTTACGCAAGCGGGCGGTTAACGCAGCTATGTCGGCTCTCCCACAATATTTGAAGTGGTCTGAGTATGATATCACCTAGACCAGAGGGGATCACCCGCCGCGTGTGGATAACTCGGGGCATTTGGTTCTGGTGGTCACCCCCAAGTGGGAGGATATGTGTTCACCAAGGTTCTTATGAATGGAGGAAGCAACATCAACATTCTGTATTATGCAGAGAGTCCCACTATACAGTTGTTCTATTAAGGTGTATATTGCCTTCAACTTCAACAAACTGTCTGAAGATAGTTGGCAGCTCCTTTAACCTGCACAGAAAGTCAAACATTATAACCCGCTAGAAAGGTTATTGCAAACAGAGCAAGAAAATTTTCAGAGTTGTAAAGTTCTTACCAAATATAGTAGCAGTCATCTTGGATATATGGCGCTTGACGCTGGTCAATTCTTCTGATATAAGCTTGAGTTGTTCCTCAGTGTTGTTTGCGCATTTTGTCAGGGCAGCTTGTTCAGACTCAGCAGTCTTTTTGAAGGTAGCAAAATCAGCTTCGACCTTCTCAAGTTTTTCAGCGGCAATCCGTAGTTTTTCTTCTGCTATAGCCCAGGCAGATTGCTGGGAGGCGAGATTATCCCTTAAGCCGGCCAGATCAGACTCGGTTGTGTCTAAAGCTTCATGCAACATGCAAGTCAAGTTTAAGTCGCCAAGAGGAAATATTAAATGAACCAAGGTGGTAAAACTATTACGATATAAGTCTCAAGCAGATTGCAAGCAATATACTTGACACTTGGGGGCTAATGTATGCGTTTTCTCTTAAAAGTCTACAACAAAAATCCGGCTCGTCTATTTACAAGTTAAGCCGGCACTTGCGGCTACATTTGGCGCTTTGATGTAGTGAAGTTCCAGCTCATCTTTCCACAATTTAAGCAGACACTTGGGGGCTACAACCGTTGACTTTTTCTACCATTGAAGTTCCGGCTCATCATTATCATCATGACCCAGACTTGGGGGCTACACCCATTGAGTTTTTCTATGATTGAAGTTCTGGTTCATCATTATCATCATGACTCGAACATGGGGGCTACACTTGGATCCAATTTTAAAGTGAGTACCGACTTATTATATGCATTAACCCGTTACTTGGGGGCTACATGCTAAGTTATTTGCAGTATGACATAATTTGGAAGACCCGGTGTACTATTTGCAATACTAAACTAGCTCTTGGGGGCTACGTAAGGGTATAAGGAAAATCAAGAGAAGAAGATTATCTCATATTTTTTCTTCATTAACCCGACAAGCTTGGACTCCATATTGCGTCTGGCAGAAAGGCAGTTCAGATAACCAGCATGCAAGTCATCCGCAATCATTTTCTCCAATATAGGGAATTCAAAATCAAGCTTCTTTGGTGAGAACATCTCAGACTTCTTGGTGTGTTTTGTTAACACATGAGAAGCCTGGGATTGATGACTCATCCCAGTAATGACAACTTTTGGATGAGCCATGTCTTCGGCGGCTGCTAAAGAGCTGGGCGGCTTAGGATCAGCCGCCTGAGGACTCTTGGGAGTGGTCATGTTGTGATCCGCCGGCTCAGAGGGCTAAGGACTGTTTTCAGGTGCATCCTTCTCAGCATCAGAAGGCTCAGTATGGGCTGCACGGGTGTCTGTCTTAGCATTCTCCAGATCTTGGACAGTAGGAGTGACGGCAGACCCGCCTGCCTTCCTGCATTTGGCTTGAGCCCTAAAAACAACAAGAGTCATTTTTGCAACATAAGGACAATGATGATAATATGTATGCTGAAAAATAAAGATAATTACTCTGGATTGATCTTCAGAGGAGGAAGCTTCGACGTAGTTGAGTCACCAGACGAAGGGGGCGACTACTGAAAAATTAAAAGTCAGCAAAAATAGAGTAAGGTAACACGGCAGAAATCTCATACATATGTTGGGATTGGTTGAAAGAGTACCTCGGCACGTCGTTTCTGGGGAGCCAAGGAGTTTGGTAAGCCGTCCATAAGATCTTCAGAGCCGGTGCTCCGGGTCTCACGTCAAGAGTCGAGCTGTTTCTTTTTCAAAGGAAATTCGGGATCTAAGTAAGCAAGAGGATGTGAAAATGGAATCGGACGACCTGCCATATTTTCTCTGGCGGTAAGTCCTCTGAGTCGAAGGAAATGTAAGTTACCTCAGGGGTGTTGGTGTTTCTCGTTTCTGTTTCCTGCTTTATATGATCATCATCAATAAGTTGCATAAAGAGATGGCCAAGGTAATCAAGTTCTACCTCTGATTCGTCAAGTTCATGTAGTTCCTAAACCGAAGTTTTCTTCTTACGGCCATGGACTTTACCCGTTTGAGACTTCTTCTTCACAAGGGGAGTATATTTCTTTCTTCCAAAAGCTAGAGCCGGCCTGTGCGAAAACCCGCCAAAGGGTTAAAGGAGCAAGGCAGAAGGTTAAGACAAGACACGCGATTTTGTGAAAAAGATTTTCTTACATCCGGAGCTGGGTTCTTGATGTAGAAAGGTTTTAACCCGGTTTTATTGCAAACCGCCTGGGTTTCACCGAGAAGTGATTTGACAACAAAGTTAACATCTTGTTCTGTCAGGGGAGTGTGGTTGAAACACAGAGGGTCATCCATTTTGCCCGTATATTCACACATGAACTGGTCGCGCCAACTTAGGGGCAAGACTTTCCATGAGACCCAGCAGCGGGTTAGGTCGACGCCAGTTAAGCCTTCGCCAGAAGGGCCTTGATTTTTTCCAAAGCCAGAGCATACTTCACCCGTTCTGTGGTGGACATCCGGTCGGGAAGCTCAGTAGAAGTGCAAAGCCGGGTAGGGCGATAACCCGGTAGAGGATTTTCCTCTTTGGGGGAGGTATCTTGGCAGTAAAACCAAGTCTTATTCCAATCCTTGGGGTGGCTTGGCAAGAGAGCAGCTGGATAAGGCAGATCTCATTGTCTCTGGATAGAGTGAAAGCACAACATGCTCCCTTGGTGGTTCTGATAACTCATGACAACATACATTGTCTCTTGATCTAATACTTTTATCTACTGTGTCTAAGATAATAGTCCATGGAGAGTTGGGTTCGCAAAGAGATTGTGGAATACCCCAAGATGCAAGGAAATGGATTGGCAAAGCTTCAAGCAAGAGGACTCTACATTTTATATTTGTGAGAAATCACTTTGATTCCATAGAAAGCCAATACTATTAAAAGGGGGTAAAGTTTTGTTGGTGAACAAAATGCTCATAGGTGCACAAGTGATAGTCACCAAAGACACCCACGAAATCTCCCGCCAAAGTATGTCCTAAGACAAACATTCAAATCGGTGCAACCAACATTTCCATCCCGGTGCCACCGATTCCAAACCCTAGACAGACTCAGCCAAACGCTAACCCTTCGGTATAGCCGATATTGCTTTCAGTGCCACTGAGTTGGGCTGCCAACTTTCTGTTACGCAAGTTCACAATTTCAGTCCCTCTGAGATTGTTGAATCGACGTCACCAAGATTAGGCATTCTAACCATTGGTCACCTCATCGGTACAACCGAGATTTCTATATCAGTCCCTCCGAGATTCAAAAGTTACCACCTTTTGGTCACTTTGGTACCACCGAGATTAACACATCAATGTCACCGAGTTGGTCATTTTGTGTGTAACGGTTGGATTTTTGGGGATGCCTATATATACCCCTTCACCACCACCTACTCGAAAGAGAAGCACTTAGAACAATTCCATACCCATCCTATCAGTTTTCTGAGAGAGAACCACCTACCCTTGTGTTGAGGTCAAGATCTTCCACTCCAACCATATGGATCTTGATTTCTAGCCTCCCCATGGTGCTTTCCACCAATCCCATCTCTTCTACCAAGTCATATCTATGAGAGAGTGATTGTGTGTTGAGGAGCCTATCATCTTGAAGCACAAGAGCAAGGAGTTCATCGACATTACCGAGCCTATTACCTTTTGGAGGGTGGTGCCTCCTAGATTGGTCAGGTGTCGCTTGGGAACCTCCGAATTCGTGTTGTGGAGTGAACCAAGAAGTTGTAAGGGCAAGGATATCGCCTACTTCATGAAGATCTAGCCCGAGTAAGGCTAGTCCTCCATGGATGTAGGCCGTCATGGTATAGTCAAGGTTGTTTCTTCGTGGAACCCTCTATGGGTAGAGCCCTCCGTGGACTCTCGCGACTGTTACCCATCGTGGGTTTAGACTCCATGAACGTGGACGTATGATAGCACCACCTATCGGAACCATAGGTAAAATCCTTGCGTCTCCAATTGCATTTCATCTCCATATCTCATCTCTCTACTTCATGTGCACCGTCTTTACTTTACGCTGCTATATTTGCTGACATGCATGTGTAAGGTATATAGGATTGCTAGCCTTGCTAAAACTGTTAAAATCTACCAACCAAATAACTTGAGAAAAGGTTAGGTTTTAATCTTCTGCTAGTAGTCTATTCACCCCCCCTCTAGACACTCTTCTAGTGATCCCTCGATTGGTATAAGAGCTTTGGTCTCCATTGCATCGGATTAATCACCGAGAAGGAAGATGGATGTGTCTAGTATAGGGAGTTTGAGTTGTAGAGTGCCTATTCTTGATGGAGAGTATTATAATCAATGGAAAACTTTGATGCTTGAACTGTTTAATCAATTCCAATTGAGCAAATATGTTATGCGCCCCTATGAGCCTCCTGTTGATGATTTGCATCCCACACACGAAGAGGAAATTAACATGCTTGGTAACCTAAGAACTGTCAATCTCATTGTTAGAGGTTTACCAAGATTCATGCTTTCTTAATTGAAGAACTTTGCATGTGCCTATACCTCGTGGACTGATCTGGAGAAATGATATCCAAATCTTTCCTTAGGAAATCTTGATGAAATTCTTCATAAAACTGTTGCTTTCCACAAAATGAAGCCTAGTGATCCAACCTATGATAAATGCCTATTTGAGCTCCATGATCTTATGCGTGCTAAAGGAGATGTCACCACTATCAACAAAATTGTCTTTGAAGCCATTTGCAATCATAAACTTGAACAATATCATGATCATAATTCTATGAATCTCTTGTTCTTTATGACGAGGATTTCCCACTTGATGATGACAATGTGGAACATGGCTACCTTGGTGAAGATTAGTTGTTTGACATCGAGTATGAGAGGATCATGAAGAATCTAAGTCTCATGGAAAACTTCAAGGATTATATGTCAAGTGGAAAAGAGTGGAGTCTCGACAATGGATGTACGGATCATATGAGTGGTGATAAAAAAATGTTACAAGAGATCACACCTAATAAAGGTCCTCGAAGGTGCGTGACCTTTGGAGACAACTCTAAAGGTAAGGCACTTGGCCTTGGTAAGGTGGCCATATCCCAAGATAGCTCTATTCAAAATGTTATGCTTGTTGAATCCCTTGGCTACAATCTTCTTTCCGTATCTAGACTTGCCAATTTCGGTTTCAATGTGTTATTCACGAAAGTAGATTGCCAAGTGTTTCGTCAAGGTAATCATAAAATTGTCTTTACCGGTTTCCGTAGAGGTGATATATACATTGTTGATTTCACTGATAAATCCAAGCCTCGCACTTGTTTAATTGCTAAATCTTCTAAAGGTTGGCTTTGGCATAGAAGACTTGGACATGTAGGCATGCGCAATTTAGATAGATAATCAAAGATCATATTCTTGGTGTTAAAGATGTTACCTTTGACAAAGATAGACTTTGTAGCGCTTGTCAAGCAAGAAAACAAGTAGGTGGAAGTCATCCAATTAAGAACATCATTACTACTAGGAGACCACTCGAGTTACTTCACATGGATCTTTTGAGTCCCAATGCTTAGAAGAGTCTCGGTGGAAATTCCTATGGTCTATTAATAGTTGATGATTTTTCTAGATTTACGTGGGTATTTTTCCTTGATGATAAGTCACGAGTTCAAAGATCTTCAAGTACTTCGTTCGCAAAGCGCAAAATCAGTTTGAAGTGAAGATCAAGAAGGTTCGAAGCGATAATGGATCAGAGTTCAAGAACACCCATGTGGATACCTTTATTGACGAAGAAGGTGTCTCACATGAGTTCTCGGCTACGTACACGCCTCAACAAAATGTAGTTGTTGAGAGGAAGAACCGGACACTTATTGTGATGGCCAGAATGATGCTTGATGAATACAAGACGCCAAGACACTTTTGGGCAGGAGCCGTGGAAACAGCATGTCATGCCACAAACCGACTTTACTTACACAATCTTCTCGGTAAAACAACATACGAGCTACTCACCGGTAACAAACTCCAAGTTGGATACTTTCGGCTATTCGACTCCAAGTGCTATATTCTTGACAAGCATCGTCGTACTAAATTTGCTCCTAAATATCATGAAGGATTCCTACTTGGTTATGGATCAAACTCTCACACTTACCGTGTCTACAATAACTTCACTCGAAAAGTTGAAGAGATGGTAGATGTGAATTTTGACGAATCTAATGGCTCGCAAGTCGAACAATTCACAAATGATGTAGGTGATAAGGACCCTTCGGAAGCTATCCTATATTTACCCATCAAAAAGATTCATCCCATGGAGGTGAAGGAAAGTACTTCATCAACTCAAGTGGAAGCCCCTACTTCACGACAAGGTGAACCACAACATGACATCGAGGCATCCACAAGCGGTACACGACAAGATGAAGAGGAGGACAAAGTACATCAGGAAGATCCACCACAACCTCCTTCACCACCACCTCAAGCAGATGATCACGTTGACAACAACGAAGATGAAGGAAATGATGATGAAGAAGAAGCTCCACCATCCAACAATCGGAAGCTGACCTGAGTTCAAGCACAAGTGACCAAGAACCATCCCCTAAACCAAATCTTTGGAGATATCCAAACCGGGAGAATCACTCTCTCTAAAACTCGTCTAGCTAACTTTTGTGAGCATTATTCATTCATATCTAGCATTGAGCCTTTGAAGGTAGAACAAGCTCTTGAAGATGCGTATTGGGTGGATGCTATGCATGAAGAGATTCACAACTTCGAAAGGAACAAAGTGTGGACACTCGTGGAGAAGCCTGTGGATGAGCACAACATCATCGGAACCAAATGGGTGTTTCAGAACAAGCAAGATGAAGACGGTCAAGTCATACGCAACAAGGCACGTCTCGTGGCCCAAGGATATAATCAAGTCGAGGGTATGGACTACGGTGAGACTTACGCCCCAATTGCTAGACTAGAAGCTATTTGAATTCTTCTTGCCAATGCTAATCACCATGAGATCACGGTTTATCTAATGGACATTAAAAGTGCATTTTTAAATGGTGAAATTGAAGAATAAGTTTATGTTAAGAAACCACCTGTTTTTGTGAATCCTAAGAAACCTAATCATGTTTACAAGCTTCGTAAATCCCTTTATGGACTTAAGCAAGCCCCTCGTGCTTGGTACAAATGCTTAACGAAGTTTCTCACTGAAGAAGGTTTTGAAATTGGTAAAATTTATGCAACCTTGTTCACTAAGAGAGTTAATGGTGAATTATTTGTGTGCCAAATCTATGTGGATGATATTATCTTTGGTTCCACTAACCCTCAATTTAGTGAAAGATTTGGAAGGTTGATGTCAGAGAAGTATGAGATGTCTATGATGTGTGAGCTGAAATTCTTTCTTGGATTGCAAATCAAGCAATCAAGATAAGGAACTTTCATCTCTGAAATTAAGTATACCAAGGACTTGATGAAGAAATTCAACATGAAAGAGTGCAAAGGTATGAAAACTCCCATGCCAACTAGTGGACATGTTGATCTAACCAAGGAAGATGAACCGGTTGATCAAAAAGTTTATCGATCCATGCTTGGTTCATTGATATATCTATGTGCATCTCGTCCCGATATTATGCTTAGTGTTTGCATGTGTGCTAGATATCAAGCTGCACCTAAGGAATGTCATCTTTTGGCCGTAAACCGTATTGTGAGATACTTGATACAAACACCAAACTTTGGCATTTGGTATCCCAAGGGATCTTCTTTTAACCTTGTTGGCTATTCCGATTTGGACTATGCCGGTGACAAGGTTGATAGGAAATCCACCTCGGGTACTTGTCAATTTTTAGGTAGATCTCTTGTGTCTTGATCATCCAAGAAACAAAACTTGGTATCTCTATGTACTGTTGAAGCTGAGTATATTGCTGCTGGATCTTGTTGTGCGTAATTACTATGGATGACACAAAGGCTTAAGGATTATGGAATCCATGTTAAAAATGTTCCATTAGTTTGTGACAATGAAAGTGCTATTAAGATTGGTCATAATCTTGTGCAACATTGTTAAACTAAGCAATTCAAGTTTGACACCATTTCATTTGTGATCGTGTTGCCAAAGGAGATATTAATCTTAAGCATGTTCGCACTAACAAGCAATTGGACGATATCTTTATGAAGCCACTTGATAAGAAAACTTTTTGCCACCTAAGGAGTGAGTTGAACATCATAGATGCTTCAAACTTGAGCTAGACTCACTCGGATGCTTGCAAGGGCATGAGCTTTCTTCATACTTCCATGATATTGCTAACATGATATCTTATGCCCTGGAATCCTATGCTCCCTTGTATTGCATCTAACCATTTGTAGGTACTTGGAAGGACTTCATTCCACGGGACTGCAACCAACTCCAATTACAAGCAATCTTGTCTTGATCAAGTATCCACAACCCCTCTTGATGATGGAAGGAAGACGACAACCAAAAACATATCCTTGACATTTACTTGATCTTTAATGCAAAATCTTAATTGGTAACATGTCAAATGGATATAGCCATTATTCTTCTTTGCATGACTAACCCTTGTAGGTAACAAGTGTACTAGAATGAGAAGGATTGCTCCCAACACTAGATGTTCTTCATCAACCTCGAGCATCCTAAACAAGTTCACCTACGAGCAATGTCATCAACATCACTCAGAGGTATGCTCTCATATCCTTGAAAAGGCTTTACTCCAAGTCATGAGCTAAAGCAACTCAAGTGATATGAAGACATTAAAATGCTTAATCGTAAAATGGTAACCCCATTTTGAGATTAACATAGAATATGACCTATGATCAAGTATTCTTGCTTGGCTCCTAAGTCAAAATACTCTAATATAGGTGACCTCTTCACCACCCATCATCTAGTTAAGATTCTCGCGTGGTTTGTTCTCTGTTTTGCATGATCTCTCATAGCCACTCAAATCTTCTCTAAGATGATGTTCTTCTCTCTTTCCTTTGAAAATATTTTGTTTTGACATTTTGAAAACAGAAGTTTCTTCCCTTATTCTTTTCTTTCTAATTTAGCCTCGGTGTCACCGACTCAGATTTCTCAGTTCTACCAAAATTGTAGACAAGCTGCACCACAAAATCTCGGTACCACCGATCTATCTGTCTCAGAGTCACCAATTTTTTTTCTTATCTTATCTTCTTTTTGTTACTTCGATGAAAAAAAATTGGGGGATAAGAACAAACAACACTTCGGGGGAGAAATTCTTTATTCAAGGATCCCTAGCTCCAAAGAAAATAAGACTAATATTGCCATAGGGAGAGAAGTTACATTCAATGATTCCCTTAGTGCTTTTCTATGAACCCTTCTTTCAATGACCCTTGTTCTCAAGGATCCCTTCCTTGTTAATGATCCCTGTACCTACTCCTATCTTTGACCCTTTTGGAAATTAATTCCAAAGGGGGATAAGAACAAAGCTTCATGCTAAAGGGAAACTTACACGCTTATGCAAAGAGGGAGATATGATTTAGGGGGAGAGGATAATATTAAAAGTTAACAAGAGGGAGAAGAAGAAAGCTTCATGCTAAACAGGGGACAATACCAAAGTAAGGGGGAGAAAATTCCAAGCACTCAATAATATTCTTATCTATTTTAGACTTTTCTCGCCCTATCCAATCCCAATATCTACATGCTGAGATTCACGGGGAGAGGATGATCTACCACTTTCACATCTAAGGGGAGAAAAGCTCTAATAGATTTATGCTAAAGGAGGAGACATATTAATCTTAAGGATCATCATATTTTATATGTTCTCCATATCTTGGTATCCTTTGAGTTCTATTGCTTCTGATTAGTACAATATTCTTGTGTTTCCTAACATTGTTTTACCAAGTGTGTTTCTACTACTAGAATGCTCCAGAACTCAATGTATGTATATGCATCATATCTTTGATCAAGATGATCTCTTGCTTCTTGCACATATTGTTTGCAAGAGTGAAGTATTGAACAAGGATACATCTCATTCATATATCTTGATGCATATAGCCAAGATACACATGACTCCTTATATCCCTTCATCCATATGTGTGTCCATGGATTCCAAAGCAACTATCCTTTAAAGGACTACACACATTTAGGGGGAGCAATTCTAAGTCATGTGTCTCTCAAAGTCTTCATTATATTCATGCATATTTTTAGTTGAAGCATTGATTGTATGTTGTCATCAATTACCAAAAAGGGGAGATTGAAAGCACAACATGCTCCCTTGGTCGTTTTGATAATTCATGACAACATACATTGTCTCTTCGACTAATACTTTTATCTAGTGTGTTTCAGATAATAGTCCATGGAGAGTTGGGTTGGAAAAGATATTGTGGAATACACCAAGATGCAAGGAAATGGATTGGCAAAGTTTCAAGCAAGAGGACTCTACATTTTATATTTGTGAGAAATCACTTTGAGTCCATAGGAAAGCCAATACTGTTAAAAGGGGGTAAAGTTTTGTTAGTGAACAAAATGCTCATACGTGCACAAGTGATAGTCACCAAAGACACCCACAAACTCTCCCACCAAAGTCTATCCTAAGCAAAACACTCAAATCGGTGCAACCAACATTTCCATCCCGGTGCCACCAATTCCAAACCCTAGACAGGCTCAGCCAAACTCTAACCCTTCGGTACAGCCGATACTGCCTTCGGTGCCACCGAGTTGGGCTGCCAACTTTCTGTTACGCAAGTTCACAGTTTTGGTCCCTCAAGATTGTTGAATCGGCATCACCGAGATTGGGCATTCCGATCATTGGTCACCTTATCGACGCAACCAAGATTTCTATATCGGTGGCCTCCGAGATTCAAAAGTTGCCACCTTTTGGTCACTTTGTACCACCAAGATTAACACATCGGTGTCACCGAGTTGCTCATTTTGTGTGTAACGGTTGAATTTTTGGGGATGCCTATATATACCCCTTCACCACCACCTACTCAAAAGAGAAGCACTCAGAACCATTCCATACCCATCCTATCAGTTTTCGGAGAGAGAACCACCTAACCTTGTGTTGAGGTCAAGATCTTCCACTCCAACCATATGGATCTTGATTTCTAGCCTCCCCAAGTTGCTTTCCACCAATCCCATCTCTTCTACCAAGCCATATCTGTGAGAGAGTGTTTGTGTGTTGAGAAGTCTATCATCTTGAAGCACAAGAGCAAGGAGTTCATCGACATTACCGAGCCTATTACCTTTTGGGAGGTGGTGCCTCCTAGATTGGTTAGGTGTCACTTAGGAGCCTCCTACTTCGTGTTGTGGAGTGAACCAAGAAGTTGTAACGGCAAGGAGATCGCCTACTTTGTGAAGATCTAGCACGAGTGAGGCTAGTCCTCCGTGGACGTAGGCCGTCATGGTATAGTCAAGGTTGCTTCTTTGTGGAACCCTCCGTGGGTAGAGCCCTCCGTGGACTCTCGTGACCATTACCCTCCATGGGTTCAAGACTACATGAACGTGGACGTACGATAGCACCACCTATCGGAACCACTCGAAAAATCCTTGCGTCTCCAATTGCGTTTAATCTCCATATCTCATCTCGCTACTTCGTGTGCAATGTCTTTACTTTCTGCTGCTATATTTGCTGACATGCATGTGTAAGGTATATACGATTGCTAGCCTTGCTAAAACTATTGAAATCTGCCAACCAATTAACTTGGGAAAAGGTTTTTTACTCTTCTGCTAGTAGTCTATTCAAGGCCCCCTCTAGACACTCTTCTAGTGATCCCTCATAAAGACACCGCCTAATTCTAAACTTGGTCCAACTGCCACTTCAGTTTGGCGATTGACATAGAATAAATCACAGAAGAGGTTGACAGAAGGCTCTTCTTGCAGATATACTCCGCATAGAATTGGAAACTGGAGCATGTGGGTGACAGAGTTTGGGGCTATGTCTTGTGGGTGAAGTTTGAAAAAGTGAAGAACATCCCGGAAGAATTTTGACACGGGCGGGCTGAAGCCGTGAAGGAGGTGATCAGTGAATATGAAAACTTCCCCTTCCTTAGGGGTGGGTCTAATTTCTGACCCCGGAACCCGCCAATAAATGACATCATGAGCCGACAATGAACTAGTCTCTACGTATTCAAGCAGAAGCTCTTTGGTGACTTCGGAGCCAACCCAATCACAGGATGAGGGTGCTCTTGACATAGTGGTGGGTCAAACTATGAGACAATACACGATATTGAGGGTTAGAAATGTCAAACGAATCAAGACGACTATGGTTAACATGATGGTGAGGTGGTAAGCTGCCAGTGCATTTTATTCGAGAGCTGGCAACTCAATGGCGGGTTAAGGGGACAAGACCATTCCAAGAATATTGCTAAGTGCAAGAAATATGGTTCATATGTTGCGACCATGGCTACAAGATCTACCAGCGAGGAAAAATGAAAATATATTCAAGACCTAAAAACAACAATGGAAGACCAGGTGCTTAGTCAGTGCGCTGCTCGATATGTGCAGATCTATAGTAAGCGGATCTTGGCGTTCGAGTGAGTGGCCACAACGGATAATCAGCATTACGAGATTCAAAGAGATGCTGGATGATCTACATTATGCGGATTAATCTGACGAATAGTGAAGAACACTAATGAACCCAATAAACTCAGGGAGATTCTAAGCTAGGTGATTACAGATTCAACAAGGGTTTAGGGGAGTACCTCGTGGATGCGGATGCATGTGTGAAACTCTAGACTCAATCAGGTTGATGGAGCGGCCGGCATTGAAGACAACGGCGAGGTTCGGTCGGTGCGGTGGGGCTCCAGAAGTGTGAGCGCCTGGAGGAACAAGAAGATAGGTGGTGGAGAAAAATAAAGGGTCCCTTTGTGTCCCTATTTATGAGATGGGATGGCAAATAGTGCGCGCGAGAATCAAGGAGACGCGGTGATGGTTGATCGAATGGGCGCCTCGATTTTTGGGTCGATAGTTTAATGAGAAGGATCCATTGCGAACGTCACAGGATCTTTTTGACATATTCAAGATGACGTCATGGCGGGTTATGGATTTTCTCTTTCAAGTGATAAAGATGAGAGACTCGCCAACAAGAAGACTTGAAGATTGACATGACCTGGTTCAAATCAATCTGGGGCCTCATGTTGGGGATACTCACCCAGGATGAGACCCGCCCAGGTGGGCTAGGTCAGGCGGTTGGCGGCTCATGGTATTATAGGAAGAAAGCATAACCGATGGGCCAGAGGGCCCAGAGTCAGAAGGCCAGATGTAACCCGGTGGACATAAGCCGACGGGAGAAACTTGTCAGATAAGGCATGTTTAGTTAGAGGTGAGGTCAGTTGTTTAGTTTAACCCAACCTGAACTCTTATAAGCCTAGAGGTTTGAACCGTGTATATAAGGGCGGCGTACCTGGGCGGCTTAGGCCATGAAACAACTGATCGAGAGCTAGGTCAAGCGAAATCGCTCCCTTGTAATCGATACACAATCAATACAACACAAAGCAGGACGTAGGCTTTTACCTCTTTTGGAGGGGCCGAACCTGGGTAAACCCTTGTCTCTCGATTCGATGAACCCCTTTGAGTTCACCGCATTAGCGATGGCCTCGAACCTAAGTCCGTTGACCCGGACATCTATCATGACAAATCCACGACAATGTCCCCCATAGGCTTCGGAATAACATTTCCATAGGATTTGTTCTTGTTCATGCTCAGGTACACAACTTCGAATAATACCATCTATGCCTTCTTTATAAATATGTGGGTCGTCCCAAAAGTAATGTCTTAAATCATATAAGAATTTTTTATTTTGTTTGTATGTGAAACTATGTGGTATATATTTAGCAAAAATGTAGTTAGCATAATCAGCATACCAAGGAGTGTTTTGAGAAACATTTATTGTAGATAACTGTTCATCAGCAAAACTATCATCAATTGGTAGTGGGTCATCAAGAATACTTTCTAACCTAGAAAAGTTATCAGCTATGAGGTTCTGAGCTCCTTTCCTATTAGTGATATGCAAATCAAATTCTTGAAGCAAGAGAACCCACCTAATGAGTTTAGGTTTAGCATCTTTCTTTTCCATAAGATATTTTATAGCAACATGATCAGTGTGACAAATAACTTTGGAATAAACTATGTAATATCTAAATTTATCACAAGAAAACACAACTGCTAAAAATTCTTTTACAGGAGTAGCATAATTTCTTTGGGCATCGTCTAGAGTTTTGCTAGCATAATGGACAACATTTAATTTATTATCAACTATATGTCCTATAACAACACCGACAACGTAATCACTAGCATCACACATAATTTCAAAAGGCAGGTTCTAGTCAGGTGGTTGAACAATAGGTGCGGAAGTTCAGGATTTCTTATGTGTTTCAAAGGCTTCTACACAATCATCATAAAGAACAAATGGAATATACTTTTGTAAAATACTAGTAAGAGGCCTAGAAATTTTAGAGAAGACTTTAATAAACCTCCTATAGAAACCAACATGACTAAGGAAACTCTGAATACCTTTAATATCTTTAGGACATGGCATTTTCTCAATTGCATCCACTTTAGCTTTATCCACCTCGATACCTCGTTCAGATATTTTATGCCCCAAGACAATACCTTCATTAACCATAAAGTGGCACTTCTCGCAATTTAAGAAAAAATTAGTTTGTTCACATATCTGCAAAACTCGATCAAGGTTGCTTAAGCAATCATCAAAAGAAGTTCCGTAAACGGAAAATTCATCCATGAAAACCTCCACAATCTTTTCACAAAAAACAGAGAATATAGCAGTCATACATCTTTGAAAGTTAGCAGGTGCATTGCATAAACAGAAAGGCATACGTCTATAAGCATAGGTTCCAAAATGACAAGTAAAGGTAGTTTTCTCTTGATCACGCTATGATACATGTATTTGAGAGAAACCATAATATCCATCCAGAAAATAAAAGTATGTGTGCTTAGATAATCTTTCTAGCATTTGATCAATGAAAGGCAGAGGGTAATGATCTTTTATAGTAGATTTACTGAATTTTCTAAAATCAATTACCATTCTATAGCCAGTGTCAATTCTCTATGGAATAAGTTCATTTCTATCATTAGGAACAACAGTAATACCTCCCTTCTTAGGGACACAGTGAATTAGACTTACCCATCTACTATCAGCTATGGGATAAATTATACCTGCTTCCATAATCTTTAATAGTTCAGTTCTTACCACTTCTTTAATCTTAGGAATCAATCGTCGTTGGTGATCAACAACGGGTTTAGCATAAGGTTCCGTATTAATCTTGTGTTGACATAGAGTGGGACAAATGCCCTTAAGATCATCAAATGTATATCCAATAGCAGCCCGGTGCTTCGTAAGAATTTTTAATAATCTTTCTTCTTCATGTTCTGAAAGGTTAGCACTAATAGTATATAGCATGATATATTTTTTCTCATCAAGATAAGCATACTTCAAAGTGTCAGGCAATTGTTTTAATTCAAACATAGGATCACCTTTAGGTGGAGGAGGACCTCCTAGAGTTTCAATAGGCAAATTGTGTTTTAGGAGAGGTTGTTGTTCAAAGAATTTTTTATATATTTCATTTCTTTCGTACAGGTGCATATTATTTTCATGGTCTAGCAAATATTGTTCTAGCGGATCAGTAGGAGGGACCGCAATAGAAGCAAGACCAATTAGTTCATCCTTAATAGATAATTCTTATGGGGTATCTACTAAACTTGCAAAACTTAAGCTCATGAGACACATCATCAAAATTAACACTGACAGTTTCTCTCTTGCAATCTATCTTAGCATTAACATTGTTCAAGAAAGGTCTACCAAAGTTAATGGGACAAAAGTTATGTTGTGAACCAAGAACTAGAAAATCAGTAGGATATTTTATTTTCCCACACAGGACTTCAACCTCTCTAACAATCCCAAGTGGTGTGAAGGTGTCCCTATTAGCAATTTTAATAGTAACATTGTCGTGGGGGACAAACACCTATGGGATCGGTAGGGCCCCTTTAGGTTCGGCACGGAGACTGGTGTGTGCAAAGAGCAGGACGAACAAGCAGTGCCGGTGCATTTTTACCCAGGTTCGGGCCACTAGGAAGAGTCAAACCCTACTCCTGCTTTGTGTATTATGCATGTTCTGGGTTCCAGCTACACGAGCGCTGTGAGTGCGATAGAACACAGCAGCTACGCGCATGAGCTAGAAGATTGGACAGAAGATCCAAAAGTCTTTTACCATAACGCCATGGGCCTCCTTTTGTATGACCAAGGGGATCCCAATAGTGGCATACAGTGCGTACACGGGGTGTACACAGCTATAGTGCTATCATACCTAACACTAACAGTGTAAGACAGGTGCATTTAAGGCTCCGTCTGGCGTCTCTGACCATCCACGAGACGGGATAGAACCTCGTCCCATCAGCACCGCTTAGCCCCTCCATCGCCGACGCCTCGACACGTCCCCATGCGAGGCGACACCTGGCCTCTACGCTGGCGGGGTCTTGCCGGGGTTCTCCTTGTCGGGGGTTTGAAGGCCATCCCGGCAAGGTCTCGCCGGGGGTCTTGCCTTCGGTCTTGACTGTTTGGATGTCTTTTTTGTTCTCCCGTATCTGTAACCAGCAGCTCCTTGACGGGCCTTGCCACCGGGGTGGCTACTACTGCCCGTGCACGAGTAAGGGGCACTGGAGAACCCAAAACTCCAGTGCATCGACAAACATCGATGTCTTCTATTTCATCAGGTGCTATATCATTCATAATTTCTTGGCATAAAGTAAAAGGAATAGTACTCACACTAGCACCCACATCACATAAACCATGATAGCAATGGTCTTCTATTTTAACTAAGACAATAGGCTTGCGAACTACGAGTCTATGTTTATCTTTTTCATCGAGTTTGGCAATTCTAGCAGCTTCACCACAGAAGTAAATAACATGCCCATTAATATTTTCTACCGAGAGATATTTAACCATAGCAACGCTAGGTTCTACTTTAACTTGTTTAGAGGGATTAGGTGCTTTAATATTACTTTTGCTAACCATAGTTTATTCCTAAGCATGTGCCTTTATCCTAACAAGGAAAGGTGGTTTTTCAATATAAGAATTAGGCACAACTGGATCAACATTGTAAATGATGGTTTCATCTTTAGCTTTTACCAGTTCTTTAATTTCTTCTTTAACAGGGGGATGATATTTAAACCACTTCTCCTTAGGGAGATCAACATGATTAGCAAATGATTCACAAAAAGAGGCTACTATCTCAGAGTCAAGTCCATATTTAGTGCTAACCTTCTGGAAAGCCTTAGTATTCATAAAAGATTTAACATAATCAAACTTAAGCTTAATACCTCACTCTTTACCTTCGTCGAGTTCTCAATCTTCAGAGTTGCGTTTAAATATTTCTAAGAGATCCTACTTGCATTCAATAGTCGTCTTCATAAAAGAACCAGTACAGGATGTATCGAGCATGGATCAATCATTATGAGAAAACCGAGTATAATTTTTTTGAATAATAATTTCTCCCGAGAGCTCATTTTTGGGGCATGCATATAACAATGACTTAAGCCTCCCCCCAAGATAGAGCGATGCTTTCTCCTTCACGAGGCCAACAGTTATATATATATATATAATTCCGGTCATGATGAACTAGATGCATAGGATGAAACTATTGGTGGAATTTTAATTTTAATCGATTCCAGTTCCATGATACAATATTATCAGATAGCATATAATATGTCAATGCTTTTCTCTTCAAAGATAAAGGGAAAACCTTCTTCTTAACTTCATCTCCGGGTAAACCTGCAAGCGAACTCTGGTGGCAAGCTTAAACCCTAGTTTATGCGCTATTTCGTAAGGGGCTGATTTGGATCCAAATAATCCAAAAAATTCATCCACATGTGTTAGATGCATATTAGGATGTTTAGTTCTGTCTCCTGCATAAGGATTAGCTAGCAGTTGTTCTATCATACCCGAAGGAATTTCATAACCAATATTTTGAGTCGGTGCAGTAGGCTGAGGGGCAACTAATTGTGGTTCCGGTCAAGGTGAAGATACCATGAACCAACCCCTCAAAGGATTCTTTTCCATAGTGGCAAGTGACAATCAATTTTAGCACGTATTATAAATTTTTCCTTACCGATTTCCACATACCAAGAGCGCTTGACTCCCCGACAATAGTGCCAGAAAGAGTCTTGATGACTCACAAGTATATGGTTCAATTATAGTCCTTTATATAAGTAAGAGTGTCAAACCCAACGAGGAGTATAAGGAAATGACAAGCGGTTTTCAGTACGGTAATTTATGCAAGCACTGAAATTGTAGGTAACATGTAGTTTGATAGCAAGATAATTGGTAATGAGAAAGTAACGGTAACGGTAAATAAAGTGTGGCAAGATAGCCCAATACTTTTGTGGCGAAGGACAAGACAAAACGGTCTCTTATAATAAGCAAGCATTCTTGAGGGTACACGGGAATTTCATCTAGTCACTTTTATCATGTTGGTTTGATTTGCATTTGCTACTTTGATAATTTGATATGTGGGTGGATCGGTGCTTGGGTGCTGTTCTTACTTGAAAAAATCTCCCACTTATGATTAAGCCCCTTGCAAGCATCCGCAACTACGAGAAAATTATTGAGATAAAATCTAACCATAGATTTAAACATTTGGATCCAAATCAGCCCCTTACGAAATAGACCACAAACTAGGGTTTAAGCTTGTGTCACTCTAGCAACCCATCATCTAATAACTACTCCACAATGCATTCCCTTAGGCCCAAAGATTGTGAAGTGCCATGTAGTCGATGTTCATATGACACCACTAAGGGAATCACAACATTCATATATATCATGAAAATATCGAACACATATCAACTTCACAATAGTACTTGCAAGATGACTTCTCCTGTGACCTCAAGAACAAAGGTAACTTCTCACAAATGATATTCATGCTCAAGATCAAAGGGGTATTAAAGAGCATAATGGATCTGAACATATAATATTACACCAAATAAACCATATAGTAATCAACTACGAGATGTAATCAACACTACTAGTCACCCACACGTACCAATCTGAGGTTCCGGTACAAAGATTGAACACAAGAGCTGAACTAGGGTTTGAGAGGAGATGGTGCTATTGAAGATGTTGATGATTATTGGCCTCCCAAAGATGATAGGGTTGTTGGTGATGAAGATGGCTTCGATTTCCCCCTCCGGGAGGGAAGTTTGCCTGGCGGGCAAAAGTGCTCGTGCCAAGTTCCGCCTCGAGACGACAGCATTCCATACCGAAAGTCCCCTCCTCATTTTCCTAGGTCAAAATACCTTAACTACCAAAAGATGGGAACCGGAGGTGGCCAGGGTGGCGACAAAACACCAGGGCACGCCTGGGGGGGCTGGCATACCCTGGTGTCTTGTGGTCACCAGGTGGACCCCTCCGATAGTTATTTGCTCCATTATTTTATTATATTACAAAATAATTCTTTGGGAAGTTCCACCTTATTTGAAGATGTGTAGAATAGGTGTCTCTGATATGCTTTTTTAGGTCTAGAAATTCCAGCTGGTGGCATTCTACCTCTTTGTGTAAACCTTGCATATTATGATAGAAAAGGCATTAGAATTACTCAATAAAGCATTATTATGGGTAAAAACATTATAAATAATAATAGGAAATCATGATGCAAAATGGACGCATCAATTATATCTGATGGCATGATGACATATCAGTGCGTGGCGTGATAGTCAAACAAAGAAGGTGCAGGAAACACAATAACATCATGAGTCTCCTCGATGTATACTAAGTTATAACAAATGTGGTGTGGAGGTTCAGGCTCATCAATGAACAGGTGATCTATCATAGACTGGTGATCAAGATAAACCATAGGCAACAAGAAATCAGTGGCGCGTATATTAATCTTAAAATGTTTTGCTAAGCGAGTGGCATAAATACCACCATGAATCTTTCCCTTGGTTCGGTTACCATGCAAGTGGCGTGTGTCAATAGCTCCCAAGTTGTAAGGGTTATCGACTTATAGTGCATGACACAAAATAGCAAGGGTGGGATCAGTGAGACCGCCACCCTGGTCCATAGCAGTTAGACATTTCCCTATGAATAAAGCAAAGTAGTGCACAACAGGAAAATGTAAACCGATGGCCATGGCGTTTGATATGCCCCTAGTTTCTCCCATAGTTAAGTAAGTAGGAACTCCTCAAACTCCTTCGGTTTAGGCTCACATGTTCCCCCATCAGAAGGAATCAAGCATATTTCACTGAATTCAGAGAGTGTTAATTCATATTGTTCTGCATATAAATCAAAGCGCATCATGCGAGCATGGGGCCTATCTATGAAATATAAATTTTGCACGAAGGACTTTGTAAGGAGATAGTATTGATCGCAGTCATCTGCCAGGAAGTTGTTCAGCCCAACATTTGTAATCAATTGCATAAAATCTTGGTGGAAACCCGCTTCGCTCATGAAAGCTGTATGTGGCCATTCACACGGCCTAACCTCCGTGTTGCGAAAGATGTTGATGTATTAGTCCTGGGTCCTCCTAGCAACTCCTTTGGAACTGTGGCTTGAAGAACCCCTCCTAAGGATATTCATTTTCCTATGAAAAATTTATAAAAAATTTGGGCCCCAAAATTATGTCAATAAAACTTTGCAAGATTAGTAGCAACTAGTCATATCAGTACCTAGAGGGCATATAAAGCATTCATACTACTTAGAACTCAAAAAATTCCACATGGAAGCTCATTTTTAGTAGCACCAAGTACATGAAAATATGCAAAATATAAACCACTAAAGCAAATACTAATTGAAGGAACGGAGGAGTCACATACCAAGGAGCAATTCTTCAAAATAGTTTTGAAAACGGAGTTCTGAGCAAAGAGATCGAAAATCTCAGGTTTGGGAGCAAGAACACAAGAGAGAGAGAGTTACCATGAATTTTTCTGGAGGTAAGAGAAGGCATGGGCTGAATAGATAAGGCAGGGGGGCTGTGGGCCCCACAAGCCATCAAGGCACGCTAGGGGGGCGACCTGTTGGTTTGTGGCCCACACGTGCACCTCCCTCATGTGTTTTCAACACCAATTATCTTTAAATATTACACAAGAAATCATGTTAAATTTTGTGGCATTCCGAGACTTTTTATTTCTGGGTCAATTTTATTGCACGTGAAATTCATAAAACTAGGAACTCGTGACATTTTATTTTGTTTTACTAAAAATAACAAAGTGTAAGGTAATGATACAGTGACTTGTGCTTACTAAATTCATCAACCCCATGACTTTAAAAAGGATCCATTAATAAGGTTGATCAAGTCTTATTAATAACCGTTTCCGGTAGTCATAAAACCGAAGAATTTCTATATAACACTGAGTTACCTTAGTGGGGATTTGCATATCCCCAACAATAAGAATATCATATTTCTTCTTGATAGTAGGGAGAGGAAATTATAGCCTCCAATAGTTACTGTGGCAATTGGCTCAATTGTATTAATATTATTCACTGAAGATTTCTTCTTCAGAAACTGCACCTAAAAGAATGTGGATGTCGCTTAGAGGGGGGTGAGCATGCGCTTAAAAAAATCACGGTTTAAGCTTGAACAAATGCAAAATAAAACTAACCTTTAATAAGTCAAGCACAAAACCTAAAACAACTAGGATCACCTATGTGCACCAACAACTTTTGCTAAGCAAGATAAACAGCTAAGTGATAGCAAGATATATAGCAAGAAACAATATGGCTATCACAAAGTAAAGTGCATAATTAAAGGGGATCGGGTAAGAGATAAACGAGGCATGCGGAGACGACGATGTATCCCACAGTTCACACCCTTAAGGATGCTAATCTCCGTTCGGAGCGGTGTGGAGGCACAATGCTCCCCAATAAGCCACTAGGGCCACCATAATCTCCTCACGCCCTCGTGCAATGCAAGATGATGTGATTCCACTAAGGGATTCTTGAGGATGGTCACCGAACCCGTAAAAACAAGGTTGGGGAAATCTCCACAACTTAATTGGAGGCTCCCAACGACACCAAGAAGCTTCACCACAATGGACTGTGGATCCAAGGTGATCTCAAATGCTCGGGGAAATCCCCACAACCTAATTGGAGACCCCGAAGCTTGCCCGGAGCTTCGTACCACAATGATTGAGCTCTAAGGCAACACAAGCCGTCTAGGGCGCCAATGCACCCAAGAGGAACAAGATCTAGTTTGCTCAAACACCCAAGAGTAATATGCTTCTCAAACTTCACATCCACGTATTACGGTGGAGAACTCAAACCTGTGAACCAAATGCATTGCCAAGGTCACACAGAGTGCCTAAGTCCTTATCTCCCAATTCCCTCCACAACAACTAATGCCCCTCCACCACAACTAATGCTATGGAAGAAATGAGAGGAAGAACGAAGAAGAACACAAATAACTCCAAGATATAGATCCAAGGGGTTCCCCTCACTTAGAGGAGAAAGTGATTGGTGGAAATGTGGATCTAGATCTCTTCTCTCTTTTCCCTCAAGAACTAGCAAGAATCATTGGAGGGATTGAGAGTTAGCAAGCTCGAAGAAGGTCAACAATGGGGAAATAATACAATCTCAAATGATAAAGTTTAATGGGGAAGAATACCTCCTTTTATAGGTGGGGAAAAATCCAACCGCTATGCTCATAGCCCGCACAGGGCGGTACTACCGCTCATGGGAGCGGTACTACTGCTAGGGCGGTGGAAGCCCTTTGTGTTGGAGATATGCCATGGAGGCAATCATGTATGATGATATTTCCTATGTGTTTATGAATAATGATAGTCCTTGGACATTATCATTGATGTGTATTAACAAGTATGTGACTTGTTTGTGAGACCATGCATTGTATGATGACTGTCCTAATTGGTCCCTAGTCGAAAGGGATGTGTGGACGCGCAACCAGTTAGACTAGCATATGACACGGTTGATGGTACGTTCTGACTAACCATGTAGCATTGGATGCTATCCGGATAACATGGACTCACAAAGGTCCTGTCGGATTCGACGAGTCGGATCCGAGTCGAGATAAGGTCTGAGTTGGATAGACCCAAATATGAGACGCAGTGATAGGTCATCTATGAATCTCTAGTACAACATACATTCTATGTCCTAAGACCTGAGCTGGCGCATGTACTCGGGAAGGTGACATACTTGCTTTGGGCCGACCAAACGCTACTCCGTGACTGGGTAGTTACAAAGGTAGGTTTCGGGCTTGTCCAGACCCATGCTGCGAGACATGGTCGAGCAAGATTGGATTTGCCCCTCCGATCAAGAGAGATGCACTCTAGGCCCCGTGGGTGATCCGACCTGGATAAGCATGTCCATGCGATGAGGATTACGAGATAATCAGAAGTGTTGGTCAGATTCACCAAAACGATAAAGAGGTTGTGCTGCAACAATGATGACCATGTCGCCTGTGCACAACAACATATATCGTGTGGCAAAGGGAATAGAAGTGTGAAGTACAGGTTCGCCTAACTAGCTTCATCAGACACTTGGAGTCGACACGCCTTGCTAGAGGCTGCTACCGACTGGTCGAGTCAGATGTGATCTCACTCGCGGCCAAGTGGACGAGAACCTAAAGGGTGGCACGCTTAAGGGAAGGAACACATGGGCTTTAGGATCCGTGCGAGGCCCAAGAGTTGAGCCCACGCCGGATGCCTATAGATAGTGGAGGTGCACCATACCCATCTGGTTGATCGCTTTGGCGCCGTCATTAGGGCATTGCATGTGTTGCAATTAGCCACCTCCACTCGCGGCTGCCGACTGTGTGATCGGACCTAGCAGTCCGCCGCACGGTGTTCCTCCTGCACGCGTGGATACCGTAAGAGGCGGTGCACTTGCGCCGCTTGAGCGAACCTGTAAGTGTGAACCAGCGACCGGCTGTTCGAGGGAGATCGGGCGAGGAGGACACGGACCACGCGAACGCGCTACCCCAACTCTACTTCCACTGCACGACACTGCGCGTCTAGTGGTAACAAACTCTGATCCATCTGCGTAGCATGTTCTTGGATGTCCTGCACGTAGGAATTTTTTATTTTGCATGCGATGCACCTACAGTAGAACCCAAAACTTTGAAAAACAATGACGAGGATGCAAAAGGACAGTAGAACCACCAGAGCGGTACTACCACTCGTCCTCATAGTACTACCGCTAGGGATAGCGGTACTTCAGATAAGGGTAGCAGTACTACTGCTTGCGAGTGGTACAAAAAAATACATCCCTTCCTACCACCGCTGGACTCAACATGAGATTTTGGTCTAGAGCGATACTATGCTCTGAAGCCGTGGTAGTACCGGTCTGGAGTGGTAGTAAAAAATTACAACCGCCCCAAGCGGTAGTACCGCTGCATCCTTTAAGAACACAAAACTGCCACAACTTCTACAAACAGACTCCGAATTCAACGAAACCAAGTTTGTTGGAAAGCTATCAACATGGGCTAACAAAATATTGATAGAAATATCAATAAGAAGCAAATGAGAAAATTCCCATAAGAAAATGGTGAGAACCCTTCCTTGGATAAGACCAGTGAAACCTCCAACACCGAAAACGCAATAGAAGAAGCATATGAAATCCGTTTTCGATGTACTAGAGCTTGTCACAAAGATAACCACAAGCTCTAAAACCTAAAAAAGAGAAAATACAAATAAGAATCAAGAAATATGATGCAAGGATGCAATGGTTTGATCTCTCGACAAATGGTACGATCAAGCTACTCACTTGATACCCCCCCCCCTTGATAGTATGACTATCGATCCTATCAACCGGTCTCCAAATTATCACCCTGAGACCGGTAAAATAGAAAACCTATCAAGGGAAAAAAATTCCTTCCACAAAATACACTTGAGCTAGATGATGACGATCTTGACTCCCTCAAGTTGGACCACCTTTCGTGATTGTGTTCGCTCGATGAAGGCTAGTTGAGTGCTCCCCCATACTCCACTATGGGTGAGTCACTCTTCGGCACACCTTCACAAGTCCGTTGTAACCACAGTGGATGTCAAGCTACAAGCATGATTTCTTCATGATGCTTCACTTGAACTTGCACACCATGACCTTGATGATGATCACCACTTGATGTCATCTTCCATGGGTTTTATGGAATCTTCCTCTCGATGCAATCCCATGGAAATATACCTAACCCTACAAAGAACACTCACGTAGACCACAGGTTAGTACACAAAGCATAATGGACAATGCTTACAATACCATGGGATCACTTGATCCTTCTCAGTACATCTTGTATGCTTTGTGTGTTGATCAACTTGGTTCACTCTTTTACTTAGTCTTGGTCAACCTTGTATCATATATTCTCTCTTCATAAAGATGATGTCTTGAAGGTAAACATGAATGCTCACACAGTCTTCTTCTTCTAGACATGCTTGCAGTAAGCTCAACTCTTACATGACCAATCTTTGGATAACACCTTGAATACCACCTTGGTCACCATTTAAACTTCTTGAAACGAACAGATGGGCTTCAAGAAGTACCTACGGACAGATCCTTCGAGTATAGCTCAAGGAAACCATTAGTCCATAGGGGTGTCATCAATTACCAAAACCACACATGGAGAAATGTGCTCTTACGATCTCCCCCATTTTGGTAATTGATGACAACCACTTTCAAGAGAGTTTATATCAAGAAAGAAGCGCAACCAAGCACGCACACATGCAGAGCAATGCATGGGTGTGAGATACAACTGCTTCGGCAATAAAAGCAAAACTATCTAAGTTTTCTAAACTAAACTCTCTAAACTTCTCCCCCATTGGCATCGATTGCCAAAAGGGGCAAAAATCATAGAAAGCGAATATAATAGGTGTTCCTCAACAAGGTTTGTATTTCTCAAAATATGAGTGCAATGAGATGCACATATACAATGATAAGCAGTTGGAGGAAAACAAACTATATTGAGGATCCAAAGATTGGGAAAAGGATCGTATGTCACAAAGACATACACTAGAGTGAAGCAAGCAATCTAAAGATACCAATTGGAACAATTAATCACATGGTCCTACCAGCCACATGAATAAAAGATATTATGATATGGGCAAAATAGTGTTCATAAAGAAACTAGAGGAGCTCCCCATGATTTGTGCACAAATAAGAATTTTTGTATTTGAATACAAGTGCACAAAATAGGATCATGACTCCCCCCAAAAAAATAGAAACACACAACAAGTGCAAGTAAGTAGATAAGACAATGAGCATAGTACTTGCACTAAACATATGGTTGAGCAACATGTAAAATAGGCAATCTTAAGAATAGGATCAACCAAAATGATGTGTGTGAGTCATGGAAAAGCACGTGAGAAGACTAGTATAAGGATGAGCATTAAGCATCAACATAGTCTTGATGAAATAAGACATAGAGTGCAAGCCATATCCTTCCCACACACAAACCACTAGAAAAGGGTTCACAAGCTTACTAATAGGACAATTAAAAACCAAATCTTGTGAAAAACCCTAGTGATGACAGGAAATAATAGCCTTGTCAAGAGGAGGGATATCAATCGAGATGGCAAAACCCTCGTGAAGACAAGCATGAGGGAAATAATCTTCACCACCAAAGAGTGCATCAAGATGCAAGGATATAAGATCCACACTCAAGACAAATTCTTTCACAAAATCACCAAGGAGCAGCGGTGGACATGAAAGAAAAGAGGATATCAACTAGAGATGTAACTTCTCTCATGTGTATAAGATTCTAGGTAGAGGACAATCATGATGATATATCCACAACAATGATGTACACACGAAATTGTTACAAGAAGGAACGAACAAGATATACAAAAGGAAGTCATAAATATACCAATAAGGTATTTGCTTGAAAGCATAGCACATAGCCTAATATTTTCTTGTTGTACGTAAATGAACTCCCACTACACGAACATCAAAGACATCACAACTAGCAATATGACATCATTGTTGATATGCTTGAGAAAGGAAACAAGTACCATAAGAAAGACTTAGGAAGTTCATGCCATGATGCAACCTATAAAAGGTTGAATGCGAGAAATGTATGCATGAAGTAGATACTTGGTACCGAGGTAGCATTGGATTGATGTAGTAGACAATGGTTCATATATCATCCTAGCATGGCTCCAATGAGCACATGGTGTCAACACCTTCCTTGTAAGTGAGCCGAGTGTCCAATGTAGCTCCAATTGTTCCTAGAACAACATCACAAACAAAGTGGTACCCAAACTTATTGGGACCAAAAAGTCAGTGGACCAAAAATACATAGGACAAAACTCCACATAAATATGTGCATATAGATATGAAATTTAATTTCATGCACACTTTAGCCAATTTATGTCATAGTGGAGTTTCCCCTATATATTGGGTCAAGGAAAGATAACATGACAACGAAAGTACATGTAGTAAATATGCATGCTCAAGGATTTCAAGAATGAAATCAACACACAATTGATAAGATACCGAAAGTTAATGTATCAAGTGAAAATAAGATACCAAATCAAAATTATCACTTGACAGATATCAACTAAAAGATGTTGGATATGTGCCCTAGAGGCAATCATGTATGATGACATTTCCTATGTGTTTATGAATGAAGATAGTCCTTGGACCTTATCATTGATGTGTATTAACAAGTATCTGACTTGTTTGTGAGACTGTGCATTGTATGATGACTGTCCTAAATGGTCCCTAGTTGAAATGGTTGTGTGGACACGCAGCCAATTAGAGTAGCATATGACATGGTGGATGGTCCGGTCTCACTAACCATGTAGCATTGGATGCTAGCCGGATAATATGGACTTAGAAAGGTCTGGTCGGATTCGACATAGTCGGATCCAGGTCGAGATAAGGTCTGAGTTGGATAGACCCAATTATGAGACGCAACGATAGGTCATCTGTGAGTCTCTAGTACAACATACATTCTATGTCCTAAGACCTGAGCTGGCGCATGTACTCAGGATGGTGACAGACTTGCTTTGGGATGACCAAATTCTACTCCATGACTGGGTAGTTACAAAGGTAGGTTTCGGGCTTGTCCAGACCCATGCTGCGAGACATGGTCGAGCAAGATGGGATTTTCCCCTCCTACCAGGAAGATATACTCTGGTCCCCTCGGGTCATCCGACCTGGATAAGCATGGCCATGCAATGAGGATTATGAGATAATCCGAATGTTGGTCAGACTCATCGGAACGAGGAAAGAAGTCGTGATGCAACAAGGATGACCATGTCGCCTTGTCCATGACAACATATATCGTGTGGCAAAGGGAACAGAAGTGTGAAGTACAAGTTTGCCTAACTAGCTTCATCGGACACTTGGAGTCGGCACGTCTTGCTAGAGGCCGCTACCGACTGGTCGAGTCGGATGTCATCTGACTCATGACCAAGTGGACGAGAACCTAAAGGGTCGTGCGCTTAAGGGAAGGAACACGTGGGCCTTACGATCTGTGTGAGGCCCAAGAGTTGAGCCCATGCCAGATGCCTATATATAGTCGAGGTACGGAACACCCATCGGGTTGATCGCTTCGGCGCCGTCATTGGAGTTTGCATGTGTTGCGAATAGCCACCTCCACTCGCCGCCGCCGACCGTGTAATCAGACCTAGCCGTCCGCCGCACGGGTGTTCCTCCTGTGTGCACGGATACCGTTAGAGGCGGTGCACTTGCGCCGCTCTGGTGAACCTGTTCAAGGGAGATCGGACGAGGAGGAGACTGATCACACGAACGCGCTACCCAAATTCTACTTCCGCTGCACGACACTACGCGTCTAGTGGTAAGAATCTATGATCCATCTCTGTAGGATGTTCTTCGATGTTCTGCGCGTAGGAATTTTTTAATTTGCATGCAATGCACCTACGGTATAACCCAACAAAAGATACATCAAGGAATGAGATATCCATTGACACATGCCAAATAGAAGGAAACAAGATACCAATTGAATGAAAACAAGAGGTATCAAATTCCCAAAAGAGTGCTAGGTTCCAAACAAACCAAACCCTCCGCAAATTTTCATGATGGCACAAAGCAGCATAGAGAAAAGGCTCTCCTCCCACTAACACACACTTGATGAAGATGTAAAGATTTTATGATAAACACATAAAGAGAGTGTTCTAATGAAAATAGGATAGCTTCCCCAAGAGATGTGCATTATATAGAAATTGCATTTGCATACAAAATGCACACGATGGGATCATCACTTTCCCTATCTCTATAGAAACACTAGACATGCTCAAAACGATCCACAAGAGGCAAGGAAGACAAACGATAAAAAACCTATGTAAAGATGATTAGCAAATTCTACCAGTTAAAAGCAATACCAATAGTCAAAGGACAAGAAGTATTTGGAAATAATTCCCATTGGTAGATTACAAATAGTTCAAACATAATCTTTACTCCTAAATCACAAGAAAATGACACTTGTATAGCTAGCATGCCATCTAGGAACAAGATACATTATAATATCAAATCTAAGTGGCAATATCTCAAATGTACACATTCTCTGGGCTTGTAATATGCACATATAATATTACTCCCCCATAATGTGGTAACCCAACATTAATAACAAGTGTCAAATGAAATCCAACAAGAGATGATTAATGGAACATTTATAATTTTAATTTCTCATGAGAAGACATACTACAAAGAAGCTAGATAATCTTGTAATATCAATACTAAGTGGCATACCTCATGTACACACATTTTTAGGATCGTGAAGTTCACAAAGCACATCACTCCCCAAAAATGGGATAATCCATTAATCTCTCAAAAGAGCCAACTAAGATATAAACAAAATGCAAAAAATCTCAACACAAGACTCACACATACATGATGTGCAACCCATCATACATACTTGATTTCTCAAGATAAACCAAATAGGAAGCACAACATATACACACACATTCAAGGTACAAAACCACAACATGCAAAGGGGCAAGTAACTAACAATGTATTAAATTTAAGTACAATTTACCGCAAGGAGGAACATTGGTATATGACAGAAACTTTATGATCCAAATGAATTGGCTTTGAGAAAATGTGAATGATGAAGACCCCTTAAGTCTTCATAATGTAGCCAAGTCTCCAATTCCCTCCACCAACACCTATTGATCAAGTTTGAGCTTGTTGGTGCCCAACTAAGTTGGGTCCTAAGAGGTTAGTCAAAATAGGCTTGGCAACCCAAATGGTTCTTTTCTTGACACAACTTTGAGTACAAACAAACTCGGCAAACACAACCTTATCCTTCCCAAGAGAATAGATATCATCAATAATAATTGGGTTGGATAAGTTACCTTTCGTGCAAGAAGAAGCGAAGTGACCCTTCTCACGATGTAAGTAGAAACATTTACCCTTTGCTTTCTTCTCAATTGATTTATCAACTTGAAGAGCGGTGACTTGTGTCTTCTTGGGAAGAGGCCTTTCTTCAACTTGTGGTTGAGCATGAGATTGAACTTGTGGCCGCTTCCCTTGTTGCTTGTTACTTTAGGGCTTCTTCTTTAATGGGAAAGATCTAACATGGTGCCCTTCAACTTTGCACTTGAAGCAAATAATCTTGGCTGAATTATTGACTTGTTCTTGGCCCTTGCTCTTGGACTTCTTCTTCTTTTTGGAGTTAAATCCAAGTCCAGCCTTATCATTTGGGGATTTTTGCACACTCAAGATATTCTTGAGTGTGGACTGCTCTTCATGACTCTTTTCCAAGTCTTCCTTGATTTCCTCTACATGGTTAGTGACAACACAAGTACTAGAGGAAGTATAAGCATCATTGTTAGAGCAACAAGGAAGTGAAAGCAATTCATCACAAGATGTACCAATGTTATGCATAGATGAATTACGAGGACTAGCACAACTCAATAAAGCATTTCTACTAGATGTAGTGCTAATGTACACATGAGGCTCACTAGATGTTACCTTAGTAGTACTAACCTCATGAGCTATCTTAAGCACATTATGCGATACTAGAAGATCGCCATGAGATCTAGAAATCTTTTCATGACTTTCTTCCAATATCCCATAGTTGCTAGATGGCAACTCAAGTTGAACCCTTAGCTCAATATTCTCCTTTAATATGGATGCTTCACAAGGAATAGAGTTAGTAGCACAAGCATCATCATTAACAACACGAGGAGAAGGCAACTTGGCAAGCTCTTTAGCATATGAAGCTTTAAGTTGAGCATGAGACTCGGTGAGTTTAATGAGCGAACTCTTAACAACCCTTGAGCCATTTTCGAGGTGCTCAAAGTCCTCAAAGAGTTTAGCATATGCAACTTCCATCTTGTCATTTTTAGTTTTAAAATCATTAGCCACCTTGAGAGCTCTTTCGTGGGATTCCTTTAATCTAGATAATTCTAGAGCAAAGGTCTCCTCAAGAGATTCCTTGGTGGTTTGTTCATTTTCAAGAGCTTGAGATAGCTTCGCGATCTCATTAGCTTAATCACGTTCATGACCTTCCATTTTATCAATGGTGGTCTCATGCTCCTCGAGATGACCTTCCAACTCCTTAACATGTTTCTTGCCCTCAATGGTAATAGACATGATTTCTAGGAAGTTGGAACGTGCAATTTTATTCTTATGAAGAACTTTAAAAACCATTTCTTCCTTAATTCTTAAGAAAGCAATATTATCAGTCTCTTCATCATTATTGTCAACATCATCATCATGAGATATATTGGGATTTAAAGTAGGAGATACCTTTGAAGCCTTAGCCATAAGGAAAAAGTGAGAAACAATAGATGATGATGTAGGATCCCCTGAAGCACCATTCTAGACCACATCTTGTTCCATGGAGTGTTGGGTTTCCGCTACATTGTTAGCACAACAACTCGAGGAAATAGATACATTTTTATCATGAAAACAAGATATAGCAAGCATATCATCATGAGATTTAGTCAAGCAATTTGTACATGATATGCAAGGACTATCAACACAAGCATGTGAAACATTTAAAGTGCTCGAGGTGTTAAAATCCAAAGATGAAGCATTGCACTAAGATAGTGAAGAAGAATTATCAACAATAAGCCCTTTATCATGTTTACAATGATCAATACTACTCACCATATAGTTACCTTGTTGTGATCCACATGTAGGTGAACTAGATGCATGTGAGAAGACAACACGACCTGAGGTGGAGGGAGAAAAATCATCCCTAGGAATCTTGGACTCACCAAATTTATCTTGAAGCTTTGTCCACAACTCATGAGCATCCCGGAATGGCATGAGTTAAAATATAACTACATTGCTCAAAGCATCATAAAACACATTAGAAGCTTGAGCATTGAGATAAGAGTTTTTCTCATCCTACAAAGATAGGTGTTGAGAATCCTCTGGAGGAGAAAAACCCATATCTATAATTCGCTCTAAAGACGGGTCCATGACCCTAAAGAGATTAAGCATGCAAATCGCCCAAACATCAAAATTTGTGCCATTGAAACTAAGAGCGTCAGAGAATCGTAATCCCCTAGTCGACAACCTTACTCTCTAGGTTGTTAAACCTAATAATGAGAGACCTAGCTCTTATACCAATCAAAAGTACATGGACGTCGCCTAGAGGGGGGTGAATCGGCGCTTTAAATAATTACGGTTTAGGCTTGAACAAATGTTGAATAAAACTAATGTTTAATAAGTCAAGCACAAAACCGAAAACAACTAGGCTCACCTATGTGCACCAACAACTTATGCTAAGCAAGATAAAAAACTATGTGATAGCAATATATATAGCAACAATCAATATGGCTATCAAAAACTAATGTGCATAAGTAAAGGGGCTCGAGTAAGAGATAACCGAGGCATGCGGAGACGACGATGTATCCCGAAGTTCACACCCTTGCGGATGCTAATCTCCGTTCGGAGCAGTGTGGAGGCACAATGTTCCCCAAGAAGCCACTAGGGCCACCCTAATCTCCTCATGCCCTTGCACAATGCAAGATGTCGTGATTCCACTAAGAGACCCTTGAGGGTGGTCACTGAACCCGTACAAACAAGGTAGGGGCAATCTCCACAACTTAATTGGAGGCTCCCAACGATACCACGAAGCTTCACCACAATGGATTGTGGCTCCGTGGTGACCTCAAATGCTCGGGGCAATCTCCACAACCTAATTGGAGACCCCAAAGCTTTCCTGAAGCCTTGTACCACAATGATTGATCTCCGAGGCAAGACAAGCCGTCTAGGGCACCAAGGCACCCAAGAGGAACAGGCTCTAGGGTTCGCAAACATCCAAGAATAATAAGCTTCTCAAACTTCACTTCCACGTATCACGATGGAGAACTCAAATCTATGCACCAAATGCAATGGAAAGGTCACACGAAGTGCCCAAGTCCTTCTCTCCTGAACCCCTCCAAAACAATTAATGCTATGGAAGAAAATGAGAGGAAGAACAAAGAAGAACACGAAGAACTCCAAGATCTAGATCCAAGGGGTTCCCTCACTTAGAGGAGAAAGTGATTGGTGGAAATGTGGATCTAGATATCCTCTCTCTTTTCCATCTAGAACTAGCAAGAATCATTGGAGGGATTGAGAGTTATCAAGCTCGAAGAAGGATAACAATGGGGGAAGAACACGAGCTCAAAGGATAAGGTTCAATGGGGGAAGAAGACCTCCTTTTATAGGCGGGAAAAAAATCCAACCATTATGCTCACAGCCCGCACAGAGCGGTACTACCGCTCATGGGAGCAGTACTACAGCTAGGGAGGTGGAAGCCCTTTGAAAAAACAGCGAGGAGGCAAAAGGCCAGTAGAACCACTAGAGCGGTACTACTGCTCATCCTCACAGTACTACCGCTAGGGATAGCGGTACTACCGCTAAGGGTAGCGGTACTACTGCTTGCGAGCGGTACAAAAAAAATACATCCATGCCTACCACCGCTGGACTTAACACGACATTTTCGTTCGGAGCGATACTACTGCTCTAGAGCCACGGTAGTACCGCTCTAGAGCGGTAGTAAAAAATTACAACCGCTCCAAGCGGTAGTAGCCGCAGTAGTACCGCTACAACCTTTTTAAGAACACCAAAACTACCACAACTTCTGCAAACGGATTCCAATTCAACGAAACCAAGTTTGTTGGAAAGCTAACGACATGGGATAAGACAATCTTGATAGAAATATCAATAAGAAGCAAATTAGAAAATGTACATAAGAAAATGGTGAGAATCCTTCCTCGGATAAGGCCGGTAAAACCTCCAACACTGAAAACGCAATAGAAGAAGCATACGAAATCCGTTTTCAATGTACTAGAGCTTGTCACAAAGATAACCACAACCTCTAAAACCTCAAAAAAACAAAATACAAATAAGAATAAAGAAAGATGAAGCAAGGATGCAATGGTTTGAGCTCTTGACGAACGATACGATCAAGCTACTCAATTGAGAGCCCCCCTTGATAGTACGGCTATCGATCCTACCACCCGGTCTCCAAACTATCACCATGAGACCGGTAAAATAGAAAACCTATCAAGTGCAAACCTTTTCCTTGCACAAAATCCACTTGATCTAGATGATGACGATCTTGACTCCCTCAAGGTGGACCACCTTTTGTGATTGTGTTGGTTCGATGAAGTCAGTTTGATTGCTCCCCCATACTCCACTATGAGTGAGTCACTCTTCGTTACACCTTCACAAGTCCATTGTCACCATAATGGACGCTAAGCTACAAGCATGATTTCTTCGTGATGCTTCACTTGAACTTGCACACCGCAACATTGATGACGATCACCACTTCATGTCATCTTCCATGGGTTGTATGGGATCTTCCTCTCGATGCAATCCCATGGAAATATACCTAACCCTAGAAGGAACACTCACGTAGACCATGGGTTAGTACACAAAGTTTAATGGACAATGCTTACCATACAATGGTATCACTTGATCCTTCTCGTTACATCTTGTATGCTTTGTGTATTGATCAACTTGGTTCACTCTTTGACTTAGTCTTGATCAACCTTGTATCGTATCTTCTCTCTTCATAAACATGATGCCTTGAAGGTATACATGAATGCTCACACTGTCTTCTTCTTCAAGACATGCTTGCAGTAAGCTCAACTCTTACATGACCAATCTTTGGATAGCACCTTCAATACCACCTTGGTCAGCATATAAACTCCTTAAAACCAACAGATGGACTTCAATAAGTACCCGCGGACAAATTCTTCGAATATAACTCAAGGCAACCATTAGTCCATAGGGGTGTAATTAATTACCAAAACCACACATGGAGAAATATGCTCTTACAGCACTGTCTCTTCATTACCATTGACATGCGAAGTAACCTTTATCTTGTTGCAATCAATGATGGCCTGGAGTATTTAAAAAGGGTCAACCAAGGATAATCCACATGGTGTCGTCCTCGGGCATCTCAAGAATAACAAATCTGTCAAGATAGTAACGTTTGCAACCACAACATGAACATCTTCAAAAATTCCAATAGGTATAGAAATATATTTATTTTCCATTTGCAAAGATATCTCAATTGGTGTAAGCTTATTCAAATCAAGTCTTTTATATAAATATAAAGGCATAACACTAACACCGGCTCCTAGATCACATAAAGCAATTTTAACATTATTTTGTTAATGGAGCAAGGTACCGTGGGTATACCCGGATCTCCCAACTTCTTTGGCACTATACCATGAAAGGAATAATTATCAAGCATGGTGGAAATTCCAATTTCAGGTATCTTTCTTTTGTTGGTAATAATGTCCTTCATATATTTAGCATACAGAGGCATCTTCAAAATATCAGCCAAGCGAGTGCATACAAAGGTAGGTCTAATCATTTAAGCAAAGCTTTTAAACTCTTCCTCGTCTTTACTCTTAGAAGTCTTATGAGGGAATATCACGGGTTTCTGAACCTGGCTCTCTTTCTCTTCCATGTTTCCTAGCAACAAAGTCCTTTTTATCATAACGTCTATTTCTAGGATGTGGGTTATCAAGGTTTTTAGCAGGTTCTATTTCCATGTCATTTTTAGGTTCCTTATTACTCTATATTTGAGTATCTACGTGAGCATCATTGTTATCATTATCACTAGGTGAATGTTCACAAACAGATTGTGTCCTAGCATAAAAAATAGAAACATCATTACGATTCTCAACAGGTTTTCTATAACAGGTTCTCTAGAAGCATACATAGTCCTATCATTTTTCTTTTTCTTTTTCTTCCTAGGTCGACTAGGTGCACCATCATTAATTCTCTAAGAGTCATGTTCAATTCTTTTAGGTGACCTTCAGGATACATGGGTTCTCGAGTCATTCTACCTCCTCTAGTCATTACTCTAACAACATAACCATTCATGTTATCTTTTAATACAACAAGAAAATCATTTTGTGACTTAACAACTTTGTCTAGTTGAGTGTGAACCATAGAAGCATGTTTACCTAGACCTTTAACATCATTAGAAATTCTATACATCAAGTCACTTAAGAGATCTATCATCATGGCATTGCGTCTTAATTGATCTTTGACATAGTTATTGAAATGTTATTACTTAACAATGTAATTATTGAATTCATCCATGCATTGCCTAGGAGTCTTAGTATAAGGTATATCACTTTCATTAACGGCACAAAGAGAATTTTCCTCAACTACCCATGTCGTGGTGTTAAGTCCATGTATTTCTTTGATAGGTGGTAAATTCTTGACATCTTCAGTTTTAAGACCTTTTTCTTTCATAATTATCTTGGCTTCTTGTACAACTTCAGGACTGAGGAATAGAATACCTATCTTATTTTGAATAGGTTCCGATGGTGGTTCAAGAAGTGTCCAATCATCGACATTTTGCAATATGTTATTTGATAATTCTTCAGATTGTCCAATAGCCCGTTCCCTGACAACACAACCAACACAACTATCTAGGTAGTCCCTAGAAGCATTGGTTAGTCCATTATAAAAGACATCAAGTATTTAATTTTTCTTGAGAGGATGATCAGGCAAATCTCTAAGTAACGGGAGAAGCCTCGCCCAAGCTTGACAGAGATTCTCTTCTTCAATTTTCACAAAGTTAAATATTTCCTGTAAGGCGACTTGTTTTTTATGAGCATGAAAATAATTTTTAGAGAAGTAATATATCATATCATGGGGGTTATGCACACAACCAGGAGCAAGAGTCAGGAACCATTTCTTAGCATCGCCTTTTAGAGAGAAAGGAAAAAAGCTTAAGGATATAGTAAAAATGCATCTTTTCCTCATTAGTAAACAAAATGGCAATATCATTCAATTTAGTGAGATGTCCCATTACAGTCTCAGTTTCATAGCCATAGAAAGGATCATATTCTACTATAGTAATTAACTCGGGGTCAATGGAGAATTCATAATCCTCATTAGTGACACATATAGGAGAAGTAGCAAATTTAGGATCATGTTTCATTTTCTCCATCATAGATTTTTCTTGTAGTTTACATAGCAGTTTCTTCACATCATCTCTATCATTACAAGCAAGAAAGTCTCTAGCTATTTTCCCATCCATAACATAATCCTCAGGTACATCAGGCAATTCATATCTATTATGAGAGCCAGGCGTATAAGGTGATTCAAAGTTTTCATCAATTTCAGCATTCTCATTTTCTCTAGTCCTAGCAATATGAGCATCAAGTAAATCACCATGTGACATAGTTTCAGTTGCATCAAGTATAGTAGTAGCACCATAATTAATTTTAGAACTAGCATCATCAAGTACTTACCTCCTCATATCAGAACGAGTAGCAACTGGTGGCGTTATAAGCTGATTCAGAACAATAGGTGAATAAAAAGCAGAGCTAGCTGGCAGTTCCTTACCTCCTCTTGTACGAGAGGGAGCGATCTTGGTTTTAGCGTCTTTCAGAGTCTTCATAGTGACAATAGGATAACCATGGTTAACACAATAAATAGAGCTATGCTCCCCGAAAACAGTGCCAACAACAGTCTTGATAACCCACAAGTATAGGGGATTGTAACAGTCTTCAAGGGAAGTATTTTACCCAAATTTGTTGATTTGACATAAGGGGAGCCAAAGGATATTTATTGGTCTTAGCAGTTGAGTTGTCAATTCAACGATAGCTGGAGTATCGTTCTGTAGCAAACATTTAGTAGCAAAGCATAATAGTAGTAGTAGTAACAATAACAATAACAATAGTAGTTTTGTAGCGATTGTAACAATAGTATCAGCAATAGTAACTTAGCAAGATTTAGTATATGAAAAGCGTTGGCCATGGATCAATGATGGATAGATATGGATGACATTAGTCATGTAACAGTTACACACTAGAGTGACATAGAACTAGCTCAAATTCATCAATATAATGTAGGCATGTATTCCGTATATAGTCATACGTGCTTGCAATAAGAACTTGCATGACATCTTTTGCCCTACCCTCCAATGTCAGCGGATTCCCTAAGGAAACTAAGGGATATTAGGGCCTCTTTTTAATAGAGAACCAGAACAAAGCATTAACACGGAAATAATCCCAATTATTGTCACCTTTGGGTATGCGGATCATGACATGTAATAGGTGCATAGAACTTGCAAGATAAGATCTAAAACACTCTTATACTTATGAAAACATTATAGGTTCAGATCTGAAATCATGGCACTCGGGCCCTAGTGACAAGCATTAAGCATAACAAAGTCATATCAACATCAATCTTAGAACATAGTGGATACTAGGGATCAAACCCTATCAAAATAACTCGATTGCATGATCAAAACCATCCATACCCATCATCGTCCAATAAGTCTAGAAAGGAACTACTCACTCCCGATGGTGAGCATCATGGAATTGTTGATGGAGAAGGGTTGGTGATGACGATGGTGATTTCCACTCTCTAAAGCCCCAAATGGACTCGAGATCAGCCCTCCCGAGGAAGAGCATGAGGTGGCGTCGGCTCTGTCTCGTGAAATGCGATGAAATCTTATCTCTTATTTTTCCCTATAATTGTGAATTTATAGGACTAGAATTAGGGTCGGAGGAGCCACGTGGACCCCACAAGAAATCAGGGCACGCCCAGGGGGGTGGGCGCGCTCTGTTGGCTTGTGGCCCACATGTTGCCACCTCCGATAGGTCTTTGCTCCATAATTCTTCATATATTCAAGAAAAATCCAGAAAAGTTTTGTTTGATTCTGAGAACTTTTATTTGTGCACAAAAATAACACCATGGTAGTTCTGCTGAAAATAGCGTCAATCCGGGTTAGTTTCATTCAAATCATGCAAATTAGAGTCGAAAACAAGAGAAAAATTGTTTGGAAAAGTAGATATGTTTGAGAATTATCAAAGACTCACACTCATCTTCCAAGGAAGAAGGCAAAATCATTTCTGACTACGGTGGCTCACAAGAAGACATTGAAGCTCAACACTCCTTGAACAGGGAACTGGCCAAACAGACTAAACAGTTAGATGTTCTTAGAAGGCAAAATGTCATTATTTTCGAGCAAGTTTCAAATGATCAAGCATATTCATCAACATGACTACCTCCTCTAGAAAGGCAGTGTTACTAACGCAAAAGGTTCGACCACTTCATCACTAATTTCCCAACATGGGACGTAGAGACACCAAGCAAAATATGGAAGCCACTTCACTACACCGGGTTCTACGAATGTCATACTAAGATCCAAAATGAAAAAGATCAATCTTCTTCGACGAGCCAAGTCATTTATATAAATCAAAATGCACAAATTGCTGCCCATATGAGGAAACTGCCTGCTATTGTCGGTACATTTGCTGGAATGACATTTGAGGGAGTCCTAGATTAAGGGGTCCTTGGGTTGCCGACATGTTTCTATGGGCTGGACAGTGGGCCGTTTGTCATTATCAATGAAGGCCCGAACACGGTGAACCAAGATGGAAATCTCCCAAGATTATGACCTATACTCCAATGACACCATGATGAGTTCGGAATATTCTTCCCCTGGTGTAACCGACATTGTGTGAAACCCTAGATACCCTCGGTGCCTATATAAACCGGAGGGTATTAGTCTATAGGACAAGTTAAGCTTGTTACTCCTAGGGTTTTAGACCATATCATACGATCTCGAGGTAGATCAACTCTTTACTCAATGCCCTATCATCAGTACAAAACAAAGCAGGAGATAGGGCTTTATGTCACAGCCCTGGAAATTGCTTGTATTAGTTGCATCATTGAGCATTCATTGCATCATGTTTAATTTCAAATGAATTTGAAATGGGGATGACAAACCCTAGCACTTCAAAAAGATTAAACCAATTTCAATAATTGTTTTCTTTATCAATGATTTCAACATGCCTTATAAAAATGTTCACCATGTCTGATAAATGCTGGCAACAACATATCAGGAGTGAATTATATATTAACAACTATTTTGGAAAATTAAATAAAATGGCAAAGTTCCTGAAAATCACTAATAAAGCATTGTAAATATTTTAGTTGCTTCAATTTTTCTAAAACTTTTTGTGTAGTTTGGAAACATTCCAAATATACCCCACAAATATTTTCACGAATTTTGGCCTTCTAGTTTTTGCCCCACAAAATAAACAAATGTTAGAAGAAAAGAAAATAGAAAAGAAAAACTAAAAAAAGGGGGGCTTACCTGAGACCTAGTGCAGGCCGGCTCATCTAGCCTCCTGCCTGCCTGGCCTCCTCCTTGTCGCGCTGGCGAGGGGATAGACCCTAGAGCCGTCAGGATCACGATGACCCCTCTCCTCTCTTCCCCCTCACTCTTTCTCTCTCCCCCCTCTGTGATGGCCGTCGCAGCCATGGCCAGACCGCTGCAAAAACCGCAGCCACCGCAGCTCGCATGCCTCGCTGCCATGTATAGAGGCATCCGTCAGATGCGCCCTGTGCCCTCCCCAACGTGCCCAAGCCATGGAGGCCAGAAGATGAAGCCCGTGGCCATCTTCTTTGTCTCCAGCCGCCGGATTCCGTCGGCGATTCACCGTCGTAGGAGCCTCACTGACCCGTGTGAGCATTCCTGCCCCCAACGCGAGCCCTAGCGCTGCAGCCCGCCGGACCCGAGGCCGCCACTGCTGGGCTTCTCGTCGCAGTCATTGTGGTCCACCTCTGGTGCAGCCAAGCTTGAAGCTGAGCTCCTAGAGCTCTATAGAAGCCGTGCAGCCCATCGGCGAGCCACCCCATGCCCTGCATCCCAGAATGGCTCGAGACCGAGCTCCGACCGTCGAGGACGCCGTCACCGCCGTTGTTGTAGTGTACCACAGCCGCTACCGCTTGCTGCGTCAGATGTGCGCGAGCATGCACTTCGCTTAGAGCCCCTCTGTCATTCTTTTGGCCATCGGAGGGCCAATTCCGATGCCCACCGTCGTCTCGGGCCTGGCCGGCGTTGAGCCGCTAGTGGGATTGACCCCCTGCTGAGCAGGTTTGACTTTGACCAGGGCATTGACCTGCTGACCTCACAGTGACATCATGATGATGCAGTAAATGTTTTTGGAATTAAAACAAATCAATAAATGATATAATATTTTTAGAAAATGTTTAAAACTTCTAAAAATCATAGAAATTAATCTATAACTTGGATGAAAATAATTTATATATGAAAAATGATCAGAAAAATTCAATGAATCTGTTTATGCCATGATCATGCATGTTTGAGCAAGTTAACATCACCAAGTAGGACATTTCATGATTAGGATAAATTAATAAATAGTGTTGGAGTTGGAATTTAGTATATATTTGAATTCCACTTCACTTAATATGACTACCTATAGCACTAGGTCAATTCAGTCTTAACATGCCATTTCATGCATCCTGTTTGTTGCATCACACTGAATGTGTTCTTTTCTCTATTTGCCGGTGTTGTTCCCTCTCGGTAGATGTTGTTCCGACGATGAAATCGATGTCACTGATGAAGACATTTACCATCTTCAGAAGTGTCAAGAAAGCAAACCCCCTTGAGCGTATTGATATGAACCCACTCTCTCGCTCCTGCTCTCTTTTACTACATTAGGACAATAATGATTCAACTGTTACATGTCCTCGGTAGTTGAACCCATTCCTTTGCATGACCTGTCTTTGCCATAGTAAATAGTTGAAACCACTTAGCATGAGTAGCAACTGGTTGAGCCTTGTTGTGCTTACTCGTCCATGCTTTCTTAATTACTATGCCCGCTATGCTTAGAGTCATGTCGTGTCTGGTCTGATCCATCTGGGCGATGAATCGGAATAGCAGTGTTCATGTCCTACGGTGTGAGATCTAAGTGTGTGAACACGATTTGGTAAAGGTAGCAATGAGAGGTCATGTAGGAGTACATGGCGGGTTGTCTCATTGGGACCGTCCTTAAGAACTGACTTATGTGTATGTTTTCCAAGACAAGATACTACCACATATTGGGCTCCGGTAACTCGACCCTTCTCGGCTTATTAATCACCTATACCTCTGTTCAGGAGTTGCAACTAGTTTCTGGTGTTTGTAGGAGAAGTGTTGGCAGCCGTGCATAGCGCTGCCCAATGGGGTGGACTATGATGCGGTATAGGCACAGTGGCACGGTGTACCAAGTGGCACCCGAACTGTGGGCTTGGGAACCCTGCGCACATCATTTGAGGCCGTAGCGGAAACTTCGGTCGGACTTCCGTGCGGGTTTAGTCTCAAATAGGCGATAAACCTAGACTAGGGTCTTGTTTGGTTGACGGTCGTGGCCGACGCCCATGCCAGTGCTTCCGCTTGAAGGTTGCCGAGATGCATGAAGTGCATATGGTGATAAGTGGCGAGAGCGTATGTGAAGAAGTGCACCCCTGTAGGGTTATGAATCTGTTCGAATAGTCGCGTCCTCGGATATCGACTACTTGGAGAACTTATGTGGTTCATAGACAGCTTGAAGTGGATACTCTAAAATACGCAAGATAAGCGTGAGTGCTATGGATGGCCTTCTCATAGGGAGACGTAAGTGCATCCATAGTGGTGTATTGATTTGGTGAATATGTGGACTCGTGTGTGCCATCCCACCTCAAAAGAAAGTACTTGCAGTCGTAGTATAGGTTAGCCGAGAGTTAAAGCTGGCTTGCTGCAATAAACTCCACAACCCCCTTCATAGATAGTGATGCATATGTAGTTAGTTCTAATGTAAGTCTTGCTGAGTACTCTTGTACTCACGTTTGCTTAATTTATGTTTTTGTAGAGGAGACATCAGTCTCATTAGTGGTATTTACGACGTGAAGTTCGATATTAATCGGATTATCTTGGGAATCCCAGACAGAGGTCTGGTTCCTATGGTAGGGTCGTTGTAGCTTTTCAGGCTCGTCCAACCACTTTTGTAGTTGTCTATACCCACACATGTTTAACTTCCGCTTGTTTGTTTGAATGCCTAGAATGTTGGGTCTTGTGACCCCTGCTTGTAACATCTTATTGTGTTGGCTCTTCCGAGCCTTCTAAAGAAATATTGTAATGTTGTATGGTTATGTTGTGATGCCATAGTTGTATGTATGCATATCGGGCATGTCGTGCGTATGTGTGACGTGCAACGGTATGTATGGGATTTGACGCCTAGTGGTGTGCCTTTAGTAGTACTCTTTACGGGGAAATGCCTCTTTGAGGTTCCACCGAGCCTTGGTAGCTTGCTACTGGTCCGGACACATTGATTGACCGGAGTGTATCCTTGTTTGCTGTTGTGTGTGTCCCTTCGGGGAAATGTCTTGTAGTGTAATGGAGTGCCTGTAGCCTTTTACGACTCGTCTACATGTAGTGATGAAATTTATGTCCCACAACGTAATGGAGTCCTTGTAGCTTGCTATGACTCGTCTACACACGCTAGAGATCGACACTTACATTGCTGGGTTACTTATGCCTGTCCCTGTACGGATGTGCCACTTGGGTGCTATGACTAGTCATGTCGGCCCGGGTTCTTTGACATTTGAATGCTAGTGACACATTCACATACGTGAGTCAAAAGACGCAAACGGTCCCGGCCCAGTTAAGGTGGCAGCCATGGAGATAACTGTGCATGAGACCGCAAAGTGATGTGATGTGTTACAGGCTGGATTCTTATGGCTTAGGATCGGGGTCCCGACAGCTTGGGTATTAGAGCTTGACTGCCTATAGGATTACGAAGCCAAACTGGTCGATGTTGAGTCTAGAACTTCTTTAGTAATATAAGGGCATTGACTATGGAATGGAACATAAGGCTCTTTTTACTCCTTTCCTTGTGTCATTCTAATTCTGTGTCTCGCTCTTCTATTCTACGGGGATTATGAACTAGGCCTTCTCATCTGTCTATTAGGATGACGAGTTACTATGCTGGAGACCTATAGCAAAGATATTGTCTTTCTGGATCGATGTCTCTATAAGAATTCATAGTCATGTTGTTAGTTTTCTTGTGCAGGTTGCCCCATATTTCATGCACGTACAACCGTTATGTTGTCTGAGTTATCCAAAGTGTCTAAATTATCAGATGCAATTGCAAAAGTCTTTCATCTTGAGTAAATGTCTTTCAGGCCAGACAAAGCACACTAATTGTTGAGTTGAGGTGCTATGTTCCCTCGACGTGTTTGATGAAGGTGTTTAGGAAACCATGTTGTTTCAGTGAACCACCCAATAGTCCAGTTGTGTCTTTTGTTTCCAGTGTGATAATTCTGGCCATCATTATCAAAAGCATGCTATGATGCTACTTAGTCAATAGGTATTCTGTATCTGGGTTCTTGAATCCAAGAATCATTCTGCTAACTTCTGTTGATAACATTTGCTTGTTCCCTTAGGATGCTCAGTAACCTTGTTATAGTCCTGAAGGTTTGTGGTATATCATTCTTACAATACCATGAATCAGTTATGGCAGATGTTCTTTGTGAACGAAATATTGCAACATGAGTGCTCTTGATGAGTTCTCCATCCCATAATTGTGACTCTGCCAATCCTACTCTTCTGCACGAGTTATCTAGAAGAGACATGTTGAACTCCGTTTGACATATTCAATCTATGCATCTACAACTCAGGAGAAATCAGGTGCTCTTGTGTTGCCCCTCTTCAATTGTATTATGACCTTTATCTATCAATGGATAGTCAAGGGTATGTCATGCATTGTATTATCGATGTCAAGTATTCTTGCGGTCTGTCAATCCATTCTATTTCGGAATGACTAGGAGAAGCAAACTCCCGTACCTCATCCATTTCTAGGATTGGGTCAAAGTAGTTGTATTTCGCAGATTAAAATGCCAATCCAGCTTTTGCTCTGTTCTACTTTGAGGTATTACCCTCTTCATGTCAAGATTACCATGAGAACTGTTATGAAATCTTGATGTAGTGATACTTCTCGCCATCATCATTCATTCCTCGGTCTCTGTGTTGTCTATAACCAGAATACCGACAAGTGAATCATAATGCGCATAATCAATACTCCTAGCAACTTTGTTGCTTGGTAGTTAATGGACAATAATTTCATCCTTAGTGTGTTGGTTATTGAATCACCACTCTAGGAGTGATCTTGCTACCTTGTCCATTTTCCTTGGTGCACTTTTTGAACAATGAGTTAGGATTGTGTCAATCCTCCGCTCTGTTGATCGTATCGTCTTGCCTTGAAAAGAAAGATTGTTCTTGAGCTTGAAAACATATCGATGGATTGTAATTTTCTGAATATCTTCGCGAAAGTATTACCAAGGTGTTCCTTGACAGTTATATTGAGTTTGTGATCAAGATGGTTTTTCTATAAACCATCCCTTCTCCAAGAATCTATGTTGGATACCCCGAACTAGTTGGCTAAGCTAAACAACAACTTGGAGAGTTGGAAGATAAAAGATTTGCCTGACTTAGTTATTTCCAAAGGGGTATCTTGTGTGGGTGCTGAAGAAAGATGATATCTTCATCAATTAATCATAGTGATCAATTGTTGCACCTATTGTCTTGTTCAACCATTGATTTTAGTATGGGCCATCGTCAAATCAAAAGCAGAACGTAAGATCTTCCTAATGTTGTCTTACTCATGGATGTATTCTCGAGCATACACCATTATACCTTTTGGTCTCACCAACGACATCACCTTGTTCTCATAGTTGTGGAATTCCATCCACTTGGATACCTCGATGAATTGTTGTTGAGCTGATCGGCAACATTCTCGTCTATTCCACGACTCATGATCGGCACTAAGCTGTTGTTGGAAATTTTGTAGGCAATATCTTTGTGTCGTGTACATGAAGTATATGTTGGTGTAAGAAGTGACTTACTCAAAGTTCACGTGCATTTGGTGCAAGTTGTCGCTGTGACTTCGGGAAAAGTTATTTTGTCTCCTCTGGAATCATCCCAAGTCAATCATGCATGTGCGAAGTATTCTATGGCATGATAGGCTTGCTACCTCCATTCCGTATGAATTTCCGAGCACATCAAGCCACTGATTGTTTTGTTTAAGGAAAAGAAGTTAAGTGTTACTCCTGAAGGTACCCGACGGACTTGCACCCGACTTTGTTATCCGCAATGATGGTTCCTAACCCGAACTCGGTAGTGCTTTGTTGTAGGACCATGTAGTCATGCTTGTGCTAGACAGTGTGTTCACATGTGTCTTGCAATCCAGCTCATGTTTTGGAGTTGACACTCGTAGTTCATTTCCTGAGAATCTTGCAACGTCATCTCTTCAATTTCTATTGCAACTTTCACTTTCAGACATGCTGAGTCTGGAATATCCTGACACCAACCATATCTGAATCTCGAGCAGAGATGATGGTTGGAACATTTCCCAAGAATTATAATATTGGTCTCTTTGTAACTCGATAAAGTGATGTTGTGTCTAACGCACCTAGCCGAAAGACTTATTGTTATAATATCTTGTATCAGGAACTTAGCCACTTTCCATGGGGATTTCATATGACTTATTCAGAAGTCTATCCTTATGGAACCTTGAGCCCCTGAAGTCCGGCCTTTTACTTGATGTGTTGGATATAAAGAATTATCTATGATCAGGATATGCTAGTACACCAAGGAGAACATTAGAAGTGGAGTGCTAAATGTCTCTTGGTCGATCATCCAGATTTCGCTACCTTGGCATAGCTAAGGTGAAATTTGAGAAAGTGTTGTCTTCCTTTGCATCTGCATCCTCCATCATTATTCATCATGGTAGTATGAGGTGTTGCCAAGATCCTTGGCACGGATGTTGATAAAACCCTGAAGAATATGGAAATGCTCAAGTTCTTGAGAGGATGCTCAGACACTGGGTTATGCTCTCGTTATTAATTCGAATGTGCCTTCCATTGCCGAGTTGTTTTATAACTCTAGTTTCCCTCCGATCAGAGTATGCCATTCTTTGAATCCCTTCCAACAATCGTTTGCGAATTGCCTTAGGCTGGTATGAAGAGTTTCAATGATCTCTGTATCAAAAGTAACTCTTTTTGCCACTTAAGGGATAATCCTATGAGTCACCTTCCCTAAGGTACCTGTTATGGTATGAAGGGCAACTAACTCCTCGCTACTTTCAAACCTCTTCACCATCTGTTTTAGCATGGGATTGTTGCCTACCAATTGGACCTCTGTCATCTGTCTCATTCATTGTTCTCGACGTGTGTTTTGTGTCCCAGCTCGAGAGATGTTATTACGTCTCATTCCATGAGTTGGTTATGAGTCGCTCGATCTTCGTAAAGATCGATTCTTGTAGAGCTTTGTATCCCCGTTGTCTTTCTATTGGATGAAGAGCCCAAAGGCAAAGAAGTCAAGATCAGCATAATGCAATGAATCAACAGCTGTGAGGAGGGCACGTGGACCAAGAAGGTTGTGGTAGCTAGTGTCCCCTCTGTTCTCTTACCCTACGCTTGAATGTCGGGGCGAGATTCTTGTTTAGTGGGGGTGAGTTGTCACAGCCCTAGAAATTGCTTGTATTAGTGGCATCATTGAGCGTTCATTGCATCATGTTTAACTTCAAATGAATTTGAAATGGGGATGACAAACCCTAGCACTTCAAAAAGATTAAACCAATTTCAATTTTTTTTTCTTTATCAATGATTTCAAAATGCCTTTCAAAAATGTTCACCATGTCTGATAAATGTTGGCAACAACCTATCACGGGTGAATTATATATTAACAACTATTTTGGCAAATTAAATAAAATGGGAAAGTTCCTGAAAATCACTAATAAAGCATTGTAAATATTTTGATTGCTTCAATTTTTTTGAAACTTTTTGTGTCGTTTGGAAACATATCAAATAAACCCCACAAATATTTTCAGGAATTTTGGCCTTCTAGTGTTTGCCCCACAAAATAAACAAATGTCAGAAGAAAAGAAAATAGAAAACAAAAACTAAAAAAGGGGGGGCTTACCTGAGGCCCAGGGAAGGCCGGCCCATCTTGTCGTGCCAGTCGTCCCCTACCTCTGCCAGAAGGCAGAGGCGAAGGGAGGCACGACGAGCATGGCCAGGGCACCATGCCTCCTACCTGTCTGGACTCCTCCTTGTCACGTTGGCGAGGGGATAGACCCCAGAGCCGTCAGGATCAGGATGACCCCTCTCCTCTGTTCCCCCTTGCTCTGTCTCCCCCCTCTGTGATGGCCGCCGCAGCCATGGCCAGACCGCCGCAAAAACCGCAACCACCACCGCTCGTGTGCCTCGCTGCCATGTATAGATGCATCCGTCAGATGCGTCGTGTGCCCACCCTGACGTGCCCAAGCCATGGAGGCCAGAAGACGAAGCCGATGGCCATCTTCTTCGTCTCCGACCGCCGGATTTCGTCGCCGATTCGCAGGAGCCTCCCCAAGCCGTCTGAGCATTCCTGCCCCCCCCCAACGCGAGCCCTAGCGCTACAGCCTGCCCGACCTGAGGCCGCCACCGCTGAGCTTCTCGCCGCAGTCGTTGTGGTCCACCTCTGGTGAAGCCAAGCTCGAAGCTGAGCTCCTGGAGCTCTGTAGAAGCCGTGCAGCCCATCAGCGAGCCGTCCCATGCCCTGCAACATGGAATGGCTCGAGCCCGAGCTCCGGCCGCCGCGGACGCCGTCGGCGCCATTATTGCAGTGTACCGCAGCCGCAGCCGCTTGCTGTGTTGGATGTGTGCGAGCGTGCGCTTCGCTTAGAGCCCCTCCGCCATTCTTTTGGTCACCGGAGGGCCAATTCCGACGCCCACCGTCGTCTCGGGCCTCGCCGACGTTGAGCCACCGGCGGGATTGACCCCCTCCTAAGCAGGTTTGACTCCCTCGAGTCAATGACGTGTGGGGATAGCCTAAAGCTAATTAACCCTGTTAACTTGATGGGACACTAACTAGTGGGTCCCACTTGTGAGGTTTGACTTTGATCAGGCCATTGACCAGCTGACCTCACACGGACGTCATGATGACGCGGTAAATGTTTCTGGAATTAAAACAAATCAATAAATGATTTAATATTTTTAGACAATGTTTAAAACTTCTAAAAATCATAGAAATTAATCTATAACTTGCATGAAAATATTTTATATATGAAAAATGATCACAAAAATTCAATGAATCTGTTTATGCCATGATCAAGCATGTTTGAGCAAGTTAACATCACCAAGTAGGACATTTCATGATTAGGATAAATTAATAAATAGTGTTGGTGTTGGAATTTAGTATATATTTGAATTCCACCTCACTTAAAATGACTACCGATAACACTACGTCAATTTAGTACATTAACATGCCATTTCATGCATCATGTTTGTTGCATCACATTGAATGTGTTATTTTGTCTGTTTGCCGGTGTTGTTCACTCTCGATAGACGTTGTTCTGACGTTGAAATCGATGACACCGATGAAGACCTTTACCATCTTCAGAAGTGTCAGCAAAGCAAACCCCCTTGAGCATATTGATATGAACCCATTCTCTCGCTCCTGCTCTCTTTTACTGCATTAGGACAACAACGATTCAATTGTTACATGTCCTCGGTATTTGAACCCATTCCTTAGCATGACCTGTCTTTGCCACAGTAAATACTTTAAACCACTTAGCATGAGTAGCAACCGATTCAGCCTTGTTTTTCTTACTTATCCATGGTTGCTTAATTACTATGCCTGCTATGCTTAGAGTCGTGTCGTGTCGGGTCTGATCCATCTGGGTGATGAATCGGAATGGCAGTGTTCATGTCCTATGATGTGAGAGCTAAGTGTGTGAACACGATTTGGTAAAGGTAGCAATGAGAGGTCGTGTAGGAGTACATGGCGGGTTGTCTCATTGGGACCGTCCTTAAGAACTGAGTTACGTGTATGTTATCCAAGACAAGATACTAACACACATTAGGCTCCGGTAACTCGACCCCTCTCGGCTTATTAATCACCTAGACCTCTGTCCAGGAGTTGCAACTAGTTGCTATGTTTGTAGGGAAAGTGTTGGCGGCCGTGCATAGCACTGCCCGATGGGGTGGACTGTGATGCGATATAGGCACAGTGGCACGGTGTACCTAGAGGCACCCGAACGGTGGGCTTGGGAACCCTATGCACATCGTTTGAGGGCGTAGCGGGAAGCTTCGGCCGGACTTCCGTGCGGGTTCAGTCTCAAATAGGTGATAAACCTGGACTAGGGTCTTGTGTGGTTCACGGTCGTGGCCAACGCCCACGCCAGTGCTTCCGCTCGAAGGTTGCCGAGCTGCATGATGTGCATATGGTGATAAGTGGCAAGAGCGTGTCTGAAGAAGTACACCCCTACAGGGTTATGAATCTGTTCGAATAGCCGCGTCCTTGGATATGACTACTTGGAGAACTTATGTGGTTCATAGACAACTTGAAGTGGATACTCTAAAATATGCAAGATAAGCGTGAGTGCTATGGATGTGCTTCTCGTAGGGAGACGGAAGTGGATCCATAGAGGTGTATTGATTTGGAGAATATGTGGACCCATGTGCGCCATCCCACCTCAAAAGAATGTACTTGTAGTCGTAGTATAGGTTAGCCAAGAGTCAAAGCTGTCTTGCTGCAATAAACTCCAGAACCCCCTTCATTGATACAGATGCATATGTAGTTAGTTCTGATGTAAGTCTTGCTGAGTACTCTTGTACTCACGTTTGCTTAATTTATGTTTTTGTAGAGGAGACGTCAGTCTCATTAGTTGTATTTACGACATGAAGTTCGATGTTGACCGGATTAGCTTGGGAATCCCAGACAGAGGTCTGGTTCCTATGGTACGCTCGTTGTAGCTTTTCAGGCTCCTCCGGCCAGTTTTGTAGATGTCTGTACCCAAACATGTTTAACTTCCGCTTGTTTGTTTGAATGATCTGAATGTTGGGTCTTGTGACCCCTGCTTGTAACATCTCATTGTGTTGGCTCTTTCGAGCCTTGTAAGTAAATGTTGTAATGTTGTATGGTTATGTTGTGATGCAATAGTTGTATCTACGCATATCGGGCATGTCGTGTGTACATGTGACGTGCAACAGTATGTATTGGATTGGACACCTAGTTGTGTGCCTTTAGTAGTACTCTTTATGGGGAAATGCCTCTTTGTGCTTCCACCGAGCCTTGGTAGCTTGCTACTGCTTTGGACACATTGATTGACCGACGTGTATCCTTCTTTGATGTTGTGTATGTCCCTTCAGGGAAATGTTTCGTAGTGTAATGGAGTCCCTGTAGCCTGCTATGACTGTTCTACATGTAGTGATGACATTTATGTCCCACGGCGTAATGGAGTCCTTGTATCTTGCAATGACTCATCTACACACACTAGAGATCGACACCTGCATTGCTGGGTTACGTATGCCTGTCCCTGTATGGATGTGCCACTTGGGTTCTATGACTAGTCATGTCAGCCCGGGTTCTTTGGCATTTGAATGCTAGCGACACATTCACATACGTGAGTCAAAAGACGCAAATAGTCTCGGCCCAGGTAAGGTGGCAGCCGTGGAGATAACCGTGCGTGAGACCGCAAAGTGATGTGATGTGTTACAGGCTGGATTCTTATGGCTTAGGATCGGGGTCCCGGCACTTTTCCTCCATTAAGAGGGCTCGAACCTCGGTAAACATTGTCTCCATTGTCTCCTATTACCAATTGATCCAGGACCCACAGTTCGGGACCCCCTACCCGAGATCTGCAGGTTTTGACACCAATATTTGTGATTTAATTGAGAGTTCCACCATGGGATCATCAAGAATATCGATGGCTCGCTTGATCATCAGTAGTGAAATCTATAGCAGGGACGTTTCGTCCCTAGACAGACATTCGCTTTCTGCAGCATCGTACTACATGCGGATCCAGCTGTCCGTGTTGGCCAGGTTGGAAGTCTCGCCTCCTGTCAGGAGTTCAGGTTCGGCAAACTTGGAGTTCATCGCCGACTCCCAAGGGGGGGGGTATTGCTTTCAACAACATATTGGCCCATCTCGAAGAGCTCATGAGCCCCAATACCATAACTCCAACAACGGAGGACCGCACTATAGGGGTACCCTCCACAATGGATTCGGCCCTAAAGTCTGATCCTATTAATGCATTGGTTCCTTACCGAATGAAGAGTGTCGGGGTGTGTTTTTAGAAACCCCGAGAGCAGCTGCATTGCGGATCGACCCAGCACACGCCAGGAGTATCAATCCCATGATGTCTCGGCTTTGAACGAGTTACTGGGACAGGTCCATGCCATGGGAATATCCAATGACCAACCTTTAGTCTATGACCAGATCGACATTAAACCTGATGATAGGGGAATTCACGTTCCATATGTCACATATCTAGTAGCCACCATCAAAAGTTCATCCGAAGACTCGCCGTCCCGACTTCAGAAGCTGAGGACAGTCTCTATCCCGACATCTGGCCATGATGACCTCTTATCGAGTTCGGAATCCAGACTTGGTCCCATGGATAGTTTCTAAGTGATTACCGATCTAACCTCCGACCCTGAGTCAGGGCTGAAGAGTCCTGCAGACAACCCGAGTCACGAACTCGGCGCCCTGAACATAGTGACAATGCCAGATTCAAACATCGTGGCTCCGAACTCTTGACCTATCGGGATAAGAAATTTTCTCCCACCCACCACCCACGTCGAGTAGTCTCCAACCAATTCGGGGAGGCTCGACGTATGTGATCTGCCGTATGTCATACAATAGCCTAGGGAAATAGTCCCCCACTACTAGGCTTGATTCCTCCTTACCAAAAACAAGATGGCGGACTATAACAATCAGGAGACCATAGCTGATTTTGGCACAACTGCCGGGATGAAAGAATCCTCAATGCCCTTGCTCGTTGCCTCATCCGAGACTTCACCGAGCTATTGAACCTAGTGCACAAGTACTATGCCATGGAAAGCACTTGGCAGGCTCAATAATTGGAGTCAACCCAGGACAAAGAATCTAGAAAAGCTCGGAGGAAGCGTATATCCACACGACAAACAGCCGAATACGAGCCCATCGAGAAAAGGACTAAACCTCTCAAGGGACGCATGTCCGTCCTTGATGAGTTGTTGGATAAGCCATGCCCCATACATTTGTCTTTGCTGAATACAAAGCCTACTCACCGGCTTCAATCTTGCTAGGTCCTGAGGCAAGTCGCAAAGAGGGGGAGGCCTTCCTTGGTACCTCATTGCAAAACAGGCGTCCAGCCACTTCATCCGATGAGAACAACGAGATCCTAACGATCTACGAGACATTTCCATTGAACAATCAAAGGAAGAGAGCCCTTCGGGACATCAACCAGATATAACACGTGGCAGCACCAAATTCTTGGAGAAATACATCCATAACCTTTGGTGAGGAGGACAAGACGAGAATCCGCTCCAATTGACAACCTACCGCTGGTTCTCAGTACCATAATAGACGGTTTTCGGCTACACAAGGTGCTAATGGACGGTAGCAGTGGCCTAAACCTCATCTATGAGAATACGCTGCACAAAATGCAATTTGATAGATATCACGCCGAACACATCGCCACTACCATCTAGGGGATAAATCCGGGAAGAGAGGCATGATCCACAAGACAAGTTACCCTCGATGTAGTATTTGGTACCCCGGAAAACTATAAGCTCCCAGGAACTGTCTTTCACATTGTACCCTTCTGCAGTGGTTACCACACCCTACTAGGACGCGACGCCTTCATTAAGTTTCACACCATACTGCACTACGAGTACATGAAGCTCAAAATGCTAGGGCCCAATAGTGTCATTACTATTATAAGTGACGCGGATAGAGCCCTCCGGGTGGAAAACAAAACCGCATCATTCACCCTCGAGGCACTATCAGAGGCCCTCATAGCAAAACAGCTAGTCGCACTCCGCTCAATGGTAGATAAGGATGATGTAGCCCTCGACAAGAGGCCCAAATCCACCTCCTTTAAACCAACAGAGGAGATAGTCAAATTCCAGGTACATCCAACGGACCCCAACAAGACATTATCCATTGGAGCTCAGCTGGACCCCGCAATTGATGAAGTGTTGCGTACATTCTTACGTTAGAACTAGGACATATTCGCTTGGCACCCTTTGGACGTGCCAAGAAGCCCACGGGGACTCGCAGAGAACAGCCTGAACATAATACCAAGATTCAAGCCGGTCAAACAGGCATTACGCCGATTTTCCGAACCTAAGCGTCAAGCCATGGGTACTGAACTGGCAAAATTGCTAGAGGCCAGATTCATCCGCGATATCAAACACCCATAGTTGTTGGCAAATTTGGTCATGGTGCCAAAGAAGGACAAATCGTGGCGACTGTGTGTCGACTTTAAAGACCTAAATAAAGCCTGCCCCTAGGATCCCTTTCCTTTACCTCGCATAGACTAGATAATCGACACAACCTCCAGACATGACTCATTGTGCTTCCCTGATGCCTACTCAAGATACCATCAAATAAGAATCAAGGAATCCGACCAGGCCGCAACTGCCTTCATTAGTCCCTACGGGCCATTCGGCTTCAATACAATGCCCTTCGGATTGAAAAACGCAGGAGCCACATATCAACAGATGATTCACACATGCCTCAAAACCAAATTGGCAAAATGGTTGAGGCATACATGGACGAAGTGGTCATGAAGACCAAGCACATTAACCAGCTGGTAGACGATCTCCGAAAAACCTTCGGAAACCTACAAAATTATGATATATGGCTTAATCCAGACAAATGTGTCTTCAAAGTCCCTACGGGTAAACTACTAGGATTTATTGTCTCCCATAGAGGAATAGAGGTCAATCTAGCTAAAATCCGGGCCCTATCCCAGTTGGCAATCCCGATGGAGTTAAAGCACATACAAAAATTGGTGGGCTACGTGGCGGCCTTAAGCCGCTTCATTTCCTTCCTCGGTGAAAAGGCACCGCCACTCTACAAACTGGGACTAAGTACTTTGAGTGGACCGACAAGGCAACAACCACATTGGAGGATATTAAAACTCTATTGGCTAGCAACCCCATACTGATGACAACTACCATAGAGGAACCAATGTTGTTATACATATCAACCACCAATTAAGTGGTCAACATTGTTCTTGTCGTCGAACGAGAGGCTGAGGGCCACAAGCTCCCGGTGCAGAAGGCAACCTATTACGTGTCAGAAGTGCTCACTACGTGCAAAACTTTCTACCTTCACTACCAGAAGATAGCCTACACAACTTTTATGGTATCCCGCAAGCTCTGGCACTACTTCCAGGAGTGTTCGGTCATGGTAGCATCCTAAGTACACCATAATGACATAATTAACAACAGGGACACCACAGACCATATAGCCAAATGGGTCAGCGATCTCTTACCTATTGAAATCGTGTACAAGCCACACTGAGCCATTAAATCTTAGGTTTTGGCTGATTTTCTTGCCGAATGGACGGAGGCCGAGATCCCTAAAGAATACAGTAAATATTCCCATTGGACCATGTACTTCGACGGCTCCAAAACACTCGTCGAACTGGGGCTAGCATAATACATACGTCCCCCACCAGTGAAAACATCCGGTATGTGCTACAGATCATGTACACTGACTCCAATAATGTGGACGAATATGAGGCTTTGTTGCATGGACTTCAGACGGAAAGTTCCATGAGTGTGCAACAGCTCGAGGTACGAGGGGACTCCTACCTCGCCATTTCACAAATCAACAACGAATTTGACGCCAAAACCCGAAAACTAACGGCACACAAGAACGTCGTTCTTGCAATTTCAACACGGTTTGAAGGCCTCAAATTTCATCATATCTCCAGAGACACCAATCAAGTTGTCGATATCCTCACGTGCATGGGTGCTAAACACGACCTGGTTCCTAAGAATACCTTTTTGGAGCGGCTTTTCAAGCCATTCATGGTATCGCTGGATGATGACAATATTGCTGAAACAAGCAATCAGGAGAAGGTCACCCCTCCTATTATCGAATCAGATGAACAAATTATTGGCGGCTGGTTTTTACCTCCATAGGAGAGCCCAAACCTAGGTAAACATCGTCTCCTTTGTCCCCTGTTACCATTGATCCTAGACTCACAGCTCGGGACCCCCTACCCAAGATCCGCCGGATTTGACACCAACATTGGTGCTTTCACTGAGAGTTCCACTGTGATCGCCACAGGAGTCGATGGCTCGCCTTGTCATAGGCAATGCAATCTACAACAAGGAAGTCTCCATCCCTGGTCAGATCTTCACAGGTGCCAACATCATGTCGTGTGCTGATCCGACTAACCATCTTGAAATTAGATTCTTCCCCGATCAAGAAATTAGATTTGGAATCCTAGAGTTTGTTGTTGATTCATAGGGAGAACTTGTTTTGATGGACCCTCAACTCTCATGGAGGAGCCCGTAGATCCTAATGCCTTGATGCAGGGAGCATGGGGCCCCACCTCTGAGGTGGCCTCTACCCTCGGGTTGTCTAGAACGCCCAACCTGGTCGATGTGCCCGGATCTGCCGCGACCGAACACAACCTAGATTTGCCGGCGAGCGACCCTGGAACCACGGCACTACGGATCGACCCCGTGCGCTTCGGTGACATGCGCCTCACCGACGTCTTGTCCCTAAACGAGCTACTTGATCAGATTCAAACCATGGGCATGTCTGATGACCAGACCCGGTTCTACGATCGGATCGGGCTTAAACCCGACGATAGGGAGATTCGCATCTCCTCGATCACTCACTTATTCATCACCATCAAGTGTCCGTCTGGAGGCTCGTCCTCCCGACAACCGGAATTAAAGACGATTTAAATCCTAGCTTTCGATGATCAAGATCTCTCCTATAACCCGGACTCCAGAGTTCGCTCCCGAAATAGTTTGGTATCGATCCCTGATCTAGCGCGCAACTCGAACCCCATGCAGAAGGGTCCTATAGTAAATACGGACTCCAACTCCCACGCACCGAACCCCATGATTCTGGACTCACATTGTGGCACGGAACCAAAAAATTTCCACCCACCACCCAAGTCGAGCATTGAAGCATCATAGGAGAGTCCAAGTCTTTGGACTTACGGGATTTTAAACAACTGCCAGGGGTGTCGGTTCATCATTTTCGGGCTAGGCTCCTCCTCGTTAGAGACAGGGAACCAGGCTCTAGTGACCAGGAGATAATGGCAACCTTCAGTCACAATTGTCATGATGAAGGGATCCTCAATGCTCTAGCCCGTCGACACATTCACGACTTCAACAAGCTATCGCACCTGATACAAAAATACTGTGCCATGAAGAGCACCTGGCAAGCTGAATGACTACTTACGAAACCAGCCTTTGTCGAATACCCTAGAGAAGATCAGAAAAGCGGATACGTCTGAAGCGGCTGGCCAAGCACGAACCTGCCGAAAAAAGAAATAGACCCCCTACGGGAGTCAGAACTGTCCTTGACGGACTATTCGACAAGCCATACCCAATACATTCTGTATTGCAGAACACAAGACCGACTCACAACCTCAGAGCTTGCTAGGTCATCAGGCAGGTCGCAAAAAGTGGAGAGTCCATCCTCGAGGCACTACCTCTGAACAGGCGTTCAACAATGCCACCAGAATAAAATGCTGATGTCGTGATGATCTACGAAACTTTTCTCTCAAGGAACAGGAGGGAAAGAGCTCTTAGAGAACTTGAACAGGTCTCCCATGTGGCGGCAACAAGTTCATGGGCAGACACACCCATCACCTTCAGAGAAAGTGACCAACTAACCGCCCGCCCCGATCGAACACCTGACACACTGGTCCTAAACCCCATCGTCGATGGTTTGAGGTTATAAAAGGTGCTAATAGACGGCAGCAGTGGTTTAAAACTCATCTATGAGGACACCCTGGGAAAAATGTAGTTCGACCGATCTCGCATCAAACATAGGAAGACAATCTTTCGGGGTATCATCCCTGGGAAAGAGGCGCATTGTTCTGGATGCATCACCCTAGACATGGTGTTCGGCACGCCCGAAAAGTACCGATCCGAAGAACTTCTCTTCCATATCGTGCCCTTCCCCAATGGCTACCACACCCTGTTGGGGCGTGATGCCTTCACAAAATTCTAGGCTATACCACATTACAGGTATATGAAGCTCAAGGTGCCAGGCACAAACGGGGTAATCAAAATCATCAGTGACCCGAATATAGCCCTTCAAGCCGAGAACAAAACAATGGAACTCGCCCTTGAGGCACTAGTCGAGACCTTTGCTGCAGAGGAATTGACCGCACTCCAGTCAACAGTGGACAAGGACGATGTGATCCTTTGTAAAAGGCCCAAACCATGTCCTTCAAAACCGCAGAAGAAATCATTAAATTTCAGGTACACTCAATGGACCCCAATAAAACAGCGTCCATCGAAGCTCAGCTAGACCCCATGGTGGACGAGGCACTTCAAGCATTCTTACAAGAAAACTGGAACATCTTCTCCTGGCATCCTTCAGATATGCCACGAATCCCACAGTGGCTAGTAGAACATAGTCTGAACATAATCGCAGGCTTCAAGCCCGTCAAACAGACTCTACACCGCTTTTCCGAACCCAAATGACAAGCTATGGGCGAAGAACTAGCCAAATTTCTAGAGGCCAGATTCATACGGGAAATCAAGCACCTCGAATGGTTGGAAAACATGGTGATGGTACCAAAGAAAGATAAATCCTGGCGGCTGTGCATCGACTTCAAAGACCTTAATAAGGCCTGCCCTAAGGACCATTTCCCCTTACCATGCATAGACCAAATTATTGACACCACAACCATACACGACTCATTGTGCTTCCTCGATGCTTATTCTGGATACCATCATATCAAAACGAAGGAATCTGATCAAGTTGCAATCGCATTCATCACCCCCTACGGGCCATTCGGTTTCAACACAATGCCTTTCGGGCTAAAAAACGCAGGGGCTACATACCAGCGCATGATTCAGACATGTCTCGAGAATCAGGTCGATAAAACAGTCGAGGCATACATGGACGATGTGCTCATTAAAACCAAACACGTCAGCTAGTTGATTGATGACCTAAGGCAAACCTTTGCTAGCCTACGTGAGTATGATATACGACTCAATCCGGATAAATGTGTCTTCAGAGTCCCCGCTAGTAAACTACTTGGATTCATTGGTTCCCATAGAGGCATAGAAGCCAATCTGGCTAAGATCCGCGCCCTATCGGAACTTGCATTCCTACAGAGCTAAAGCATGTCCAAAAGTTGTCAGGTTCCATGGTGACATTAAGTCTCTTTATTTCCCGCCTCGGCGAAAAGGCTTTACCGCTCTACATGTTGCTAAAACGGGCCAAGAATTTTGAGTTGACTGATGAAGCTGCGGTCGCGTTAGAGGAAATCAAGACACTTCTGGCAAGCAACCCTATACTCACAGCACCAGGCACTGGTGAACCAATGTTATTGTACATATCGGCCATCAATCAAGTGGTTAGCACAGTGCTCGTCATCGAATGAGAGGAGGAGGGTCACATTTCTGAATAGAGAAGTCGGTCTACTATGTGTTAGAAGTGCTAACGCAATGCAAGTCTAGATATCTGCATTACCAGAAGATAGCCTATACAGTGTTTATGGCATCACGAAAGCTCATACACTACTTCAAAGAGTGTTCGGTCATGGTGGCATCCGAAGTACCCCTGAACGACATCATCAATAATAGGATCGCCACCGGACGCATAGCCAAATGGGACATCGAACTCCTTCCTTTCGAAATCGCTTATAAGCCATGATGAGCTATGAAATCTCGGGTGTTGGCAGATTTCCTTGCCTAATGGATAGAGTCCAAGCTCCCCAGGGAATATAGTACATACTCCCATTGGACGATGTACTTCAACAGATCCAAAACATTGGCCGTACAGGGGGCTGGAGTTATTCTCACATCTCCCACAGTTGAAAATGTCTGATACGTTTTGCAAATCATGTATGCCGATTCCAACAATGCAGCCGAATATGAAGCACTTTTGCATGGTCTTCGGATCGCAGCATCAATGGGCATACAACAGTTGGAGGTACAGGGAGACTCCAACCTGGCCATCTCTCAAATCAACAGCGAATTTGATGCCAAAAACCCGAAGATGGCGGCATATAGAAATGCCGTCCTTAAAATATCCACACGGTTCGAGGGGCTAGAATTCCATCATGTTACTAGAGACAACAACCAAGCCACTGACATACTGGCCCGCATGGGGGCTAAACGCGACCCTATCCTGAAAAACACCTTCCTTGAATGGCTCTTCAAGCCGTCGGTGGTTTGGCAGGACGACAATAAGGGAACTGGATACGTAAGTGTGGAAGAGGTTGTTCCCCCTATATATGAACTAGACGACCAAATCATCAGCGACTTCATAATGGACGAAGTGCCTTCGGCTCATGAGGTCATGGCAGTAATCGCACCATGGACCAAGCCCTTCCTCGCTTAACCTCTTCACCAAGAACTCCCCGACGATCAAAAAGAGGCAAGACGCATAATTTAGTGATCCAAGGCTTATAAAGTCCATGAGGGTGAGTTATACAAGAAAAGCACCACCGGAATACTCAAGTGGTGCATATCTGAGGAAGAAGGAAGGAAACTCTTGGCCGAAGCCCACGCAGGAATGGGAGGCCACCATGCTGCAGCAAGGGACTTAGTAAGCAAGGCCTTTCGAGCTGGCTTCTTCGGGCCCACCGCTCGAGCGGACACCCAGACGCTTGTCCGACATTGCGTGGGATATCAACTATTTTCTAATCAAAGCCACATGCCCTCAACAGCTCTTCGGACTATTCCGATTACTTGGCATTTTCGGTCTGGGGGCTGGATATGGTCGGACCACTTAAAGGGGGGGACCAAGAAGAATAAATATCTACTTGTCATGGTTGACAAGTTCACCAAATGAATCGAAGCAAAACATGTTAAGTCGGCCAAGTCCGGACTAGTAGTCGACTTTATATCCGGTGTGCTACATCGTTACGGTGTCCCGCACAGTATAATAACGGACAATGTATCCAATTTCACCGCCCAAGAGGTAAAGGACTGGTGCGCAAATATGGGCATCAAGATCGATTACGCATCGGTGTATCAACCGCAGACCAATGGACAAGTCGAACGGGCCAACGGCCTCATCATGAGTGGTATTAAACCACGTCTGGTCCAGTCTCTTCATGAATCCGACTACAATTAGGTAGATGAGCTTGAATCCATTCTGTGGGGTCTGCGTACCACCCCGAATTGATCAAAGGGATACAAATCGTTCTTTATGGTCTACGGGGCAGAAGAAATCCTTCCCTGTGATATTATTCACGATGCACCAAGGGTGTGCATGTATGACTAAAAGGAGTTTGAGTTAGATCGGCAGGACGAGTTTGGACGCCTTAGAAGGAGAGCGCGATATAGCTCGAGCTCGCTCTACTTTTTAGCAACAGCACTCTCGGGTTTACCAAAGGAGGGAGGTCAGGGCAAAGGCGTATAATGTGGGCGAACTCGTCTTATGAATCCCGGAGAAGCAGAAGCATAAACTCAATCCCAAGTGGGAGGGCCCCTTCATAATTGACGAAGTACACACAGGAGGGGCTTATCGTCTTCGCAACCCGCCGGATAACCTCCTCGAACCATACCCATGGAACACAACTCGTCTTCGGTGCTTTTACGGCTAGACCGGTGTCGTCATACTTTTACCTTCCTTTTCCTTTTCTTTCTTTCCTTTCATATTCCTTTCCCTTCCACCTTGATTTTGCAAGTTCGGATTGCTTTTCCCAAGTGTATGTTCGGATAAACCGACCTCGTGTTAAGTCTTTCGGCATACATCTTCAAATGTTAAACCCAAACAAAACCCTGGGGCTTCTTCTCGAAGCCGATGAATATATATTTTAAGCATCCATTCACATTTATTGTGTACGCATGTTTCCCTTGTCGATTTTAAGCCATTATATGCATCAATTAGAACTAATTTTTTTTGCCAAGATGGGTTGCCTCACTCCGATGTTTACCATCTACATTCCCGATTGTTTGGCTAGAGGGTAAAGGGAGCACCTCTGCGATTGTTACGACTGGATCACCCGGATACGTACCTCAGATGGGTGAAGCCAAAAGCTAGCTATTTTTAGCAGACAATTGGTCGTCTACGGCGGAAGCAAAAAATAAAAATTATGGTCGTTATCACCATTACTTGGGATTCTTTTCTTAAATAAAGCCATTAGTCGCATACTAGCAGTATGCGGCCTTACTATCTACGATTTACATAGCATCCTGAAGGAAGGTACCGATAGAGGTACTATTTTCTTTGGAAGATGTTTCTTATGATAAGAAGTAATATAACATATCTCCCTGTGCATTTTCTGTCTGTTCGCACCAAATGGCCGGATTGCCTGGTTCCACAAAAGAATTCCCTCTTATCGAAGGATATTTGATAAGTAATACTCCTAAGCTCTTAGCAGGGGAGGTCAAAGCCGTTGGCCGGTTGAGACAAACTTTACAACACAGATGGAGCAATTTTTGATTTAAAGTACATAGTTACACAAAATCACACATCTGGCTTCTGGTGAAGATTGTCTATTAAGGCATCCAGGGTACAATCTTCTCACGAGAGATGAGTGGCGGGCATCATTTGGTCGTACACCAAATGAAACGACACTTCTTGCCCACCCAGCCTTGCCAGTCCAACCCTAGCCATATGCTCAGGGTTAAGACTAGTATAATAGGTCTTGATTATAGCCCACGCCTCTCGTGCTCCCTCCTGGCAGGCTGATGTCTTCCATAACTCGAAACAACGCCGGGCTCCCTTGAACCGATCAGCTAGTTTGTCCATCCCCTCCGGAGGCTTCTCGGCAGACCATAGCTCTTTCATCATGCTCCTCATAGCCTTTCAAGCCCGCTCATGTAAGGCGGACAATTCCTTGAAAAGGTCCCCTCGGTAGGATCCGATCTCTTCTTCAGGCTGCCAGGTGAGGAGACCAATACATGAGATGCAGCATGTCCAGTATGCTTCATGTATTAGAGGTACCCTTCGACGTTATAATCACATTTACCAAATATGCCCCTTTGTAATTTCTGGTTCTCTTCTTGGGTTTGAGCCAATTGAGTTTTTAAACACTCAATTTCTTCGGCCTGCTACTGGTTTTCTGCCTGGAGACGGTTCTACTCCTCAAGATTCTATTGCAACGAAAGGCAGCCGGCCTCATACTGGGACTCGACGTACCTCTGGGATTCTATGGCCGCATCTAAATCTTTTTGCAGCTGCCTTATAGACTCAGCTGCTACAAAGTACCCTTGCGTCAACATGGGATTCCTCCAGGTCATTGGCCAATTGCTCATTCTGCTGCCTCGAAGCCTACATCATCAATAAACAATATGTGAACCGTTAATTCAGCCGTCCCGACCAAATCAAGGCACAAGGGCTACTAGGTTAATATGTGCGTTCGGATTAATAACACCGATCACTCACCTCCAGGCTGGACGATATCAGTTTCACATTTTCCCCAAGCCTTGCTCGGGCAGCTCCGATGTACGCGTCTACCGAACATAGAGCATTAAACTCTTGTCCGGAAAACGCCTGGTGGCACAGGGCTTCTTGTCACCGCCGGTGGTTCATCACACTCTCTACCTTGGAGTTAGTGCCTGATATGCCTTCAGAATCTTCAGGGGCCTGATTGGCCACAGGGGCGTCCGTAGCTAGTTCGGCATGAGCAGAAGACCTTCATTCATGATTATTGCCATGCACCCCGGCAACATTCCCGGCAGAAGATGGTTGTCCTTGTTTCCTGAGTATTTCGACATGACATCTTTTGTCAATACCTACCAGTCATGGTAACAACAGATTAAGCGGCCGAACGAAGTACCTTTTGGTTGGACGAGTGGTCGGGGTCGTCCCCGTGGTTGGCTCACATGCAGGATTCCTGTTGATGTTCTGTCCGGGCATTGTTGTCTTAGTCGACGTTCGTTGCATGGACCGATGACCCTTGGGAGTAGAAACTGGCCCATTCGGGTCGACGGAAGTCGCTTGCCTTTTACAGGAAGAATTTTTCTTTTTGCATGTAGTAGGGGAAGGGAGTGATCCGGGGTGATCGGCTATGATGGCCACTTTGGAACCATCAAGGCTCTCTTGGTAAAAGACCATGTCTTCATACGTGATTGACAGCTCCAGATCATCATGGAATCCTGGATCGTGATCATGAGAGTAGTTCTCTGGTTGAGGCACCGGACAGTTGAGTGTCTCGACAAAGCACCTCCAACTCTGTTCGCACAGATTGAAAGCTTCGATCAAAGGGGGTAATTAAAAACCCGAACTCGGGTCACAAGGTTGAAAGGTTTACCCATTCAATGGGTTTATAACCGGAGTATCCCTCCTTAACTCAAAGAAAAAGAAAGTCTTCTTCTTCCCCTTTGAACATATCGTCAAGTGCGGCTGCCATCGATGCTTGATTGGCAGGGCCCAGCCCGCGGGAACGAGTGGTGTCACTTGTTCCGTTGTAACACCACAAAGGGTGTACCCTTTGTTGAAGTGGTTGAACGCATCGAGCAATGGCGGTAGCCATCACATCAATAATGGTTAGCTTGTGATGATTTAGTAGCCTTACTTGGGCAGCCATGTATTGCACTTCGGCACTTTCCTCTTGGGATGAACTCTTCAGTCGCCAGTTATACCTTTTCTTCAAAGGGGCTTCGGAGTATTCGGGCAAACCCCTCCGAGCTAGATCGAACAGGGGAACGTCCTCAATATAGAACCACTCAGAGTACCATTCTTCAAACCCCTTCTTCATAGTCCCCACTGGATACCCCGTCCTGGGCTATACGCCATACTTCGGCTCATCCGACCTCCCAAATTGTCTCACCCCGAGTGCGGGGGACGAGGCAGAAGTACTTCCTCCATAATCAAAAGTGGGCCACGCACCCCAGAAACATCTCGCAAAGAGCGAAAAGCCCGAGATGTGCAGATGTAAGATGATGGAGCTGGATCCCGTAGAATTCTAATATTCCCCTCAAGAAGGGATGAATGGGTAACCCTAGACCTCGCAAGAGGAAAGGCATGAAGCATATCAGCTCTCCTTTGTGTAGAGTAGGGAAGTTCTCTGCAAAGGCCTGATTTCCAAAAGATGTTAATATGGCGTGGGTAGCCGCCAGATCTGAGGAGGGAAGATAACCTTGGGTCTTTAGGTCGTGCAGCCAAAGGAGGGATACAGAGAAACTTGCCCAATCCCCGGGAATGGTGCCGTAACGACGCGAGGAAGAGCTAGGAATGCTCGCCATGTTTTTAGTGATTTCTTGTTTGAAGCTTTTTATGATAGGGAGAAGAGAAAAGGGTGGCCCAGACCACGATTCAACCCGTTTAAATGGGTGGTACCTACCTTGGGCGAAGGACAATCTTGTAAAAAGTTGTTGGGCCACCCGTCTCCCTTCGGCGCACAAGGATTGAGGGGCATCGAAGTTACTATAGTGGGTCCCGCAAGTTCTCAATGATCGATATTTCACCGATGATGGGATTGTTGCCGAACAAGAAGGGATAGATGGACTTGCCTCACAAGCCAAAGACTTTGACGTGCAAGACTGTCCAGGTAATATACCTCGACATTGGAGGCTTGTTCGGGGGCTACTGAGGAAGTCCGGGATTAAGAGATCCTCGTACTGCCGGCCTATTTCTTCAGGACCGGACTCATGGGCCACACGCGGAGGATTGGACTGATCGAAGGCCCTGTCGCCAAGGAGAAGACCTAAGGAGCTGTGGCGTATCTTTCAAGTTTAAGATAGTAGAATAGGCATGTTTTTCCTCTAGTGGGCAACCTACTATGTGTAACCCTAGGGACCCCTGGCGTCTATATAAGCCAGAGGGTTTTAGATTGTAGGGCAGAGAAACTCATCTACGGTTTTAGCTATCCGGTATCAAGGTAGATCAACTCTGTAACCTTCATACACATCAATATAATCGAGCAGGACGTAGGGTTTTACCTCCATAGGAGGGCCCAAACCTGGGTAAACATTGTCTCCTTCATCCTCTATTACCATAGATCCTAGTGTCACAACTCGGGATGCCCTACCCGAGATCCGCTGATTTTTACACCGACAGAGGGCCCATTCATCATTGATGAAGTACTTGAAGGAGGAGTGTATCGCCTATGCAACCCAATGGATAATTGCCTCGAACCAAACCCCTCTAACGCAGCTTGTCTTTGGCGCTTCTATAAGACTGATGTCATCAACCAAACTAGTCTTCCTTCTTTCCTCATTTTTTTACCTTTTTCTCCTTTTTATCGTCGAAAAGGTTATGTTCGGCTAGACCGAGCTATATTCACCAATTCTTGGGCATACATCTTTAAACTGTATTTTCCTGGGAACACTTGGGGGCTTTTTTAACAAAGTCGAATAACAACTTTTATGCACTTATTATCCTCTTTAGAATGTGTGATCCCTTCCTATATTATAATACCATTATATCCATCAATTTGGCTTAAGATTTAGCCAAGCTGGGTTGGCTTGCTCCTGTGCTTACCCTCTACATTCCCGATTGTTCAGCTAGAGGGTAAAGGGAGCACCTCGGCGATTGTTACGACCGGGTCATCTGGGCACATACCTTAGACGAGTAAAGATGAAAGCTAGCACTCTTAAGAACATAGTTGGCCGGTCGCAAAGGAAGAGAGAATAATTAGGTGATTCTCACCATAATTGGAAGTTATACTCCCAAGTCATCCATTGTCCGTTTACTACAGTTATTCGACGTTAAACTCTATAGATAGCGTAGCGCCCGAAGAAAGGAACCCATAGAGGAACTATTTTCTTTGTAGGAAGCTTCTTACGTTTAAAAGTGATATAACATCATTGTCCGATCGAGTTCTGTCTGTTCGTATCATATGGCTCGATTGCATGGTTCTCCGGAATGCCATCTTGATATTTCAGATGATGCATAGTAAGGAACACTCCCTGTATATTTTCGGGGGAGGTAGAAGCCGATGGCCAGTTAAGACAATGTTTATTGTTCGAAGGAAGCAATATTTGATGTAAAGTACATAGCTACATAGTATCAAGCATCTAGTTGTTAATCAAGATTATCTATTATCGCATCCAGGAGACAGTCCTGTTGTGAAAGGCATGTGACCGGCATTACCTGGTCATATACCAAATGTAAAGGTATCTCTTGACCATCTGTCCCTACTGGCCCGACTCGAGGCATATGCTCAGGATCAACTTTGGTGAATCTTGTTTTCACCATGGCCCACCCTTCCCGTGCTCCTTCTTGTCCGGCTGAAGTTTCCCATAATTCAAACCACTGATGAGCTCCGTTGAAACGATCCGCCGATTCAGGCATCCCTTCCGGATGACTGTAGGGCAGCCATAGTGCTTTAATCATGCTCTTCATCGCCTTTCGACCATGTTCACGCACAACAAAGAGTTCCATCAATAGGTTCCCCCAGACGAGTTGGCTTCTTCTTCAGGACACCCAGTTAGGAGAGCTGCCAAGAGACGCTGTGTGCCTCTTAATGCAGCGAAAGTTTATGCACATAACTACGAATCCGGAATTTCACTTACTAAATATGCCACTCTTCAATCTCTGATTTTCTTCACAAACACATGCCAACTGGGTTTTTAACTCCTCAATCTCACTAGCTTGTCGTTGGTTCTTCGTCTGGAGGTTTTTTCTCCTCAAGAGTATGGGTTCGTATTCGATGGCCGGCCTGAAGCTGCGATTCAACATATCTTTGTGACTCTCTTGCTGCATCCATGTCTTTGTGGAGATGATCTATAGATTCGGCTACTATAAAGCAAACTGTTGTTAGACATCAATGCCTCAAGCAAGTATGTATTAATAGAAGTTGTTGCTCACTGTGTACCTCCCTAGTGAATTTTTCACTCTCTCTAGCTCGACCTTTGCAGCTTTTAGCTGAGTCTAGCTCGCCTCGAGATCTTTCTACAATTTACCATTCTGCTCTTTTGAAGGTTGTAGAATGCCACAAGAAATTCTTACAAGCCCCTTAATGCAGCCATCCCAGCCAAATTAAGGTTCGGGGGCTACTCGATAAGGATTCATGTTCGATCGTTGAAATCAAACACTTACCTAAAGTTTGTTACGCACAAAAATGGCGATTCCTTCAAGTCCTGATCGGGCGGCGCCAAGGGGCATATCCACCAAATCAAGAGCATTAATCTCATGATCAGAAAATTCAATATGGCGTAGCGGATCCTTTCGATGCCGATCATTCATTGTGATTTACACTTCTAAATTTGTAATGGAGACTTCCTTAGAATCTTCTAGATGCTGGTCCATGGTAGCAACCCCCTCATCACATCCTGAGGTTGTTGGGGGCATATATTCGGAACCACCACGTTACACCCTCTCGACGTGTTTGGAAATGGGAGGGTATGTTCAGTTCTTAGAAAGCTCATCTTGGATTATGAAAACTTGCAATGAGCCACGAGAAAGTGATCAAATTATAAAGTTGAAATAGTTACCTCTTGGATGGAGAAGCGGTTGAGGTAGTCCCTCTAGTGGCGGCATGCTTGACAGTTTTTAGTCTAGGTTTTGCTGGTGGTACACTCTCCAGTGTTTGACGCATGCTACGACGACCCCTGGGAATGGACAGAGGTGTCTCTAAAATAATGGGGAACGAGCACCCTTTTCGGGAATGATCTTTCTTCCTACCTTCGATTCGGCTGGGGAGTATCCTAGGGTGATCGGCTATTAGGGAAACCTCGGAGCCATCAAGGCTCTTCCAGAAAATGACTCCATTCAAAATGATCGAGTTAACCGGGCCATCATGATATTTGGGTTTGTCATCTCAAGAATAATTCTCGAGCTGGGGAGGAGGACAGTTAACCACCTCGATCTAGTGCATCCATTCATGTTCAGCATAACCCCAACAAATTCTATTAGACAAACTGTTAATGAAAATGTCTGGAGTACAAGAGTAGGATCAAACTCACCCAGTCGACAGGATTATGGTTTGAATATCCTTCCTTGACATTCAAGTGACGGAACACCTCTTTTTCTCCTTTAAAGATACTGGCTATTATGGCAACCATAGCCTCCTGATCGATAGGACCTTCCCGCTTATAGCGAGTCATGTCGTTCGACCCATTATAGCACCATAAGGGATGCACCCTTTGTTGAAGGGGTTGGACACACCGCCTGACAGCCGCGACGATCACATTAATGATGGTCAGTTTGTAGTGAGCTAAAAACCTAACCTTGGCAACTAGCTGTTTTATTTCAGCACTGTCCTCTTGAAACGGGCTCTTCGGACGCCAATTGAATCACTTTGTGAAGAGGCAGCCAAGAATTCGGGAAGACCCCTCCGAATTGGATCGAAAAGGGGGACATTCTTAATATAAAACCATTCAGAGATCCATTCTTCAGGATCTTTTTCTAGGGCCCCCACAGGGTATCTCGATCTGGCAATGCACCACATTTTGGCTCCACCCAGTTCAAAAATTTACCCCCCTAACTACAGGGGACAAGACAGAAAAACTTCCTCCATATATCAAAGTGGGTTTCACATTCCAAGATAATTTCACCAAGGGCGACGAAACCTGAAATCTAGAGAATTGATCCAGCAGTGAGCTGGTGGAGTTGGATCTCATAAAATTACAGTAAACCCCTTAAAAGGTATAAATAGGAAAGGCCAAGCCTCGAAAGAGGAAGGGAACGAAGCATACCCTCTATTCCTTGCGAGGAGTAGGAGATTTCTCCATGAAATATTAATGCGTCCATTTTGCATCATCATTTCCTACTGTTATATATAATGTCTTTACGCATAATAATTCTTTATGCATTAATTCTAATGCCTTTTCTCTCATAATATGCAAGCTTTACACAAAGAGGGAGAATGGTGGCAACTGGAATTCCGGACCTGAAAAAGCATATCAGAGAGACCTATTCTGCACATATTCAAATAAGCTGAAACTTCACGGAGAATGATTTTGGAATAAAAAAAAATACTACAGCAAATACCTACCGGAGGGGGGCACCTGGTGACCACAAGACACCAGGGCATGCCAGGCCCCCCAGGCCTGCCCTCGTGGGTTGTGGCCACCCCGGCCCACCTCCGGTGCCCATCTTGTGGTACTTGAGGTCTTTTGACCTAGAGAAATCAAGAGGCGGCATTCGGAACGGAATGCCACCGTCTCAAGGCGGAACTTGGGCAGGAGCACTTTAGCCCTCCAGCATAGCGATTTTGTCGGGGGAACTTCCCTCTCGGAGGGGGAAATCGAAGCCATAGTCATCGCCAACAACCCTCTCATCTTTGGGAGGCCAATATTCATCAACATGTTCAACAACACAATCTCCTCTCAAACCCTAGTTTATCTCTTGTGTTCAATATTTGTACCGGAACCTCAGATTGGTACCTGTGGGTGACTAGTAGTGTTGATTACATCTTGTAGTTGATTACTGTATGGTTTATTTGGTGGAAGATTATATGTTCAGATCCATTATGCTATTTAATACCCCTATGATCTTGAGCATGAATATCATTTGTGAGTAGTTACCTTTGTTCTTGAGGTCACGAGAGAAGTCATGTTGCTAGTAATCATGTGAAGTTTATATGTGTTGGATATTTTGATGATATGAATGTTGTGATTCCCTTAGTGGTGTCATGTGAACGTCGACTATATGACACTTCTCCATCTTTGGGCCTAAGGGAATTTATTGTGGAGTAATAGATAATGGGTTGCTAGAGTGACATAAGCTTCAACCTAGTATATGTGCTATTTCGTATGGGGCTGATTTGGATCCAAATGTTTAATGCGATGGTTAAAATTTATGTTAATACTTTGCTCATAGTTGCGGATGCTTGCGAGGGGGTTAATCATAACTGGGAGGTTTGTTCAAGTAAGAACAGTACCCAAGCACCGTTCCACCCACATATGAAATTATCAAAGTAGTGAATGCAAATCAAACCAACATGATGAAAGTGACTAGGTGAGACTCTGTGTACCCTCAAGAACACTTGCTTATTATAAGAAACTGTTTTTGCTTGTCGTTTGACACAAAAGGATTGTGGGATCTCGCTGCACTTTATTTACCATTACCGTTACTTGCTCGTTACCAATTATCTTGCTATCAAACTACCTGTTACCTACAATTTTAGTGCTTGCTGAAAACCACTTGTCATTTCCTTCTACTCCTCATTGGGTTCGACACTCTTACTTATCGAAAGGAGTATGATTGACCTCATATACTTGTGGGTCATCAAGACTCTTTTGTGACGCCGTTGCCGGGGAGTGAAGCGCTCTTGGTAAGTGGAAGTCCGTAAGGAAAATTTATACTACGTGATGAAATTTATTTTCACTTGCTACTATGGAAAACAATCATTTGAGGGGTTTGTTCGGGATATCTTCACCTTGACCGGAACCACAATTAGTTGCCCCTCAACCTACTGCACATATTGAAAATATTGGTTATGAAATTCCTTCGGGTATCATAGAACAACTGCTAGCTAATCCTTATGCAGGAGACGGACTGAACATCCTCATATGGATCTCATACATGTGGATGAAATTTGTGGATTATTTAAGCTTGCAGGTTTATCCAGAGATGCAGTTAAGAAGAAGGTTTTCCCTTTATATTTTAAGGGAAAAGCATTGACATGGTACATGCTATGTGATGATATTGGATGATGGAACTAGAATCGATTGAAATTATAATTCCACCAAAAGTTCTATCCTATGCATCTAGTTCATCGTGATCGGAATTATATATATATATTTCGGTCTCATGAAGAAGAAAGCATCGCTCTAGCTTGGTTGAGGCTTAAGTCAATTTTGTACTCATGCCCCAACCATGAGCTCTCAAGAGAAATTTTATTCAATATTTGTATGCTCGGCTTTGTAATAATGATCGATCCATGCTCGATACTTCTTGTACTTACTCTTTTATGAAGAAGACTACTGAATTTAAGTGGGAGCTCTTAGAAAGAATTAAAGGCAACTCTGAAGATTGGGAACTCGAAGAAGATAACGAGTCAGGTATTAAGCTTAAGTTTGATTGTGTTAAATCTTTTATGAATACCGATGCTTTTCAGAAGTTTAGCACTAAATATTGACTTGACTCTGAGATAGTAGCCTCTTATTGTGAATTAAAACAATTGTCTGACACTTTGAAGTATGCTTATCTTGATAAGAAAAAGATATATCATGTTATTATTAGTGCTAACCTTTCAGAACATGAATAATAAAGATTATTAAAAATGCGAGGAAGTACCGGGCTGCTATTGGATATACTCTTGATGATCTTAAGGGCATTAGTCCCACTCTATGTCAACACAAGATTAATATGGAACATTATGCTAAACCCGTTGTTAATCACCGACGACGATTGAATCCTAAGATGAAAAAAGTGGTAGGAACTGAAATATTAAAACTTCTAGACGAAGGTATAATTTATCCCATAGCTGATAGTAGATGGGTAAATCCCGTTCAGTGTGTCCCTAAGAAGGGAGGTATTACTATTGTTCCTAATGATAAAAATGAACTTATCCCATAGAGATTTGTCACTGGCTATAGAATGGTAACTGATTTTACAAAATTAAATAAATGTACTAGCAAAGACCATTTCCCTATGCCTTCCATTGATCAAATGCTAGAAAGATTATCTAAGAACACACACTTTTGTTTTCTCGATGGATATTCTGGTTTCTCTCAAATACATGTATCAGAACCTGATCAAGAGAAAACCACCTTTACTTGTCCTTTTGGAACCTATGCTTATAGACATGTGCCTTTTGGTTTATGTAATGCACCTGCTACCTTTCAAAGATGTATGACTACTATATTCTCTAACTTTGTTGAAAAGATTGTGGAGGTTCTCATGGATGATTTTTTTCGTTTATGGAACTTATTTTGATGATTTCTTAAGAAACATTGATTGAGTTTTGCATAGATTCGAACAAACTAACCTCGTCTTGAATTGGGAGAAGTGCCATTTTACGGTTAATGAAGGTATTATCTTGGGGCATAAAATATCTAAACGAGGTATTGAGGTGGATAAAGCTAAAGTTGACGTAATTGAGAAAATGCCATGTCCTAAAGATATTAAAGGTATTCGGAGTTTCCTTGGTCATGATGGTTTCTATAAGTGTCATTGTTTTCTCACGACAGATGCTAGGGGGTGGCTAATCGAGATGAGAGCAAGGCTGTCGTGGAAGATCCGGGATGGGATAGGGTAGTAGCACACAGAGGTTTACCCAGGTTGCGGGCTCTCCGAAGAGATAATACCCTACACCTGCATGTCTGTATATGAGGTGTATTTGCAGTATAGAGTTGCTCCTAGAGATGTATGGGAGAGGAGAGCCATGAGGCTTCTTGCCTCATATGTGTACGTGTGAGCATGAGCCCTGAGAGAATGGGAAGGGTGCCTTCTATATTGACATGAGTGTGTGGGTGTGTAGCTTGGGATGTAAGCTACTATGGGTAGCTTACATGCCAAGCTGCTTGAGACGTAAGCTACCATGGGTAGCTTACATGCCAAGCTATATGTGGCTTATGAACTTGGCTAGGCTTGACCCCTCGGGCGCTTTATAAATCAGCGACCAAGGTACAAGTTACACTTTAGCTGATACTGCATGATGCGTGTATAGCGCACTACTACTCGTCTATAGCACACCACCGTGGGGTATGGTCGCCTCGTCCGCGTGTGTCCAATGGGACATTGTAGTTGGCTCTGTGCAGCCGGCTAGCTCGGGCAGTTGACCGCGGGTGTGAGTCGGAGCAGCCAGCTCGAGCGGATGGGCACCCCATCCAAGTCGTCGTCGTTGGAGTACTCGGGGGTCATCCCCCCAACAATAAGAGGTTTATTATAGACTTCTCTAAATTTATAGGCCTCTTACTAATCTTTTACAAAAGGATATTCCATTTGCTTTTTATGATGATTGTGTAGAAGCCTTTGAAACACTTAAGAAAGCCTTAACTTCTGCACCTATTGTTCAACCACCTGATTGGAACTTGCCTTTTGAAATTATGTGTGATGCTAGTGATTATGCTGTTGGTGTTGTTCTACGACAAAGAGTTGATAAAAAAATTAAATGTTATCCATTATGCTAGCAAAACTCTAGACAGTTCCCAAAGAAATTATGCTACTACTGAAAAGAATTTTTAGCTGTTGTGTTTGCTTGTGATAAACTTAGATCTTACATTGTTGATTCCAAAGTTATTGTTCACACTGATCATGCTGCAATAAAATATCTTATGGAAAAGAAAGATGATAAACCTAGACTCATTAGGTGGTATCTCTTCCTTCAAGAATTTGATTTACATATCACTGATAGGAAAGGAGCTGAGAACCCCGTAGTTGATAACTTGTCCAGGTTAGAAAATATTCTTGATGACCCACTACCTATTGATGATAGTTTTCATGATGATCAGTTACCTGCAATAAATGTTTCTCAAAACACTCCTTAGTATGCTGATTATGCTAACTACATTGTTGCTAAATGTATACCACCGGGTTTCACATACCAACACAAGAAAAAAATTCTTCTATGATTTAAGACATTACTTTTGGGACGAACCACATCTTTATAAAGAAGGGTAGTTGGTATTATTAGATCTTGTGTACCTAAGCAGGAACAGGAATAAATCCTACAGAAATGTCATTCTGAATCCTATGGAGGACATCATGCAGGAGATAGAACTGCTCACAAGGTATTGCAATCTCATTTTTACTGGCCTACTCCCTTCAATGATTCCCGTAAGTTTTTCTTGTCTTGTGATGAATGTCAAAGAATTGGTAATATTGCTAAGCATCAGGAAATGCCTACGAATTACTCACTTGTTGTTGAACCATTTGATGTTTGGGGTTTTGACTATATGGGACCTTTTCCTTCCTCTGTTGCTTATACTCATATTTTGGTTGATGTTGATTATGTTACTAAGTGGGTAGAAGCTATTCCAACTAGTAGTGCTGATCATAACACCTCCATTAAAATGCTTCAAGAAGTTATTTTCCCGAGGTTTGGAGTCACTAGATATTTAATGATTGATGGTGGTTCACACTTCATTCATTGTGCTTTCCGTAAAATGCTTCCTAAATATGATGTTAACCACAGAATTGCATCACCCTATTATCCTGAATCTAGTGGTGAAGTTGAACTTAGCAATAGATAAATAAAATTTATATTACAAAAAACTATCAATAGGTCCTCAAAGAATTGGTCTAAGAAACTAGATGATGCACTTTGGGCCTGTAGAACAACTTCTAAAAATCCTATGGGTATGTCTCCATACAAATTGGTATATGGAAAATCTTGTCATTTGCCTCTAGAGCTGTAACATAAAGCATTTTGGGCAATTGAAGAACTCAACTATGACTTCAAACTTGTCGGTGAAAAGAGGTTATTTGATATTAGCTCACTAGATGCATGGAGAACCCAAGCTTATGAAAATGCCAAACTATTCGAAGAAAATGTTAAAAGATGGCATGGCAAAAGTATCCAAATGTAGGAATTCATAGTTGGAGAATATGTTCTTTTGTACAACGTCATTTTAGTTTTTTTGTAGGAAAACTTCTTTCCAAATGGGAAGGACCATATGTTATCGAAGAGGTTTATCGCTCTAGAGCTATCAAGATTAATAATGTCGAAGGTACTAACCCGAAGGTGGTCAATGGATAACGAATTAAACACTATATCTCATGTACACCTATTAATGTTGAAAGAAATATTATCCAAACCATGAAACCGGAGGAACAAATAAAAGAAACCTTCCAGAACACTCCAGAATCCTGAAAAAAGGAGGTACGTGATGCGGTAAGTAAACGAACTTCGAAAAATCTACAAACAAACTTCTATTAGTTTTGTAATATTACAAAAATTAGGAAAATAAGAAAGAAACAGGAAATCAACTAAGGTGAGCACGATACACCAGGGCACGCATGCCCTCCCTATGTGCCCTGGTGGGTTGTGCCCTCCTCGGGAACCTTCCCGACTTCGTTTTCCTTCTGTATGATTGTTTCCCAAGATAAAAAATCTCTACCTATACCCCCCGATTATTTTGACCACCGCATCACAGAAAAATCCCCTATTCTTGTTTCGTGTTGTTTTCCTCACAGGTCCGAAAACATGTCGTCTCAAGATTCAGAGGGGGGTCTATGTTGCTAGCAAACCCTAAGGTCTATGGAGAGGTGGATCATTATATATGGACCACAGACGAGGAGGAAGACGCTAGCATGAAGGAAACAAAGGATGATAGCTCTGAGGAAGAGGATGACCCACTACCTCAGCCTGGAGACATGCATGTGGAATTCAAGAAGTCAAGCCTCCCTAAAGGATACAAACCTAAGGTTCAATTTATTCCATCTCTTTTTCTACAGGAAAGCAAGGTGGCATTATGCCAAAATGTATTAAATCTCGAGTTACAGAAAGAGGATCTAAGGAAGGGAAAATTTATGCTCAAGTATAAGCTTAAGAAGAAGGCTACCTCATCACCACCAACTTCATCATCTTCCCCACCAAAGGAGACTTGAGTAAACGGGTATGTGCACTCCCCTTGGATTTAGCCAAGCTTGGGGGAGATGCCCCGGTATCATATCACCATCACTTTTATTACCTTACTTATGTTATTTCTATCCTTAGCTATTTAGTGATTTAGTTGAATAAAAGTTTAGTATGATCTATTTTTGAGTGCTAGTTTCGTGATCTATCTATCTATGTAATCAAGTGAGAGTTATATAATAAAGTTTAGCTTGACTTTTGCTTATTTACTTTCTTGTTGCAATCAAAATAAAAAGAAAATAAATGAAAAGGATCATATGCTAATCTTATCTTAAGTAATGACATCACATAAGGAAAAGTATAAGTGGTAAAATTTAATGGAGATCGACAAACATAGCATTGGTCAATGATGCAATTCATGAGAGAATTAATTAGGGAAGATAATATTCACATGCAAATACACTATGTTGGGTATCTTTTATGATTGAGATCCCCCACTAAATATTATATGCCAAAATTATTGATGTTGGAAAAGGAATACAATGTAATGATCTATGTTTGTTCATATTCACATAGAAGTTATATTGTCATAGATCCTTCAACATGTGGTGCTTTCTCAATATCTTTGCTAGCCAAAAAATCACACTAAGTAGAGATACTACTTGTGCATCCAAAAATCCTAAACCCAAACTCATGTTTTGAGAGTCCGCCATACCTACCTATGGATTGAGTTAGATCATTCAAGTAAGTTTTCATCGGTGCGCTAAGGCAATAAAAATTGCTTCTAAATGTGTTTGATCAATTAGTGTAAGAGAAAATTGAGCATTGTACAAACTTGTGATGGCAAAGTAAAAAAATTGACGGACTGCATAATAAAGGTTTCTATCATAATGGTAAACAAAACGTGACATTCTTTTGCATTAAGGTATTTGACATACAAACCAAAAAGCGCATGACAACCTCCGCTTCCCTCTGCGGAGGGCCTATCTTTTACCTTTATGTATTTACTTTTATGCAAGAGTCAAAGTATTCTTCTGTTCTCCTTTTTTACTTTCTCTTTTTCAAGCATCATGTGGTGAGGAAATATCTAGCCACATATATCCATCTCGATATGAGTGAGTATGAGTTATTATTGTTAACATCGCCATTGAGGTGAATACATTGGGAGGTTTAACTTTAAGCTCCTATCTTTCTATGTGCCTAGTTGAAACTTTTTGCTCATGGGTATGGCGTGAGTGTTACCAATCATAGAAGATTAAATGATGGTTGAGTATGTGGACTTTCCAAAAGGCTCCGACACGAGACCCTTCCTAAATATGACGAATTGTAGTTGCAAATTTGACTAAGAACATAGTTTGTTGGTTTTCAATAAGGTTTATGCTTTATACTTCTATGTTGTGATGAATTGTTACTTGTTTATGAGAAGTTATATGACAAGCTTATATAATAAAAGTTATATGAAAAGGTCCTATGACAAAGTTTGTTGCTTCTATGATAATAAGCATGATGCTACTATGTCTATAATTTGTTTTTATCGATACCTCTCTCTCAAACCATGTGGACATGTTTTTTGATATCGGCTTTCGCTTGAGGACAAGCGAGGTCTAAGCTTGGGGGAGTTGATACATCCATTCTGCATCATGAGGTACTACTGCGAGGTCTAAAAACGGTAACCAAGCACCGGTCCACCCACCTATCAAATTATCAAAGTAGCGAACGCAAATCAAACCAACATGATGAAAGTGACTAGCTGAAATTCCCTTCTACCCTCAAGAACGCATGCTTATAATAAGGGGCCGTTTTGGCCTGTGCTTTGCCACAAAAGGATTGGGATATCTTGCTGCACTTTTTTTACCATTATAATCACTTGCTCGTTACCAACTATCTTGCTATCAAACTACCTATTACCTACAGTTTAGTGCTTGTAGGAATTACCTTGCTGAAAACCGCTTGTCATTTCCTTCTGCTCCTCATTGGGTCTGTGCCAGGGCTGGATGCACTCGATCACCTATGGGGCCGTAAGCCCCTTTGTGGTTCGGCAGGGGCGAAATCATATGCACAAAGAGCGGATATGGTGAGGTAGCGCGACGATCAGGACACGGGTGCTTTACCCAGGTTCGAGCTGCTATGAAGCGTAAAACCCTACTCCTGCTTTGGGTGGATTGATCAGAGGAACACCAAGAACACATAACACTCAAACCTGGAAAGGGTTGCATTCAGGGGGGCTGCTATGTGAGTACAAGTGTTCGAAAGTCCCTATCCTTCTCTAGGCTTCCTTGGGCCTCCTTTTATAGTCGAAGGGGCAACCACAATGGCAAAACAGACATTGTTTGATGATTAGATAGCTAGCACTGCCATCATACCTAACTTTGGCACTTAGGAAAAAATGCCATAAATGCAGTGTAGGTGGCGTGCAGGGGTGCATCCCTGGGCCTACCACCACTCTAGCTAACTCCTGCACCATAGATTGACACACCTATGGAAGGGTGTCAAGGAGGCATAATCTGTCTTCCAGCATGTCACCATGTGCTTAGCGAGAGCCACTTAGCCACCTGGGAGCACAACACCACATCGATAAGTGACTGGTGTTGCGATGCGGTGGAGCGGTGGCGGATCAGCTCGCGCTTGCTGGGGAGTAGCTTGCCGGGTCTTGTTGAGGGTGCGAACGCCTCAGTCCCCGACAAGAACCGGGGACATGCTTGGAGCACTCCGAGCTTTTCTTGGGTTGTAGCGTCAATCTTGACGGCGTTGCCTAACCTTGGGTGCTTGCTTGGTTTGCATTTGTGTTGACGGGTTCTGTTACTACTGCCTGTGCATAAGTCAGGGGCACTTGGTACCCCTGTCCTAGTGTACCGACAGGAGCCTGATACGTCCTTTTTGCATCATGATTTTATATTGATATTTATTGCATTATGGGCTGTTATTACACATTTTGGTACAACACTTATGCCTTTGCTCTCTTATTTTAGATGGTTTACATGAAGAGGGAGAATGCCGGGAGCTGGAGTTCTGGACTGTAAAAGGAGCAAATCTGAGATACCTATTCTGCACAACTCCAAAAGTCCTGAAAATCTACGAATAATTATTTTGGAATATATAAAAAATATTGGGCGAAAGAAATACATTAGGGGCCCACCAGGCAGCCACAAGCCTGCAAGGTGTGCCCCATCCCCCTGGGCGTGCCCCTGGGTCTTGTGGACCACCTAGCAGCCATCTAATCCCCATCTTCTGCTATATTGAGGGTTTCGACATGGAAAAAATTAGAACAGATCTTTCGGGACGAAGCGCCGCTGTCTCGAGGTGGAACTTGGGCAGAACAAATCTAGAGCTCCGGCAGGGTGATCCTACCAAGGAAACTTCCCTCCGGGAGGGGGAAATCAAAGCCGTCGTCATCACCAACGATCCTCTCATTGAGAGGGGTTCAATCTCCATCAACATCTTCATCAACACCATCTTCTCTCCGAACCCTAGGTCATCTCTTGTATCCGATTTTTGTCTCAAAACCTCATATCGGTACAAGTGGGCTGCTAGTAGTGTTGATTACTCCTTGTATTTTATGCTAGTTGGTTTAGTTGGTGGAAGATCATATGTTCAGATCCTTGATCATCATTAATACTCCTCTGATTATGAACATGAATATGCTTGTGAGTAGTTACTTTTGTTCCCGAGGACATGGGATAAGTCTTTTTATAAGTAATCATGTGAATTTGGTATTCGTTCGATATTTTGATGAGATGTATGTTGTCTCTTAAGTAATCATTTCGACTACATAACACTTCACCATTGTTTGGTCCTAGAGGAAGGCATTGGGAAGTAATAAGTAGATGATGGGTTGCTAGAGTGACAAAAGCTTAAACCCTAGTTTATGTGTTGCTTCGTAAGGGGCTGATTTGGATCCACTTGTTTCATGCTATGGTTAGATCTATCTTAATTCTTTTCATAGTTCTAGATGCTTGCGGGAGGGGTTAATCATAAGTGGGAGGCTTTTCCAAGTGAGGGAATCACCCAAGCACCGGTCCACCCACATATCAAATTATCAAAGTAGCGAACGTGAATCATATGAGCATGGTGAAAACTAGCTTGACAGAAATTCCCATGTGTCCTCAGGAGCGCCTTGCTTTATATAAGAGTTTGTCTAGGCTAGTCCTTTGCTATAAAAAGGATTGGGCCACCTTTCTGCACCTTTTTTACAATGTTTACTTGCTACCTGTTAAGAATTATCTTATCACAAAACTATATGTTATCGATAATCTCAGTGCTTGCGGAGAATACCTTACTAAGAATCGTTTGTCATTTCCTTCTGCTCCTCATTGGGTTCGACACTCTTATTTATAGCAAGGACTACGATAGATCCCCTATACTTGTGGGTCATCAAGACTCTTTTCTGGTGTCGTTGCCGGGGAGTGAAGCGCCTTTGGTGAGTGGAACTTGGTAAGGAAAAATTTATGTAGTGTGCTAAAATTTACTGACACTTGTTACTGTGGAAAGTAATCCTTTGAGGGGGTTGTTCGGGGTATCTTCACCTTGACCGGAAACACAAAGAGTTGTCCCTCAACCTACTAAGCCTACTGAAAATATTTACTATGAAATTCCTTCGGGTATGATAGAAAAACTGCTAGCTAATCCTTATGCAGGAGATGGAACACTACATCCGGATTTGCATCTAATATATGTGGATGAAGTTTGTGGATTATTTAAGCTTGCAGGTTTACCCGAGGATGTTGTCAATAAGAGAGTCTTTCCTTTATCTTTGAAGGATAAGGCATTGGCATGGTATAGGCTATGTGATGATATTGGATCATGGAACTACAACCGACTGAAAATGGAATTTCATCATAAGTTCTATCCTATGCATCTGGTTCATCGTGATCAGAATTATATTTACAATTTTTGGCCTCGTGAAGGAGAAATAATCGCTCAAGCTTGGGGGAGGCTTAAGTCAATGTTATATTCATGGTACAATCATGAGCTCTCGAGAGAAATTATTATTCAGAATTTTTATGCTCGGCTTTCTCGTAATGATCAATCCATGCTCGATACTTCTTGTGCTAGTTCTTTTAGGAAGAAGGATACTGAATTCAAATGGGATTTATTGGAAAGAATTAAACGCAACTCTGAAGATTGGGAACTCGACGAAGGTAAGGAGTCAGGTATGAACCTTAAGTTTGATTGTGTTAAATCCTTCATAGATACCGATGCTTTTCGTGAATTTAGCACTAAATATGGACTTGGCTCTGAGATAGTAGCTTCTTTCTATGAATCTTTTGCTACTCATGTTGATCTCCCTAAGGAGAAGGGGTTTAAACATCATCCTCCCATTGATGTGAAAGTAGTTGAACCTATTAAAGTTGAAGAGGAAATTATTACTTATAATGTTGATCATCTTATCCCTACGGCTTACATTGAGAAACCACCCTTCCCCGTTAGGGTAAAGGAACATGCTAAAGCTTCGACTATGGTTCGTAAGAGTTGTATTAGAACATCTACACCCCATGAACAAATTAAAGTTGACCCTAGTATTGCTATGGTTAAAGGTCTCTTGGTTGATAATATTGATGGGCTTGTTATTCATTTTTGTAATGAAGCAGCTAGAATTGCTAGACTTGATACTAAGCATAAACATCGACTAGTTGTTGGTGTGCCTGTTGTTTTTATTAAAATAGGAGATCATTGTTATCATGGCTTGTGTTACATGGGTGCTAGCGTAAGTGCAATCCCCTATTCCTTATATAAAGAAATCATGCATGATATTGCACCAATTGAACTAGAGGAAATTGATGTTACTATTAGACTTTCTAATAGAGACACTATTACATCGATGGGGATTGTTCGAGATGTTGAAGTCTTGTGTGGGAAAATAAAATATCCTACTTATTTTCTTGTTCTTGGTTCCCCACAAGCTAATTTTTGTCCCATTATATTTTGCAGACACTTCTTGAATACTGTTAATGCAAGGATTGAGTGTGAGAAAGAAATAGCTACTGTGAGTTTTGGGGATGTGTCTCATGAGTTTAATTTCTCTAAACTTCATAGACAACCCCATAAAAAAGAATTGCCTAGTAAAGATTGTTACCCTCCATGGGTTGAAGACTCCATGAACGTGGACGTACAATAGCACCACCAATTGGAACCACGAGAAAAATCCTTGCGTCTCCTATAGCGTTTGATCTTCCTATTCCATACTTACATGTGCAATGTCTTTACTTTCCGCTGCCATACTTGTAGACATGCATGTGTAGGGATGTTAGATTTGCTAGACTTGCTAAAATAGTTAAAATCTGCCAACCAATTAACTTGGGAAAAGGTTAGGTTTCAAATTGTTGCTAGTAGTCTATTCACCCCCCTCTAGACGCTCTTCTATCGATCCCACAAGTGGTATCAGAGCTTTGGTGTCCATTGCTTTGGTTTAATCACCGAGGAGGAAGATGGATGTGTCTAGAGTAGAGAGTTTGAGTTGTAGAGCGCCCATTCTTGCTGGAGAGTACTATAGTCAATGGAAGAATGCCATGATTGATCTATTCGATAAATTCCATTTGAAAAAATATATTGAAAACCCCTATGTGCTCCCCATTGATGAATTCCATCCCACACACGAAGAGGAAATTAACATGCTTGGAAACCTAAGAACTCTCAATCTTATTGTTAGTGGTTTACCAAGATTCATGCTTTCTCAATTGAAGAACTTTGCATGTGCCTATACCTTGTGGACTGATTTAGAGAAACGATATCCAAATCTTTCATTAGGAAATCTTGATGAAATTCTTCATAAAACTGTTGCTTTTCACAAAATGAAGCCTAGTGATCCAAACTTTGATAAATGCCTTTTTGAGCTCCATGATCTTATGCATGCTAAAGGAGATGTCACCACTATCAACAACATTATCTTTGAAGCCATTCGCATACATAAACTTGAACACTGTCATGATCACTATTCTAATGAATCCCTTGTTCTTTATGACGAGGATTTCCCACTTGATGATGACAACGTGGAACATGGCTACTATGAAGAAGATGAGTTGTTCGACATTGATCATGAGAAGATAATGAAGAATCTGTGTCTTATGGCAAACTTTAAGGATTACATGTCCGGAGGAAAAAAGTGGATTCTCGACAGTGGATGTACGGATCATATGACTGGTGATAAAGGCATGTTTCAAGAGATCACGCCTAATGAAGGTCCTCGGTGGTACGTGACCTTTGGAGACAACTCTATACAAAATATGGCCATATCCCATGATATCTCTATACAAAATGGCCATATCCCATGATATCTCTATACAAAATGTTATGCTTGTTGAATCCCTTGGCTACAATCTTCTTTCTGTATCTAGACATGCCGACTTCGGTTTCAATGTGTTGTTCACGAAAGTAGATTGCCAAGTGTTTCGTCAAGATAATCATAAAATGGTCTTTACCGGCTTCTATAGAGGTGATCTATACAGTGTTGATTTCTATAAAAGATCCAAACCTCGCACTTGCTTAATTGCAAAATCCTCTAAAGGTTGGCTTTGGCATAGAAGACTTGGACATGTAGGCATGCGCAATCTAGATAAGCTAATCAAAGGTGATCATATACTTGGTGTTAAAGATGTTATCTTTGACAAAGATAGACTTTGTAGTGCTTGTCAATCTGGGAAGCAAGTAGGTGGAAGTCATCCAGTTAAGAATGTCATGACTACTAGGAGACCACTCGAGTAACTTCACATGGATATTTTTGGTCCCAATGCTTACAAGAGTCTCGGTGGAAATTCCTATGGTCTAGTTATAGTTGATGATTTTTCTAGATTTACGTGGGAATTCTTTCTTGATGATAAGTCACAGGTTCAAAAGATCTTCAAGAACTTCGCTCGCAAAAGCACAAAATCAGTTTGAAGTGAAGATCAACAAGGTTCGGAGAGATAACGGATCGGAGTTCAAGAACACCCATGTGGATACCTTTCTTGATGAAGAAGGTGTCTCACATAAGTTCTCGGCTACATACACACCTCAACAAAATGGAGTTGTTGAGAGTAATAACCATACGCTCATTGAAATGGCAAGAATGATGCTTGACGAATACAAGACGCCAAGACACTTTTGGGCAGAAGCCGTTGAGACAACATGTCATGCCACAAACCGACTTTACCTGCACAAGCTTCTCGGTAAAACGGCATACGAGCTACTCACTAGTAAAAAAACCCAAGTTGGATACTTTCGGGTATTTAGCTCAAAGTGCTACATTCTTGACAAGCATCATTGTACTAAATTTGCTCCTAAATCTCATGAAGTATTCCTACTTGGTTACGAATTGAACTCTCACACTTACTGTGTCTACAACAACTTCACTCGAAATGTTGAAGAGACGGTAGATGTGAAGCTTGATGAATAATGGTTCGCAAGTCGAACAATTGCCAAATGATGTAGGTGATAAGGACCCTTCAGAAGCCATCCAAGATCTACCCATCGGCATGATTCGTCCCATGGAGGTGAAGGAAAGTACGTCATCAACTCAAGTGGAAGCCTCTACTTCACGTCAAGGTGAACCTCAACACGACATGGAGGCATTCTCAAGTGCTACACGACGAGATGATGAAGAGGAGGAAGTGCATCATGAAGATCCACCACAACCACCTTCACCACCACCTCAAGGGAATGACACCTTCAACAACAACGAAGATGTAGGAAATGATGATGATGAAGAAGAAGCTCCACCATAAAACAATCGGAAGCTGACCCGATTTCGATCTCAAGTGACCAAGAACCATCCCCTAAACCAAATCTTTGGTGATATACAAATAGGGAGAATCACTCGCTCTAAAACCTGTCTAGCTAACTTTTGTGAGCATTATTCTTTCATATCTAGCATTGAGCCTTTGAAGGTAGAACAATCTATTGAAGACGTGGATTGGGTGAACGCTATGCATGAAGAGCTTCACAACTTCGAAAGGAACAAAGTGTGGACACTCATGGACAAGCCTGAAGATGAGCACAACATCATCGCAACCTGATAACCCACAAGTATAGGGGATCACAACTGTTTTCAATGGTAGAGTATTCAACCCAAATTTATTGATTCGACACAAGGGGAGACAAAGAATATTCTCGAGTATTAGCAGCTGAGTTTTCAATTCAACCACACCTGAAAGACTTAATATCTGCAGGAAAGTATTCAGTAGCAAACTAATATGGTAGTAACGGTAACGGTGGCAAAGTGATAGTAGCAGTTTGTTGTGTTTGTAATAGTAGAAACGGAAAAGTAACTGAAGAAAGATCAATATATGTAAAGCTTGTAGGCAATGGATCAGTGATGGAGAATTATGTCGGATGGCATTCATCATGCAACTGTTATAACATAGGGTGACACAGAACTAGCTCCGATTCATGAATGTAATGTAGGCATGTATTCCATATATAGTCATACGTGCTTATGGAAAAGAACTTGCATGACATCTTTTGTCCTACCCTCCCATGGCTGCGGGGTCCTATTGGAAACTAAGGGATATTAAGGCCTCCTTTGAATAGAGAACCGGACGAAAGCATTAACTCAATAGATATAAGTGAAGCACCTAGAGTATTCTAATACATTCACAATTCAGCGTGTGTCTATCAAAAGATGTGTGAATCAAGGATGATTGTAGAAAACTAACAATCAAATACTCATATCATACAAGATGCTCCAAGCAAAACACATATCATGTGGTGAATAAAAATATAGCCTCAAGTAAATTTACCGATTGAAGACGAAAGAGGGGATGCCTTCCGAGGCATCCCCAAGCTTAGGCTCTGTGGAATCATCGAATATGACTTGGGGTGACTTGGGCATCCCCAATCTTAGGCTATTTCCACTCCTTATTCCATAGACCATCAAATCTTTACCCAAAACTTGAAAACTTCACAACACAAAACTTAACAGAAAACTCGTGAGATCCGTTAGTATAAGAAAGTAAATCAACACTCTAGGTACTGCTGTGAACTCATTCTTTATTTATATTGCTGTTATACCTACTATAATCTAACTTCTCCATGGATTATACCACATGATACAACCCATAGATTCATCAAAATAGGCAAACAACTCAAAGAAAATAGAATATGTCAAAAACAGAACAGTCTATAGCAATCTAGAAACTTCGTATACTTCTGTAACTCACAAAATTCGGAAAAATTCAGAAAGCCTGCGAAATTTATGTATCAATCTTTTGTAAAAATTTCAGATCAATTCGACGCTCTGAAAAAAATTCCTGGACTGAGCGCAAAACTTTCTGTTTTTCAGTAAGATCAAATCAACAAGTACCATAGATCACCCCAAAGGTTTTACTTGGCTCAAACACTAACTAAAACACCAAAACACAATTACTACATAAGTAGTAATTTGGGAAACACTCAAAAACAGAAGCAAAAATAGAACACAAAATAAAATTGGGTTGCCTCCCAACAAGCACTATTGTTTTACGCCCTTAGCGAGGCATGATGATTTCAATGATGCTCACATAAAAGTAGTAAATGAAACATGCAAGAGAGCATCATGAATCTCATTACAATCATATTTAAGTCTAACCCACTTCCTATGCATGGGGATTTTGTGAGCAAACAATTTATTGGAGCAAGAATCAACTAGCATAGGAAGGAAAAACAAGCATAATTTCAAAACATTGAACACATAGAGAGGAAACTTTATATTATTGAAATTCCTACAAGCATATGTTCCTCCCTCATAATAATTTTCAGTAGCATCTTGAACGAATTTCACAATATAACTATCTAATAAAGCATTATTTCCATCATCAATGATAGCATATGTGTCATCATCAAAACATGGGGAACAAAGAATATCATATTCATCAAGCATAGCATCCCCAAGCTTGTGGTTTTGCATATAATTAGCATCATGGATATTCAACGAATTCATAGTAACAACATGGCAATCATGCTTTTCATTCAAGAAACTATCATGAATCTCCTTACAAATTTCTTCTTTCAACACTTCATCAAAATTTCCAGATTCATGATTTTCAAGCGAAACTTCATAGAGATAATCATGTGCACTCAACTCACTAGCAATTGGTTCATCATAATTTGGTCTTTTGAAAAGATTAGCAAGTGTATGAGGATCCATATCAATAGATTTTTAGCAAGCGAATATGCAAGCAAATAGGAGGCACATGGCAACACAACCAAACAAGAGATCTGACGAGAAAAAGGCAAACGAGAAAGAGAGAGAAAATAAAAAGGAAAGTCTTTTTGGTATTTTATGAAAATAATTTTAGAAGTGGGGGAGAGGAAAACAAGAGGCAAATGGCAAATAATTTAAATGAAAGAGATGAGTTTGTGATGGGTACTTGGTAGGCTTGATGTGTATCCTCCTCGGCAACGACGCCAAAAATCCTTCTTCCTACCTCTTGAGCATGCGTTGGTTTTCCCTTAAAGAGGAAAGGGTGATGCAGCGAAGTAGATAAGTATTTCCCTCTGTTGTTGAGAGCCAAGGTATCAATCCAGTAGGAGCAACAGGCAAGTCACCAATGGTTGTACGTACGCAAACAATGAAACTCTTGCACCCAACGCTATAAAGGGGTTGTCAATCCTTTCACGATTATTTGCAAGGATTAGTTCTGAAAGAGATAGATGTAAATGAGTGCGGAAAGTAAAAGATAAATAAATTGCAGCAAGGTATATATCTGAAAATATATGATGGAAGATAGATCCGGGAGCCATAGGTTTCACTAGAGGCTTCTCTCTTGAAGGCAAATAGTATGTTGCATAAACAAATTACTGTCAGGCAATTGATAGAAAAGTGAATAATCATGTAGTTATCCAAGGCAATGATCCTGCATATAGGCATCATGTCCGTGACAAGTAGACTGAAACGATTATGCATCTACTACTATTACTCCACCCAGTGACCGACTCCTGCCTGCATCTAGAGTATTAAGTTCATGAAGAACAGAGTAACGCATTAAGAAAGATGACATGATGTAGAGGGATAAACTCAAGCAATATGATGAAAACCCCATCTTGTTACCCTTGCTGGCAACAATACAATACGTGCCTCGCTACCCCTACTATGTCACTAGGTGAGGACACCGCGAGATTGAACCCAAAACCAAGCACTTCTCCCATTGCAAGAATTACCAATCTAGTTGGCCAAACCAAACCAATAACTCAAAGAGACTTAAAAGGATATAAAATCATGCATATAAGAAATCAGAGGAGATTCAAATAAGATTCATGGATAATATGAACATAAACTCACAATTCATCGAATGTTGACAAACACACCACAAAAGAGGATTACATCGGATAGATCTCCATGAAGATCATGAAGAACATGGTATTAAAGATCAAAGAGAGAGAATAATCCATCTAGCTACTAGCTACGGACCCGTAGGTCTGTGGTGGACTACTCACGCATCATCGAAGGGGAAATGGAGTTGATGTAGATGCCCTTCGTGATCGAAACCCCCTCTGACAGATTACCGAAAAGGTTCCAAGATTGGATCTCTTGGGAATGGAGGCTTCTAGCGGTGAAAAAGTATTTGCGTGGCTCTTTTTGATGTTGGGGGAATATTTGGGTATTTATAGGCCAAGAATTAGGGTTAGTAGACCTGCCAGGAGGCGACAAGCCTGCTAGGCGCCGCTAGGGGGGGCCCGCACCTAGCGGGCTTGTGGCGCCCTGGCACCTACCCTAACATGCACTCCAAGCTTGGATGACTTGTTTCCTTCCAGAAAAATTCCTTATGAAGGTTTTATTCCGTTTGAACTCCGTTTAATATTCCATATTGGCAAAACTCATAAACAAGGAAAAACAAAAACTGGCACTTAGCTCTAGATTAATAGGTTAGTCCCAAAAATAATATAAAATAGCATATTAATGCATATAAAACATCCAAAACAGATAATATAATAGCATGCCGTTATCACAAAATTTAGATACGTTGGAGACGTATCAAAGAGCCAGCCCCCGTGCCCCCTCTAGATTGGGAGGTCGCGACGGGAGATTCTCATCCATCTACTTCTCCTTCTCGGTCCTAGGCTTGTAGGGCTCGCCCTTCTTCTCCTGTCTTCAAGCCGCTTCTTCCCTGCCGACTGTGTTCTGCCCTGCCTACGTGCAGGGTCCTTCAGCTCCCCTAGTGGACGCGCCCCTCTGGTCCTATCGGGGAGATGCCAAATCCCAGTCAAGCGCTCCTTTTGCCCTCTTTTTCTTCTCCACCTAACTCCTAGGAGGAGAGGGACAATAAAGACATTATGGGGCACTTATCTTTTTATAGATCAAAACATGTAGGCACTTGCCAAATTTTAGCTAATCAAAATGTAATCTCTATCCATTTTGTAGTGGAAATGAATGAAAGAATGTTATTTTTCTTCCTTATGTACTATCCTTTTCTCCCTTGCCTCTATTGTGTTTGTATGTTTGTTCTTGCCACACGGAGCCGCTTGCCAGGTCACTAACAACCATGAGGGCCAAAGGGGAGCAAGCCCCTGGCAACAAGATGGTATCGTTTCCCGGCAGGGCTCCTTGTCGGTATCGGTGAGGTCCCTAGAGCTAATGAGTATCAGGAGCTGGGGGAACAGCTCGTCCCGGCATGGGTTTTTACCATGTGGAGGACCCCATCACACATAGTTGGAAAGAGGTCAAGGGTTTCCTTTAAGGGAGAAAATCAACATAGAACTTGACATATGCGATTAAACTTATCTTTTCCAAGCAGTATCTTTTCTAGAGTATGTCAGGCCATCGTCGTCGTTCCTTGGCCCTCCTCCTATATTTTCCCTATGGGCAAATATGGGGGGGACCCCGACTCATAAGTTGAGATCATCGAATGAATGTGCACAGTGATCCTAGAGATCAATGCTCACTAAACACACAAAAACTGAATAACAAGAGTCTTATATCCATTACATACCATTATACTCAAAAATGGCCTCTATGACCAAGTCTTCTTAAACTTGCAATGGAAATATTCAATGATAGCGTGAACCCATGCCATCTGCCTTAACCCTCTAGGAATTCTGACTGGGAAGCGTCCTAGCTCGCATGTTCGTCACCAAGGAATTCTTCATCATATTCTATTCATTCATGCCTGGCCAATACAATAACCAGTGGCAAGCCAATGAGTACTTTCAATGTACTCGCAAGCAATCCATGTTTTGGAACAAGACATAACAAAGCATGATATAGCACTAAGCAGGTAAGTTTGTAGAAAGCTAATTTGTGAGTGCAATGACATGATCAAGTAACTTTTGTAAGCATGCATCAACAATTGGCAGTTATCCATGTGAACAAGTTACAAGTATCATCATAAGAAAGGGTTGGACATCTCATGTTCAATCATCACACCAAGTCCTCAGACTTGTCTCAAGTACCACCGGAACATCTCATCTTCAGTCATCATGCCACGTCATCCGACTCATCACAAATATTATCCTTGTAACCAACACACACACAAATACACACACACACACACCAAGTTTGTGAAAACATCGGACACATTTTAAGTAGGACCTCCAACTGTCCATGACCATGGACACGGTTATTCGAATAGTTTTACACTCTGCAGAGGTTGCACACTTTACCCACAAGATTCGAGGAACTTACGTGTCATGCACGACTCACGGTATATTACATACCAGAGGTAAGCACCTGAGCAATGTCTTTCCCCTAATGATACTAACAAAGAGTCCACTCGATTGGTACCCAGCCCTCATGATGTACATCATACGAGCCTCGCTCCAGATCATACCATCCATGAAGGGACCAACGGTGTGCCCGGTGCCTGTGAAGACAACACATGATTGTTCTTACTGGCACAACCCCATATCGAGAGTGATAATGTCACTCCCGCCACTAGTAATGCGGGCTCTATTCTAGTACCCACCAAAGTAATAAACAAAGCCCCGTCCCATAAGGGGTATCATGGTTGTGCATGTAAGGTTGGCACGGTCAGTAAATCTTAAAACTCTCTGTTTTTGAAAACACACACTCAGCTTGCTTCGGCACACCACTTCTTTATCATGTGGTTACCTAGCTCATCATAATCTCCCTCATCATGCATTAGTGGCACCCAACATTTTTTTGAAAAGTCTTTGAAATCTTCTTGTTTCCAACACCATGCATATTACCATCCCACTGACGTAGCAACTACTAGCAACCGAACTACTCCCACCCGTACAACCCACATAAGGATGGTAGGGTCATGCACGATGTAAGTATCAACAATAAAGGATCGGAAGCATCCCACCAAAGGGGGACACCACACCAACATGATCAAATCATCGAAACAACTAGTGCTATGACATGCAAGAAAAGTTTCTTAACATGGTCAAAGGGCTGCTTGCCTGTCTCAGCAAAGTCTTTGAGGTCTTCGCACGCTTCTCATCCACTCCGAGCACTTCGTCTACTCCGCCAACTATCACCGGAAACAACTGTAATAATCAACACAACAAGTAGATAAGTAAAAGTGCTCTACAAATAGAAGTTTTATTTTTCTTGGACACCTCTGGTCACAAGATAAATAGCCAAGGAGGTTTTATTGGATGTGGATCAAGGGGGGTTGAATGGTGGAAATTGATGCATTATTGATCCTATAGGAAATACACACAATTTTTTTGGTAAAAATGAGTGGATGCACCCAACAAATAGGGCACAAATTTACAAACATTTGGGAATTGGTTTCACTTGATTTGGGGTTGGCATTATTTTCCTAGGGATTTTCAAAGTAAATCATACATGAAGAAATGGTCCAATATTTTTTTATAGCACAACAAGTGTAAGGCAAAATGTTCACAACTTATTGCATGAATTTAGAGACACCTAGTAACTTTAATCACTCCATTTGTAGTTGATTTGAATCCTCTATGGATTTTGCAAAGTGGTGTTTATAATAAAAGAAATAACCAAAAATATTGGTGGAGCAGGAAATGCCATATGTAAATTGTGCAATGCACATATTTGGATAGGTCAAGATTTTTGGGGCCCCTAGGATTTTGAATCAATGGATTTGGAGTTAGAATGATTTCTCTAGGGATTTTACAAGCTCTGCAAAATGAAAAATGAAAAAAGTTATACCTAGTGGGCTATTTAGCGCACGGGGCGTAGGATAAGCATACGGGCCGGCCAAACTACCCAGCCACGTGGCCAGTCAGCCACATAGATGGCGCCTTTGCGCGTATACGTTTCCCCCACGGGAAGGTGTAAAATCGTGGAAGCCGTATCCACTTAAAGGTCGGGCCCCAACCTCGATGTCGCTTACAGGTCAGGGCTGCCAATCAGGCATGTCTCCCTCCTCCCGCTCAAATAGAGGTAGTGCATGGGAGGCAGGCCACGCCCGGCTACTCTCTGGCACCGGCGCGCTCGAGGCGACGAGCCGCACCCACTTGGGGGCCGGTCTCCCGCCGAGGAGCGTTGGAGGGAGCAGGGCTTCGGCCCCAGCGGAGGTCGGCAATGGGCGGTGGCAGAACAAGTGCTTCGGCCACTCGGAGGAGGAAATTATGAGCAAGGGAGGGTGGTGGTGGAGCTAGAGTTGCCATGGTACCATTTTTAGGACAAGTCAGACACAGGTGAATTTGGTCGAGGCCGAGGTGGTGCCATGGTGGCCATGGGGAGAGTTGGAGGGTATGGGAGGATGAGGGGGCTGTCCAGGAGGTTTCTGGGTAGGAGAGGGAGAGAGAGAGGTCAAGGGGGTACGAGGAGGGCCTTATATGACCAAGCCCACGTCCACTATGGTCTGGGTTCACGGCGATGTCGGGCGAGATTCGCAGGGGACAGAAGAGGGAAAGGGAGGATGTGCATGAATGTGTAGCATGTTGAGGACGTCAAGGAGACCTCAGGAGACACCAGCGCGAAGCCCAAGGCTATCGAGAGGCTCGGATTGGGAAAGCTATAGTGCGGGGGAGAAGTGTCACGTGCTCCAAAGAGCGAGCTTTGCATGACCATGAACGAATTTGGCATGTAGGGCGCGGTCATTGGTTTCTAGGGTATCTAAGAGGGTATAAACAAGGCCCTACTAGCCATGGATGCCCTAAGGTTCCACTATAATAAGAGAAGAGTGGAGAGAGAGCTGCTGCTAGTGTTGTCTAGAGGTGAAAATGGGGGTTTTACCCCTCCAATAATTGGGCTATTGACATGAGGTTTTCATTGGTGGTATAAGGTGACTAGAAAGAGTTCTGGTAAATTTTTGAGCTCAAGCAAAAGAGTATAAGTGGTCAAATCAGTGAATCCTAGAATACACCAGAAGGTGTTTGATGTAGTTTTGGGTCATCCAAGATGCTGTGATTGACATGAGACTTAACAGGATCAAATGGTGCGTCAATGAGATTGATCACCAAATTTGGGTTTAATTGATGAAAGTTGCCAATGTAAACTTGGTAAACCCTAGAAATCAACAGAAATAGGTTTCTATAGATATGGTCATGCTAAGATATTTTCCTTAATCCACCAGTTTGTGTGGTGGCATTATTTGGATATTAGAGCATGCCCGAAAAGTTTGGGACTAAATAGGGAAACTTCATAATGCAAGAATTTGCAATTCATGAAATCAACAGAAATGGATTTGGGGGGATTTGGACAAGTTAATATGTTCTCCTTGATGCACAAGTTGGTGTGGATGCATTATTGGAGTATTAGATCATGTCCACAAAGTTTGAGCTTAAGGGGAGACAATTGGCAATTTAGAGTTGCTCAAATTTGGATTTGGACAGATAGGGTTTCTAGATATTTTGGTGAACCAAATCAATTTGGCTTTGGGTGAATCTTGTCAAGATGATCACATATGTCATATGCGACATGCTAGAATTTTCTTGGATTTATTTGAGAATATTTCTTATAGAAATATTTCAAATCCCTGAAATACGCAGAAAGGGTTTTGAAGGGTTTTGTCCAATATTTTGAACATGACCATGTGTCTAAACTATTATATATGGACAATATATGTCCACTGAGTTTTCATAAATTTTCCTAAAATATTTTGAATGCATAAAAATATTGTTTCCTAATAAAAGACCATTTCTGGCCTTGAGAAAACACCTTTAAATTAAATAAGACATAATCGTTAAAAATAATATTTTGTGGTTTAGGGGAGTTATATATATATATATTAGGTTCCAAATAAATCATTTGGGGCAAAACAATCCGCCCAATTTGAGGACTTTTAGTATAAACCTCAATTGAGGGGTTTTGGAAAACCTAAATTGAGTAAATGGTTTTTGGCCAATATAAAATCTAATAACAAATAGTTTTAGGTACTATACACATGGTATGATCATTGTACAAGAGTTTAGATCAAGGAAAAGAGTTTTCAGAGTAGGAGGGTCTTTTATGAATATGGAGCACCATCAATTAATCGAACAAGCAAGCAAATAACACACAAGTCAAGCATTCATATGCACTCAAAAAGTTTTAATTGGCCCTAATTTTTGAGTCATGTTAACTTAGTCATGAGGGCAAATACAGGGTGTGACAGGGGGGAGAAGCCTCCATTCCCAATGAGAGAATGCGACAACAAGGATTATAAGCACAACAAGTACTATACTAGATATCTAGAGTTTAAAAGCAATAACATTACGATCATAAAAGATGCATAGTAAACATGTAATGCGATGATATTATGCTATGCCTAGCTTTATTATTGTTGCTCAGGGTCTGCGCCTGGCTTTGTACAAAGGGTCACATCCAACTTCGGCAAGGCTTGTACAAAAGATGGCTGCCGGGGACTGAGACTGGCAACCGCGCCTCATGGTTAGAACTTACGAAGATGGTAAATATTCCATGAGTTAAGCACCTTTGTGCCATCTTTGGTCTCTAGATGGACATCGCCAGGTCTAGTGACTCGTGCTACCCGGTAAGGGCCTTCCCACTTTGGCATCAACTTATTGGTACCCTTTGCGGACTGCACGCGCATAAGGACAAGGTCTCCTTCCTCAAGGCTCCTGGGGTGGACCCTGTGGCTATGGTAGTGGTGCAAGGCTTGCTGGTAGCATGCAGCACGCACATCGTCCCGAAGACGATCTTCCTCGAGAAGCATCGCATCGTCATGTTGTAGCTGCTATTTCTCTACTTCGTCATAGGCAAGTACTCGAGTTGATCCATATATGAGTTTCGTGGGGAGTATTGCTTCCTCCCCATACACTAGGGAAAAGGTGGTCTTGCCGGTGGCTCGATTCAGCATCATTTTGAGGAACCAAAGAACCACTGGTAGCTCATCTATCCAGTGCTAGCCGCTCCTCAGCAGTCTATCGAAAGTCCTCGTCTTGAGTCCTTGCAGCACTTCAGCATTCATCCTCTCGACCTGCCCATTGCTTCCTAGATGGTAAACAGAGGTGAAGGAGTCCGTGCTTCCAAGTCTTTGGATGTATTGCAGGAAGGCGCAACTCGCGAACTGGGTGCCATTGTCAGTGATCACTCTATTGGACACTCCAAAATAGCACACCAATCCTTTCATGAACTTGATACCTCATCGCGCGGTCACCTTCCTCACTGGCTCCACCTCAGGCCACTTTGTGAACTTGACAATTTCTACAAACGAGAACTCAAAGCCCCTGACAGCGCGAGGAAAGGGGCCCAAAATATCGAGCCCCCAGACCAAGAATAGCCAGGACAAAGGGATTGTATGAAGATCTTGCGCTGGTTGATGGATATTCTTGGAAAGGAACTGGCAGGCTTCACACTTGGTGACCAACTCAGTTGCATCTTGGAGGGTAGTGGGCCAATAGAAACCTAGCTTGAAGGCATTCCCAGCAAGGACCCATGATCCAATATGAGAGCCACACATGCCTCCGTGCATCTTTGCCAATAGCTTCAGCACATCCTCCCGGCAGATGCACCTCAATTTCACACTGTTTGGTCATCTTCTGTACAAGGTGTCATCGATAAATAGGTACATACTAGACTGACGGGCTACCTTTTCAGCCTCTTCTTACTCTTCGGGGAGTTCTCCTATTTGAAGGAAATGGACTATACGTTGTCCTAGGTTGGAGCCTATGGCTCGACAACAAGGACTAAAGGCCTCTCCTCACTCGTGGGAGCGCTTGCCTCGACCACATGAACCTGGGGCTCTGCAGAAGGCAGCTGCTCACCAACCGAGGCGGGATTTTCCCCTGGCAGCCTCTCTACCAGCAGCTTCGGGAAGCTCTGCCAGGAAACGCTTGGCGGAGTTTAGCTTCTCCTTTTTTCTGGCCATCGCAGACGGGGATACTAATGGTTGGGTGAGATGGAGGACAAAAGTTCCTAGTTCCATAGGAAGCTTCTATGTGAGCACTTCGATAGATGATCAGCGATACTATTTTCCGCTCGCGGCACATGTTTTTCTTGTAGTCCATCAAAGTGCTCCTCCGGTTTCCTCACTTCCTCTACGTATGCTTCCATCAACGGGCTCTGATAATATTTCTTGATTTGCTTCACCACGAGCTGAGAATCTCCCATGATAATCAGTTTCTTGATTCCCACCACCACCACAATTTTGAGTCTGGCAAGGAGCCCCTCATACTCAGTGGTGTTGTTGGTGGCCTCTAGGGCAAAGTGCATCTAAACCACATACTTGAGGTGCTCTCCAGTGGGGACAACGAAGAGCATGCCTTCCCCGGCACCCTGGAGTGAGAAAGCACCGTAGAAGTACATGATCCAATCCTTGGGTGCCTCCTTACTGGGGAGAATTGTCTCTGGAATTTCCTCGTCTAGTGTGGGTGTTCATTCTGCAATGAACTCCGCCAAGGCCTGCTCTGAATTGTGGAAGTGCTCTCCTATTTCGATCCAAAACTCGACAGCTCTAGTGCCCACTCAACTATCCTGCAAGTGGCTTCGGGTTTCCTCAATATACGTTGCAGCAGAAAGACGGTGACAACTATGATCTTGTGGGCTTGGAAGTAGTGGCGCAACTTCCTCGAGGCCATAATGAGGCTGAAGATCAGCTTTTGTACTCTAGAGTAGCTTGATCTAGACCCTGCAATAGGGAGCTGACAAAGTACACGGGTCGTCGTACCACTTTCTTCTTTGCCACTTCCTTGGAACTGCCTTCACTTGCCTTATGAGGTTCCCATTTCTTAGTATTGGGTCCTATCGTGGATGCTTCGGTCTTGTCCCCAGCAATAGCGGTCACAGCAGTTGCATCTGCATCTACCTCTCACTGCGCCACCAGCGCCGCACTGACCACTTGATTTGTTGCTGCCAAATATAGCAGCAATAGTTCTTGTGGTTTAGGAGCGAACAATATGGGAGAGGAGGAAAGATAAGCCTTTAGGTCTAGAAGTGCCACCTCTACTTCCGGAGTCCACTTCATCGGACAAGCCTTCTTCAGTATCTTAAAGAACGGCAGGGCCCGTTCAGTGGATTTGGAAATGAATCTTCTCAATGCGGCAACACATCCAGTCAAACGTCTGATGTCCTTGATGGTATTGGGTGCTTGTATTTGTTCAATCACTTTGATCTTGTCGGGATTGGCTTATAGTCCTCGCTAAGATACAAAGAACCCAAGCGGCTTTCCTGAGGGGACACCAAACACACACTTCTCGGGGTTGAGCTTCAAGTTGATCTTGTGCAGGTTTGCTAAGGTTACTTCTAAGTCTTATATGGGGGTCACTTCGTCCTTGGTCTTGACCACTATGTCATCCATGTAGGCTTCCACGTTTCTGTGCAACTAAGGTACAAATCCAATTTGTACAGCCCTAGCAAAGGTAGACCCGATGCTCTTTATTCCGAAAGGCATATGTACAAAGCAGTATGTGCGATACGGAGTTATGAATGCAATCGTTTCCTCATCTTCCTTATTCATAAATATCTGGTGGTATCCAGAGTAGGCGTCCAAGAAGGAGAGCAAGTCACACCCAGAAGTGGAATCAACGATCTGATCGATGTGTGGCAAGGGAAAAGGGTTCTTTGGGCATGCCTTGTTTAAGTCAGTGAAGTCTATGCAAAGCCACCAATTCCCATTCGCCTTACGCACCACTACCGGGTTGGCTAACAAAGTTGGATGCAATACTCCTTTGACCAATCCAGCTACTTCAAGTTTCTTGATCTCCTCGGCAATGAATTACTATCGTTCCAAAGCTTGCTTCCTAACCTTTTGCTTGATAGGTATGGCATGAGGGCAAACGGCAAGGTGGTGCTTAATTACCTCCCTGGGAACAACGGGGATGTCAGATTGTTGACAAGCAAACACATCGACATTCACCCATAGGAAGGCAACAAGCGCGCTTTCCTATTTGTAAGAAAGGGTGGCGTTGACATTGAACGTACCACCAGTGGCATCCAGCCTCGCCAGGACCTTCTTCATCTCAGGATAGGTGACCTTGGACTTCTTGCTAGTAGAACTCTCTAGCAGGTCATCGTAAGGTGCAGCGCACTACGAAGAAGCATGCTTCCTGGAGTCCTTGCTAGTGTTCACACGAGTTTTTTTGCTTTCTTCGAATTCTTGGTAGGAGCTGGGTTTTTTGCTGCTTCAGTCGCTACCGCATCTCGATACATCTCGTCCACGCATATGACTCCATCCTTCTTGTCAGATGGGATGGTGTAGGATCACTAGAAGTGTATGTCTAGAGGGGGTGAATAGACTACAAGTAGAAATTTAAAACTACCTCAAGAATAAGACAAGATGTTGGCAGTTTTAGCATATATAATTAGTCGATGACACCGAACACATGCGAGTCATCAAATATAGCAGCGGAAAGTAAAGACATCGCACATGGAAGTAAGGAGTAGAGGTAGAGAGATCAAGCGCATGAATGACACAAGATTTTTCCCGTGGTTCCGATAGGTGGTGCTATCGTACATCCACGTTCATGGAGTCTTCAACACACAGAGGGTAACGGTCGCGAGAGTCCACGGAGGGCTCTACCCACAGAGGGTTCCAAGAAGAACCAACCTTGACTATACCATGATGGCCTACATCCACGGAGGACTAGCCTTACTCGAGGTAGATCTTCATGAAGTAGGCGATCTCCTTGCCCTTAGAAACTTCTTGGTTCACTCCAAAACACGAAGTAGGAGGCTCCCAAGCGACACCTACCCAATCTAGGAGGCACCACCCTCCAAAAGATAATAGGCTTGGTAATGCGATGAACGCCTTGCTCTTGTGCTTCAAGATGATAGACTCCTCAACACACAATCACTCTCTCACAGATATGGTTTGGTAGAAGAGATTGATTGGGTGGAAAGCAACTTGGAGAGGCTAGAAATCAAGATCCATATGGTTGGAGTAGAAGATCTTGACATCAACATAAGGGTAGGTGGTTCTATCTCAGGAAATCAGTAGGTACGAGTCGGGAATTGTTCTGAGTGCTTCTCTGCCGAGTGACTAGTGGTGGAGGGGTATATATAGGCATCTCCAAGAATCCAACCGTTACACACAAAATGAACAACTCGGTGACACTGATGTGTTAAGCTCGGTGGTACTGAAGTGACCAAAAGGTGGCAAATTTTGAATCTCAGTGAGACCGATATAGGAATCTCGGTTGCACCGATAAGGCGACCAACGGTCAGAATGTCCAATCTCGATGACGCCGATCCAACAATCTCGGTGGGACTGAAATCATGAACTTGCATGACAGAAATTTGGCAACCTAACTCGGTGGCACCGAATGCAGTATCGGTTGTACCAAAAAGCTAGGGTTTGGCTGAGTCTGTCTAGAGTTTGGAATCTATGGCATCGGGTGTATGATGTTGGTTGCACCAATTTTAGTGTTTGGCTTTGGACAGACTTTTGTGGAAGAGATTGTGGGTGTATGTGGTGACTATCACTTGTGCAAATATGATCATTTTGTTCAGCAACAGAACTTTTACCCCTTTTAATAGTATTGGCTTTCCTATGGACTCAAAGTGATTTCTCACAAATGTAAAATGAAGAGTCCTCTTGCTTGAAGCTTGGCCAATGCTATTCCTTCTCCTGCTTCTTCATGGGGATACTCTCCACACTCCTTTTTGCCAACCCATCTCTCTCTATGGACTTTATCTGAAATACACTAGATGAAAGTATTAGTACAAGAGACAATGTATGTTGTCATGAATTATCAAAACCACCAAGGGATCACATTTTGCTTTCAATCTCCCCCTTTTTGGTAATTGATGACAACATACAATCAAAGCTTCAAACAAGGATATGCAAGTATATAATGAAGACTTTGAGCGACACATGACTTAGACTTCCTCTGCCTAGATGTGTGCAATCCATTTAAGGGATAGTTGATTTGGAATGCATGGACACACATGTAGTATAAGGGATAAAAAGAGTCATGTGTATCTTGGTTGTATGCATCAAATGTATGTGAATGAGATGTATCCTCATTCAAGACTTCACTCTTGCAAATAATATGTGCAAGAAGAAAGAGATCATCTTGATCAAAGTTATGATGCATATACTTACCTTGAGTTCTTGAGCATTCTAGTATTAGAAACACACTTGAGAAAAAACTATTAGGGAACACAAGAGTATTCTACTAATCAAAGGCAATAGAACTCAAAAGATACCAAGATATGGAGAAAATATAGAAGATAGTATTCCTTAGAATTGATATGTCTCCAAGATCATTTAGAAGTTTCTCCCCTTTAGATATGAAAATGATGGATCATCTCTCCCCCTGAATCTTAGCATGTATATATTGGGATTGGATAGGGTGAAAAAATTCGTCTTCCCTACTTTGGTATTCCCCCCTTGAAAATGTAAGTGTAAACTTGATATTCTCCTCTCCCCATAAGTTATATCACCCCCTTTGCATACGCGTGTATCTCCCTTTTTAGCTTTGAAGATTTGTATCTCTCTCCCCCTTTGGCATGAATTTCCAAAAAGGACAGACGTCGGGTCAGATAGAGGGATCATTGAATAAAATGGGATCCTTGGGAACAAGGTTTATTGAATGTAGGAATCATAGAAAACAAACAAAAATGGGATATTGTAGAACTTCTCCTATAAGTTAGGGATCCTTGAATGTATTTCTCCCCTTGAATTTTTTTCTAAAGGGATCATCGAAGGATGGAGAAAAATACATAAAGAACACAAGGAATGTTTACAATTACAAGTACAAGCAGAAATATGACGGAAAGTCGGTGGCTCCGAGATAGATTTATCGGTGATATCGAGGTAATGTTATGCAGCTCATCTGCTAAATCGGTAGAACCGAGTTCTTTGTATCGGAGGCTCCGAGGTGTAACTCAGAAACTTGGATAAATTTGAAAAAAATCAAAGACAAAATTGCAAATGAAAATCAAACAAGGAAGAGTATCAAAAGATTTGTACCAATTGCGAATATTTCTAGATACGTATCAACTAGGAAAGATTTGAGTGGTTCCAAGAAATTTTTGATTTGAGAGGGAACCAACCAAAAACTTAACTAGATGATGGGCGGTGACTAGGTTACCTGTATTAGAGTATATCGACTTAGGAGCCAAGCAAGATTGCTTGATCATAGGTCATACTCATCGTTAAGCTCAAAATGGGGTTACCATTTTTGATTAAGCATTTTAATGTCTTCATATCTCTTGAGTTGCTTTAGCTCATGTCTTGGAGTAAAGCCTTTTTCAAGAATATGAATACATACCTTTGAGTGATGTTGCTGACGTAGATTGTAGGTGAACTTGATGAGGATGCTCCAAGTTGATGAAGATAATTCTTGAGTTGGGAGCAATCCTTGTAGTCTTCATTCACATTTCACCTACATGAGTTAGTCACGCAAGGAAAGACATGATATATCCAAATGACACGATACCAATTGAGATTTAGCAATTAAGGGATATATGTCAAGGATATGTTTTGCTGTCTTCTTCCTTCCATCATCAAAGCAAGGTTGTGGATACTTGGTCATGACAAGATTGCTCAAGATAAGAGTTGATGGCAATCTTGTGGAGTGTAGTCCTTCCAAGTACCTACAAAAGGGTTAGATGAAGATAAGGGAGCATAGAATTCCAAGATATGATATTCAAGGTAATAGCATGGAATAATCAATGAAGCTTGTCCCCTTGCCTGTATCCGAGTGAGCTTGGCTCAAGTTTGAAGCATCAATGATGTTAAACTCACTCCTCAAGTGACAAAACACGTTTTCATCAAGGGGTTTAGTAAAGATATCGACCAATTGATTGTTAGTACAAACATGTTTCAGATGAATATCTCCTTTGGCAACATGATCACGAATGAAATGATGTCGAACTTGAATATGCTTGGTTCGAGAATGTTGCATGATATTATGACCAATCTTAATAGCACTTTCATTGTCACAAAGTAACATCACATTTTTAACATATATTCCATAATCTTTAAGTGTTTGTGACATCCATAACAATTGCGCACAACATGATCCAGCAACAATGTATTCAGCTTCAGCGGTAGATAGAAATATAGAGTTTTGTTTCTTGGAGGACCAAGACACAAGAGATCTACCAAGGAATTTACATGTACCCGAGGTGGATTTTCTATCAACCTTGTCACCAGCATAGTCCGAGTCGGAGTAGCCAACAAGATTAAAGGAAGATCCCTTGGGATACCAAATGCCAAAGTTTGGTGTATGAATCAAGTATCTCAGAATACGTTTCACATCCTTAAGATGACATTCTTTAGATGAAGCTTGATATCTATCACACATGCAAACACTAAGCATAATATCGGGACGAGAGGCACATAGATAAAGTAATGAACCAATCATTGATCGATAAATCCTTGAGATCATCATGTCCGCTAGTGGGCATGGGAGTTTTCATACCTTTTAACTCTTGCATGTTGAACTTCTTGATTAAGTACTTGGTGTACACTGTTTGAGAGATGAATGTAACTTCTCTCGTTTGCTTGATTTGTAGACCAAGAAAGAATTTCAGCTCACACATCATAGACATCTCATACTTCTCTAACATCAACCTTCCAAATTTCTCACTCAATTGTGGGTTAGTAGATCCAAAGATAATATCATCCACATAAATTTGGCACACAAATAATTCACCATTAACTCTCTTTGTGAATAAGGTTACGTCAATTTTACCAATTTCAAATCCTTTTTCAATAAGAAACTTCATTAGACATTTATACCAAGCATAAGGATCTTGCTTAAGACCATATAAAGCTTTGTGAAGTTTGTAAACATGGTCATGTTTCTTAGGATTTACAAAACTAGGTGGTTGTTTAACATAGACCTTTTCTTAAATCTCACCATTTAGGAATGCACTTTTAATATCCATTTCTTAAAGTGTGATATCATGGTGATTAGCATAAGCAAGAAGGATTTGAATGGTTTATAGTCTAGCAACAGGGGCATAGGTGTCACCATAGTCCATATGTTCGACTTGCGTATATCCTTCAGCTACGAGGCGAGCCTTGTTGCGTACAACTTGACTGTCTTTATCTTTCTTGTTGCAATAACCCATTTTGTGCTGATGACATTTTGCTCGTCCTTGGGCTTCTCCACGAGTGTCCACACTTTGTTCCTTTCGAAGTTGTGAAGTTCTTCATGCATAGAATTCACCCAATCCGTGTCTTCAAGAGCTTGTTATACCTTCAAAGGTTCAATGCTAGATATGAAACAATAATTGTCACAAAAGTTAGCCAAGCGAGTGATTCTCCTGGTTTGTATATCAACCAAGATTTGGTTTAGGGGATGGTTCTTGGTCACTTATTCTCGAACTCGGATCAGCTTCCGATTGTTGGATGGTGGAGCTTCTTCTTCATCATCATCTCCTTCGTCTTCATTTTTGTTGACGGTGTCGTACCCTTGAGGTGGTGGTGAAGGAGGTTTGGGTGAATCTTCAGGATGTACTTCCTCCTCCTCTTCATCTCATCGTGTACCACTTGTTGATGCTTCCATGTCATGTTGTCGGTAGCCTTGGTCCGAAGTAGGAGCTTCCACTTGGGTTGATGAAGTACTTTCCTTCACATCAGTGGGACGAATCTTGCGAATAGACAAGTCTTGGATAGCTTCCGAAGGGTCTTTATCACTTACATCATTTGGCAACTGTTCGACTTGCGAACCATTAGACTCATGAAACTTCACATCTACCGTCTGTTCAACTTTTCGAGTGAAGTTGTTGTAGACATGGTTAGTGTAGGAGTTCGATCCATAACCAAGTAAGAAACCTTCATGAGATTTGGGAGCAAATTTAGCACGACGATGCTTATCGATAATGTAACACTTGGAGCCAAATACTCGAAAGTATCCAACTTGGGGTATGTTACTGGTGATAAGCTCGTATGTCGTTTTATCGAGAAGCTTGTGCAAGTAGAGTCGGTTTGTGGCATGACATGTTGTTTCCACGGCTTCTGCCCAAAAGTGTCGTGGCGTCTTGTATTCGTCAAGCATCGTTCTTGCCATCTCAATGAGAGTTCGGTTCTTTCTCTCAACAACTCCATTTTGTTGAGGCGTGTACATAGCCGAGAACTCATGTGAAATACCCTCTTCTTCAAGAAAGGTATTCACATGGGTGTGCTTGAACACCGATCTGTTATCGCTTCAAACCTTCTTGATCTTCACTTCAAACCGATTTTGCACTTTGTGTGGGAAGTTCTTGAAGATCTTTTGTACTTCCAACTTATCATCAAGAAAGAATACCCTCGTAAATTTGGAAAAATCATCACCTACAACTAGACCATAGGAATTTCCATTGAGACTCTTGTATGCATTGGGACCAAAAAGATCCATGTGAAGTAACTCAAGTGGTGTCCTAGTAGTCATGATATTATTAACCGGATGACTTCCACCTACTTGCTTTCCTGCTTGACAAGCGCTACAAAGTCTATCTTTGTCAAAGATAACATATTTAACACCAAGAATGTGATCACCCGTGATAAGCTTATCTAGATTGCGCATGCCTACATGTCCAAGCCTTCTATGACATAGCCAACCTTTAGATGATTTAGCAATGAGACAAGTATGAGGTTGGGCCTTTTCAGTGAAATCAACAATGTATAGATCACCCCTACGAATACTGATAAAGACAGTTTTATGATTATCAAATCGAAACACTTAGCAATCTACTTTAGTAAATAGCACATTGAAACCAAAGTCTGCTAGTCTAGATACGGAAAGGAGATTATAGCCAAGCGATTCAACAAGCATCACATTTTGAATTGAGTTATCATGAGATATTGCCACCTTACCAAGGCCACGTACCTCCAAGTACCCGACCCTTAGAGTTGTCTCCAAAGGCCACGTACCTCCGAGGACCTTGATTAGGTGTGATCTCTTGGAACATGTCTTTATCATCAGTCATGTGATCCGTGCATCCACTGTCGAGACTCCACTCTTTTCCGCCGACCATGTAATCCTTGAAGTTCGCCATTAGACTTAGATTCCGCATGATCTTTTCATGCTCGATGTACTCATTTTCATCATAGTAGACATGTTCCATATTGTCATCATCAAGTGGGAAATCCTCATCATGAAGAACAAGAGATTCGTTAGAATTGTGATCATGATAATGTTCAAGTTTATGAATGCAAATGGATTCAATAATGATGTTGTTGACAGTTGTGACATCTCCTTTAGCATGCATAAGATCACAAAGCTCAAATAGGCATTTATCAAAGTTTGGATCACTAGGCTTCATTTTGTGAAAAGCAATGGTTTTATGAAGAATTTCATCAAGATTTCCTAAGGAAAGATTTGGATACCGTTTCTCCAAATTAGTCCACAAACAATAAGCACATGCAAAGTTCTTCAATGTAGAAAGCACGAATCTTGGTAAACCTCTAAAAAAAGATTGAAAGTTCTTAGGTTACCAAGCATGTTAATATCCTCTTCGTGTGTGGGATGCAATTCATCAATGGGGAGCACATAGGGGTTTTCAATATGTTTTCTCAAATGGAATTTATAAAATTGATCAATCATGGCATTGTTCCATTGACTATAATACTCTCCATTAAGAATGGGCACTCTACAATACAAACTCTCCACACTAGACACGTCCATGTTCCTCCATGGTGTTGAAATCAAAGCAATGGAGACCAACGCTCGGATACCAATTGTAGGATAACTAGAAGTGTATGTCTAGAGGGGGTGAATAGAATATAAGTAGAAATTTAGAACTATCTCAAGCATAAGACAAGATGTTGGAAGTTTTAGCATACATAATTAGTCTATGAAACCCAACACATGCGAGTCATCAAATATAGCAACGGAAAGTAAAGACATTGCACATGGAAGTACGGAGGTAGAGAGATCAAATGCATGAAGGACACAAGATTTTTCCCGTGGTTCCGATAGGTGGTGCTATCGTACATCCATGTTCATGGAGTCTTCAACCCATAGAGGGTAACGGTCACGAGAGTCCACGGAGGGCTCTACCCACGGAGGGTTCCACGAAGAAGCAACCTTGACTATACCATGACGGCCTATGTCCATGAAGGACTAGCCTTACTCGAGGTAGATCTTCACGAAGTAGGCGATCTCCTTGCCCTTACAAACTTTTTGGTTCACTCCACAACATGAAGTAGGAGGCTCCCAAGCGACACCTAACCAATCTAGGAGGCATCACCCTCTAAAAGGTAATAGGCTCGGTAATGCGATGAACTCCTTGCTCTTGTGCTTCAAGATGATAGAATCCTCAACACACAATCACTCTCTCACAGATATGGCTTGGTCGAAGAGATTGATTGGGTGGTAAGAGACTTGGGGAGGCTGGAAATCAAGATCCATATGGTTGGAGTGGAAGATCTTGACCTCAACACAAGGGTAGGTGGTTCTCTCTCAGAAAATTAGTAGGTATGAGTAGGGAACTGTTCTGAGTACTTCTCTTGCAAGTGAGTGGTGGTGGAGGGGTAGATATAGGCATCTCCAAAAATCCAATTGTTACACACAAAATGACCAACTCGGTGACACCGATGTATTTATCTCTATGGTACCAAAGTGATCAAAAGGTGGCAACTTTTGAATCTTGGTGAGACTGATATAGGAATCTCGGTGAGACCGATATAGGAATCTCGGTTGCACTGACAAGGTGACCAACGGTCAGAATGTCCAATCGTGGTGACCACAATCCAACAATCTCGGTGGGACCGAAATCGTGAACTTGCGTAACAAAAAGTTGGCAGCCTAACTCGGTGGCACCGAATGCAGTATCGGTTGTACCGAAAAGCTAGGGTTTGGCCGAGTCTGTCTAGGGTTTGGAATCGGTGCACCGAGTGTATGATGTTGGTTGCACCAATTTTGAGTGTTTGGTGTTGGACAAACTTTTTTGGAAGAGCTTGTGGGTGTATGTGGTAACTATCACTTCTGCGCGTATGAGCATTTTGTTCACCAACAGAACTTTTACCCTTTTAATAGTATTGGATTTCCTATGGACTCAAAGTGATTTATCACAAACGTAAAATGAATCGTCCTCTTGCTTGAAGCTTGGCCAATGCTATTCCTATCAGTCTTATTAATGGGGATACTCTCCACACTCCTTTTTGCCAACCCATCTCTCTCTATGAACTTTATCTGAAATACACTAGATGAAAGTATTAGTCCAAGAGATAATGTATGTTGTCATGAATTATCAAAACCACCAAGGGAGCACACTAAGCTTTCAGATGGAGATGATTCCAATGGGTCCTGGCATCTTCAATGTGTTTCAAGCTTAGTGGGATGCTGCCATGAATTTAGCCAGAGCTGGGTAACCAAGAATGCCATTATAGGACAGGGGAAAGTCAACCACATCGAATACCACCTTCTTGGTCCGGTAGTTCAAGTCCCCACCAAAGGTCACAAGTAGAGTGATCTTTCCCTTGGGTCGGCTCCTGCGGGATTGACACCTTAGAACGTACCCATAGCTTTGAGCTCTCTGTCAGGGATCTGCAGCGTTTCAAACACCGTAGGGGAAATCAAGTTCAATCCTTCCCTGTCGTCAACTAACATCTTGGTGACTTTGAGGTTGCGGATTATGCGGGATACCAACAACAGCAAGCATCCGACCGTAGTGGTGTGGTCAGGATGATCCTCTTCATCAAAGATGATAGGAGTGTGGGACCATCTAAGTGGTTTCATGGACTCTGTAGCTGGTTCCACGACGTTGACTTCACATGCCCACTGCTTGAGTTGGCGATGACAGGAATGCAAGGATGCATCCCATCACCACACATGGCTTCAGTTGCCTTCTAGAATTCTCGATCACTGGAATTCTCCTCTTCATCCTCTTCCTCACTCATCTCATCTGCTTCTTTCTTCTCGCGGCCTCTGGCTGGTTTTTCCTTCTACTACGGGGTCTTGCCACAATGGCCTCCTCTACCACCATGACCCTTCCTGACAGTAATGCCTTGGCCCTTCTCCTTGTCGTGCTTCTCGTACTCAGCCCTTTGTTTCTCAGCAAGCTATTAAACTTGGCGTCATTTTTGGAGATCATGAACCCTGGTGCGTTGGATCTTGCAGTATGGTCCTTTAGACTTTCCTTTTGTCTGCGACAGCGGACTCCCGGCAATCAGCGCACGTGGCCTCTCCCTTGTTGGGGGTCTCAGCCTTGGCTTTCTTGCCGACGTTGATATCACCAGAGCTCTCAACGGCCAAAACCGCTTTTCCCTTGCGCTTCTTATTGCGCTTTTGGCTCTTCGCCTTCGAGATGGGGGATCGTCATCGTCATCTAAATCAACTTCGACGCCAGCCTCCTCTTCGGGCAATCGCCTTCATTCCTCGGCACGAGCACACTTGTTCGCCAATGTGTACAGCTCATTGACGAACTTGGGGAGTTTGACATTCATCTTGGCCCACATCCTCCTGTTGCGCATGTTCGAGTGGAACGCGGCAATCACGGCTGCGGGGTGTATCTCCGGAATGTTACGGTGCACTCGACTGAATCTCTGAATATACTTCCACAGAGTCTCTCCCTCTTTCTGCGAAAGGACTTGTAGGTCACTGGGCTGGCCAGGATCCTGGTGGCCACTTATGAAGGCGCCGACAAACTCGTTGCACAGGTCAGCCCATGATGAAATGGAGTTTTTCGGCAGGTGCATTAGCCACGATCTCACGTTTGGCTTGAGTGCGAAAGGGAAATAGTTGGTGAGATCCTTCTCATCTCTTCCTCCAGCATCTTGAATGGCTATCGTGTAGATGCCTAGGAATTCTGGTGGGTTCAATTTTCCGTTGTACTTATCCATCAGTTCGGGCTTGAAAGCTCAGGTCGATGGCCGCGGACCTGCCGCGGCTCGCAAGTAAAGGCAGGGCACCCAACCTCGTAAGGCAGGTACCCGCTAGCACTAGGCATGGGGTCGCTAGCACATGAACCATTGAGCTTGTCATACTAACGGTGTTCTTCTTGACACCTCTCAATGGTGATGCGCACGTCTTCCTTCCACCATTCCTCTAGGACACGTCTCTGGTCCTGGCAATCGCACAGGCCGGACAAAGCCATTGATGCCTCATCAAGATCGATCGCCAACATGCAAAGTTTGCTGCGACTAACCCTAGGTCTGTTATCACGGAGGGACTGCACTTTGGGTGTGGCCCCCTCGACATGATCACTGGCTCGAGCCACAGTCACCGTCCACATATGACGCAATGGCTCCGCATGCTAGGACTTGTTATCTTCAACGAAGGAGATCAAACTCTAGATGGTAGCCAACCACTCGTCCATCTTTTTAGCCGCCGGGGGGGGGGGGGGAAGTTTAGCAGCAGCTGGACTCGAGCCATTGCTTCCTATGTTGTATCTGGCATGGCGAGGGAGGCGGACCGCGACGTCCGCCAACTCCTGGTGGTTCCGGGATGGCCATCGTTGCGTTCCTGCCGATGTACGCTGCTCGCTGGGCAGTCTGACATGGAGGAGGCCGAGCCCGTGGGTTTGCGGCTCCACTCGGTCCTGTGTCTTGTTCTGGACATGGCATGCACTCAGTGGACTTGCCGGTGACGGGTGCAACCTAGGGATCACGACTCGCTCCAGATTGTGCGCCGTTGTGGCGGCCACAACCATCTGTGGGGTGGGGAGGTGGAGACATGTCGTTTTTTCCGCCCAGGGTGTCGGGACCGTGCTCATCAGGTTGTCGGTGATGTTGCTCCTCTCCGGCATTCCCTGCCTCAACTTCGGCCAGGGGAGGTCACAACGGTGGTGGCGCCTACGCCAGCCGAGCCGCCCATCACACCCACCTCACTCGCAGTAGCTACAGTGCCAATTGCGTCTGGAGCTGCATGTGAGGGAGACTTCAAAGTGGAACGATGCATGGTCACGCCAGACTTCTTGGGAGCCATGGAGGAGGAAGATGATGATGAAGATCGATTCGCCGCTCATGAACTTGGGTTCTCACAAACGACGCGCCCCCTACCTGGCGTGCCAAAGATGTCGTGGTAGGATGCACTCAATCACCTATCGGGCCTAAGCCCCTTTGTGGTTTGGCAGGGGCGAGATCACATGCACAAAGAGCGGAGATGGTGAGACAATGCAGCAATCAGGACATGGGTGTTTTACCCAGGTTCGTGCTGTTGTGAAGCGTAAAACCCTACTACTTTTGGTGGATTGATCAGAGGAACATGAAGAATACGCAGCGCACAAACCCGGCAAGGGTTGCCTTCGGGGGAGCTGCTACGTGAGTACAAGTGTTCGAAAGTCCCCATCGTTCTCTAGGTTGCCTTGGGCTTCCTTTTATTGTCAAAGGGGCAACCACAATGGAAAAACAGACATTGTCTCATGATTATATAGCTAACGGTGCTATCATACCTAACTCTAGCACTTAGGACAAAATGCCATAAATGCAGTCTAGGTGGCGTGCGGGGCTGCATCCCCGGCAAGCTCTTACGGCCACTCTAGCTGGCTCCTGCACCACAGCTTGACATGCCTATGTACCGGTGTCAATGAGTCATAATCTGCCTTCCAGCGTGTCGCCACATGCTTAGCGAGTGCCACTTAGACAGCTGGGAGCTTGACACGGCATCGATAAGTGACTGGTGTTGCGATGCGGTGGAGCGATGGCTGATCAGCTCGCGCTTGTTGGGGAAGTAGCTTGTTGGGTCTTCTTGAGGGTGCGAGTGCCTTGGTCCCTGGGAAGCACCGGGGACGTGCTTGGCATCCTCCGAGATTGTCTTGGGTTGTGGCGTCAATCTTGCCGATGTTGCCTAGCCTTGGGTGCTTGCTTGGTTTGCATCTGTGTTGACGGGTTCTGCTACTACCGCCTATGCAAAAGTCAGGGACACTAGGTACCCCTGTCCTAGTGCACCGATAGTTTGACACTCTTACTTATCTAAAGGACTACTATGGACCCCCTATACTTGTGGATCATCAATAATCAACTACTAGAATGAGTTGGCTGAGGCGGAGGCTGCTGCTCAAGAATGAGACACCCACGTGCCTCAACCTAATTACTTCCCTAGGGTCGATGGCTAGATCATACGTGTTCGGGAACGCGACAGAAAATAAAAATTTCCGATATAGCGAGCACGCCCAGGACCACTATGGAGACTGCATACAAGGTTTGATCTAATCCGTACCGACTTGAAGCGCAGAGGAAGCAGAGTCGGTGGAGATCGTTTGTGCAGATCCCCGCAGCTAGGATTTTACAACCTCCCAACCGCGAGGATGTACTCCCTCGTCGGACAGCCCTTCGGGAGGCGGTCGGACAACCCTTCGGGAGGACCCTCGATACTCGAACGGAGACTCGGACAGCCCTACGGGAGGACACACGAACATCCCCTCAGGCAAAAGATCAAAACTACGACCTCTCTACGAGGTTGCACACATACAGTGTCATCTATCCGACACGACATCGCCGTCCAGAACTAGTTCCTACCGGAACCCAGACTGCCTTTCGGCTCTATGAAAGACTCTTTTCGTGGGAGGGAGAGAGAGAGAGCTTGCAAAGCAAAGCATGTGTATGAAAGCACAAGGATGAAGAGATGGCATCCCACATCTCCTCTATTTATAGGAAAACCAAGAGGTAGGGTTGGGACTTGAAAATACCAAACTACCCCCACTTTATGTCACAAATAAAAAATCATAAGCAGGAAAAGGGATGCCATGTGGAGCTCCATGGAGGAGGTCCACCCTTGGCCGACCAAACCTTGGGGGGGTCCCATGAGGAGCTACCTTGCTCCCCAATCCCTTCTAGAAGCCTTTTTGGAAATATCCAAAAAGGTGCTTTTCCATAAATATCCAAAAAGCACTTTCACTATTCACGACGACATTTTTCAGCGTCCGATCGAACTGAAAATATTTATGTGGGCTTAGAACAATTCTAGTACCCCACTAAAATAATTTTTAATGCGATCCGGAACAATTCCGGAATAGTGATTTTCATCTGAGAAAAGCATCTGAAGTGGTTCCGGCAGCTCCGGAACATTTCCGATTTTTCTTCTAGAAAATTCCGAGAAGTTTTCAGAATGATTCTGGCACTCTCCAAGAATTATCAGGCATGTGCCGAAACCAATTTGACTTAATGGTACCCCTTGAAACTAGTTTTTAGTTTTACCGAAAATGTTCCGGTGTTCTGTCTACGGAACTTTTCCGTTGTCCGAAACTTTTCAGGTGTCCGAAACTTCTCAGTGATTTTCTCTCAGACTCCATGTCTAGTATTCAACAGATAGATGGCCCTGAAGCATGTGACCCTATAGGTTCGGTGAAGCATAGACATGACCCGGAACCCCTTCCGATCAATGATCAACATCGGAGCCGTGGACACCATATTGACCCCTATACCCACACAAATGAATATTCGAGTGAACCTCCAGTTGCCATGAGCTATTCCTGTTGCTTCGCTATAAGTTACAATTACCCGAGGTGAGACATGTAGGCATCCTCGTGGATCAACAACTTGTCCACTATGCCAGTTACCTCGTTGCCGGTATTGTTCTCTTTTCTCATTCCCGTGTTCCGGCATCCCCGTGATCAAATCACAAAGTGTCTGGCCAGACGATGATGGATATTGTAACACCGAGAGGGCCCAGAGATATCTCTCCATCGTCGGAGGAGAAAATCCCAATCTTGAGCTATCAAGTTACTTGACATACTTTTCCATGAACCCGTAAGCCGCCGTAATAGCCACCCATTTACGGATGACGTTTAACAAACCCCAAAGTTCATGAAGCAAGCATGAAGAAACTCGATACTCTCATGGTCTAAGGAATTATGCAAATGTTAACCATCTCTGTGTTATTAACCATTAACTTGTGACAAATGTATCTCATAGCATAACATCAATTCGGATCGATTCAACATGGGTGTTCTACCAACATCGTACCCTCAAAATTGGCGGCATAGCCATGCCCATGACCAGGAAAGCAGGATCATCATGCAATACTTGAGCCACTCTTAGAGTCTAGACTAGGAATTCAATTTACCGTTTATTATACCACACGTGCACATGAGTTTCCCTCCAAGCATCATGGTTATTGTAGACTCGAGAATCATTACAGTTATAGCATGGAACATAAACTTTCATTACAAACTTGGAGATACAGAATAACTGTTATTATTGCCTCTAGGGCATATCTCCTACAGACTCCCACTTGCACTAGAGTCATAATCCAGTTACATGGCTTCCCTAACACCAATGGCTATCCGGTGTTGCTCATGCTTTGCTCGTGGTAGAGGCTTTGTCATCGGGTCTGACACATTCAAATCTGTGTGAACTTTGCGTACTTTCACTAAACCTTCTTTGACATGATGGCGAATGAGTTTATATTTGTGTTGAATATGCATTGTCTTATGGTGTGAACATGGCTCCCTTGCCTGAGCCACGGCACCACTATTATCACAATAGATCTCCACTGGGTCCAGAGCACTTGGAACCACACCAAGGTCTTCAAGAAATTGCTTGATACCGACAACTTTCTTGGAGGCTTCAGAAGCAGCAACATATTCCGCCTCCGTCGTAGAATCCGCCATAGTATTTTGTTTGGAACTTTTCCAATCAACTGCGCCGCCGTTCAATATGAAAACATAGCCAGATTGAGATTTGAAGTCATCTGTGTCAGTCATGAAGCCTGCATCAGTGTAACAACTTACAATGAGCTCTTCATCACCTCCGTACACAAGGAGTAAATCCTTGGTCCTTCTGAGGTACTTCAGAATACCCTTAACTGCGGCCCAGTGTTCCAATCCTGGATCACCTTGGTACCGGCTGCTAACACTTAGCGCATAGGAAACATCCGGTCTTGTACATAGCATGGCATACATAATAGAACCAACTGCCGAAGCATATGGAATGTCATTCATTTGTACTAGCTCATCGAGGGTCCGAGGACTCTGGTTCTTGCAAAGCACTGTGCCAGGTGACATGGGGAGTAGGCCTTTCTTGGATTTCTCCATGTTGAACCTTTTCAACACCTTGTCAATGTACGTGCTTTGGCTAAACGCTGTTAGGCATCTTGATCTATCTCTATTTATCCTGATGCCCAATACATATGTCGCTTCACCTAAGTCTTTCATTGAAAAACTCTTCTTCAATGAGCCTTTTATTTCGCTAAGAAAATTCACATCATTTCCAATCAACAATATGTCATCCATGTACAAGATTAGAAAAGCTTTTGCGCTCCCACTAAACTTCTTGTAAACACAAGATTCTTCATCGTTCCTGATGAAGCCAAACTCTTTGACTACTTCATCAAAACGAATGTTCCATCTCCTTGATGCTTGCTTCAGATCATAAATGGCTTTCTGAAGCTTACATACCTTTCCAGCATTCTTAGGATCGACAAAACCTTCTGGTTGTATCATGTATACATCCTGTTCAAGGTTTCCATTTAGGAAAGCCATTTTGACATCCATCTACCATATTTCATAATCGAAATAAGCAGCAATTGCTAGTAATATCCGAACAGACCTAAGCATAGCTACGGGCGAGAAAGTCTCGTCGCAGTCCACTTCTGGAACTTGCGTGAACCCTTTCGCGACAAGTCTAGCTTTATGGATAGTAATGTTACCATCCGCGTCCATCTTTCTTTTGAAAATCCATTTACAACCAATGGTTTTTATGCCATCTGGAAGTTCTTTCAAGTTCCAAACTTGATTTTCGTACATGGATTCCATTTGGGATCTCTTGGCTTTGTGCCGTTTATTGGGGAACGTCGCATGGGAAACAAAAAAAAATTCTACGCACACGCAAACCTATCCATGGTGATGAGCATCTACGAGAGGGAGAGTGGATCTACATACCCTTGTAGATCGCTAAGCGGGAAGCGTTAAGAAACGCGGTTGGTGTAGTCAAACTTCTTCACGATCCAAATCGCCGAGCGTCCCACGATCTCATCACGATCCGTCCCGCGATCCAATCACGATCCGTCCCGCGAACACAACACGATCCGTCCCGCGAACTCATCACGATCCGTCTCACGATCTTGATCACGATCTTTCCCGCGAACTCATCACGATCCGTTTCGCGATCTCATCACGAACCGTCTCGCGATCTCGATCACGGTCCTTCCGATCTAGCACCGAACGGACGACACCTCCGTGTTCAGCACACGTGCAGCTTGATGATGATCTCCACCGTCTTGATCCAGCAAGAGGAGGTGGAGAGGAGAGAGAGTTCACCGGCAGCGTGATGGCGCTCTGGTGATGGTGGTGTAGCAATTCCGGCAGGGCTTTGCCTAAGCACTGCAGAAAACCGATCTAGAGGAGCACCGGTGGAACGGGTAGCACGTGGCCGTAAGTTGTGTCCCGTGTGCTAGCCCTGCCCCTCTATTTATATGTTGAGCCCTGGGGTCTAAACTTGGAGCAAAAACCACTACAAGGTCGATTTTTCCCGCACAAGGTCGGTTTGGCCCGCAAGAAAAGAGTCCAACTCGGATCCCTGCAGTCCCGCGCACAAGCGGTTGTACCGCTTCACGAGCGGTAGTACCGCTTCACCAGCGGTAGTACTGCTTGAGCCGTAGTACCGCTTCACAAGCGGTAGTACTGCCTTACTGCTTAAGGCAGCAGCAAAACTTCCTTTTGCCCTTTCCAATACCTCGTGGGTTTTACCCCATTGGTCCATATAAAGTGTTGATGTACCCGAACACTTCGGTAAACATCCGGAACCCCTTCCGGTTAATTCCGGAACTCTTCTAGAGATCAAAACACTATTATCACATATATCAATCTTTATCTCCAGACTCTTCTGGAGATCCTCGTCATGTCCTGGATCATATCCGAGACTCCGAACATCCTTCGGTCACCACCATATATAACTCTATACTACCGAAACGTCACCAAACCCTAAGTGTGCAGACCCTGCGGGTTCGAGAACTATGTAGACATGACCGAGACACCTCTACGGACAATAACCAATGGCGGGACCTGGACGTCCACATTTGGTTCCTACATATTCTACGAAGATCTATCGGTCGAACCTCTATGTCAAGGATTCAGTTAATCCCGTATAACGTTCCCTTTGTTCTTCAGTATGTTACTTGCTCGAGATTCGATCGTCGGTATCTCCATACCTAGTTCAATCTCGTTACCGGAAAGTCTCTTTACTCATTCCGTAATACAAGATTCCACAACTAACAATTAGTCACATTGCTTGCAAGGCTTATTGTGATGTTGCATTACCGAGTGGGCCCTGAGATACCTCTCCGTCACACGGAGTAACAAATCCCAGTCTCGATCCATGCCAACTCAACAGACGCCATCGGAGATACCTGTGGAGCACCTTTATAGTCACCCATTTACGTTGCGACATTTGATACACACAAGGCACTCCTCCGATATCTGTGAGTTGCATGATCTCATGGTCATAGGAACACATACTTGACATGCGGAAAACAGTAGCAATAAACTGACATGATCATATGCTACGTTTTTAGTTTGGGTCTTGTCCATCACATCATTCTCCTAATGATGTGACCCCGTTATCAAATGACATCTCATGTCCATGGCTAGGAAACCTTAACCATCTTTTGATCAACGAGCTAGTCTATTAGAGGCATACTAGGGACATGGTTTTGTCTATGTATCCACACATGCATCTAAGTCTCCGATCAATACAATTATAACATGGATAATAAACGATTATCATGAACAAGGAAATATGATAATAACTTATTTATTATTGCCTCTAGGGCATATTTCCAACACCGTTCTCTTGAGCGAGGCCCCAGCATTACTTCCTTGTCGTGCGCAGGTTCATCGTCTTCAAGAATGAAGATTTCATTATGCAACCACCTCAGGTGGCTGGATAGCCCTACCTGATCTGCGCGGTTCAGTAACAACATTGTCTGAAGTCTCCGCATCACATGCGACAACTTCCGGCTCGGTTGTAGGGATAATTAGTGGAATTTCTTTCAGTTCTTTAGCCATGTCAAAGGTTGCCGAAGATTCACTAATCTCATTAAGTTGTACTGTCCTCCCACTGAATTCTTTAGCGAGAGATTCTTTCTCGAGAAAGTGTGCAACCTTTGCGACAAACATTTTGCCTTCGGACTGGTGGTATAAGGAATATCCAATGGTGTTATTTGAATAACCTACAAAGTAACATTTGTCTGATCTAGGTTCTAGTTTGGTTGGCTGTAAACATTTTACGTGTGCCTCACAACCCCAAACCTTGAGATGCGACACACTAGGTATCTTCCCATACCACATCTCATGTGGTGTCGTCTCAACAGACTTAGACGGCGCTCTGTTTAATGTATAAGCAGCAGTGAGTAGTGCATGACCCCAAAAAGATATCGGTAGATCTGTAAGAGATATCATCGACCTTACCATGTCTAACAGGGTTCGGTTACGTCGTTCTGACACTCCGTTTCGTTGTGGAGTTCCAGGAGGCGTAAGCTGTGAAACGATTCCACGGTCACTCAGATGTTGGCCAAACTCATGACTAAGATATTCGCCTCCGCGATCAGACCACAGAAACTTAATCTTTTTGTCATGATGATTTTCTACCTCATTCTGAAAATCTTTGAACTTTTCAAAGGTTTCCGACTTATGCTTGACATGCTGAAAACAGTAGCAATAAACTGACACGATCATATGCTACGTTTGTAGTTTGGGTCTTTTCCATCACATCATTCTCCTAATGATGTGACCCCGTTATCAAATGACATCTGATGTCCATGGCTAGGAAACCATAACCATCTTTTGATCATCGAGCTAGTCTATTAGAGGCATACTAGGGACATGGTTTTGTCTATGTATCCACACATGCATCTAAGTCTCCGATCAATACAATTATAGCATGGATAATAAACGATTATCATGAACAAGGAAATATGATAATAACTAATTTATTATTGCCTCTAGGGCATATTTCCAACAGTCTCCCACTTGCACTAGAGTCAATAATCTAGTTCACATCACCATGTGATTCGCATTGTTATGAATCTAACACCCAACGAGTTCTGGGGCTCGATCATGCTTTGCATGTGAGAGAGGTCTTTTATAGTCAACGGGTCTGCGATATTTAGATCCGTGTGTACTTTGCAAATCTCTATGTCAAACCGTAAACACTGCTACTACACTCCACTTGGTACTACTTCCAAATGGCTGCTCCACTATATGTATCCAGATTGTTACTACTAGTCATACGGATTGGTGCTAAAGCCTGCATCGACGTAACTCTTTACGACGAACTCTTTATCACCTCCATAATCGAGAAACATCTCCTCAGTCTTTCAGTTACTAAGGATAATCTTGACCTCTGTCCAGTGATCCACTCCTGGTTCACTCTTGTACCCCCTGACGAACTCATGCCAAGGCACACGCATGTGCGGTACACAGCATGGCATACTATACAGAGCCTATGGCTAAGGCATAGGGGACGACGTTCGTCCTTTCTATTTCTTCTGCCGTTGTCGAGCTTTGAGTCTCACTCAACTTCACACCTTACAAATCATACGAGAACTCTTTCTCTGACTGATTCCGTTTTGAACTCCTTCAAAATCTTGTCAAGGTATGTACTCATTGAAAGTCTCATCAAGCATCTTGATCTATCTCTATAGATCTTGATGCTCAACAATTAGGTAGTTTTATCTAGGTCTTCCTTTGAAAATCACTTTTCAAATAACCATTTATGCTTTCCAGAAATTCTACATTATTTCCGTTCAACAATATGTCATCCACATATACTTATCAGAAATTCTATAGTGCTCCCACTCACTTTATTGTAAATACAAGTTTCTCATAAAATTTGTATAAACCTCAAAACTTTGATCACCTCATCAAAGCGTATATTCCGACTCCGAGATGCTTGCTTCAGTCCATAGAATGATCACTGAAGCTTGCACACCTTTTAGCATCCTTAGGACTGACAAAACCTTTTGGTTGTATCACATACAACCTTCCCTCAAGTAAACCGTTTAAGGAAACGATGTTTTCACATCCATCTGCCAGATTTCATAATTGAAAATGCAGCAACTGCTAACATAATTCCAACAGACTTTAGCATCGCTACGAGTGAGAAAATCTCATCGCAGTCAACTCCTTGAACTTGTCACAAACATCTTTGCAACAAGTCGAGCTTTAGAAATGGTGACATTTACCATCAGTGTCCGTCTTCATTTTAAAGATCCATTTGTACTCAACGACCTGTCGTCCAACGAGCAAGTCTACCAAAGTCTATACTTGGTTTTCATACATGGATCCTATCTCGGATTTCATGGCCTCTAACCATTTGTCGGAATCCGGGCCCATCATCGCTTCTCCATAGCTCGTAGGTTCATCGTTGTCCAACAACATGACCTCCAAGACAGGGTTGTCGTACTACCTAGGAGCAGTACACATCCTTGTCGACCTATGATGTTCGATAGTAACTTGATCCTGAAGCTTCATGATCATCATCATTAACTTCCTTTTCAACTAACGTAGGCTTCACAGAAACATCTTTCTGCGCTGCGCTACTCTCTGGTTAAACAAGGTTTAACAACCTCATCAAGTTCTATCTTCCTCCCACTCAATTCTTTCGAGAGAAACATTTCCTCAAGAAAGGATCCGTTTAAGCAACAAATACTTTGTACTTGGATCTGATATAGAAGGTTCACCCAACTGATCTTAGGGTATTCTATGAAGATGCATTTGTCCGCCTTGGGTTCGACCTCATTAGGTGAAAACATTTTCCACACAAGTGTCGCAGCCCCAAATATTAAGAAATGATAGCTTAGGTTTCTATCAAACCATAATTCACACGGTGTCATCTCAACAGATTTAGATGGTGCCCTATTTAAAGTGAATGTAGTTGTCTCTAATGCATAACCCCAAAATTATAGTAGTAAAACGATAAGAGACATCATAGCACGCACCATGTCCAATAGAGCATGACCATGATGTTTGGACACACCATCACACTATGGTGTTCCAGGTGGCGTTTTAGTTGTGAAACAAATTTCACATTGTCTTAAGTCGTATGCCAAACTCGTAACTCAGATATTTACCTCCACGATCATATCGCACTCATTTCTATCTTCTTCTCACGATGATCTTAAACTTCACTCTGAATTTGCTTGAACCTTTCAAACGATTCAGACTTGTGTTTCATTAAGTAAATATACACTATATCTACTCAAATCATCAGTGAAGGTAAGAAAATAATGATATCCATTGCACGCTACAAGACTCACTGGATTGCATACATCAACATGTATCATTTTCAATGAATCACTTGCCCGCTCCATCCAACGGGGTTTTTAGTCATCTTGCCCAAGAGGCATGGTTCGCATGTCTCAACCGATTCGAAATCGAATGAGTCCAAAGATCCATCAGCATGGAGTTTCTTCATGCGCTTTATACCAATATGACATTTAGCGGCAGTGCCACAAGTATGTGGTACTATCTTTATTAACTTTGTATCTTTTTACTTCAATGTTATGAACATGTGTATTACTACGATCAAGATTTCAACAAGCCATTCTCACTGGGTGCATGACCATTGAAGGTATCATTCATGTAAATAGAATAACCATTATTCTCTAACTTAAATGAATAACCGTATTTGCAATAAACATGATCTAATCATGTCCATGCTCAACGCAAAACACCAAATAACATTTATTTAGGTTCGTCACTAATCCTGAAGGTAGAGAGAGCGTGCGATGTGGATCACATCAACCTTGGAAACATTTCCAGCACATATCGTCACCTCACCCTTAGCTAGTTCTTTGTTTATTCCTTAGCTTTTATTTCGAGTTACTAACATTTAGCAATCAAACTGGTATCCAATACCCAGGTGCTACTAAGAGTACTAGCAAGGTACACATTAATAACTCGTATATCAAATATACTTCTATCGATGTTGCCAGCCTTCTTATCTACCAAGTATCTAGGGTTGTTCCGCTTCAGCGACCGCTCACCTCATAATAGAAGCACTTAGTCTCGGGTTTGAGTTCAACTTTGGGTTGCTTCACTGGAGCAGCAACTGACTTGCTATCCATGAAGTTTCCCTCCTTGCTCTTGCCCTTCTCGAAACTAGTGGTTTTGATTAACCATCAACACTTGACGCTCCTTCTTGATTTCTACCTTCGCGGTATCAAACATCGCGAACAGCTCAGGAATCATTATTTCAATCCCTGGCAATTTATAGTTCATCACCAAGTTCTAGTAGCTTAGTGACAGTGACTTGGAGAACTATATCAATCACTATCTTATCTGGAAGATCAACTCCCACTTGATTTAAGCGATTGTAGTATCCAGACAATGTGAGTACATGCTCAACGATTGAGCTATTCTCCTTCATCTTACAGGCAAAGAATCTTGCTGGAGATCTCATATCTCGCAACACGGGCACGAGCCTGAGATCACAATCTCAGCTCTTAGAACATCGCATATGTTCCATGACGTTCAAAATGTTTGGGAGCTTCAATTCTAAGCCGTAATGCATGACGCACTAAACTATCAAGTAGTCATCGAAACATGCCTGTCAGATGTTCACAACATCTACAGACGACGCTAGATGGGGTGGCGCATCAACCGGTGCAATAAGGACATAAGCCTTCTGTGTAGCAATGAGGACAATCCTCAGATCACGGACCCAGTCCGCAATATTGCTACCATGATCTTTCAATTCTATTTCTCTAGGAACACATAAAAATACAAGGGAGCTACAACGTGAGCCAGTAATCTACAACATAATTTGCAAAGACACTTTGACTATGTTCATGATAATGAGTTCAATTAATCATATTACTTAAGAACTCCCACTCAAATTGACATCCCTCAGATCATTCGAGTGATACATGATCCAAATTCACCAACTCAAGTCCGATCATCACGTGAGTTGAGGTGGCTGCAATGGTGAACATCATCATGTTGATCATATCTACTATATGACTCATGTTCAACCTTTCGGTCTCTTGTGTTCCGAGGCCATGTCTGTACATGCTAGGCTCGTCAAGTTTAACCCGAGTGTTCTGCACGTGCAAATCTGGCTTGCACCCGTTGTATGTGAATGTAGAGTCTATCACACCCGATCATCACGTGGTGTCTCAACACGACGAACTTTCGCAACGGTGCACACTCGGGGAGAACACAATTTATCTTGAAATTAAGTGAGGGATCACCTTATAATGATACCGTCGTCCTAAGCAAAACAAGGTGCATAAAAGGATTAACATCACATGCAAATCATAAGTGACATGATATGGCCATGATCTTGTGCTTTTGATCTCCATCATGAAAGCACCAGCATGATCTCCATCGTCACCGGCATGACACCATGATCTCCATCATCTTGATCTCCATCAATGTGTCGCCATCGGGGTTGTCACGCCCTGCATGATTCTACTACTATTGCTACTGTAGAGATAAAGTAAAGCATTACATAGCGCTTAATGATTGACACGCAGGTCATACAATAATTAAAGACAACCCTATGGCTCCTGCCGGTTGCCGTACTCATCGACATGCAAGTCGTGATAATCTATACATCACATGATCATCTCATACATCACATATATCACATCATGTAATTGGCCATATCACATCACAACATACCCTGCAAAAACAAGTTAGACGTCCTCTAATTGTTGTTGCATGTTTTACGTGGCTGCTACGGGTAACTAGCAAGAACAATTCTCATCTACGCAAAAACCACAACGGTGATACACTAGTTGCTTTTCAACCTTCTCAAGGGCCGCCTTTGTCGAATCCGATCCAACTAAAGTGAGAGAAACTGTCACCCGCAAGCCATCTAGGCAACAAGTTGCATCGAGGGAACTGGTCTCTCGTAAGCGTACGAGTAATGTTGGTCTGGGCCGCTTCATCTCACAATCCTGCCGAACCAAAATATGACCAAGGGAGGAAGCAATCTAAGCATCAACACCCACAAACCTTTTGTGTTCTACTCGAGATCTCATCGAACCATCAACCTAGCTCATGATGCCACTGTTAGGGAACGTCGCATGGGAAACAAAAAATTTCCTACGCACACGCAAACCTATCCATGGTGATGAGCATCTACGAGAGGGAGAGTGGATCGACATACCAATGTAGATTGCTAAGCGGTAAGTGTTAAGAAACGCGGTTGGTGTAGTCGAACTTCTTCGCGATCCAAATCGCCGAGCGTCCCGCAATCTCATCACGATCCGTCCCACAATCCAATCACGATCCGTCCCGCAAACACATCACGATCCGTCCCGCGAACTCATCACGATCCATCTCACGATCTTGATCACGATCTGTCCCGCGAACTCATCACGATCTATTTCGCGATCTCATCACGAGCCGTCTCGCGATATCGATCACGGTCCTTCCGATCTAGCACCGAACGGACGACACCTCCGCGTTCAGCACACGTGCTGCTTGATGATGATCTCCATCGTCTTGATCCAGCAAGAGGAGGTGGAGAGGAGAGAGAGTTCATCGGCAGCGTGACGGCGCTCTGGTGATGGTGGTGTAGCAATTCCGGCAGGGCTTCGCCTAAGCACTGCAGAAAACCGATCTAGAGGAGCACCGGTGGAACGGGTAGCACGTGGCCGTAAGTTGTGTCCCGTGTGCTAGCCCTGCCCCTCTATTTATATGTTGAGCCCTGGGGTCTAAACTTGGAGCAAAAGCCTCTACAATGTCGATTTTGCCCGCACAAGGTCGGTTTGGCCCGCAAGAAAAGAGTCCTACTCGGATCCCTGCAGTCCCGCGCACAAGCGGTAGTACCGCTTCATGAGCGGTAGTACCGCTTGAGCGGTAGTAGTACTTCTTGAGCGGTAGTACCGCTTCACAAGCGGTAGTACTGCCTTACTGCTTAAGGCAGCAGCAAAACTTCCTTTTGCCCTTTCCAATACCTTGTGGGTTTTACCCCATTGGTCCATATAAAGTGTTGTTGTACCCAAACACTTCGGTAAACATCCGGAACCTCTTGCGGTTAACTCCGGAACTCTTCCAGAGATAAAAACACTATTATCACGTATATCAATATTTATCTCCAGACTCTTCCGGAGATCCTCGTCATGTTCTGGATCGTATCCGAGACTCCGAACATCCTTCGGTCACCAACATATATAACTCTATACTACCGAAACGTCACCAAACCTTAAGTGTGCAGACCCTGCGGGTTCGAGAACTATGTAGACATGACCGAGACACCTCTACGGCCAATAACCAATGGCGGGACCTGGACGTCCACATTTGGTTCCTACATATTCTACGAAGATCTATCGGTCGAACCTCTATGTCAAGGATTCAGTTAATCCCGTATAACATTTCCTTTGTTCTTCGGTATGTTACTTGCTCGAGATTCGATCGTCGGTATCTCCATACGTAGTTCAATCTCGTTACCGGCAAGTCTCTTTACTCATTCCGTAATACAAGATTCCACAACTAACAATTAGTCACATTGCTTGCAAGGCTTATTGTGATGTTGCATTACCGAGTGGGCCCTGAGATACCTCTCCGTCACACGGAGTAACAAATCCCAGTCTCGATCCATGCCAACTCAACAGACGCCATCGGAGATACCTGTGGAGCACCTTTATAGTCACCCATTTACGTTGCGACATTTGATACACACAAGGCAATCCTCCGATATCTATGAGTTGCATGATCTCATGGTCATAGGAACACATACTTGACATGCGGAAAACAGTAGCAATAAACTGACACGATCATATGCTACGTTTGTAGTTTGGGTCTTGTCCATCACATCATTCTCCTAATGATGTGACCCCGTTATCAAATGACATCTCATGTACATGGCTTGGAAACCTTAACCATCTTTTGATCAACGAGCTAGTCTATTAGAAGCATACTAGGGACATGGTTTTGTCTATGTATCCACACATGCACCTAAGTCTCCGATCAATAAAATTATAACATGGATAATAAACGATTATCATGAACAAGGAAATATGATAATAACTTATTTATTATTGCCTCTAGGGCATATTTCCAACACCGTTCCCTTGAGCGAGGCCCCAGCATTACTTCCTTGTCGTGCGCAGGTTCATCGTCTTCAAGAATGAAGATTTCATTATGAAACCACCTCAGGTGGCTGGATAGCCCTACTTGATCTGCGCGGTTCAGTAACAACATTGTCTGAAGTCTCCGCATCACATGCGACAACTTCCGGCTCGGTTGTAGGGATAATTAGCGGAATTTCTTTCAGTTCTTTAGCCATGTCAAAGGTTGCCGAAGATTCACTACTCTCATTAAGTTGTACTATCCTCCCACTGAATTCTTTAGCGAGAGATTCTTTCTCGAGAAAGTGTGCAACCTTTGCGACAAACATTTTGCCTTCGGACTGGTGGTATAAGGAATATCCAATGGTGTTATTTGAATAACCTACAAAGTAACATTTGTTTGATCTAGGTTCTAGTTTGGTTGGCTGTAAACGTTTTACGTGTGCCTCACAACCCCAAACCTTGAGATGCGACACACTAGGTATCTTCCCATACCACATCTCATGTGGTGTCGTCTCAACAGACTTAGACGGCGCTCTGTTTAATGTATAAGCAGCAGTGAGTAGTGCATGACCCCAAAAAGATATCGGTAGATCTGTAAGAGACATCATCGACCTTACCATGTCTAACAGGGTTCGGTTACGTCGTTCTGACACTCCGTTTCGATGTGGAGTTCCGGGAGGCGTAAGCTGTGAAACGATTCCACGGTCACTCAGATGTTGGCCAAACTCATGACTAAGATATTCGCCTCCGCGATCAGACCACAGAAACATAATCTTTTTGTCACGATGATTTTCTACCTCATTCTGAAAATCTTTGAACTTTTCAAAGGTTTCCGACTTATGCTTCATCAAGTAGATATAGCCATACCGACTTAAATCATCAGTAAAAGTCACGAAGTAAAAATACCCACCCCGTGCGGCCGTGTTCATTGGACCACATACATCACTATGTATTATTTCCAATAATTCACCCGCCCCTTCAGGATGACCCATGAACGGCGTCTTGGTCATTTTTCCCATCAATCAAGCTTCACACGTGGCAAATGATTCAAAATCAAGGGACGGTAAAACTCCATCTTTATGGAGTCTTTTCATGCGTTTCTTTCCGATGTGGCCAAGCGGACAGTGCCATAAGTAAGTGGTGGTGGTATCAGCCTTCTTAAGGCATTTAGCATTCACGTTAAAGACATCATTTCCACAATCAAGATATAGTATGAAAAGGCCCCCAACAATGGGTGCAAATCCATAAAACATATCCTTATAATATAGTGAACAACCATTGTTCTCAGACTTGTAGGAGTACCCATCGTGTACTAAACATGATCCAGAGATAATGTTTCTACACAACAACGGAACAAAATAATAGTTACTAAGTTCCAAAATAAATCCTGAAGGGAGACGTAGAGGCGTAATGCCGACGGCTTGAGCGGCGATCCCAGCGTCGTTCCCGACACCCATCACGACTTCATTCTTTGCCAGTTTGCGCACCTTCTGGAGCCCGTGTATCGAGTTGCAAATGTGAGCAACCGATCCGGTATCAAATACCCAAGACTTAGAACTTTTGCTAGCAAGAAAAACGTCAATGACATTAACTTGTATAACAATTATACCTTTTCCGGTTTTCCCAGACTTCTTATCTTCCAGATACTTCTTGCAGTTTCTCTTCCAGTGTCCTGTGCCCTGGAAGTAGAAGCACTCAGTTTCATTCTTGGCTCCGCCCTTAGATTTGCTTTGGAAGCCGGTCTTACCGGCGCCCTTGCCCTTCTTTGGCTTGCCTTTCTTTTTTAAACTGGCTGTTTTATTCACAGGCAACACTTGCTTGCAATTTTTCTGCAGTCCTCCTTCAACAATTTTCAGCATGGCAAGCACCTCATTTGTTGTTTTGTCCATCCCATTCATGTTGTAGTTCATGATAAAACCGCCATAAGACGGGGGGAGTGAACCTAGCAAAAAGTCCATAACATGCTCTTCTGGAAGTGGGAATTCCAGGATTTTAAGCCTTTCAGCGTAGCCAATCATATTGACTACGTGCTCGCCAACTGAACTGCCCTCAGCCATCTTGGTCTCCGCCATCATTTTCATGATGTCAAAACGTTCAGACCGTGGATTGAACTTGTAAAGAGCATCTAGATCCTTGATCATATCAAAGGAGTTATGGAATTCAAAACATTTTTGAAGCTCTGAACTCATGCAAGATAGCACGAGGCATTGCACTAAGTTGTAATCATCATCCTTAGTGGCCCATATATTTTGTATGTCTGCCGCGGCTGTTGCCGCTGGTTTAGGAGGAAGAGGTCCGTCAAGCACGTACACTTTCTTAGCACCCCGGAGGACAATCCTCAGGGTATGGACCCAGTCCACATAGTTGTTTCCATTCGCAGCTAACTTCTCTTTCTCTAACATAGGGCCTAAGTTGAACGTGGTGTTGCGAGCCATTTGATCTACAACGGAAAACACAAGTTCACTTAGACTTTGTTCATAATGATTTTTGGCACTAGTGAATAAACAATTTTTATTCTAAGGTGCACTCCCACTCAAATCAATATCTCTCATAATTGATTGTGAGTGATGCAAGACCCAACTTTCAATTCAGCGTCAAGGATGTAACCATCTCAAGTGACGAGAATTTCAATTGGTAGGCCAACTTGCCAATCACATCTCTATGTGACTCTTGTTCATCTTTTGATGCGTGTGTTCCGAGCTCATGACTTTCATGCCTGAACGTCAAGACAACCAAGTGATCTCGCTACGAGGTCTCAACTCACCCGCCTAACACTTTTCTAATCGTTCATACCCATGTAACCATGTGATACCCCGAAGAGATAGGTGTTGTGACGGTGCTACACTTGGGAGAACACTAACTACTTGATATTTTTAGTGAGAGATCACCCTAATAAAAAAGCAACTACCGCGCAATTAAGAAGAGTGCATCAAGAGGGATAAACATCTCAGGCAATTCATAATAGCATGATATGGTATAGCCCTCTCTGACGGAGAAGTCAAGTATTTCTTCGTCTTCGGCATTCGCGTCGGTGTTCACCTTTGCGAAGATTGCCACCATCTTGTCGATGCACCAGATAATATTGCTATCTCTATAGCTAATAAAATAAGTGCATTACATAAGGTTGACACGCAGGTCATTAAAGTGCAATCATATGGCTCCAGCCATCATGCCGAATCATGACACGCAGGTCATGTTAATTACATCATATAGCCATCTCATACATAATCAAATTGAATATGAGCATTGTTATACCACATCATGTGCCAACCATCCTGCAAAACCAAGTTAGACGCCTCTAATCGGTTTATACAAATTTTATTTTACGTGGCTTCTAAGGTTTTGACTCAAACCGCAGCTACCAACGTTTATCATCAAGTATGATAATTCAAGTTGCTAGATTAACTTTCCAGGGTGTATGAAACACGAGATAATAAAATCTCAAGCCCCATACTAAACTTTGTCATAGGTGTGACCCCTGTGCAGATCATATCTGCATTGCCCTTTCGTCTGTGAAACATCCATCTTTTGTTTAACTATGGTGGAACCCAAAGAACTGTTAGCACTTTATTGATCTGTCAATCAGCATACTCAGGAGCAGCATGAAAGGATTGCAGATTTCTAGAACTTTGTAAGATTACACCATTCCGTCAAGATCAGGACTATGCAAATTCACGGGAAGCAGCAGGAACATCGGGTAACATATTTCATCTGCTACCTGCACAAATAATTTCCAGCAATAGATCTCATCTACTACAAAATTATACTATGCAATACCCATACATCTCATGTATTCTAGATCATAACAAGCATCTACTCATAGCCTGGCTCTTGATGCCACTGTTGGGGAACGCGACAAAAAATAAAAATTTCCGGTATAGCGAGCACGCCCAGGACCACTATGGAGACTGCGTACAAGGTTTGATCTGATCCGTACCGACTCGGAGCACAGCGGAAGAAGAGTTGGTGGAGATCGTTGGTGCATATCCCCGCAGCTAGGATTTTACAACCTCCCAACCGCGAGGATGTACTCCCTCGTCGGGCAGCCCTTCGGGAGGCAGTCGGACAGTCCCCCGGACGATGTCACGGAAAACCCTTTGGGAGGACCCTCGAAACTCGAACGGAGACTCGGACAGCCCTACGGGAGGACACACGAATAGCCCCTCGGGAAAAAGATCAAAACTACGACCTCTCTACGGGGTTGCACACATACGGTGTCATCTATCTGGTAGGGCTTCACCGTCCAGAACTAGTTCCTGCCGGAACCCAGACAGCATTTCGGCTCTACGAAAGACTCTTTTCGTGGGAGGCAGAGAGAGAGATTGCAAAGCAAAGCATGTGTATGAGAGCACAAGGATGAAGATATGGCATCTCACATCTCCTCTATTTATAGGAAAACCAAGGGGTAGGGTTGGGACTTGAAAAAACCAAACTACCCCCACTTTATGTCACACATAAAAATAATAAGAAGGAAAAGGGGTGCCATGTGGAGCTCCATGGAGGAGCTCCACCCTTGGCCGGCCAAACCTTGGGGGGCCATGAGGAGCTACCTTGCTCCCCAATCCCTTGTAGAAGCCTTTTTGGAAATATCCAAAAAGGTGCTTTTCCATAAATATCCAAAAAGCACTTTCACTATTCACGATGACATTTTTCAGCGTCCGATCGAACTGAAAATATTTATGTGGGCTTATAACAATTCCGGTACCCCACTAAAATAATTTTTAATGCGATCCAGAACAATTCTGGAATAGTGATTTTCATGTGCGAAAAGCATCTGAAGCGGTTCCGGCAGCTCCGGAACATTTCTGGTTTTTCTGTCGGAAAATTCCTAGAAGTTTCCAGAATGATTCTGGCACCCTCCAAGAATTATCAGGCATGTGCCAAAACCAATTTGACTTAATGGTATCCCTTGAAACTACTTTTTAGTTTTACCAAAACTGTTCCGGTGTTCTGTCTGCGGAACTTTTCCGTTGTCGGAAACTTTTCGGTGATTTTCTCTCAAACTCCCTGTCTAGTATTCAACAGATAGATGACCATTAAGCGTGTGACCCTATAGGTTCGGTGAAGCATAGACATGACATTGAACCCCTTCCGATCAATGATCAACATCGGAGCCGTGGACACCCATATTGACCCCTATACCCACACGAATGAATATTCGAGTGAACCTCTAGTTGCCGTGAGCTATTCCTGTTGCTACGCGATATGTTACAATTACCCGAGGTGAGACATGTAGGCATCCTTGTGGATCAACAACTTGTCCACTATGCCAGTTACCTCGTTGCAGGTATTGTTCTGTTTTCTCGTTCCCATGTTCCGGCATCCCCGTGATCAAATCACAAAGTGTCTGGCCAGACGATGATGGACACCATAACACCGAGAGGGCCCAGAGATATCTCTCCATCGTCGGAGGAGCAAATCCCAATCTTGAGCTATCAAGTTACTTGACATACTTTTCCATGAAACTGTAAGCCGCCATAATAGCCACCCATTTACGGATGACGTTTAACAAACCCCAAAGTTCATGAAGCAAGCATGAAGAAACTCAATACTCTCATGGTCTAAGGAATTATGCAAACGTTAACCATCTATGTGTTATTAACCATTAACTTGTGACAAATGTATCTCATAGCATAACATCAATTCGGATCGATTCAACGTGAGTGTTCTACCAACATCGTGCCCTCAAAATTGTCGGCATAGCCATGCCCATGACCAGGAAAACAGGATCATCATGCAATACTTGAGCCAGTCTTAGAGGCTTGACTAGGAATTCAATTTACTGTTTATTATACCACACGTGCACATGAGTTTCCCTCCAAGCCTCGAGGTTGTTGTAGTCTCGAGAATCATTGCAGTTATAGCATGGAACATAACCTTTAATTACAAACTTGGAGATACAAAATAACTGTTATTACTGCCTCTAGGGCATATCTCCTACAATACGGTGATCACCAAGCTAGGCCAAAATCCTAAGCTTGGGGCATACGTATTTCTCACCAACCTTATATTCATGTTCACACTTCATATCAGTTGTCGGTGTTCGACATTTTTCATTGTATATCCATGTTAGATTTATTTTCCGCTTTCTTCTCGTGTGTTTGAAAAACTTTGAAAATCCAAAAATAGTTCTAGTTTATTTTTGGTTGTTCTTTGTCGTTTAATTAGTTTGTATTATTACAATAAAAACCCCAAAATATTTCCTTTGCATGTTGGGAGCTTTCCCACGTAAATAGGTTTTCTCGTTTTTGTTCTTCCTTTGCTTATTTGCTTTCCTCAAGAAGAAAAAACAAAAAATCCAAAAATATTCAGTGTGTTTCTCTGAATTTATTTCTTTTTGTCGAGTCGTCTAAAGGAGAAGACTATTATTAAAATGTTGAGTGGCTCTGATATGCATTAATGTTGACCTAATGAAGAGCCAATATTACCTTGTCTTCTCCTTTGTATAATTTTTTCACAGATTCCAGCTTAGTCCCCAACACACTTGCACTATTACTATCATCACATCATTCGATCATGCAAGTGAAAGGCAATAATGACGATATTTAATGAAGTGATAGTGGTAAAGAAAGCTGGTAGGAACTCTTCTTGTTTTCCATTTTGGAATTATGTTTAGCTCGTTTGATCTTGATTAGTGTATCATGAGTACACATGTTTGCGATGATGATTAGAGATTATAGTTTCTCATGCCATGCTTAAATGTCTAGGATTTAATAATGATTTGTCTCATGTGTCAACATGCATTAAAATGCTTGTGATGTGGTATGGTAGTATGGTATCCTCCTTTGAGTAATTCGAGCGGTCTGACTTGGCCCATGTGAAAACATGTAGTTGATTCAAAACCAATGTAGCCTTCATGATGTTTAAATTCAGAGTGTTTATATCCAACTCATGCCAGTGTTCAATATTAATTATTTTCAATACATGATTATGATCGTTTTCGCTCTCTAGCTGGTCGCCTCTCAATCTGTTGCTAGGCTTCAATTGTACTAACCGGGAATGTTGCTTGTGCATCCAAAATCCTTAAACCCAAGTTGTTCCACATGAGTCCATCATATCTACCTATATATGGTATTACCCTGCCATTCCAAGTAAATTTGCATGTGCCACCTCAAAATATTAAAATAAACATCTGTTTTGTGTGCTCATACCGCTCATCGAGCGATGGTGCGGTCAGTATCTTCTGTGCTAAGTGGTTTATTCTCAAGATCGACATTTATTCGCTTGTCATTGCATGAGGGAGGCTGGTAAAAAGGATGCCCAGTCCTGCAAAATCAAAAATAATTAAACAAAACTCCTGGGACAGTTGAAATGTTGGAGGGCATCCGTGGATTCAGTTAGCCATGGTTTGTGTATGTATGGTGGATGGGAGTAAATTTACAATTCCGCTTGGGAACCGCCAATAATGTGTTTAGCATGGAAGATATTGAAATATTTTGTCGTGATGTTGACAGGAAAAATGCACCACCCAAAATTAATGTCTCAACTCTATTTTAAACCTTGACCTTTGGCACCTCTGCAAATTAATGCTTCCCTCTGCGAAGGACTTTCTATTTACTTTAATTTTATTTCCAAGTCAGCATTTCTTACTAAAAGCACCATACCGGAGAGCACTATTGTCATTCTTATGCATTGAGTCTAGTTGATGTTGGATGTGAGCATGAGTGGATCTTTTCTACCTTGAAATATAATGTTTAGTCGGTACTTGAACCTCCGAGGTGATCTACATTTATGTTGTGTGGTCTCATAAAGGGCTAGGGATATACCATGTCATAATATTATAGCATGATTGTTTTAACGAAATGTTGGCATGTGAGACATTATATTATTGCTCTCTAGTTGGTTATGTTATTATCATGAGTGAATATAATAGCTAAGTGTTATCATCGACATGGTTATTTATGATTTATGCTAAAAACCTAAAGAATAGCTAAGCATAGTATAACGACAAGAATAAAGGATTTTGTAAAAGTTTTGTTTATCACTTTTAGTTTATCAATTGAATAGCTTGAGAACAAGCAATGAGTTAGTATGGGAGGAGTTGATACATCTCAAACGTATCTACTTTTCTGAACACTTATGCTCCTGTTTTGGACCCTAATTTGCATGATTTGAATGAAACTTACCCGGACTGGCATTGTCTTCAGCAAAACTACCATGGTGTTATTTTTGTACAGAAATAAAAGTTCTCGAAATTGAACGAAACTTTTTGTGGTTTTTTGCTGGAATATATGAAGAATTATGGAGTGAATACCTGCCAAAGGGGGGCAACCTGTGGGCCACAAGCCAATAGGGCACGCTCACCCTGCTCGGCACGCCCTGATAGCTTGTGAGGACCATGTGGATCCTCCGATTCCAGTCCTATGAATTCACAATTACAGAGAAAAAATTAAGAGAGAAGATTTCATAGCATTTCATGAAACAGATCTACCATCACCTCCTGTTCTTCCTCGGGAGGGCTAATTTGGAGTCCGTTTGGGGCTCTAGGGAGTGGAAATCATCGCTGTCATCATCACCAACCCTTCTGCATTAATAATTCCATGATTTTCACCATAGTGACTGAGTAATTCCTTTGTAGGCTTGCTAGACGGTGATGGGTGTGGATGAGATTGATCATGTAATCGAGTTATTTTGATAGGGCTTGATCCCTAGTATCCACTATGTTATGAGATAAATGTTGATATGACTTTGTTATTCTTAATGCTTGTCACTAGGGCCCGAGTGCCATGACTTCAGATCTGAACCTATTATGTTTTCATAAATATGAGAGTCTTTTAGATCCTATCTTGCAAGTCATATGCACCTATTACATGTCATGATCCGCATACTCAAATGTGACAATAATTGAGATTCTTTCCGGTGATTGTCGTAGTTTGAGGACTTCATGTATTCACTAAGTGTTAATGCTTTGTTCTGGTTCTCTATTAAAAGGAGGCCCTAATATCCCTTAGTTTCTTATGGACTCCCATAGTTTCCTTTGTGCTACTTAAAAATCTTGTCTTTCTTTGATATGTGTACAATTTGATCAAAGGAGTCATCGAGAGTACTGGACAGTATTTTTACAACTTCTTTATCTATAATGTATTCAATACCTTGTTGTCATAGATGTGTCATGATACTACTCAGACGTTCCATGATTTCAATTATGCTTTCTCTTCGGAGACTTTTGAAGTGATTGAACATGACTCGAAGCATTTCAGTGTGATTTTTGGCTCTAGCCACTCGTACGTAATGATAGTCCTTGATTGCATCCCAAATTTGCTTTATCGTTTCTAGCTTTCGAACTCGAATGCAAATATCTCTAGAGATCTTGTCACAGATGATGTCTTTTGCTTGAGCATCTAGTTGAACATTCTGGATGTCTTTGAGGGTTGGCTTTTCTGGATTACCAGTGACATATCCGTTTTCCACCATTTGCCACATCTCAAAGCTTTTGGCTTGAATATTTATTCTCATTTGATTCTGCCATTGGAGATAGTCATCCATCAGAAATTGGAATCCTATCAGAGTGCTTGGATCCAGATGTGTGCAACATACCCAACTCCAAGGTTGTTAGACCTTAATGAGCAGGATCAAGGAGTACCTTGATCCGATACCAATTGTAGGAATCAAGAGTATCGACAAGAGGTGGGTGAATGGGAGATTCAAAATTTCTTTCAAAACTTTGAATAAACCAAGTTCACAACAACGGATAATAAATAGCAAGTAGATCTTTGATATCAATTGATATATAAATGCTATAGAGATATAATTTAGATTGGGTGTCAAGCAAATTATTCGAGGAAAATCTTGATTACACCCTTAGCATAGCTACCAATTGCATTCACATATAAGATAGAGGCACACCAGTAGAGTATCTCTGCCAACGAATAGGGTGATGGAAAATTCGAAGGAAATACAAAACAGATACATATTAACATATATCTAGAAGGGAGCAAGAAAAAATCAACTAGATCGAATAGATATGATGATAAAGCAACAAGATAAAACTTGAGTAGAGTGAATGGACTAGTGGTGCTCGATGGCGATAGTTGATTTGGTAGACAAGTTCACTCTTCTGCAAAAGAGCTAAGTTAGGTTGGAGGGACTTGTGATTTAACACAGGAGCAAAACTCCCTCCACCCTATCCTCCCTAAACTCGAAGCCGACCAGACTCTAGTTGATTTCACTCAAGGTAGATACTTTTCGGCAATCTCCAAACCTTCTATTGATTTAGTATTTGGTGACCACAACTACTCTTGGTCACTTCGCAAACAAAATTCACTCTTCGTTCATGAAGACTAAATTGGAGACGACAATTAATCTTTGTCACGCAATGCAACGCCCGTCCGTCTAGAGAGTGTGGAGCTCTCAAGAGTAACAGGCACAACAACACTTACTCAAATCTACTGTTATGCTCAACCACCGTCTAAGTTTTGGCTCTTGATTTTCTCTCGGTGGATTTTGAGCTCAAATATCTCGGAGAGGGGAAACTCAATAAATATTCTCAGAAATCTTAAGCAGAGCAACCAACGGACAATGTTGGAGCGGGGTGGTTATTTATAGTCCTGGCCTTCCCTGAAGGGAAATGACCAAATTGGACATGAGGATCGAATGCCATGATTCCAACGGTCGGATATTGAGATAACTCCTAAGTCCGAAATATGGATCCTAGAGCGCCAAAGAACAACATCTTCTGATGGCAAGTAATCATCCAAATCATAAAGAAATTTCTCTTGATATCTCATAGGTTTAGGTTAAGCATCACAACGAGCCTAAGTTTCAAGAACTTGTACCCCTCTTAATAGAACAATTTTCCTATGACTCAAATAAGAGAACAATGACAACAAAAAAAATTATATGTTTTCGCTTGGTCTTCAAAAATTTCTCAACTACAGTCATTTTGTTCGAACACATCGAACCGGTTGCTTTGCTTCAACAATATTTTTAAGGGGGCAAATCTTTCATCGTGATATTGTCGTCAATACTTCATCTCGAAATATGCCCCATTCTATGTTTTCGCTTCGTCTACAAAAATTTCTCAACTATAGTCTTTGGTGAAGTTCCTTGAACTAGACACTGAATCCAGCATTCTCCTTGGGCTTGCATGAACTATTCCTCTCTGTGTGCACTGGCAAACAAATCAATCCATGCTTGTTTCTGGCAACAATCTAAAAAACATAAAAGGGCAAATCATTCCACCAACATAGCCTCATTCAAATCAGCTCGGGTGACCATAGTCGAGTCCACAGACACAAGTGTCCTCCTCCCAAACCCCAAATTTAACCATACTCTTTAGGTGGTAAAGCCCTTAATAAAGAGATGAGTCTATGGTACCAATTGAAAAGATTGATACGGTCGACTAGAGGGGAGTGAATAGGCATCTAACAAATTTCAACTTCTTTTAACAAAATTAAGGCTCAACACCTCCTTTGGGAAGTTACGTATTGGTTCAAGAGGTGTGGAGGCACAATGCTCCCCAAGATGTCACTAGGACCACCTTATTCGCCTACGCCCTCGCGCAATGTAAGATGTCCTGATTCCACTAGCCACGCCCATGAAGGCAGTGACCGAACCTTTACAAACAAAGTTGGTTCTCTCTCCAAAACTTAATTGGAGGCTCCTAACACCAACACGAAGCTTCACCACAATGGAATGTGGCTCCAAGGTGACCTCTTCCATCTAGGGTACCCAAACACCCAAGAGTAATAAGATCTACATGATATGTATGGGGGATTCAATTCTCCTTTGGTGGAAGTGTAGATCTAGGCCTCCTCCCTCAATCCCTAGAAAATGAACAAGTTTGGTTGGCTAGGAAAGGAGACAAGGCAAGTTGGATCTTGAGCAACAATGGAGCAAAACCTGGCGGAAGACGTAAGTCTTTGTGTAGAAGAAGACTCACCATATATAGTGGGGAGGTGGATCCAACTGTTATGTTATGTAAATGCTAAAGCGGTGCTAGTTCTTGATGGAGTGGTAGTACCGCTAAACACGGGGGAGTAACACAGGCCCACCGAGGACCAGCACGGAACTGGCATGGTAGTAGTGTCAAAGTGGTACTACCGGATCAAAAACCGGTACTACCGCAAATTATAGGTGGGTAACACAGACTCCCATATAGTAGTATGCGTGTCACAAGAGCAGAAGTAACACACCAACGGTGCTACCGTAAGAACCAAAGGTACTACCGCCAACTACCAAAGGGCAACAAAAACCCTCACCATAGTATGTGTGGCACACCAGCAGAAGTACCACACTAGTGGTACTACTGTGTGTCCAGCACTACAACTGTAAGTTACCAGAGGGCAACAAAGACCCTTATGATAGTAGACACGATAGAACCATGGAAGTATCTCCCAAGAGGGTCTATTGTAGATACCAGCAGTACTATCGCTTAGTAAATAGTAGCAAAGCCAAAACACAACAGAAGGAATGCTCCAAAGTTGGGGAATGTATTGTAGGTGCATATAAGTACATGCATGTTTAATCCACACATACCTTCCAATGCGGACCCCCTCTTAATAGTACAGATTCCCTACGACTCAAAACAGAAGAAAAAAACGACGGAAAACTCATCTTCGCTCTTTTCCTAACAGAGGGGAATCAAACTGTCTTGTGCCATCGATATGAATATCTAGAATGCTCAATGCACATGGTTAGTCTATAAAACAAATTTTCATCAACACCAAAACCAATCAGAGAGAGACATGCCCTTTCAATTGGTAAGCATGGTCCAAGTGCTTTTTGTGCTCCTAATTTAAGAATCTTAGTTGTGCCTTGCATGGTGATGAACTTTTAATATGGGTGATGTGATTGCACGTTGTCTAGGTAGAAATATGGGTGTTGGTGATTTGTATGGTGGAATTTATGCTTCTCGTATAGCTGATCATCTTAGAGTGTCCATTAAATCCAATGATCATGGATTGCGTGCTAGTTTCCTTGATTTTGATGCTATGCAACATTAAAAATTTATTGCAAGGGGAATAATATCAACACATGATAATCTTTGATATGTATGATGTTGTTTCTATTACCTTGCCTACCCCTACTTTATTTGATTATCAGCCAAACATAGATACTATGTCATAGAGGAAGCTAGGGCACAACAAGCAGCAGAGGAAGCTTGATGAGGACATAACTACCTTGGATACGACAAAAAATATAGCATACATGCATCTTTGTGAGGTGATTTATTATAAGAAGTATGCAATGATTAATTTATGTTATCTAGAACAAAAATACTTTGCCTATTTTTATATCATGCCTAAATGCAGAAGTGTTGAACACTTGTACAGCCACGTGTGAACACAAAGGAAAAGGAAATGATTAGATGTTATACAAGAAGTCCTATCATGTCAAGGAAATGATTAGGTGTTGTTCAAGAAGTTATCTCACATCAATTTTGGCTCAAGAGAAGATAGAGATCAAGTTCCCCATGATCTGGACTCAGATTCGGACTGCACAGACATACCTGACTCAAAACGCCAACAATGTTTGCATCTCGACTCCGAATTGTGTGGTTCTTTTTTTGTTGAAAAGTTTATTTTATGTAATTCCCAACACAACTAGAAAAACTTCAAATACCTTCTGAGTGAGGATACACAACCAAAACAAGGTGATTGTCATGGGAACGAGCCTGTCAGTAGATGGTAGGGGTACATAAGGAGAGGGCAGAGTCCTAGCTGCGGCGAGGGTGTACACACGAATGTATGAGTTTAGGCCCCTCTCATGGAGGTAACAGCCCTACGTCTCAATGCTCGGGAGCTTATGTCGTGTGGAATATATAGATTACCATGGTTGCGAACCTTTGTGCAGGAGGGGATGGGAGGCTTATATAGAGTTCACTGCCCCTCGTAATTACCCAGCATCTAAGGGTCCGATCATGGGGTTAAAGTCTGCCGTTACTGGTAACGTACATAATAAAAGCTATTAATGACGATTGAACCAACGTCTGCCCGTTGGGCTCTTGATGATGGCTCCTGGTCTTCTGGCATCAAGTGAGAATGAGGTCTTTCGAGTGACACGCTACTGCCGAGTTAAGGAAGGAGTCTCCGAGTTGATATCCTGTCGAGTGACTTTGAACGTCTCCTGGAATCCAGTCGGAAGTTTATGCTTGATCTTCAAGTCCTCCAATGTAGTGTCCTTAGGTAGGGTATGTAGGTCTTGCATAGGACCCTACCCTAGGTACATGTCCTCGTCATTAGCCCCCGAATGGATCGGGGTTCGAGTGGTGAAATGGGGGTATCAATACCAATCTCAAATTAAGGCATCAAATCTTCTGAATGATATTCAGGGCTTCGACGAAACTTGCGTCGATTGAACTCTGAGTATTGGCATCAATTCAGGATCAACACGCCCAATCTTCTGAATGATATTCGGGGCTTCGACAAAACTTGCATTGATTGAACTCTGAGTATTGACGTCAATTCAGGATCAACACGCCGAATCTTCCGAATGATATTTGGGGCTTCAACGAAACTTGCGTCGATTGAATTCTTCTCCATTCGCCCGGATCCATTTAGCCTTGAAAGTGTCCGAGTGGATGTTCAATGCCTATTTTGCTCCGAGTGAACTGAAAGCATCTTTGGATGTGACAGGTCGGTCTGTCAGACCCGGATTTTGCGGGATAAAATTTGGGTAGTGCGTGCACGTGGGATGATGACACCATGATCAGGGCAAGTGGGAGCATGATGCCTCGATCTCCACGCCGGTCATTTTGCCACGTACCGGACACAGACTGCGGCTTGCGTGTGTGGTGATCTTGCGGGTCCACCAGTCAGCGAGGCACTCGGCAGGATATAAATCTCGGAGCGTTGTGGTTCGCACAGTACTATTACCCAAACTTCCTCTCTTCCTCCGCCTCCCCTGTCTCCAGCGCCTCATCTTGTTCTCCTCCGACGAGAGCCGCGACGGTGATGACAAAGGGTACCACGGAGAAGCTGCAGCGAGCTAAGAAGGGGGCGACGAAGTTCAAGGGCAAGAGGCCCTCGACTTCTCGGTTCACCATGCCGACGGGATGGATGCAAGGGGACTTTCTCCCCTACGTAGTCACTCGTGAGGACATGGAGGGCCTTGTCACTGACGGGCTTGTGGCGGACGGCGCTTGGAGGCTGCCGGAGGGAGAGCGCGAGCCAGAGCCGCGCGACGGGGAGCAGGTCCTCCTTCTCTCCCATGTTGAAAGAGGTTTCTCTATGCCACCCCACCCTTCTTTAGAGGGTTCTTGAATTTCTTCGGTGCCCAACTGCACCTTCTCTCACCGAATAGTATTGCATACTTGTCGGCCTTCATTACTTTGTGTGAGTGTTTTCTAGGCTGCTCTCCCCATTGGGGGCTGTTCAAGCACATCTTTACGGTCAGATCCCAGACAGTGAAGAAAGCTCTCCCTGCTGATGGGAAGACTCATGTGCTTCAGTTGTGTGGGGGTTTAGGACTTCAGTAAAGAGCTCGTAGTTCCTTCCCTGCCATGACTTTTCCTGAGTCTGTTAGAGGCTAGCAGTTGACTTGGTTCTACTGCAAAGATACAACATCACCCAACATGTCGACTGGCCTTCCCCCCTATACACCTGACTATCCAGCTATCCCCAAGTCTCTAAGGGAGACTGAAGAGGATCATGTCCAAGTGGGAATCTTGGTTGAAGTTGTCGTACAACTGATCCGGGGTGGAGTGACTGGCATGGATCTGTTGGAGACGTTTCTCAGTCGATGTATTCAGCCGCTCCAAGCCAGAGATCACACCATGTGGCACTATGCGGGCCCTGAGGACTCGACCAAGGCGCATCCAGAAGAGGTTCCACAAAACATTGTCGAGCAGTGGCTTCGCAGCATCACTAGAGCATGAGACAACCCTTTGGGAGCCAAGAGGATCTGACCTTACTCGGCCGAAAACCCGCCAAAGAATTTGGTGAGTTGTGCAGCGTCGACTGATGTACTTGTATTGTCGAATGATACATTGACTTATGAACTAACTTCTTTACTTGAACCATGCAGGAGTAGACGCACATGCACTCGCCTGTTCCCAGAGGGAACCATGCTGAGGATGGCATAGTGAGAAAGGATGGCAACATGGACGGTGATGATCCCTCTGACTCCAAGGATGAATACACAGACTCTGACGAAGAGGAAGAAGTCGAGTCACCTCCTCGAAGCAAAGGCCGCACCAAGTCTCGCCAGGATCCGACAGCTGTTGAGGCCAGGGCTCCGGGCCCTAGTGAGAAGAACCTGAAGCGGAGTCGCCCTTCAACTGTTGAGTCGAGTGAGAGGCTGGCCAAGAAGCTCAAGAAAATCACGACCAAACCTCGCAAGGCTCTGCCTCGCATGAGGATGGTTGTGCCTATGATCTCCATGTAAGTATTTATTTTCGAATTCTTTCTGTCAACTATGACCTTGAGTTGTAGCTAACCGAGTGATGTTCAATCCGTCAGAGCTGCTAAGTCCGTAACCTCACCTCAACGAGACGGAGGAGAGGCGATGGACATTGACACCGCTGACGCTGCCACTTCTCATAGAGGTAGATAAGTTCCTGATTCATCCGAATGGGATTCGTCACTTGCAAAACTTAACACTATCGATTGACATTGCAGAGATCATCCAGCTGGAAGACGATGAGGAACACCTAGACACTTCGCGCATCCGCACCCGAAGAGCTTCATCAGTGCAGACGCTTCAGCGTTCGACTACAGAACCCTCCCAAGGGATGGGTGACTCGACGCAAATCAGGTCTGAACCTGCAGTACCTCTGTCGAGTGCCCCTCTAGCTATCTCGATCATCATGACATCAACTCCAAGCGGACCTACTCAGACTGCTTCAGCTGCCCCAGCAACTACGCCGATCCTACGCATGATGGCTTTCTCTCTCCATCGCTTCCCGGAAGATCAGACTGGAGCTGTGAAGGAGGCTATGATCCAGGCGGAGCAGATAATGCTGTGAACCAAAGAGGCGTACGAGGCCAGCAAGCTGGCTTACGATGTCAGCGCGGCCCTTCGCACCAATGTCCGAGTAAGTTCGATTGTAAGTACATTTCTGATTGAATTCCTGTCTTTTCTTGACTGTACACCAAGTGGGTGCTTATTGTCCACTCGTAGAGTGTTTGAAATTTCTCTACTCTAATAAGTCAGGTCTTAGTCGAGTAGGATTTGGATCGATAGCAGGCGTGGTTCTAGAGTCACTCGACATGTCGAGTGCATTTTTTTTCCGACGAGTTACTCGATGGATCGAGAGTTAACCGTCTCAGTGGGGTCACCCTAAGTGCACCCACTGGGTGTAGTCCCCGAGACCACTGTCGAGTGCTTGCATCGGCAGGGGTCTTAGATCTTGTCGTTTCCAACACTCCGTAGTTACGCAGTAGGTTTCATGGATATTATTGATAAACCATGATATGACGCTACATAAGGATAGATTGAACTTCACAGAGTGATGGATATTCCAATGATGGATGTTTCTGCCGCTTGACTGATCGAGAGTTGGCAGATCCAGTGAGGGCATGCTAAGTGCACCCATTGGGTGTAGTCCCCGAGAGCGTTGTCGAGTGCTTGCACTGGCAAGGGTCTTAGAGTTTATTAGTATACGGGATACATTTCGCCTTGGATCACGCTACTCCGAAGCTACCTTGTAGGTCTCATGGATATTATTGACAAACCATGATATGACACTACATAAAGATAGATTGAAATTCACAGAGCAGGGAGGCGCATCACTCGACGGGTCGAGTGACGGGTTGATGTTCTGATAGGGTTGACCTTGTCAAATGTTTTAATAACCAGTGGGGGCATGCTAAGTGCACCCACTAGGTGTAGTCCCCGAGGCTACTGTTAATCGCAGACGATAAGCAATAGTCTTGAAAACTTGTCGTACGCGGAGTACTGGAGTCACTCGACATGTTGAGTGCATTTTTTTTGACGAGTTACATGACAGGTCGAGTGTTAACCGTCTCAGTGGGGGCACTCTAAGTGCACCCATTGGGTGTAGTCCTCGAGACCGTTGTCGAGTGCTTGCACTGGCAGGGGTCTTAATAGAGATAGCTTTGAATTTGTTTACGGCGCGCGAAGCGCCAGGGCCACTCGACATGTCGAGTGGACTTTTTTGCTTGAATTCTTCTTCCCCTAGACATGGTCTTCATGGACATCATAGGTCGACCAATATATGATGTTGTTCCAAGGTTGTAAGACAGTCATTCGACCGTGCTCATAGACTAGTCTACCGTCCTTGGCATTACTTGCCGATTGAATCTCTCTTTTTTTTGTTTCAGAGGGCTTGTGAACTTGGGACGCAGTACAAAGATCTTGAAGATGAAAGGAACCAGTTGCATGTGGATATGGAAGCCTCCAACAACGCTCTGGAGCGAGCGTGTGCTGAGCTGAAGTCTCTGGGACGTAACTACTGTCAACTGCTTGCATTCCCATCTTCACTTTTCATGTTTTGAACCGAGTGCTCTCACTCGAACAGACGTGCGCAATTAAAACCGTCGACTCCAAGCGCGACTCAATAATGTTGTTTCTTTACATTCCATGAAGAAGGCACTAGAGGAGAAGGACAAAACACTCGCCGATGCCCAAGGGTGGCTAGGGACAAGACCGAAGCTGCAGATCGGAAGCTGGCGGCCACCAAGAAGCTACAGGAGGAGAACACAAAGCTGAAGCAGGACCGCGCGGACCTCGTCTAAAGGGCCGAGCAGCTGAACAAAAGGAGCAATGGCCTGGAGAACCACTTGGGCGAATTCTCAAGGAAGATGTATATTCTGCTTGATGGTGAGTGTTTCTTGTCGACTGAAGTTTGTAAAATCTTTGAGGGTCATAGCTCACCGATTGTCCTCCCATTCCCCACTCTTCAACAGAATTGTACGAAGACTTCAAGAAGGAGATAGAGGAGGTTAAGCCCAATCTAGATCCCACCAAGTCACCTGTCGTAGACGCGGTGGCCATGAACATGCTCCGACTCAATTTCTGGCTCCAGGGCATCCAGGCATATCTTGTCCGATTGAAGTTTGCAATGGAGAGAATCGACAAGGAGCTATGGCCTAAGGACACCATTCAGCTTGACCTCAACTCGATGATGGCTCGCCTGGACGAACTTCCAAGTCGAGTGCATGCCTGGAAGAAATTTGTTGCTCGTTGCGGGGCCGACGTGGCCTTATCACTTGTCAGGGGGCATTGTAGGTATGTGAGGGAGGAGAAGTTGAAGGAGCTCCAGGTGGTTGACATGAAGAAACTCCAGTTTGAGGACTTCATGGAAACCTTCATTGAAGCATCCACCAGAATCGCTGACGGCATCGACCTGGACACTTTTGTCGAGCTAGCCAGCCTGTCAGATGCTTGAAAAACTTGGTCTTTGGAAGAAAAACTTTTATTCGCCTCGGTATGCCGAGTGGAACCCTTAAAACTTCATTCGGGCCTTAGGCCTGAGCATGCTTGCTTCTTTACGAAACGTTTATCCGTGATTTACCCTTTGGATTATATTCGCACTTTGCTTTCAATCGTTTGTTCAACTGAGTTTGTGTTTAGGCTTAGGAGAAAACGTGTTCGCCGCTAAGCCTCCGAGTGTGAGGATTGCTCACTACTCGACAGGGGTTTTAACTTAGGCAAAACGTGTTCACAGCTAAGTCCCCGAGTGTGAGGATTGCTCGCCACTCGGAGTAGTTTAGAACTTAGGCGAAACACGTTCGCAGTTAAGCCCACGAGTGTGAGGATTGCTCATCACTCAGAGTAGTTTATAACTTAGGCGAAACGTGTTTGCAGCTAAGCCCCCGAGTGTGAGGTTTGGTCATCATTCGGGGTAATTTAGAACTTAGGCGAAACGCGTTCGTAGCTAAGCCCCCGAGTGTGAGGATTCCTCATCACTCATAGTAGTTTATAACTTAGGAAAAACGTGTTCGCAGCTAAGCCCTCGAGTGTGAGGATTGCTCATCACTAGGAGTAGTTTATAACTTAGGTGAAACGTGTTCGCATCTAAGCCCCCGAGTGTGAGGTTTGCTCATCATTCAGCATAATTTAGAACTTAGGCAAAACGCGTTCGCAACTAAGCCCCCGAGTATGAGGATTTCTCATCACTCAGAGTAGTTTATAACTTAGGCGAAACGTGTTCGCAGCTAAGCCCCCGAGTGTGAGGATTGCTCATCACTCGGAGTTATTTTTGAACTTAGGCGAATGTTGATTCGCAGCTAAGCGGTCGAGTGCATGGATTGCTATCCACCCGACGGGGTATTTAACTTAGGCGAAACATGTTCGCAGCTAAGCCCCCCCAGTGTGAGGATTGCTCATCACTCGGAGTTATTTTTTGAACCTAAGCAAAGATGGATTCGCAAATAGGCGGTCGAGTGAATGGACTGCTATCCACCCGACAGGGTTTTTAACTTAGGTGAAAGCATGTTCGCAGCTAAGCCCCCGAGTGTGAGGATTTCTCATCACTTGGAGTTACTTTTTGAACCTAAGCAAAGACGGATTTGCAAATAGGCCGTCGAGTGAATGGACTGCTATCCACCCGACATGGTTTTTAACTTAGGCGAAAGCATGTTCGTAGCTAGGCCCCCGAGTGTGAGGATTTCTCATCACTCGGAGTATTCCCAATAATGTAACCGTACGATTGGAACCGACAATATATATTGCAGAAATGTGAATTGCATTGATGAAGTATCCTTATTACATCAGAGGATTCCTCTGTCTCATGTATAAAAACGTCAGAGCAGATCTGCATTCCAGGCTCGTGGCTCATCTATCTACTTCATGAGATTGTATAGATGATAGGCTCCATTGTTTAGCACCTTAGTGATAACGAAAGGACCTTCCCATGCAGGAGCAAGCTTGTGAGGGCGGTGTTGATTCACTCGAAGCACCAGGTCTCCCTCATGAAATGAATGACTCTTAACATTCTTTGCATGGAAGCGCTGCAGGTCCTGCTGATAGGCAGTAGTCCGGATTAGAGCCATCTCTCGTTCCTCCTCCAGAAGATCTACACCGTTCTGTCTGGCCTGTTCAGCTTCAACCTCGAAATATAGCTCCACTCGAGGATAATTGTGGAACAAGTCACTCGGCAATACGGCTTCAGCACCATAGACCAGGAAGAAAGGGGTCCGTCTAGTCGACCGATTTGGAGTAGTTCTCAGGCCCCATAACACAGACGACAACTCAGTTACCCAGGCACCAGCAGCATGATCCAGATCACGCATGAGACGAGGCTTAAGACCTTGCAAGATGAGGCCATTGGCTCGCTTGACTTGCCCATTGGTTTGCGGGTGAGCGACAGATGCATAATCTACCCGAGTGCCCTGGGAGTTGCAGAAGTTCTTGAATTCTTCCGAGTCAAAATTAGTGCCGTTGTCTGTGATGATGCTACGTGGAATGCCATATCGATAAATTATCTCCCTCATGAATGTGATTGTCGTGTGGGAGTTCAGCTTCTTGATTGGCTTGGCTTCTATCCACTTGGTGAATTTGTCGACTGCTACCAACAAGTGAGTGAATCCTCCTTTTCCAGGTCGAAAGGGGCCAACCATGTCGAGTCCCCAAATAGCAAACGGCCAGGCAAAAGGAATTGTCTTTAGAGAATATGCCGGCTTGTGTGACAAGTTTGCATAGAGCTGGCAACCATCGCAGTGATCAATAATTTCTTTAGGCATCTCATTAGCCCGTGGCCAGTAAAAACCAGCTCAGTATGCTTTAGCGACAATCGTCCTTGAGGACGCATGGTGGCCGCAAGTTCCCGAGTGGATCTCATCTAGAATCATTCGACCTTCCTCGGGGGAAATGCAGCCTGAGTAACACCAGTCGCGCTCTCTCTGAATAGCTGATCTCCCATCACAGTGAAAGCCATGGACCTACGCACAATATGTCGAGCCTCTGTTTCATCTTCAGGGAGCTCGTCTGAGGATATAGGGAGTGATAACTAGAATCTCCATGACCAGGTCAATCACTATGGGGACATCGACTTCTGTTGGGTCAATGGAACTCAAAGCTTGTGGGGGCTCTTCGGTGAAAGGATCTTCTTAAACCAAAGGAGTGTGCAAGTGCTCCAAGAACACACCGCTGGGGATAGGCCGTCGAGTGGAACCAATCTTGGATAGCTCATCAGTCGCTTGATTTTTCAGTCGGGGAACATGATGAAGTTCCGGGCCTTCAAACTTCTTCTCCAACTTTCGCACTGCATTGTGGTATCAAGTCATAGCGGGGTTTCGAACATCCCACTCTTTCAACACTTGATTCACCACCAGATCTGAGTCGCCATAAACCATCAGGCGCTTGACGCCAAGTGAGATAGCCATGCGTAGCCCATACAAAAGTGCTTCATACTTTGCCTCGTTGTTGGAGGAATCGAAGTGAATTTGCAGGACATAGCCGAGCTTGTCGCCCCTGGGAGATATCAAGACAACACCAGCACCGGACCCATTCAACATTTTGGAGCCATCAAATAACATTGTCCAATGCGTCGAGTGAACTTGGATAGGCTATTGCTGTTCAATCCACTCGGCCATGAAATCTGCTAATGCTTGGGACTTGATTGCTTTTTTGGCTTCGAATCTGATGTCAAAGTGTCCAAGCTCGATTGCCCATTTAGCCACTCGACCTGATGCATCTCGATTATTGAAAATCTCGGACAAAGGAGCATCACTGACGACTGAAATCGAGTGGTCTTGGAAATAATGCGCCACCTTCTTCGTTGATAGGTAAATGCCATAAACCAACTTCTGATAGTGTGGATATCTTTGCTTTGAGGGGGACAATACTTCCAAGACATAATAAACTGGCTGCTGGACTTTATAAGCTTTACCTTCCTCTTCCCTCTCGATGGTTAGCACTGTACTGATGACGTGATTTGTGGCCGTGATGTACAGGAGCACGGGCTCTTTGCTGGCAGGAGCGGCAAGCACCGGCTGGGTGGAGAGCAGGGCTTTGATCTCAACAAACGCTGCTTCGGCTTCGGGAGACCTGTCAAACGTGTCGGACTTCTTCATCAATTGATATAAAGGTAGAGCCTTCTCAACAAGACAAGAAATGAATCGACTAAATGCTGCCAAGCAACCTGTGAGCTTCTGAACATCGTGCACTCGCATGGGAGTCTTCATACAGGTAATGGCGCTGATTTTCTGAGGGTTGACATCAATTCCTTGCTCGGAAACGAGAAAACTGAGTAACTTGCCGCCAGGGACGCCGAAAGTACATTTGGCCGGATTCAGCTTTATGTTGAATCGCCTCAGATTGGCGAATGTCTCGGCCAAGTCTACCAGCAGGTTGGATCCTTTGCGGAACTTGACCACTATATCGTCCATGTACGCCTCGACATTCCGAGGGATCTGGTCGAGTAAACATTTCTAAATCATGTGCATAAAAGTAGCGCCGGCATTCTTGAGACCAAAAGCCAAAGTGATGTAACAGAAACACCCGAATTGGGTGATGAAGGTTGTCTTTATTTCGTCTAGGCCATACAGACGGATCGGATGGTACCCAGAGTAAGCATCCAAAAACGATAAACGCTCACACCCCACGGTCGAGTCAACAATTTGATCTATGTGAGGGAGTTGAAAATGATCTTTTGGGCACACCTTATTGAGATGTTTGAAGTTAATGCACATGCGCAACGACTTATCTTTCTTTGGCACCATCAAAACATTCAAGAGCCACTTGGAGTGGTAAATCTCCCGAATGAACTTGGCTTGCAAGAGATGGGCCACTTCTTCTCCGATTGCCTTGCTCTTCTCCGCCGCTGAACGACACAAATGCTCCCTGACGGGTTTGGCTTTTAGATCCACTCGCAGACGATGCTTAGCCAGCTCCCTGGGAATCCCTGGCATGTCATCAAGCTTCCATGCGAAGATATCCTAGTTCTCACGGAGGAACTGGATGAGCTCGGCTTCCTATTTACTGTCGAGTGTTGATGAGATATTCGTCGGGGCAGCAGTAGGATCCGTCGGGTGGATGTGTACCTTCTTCACTTCCCCTGCCAACTGAAATGCTGACTCGGAAGACGGCTTCTTTGCACGGAGCAAATCAGTAAGGTCAATGGTTTTCTTGTACTCCTGCAACTCAACCATGGCCATCTGGTGATCAGCGATCGTGGAGCCTTGCTAGAGGCATTCCTCGGCCCGCTGTCGATTGCCAGTGACCGTGATCACGCCCTTAGGGCCTGGCATCTTCAACTTGAGATACACGTAACATGGTCGGGCCATGAAACGTGCATACGCGGGTCGACCCAAAATGGCGTGGTAAGCACTCTTGAAATCCACGACTTCAAATGTCAACTTTTCTTTTCGGAAATTTTTGTCATTCTCGAATGTCACATCTAATGCTATCTGGCCGAGTGACTTGGCCTTCTTTCCTGGGATAACCCCGTGAAACTGCATGTTGCTTTCACTCAGACGGGACATCGGAATGCCCATCCCTTTCAGGGTATCCGCATAGAGAATGTTTAGGCCGCCGCGACCATCCATGAGGACCTTTCTAAGTCGAGTCCCCCCACCGGATCAAGTACCAGAGCCTGTCGACCGGGAGTGGCCACATGAGCAGGATGGTTTGTCTAGTCGAATGTGATAGCATATTGGGACCACTTGAGGTAGGTGGGGGTATCGGGTATACCGTGTTGATTTCTCTGTTGATGACTTTCAGACGGCTCTTGCTCTCGACATCAGCAAAGATCACTAGTGTAGCACTGACATCCAGAAATGTTTCTTTATCTTCATCTTCATCTCCCTTCTCAGGAGATTTCTCAGTCGTCAGGTCCCCCTTTAATTGTTGGACAAGGGTCCGACACTGTCGATTGGTGTGCTTAGGCAAAATCAGATTGCCTTTCGCATCTTTCCTCGTGTGAATTACACATGACTGATCCATGATATCAACTCCTAACTTATTTTTCCCTTTCTTGGGGGCATACTATGCTTTAGCTTTGCCCTTGTTCTTTGACAGAGTCGCCAATGCTATCGCTTGTGCTTGAACCGGATCTTCAGTTTTTTGCTTATGTTTCTGATTGTTACTGCCGCCAGCCTCATTGACGATTGTCTTTCCTTTGTCGCTACGGAGGCGGTCTTCTTCCTCGCCATTGGCATACCGAGTGGAAATTTCCATGATCTTGCTGAGTGAAGTATCACACGTTCGCCCAAACTTCAGATATAGCTCTCTGAATCTCACACCGGCCTTGGACACACAAATAGCCTGGTGTTCCGACACATTATCCACTGTATGATGCAGAGTGGACCATCGCTGAATATAATCTCTCAAAGTTTCATTGGGCTTCTGGAGACAGTGTTGTAAGTCAACCAGACCTGTCGGACGCTTGCAGGTGCCCTCAAAGGTTCGGACCAACACTCGGGCAAGATCTTCCCTGGAATGTATACTGGAAGGAGCCAAACGATTTAGCCAAGCTCGAGCTTAACCATCTAACATCAGGGACAGGTGCTTCATTGCAACATTCTCATTTCCGCCACCAATTTGCACAGCCACTCGGTAATAATCTAACCAAGTCTCTGGCTTTGATTCGCTAGAAAACTTCCCGATCCCCGCCGCCAACCTGAAGTTGGGAGAATCTCTATAGAACGTATGGCTCTGCTGAAACACTCAGGACCAAAAACTATGGCTGAGCTACCACTCGGAAAATCTCTGTTCTGTCCTTCCCTGTGGGCTCTGCCCCTGTCAATCCGCTTCTAAACGAGGAGGTCACGGGTGTCAAAGCCTGCATTTCGCTCATCATCGAAGGAGCGCCTATCGTCCTGGTGCCGGGGCACGTACGGACCACTCCGCGGAGGAGTGGGCACTCGACAGTGGTCTTCGTGGTGAAACTGATCTCTGACCTGCTCTTCACGGAAACCTCCGCCCCAACGGCGCAAGGGCGATCCAGGTCTGTGTGCCGACTGAACGGTCTCTGCCCTGGGTGAATTGCTATGTATGATGTTGCAGGACTGAGAAACTACTGAATTCTGACGTTGTGCTGCATCTAACAGTGTTGTGATCTGCATCAACCCTCTTCCAGCCTCTGACCGGGACGGCTGAATGGAATCTGCTATCCTAGCAGGAGCAGCAACATTTAACACAGGAGTTCAATATACCTCAACATCGTCGTGAGATCTAGTCGGAAATAGTTGTCACTCATGTCGACTTGGGCGTGGCAGGCGCTGGCGAGCGCGCTCGTCAAGTTCTGTCTGGAGTTCTTCCAGACGAATGTGCGCGGCCTCCAAAGCTTGTGCCTCGTCAGTCGCACCGACAAAGGGAGTATGAAGAACCTCCTCCTCCCGGCGCGGCTGCTCTTTCGACGGATCGCTAGCCTCGCGCCTGCCATGGCCAAAGCTAGGCGGTGAACTCTGATAAGAGCTCGCCATAAAGACCTCCGCTGTGGGATTGCAGCTTTCACACTCGGAAGGCACGTCGGACGGATCGGAATCCGACTCGAACACATCGTGAAGGGAGTCGGCGGGCTCGAGTGCTGCAATCTGCGGAGAAGTTTGACACGCCACTACGTGTTTGACCCAGCGAGTCCTAGCTACAGCGAGGGTGTACACACGGATGTATGAGTTCAGGCCCGTCTCGTGGAGGTAACAGCCCTACATCTCAGTGCTCGGGAGCTTATGTCGTGTGGAATATAGAGATTACCATGGTTGCGAACCTTTGTGCAGGAGGGGAGGGGTGGCTTATAGAGAGTTCGCTGGCCCTCATAATTACCCAGCATCTAAGGGTCCGATCATGCCGTTAAAGTCTACCGTTACTGGTAACATACGTAATAAAAGCTATTAATGATGATTGAACCAACATCTGCCCGTTGGGCTCTTGATGGTGGCTCTTGGTCTTCTAGCATCGAGCGAGAACGAGGTATTCTGAGTGATGCGCGACTACCGAGTGAAGGAATGAGTCTCCTAGTGGATTTCCTGTCGAGTGACTTTGAACATTTCGTGGAATCCAATCAGAAGTTTATGCTTTATCTTCAAGTCCTCCAATGTAGTGTCCTTAGGTAGGGTATGTAGGCCTTGCTTAGGACCCTAACCAAGGTACATGTCCTCGTTAGTGATGGTGCTAGAGAATCCGAGTCGAAATCCAAAATAAAAATGTGTTCCATCACCTCCACTTGGGCCCATAGGCCTTGTTCGAACTAGGGTTAGTTTTAGGCTTCATTAGGACGTCCTTCCACCACTTGGCCTCCACCCATTAGTCCTATATAAATATATCAATCTCCTACCTTTCTCCTTGGGATTTGTTTAGTTAAAAGTTAGTCATTGCAACTTTGTGTACTTAGTTTGTGTCCAACAACCAGACCAAGACCGTTTTAGGATCCCCATGCTTATCAATAATGTCGGATTTCGGGCTCCGCAAAACCCTCAAGGTTCGAATATAGGGGCGTGCGAAGATCCCCTGCAGTTTCACCCTACCTAGCTCACTACTTGAGGGTTACTACGACAAACTCGCATGATGACGAGGAAGAAGATGAACACGGTGGTTTACCTAGGTTTGGGCCACTGGGAAGTGTAATACCCTACTCCTGCTTTGGTGAATTGCCTCTCAGGGAGGTATGGTGGATGAACTAGTATAGTGGTTTCGAGCCTCGCGAGGGTGCTCTAGCGGTGTTCTTGGCTCTCTGCCTTGCTTTGTGGTTCGTCGAGTCATTTTCCCGAATCCCCTCTCTACGAAGCGGCGTAGCCTCTATTTATAGCGGTGGCCCGGGTCCTCCTCCCTTATTACAATGGCAGGAAGGGATCCCACAACAGCCAAATTTAAAGGGGGACAGGAGTACATCCACGCCCTGTCCAAAGGTGGTCTTCGCCTGCAAAGTAGCTATCGATGATGTAGTGGTGGGCTAGGTGATGAAATCCGCCCTGCGGGGCTCGTGGTCGTGTTCTTGTTGCACTCGAATGAAAACCTTTGGGAGGTTCTTCAGGAACCCGCGAACGTCCTTGCTCCCTTTGCACCAAAGGGAAAACTGCACCGCCTGGCGCGCTGGTGCCCGCCTGTCCTTCCCTGCATCATCTTTGACTCCTGACGCCGGGCTCTGCATAGAGATCTCCGCCGCTCCGAATTGGCTTCTAGGCAAAGCCGTTGAAGGTGACCCAAAGCACAGTGGGATCAAACGCATGCGGGCCAGGCTTTACATGCGTCGAACGCCTGGGCAGCGACACCCCCGCTTCCCGAAGGCATCGGGAACCGCCCCAAGTAAAACTTATGTGACACCCATGTGCAGCACTGGCCATCATTGCCCTTCCTTGAATGTTGCTGCTGCCTCGGGCCTCTACTCCTTGGGCCACACGGGCCACACGAAAGTGACCCGTCAATCGGTTGGGGAGGCAACGCGGATGGTACCGCACCGATCGAACCGCTTTGTAATGCCTGAGAGGCACATGACGCCCACTCTCCCACGATGCTTTGGGGCTGCAATTACGCCTATAAATCCACCACGCCCTGGGCAGAGGGGTATTGCAGTCTTGAGGTGTCTTCTTGCTTCAATCGCTCTGCGAAGAAAACCCTCTTCCCCTCCTAGCTTCTCTTCCCCCATGGCGTCTAGAAGAAGCGCCGCAGCCGCGGGGAAACGCGCGGCTCCGCCGGCTATCTCGTCCTCCTCCGGAGGCAGTAGCGGAGGGCCCTTAGGGTTCGCGTAGGTTCGCCGGCACTGGGCCATGGTGGATGACTGAGTGCTCCGCCATCTCCTTCTTTCTTTGTTGTTGTGTCTAGCGCTCCGGACCTAATCCTTTTCTTATTCTAGGGCGCCTATGGCCAAGAAACGCAAGCTCGGAGAGCTCCAGGAGGAGGTGGCTGTGCTGCGGGCCCAACTGAAGACTGTCGATGCCGCCTTCCAAGCTGCCCTCAAGGGCCAAGTGGAGGCCAAGGTGAAGCTGGCGTTGCTCCAGGCCCAGGTCAAGGAGGTGGCTGACACCATGCGGACCGTGTAGGATGAGGCGGCTTATGCCAAGATGTTGGAGTCTGAGCACGACAAGCAGTACCTTGACATCGCCCACTACGTGGTCAGCGCGGTGAGCCGGTTCGTCGAGGAAGCCCCCGCTCTTCCCAACGCGGAAGGCGAAGGGGGCTACCTCGACTTCTTCCACTGGGTGGTAGAGACGCTGGAGACTGGCATCTCCCGTGTGAACGCGGACAACGAGGCCAACGCGTGCGACTTCCTGGAGCTTGCCTTGACGCGTGTCTTCTCCAACTTGCACCGTCTCGCCCTGGAGCTCGACCTCCAGCGCGTCATGGAGTGGGTGCCTGAGGGGATCCAAAGGCCCCTCAGGGACAAGGTGCGCCCGCTAGTGGAGTCCCTGGTGGAGTGGTTCATCTAGGTGCCCGCGCCCGGAGTGGAGGGTGGCTCTAGTGCCGTGGTGTCCGATGACTCAGACGACGACAACAACTCCTCCACCTAGACTTCCCCTGCCTCCCTTTCCTGATACCTGTAACAGTTTAAGAAGAACTCGGCCCCTATGGGCGTTAATCTTTTGCGCATTACCTTTGCCTCTGTTTCTTTTTCTTGGACCTCCGGCCGGCTGCTTGTAGTGACGTGACTTGATTTCCTTGCGGCGGGCTTGGCGCCGCCGCCGTTGCAGCCCGGCGGTTGTTGCCGGTTGGGCCCTCGCGAGGCGCTCCTTCCTGAAGGGCAGTCCATGGCCGCCAGCCCCAGGTTCGTGGCCTTGCTGCACGTCGTTGCAGGGTTCCTCTCCTCGCGTTGTTTCTCCTTGTTGTTCGGGCCTCAGTGGTTTTGGTAGCCGCACGTAGTAGCCCGCAGTACCTGCATCCTCATATCAGTGCGCACAACCCTTGTCCCGTCCTCGGGTCGCCATTAGAATAGGAGGCTCTTGCTTAGTTCGGTAGTGCACTTAGCTAGTGGATTGTTGACAATCTTGTGTGCCGCGAGGCGTGGCCAACTTGCCCAGATAGTCTGTTATTCCTCCTAGGGCGCTCCTTGTTGGGGAACGTTGCATGGGAAACAAAAAATTTCCTACGCACACGCAAGATCTATCCATGCTAAGCGGGAAGCGTCAAGAAACGCGTTTGATGTAGTCGAACATCTTTGTGATCCAAATCGCCGAGCGTCCCGCGATCCCACCATGATCCATCTCAAGATCCAATCATGATCCATTCCATGATCCCATCACGATCCGTCTAGTGATCAAATCATGAATAGTCTCACGATCTTGATCACGGTCCTTCTGATCTAGCATCGAACGGATGACACCTTCGCGTTCAGCAAACGTAAAGATCGATGACGATCTCCACCTTATTGATCCATCAAGAGGGAGTAGAGTGGTAGATGAGTTCTCCGGCAGCACGACGGCGTGGTGACGATGGTGTTGGAACTATTCCGGCAGGGCTTCGAATAAGTACCGCAGAACTAGACTAGAGGAGAAAACCGATCAAGATGAAGTAGAGGAAGCACGTGGCTAATAGGGTTAGCTCTTCCCTCTAAATCCTATAGTATATATAGGAGGGAGGGAGGGGAGGAGGCAGCCTCAAACCCTCAAAGGTTGGCCGAAATTGGAGGTGGAGGAGTCCTACTCCAATCCTATTAGGAGTAGAATTCCTCAATTCCACTTGGAAACTCTTTCCACCTCTCCACCTTTCGATTTTTTTTCCTTCTCAAACCTCATGGGCTTTAGTGGAGGCTTCGGCCAGCCCACTAGGGGCTGGTTTGTCTCCTCCCACAGCCCATGAGGCCCCTCGGGGCGTGACACCCCTCCCGATGGTCCCCTGGTACCCTCCCGGCACTCCCGGTACATTACTGATGAGCCCGAAACTTTTCGGGTGACCAAAACAGGACATCATATATATTAATCTTTACCTACGAACCATTCCGGAGCTCCTCGTGATGTCCGGGATCTCATCCGGGACTCCGAACAACCTTCGGTCACCACCATACATAACTCTATACTATTGAAACGTCACTGAACCATAAGTGTGCAAACCCTATGGGTTCGAGAACTATGTAGACATGATCGAGATACCTTTACGGTCAATATCCAAGAGTACGAACTAGATGCCCATATTGGCTCCTACATATTCTACGAAGATCTTTATCGGTTGAACCTCTATGTCAAGGATTCAGTTAATCCCGTATGATGTTCCCTTTGTTCTTCGGTATGTTACTTGCCCGAGATTCAGTCGTCGGCATCTCCATACCTAGTTCAATCTCGTTACCGGCAAGTCTTTTTACTTGTTCCATAATACAATATACCGTGGATAACACTTTAATCACATTGCTTGCAAGGCTTATTGTGATGGTGTATTATCGAGTGGGCCCTAAGATACCTCTCCATCACACAGAGTAACAAATCCCAGTCTTGATCCATGCCAACCCAACAGACACCCTCGGAGATACCTGTAGAGCACCTTTATAGTCACCCAGTTATGTTGTGACGTTTGATACACACAAGGTACTCCTTCGGTGTCTGTGAGTTGCATGATCTCATGGTCATAGGAACACATACTTGACATGCAGAAAACTGTAGCAATAAACTGACACGATCATATGCTACGTTTATAGTTTGAGTCTTGTCCATCACATCATTCTCCTAATGATGTGATCCCGTTATCAACTGAAATCTCATGTCCATGGATAGGAAACCTCAAGCATCTTTGATCAACGAGCTAGTCTATTAGAGGCATACTAGGGACATGGCGTTGTCTATGTATCCACACATGTATCTGAGTTTCCGATCAATACAATTCTAGCATGGATAATAAACGATTATCATGAACAAGGAAATATGATAATAACTAATTTATTATTGCCTATAGGGCATATTTCCAAGAGTCTCCCACTTGCACTAGAGTCAATAATCTAGTTCACACCACCATCTGATTCATTGTTATGAATCTAACACCCAATGAGTTCTGGGGCTTGATCATGCTTTTCATGTTAGAGAGGTCTTTTAGTCAACGGTTCTGTGACATTCAGATCAGTTAGTACTTTGTAAATCTCTATATCATACTATAGATACTTCTACCACACTCCACTTGGAGCTCCACTATATGTATTTGGAATGCTACTCAGAGTCATCCAGATTGGGGTTAAAGCTTGCATCGATGTAACCCTTTACGACGAATTCTTTACCACCTCCAGAATCGAGAAACATTTCCTTAGTCCTTTAGTTACTAAGGATAATCTTGACCGCTGTCTAGTGATCCACTCCTGGATCACTCTTGTACCCCTTGACAGACTCATGGCAAGGCACACATTACGTGCGGTACACAACATGGCATACTATATAGAGCCTATGGCTAAGGCATCGGGGACGACCTTCATCCTTTCTCTTTATTCTACCGTGTTCGAGCTTTGAGTCTCACTCAACTCCACACCTTAAAAACCAGGCAAGAACTCCTTCTTTGACTGATCCATTTTGAAATCTTTCAAAATCTTGTCTAGGTATGTACTCATTGAAAGTCTCATCAAGCATCTTGATCTATCTCTATAGATCTTGATGCCCAACAATTAGGTAGCTTTATCAAGATCTTCCTTTGAAAAACTCTTTTCAAACAACCCTTTATGCTTTCAAGAAATTCTACATCATTTCCGATCAATAATATGTCATCCACATATGCTTATCAGAAACTCTATAGTCCTCCCACTCACTTTATTGTAAATACAAGTTTCTCATACACTTTGTATAGGCTCAAAAACTTTGATCACCTCATCAAAGCGTATATTCCAACTCCGAGATGCTTGCTTCAGTCCATAGAAGGATCACTGGAGCTTGCACACCTTTTAGCATCCTTAGGACTGACAAAACCTTCTGGTTGTATCTCATCCAACCTTTCCTCAAGGATGGAAACGATGTTTTGACATCCATCTGTCAGATTTCATAATTGAAAAACGCATAAACTGCTAACATAATTCCAACAGACTTTAGCATCGCTACGAGTGAGAAAGTCTCATCGTAGTCAACTCCTTGAACTTGGCGGAAACTTCTTTGCGACAAGTCGTGCTTTATAAATGCTGGCATTCACCATCAGCGTCTGTCTTCATCTTAAAGGTCCATTTGTACTCAACGACCTGGCGTTCAACGGGCAAGTCTACCAAAGTCTACACTTGGATTTCATACATGGATCCTTTTCGGATTTCATGGCCTCTAGCCATTTGTCAGAATCCGGGCCCATCATCGCTTCTCCATAGCTCGTAGGTTCATCGTTGTTCAACAACATGACCTCTAAGACACGGTTGTTGTACCACTTAGGAGCAATACGCGTCCTTGTCAACCTACAAGGTTCGATAGTACCTTGACCTGAAGCTTCATGATCATCATCATTAACTTCCTCTTCAACTAACGTAGGCTCCACAAAAACATCTTTCTGCGCTGTGCTTCTCTCTGGTTGAAACAAAGGTTCAACAACCTCATCAAGTTCTATCTTCCTCCCACTCAATTCTTTCGAGAGAAACTCTTTCTCAAGTAAGGAACCCTTTTAGCAACAAAACTTTGTGCGTGGATCTAAGATAGAAGGTTTACCCAGCTGTTAAGTTAGGGCATTCTATGACGACTACAACGTTCGATCACACCATCACACTATGGTGTTCCTGGTGGCGTAAGTTCTGAAACAACTTTCACATTATCTAAAGTTGTATGCCAAACTCGTAACTCAGATATTCACCTACACGATCATATCATAGACATTTTTATCTTCTTGTCACAATGATCTTAAACTTCACTCTGAATTTGTTTGAACTATTCAAACATTTCAGACTTGTATTTTATTAAGAAAATATACTCATATATACTCAAATCATCAGTGAAGTAAAGAAAAATAACGATATCCACTGCACGCTACAACACTGATTGGATCGCATACATTAACATGTATTATTTCCAGTAAGTTATTAGCCCGCTCCATCATACTGAAAACGGGGTTTTTCGTCATCTTGCCCAAGAGGCATGGTCCGCATGTCTCAACCGATTCAAAATCGAATGAGTCCAAAGATCCATCAGCATGGAGTTTTTTCATGCGCTTTACACAAATATGACATTTAGCGGCAGTGCCACAAGTATGTGGTACTATCATTATTAACTTTGTATCTTTTGTCATCTATGTTATGAACATGTGTACTACTACGATCAGTATTCAAGAAACCATTCATTGGGTGCATGACCATTGAAGGTATTATTCATGTAAGCAGAATAACCATTATTCTCTGACTTAAATGAATAAACGTATTGCAATAAACGTGATCTAATCACGTTCATGCTCAATGCAAACACCTATAGACGATGCTAGAGGGGTTGGCGCACCGAGCGGTGCATTAAGGACATGAGCCTTCTGTGCGGCAATGAGGACAATCCTCAGATCACGGACCCAGTGTGCAATATTGCTACCATCATCTTTCAACTCTATTTCTCTAGGAACATAAAAATTCAAGGGAGCTACAGCGTGAGCTAGTAATCTACAACATAATTTGCAAAGACACTACTGACTATGTTCATGATAATGAGTTCAATTAATCATATTACTTAAGAACTCCCACTCAAATTGACATCCCTCTGGTCATTTGAGTGATACATGATCCAAATTCACCAACTCAAGTGTGATCATCACGTGAGTTGAGGTGGTTTCAATGGTGAACATCATCATGTTGATCATATCTACTATATGACTCATGTTCAACCTTTGGTATCTTGTGTTCCGAGGCCATGTCTGTACATGCTAGGCTCGTCAAGTTTAACCCGAGTGTTCCGCATGTGCAACACTGGCTTGTACCCATTGTATGTGAATGTAGAGTCCATCACACCCGATCATCAAGTGGTGTCTCGACACGACGAACTATCGCAACGGTGCACACTAGGGGAGAACACAATTTATCTTGAAATTTTAGTGAGGGATCACCTTATAATGCTACCGTTGTCCTAAGCAAAATAAGGTGCATAAAAGGATTAACATCACATGCAAATCATAAGTGACATGATATGGCCATGAACTTGTGCTTTTGATCTCCATCTATAAAGCACCGGCATGATCTCCATCGTCATCAGCATGACACCATGATCTCCATCATCTTGATCTCCATCAACGTGTCACCATGAGGGTTGTCGCGCCCACCATGCTTCTACTACTATTGCTACCGTTTAGCGATAAAGTAAAGTAATACATAGCGCTTAATGATTGACACGTAAGTCATACAATAATTAAAGACAACCCTATGGCTCCTGCCGGTTGTCATACTCATCAACATGCAAGTCGTGATATTCTATACAAAACATGATCATCTCATACATCACAATATATCTCATCATGTAATTGGCCATATCACATCACAACATACCCTCCAAAAACAAGTTAGACGTCCTCTAATTATTGTTGCATGTTTTACGTGGCTGCTACGGGTATCTAGCAAGAACAATTCTCACCTACGCAAAAACCACAACGGTGATACATAAGTTGCTTTTCATTCTTCTCGAGGACCGCCTTTGTTGAATCCGATCCAACTAAAGTAGGAGAAACAGACAACCGCCAGCCATATTTGTGCAACAAAGTTACACGTCAGTCGATGGAACCGGTCTTTATAAGTGTGCGAGTAAGGTTTGTCCGGGACGCTTCATCCCACAATACAGTTGAACCAAAACATGACCAAGGGAGGAAGCAACCTAAGCATCAACGCCCACAAACTCCTTTGTGTTCTACTCGTGATATTATCTACACATAGACCTAGCTCATGATGCCACTGTTGGGGAACGTTGCATGGGAAACAAAACAATTCCTATGAACACACAAGATCTATCCATGCTGATGAGCATCTACGAGAGGGAGAGTGGATCTACATACCCTTGTAGATCGCCAAGCCGGAAGCATTAACAAACGTGGTTGATGTAGTCGAACGTCTTCGCGATCCAAATCGCCTAGCTTCCCGTGATCCCATCACGATCCATATCACAATCCAACCATGATCCGTCCCGTGATCCCATCTCGATCTATCCTGCGATCTTGATCACGATCCTTCAAATCTAGCGCCGAACGGACGACACCTCCGCGTTCAGCACACGTACAGCTCGATTACGATCTCCACGTTCTTGATCCAACAAGAGGGAGTGGAGAGGTAGATGAGTTCTCTGGAAGCGCGATGGCATGGCGGCGATGGTGATGGAACTATTCCGGCAGAGCTTCACCTAAGCACCGCCGAACTAGACTAGAGGAAAAACCCGATCTAGATGAAGTAGAGGGAGCACATGGCTATTAGGGTTAGCTCTTCCCTCTAAATCCTCTAGTATATATAGGAGGGTGGGAGGGAGGAGGCAGCCTCAAACCCTCAAAGGTTGGCCGAAATTGGAGGTGGAGGAGTCCTACTCCAATCCTATTAGGAGTAGGATTCCTCCTTTCCACTTGGAAACTCTTTCCACCTCTCCACCTTTGGATTTTTTTTCCTTCTCAAACCTCATGAGATTTAGTGGAGGCTTCGGCCAGACCACTAGGGGATGGTTTGTCTCCTCCCACTGCCCATGAGGCCCCTCGGGGGGTGACACCCCTCCCGATGGTCCCCCGGTACCCTCCCGCCACTCCCAGTACACTACTAATGAGCCCGAAACTTTTCCGGTGACCAAAACAGGACATCATATATATCAATCTTTACCTACGGACCATTCCGGAGCTCCTTGTGATGTCTGGGACCTCATCTGGGACTGCGAATAACCTTAGGTCACCACCATACATAACTCTATACTACTAAAACGTCATCAAACCTTAAGTGTGGAGACCGTGCGGGTTTGAGAACTATGTAGACATGACCGAGACACCTCTACGGTCAATAACAAATAGAGGGATCTAGATGCCCATATTGGTTCCTACATAGTCTACGAAGATCTTTATCGGTTGAACCTCTATGTCAAGGATTCAGTTAATCCCGTATGTTGTTCCCTTTATTCTTCAGTATGTTACTTGCCTGAGATTCGATCGTTGGCATCTCCATACCCAGTTCAATCTCATTACCGGCAAGTATTTTTACTTGTTCCGTAATACAATATCCCGTGGCTAACACTTTAGTCATATTGCTTGCAAGGCTTATTGTGATGTTGTATTACCGAGTGGGCCCTGAGATACCTCTTTGTTACACGGAGTAACAAATCCCAATCTTGATTCATGCCAACCCAACAGACAGCCTCGGAGGTACCTGTAGAGAACCTTTATAGTCACCTAGTTATGTTGCGACGTTTGATACACACAAGGTACTCCTCCGGTGTCAGTGAGTTGCATGATCTCATGGTCATAGGAACACATACTTGACATGCAATTTTTTTTAGCAATAAACTGACACGATCATATGCTACGTTTATAGTTTGGGTCTTGTCCATCCCATCATTCTCCTAATGATGTGATCCCATTATCAAATGACATCTCATGTCCATGGCTAGGAAACCTCAACCATATTTGATCAATGAGATAGTCTATTAGAGGCATACTACGGACATGGTGTTGTCTATGTATCCGCACATGTATTTGAGTTTCGGATTAACACAATTCTAGCATGGATAATAAACGATTATCATGAACAAGGAAATATGATAATAACTGATTTATTATTGCCCGTAGGTCATATTTCCAATACTTCTTCCTTGCTTACGAGTGGGGCGGGTTGGGAGCCCTTTCGGCACTCCGCGTCTGGAGGCCCCAGTCTCGCACAATTCCCTACCATCGTAGTGTACGACCAGATCACCAGGGACACAACTATGAGGTGAGGCCTCGACACCCTCGATGCCGACCAGATCACCAAGGACGACATTGAGGGGTAAGTGGCTATATGACCTGTAAGGCTCCTGAGGCGTGCTGCTCAGGAGCCCCCTTTGATGGTCAAGCAACTCTACATCAGCGGGTCCCAGTCCCGCACCTTTCCCTACCACCGTAGTGTATGACCGGATCACCAAGGATGCAACTACGGGGCAAGGCCTCGACACCCTCGATGCTGAAACGATCACCAAGGATGACATCGAGGGGCGAGTGGCTATGTGACAGGTCAGGCTCTTCAGGCGCATTGCTCAGGAGCCCCCTTCATGCTCGAGCGCCCCCCATTCTGCCTTGGCGGGTTCTGCCTCAGGAGGCCCAGGCACTGGGGCCTCCCAAGACTCCATGCTGTGTTGTCGTGCTGTGGTCGGAGTGCTGAGCGGGGATCGACTACCCAAAGGTGCTAGCCCCTCAGGCGACAGGGGCTTGCCATCTAGCCCCTAGGTGCCTCGGTGAGGGCCGGAGTGCAAGGCCCCTTGTGAAACACCAATCCAAAGAAGAGAGTTCAAGACCAGTAAAACAAGAGAGAAATGAGAGGAAAACACATGCCCCTTTTTCTTTTAAATATAGAGTTTCAAACTCCTCAAACTTAATTCCAAAAAGTGGCAATTCAAACACAAAAATAAGCAAGCAAACGCCGCGTCCGGCACCTAGGCTAGTCTTCGTCTTCCCCCAGTGCCGAGCGTAGGGCATCCACATTGCACGGGCATAGCCATTGGCGGGCAGTGTTCACTTGTTCACCAGCGCGGAGATGTGGCTTACACATTGCATGCGAAGGAACCCCTCCGCATCCTCAGGGGGCTCCGGGCATATACAGCCCACTCATTATTACGTGAGAGTGTCACGGTCATAGATAGTTGGGCAAGCCCCTAGGCGCTCGGCCTGGTTGCTCCCAACTCTGTTTAAAGCTACCCTGTTCATTCCTGCTCGGTTGCGTGCCTTTATGACCCAAACCCGAATGCATTGTTCCCCTCGTAGCCGCAGGATTATGCTCCCGTGGCCCAAACATGAGGACAATGCATTTGGCGCAGACATACAGGTGTTTTGTCAATGAAGTCGCCTCGTGAAGTGTCTGGGCGCTGGCCGGGCATCGCCTTGAGGGCCTCGTGAGGCCCAGACACCTAAGGCCGCGTCGGCGTTCCAGTTGCCGCAGGTGGCCTATGTTACTTGTGTCTTGCTGCCCCCAGGCCTTCACTCCTAAAGTCCTGGGGCTTGTCTCGAGGATACTTGCTAGCGAGGGCGACAGCTTGCGCCATGCCCCGCGGGCCCAATGAAGTCCTCCCTCTTTCTCCTGCTTGCCTCGTCCAAACTTGGTGCTTCATCTGGGGAAGCCCACAAGCTTGTCTCGGGAGGACACTCGGGGCTTCCCCTATTCTTGGTGGGTGCTGGTGCCTGCAGCAGGTGCCCGATCCAAGCTGGTGTCCCTAGGCACGATATAGCATGGTACATAGGGCTCCACATAGGGGCCCGGTCCTCCTCCTAAGCCATCTGGCGGGACGCCGCCGCCGCCCTACGCATGGCTGTCATGCCCTGTGTTCTGCCTCATGACTAATTTAACATGACTCCAAAAAATTAGGTCCAATTAAAACTGATTGAGTGCTTATGAATGCTTGACATGTGTGCAATTTGCTTGTTTGTTTGATTACTTGTTGGTGCTCTATATTCATAAAACTCCCTCCTACTCTCAAAACTCCTTTCCTTGATCTAAACTCTTGCCCAATGATCATGCCATGTGTATAGGACATAAACCTTTTTTGATAAATTTTATTTTGTCCAAAATAGATTTATTCAAATTAGGTTTTCCAAAACCCCTGAATTGAGGTTTGTACTACAAGTCCTCAAATTAGGTGGATTGTTTTGCCACAAAGGTTTTATTCGAAACACACTATATATATGACTAACCAAAACCACCAAATATTATTTTTACAACTTATTTTCCTATTTTATTTAAAGGCTTTTTCTTAAGGCCAGAAATGGTCTTTTATAGGGAAACATTATTTGTATGGATTCAAAATATTTGAGAAAATTTTGGGAAACTCACTGGACATATATTTTCCATATATATGAGTTTCAACACAAGGTCATGTTCAAAATATTTGACAAAAGCCTTCAAAACCATTTCTGCCTATTTCAATCATTTGAAATATTTATAGAGGAAATATTCTCAAATAAATCCAAGAAAATTCTAGCATGACACATATGACATTGTGATAATACTACCAAATTTCATCTCAATCCCAATTGGTTTGATACACCAAAATATTCCAAAGCCGTCTCTGTCCAGATCCAAATTTGAGCAACTCTACATTACCAAATGTCTCCAATTATGCTCAAACTTTGTGGACATGTTCAATACTCTAATAATGCATCCAAACCAAGTGGTGCATTAAGGAGAACAGATTTATTTGTCCAAATTCCCTCAAATCCCTTTCTATTGATTCCAAGAATTGGAAATGATTGCATTAACAAATTTTCCCATTTGATCCCGAACTTTTTGGGCATTCTCTAATAACCAAATTATGCCACCACTCCAAGTGGTTAATAAAGGAGAATGGATTTGCATAGATAGATCTAAAAAAATCTATTTCTGCCCATTTCTAGGGTTTATGAAGTTTGCATTGGCAACTTTATTCAATTGGGCTCAAGCTTGGTGAACAACCTTAGTTTTACCCACCATTTGATCCTGGAAAATATCATGGCAGGTAAAATCTTTTTGCAGGCCCAAACCAACATCAAACACCTTCTGGTTGTTTGGTAAAACTGCTATTTTGACCCCTTCCATTGTTCTTCTGCTCTCTAAAATTTTACCAGACCTTCTACTAGCCCCCCTTTACCTCCAGTAGCAACCCCAACAGCTGGCTCCATGATTGAGGGGGTGGAAACCCCATATGCACCCACTGGACAGCTCCATTTCCACCTCTCTCTCTCTCTCTGCTCTCTCTCACTCATGACCATTTCCAGCGCGTCCAATGCTCCAGTCCACATTGTTTATTTTCCCCATCAGATTTTGGGCACAAGTGGGCATGCCAGAGCATGCCAGGACGCGCCCAGGCCAGCCAAATGCATGCTCTGGAGCATGTGGCAGAGCATCCGAGCGCTGACCTCGCGTCCTCTGCCACCTCGGGCCTCCCCCGCGTGCCAGTCGAAGCCCTCGACGTTCGGGACTTGCCAAGGCCCTGTCCCCCTCCTCTCTCTCCCTCCTACTGGCCTCCCTCACACGCGCGTCGGCCACCTGAGAGCGCCAATGGGAGACCTCGCACGCGTGATGCATCTATGCTTCCCCGCTCCCTCTCTTTCCTCTCCTGGCACGAGACCAAGTACATGAGAGCCATGGACATGGGCCAGAGTTCCCTCGAGCGTGCCAGGACTGGCCACGACCTTGCTGGACCTCGATCCACGGTGTGCCAACACCGTGGCTATAAGAGGCCTCCCCGAGCGCCCCTCTCGGCTTCTTTCTCTACCCCTCTCTCCCGCAGACCCCATGGGCCATTTTCCCCATCTTCCCATGCCCTCCTCCTCACCCCATTGTCGGCACTGCCGCCTTGGAGTCCTCTCAAATTCGAGCTTCCTCGAGCTCCCCCTCTCCCCCTGACCCCTCTGATATCGTCCCACCATCGTTGTGAACCACCTTCGTCGTTTCCATCCCTTTCCGGGGCACCGTGCACTCAAGGCCGATGGTGGCCGACGGCCTCCTCCGCGGCCCCTCCAGCTAGCGTCACTGCACCCCTCTCCGGTGTTCGTGTAACACCTTGGTACGTGCGGCTCATCGTCCCGAGCACGCCGGTGGCCGGATGTCGTGGGAACGAACACCTATGGGACCACAAGGGCCCCTTTCGGTTCGGCGGGGGGCGAGCTGACAGAAAGAGCCGGTCTGGTGAGCTGCACGCGGGGAGTTTTTACCCAAGTTCGGGATGCATGGATGTGTAAAACCCTACTCCTGCTTTGTTATATTGATCATGTTCTAGGGTTCGAGCTATAGGAGCACCATGAACGGCTGCTACGTGATCTTGGGAACCTCCCATTGTCTAACTGTCGGGTTGTCCGGTTGTTTAACTGCCTAACTGTCTGGAAGCCCAAAAGCCAAAAAAGTCCCTTTGTGTAACACCCTGGGTCTCCTTTTTAAGGGAATCCCAATAGTGGTGTATAGTGTGCACACGGGATGCATAGCGCTATAGTGCTATCATACCTAACCCTGATGGAGCAGGACAAGAGCATTAAATGCATCGTCAGGGGCCTCGGTCCATCAATGGGACAGGACAGGGGGCGTCCCATCGGTGCCGCTTAGCTCCCTCAAACGTTGACGCTGCGCCGCGTGTCCAGGTTAATCGACACCTGGCCTGTGCGCTGGCGGCGCTTGCCGGGGCCTCGCCTTGCCAGGACTTTGCCTTGCCGGGGGCCTGGAGGCTCTACAGCCCTCCCGACAAGGTCTTGCCGATAGTCTTTAGTCTTATGTGCTGGTGCTTGATGAGTCTCGCTGGGCCTTGCCATCGGGGCAGCTACTACTGTCTGTGCACGAGTAAAGGGGCACTAGATGGCCCAAAAACTCTAGTGCACCGACACCGGAGCACCGGCGGAGGTGACCATGGGACGAGCGCCGGCGCCGCTCGGTCACGCCTCCTCTGCCTCTCCCTGCTCGAGCGGGAGGTGGAAGACAAACCCGAGAGCTAGGCCCCACCTGTCGATGAGCTAGAGGCCGGCCCCCTTGTTTAAGTGGAGACGCCCTCCGTGGGCTGCGCTTCTCTACCCGGGAGGTGTACTCCAAGGAGTACGCCTTCGACGTCGCCCGGCCCCCCTACGCGGTGGAGCTGCTGGGCCGGCCCATGTGCTTATTCGGCACATTGCGTGTTGTTTAGCCCATTCATAATGCCCTTTTATTTCCCCTTTTCTTTTTAGACAGATTCAACAATTCATAGAAAAACCATTTGGACTCCAAATCAATTTATTCAAGTTCCTATAGATTTCTAAAATCATGATCTATCCAAAAATATGTCTTACATATTTTTCCTACCAACTTCTCTGTACTATTCAAATTTATATTCAAATTTGAACTATTCATGTCCACTTGCAATAAATCTAGAGCCTTCATATCAACTCCAAATGGAGTGATTCAAATTCCTAGGTGGGTCTAAATTCATTCTCAAAATTATGAGCATTTTTACTTACACTTATTTTGCTATGTAAATTAATGGACCATTTCCTCATATATGACCCACCTGTTAAATCTCTAGAATATTAATCCCAACTCTAATTCCAGTGAAGTCACTTTCTAAAATCTTCTAAAATCATGCCCTCGTTGTTGGGTGCATCCACCCATTTTTACAAAAACTTTTTTTGTAGACTTCTTGTAGGACCACCAATTTCCCTATTTCCACCATTCAAAACTCCCCCTTGATCCACATCCAATAAAACCTCCTTGGTTATTTTTCTCATGAGCATAGGTGTCCAAGAAAAATAAAAATCCTATTTATAGAGCACTTTTGTTTCCCTGCTTGTTGTCTCGCTCATTTTGGTTGTTTCCGGCGATAGTTAACCAAGTAGACGAAGTGCCCGGAGGTGGATGAGAAGCGTGTGAAGACCTCAAAGACTTTGCTAAGCCAGGAAAGCAACCCTTTGACCATGATAGGAAACCATTTTCATGCATTTCATATAGCACCTTATTCCTTGTTGTTGATCATGTGATGTGGTGAACCCTTCAGTGGGATGCCTCCATTACTTTTACTTTTTATACTTGCATTGTGCATGTCCCTACCATCCTTATGAGGGTTGTGCAGGTGGGAGTAGGATGGGATGCTAGTAGATGCTACGCAAGTGGGGTCGGGATTATGCATGGTGATGGAAACAAATAAATGATTTCAAAGACTTTTTGAAAACCCCGTCGGGTGCCACTAATTCCAGTGGGAGATGATGATGAGTTGGGTGACCACTTGAGAAAGAAGTGGTGTACAGGAGAAAGTGAGTGTGTATGTTTTCGAAAATGGATTATATTTAAGGTCTGCTAACAGTCCCAACCTTACATGCACAACCACGATACCCCTTATGGGACGGGGCTTTGTTGATTACCTTCGTAGGTACTAGCATAGAGCCCGCATTACTAGTGGCGGGAGTGAAGTGGTCAGTCTTGATACGGGGTCGTACCAGAATGGACAACCATGCGTTGTCTTTACAGGCACCGGGCACATCGTTGCGTGCCCTCATGGATTATACGTGTGATGTACATCATGAGGTATGGCACCAATGAGTGCTCTCTATTTAGTATGGCTAGGGGAAAGGCATTGTTCAGGTGCTTACCTCGGGTATGTAACATACCGCGAGTCATGATTGACACGGAAGTTCCCCGAGTCTTGTGGGTAAAGTGTGCAACCTCTGCAAAGTGTAAAACTATTCGAATAGCCGTGTCAACGGTCATGGACGGTTGGAGGTCCTTCTTAAACCATGTCCAGATGTTTTCGCAAACTGGTGTGTGTATTGGTGACAAGGATGATACTTGAGTTGAGTCGGATGTCATGGCTTGATGAGTGGACATGAGATGTTCAGGCGGTACTTGAGACAAGTTTGGGGACTTGGTGTGATGGTTGAAAATGAGATGTCCAACCCCTGCTTATGATGATACCTCTAAATTGTTCACATGGATAACCGTCAATTGTTGATGCATGCTTACACAAGTTACTTGATCATGCCATTGCACTCAAAATTAGCTTTCTACAAACTTACCTGCTTAGAGCTATACCATGCTTTGTTATGCCTTGTTCCAAGACTTGGGTTTCTTGCGAGTACATTCAAAGTACTCACTGGCTTGCCACTGGTTATTTTATTGGCTAGGTATGAAAGATCAGATTATGATCAAGATTACCTTGGTGACGAACATGCAAGCTAGGACGCTTCCCAGTTAGAATGCATGTAGGGTTAAGGCAGATGGCATGGGTTCACGCTATCGTTTAAGATTTCCGCTACAAGATTATGAAGACTTGGCCATAAAGGCCATATTTGAGCACAAACGATATGTAAGGGATGTAAGACTCTTCTTATTCAGTTTCTGTGTGTTCAGTGAGCATTGATCTCTTGAATCACTGTGCACGTACATTCGGTGATCACGACTTATGAGTCGGGGTCCCCATAGAGCTGGTATCAGAGCCATCCTGACTATAGGAAACCCTTAGTTAGCATGGCCATTAGTAGGACAAAACTATTTTTCCAGACCCTTCAAAATCACTTACAAAACCACTATATTTCTCACCTCTCCAAAATTTTCAAAGGAAACAAAAGTTTTTTCCTTAACACTTCCACCACTTTTCTCTTAGCTCTCCTCGTCTGGTTGTTCAAAGACTTTGCAACGGTCCTTAGTATCCTTATGTCCTTGACCACTGGATATCTTGAGATCCTCGTGGGTATACCAGAAGGAAGCTACCTTGCCGGACTTCTGCCCGCGTATCTTAAACACAAGTTGGCGACAACACGACAAGACAATACCAACAGAAGATACCTTCTCGAGAAATGAGGATATCAAGAATCGGAAGATGGTGCCACCTTGGCCTTCGATGACCAGGGCACAAGAGATCCAATGTCATGATATGCATTGCTAATAGAGCAACCCTGCCCTTTTCATTGTTATATCAGCGACCACCGATGGATGAGAACCTCGTCATTTGGTCTGCCTCACTATAGCGAGCAGGAAACACGGTTCTCATCATCCCCCGCTCTTGGTGTCGATGATATCGTCAACGCGACCGGCATGATACAACTCTACCATGCCTTGTTAATGTCATTGCATAAAGGATTTCCTCCCTGGAACCCTCGATGTCTCAGCAGAAAAGGAGGCATTGCCACGATTACGAAGACACCAAAAGATCCTGTCAACAATAGCCATGAAGAATCACCTTCGTCGTCAACTCAAGAAACCCGAAGTCATCAAAGACTCTTCAGGCACAACCAGGATTATTTTGCTGAACAACAACCAGAGACACGGCGACATGTGAAGAAGACCCAGAAGACTAAGTGGACTCCTCTCCAAGACATGAAGCAAGCATGACTACTAAGTCCGAGAACCCCTAGGGTAGGATAGGTCGTGTGTCCCCTATGCGAAGTCGAGTTCGTGTGATGGTTCTTGTAGAACCATGATTGTGTGTTGCTTGTTTTTGCTTGTTTGTGCTTTGGTGTAAGTCGCACTTTTTCCTAGGAAACAAGTACACGAGTAAGCACCCACCTTATCTTAGTAAGTGTGTTTTGCCTTTTCGGCACTTGTATGATTGCACTTGCACTATACAACCCCCTTGGGCACTCTCCTCTATGATACTTACTCTCTTCCCCCTCTAGTCAAATGAAGACCGGCAAGACAAGATGCACCAAGTACCCACCTCGACGGAGAGCTAGAGTTGAAGACTATGACTACAACGTACTCAACCAGACGCAACCCCATAGGGTTAGGCTCTCCCTCAAGATTGGAAACCCCTCCCCAAACCAAGCTAGACCTCACAAGCTCCCCTAGCACAAGCCTATGATCACATGTAGTATACATAGATTTTCCAGGGCACTTATCGAGTTTAAATAACCCCAGCTTAGCATTGGGTTCATTATGCAACTTGTTGGGGATATACACCCGAGATGAGACCCACCATGGTGGGCCAGGTCATGCGGTTGGTGGCTTACGGTAACTCCAGGAGGAAAGCATAACCGGTGGGCCGGAGGGCCCAGAGCCGCAAGGCCGGATGTAACCTGGCGGACTTAAGCCGCCAGGAGAGACTTGTCAGATAAGGCATGTTTAGTTCGATCTTAGGTCGGTTGTTAAGTTTAACCCGGCGTGGACTCTTGTAAGCCCAGGGGCTTGACCCCTGTATATAAGGGCGGCTTAGGCCATGAAACAACTGATCAAGAGCTAGGTCAAGCGAACTCGCTACCTTGTAATCGGTACACAATCAATACAAAACAAAGAAGGACGTATGCTTTTACCTCTTTCCGAGGGGACAAACCTAGGTAAACCCTTGTCTCTTGATTCCGATCAACCCCTTCGAGTTCACCGCCTTAGCAATGGCCTCAAACCTAAGTCCGTTGACCTGGACATCTACCGTGACAAATCCACGACAGTTGGCACCCACCGTGGGGCTAGCGCTCGATGGTGTAAGGTTCTCGAAGGGATCTCTTCCACGGATCAAGGGGTACGCCATTGGCAGGATGACCAAGAGTCGCCTGGGCAAGCTCTACATCGACGACGCTGGCTAGGGCCCCGAGGCCGACTCAATCAGGTATGGGTACCGAGTACCCTTTGGCTGAATTCACGTTTTCATCAGCAAGATCGGCGGATCTGAACCCGGGGCCGAACATCTGCATCGACCTCGTCGGGCCGGCCCGGCGCGTGCAACCCGCCCATGTTAACCCTGGCAGGAAGAATGTCTGCATTGGCTTTACCCAAGGCATGAAGCTTGAAGGCTCCATGTCAGAGGAAGGAATGCTCATCCGCTCAGAGGATGGCTCGTCAAGCAAAGAGACGGAATCAATCTATCAGCTTCACAACGGCGGACTTGGGGGATAGATCGAGCATTACCCTGAGTCGAAATACCATGAGTCGGAAGAGTATGTGCCGCTGAACCATGCTATTGTCTTCATGGCGGGTTATGCGTCAGCACATAGTAGTACGGCCGCTAGTGTGACCAGGTCTGGAACCGACAGCCCGCCGGCTTAAGTTCTTTTGGATCTGATGAACGAGCTTACCGCCCTGTTGGATACTAAGGTCACTGTTGAAAACCAAGTAGCCCATAACGCGGATATCACAAGGTTGAAGGACTAGATGGCCGGAGTCCAACAGGAGATCAATGCGATGAAGCTTCAGATGGGTGGTGACTCGGAGCGCCTTAGGACAAAGGCTTTTCGTTTTGAACTAGAGAAGCAATCTACAGCGGTGGTTCATTGGATGAGGCATCACTCGTGTTGATCGGATCAATATGAAGCCAGAAATCTATTTAACATGCCAGGGACGGGACGGAACATGCCTCTGGCCGTAACCCGGATGGCAAAACTACTTGGAAGCTGGGCATCAGTTCAGCATTAGCAGACAGACCCGCCCCGCTGTAACCAGGTCACAGCCCTGTCTTTTCCGATGCCGCCGGGTCATTATTCTAACCTGGTGGAGAACATGGTTGCAGCGGTGACCAGGCTTGGTACAATCCCAATCCCCAATGAGGCACCTTTCAGAGAGGAAGTGCGGAACGCCATTGGGTACCTATAGATGGCGGTGGCCCAGCAGAAGAAGTATACCTACAGCCGGAGTTGTGTGCATTCAACCCCCATCCCAAGCTGCAGCTATAGCCAGCGTTATGAGTTGTCGGCGGTTTCCGGTAGTGATCGACATCGAAACTCGCCAAGGGATGATTAGTCGGTTCGTGATGCTCATGCGTTGGTGGATCAAGCAAGGGCCCAGCAAGAGGCGGCGGCTCTGGCAGCTACAATGGCTTATCAAGAACCCATAGTCGTGCCCTCTGTATTAGTAGGAGCCGTCTTAACTTCTAGTGCTGTGGGAGTGTCGTGCTTAGCGTCGGCTTTGCAGAACGAGTGCCTGCCGAAAGACTTCAAAGTTCCTCGCAAGGTGCCCAATTATACTACTGACCTACCTCCAAAGGCGTGGATTGAAAGTTATGAATTGGCCATGGAGATGTTGGATGTTAGTGACGCAGTGTGTGCCAAGTATTTCATCATGATGCTAGAAGGGCCGGCCCATACGTGGTTGAAAGGTTTGCCACCCAAGACCATTAACACCTGGGCCGAGTTAAAGGCGAGGTTCATCAAAAATTTCCAAGGAACGTGCAAGCAGCCCATGACGATTGTGGATTTGGATCACTGCGTTTAGCATGAGGATGAATTGTCTCATCATTGGGTTCGGCGTGTCTCGACCATCATCCACCTTTCTGATAATATCACGGCATCTCAAGTAGTTATAATCCTACAGAAAAATTGCCACTTCACGCCTTTAAAGCAGAAGCTTGGCCGGCTCAAGCACACATGTCAAGACATGGGGAAATTCATGGCGGCTCTCATCAAGTATGCGGACTCTGACAACATGAAGGACCCTAGTTCCGATGGATATAAATTGGCCAAGGGCAAGAAGAATAACAATGGCAAGGGTCAGTCACAAAACGGGGGAGGAAACGATAATAATGGAAATGGCGGGAAGTGGAAGAATCAGAATGGCGGGTCAGAGTTAGTGGCTAACACCACTGGGAATAACCGCGACAATGGCAATGGCAAGCCACCGTTTAAGCGCAACACTCCTAACTTGGAGATAATGTTGAATGATCCGTTCCCAAAGCACAACCACCCAGATCAGCCATCGACTCATGCTTGGAAGGATTGTTGGATCATGTGAGAATATGAAAACTATGGCAGTAACCAGCATCCAGGCGGTGGTGGCGGGCCATCCGGCGGGTCAGGTCCTTCCGGGTCTGGTTTTGGTCCGGGCGGCTCAGGTTTCAGGCCATCAGGGCCAAGGAAACCATGGAGAGAATAATCAGCAATCCGGCGGTGGGGGTCAAGAGAAAAATAACCAGTCTGGGTTTCAGAGTAATCCCAAGCAGCTTAACTCCGCCAGTACCACGTCTTTACAACCTGTCTTGACAAGTGAGACCGGAAGTTATGCAAGCGGGCGGTTAACGCAGCTATGTTGGCTCTCCCATAGTATTTGAAGTGGTTTGAGTATGAAAAAACCTAGACCAGGGAGGATCACCTGCCGCATGTAGATAACCCGGGACAATTGGCTCTAGTGGTTGCCCCCAAGTCGGAGGATATGTGTTCACCAAGGTTCTTATGGATGGTGGCAGCATCATCAACATTCTGTATTATGACACTTTCCGCCAGATGAATTTGCTTGACAAAGATCTGAAGCCTTCTTTAACAGTTTTTCAGGGCGTGGTGCCTGGGAAGTCGGCTTATCCGGTGGGCAAGGTTTCATTGGAGGTTGCTTTTGGTGATGAATTCAATTACAGGGTGGGGTTTCTATGGTTTGAAGTGGTCAAGATTAAGAACCCGTATCACGCTCTGTTTGGACGACCGGCTTATGCCAAATTCATGGCTAGGCCTTTCTATGTTTACTTGCATCTCAAGATGCCCGTGTTAAACGGGATGATCACGGTGCATGGAGACCAAAAGATGGCCACTAAGTCTGAGGAAGGAGACACAACTTATGTAGAATCCAGTTGCGCGGAGGCAGAGCTCAAAGTTTGTAAGGAGAATGTTGACCCGATGGATACGACCCTGTTGAAAAAGCCTAACACAGAGTCTCAGCCACTGCTCAAGTTTGCGGCAGATGATACTAAGTTGGTGGACTTCGCGCCTAGCGACTCATCGCAGCAGTTCACTATTGGGGCTAATATGGAACCCAAATAGGAAAGCGCGCTCATCGAGTTCATCCGTGTGAATCGGGACATTTTTGTATGGAAACCTTCTGACATGCTAGGTGTACCGAGAGAACTCGCTCAGCACCAACTTAATGTGGATTCTAAGTTTAAGCCAGTTAAGCAGTTTCTACGCTGATTCAATGAGGGGAGGCGGAAAGCCATTGGAGAAGAGGTGGGCCGGCTCTTGGCAGCAGGGTTCATCGTTGAAGTATTTCACCCGGAGTGGCTCGCTAACGCGATGTTGGTGCTTAAGAAGAACGGGACGTGGCATATGTGCATGGATTACACGGACCTTAACAAAGCGTGTCCGGTTGACCCGTTTGCTCTCCCCCGTATTGATCAAATCATTGATGCGTAGGCGGGTTGTGAGAGTCTTTGTTTTCTGGATGCTTATTCAGGATATCACTAGATCAAGGTGGCAGTTAAAGACCAAGATAAGATGGCTTTCATTACACTTTTTCGTGCTTTCTGCTATGTTTCTATGCCTTTTGGGCTTAAGAGTGCCCAGGCGACTTACCAGCATTGTGTGTAGAACTGTCTTCATGGTCAGATTGGGCGGAATGTTCATGCTTACGTAGATGATATTGTGGTCAAGTCAAGGAAGAAGGAGACTTTGCTGGATGATCTGAAAGAAACCTTTGACAATTTGCGGGTTTACAAGATCTTGCTTAACCTGGGAAAGTGTGTTTTTGGTGTACCTGCAGGCAAGCTCTTGGGGTTCTTAGTCCCGGAGCGTGGCATTGAAGCTAACCCGTACAAAATAAAGGCTATTACTTCCTTGTCTAAGTTGTCATGCGTAAATGATGTTTAGGGCCTGGCGGGCTGTATTGCTGCACTAAGCTGGTTCATAAGCCACCTCGGCGAAAAAGCCATTCCTTTATACCAGATGATGAAAAGGACAGATTACTTCGTCTGGATCAAGGCTGTGGATGATGCGCTTGAGGCGCTCAAGAAGTAGTTGGCTGAGCCGCCGATCTTGGCTTCTTCGGCTGTGAAGGAGCCTTTGCTCTTATATGTGGTGGCTAACAACAGGGCAGTCAGTGCCGCGATTGTTGTAGAGCGTAAGGAGGCAGGGAAAGAGTATCCTGTCTAGAGGCCAGTTTATTATGCCAGTGAGGTGTTGATAGAATCAAAGCAAAGGTATCCGCTTTGGCGGAAGCTAATCTATGGGGTGTTCATGGCAAATCGCAAGCTGAAGCATTACTTCCATGGGCATCAGATCACGGTGGTTAGCTCTGCCCTCTTGGGAGATATTATCCAAAATAGAGAGGCCACTAGAAGGACTGCTAAGTGGGCACTGGAGCTTGGCCCCTCAATCTGAAATATGCGCCTCGTACGACTGTCAAATCTCAAGCCTTGGTGGAATTAGTAAATGATTGAACAGAAAGTCAGTCGTGTGAGGAGAAGACGGAGAACACATACTGGACGATTCACTTTGATGGATCCAGGCAATTGGAAGGCTCGGGGGCTGGTGTTGTTCTAACTTCCCCACGATGTGACAAGTTCTATTATGTTTTGAGGCTAATGTTTCCTTGTACTAACAATGCAGTAGAATATGAGCCTTTGCTTCATGGGCTCTACGTGGCCGAGGAGATGAACTTGAGCCGGGTCAAATGTCTTGGCGACTCAGACCTAGTGACTCAGCAAGTCTCTGGCACATGGGATTCAAAAGACCCGCCTATGGCGGCTTACCGCCAAGCGGTTGATATTGTTGCTGGCCAATTGAAGGGTTATCAAGTGGATCACATTGATCGGCACAAGAACGAGTCAACTAATGTGTTATCCAGGATGGGGTCTCAGCATAAGTCGGTGCTACCTAATGTGTTCTTGAACGTATTGCATCACCCATCAGTCAAGTTGTCGTCGGAGGAGGACTTGGCTATACCTGACCCAGAGGGGGAATTGGTAGCGGCTCTCCATTTGATCCCCGATTGGACACTGCCTTACCTGGCATACTTGACTCACGGTGAGTTACCTCAAGATGAGACCCTGGCGCGTCAGTTATCAAGGTGTTCTAAATCTATGATTATCAAGGACGACGAGTTGCATCGGCGTAGTGTGACTGGTGTTTTCAGTGTTGTGTCTCTCTGATGAGGGCCGTGAAATCTTACAAGAAATCCATGTTGGCAATTGTGGTCATCACACGGGTTAAAATCATTGGTGGCCAAGGCTTTCCATCATGGTTTTTACTTGTTAACGGCTCGTAAAGATGCAGAGAACTTAGTCAGTAAGTGTGGTAGGTGTCAGAAATTTGGACGACGTGCTCATGTGATGGCTCAAGAACTACGGATGATTCCAATCACTTGGCCATTCGTGGTCTAGGCGCTTGATATGGTAGGACCTTTCAAAAGGTCCAAGGATAAGAAGACCCACCGCTTTGTGTCGGTTGACAAGTTTACTAAGTGGGTTGAGGCTGAGACGGTTAGGAAATGTGATGCCGCAATGGTGGTTTAGTTCGTCAAAAAGCTGATTTTTTTTTGGTTATCCACATAGTATCATCACTGATAATGGCACGAATATGTCCAAGGGGGCTATGAAGGACTTCTGTGATGAGGAGCATATACGCCTTGATGTGTCTTCAGTAGCTCACCCCTAGTCTAATGGTCAAGCTAAGGATGCTAACCATGAAATTTTGAGAGGTATTAAACCCCGTCTTATGGTTCCTTTGAAGCGCACGCAGGGTTGTTGGGTGTAAGAGTTGTCGTCTATTCTTTGGAGCATAAGAACGACCCCGAACAGGTCTATAGGCTTTATGCCTTTCTTCATGGTTTATGGCGCAGAGGTGGTTCTCCCTAGTGATATACGTCATGACTCGCCCAGAGTGGCAGCTTACGTGGAAACTGACAATGATGCAGCTCGTCAGGATGCTCTGGACGCCTTAGATGAAGAATGGGATCTTGTAGCCGCTCGTTCAGCGATTTATCAGCAAGACATGCGTCGCTATCATAGCCGCAGGGTCAAGACCTGGACGTTTCAAGAAGGTGACTTAGTACTCCGTTTAATTCAAGACCAGCCAGATATGCACAAGTTGTCACCTCCTTGGGAAGGACCATTCGTGATCAGCAGGAATCTCAACAACGAATCTTATTACCTCATAGATATACGGGAGAGTGACAGGTCTCGCACTTCTGGTGAGGAGACCAAGAGGCCATGGAATATTGCTCACCTTCGGCCATACTACACTTAAGCCGCCAGCCGGCTCTTATTAATGTACATACCTCTGTCATTGTACAAACTATCTTTTATGATATAATAAATTGGGCATCCCCATGATTAGGGGCCTTTGTTGTGTTCTCCACACTGAGTGTCATGCAAAGGACTTAATCCTTCATCTGGTCATTTGGGGGCTTTTAAACCCCCTTGGCCAGGCTTTCTATGCCATCAGGAGTCGATCCTTAATCTGGTGCTATAAGAAGGGCTTTTAAACCCTCTTGCCCAGGTTTAAAATAGAAAAGGAGTTGGTCCTTTAATTAGTCATTTGGGTGGGGGGCATTCGGCCCTATGGGTTAAGCTTATTACCTCCTCTTGACCCAGCTTTCCGCCATCTCCGAGTTATACCTGCCTGTTTGCAACTTGCTACTCCACCATGTGACCCGCCGTACTCTTGACAGTTAATCTTGATAAGAGACCCTGAACCTTTTTAAATTTAATCTCGCACAAAGACAGTGAACTTGTCAAGGTTTAAACGGTGGCTTTTGGCATGAGGGAGACGGCTTACACTTAGCGAGGACAAACTCGTCCTGTCTACCATATCCCCTCCGCTATGTGGCCTGTTCGTACTCTTAGCAATGTCAATCTTTTAAAGACCCTGAACTTGCTAAGGTTTAAATGACAGATTTATTTCACGTGAGGCCTGGTTTACAAGTTTTCAGGCTTTCCGCCTCGTTTCTTCGGAAACAAAAATATTTTTATAAAAAAAGGACAAGAGTTGTCTTATCCTGTCGTGCCTTTAAAGCCAGCTTATAGGATGAGGCATACATTTGTTCATTCTTGCAGGTGCTCTCATGATAATTTTCTAAGTCTTGGGAAATTTCCGGCTTGGCCCATGGAGTATAAGCCGCTGAGTGAGTCAAAACTGCTAAAGTGCTCCTATACCAATAGTTGAGTTTACTGAATCGCCAGTAGAGCTTTCAAGCATAAAATATAGCAAGTGTAGGAATAGGCAATCAAGAGTTTTCTACGCCTATTACAAAGCTCTCTAGGACCCCAAAATATAACTGGACTTAAAGTTTCTATACACTTCCAACCTCAGCGGCTCAGCAGGCCGGGTTACCTTCAGACAGGAGCAACGGGTTTCAACTCGCTGGCAGATCATCCTGTGCCGAGTCTTCGATTTCTTCGATCTGAAGGTTGCCCACATCCCAGTTGCAGTTTAATAAAGCTTAAAATGGAGCCACGTCAAAGAGGGGATACGGGTCAACTTCAGGAGCAAAGAGTGGCTTACGACGTGCAGGGATTAAGTCCCTGGTTTCAAAAGTTGGATAGCGTATCCGTTTGCTATCTGTACCATAAGACGCCTGGTAGGAGGTCAAGGCAATCTCATTGACAAGGGTTGATGCAAGCACTCGGGAGGTCTTCATGTAGTTGGCATAGTCAATTTCAGTGAAGTCAGACCCGTCGTCCTTCTTGGGCGGGAAGCCATCCATCATTTCTTTGGGGGTCACCTCAGGGGCAAAGGTCAGAGACCGGCTTCGGGTAGCCATTGCCCCCTTCTTGGCATATGATCGCCTTAGCTCCTCAATCTGCTTGGGAAGATTCGACAAGACCTCTATTACCCCCTTCATGAATTTGGGGATGCATTTTTCAGTCATCAGGGTTTTGATGGTGCAAAGAGTCCCACTATACAGTTGTTCTGTCAAGGTGTATAATGCCTTCAACTTCAACAAACTATCAGAAGATAGTTGGTGGCTCCTCTGGCCTGCAAAGAAAGTCAAACATTATAAGTAGCCTGAAAGGTTGTTGCAAATATAGTAAGAAAATTTTATGAGTTTTAAGTTCTTACCAAAGATAGCAGTAGTCATCTTGGATATATGGTGCTTGAGGGTGGTCAGTTCTTCTGATACAAGCTTGAGCTGTTCGTCAACGTTGTTTGCGCGTTTTGTCAGGGCAGTTTGTTCAGACTCAGCAGTCTTTTTGAAGGTAGAAAAACAGTTTGGACCTTCTCAAGTTTTCAACGGCAACCCACAGTTTTTCTTCCGCTGTAGCCCGGGCAAACTGTTGGGACCTGAGATTATCCCTTAAGCCGACTAGATCAGATTCGGCTGTGTCTAAAGCTTCCTACATCATTCAAGTCAAGTGTAAGTCGCCAAGAGGAAATAGTGATGAATAAAGGTGGTGAAGCTATTATGATACAAGTCCCAAGAAGATTGCAAGCAATATACTTGACACTTGGGGGCTAATGTATGTGTTTTCTCTCAAAGTTTACAACAAAGTTCCGGCTTATCCTCTTACAAGTTAAGCCGACACATGGGGACTACATATGGCGCTTTGAGGTAATGAACTTCCGGCTCCTCTTCCCACAAGTTAAGCCGACGCTTGGGGGCAACACCCGTCAAGTTTTTTCTACAATTGAAATGCCAGCCTCATCATTATCATCATGACCCAGACTTGGAGGTTACACTTGGATCTAATTTTCCAGTAAGTACCGGCTTATTATATATATGAACCCGTTACTTGGGGGCTACAGGCAGTTATTTATAGTATGGTAAAGTTTGGAAGACCCGGTATACTATTTGCAATACTAAACCAGCTCTTGGGGGCTACATAAGGGTATAAGGAAAAACAGGAGAAGAAGAGTACCTAATATTTCTTCTTCATTAATCCAACAAGTTTGGACTCCATATTTTGGCTGGCAGAAAGGCGGTTCAGATAACCAACATGCAAGTCATCCACAGTCATCTTTTCTAGCACGGGGAATTCGAAATCAAGCTTCTCTGGTGAGAGCATTTGAGCCTTGCTAGTATGTCTTATTAGCACATGAGGATTAGGGGATTGACAACCCATTCCAGTGATGGTTACTTCTGGATGAGCCGTGTTCTCGGTGGCTGTTGAAGAACTAGGCGGCTTAGGATCCGTCGCTAGAGATCTCAGGAGTAGCTATGTTGTGATCCGCTGGCTCAAAGGGTTGAGAAGTGTTTTCAGGCACATTCTTCTCGGCATCAGAAGACTCAACATGAGCGGCAGGAGAATTTGGCTTAGCATTCTTCGGGTCTTGGACAGTAGCAGTGATGGTAGACCCGCCTGCTTTCCTTCGTTTGGCTTGAGCCCTGAAAACAACATGAATCATTTTGCAGCACAAGGACAATGATGATAATGTGTATTCTGAAAGATAAAGATACACACTCTGGATTGATTTTTAGAGGAGGAAGCTTGGATGCAGTTGAGTCGCCAGACGAAGGGGGCGACTCCTGAAAAATTTAAAAGTCAGCAAAAATAGAGCAAGGTAACATGGCAATAGTCTCGTACATATGTTGGGATTGGTTGAAAGAGTACCTCAACACGTCGTTTCCGGGGAGCCGGAGAGTTTGGTAAGCCGGCAATAAGATCTTCAGAGACGGGGTGTGATGTCGAGAGTCGAGTTGTTGCTTTTTCAAAGGAAATCCGGGATCTAAGTAAGCAAGAGGATGTGAAAATGGAACTTTTCGGACGACCCACCATATTTTCTGTCACGGTAAGACCTCTGTGTCGGAGGAAATGTAGGTTACCTCAAGGGCGTCGGCGTGACTTGTCTCTGCTTCCTCTTGTGTATGACTACCGTCAATAGGTTTCATAAAGAGACGGGCAAGGGAATCAAGTTCTACCTCTGAATCGTCAAGTTCAAGCAGTTCCTGAGCTAAAATTTTCTTCTTATGACCATAGACTTTACCCGCTCGAGACTTCTTCTTCACGAGGGGAGTATATTTTTTCTTCCAGAAGCTAGAGCCGGTGTAACAGCGCGGGACCGACGCTCCAGAAGATTCCCCTTTTTATTCCATCGTTATCGTGTGATTTGTTGGTTGTTGCATTCATCATCGCATCATTCGCATCATCTACATAGCATCATCACTCATTTTTTTAAAACATGCATCCGTTTGTAGTTGCCGGTTCTCTCTGTTCATGTCATCAACCAATCCGAGACCAACCACACATGTACGCGCCCGCGAAATCGATAAAATATTGTTTTTAAAGTGCATATGAAATATTCTCTGATAGGGTCCAAACTTTGGTGTGTGGTCTTGTTATATTGTAGGTAGGCTGGCTATCAAATTTCGTTTCAATCAGAGTCCGTTTGGTACCCTTATGTTCAGTTGTAGCATCGCCATCATCGGTTTATTATCGGATGTTTTCTCGATGTTTCAAAACCTGCCGCCGGAGCACCACCTCCCTCTCTTCTTAGTCCTATCCCCTCTTCACACCTCATGTGCCCGCCTGTTAGCCCCTCCACTTCCGGACCGCCCGATCGAGATCACACGGTTCGAAAACAGTGCAAAATCCACCCTCCTAACCCCCTGTCTATATAAATATGAGCTCCCTTCCATTTTGGGCAGAAAACCCTGGCCCCTAGGCATCCTCGAGCCACCAGCCGCCTCCACCACCTTGTTTTCCGTGCTGCCCAGCCGGATCTCGCAACTTGTCTGCCATCCACCCCAGCGCCGATTTGGACCGCTGGATCCCAAATCCAACGGCCCAGAGTGCCTCCCCGTAGCCTCCCAGATCCACCCCGCATCGCGCCGCTCCCATAGCCAGGAGGAGAGCTCCTCCCCGATCTGGATCGGGTGGGAGTCCCGATCTCCTTGACCCGAGCCGTCCCTACCCGATGGAGTGCGCCGTCGACGACCACCTCATCCAGGCAAGCCCCGCCACCATCCCCTCCTGTCCCCTCGACCTCTCTCACCCGACCCCCTCCATCTCGGTTGCTTATAGGAGGAGCTCGCCGCAGCCATGGTTGCCCCACCGTACCTCACACCGTCACCGGAGCAGGCCGGTTACAGATGGATACTGGTAGCCCCGCCCCAGATCTGACGTCCCTTCCTCCAGAACGCTGCGCCATCGCTCGCCATCTCACTGGAGTTCCACGTTGACCTACACCGTTGCTGCCTGTATGCGTCGTTCGGCCAGAACCAGGAGGATGACGACGCCTCGCTCGCCCCTGCCTCACCCGTGACCCCCCAAACCGGCTCAAACTGGGAAAGCCGAGCAGACCGGCCAGTTCACACGATCCACCTGGTTCGCGTCGACCCGGTGAGTCTAGCCGCCGCCTCATGGGTCGCCTCTAGCGAGCCAGCGCCTGGCTGGGCCTCCTCCCCGTCAAGGCCCAAGTCCGCCACGGCCCAGGCTCCTCCTCTCCGACCGGGCCAGGCCCAATGGTGAGCTGCCAATCTCGCAACCCAGGCGTTGCATTGCTATGTTGCGCCTAGTGTTCTGTTCAGATTCGGCCCGTTACCTTTTTTTTCCTGTTAACGAATTTGTATAATTTCCAGGATTTTCAGAATTTCAGAAAAAAAAACCTAACTTCATGCATTAATAACTTTTCAACCGTGCGTTGGATCGAAATATTTTATATATGTAACTTGACTAAAATTTTGTGTAGTTTAATAATATTCAACTTTCATACATGTTTAAGATGTTTAACCTTGCTGTTTGTATTAATTTGCGTGAATGTCATGCTAAAATGACTTATTTCATAACTACTAAACCGTAGTTTCGAATTTAATGATCCACATGTAACGTGTCTATAAAAATGTGTAGAATCTCATGGTGACGTTTATTTTACTGTTTAATAAGTTTAAAATATGGTTAGTACAGATCTGGACCAAATTCATATTATGCTTATGGGGATGTTTTGAAAATACTATATGTTGCTTCCGACCTCATTTTAAATGCCTAGATGATATGGTTGTTCATGCTTCACCTCTTGCCATGTTAAACAACAAGTAATATTGATGAGTACCTAAACGAGAATGAACTAAATAATTCGAACCTGGAGTTTCGTCAATATGCAACTCGCTGCATAGTGAGCTTCACTTAATGTGTAAGAGTTGGTTGATGTGCTTCGCCATGCCTTGCATATTTAAACCGGACATGCATCATATTTGTTTGCACATCATGTCATGCATATGTTGTGGTGTACTGTGTGTTGATTGCTGTTTTCGGATTGTTCCTTGTCGATAGAGTTCCGAAAGCGTTCATAGTGTGACGATTCATTTGACTATGTTGGCTCGACTTCTCCATCGACTCGTTCTTCTTACAAGCGGGATCTCAGGCAAGATGACACATTTCCCTGGATACCACTACTATCATTGCTATGCTAGTTGTCCCATTTTTATCGTTATGTCTCGCTACCTACAACTTGTTTGTCAAGCCCCCAACACTGCAATAAAAAGCCACTAACGCCTCCACATCCCAGCAAACCTTTGTTTGGCTATGTTATCGCTTGCTCAACCCTTCTTATAGCGTTTCTAGCTGCAGCTGCACTTGCTTCAATGTGACAACATGGACATTCTTTTGTTATCACCATATTATTGCTATTTAATTTAATGCACATATATACCTGGTAAAGGTGGCAGGCTTGGCCTTTTGATCGGTGTTTTGTTCCACTCTAGCCGCTCCTAGTTACTTGTGAACCGGTGTTATGTTCCATAACTGAGCACTCCTAACATGCTCGGGGTTGTTATGGGGATCCCCTTGATTTTCATTTTAGGATAAAGCTTGTCTAGCCGTGCCCAACATTAGTACTACATTTTCCTAATAACTAAAATTGCATAGGGACCCGCCGGCACCCGCGGATAATCTAATAAACCTCCGGGCCAGTGCTCCTCATGAGTATTGGTCCAAACTAGAGTCATGTGCGGGGCCAACCCGGGGCAAATCAGAAGATTTCTATCAGGCCACTGTATGATGTGCTCATTTGGTCGTGTCCTGAGAACGAGATACGCGGCTCCTATCGGGTTCGTCGACACATCGAGTGGCTTTGCTGGATTTTTTTTACCTTTCTCGAGCGTCTTGCGTGAGGAACTCTGATCTTCTTTGGGCTATCTCGAGGTGTCGGATTTCCTATGGAATTGCTTAGGATGATCATGAGATCCATGGTCGAGGTTATTCCCATGGCTTGTGGTTATTTTGTGATGGATGAGTTGGAGCACCCCTACAAGTTTAAATCTTCTCGGAAAGCCATGCCCGCGGTTATGTGACAAACTTGGATGCTTTGTTTAACACCAGGTCATAGGAAACTTGAAGTAAACTCAAATAAAATACACCAACTGTGTGCGTAACCGTGATTGTCTTTTCTCGTGAGTTCTTATCCGAGAGAGAACATGGTGGGGTTATGTTTGACGTAAGTAGGTGTTCAGGATCAGTTAGTGATCATTACTTGTTCACATCCGTTATTTTTAGACCACCATACTTTACTTTCTGTATTCATAAGTTAGCCACTCAAATAAATGCTTAGTCGCTTGCTGCAGCCTCACCACTTAACCATACCTCACCCATTAACCATACCCTTGGAAATGAGATTGTTGAGTCCCCATGTCTCACAGATTACTACAACAACAAATGCAGGTACAGGTAATGCGATGATTTGATGTGAGCGCGATGCTTGTTTGTTTGGAGTTCTTGTTCTTCTTCTTCATTGATCTAGGATGGGTTCTAGGCGGTAGGCTGGGACAACAAGGATGGATGTCATTTTACTGTTTGATTTCGTTCGTAGTCGGACCCTCCTCTTCTATATGATGTTTGAATTGTTGTTGTATTGATGTGATCTTGATGTAGCTTGTGGTAAGTGTAAGCCAATTTCATATACTCATCTCTTTTGTAAATGTACTTATAATGATATCCATTCTTGTAACCCTACAAGATGCGCTTCTATCCCTATCGAGGCCCTCATGCCAAAATAAGGATAGGATCACATCTTGGGCGTGACAAGTTGGTATCAGAGCTTGTACCGACCTAGGGCCCCCCTTGATTGATCGAACTTGGCTGAGTCAAGTCTAGTGAAAACTATCTTTGAGTCTAGTTATATCGGAGAGTAGGATTCTTTTTACTCCTCTTCTATGCTCTGGTGAGGAATTACGACTTAGGAATTTTGATTCTACCCTCTTCTCACTCAATTTTTTTTAGGATCACGTGGGTATTTTGGAATCTATATGATGCCGATGTGACGGAGTTCTATACTTGGTACCTCCTGTTATCGAGGAGTAGAGCTCCAGGGGATTCTTGACACATTGTTATCGTTCAGTTTCCTTAGTATCTCGGGATGGAGGATGTTCGAAATTGCTTCAATACTAGTAGTGGCGAGAGGAGTCCGGCATCCCCAGTACTGCCATTCTTAGTATCGTTGTGTTTTCCAGGGTCCGAGGTAGATGAGTTTCTGAGACCTCTGGTTATGTGTTGAAGGATGGATACAGTTGGGGTGTAGGGCTTGTTAGTTGTGTGAGATATTTTCCTCCTTGTATCCCCAACACCCGATTGCATAACCAAGAAAGTTTCAGGAGTTCTAAGGTGGGAATTCAAGTAGTTACCTAGGCTATCTTCCAACAAATCATGATGTGAAGTTGGGGTTCGACATCTAGTGGATTTGTTTGTTCACGGTATTTCTTACAAAGGACAGTCTCGATATATTTCATCAGATATGCTTCGTCAAGCCTTGTAGTTCACTATGCCTAGGGAGCATATTCGAGCGTCATTTCAATATGACAATCCAATGTACGATCGAGCCCGTGCGGACCTTACCACAAAAATATCGAGCGGAATCTCTGTCAGGTATTTGTTCTGGCTAGTTTTGTAAGCCTCATCCTTTGTGGTGTTTTCGAATATGGTAATTCGAGTTGCTTCGATGTCAAGTGGTGATCTCATATCTTTCCGAAGTAGTGTTCTCATATTTCTATGGGATTGCTAATTCTTTTGCTTGATCAAGTTGTCATATCAATTCCTTTATCCAGTGTGCTTCTCTTCAAGACAATTCTATCCTCTTCAATGTTTACAAGATCAATCCTCATGTTTCTTTCCGGAGTTCTTTTCATCCATCCTAAGTTGTCTTTGTTTTTCCCCACCCTTCCACCCCTTTTCTTAAGTGATCAAAAATCTCATCCTAGTGCCTTCTCTATTCATGTGATGCTTCCGCTATCTTTTCTTCCGTTTCGTATCCAGCGATTCATTGTGAAGGTCCTCAAGTGCTTCAAGTTCATCATTCTTTGTTCTTGTTGGTATTCTTCTTCGGTGGATTCAATTCAAGTTCTTGGTGTTCATCATATCATTTTCATTCTCTATTTGCTCTCCCATGTTGGAATTCTTTATCAAGTCTCTCATGCTTATTCATATCTCTATTCTTCCGGAGTGCTGAAGATAACTCAGAAGATTCATGTTTTCTTTCAATCCCTCCAAATTATTTCGAGGGTCTCACCTCATCAAGTTCTTAATTTGTACCGGTGCAATCTCTCTATCTAAGCAATCATTGAAACGGTGGTTTCCTTTGAGTGGGCCCATAACCCACACGTTTTTTCCCAGGATCTTACCTGGCGCTTCTAATCTTTCTAGAGTTGTCCTCAAGTTCTTATTAAATATTACATAAGAATTATTTTCATCAGCCATATTCCTTCTCCAAGATCGCGTCTAATTTTTTTTCATCATTGGCTCAACCGTTCTTTATTCGTTGTTCCGGAGTGTCTATGTAATTCATGATATTGATTCTCGTCATCATTCTCTCCATTCAAGACCGAAGGAGTGTTCTCTTGAATCTTTGCTCATTCTCTTGAAGATTCATGGTCTCAACTTCGTGCTATCCTCTCAAATTGTTTCCATTCATGAGAAATTTCTCCCATATCTGTCTGAAGTATTTCTGAGTGGTATTCATTTCTCGATCCTCCAAAGGCTATTGTTTCAGAAGATTTCTTTGTTCTCAGCTTTCAGCTTTCGTTCTCAAATTCTTCTCAAGTGTTGTTCCTTCGTTCATATCTCAATTATTTCGGTCCTTTGTTCAAATTTTCTATTAGGTGGATCATGATCGCTTCGTTCCCATGCATCTTCGTTCAATCGTAGTATCCTCATTTGTTTGTGAATTCTTACCGGTGTTTCATTGAAGACTTCTTCAAGTTTGTGCTCTATCTATCTTTCCTATATTTTCCAAAAGAATAAGTAGTATGCCAAATCCATTGCTTGTTATTAATATAACTTGATGAAGGATAGACATATCATAATTCTTATTCTTGTTTCATCGAGGTGATTTCAATCCTTCTTCCGGAGTTGTTCATGACATCAAATTCCTTATCCCAAGTGGTCATATTTCTTTTCTGGATTTCCTAGTTTTTCTCAAGTATCTTGTCCAGAAGCATCATCAAAATCATCAATCTTGTTATTTTGCATCCTTCACTTATTTTCTATCATCCTTTCATTCTGAAGTTCATCCTGATGGTTCTTCATGGTGGGTGTTAAGGATGTAATTCTTCTCAAATTGTTCTTCACGATTCTTGTTGGAGGTGCTCAAGTGTTCTTTATCCTGGATTTCTAAGTTCAATTCCTTATCCATTGTCTTTTGAGATGGTATTATTAAATTCTTGCTTATGAGGAGTCTTGAAGAAAAATTGTCAAGAATGATATAAGTAAACTGACCATGTCTTCTCGAAGTTATCTTGGGTTGGATTTCACCTAAAGCTTTTCCTAAGGATTGTTGCGATCGTGGTGTCATAAATGTTCCAAGTTTTTCTCCTTGTCCTCTTGGTGAAACAAGTTTTGCATATCTTGTGGCTCTCAAGAATCAATTGTTTCTGTTGTGGTAGGTTGTCACCTCATAATTTTGAAATGTGTTTCATAAGTCCACAACTAGTTGTTTCTTTTTCTTGTTGGTTTGCCAACAACTCCGTTCAATCCTCCCTTCCAAGGGCACTTTCAAATTCAATTGTGGTAGTTATTGGCATTTTCTTCTCCGTTCTTTTCTTTCTAATGATCTAGCTTCTAATCCTTCGTTCCGGAGGCATTGTGATGTTTCTCTCTTAATCTATCACCTAGTTGTCAAAGATCATGTTCCTTCTTTGCTTATTCAGTTAACCAGATTATTGTGTTCCCTTCACTTTTCAAGTTCTCCTATCTCATTAAATTTTTCCTCTCTATCCTACCGAAGTGCTGCCAAAATTTCTTTTCAAGTCTTGCTTGTTTCTCATATCATTCTTCATATATTCCAATACTTCAAGTTCATGTGCGTTCACCCGTTTGTCAAAGAAGCAACTAAGTTTTACCTCTTGCTCTTTCTATTCCCCTGCTCATTCTAGATCTCGGGACGAGATCCTTGTGTAGTGGAGGAGAGTTGTAACAGCCCGGGACCGACGCTCCAGAAGATTCCCCTTTTTATTCCATTGTTGTCATGCGATTTGTTGGTTGTCGCATTCATCATCGCATCATTCGCATCATCTGCATAGCATCATCACTCATTTTTGAAACCTTGCATCCGTTCGTAGTTGCCAGTTCTCTCTGTTCGTGTCGTCGACCGATCCAAGACCAACCACACACGCACGCGCCCATGGCATCGATAAAATATTGTTTTTAAAGTGCATATGAAATATTCTCAGATAGGGTCGAAACTTGGTGTGCAGTCTTGTTATATTGTAGGTAGGCCGCCCACCAAATTTCGTCGCAATCAGAGTCCGTTTGATACCCCTACATTCAGATGTAGCATCGCCATCATTGGTCTATTATCAGACGTTTTATCGGTGTTTCAAAACCTGCCACAGGGCCACCACCTCCCTCTCTTCTTAGTCCTATCCCCTCTTCGCGGCTCATGTGCCCGCCTACTAGCCCCCCGCTTCCGGACCGCCCAATCGAGATTGCACGGTCCGAAACAGTGCAAAAACCACCCTCCTAACCCCCTGCCTTTATAAATATGAGCCCCCTTCCATTTTGGACACAAAACCCTAGCCCCTAGGCATCCTCGAGCCACCAGCCGCCGCCAACACCTTGTTTTCCGTGCTGCCCAGCTGGATCTTTCCACTTGTCTGCCATCCACCCCAGCACCGATTTGGACCGCTGCATCCTAGACCCAATGGCCCAGACTGCCTCCCCGTAGCCTCCCAGATCCACCCCGCATCGCGTCGCTCCCATAGCCAGGAGGAGAGCTCCACCCCGATCTGGATCGGGAGGGAGTCCCGATCTCCTTGACCCGAGTCATCCCTCCCCACCGGAGTGCGCTATCGACGACCACCTCATCCAGGCAAGCCTCGCTGCCGTCCCCTGCTTTCCCCTAGACCTCTCTCACCCGACACCCTCCCTCTCTGTTGCTTATAGGAGGAGCTTGCCGCAGCCATGGGTGCCATGCCGGACCTTAGACCGTCACTGGATTAGGCCGGGAACAGATGGAACCGGGTAGCCCCACCCCAGATCTGACGTCCCTGCCTCTAGATCGCTACGCCATCGCTCGCCATCTCGCTCGAGTTCCGCGTTGACCTGCGTTGTTGATGCATGTGTGCGTCGTTCGGGCGGAACCATGAGGACGACAACGCCTCGCTCGCCCCTGCCTTGCCCGTGACCCCCCCAACCGTCTCAAACTGGGAAGGCCGAGCAAACCGTTCGGTTCACTCGAGCCACCTGGTTCGTGTCGACCCGCCGAGTCCAGCCACCGCCTCGTGGGTCGCCTCCAGCGAGCCAGTGCCCGGCTGGGCCTCCTCCCCGTCAAGGCCCAAGTCTGCTAGGGCCCAGCCTCCTCCTCACCGACCGGGCCAGGCCCAATGGTGAGCTGCCAATCCCACGACCCAGGCGTTGCATTGCTATGTGGCGCCTAGTGTTCTGCTCAGATTCGGCCCGTTACCCTTTTTTCCTGTTAACAAATTTGTCTAATTTCCAGGATTTTCAGAATTTCAGAACCCCCTAACTTCATGCATTAATAACTTTTCAACCGTGCGTCAGATCAAAATACTTTATATATGTAATTTGACTAAAATTTTTGTGTAGTTTAATAATATTGAACTTTCATACATGTTTAAGATGTTTAACCTTGATTTTTGCATTAATTTGCATGAATGCCATGCTTAAATGACTTATTTCATAACTAGTAAACCGTAGCTTCGAATTTAACGATCCACATGTGTAACTTGTCTACAAAATTGTGTAGAATCTGATGGTGACGTTTATTTTTATGTTTCATAACACTAAAATATGGTTAGTACAGATCTGGACCAAATTCATATGATGCTTATGGGGATGTTTCGAAAATGCTATATGTTGCTTCCGGCCTCATTTAAAATGCTTAGATGATATAGTTGTTCATGCTTCACCTCTTGCCATGTTAAAAAATAGTTAATATTGATGAGTACCTAAACGAGAGTGAACTAAATAATTCAAACCTGGAGTTTCGTCAATATGCAACTCGCTGCATATTGAGGTTCACTTAATGTGTAAGAGTTGGTTGATGTGCTTCACCATGCCTTGCATATTTAAACCGGACATGCATCATATTTGTTTGCACATCATGTCATGCACATGTTGTGGTGTACCGTGTGTTGATTGTTGTTTTTGGATTGTTCTTTCTCGATAGAGTTCCGAAAGCGTCCGAAGTGTGAGGATTCGTTCGACTACGTTGGCCCGATTCTCCATCAACTTGTTCTTCTTCCAAGCGGGATCTTAGGCAAGATGACACATTTCCCTGCATACCAATACTATCATTGCTATGCTAGTTGTCCCGTTTTTATCTTTATGTCTCTCTACCTACCACTTGTTTGTCAAGCCTCCCAACATTGCAATGAAAAGCCTTTAACCCCTCCACATCCTAGCAAACCTTTGTTTGGCTATGTTCCCACTTGCTCAGCCCTTCTTATAGCGTTTCTAGCTGCAGGTGCAATTGCTTCCATGTGACAATATGGACATTCTTTTGTTATCACCATATTATTGCTATTTTAATCTAATGCACATATATACATGGTAAAGGTGGAAGGCTTGGCCTTTTTCTCGGTGTATTGTTCCACTCTTGCTGCCCCTAGTTACTTGTGAACCGGTGTTATGTTCCATAATTGAGCGCTCTTAACATGCTCGGGGTTGTTATGGGGACCCCCTTGATTTTCGTTTTAGGATAAAGCTTGTCGGCAAGGACCAACATTGGTACTACATTTCCCTAATAACTAAAATTGCATAGGGACCCACAGGCACCCCGCGTATAATCTAATCCACCCTCAGGCCAGCACTCCTCATGAGTGTTGGTCCAAACTAGAGTTGTGTGCAGGGCCAACCCGGGGCAACTCGGGAGATTTTTTCAGGCCACTGTACATTGCGCTCATCTGGTCGTGTCCTGAGAACGAGATATGCCGCTCCTATCGAGATCGTCGACACGCCGGGCAGCCTTGATAGATTTGTTTTGCCTTTCTCAAATGTCTTGCGTGAGGAACTCTGATCTTCTTTGGGCTATCTAGAGGTGTCGGATTTCCTTTGGAATTGCTTAGGATGATCACGAGATCCGTGGTCGAGGTTATTCCCACGGAGTGTGGTTAATTTATGATGGATGAGTTGGAGCACCCCTGTAGGGTTAAATCTTTTCGGAAACCCATGCCCACAGTTATGTGGCAAACTTGGATACTTTGTTTAACACCCGGTCATAGCAAACTTGAAGTAAACTCAAATAAAATACTCCAACTGTGTTCGTAACCGTGATTGCCTCTTCTCGTGAGTTCTTATCCAAGAGAGAACACGGTGGGGTTATGTTTGATGTAAGTAGGTGATCAGGATCAGTTAGTGATCATTACTAGTTCACGTCCATTATTCGTAGACCACCATACTTTACTTTCTGTATTCGTATGTTAGTCACTCAAATAAATGCTTAGTCGCTTGCTGCAGCCTCACCAGTTAACCATACCTCACCCATTAAGCTTTAATAGTTTTGATACCCTTGGAAATGAGATTGCTGAGTCCCCGTGGCTCACAGATTACTACAACAATAGTTGCACATACAGGTACTGCGATGATTTGACATGAGCGTGATGCTTGTTTGTTTGGAGTTCTTATTCTTCTTCTTCATCAATCTAGGATGGGTTCCAGGTGGCAGCCTGGGACAGCAAGGATGGATTTCATTTTACCGTTTGATCTCATCTGTAGTCGGACCCTGCTCTTCTATATGATGTTTGAATTGTTATTGTATTGATGTGATCTTGATGTAGCTTGTGGCGAGTGTAAGCCAATTCCATATACTCATATCTTTTGTAAATGTACTTAAATGATGTCCATTCTTGCAACCCGACGAGATGCGCTTCTATCCCTGTCAAGGCCCTCGTGCCAAAATAAGGATTGGATCCCATCTTGGGCGTGACAGCCAGCCTGTGCGGAAGCCGCCAAAGGGTTAAAGGAGCAAGGTAGAAGGTCAAGACAAGAACAAGAAGTTTTATGAAGAAGGTTTTCTTACATCTGGAGCCGGGTTCTTGACGCAGAAAGGTTTTAACCCAGTTTTGTTGCAAACTTCCTGGGTTTCACCGAGAAGTGATTTGATTGCAGAGTTAACGTCTTCTTCTGTTAAGGGAGTGTGGTTGAAATAGAGAGGGTCATCCCTGTTACCCGTGTATTCACACATAAGCCAGTCGCGTCGACTAAATGGCAAGACATTCCATGAGACCCAGAAGTGGGTTAGGTCAACACCAGTTAAACCATTCACCAGAAGGGCCTTTATCTTTGCAAAAGCTGGAGCATAATTCACTCGGTCTGCGGCGGAGATCCGATCCAGAAGCTCGGTAGAAGTGCAAAGCTGGGTGGGGCGATAACCCAGCAGCGAATTTTCCTCTTTGGGGGAGGTATCTTGGTAGTAAAACCAAGTTTTATTCCAATCCTTGGGGTGGCTTGGCAAGAGAGCAGCTGGATAAGGTAGATCTCTCCGTCTCTGGATAGACACGCCGCCTAATTCTAAACTTGGACCAGCCACCACCTCAGTTTGGCGATTGACATAGAAGAAATCATGAAAGAGGTCAACACACGACTCTTCTTGTAGATATACTTTGCATAGAACCTGAAACTGGGCACATGTTAGTGACAGAGTTTGGGGCTATGTCTTGTGGGTGAAGTTTGAAAAAGTGAAGATTGTCCCGGAAGAATTTTGACCCGGGCGGGCTGAAGCCGTGGAGGAGGTGATTAGTGAATATGACAACTTCCCCTTCCTTAGGGGCAGGTCTAATTTATGTCCCCGGAACCCGCCAATGAATGACCTCCTGAGCCGGCAATGAACCAGTCTCTACGAATTCAAGCAGAAGCTCTTTTGTGACTCCAGAGCCAACCCGATCACAGGATGAGGGTGCTCTTGACATAGTGGCGGGTCAAACTGTGAGAAATTACAAGATATGGTGGATTAGAAACGCTAAAAGAATCAAGACGGCTATGGTTAACGTGATGGTTAGGTGCAAAGCCACTAGTGGATTTTATCAGAGAGGCAGCAACTTGATGGCGGGTTAAGTCGATAAGACAAGGCCAGGAATATAGCTAAGTGCGAATAAACAAGTTTCATATGTCGCGACCGTGGCTACAAGATCTAATCGCAAGGAAAAATGAAAATATATTCAAGACCTAAAAACAACAGCGGAAGACCAGGTGCTTAGTCAGTGTGCTGCTCGAGATGTGCAGATCTATAGTGAGCGGATTTTGGCGTTCGAGTGAGCGGCCGCAACGGATAATCAGCATTATGAGATTTAATGAGATGCTTGACGATCTACATTATGAGGAGTAATCTGACGAACAGCGAAGAACTCTAATCCGAACCCGATGAATTCGGGAGATTCTAAGCTAGGTGATTACAGGTTCAACAAGGGTTGAGAGGAGTACTTCATGGATGTGGATGTGCATGCAAAACTCTAGACTCAGTCAGGTTGATGCAGCAGTCGGCGTTGAGGACGATGGCGAGGTCTGGTCGGCGTGACGGAGCTCCATAAGTGTCGTGGATTTGTCATGGCAGATGTCCGAGTGAACAGACTTAGATTCGGGGCGATCGCAACTATGTGGCGGCTTGAGAGGGGTTGGTCAGAATTGAGAAACCCGAGATTTACCCAGGTTCGGCCCCTCCGATGGAGGTAAAAGTCTACGTCCTCCTTGTCTGGTATTGACGATGAGGAAGATCTCTCGGTTACAAGGGTGCTAATCGCTACCTCTAATCTCGAGAGCCTCTAATCTGCCTATCTCTAATGACTTGTGTCTGACTAAACTTGAGAACTTGTCAACTTGTCTCTCTAGGGGTGCTCTACCTGTCCTTATATAGGTGGAGAGGGTAGGTTTAGAAATAGAGTCCTACTCCTAGTAGGACTAGGACTAGTCTTTCATGAATCCTAATCCGGGTCTTGTTTCTCTTGTAAGGGAATCCTCTCTCCTTTGGGCCTTCTCTTGTGAGCCGCCTGGAGCCGGCTTGCACGCCGGGTCTTGCGCCTAGTTGCCCATCTGACCCGCCTGTCGGGTCACCAATAAAACACCATGTCTTGACCAGGTCTCATGTGAGTCGCCAGGCCGGGTCATACCGTGGGGTATATCCCTGACATTAGCCCCCAGGTTAGCTTGGATTTATTCATGGTAACCTCCTGAAATAGGAATAGTTAATATGTTAAGTGTCCGGCTTGCTCCTTTGGCCGGCTTATGAAGTGTCTCCTCAGAAATCTGGGTCATTTTTGCATATGAATGAGTTGTCTTGAAAATCGTCTTGCTTGTCAGTGTCCTTTGAAAAAATATCGGGAATAGAATACCCATATGCCATTGATTCGGCTTCCAATACTTTGGCTTTAATGAAAGTCTTGAAAATAAGAAATCCTCATGACGTAGATCCGCACTTCCATTTTTGTGGCGCAGGGCGGCTTATATAAACTCTAGTGGGTTATGATCTTTTGTTAACACCGGGTAATGAATGTTGGTGACGCCGGGTCTCGCAACTGAACTCCATAATTAACATCTTGAAATCATCCTCAAATTTTTTGACATGTCCATATTACCTGTAGCCCCCAAGCTCTGAGATTATCCATGATGACTTGGTGCTTTGCAATTATATATTGGACTATGTAGCGCCCAAGTGTCGGGTTGTCCTGCCTATAGCTACCTGGGACTTATAACTGTCTCATACCTTACGAAACTTCAGTAGGTGTAGCCCCCAAGGGCCGGAGCATTAGAATGTGATGTGTCGGGTCTTCAATTTGAACCTCTTAATCTGTCAAACAACTGAGTACTATAGCCCCCAACTGCCGGGTCGCATGCCTGTAGTGACTTGGGACTTTGAAACTTTTTACCAGAGCGGTGTAGCCCCCAAGTGCGGTTCAGTAAGAATAACTAGGTTGGGACTTAGAAAATATAGAAAGGCCGGCTCATCCCCTTGAGATAATAGGGTCTTGCTCACAATGTAATGATTTGAAAACCGGCTTGCATTAGCCCCCAAGTGCCGTGATGCATGCTTGTAGCGACATGGGACTTGCATACTGTTGGGGAACGTTGCATGGGAAACAAAAAAATTCCTACGCACACGCAAGATCTATCCATGGTGATGAGCATCTACGAGAGGGAGAGTGGATCTACATACCCTTGTAGATCGCTAAGCAGGAAGCGTTAAGAAACGGGTTCGTGTAGTCGAACGTCTTCGTGATCCAAATCGCTGAGAGTCCCGTGATCTCATCACGATCCGTCCCGTGAACTCATCACGATCCGTCCCACGAACTCATCATGATCCGTTTCATGATCTTGATCACGATCCGTCCCGTGAACTCATCACGATCCGTCCTGCGAACTCGTCACGAACCGTCTCGCAATCCTGATCACGGTCCTTCCGATCTAGCACCGAACGGACGGCACCTCCGCGTTCAGCACACGTGCAGCTTGATGACGATCTCCACCATCTTTATCCAGCAAGAGTAAGTGGAGAGGGAGAAGAGTTCACCGGCAGCGTGACGGCGCTCCGGTGATGGTGGTGGAGCAATTCCGGCAGGGCTTCGCCTAAGCACTGCGGAAATCCGATCTAGAGGAGCACCGGTGGAACGGGTAGCACATGGCCGTAAATTAAGTGCAAAACACCCAATACCTCCAGTATATATAAGAGGGAGGGAGGAGGAGGCCTGGCGCACAAGGCAGCCCTGCCTTGCCTCTTGCGCAAGGAGGATTGGAGGAGTCCTCCTCCAATCCTAGTAGGACTAGGATTGCTCCTTTCCTACTTGGAGTCTATTCTCACCTTTTGCAGTTTTTTTTCTTTATTTCTCAAGTCCGGACGCAAGGGCCTCTTACAGCCCATGTAGCCTCTTGGGTCGAAATACCTCTCCCAATGGTCCCCCGGTACACTACCGACACTCCCGGTACACTACCGATGAGCCCGAAACTTTTCCGGCGACCAAAATAGGACTTCCTATATATGAATCTTTACCTCCGGACCATTCCGGAGCTCCTCGTGATGTCCGGGATCTCATCCGGGACTCTGAACAACCTTCGGTCACCACCATACATAACTCTATACTACCGAAACGTCACCAAACCTTAAGTGTGCAGACCCTGCGGGTTCGAGAACTATGTAGACATGACCGAGACACCTCTACGGTCAATAACCAATGGAGGGACCTGGATGTCCACATTGGTTCCTACATATTCTACGAAGATCTTTATCGGTCGAACCTCTATGTCAAGGATTCAGTTAATCCCGTATGATGTTCCCTTTGTTCTTCGATATATTACTTTCCCGAGATTCGATCGTTGGTATCTCCATACCTAGTTCAACCTCGTTACCGACAAGTCTCTTTACTCGTTCCGTAATACAAGATCCCGTGACTAACACTTAGTCACATTGCTTGCAAGGCTTATTGTGATGTTGTATTACCGAGTGGGCCCTGAGATACCTCTCTGTCACACGGAGTAACAAATCCCAGTCTTGATCCATGCCAACTCAACAGACACCCTCGGAGATACCTGTAGAGCACCTTTATAGTCACCCAGTTACGTTGCGACGTTTGATACACACAAGGTACTCCTCCGATGTCAGTGAATTGCATGATCTCATGGTCATAGGTACATATACTTGACATGTAGAAAACAGTAGCAATAAACTGACACGATCATAATCTACGTTTGTAGTTTGGGTCTTGTCCATCACATCCTCCTCCTAATGATGTGATTCCGTTATCAAATGACATCACATGTCAATGGCTAGGAAACCTTGACCATCTTTGATCAACGAGCTAGTTCACTAGAGGCATACTAGGGACAGAGTGTTGTCTATTTACCCACACATGTAATGTGTTTCCATTTAATACAATTATAGGATGGATAATAAACATTTATCATGAACAAGGAAATATGATAATAACTAATTTATTATTGCCTCTAGGGCATATTTCCAACAGTCTCCCACTTGCACTAGAGTCAATAATCTAGTTCACATCACCATGTGATTCACATTGTTATGAATCTAACAGCCAATGAGTTCTGGGGCTCAATCATGCTTTGCATGTGAGAGAGGTCTTATAGTCGACGGGTCTGCGACATTCAGATCCGTGTGTACTTTGCAAATTTCTATGTCAAACCATAAACATTGCTACCACACTCCACTTGGTACTCTTCCAAATGGCTGCTCCACTATACGTATCCAGATTGCTACTACGAGTCATCCGGATTGGTGTTAAAGCTTGCATCGACGTGACTCTTTACGATGAACTCTTTATCACCTCCATAATCGAGAAACATCTCCTCAGTCTCTTAGTTACTAAGGATAATCTTGCCCGCTGTCCAATGCTCCATTCCAGGATCACTTTGAAACCTTTCGGTCATACTTATAGCAAGGCTGACATCGGGTCTTTGTGCATAGCATTGCATACATGATAGAGCCTATGGCTGAAGCACAGGGGATGACACTCATCTTTTCTCTATCTTTTGCAGTCACTAGGCATTGAGTCTTACTCAACTTTATACCTTACAAATCAGGCGAGAACTCTTTCTCTGACTGATCCATTTTGAACTCTTTCAAAATCTTGTCAAGTTATGTACTCATTGAAAGTCTTATCAAACATCTTGATCTATCTTTATAGATTTTGATGCTCAATAATTAGGTAGCTTTATCCAGGTCTTCCTTTGAAAAACTCTTTTCAAAAAACCGTTTATGCTCTCCCGAAATTCTACATCATTTCCGAACAGCAATATGTCATCCACATATACTTATCGAAAACTCTATAGTGCTCCCACTCACTTTATTGCAAATACAAGTTTCTCATAAACTTTGTATAGACTCAAAAACCTTGATCACCTCATCAAAGTGTATATACCAACTCCGAGATGCTTGCTTCAGTTCATAGAAGAATCACTGAAGGTTGCACACCTTTTAGCATCCTTAGGACTGACAAAACCTTCTGGTTGTATCTCATACAACCTTTCCTTAAGGAAGGAAACGATGTTTTGGCATCCATCTGCCAGATCTCATAATTGAAAAATGCAGCAACTGCTAACATAATGCCAACATACTTTAGCATCGCTACAAGTGAGAAAGTCTCATCATAGTCAACTCCTTGAACTTGTCGTAAACTTCTTTGCAGCAAGTCGAGCTTTACTAATGGTGACATTCACCATGAGCGTCTGTCTTCATTTTAAACATCCATATGTACTCAACAACCTGCCGTCCAACGAGCAAGTCTAGCAAAGTCTATACTTAGTTTTCATACATGGATCCTTTACCGGATTTCATGGCCTCTAACCATCTATCGGAATCCGGGCCCATCATCGGTTCTCCACAGCTCGTAGGTTTCATCGTTGTCCAACAACATGACCTCCAAGACGGGGTTGTCATACCGCTCAGGAGTAGTACACATCCTTGTCGACCTACAAGGTTTGATAGTAACTTGATCCAAAGCTTCATGATCATGATCATTAACTTCCTCTTCAATTGACGTAGGCTTCACAAAAACAACTTTCTGCGTTGCGCCACTCTCTGGTTGAAGTAAAGGTTCAATAACCTCATCAAGCTCTATTTTCCTCGTAGGTCGATAGGAACTTGATCCGAAGCTTCATGATCATCATCATTAACTTACTCTTCAACTAACGAAGGCTTCACAAAAACATCTTTCTGCGCTGCGCTACATTCTGGTTGATGCAGAGGTTCAATAACCTCATTAAGTTCTATCCTCCTCCCACTCAATTCTTTCAGGAGAAACCCTTTCTCGAGAAAGGACCCAGTTTTAGCAACAAACATTTTATGCTTGGATCTGAGATAGAAGGTTCACCCAACTGTTCTTAGGGTATTCTATGAAGATGCATTTGTCCGCTTTGGGTTCTAGCTCATTAGGTGAAAACATTTTCCACCCAAGCGTCGCAACCCCAAATGTTAAGAAATGACAGCTTAGGTTTCTATCAAACCATAATTCACACGGTGTCATCTCAATGGATTTAGATGGTGCCCTATTTAAAGTGAATGTAGTTGTCTCTAATGCGTGACCCCAAAAATATAGTAATAAAACGATAAGAGACATCATAGCATGCACCATATCCAATAGAGCACGACTATGACATTCGGACACACCATCACACTATGGTGTTCTAGGTGGCGTGAGTTGTGAAACAATTTTCACATTCTCTAAGGTTGTATGCCAAACTCGTAACTCAGATATTCACCTCCACGATCATATCGCAAACATCTTTATCTTCTTGTCATGATGATCTTAAACTTCACTCTGAATTTGCTTGAACCTTTCAAACGATTCAGACTTGTGTTTCATTAAGTAAATATACACTATATCTACTCAAATCATTAGTGAAGGTAAGAAAATAACGATATCCACCGCACGCTACAAGACTCATTGGATTGCGTACATCAACATGTATCATTTCTAATAAATCACTTGGCCGCTTCATCAAAACAAAAACGAGGTCCTTAGTCATCTTGACCAAGAGGCATGGTTCGCATGTCTCAACCGATTCGAAATCGAATGAGTCCAAAGATCCATCAGCATGGAGTTTCTTCATGCACTTTATACCAATATGACATTTAGCGGCAGTGCCACAAGTATGTGGTACTATCATTATTAACTTTGCATCTTTTGGCATCAATGTTATGAACATGTGTATTACTATGATCAAGATTCAACAAACCATTCTCACTAGGTGCAGGACCATTAAAGGTATTATTCGTGTAAATAGAATAACCATTATTCTCTAACTTAAATGAATAACCATGTTGCAATGAACATGATCTAATCACATTCATGCTCAACGCAAAAAACACCAAATAACATTTATTTTAGGTTCGTCACTAATCTCGAAGGTAGAGAGAGCGTGCGATGTTGATCACATCAACCTTGGAAACATTTCCAACACACATCGTCACCTCACACTTAGCTAGTTCTTCGTTTATTTTGTAGCTTTTATTTCGAGTCGCTAACATTTAGCAACCGAACCGGTATCCAATATCCAGGTGCTACTAGGAGTACTAGCAAGGTACACATCAATAACACGTATATCAAATATACTTCTGTTGACATTGTCAGCCTTCTTATCTACCAAGTATCTAGGATTGTTCCACTTCAGCGACCGCTCTCATCATAATCGAAGCACTTAGTCTCGGGTTTGAGTTCAACTTTGGGTTGCTTCACCGGAGCAGCAACTGACTTGCTATCCATGAAGTTTCCCTCCTTGCTCTTGCCCTTCTTGAAACTTAGTGGTTTTAACTAACCATCAACACTTTGACACTCCTTCTCGATTTCTACCTTCGCGGTGTCAAACATCGCGAATAGCTCAGGGATCATTATTTCTATCCCTGGCGTTTTATAGTTCATCACCAAGTTCTAGTAGCTATAGTGATAGTGACTTGGAGAACTATATCAATCATTATCTTATCTGGAAGATCAACTCCCACTCGATTCAAGCGATTGTAGCACCCAGACAATCTGAGCGCATGCTCAACGATTGAGCTATTCTCTTTCATCTTATAGGCAAATAATCTTGTTGGAGATCTCATATCTCGCAACACGGGCACGAGCCTGAGATCCTAATTTCAGCTCTTAGAACATCTCATATGTTCCATGATGTTCAAAACGTTTCGGAGCCTCAATTCTAAGTTGTAATGCATGATGCACTAAACTATCAAGTAGTTATCAAAATGTGCCTGTCAGATGTTCGCAACATCTACAAACAACGCTAGAGGGTTTGGTGCACTGAGCGGTGCATTAAGGACATAAGCCTTCTATGCAGCAATGAGGACAATCCTCAGATCACGGAGCCAGTACACAATATTGCTACCATCATCTTTCAACTCTATTTCTCTAGGAACATATAAAAATTCAAGGTAGCTACAGCACAAGCAAGTAATCTACAACATAATTTGCAAAGACACTACTGACTATGTTCATGATAATGAGTTCAATTAATCATATTACTTAAGAACTCCCACTCAAATTTACATCCCTCCGGTCATTCGAGTGATACATGATCCAAATTCACCAACTCAAGTCCGATCATCACGTGAGTTGAGGTGGTTACAATGGTGAACATCATCATGTTGATCATATCTACTATATGACTCATGTTCGACCTTTCGGTCTCTCATGTTCCGAGGCCATGTCTGTACATGCTAGGCTCGTCAAGTTTAACCCGAGTGTTCTGCATGTGCAACACTAGCTTGCACCCGTTGTATGTGAACGTAGAGTCTATCACACCCGATCATCACGTGGTGTCTCAACACGACGAACTGTCGCAACGGTGCACACTAGGGGAGAACACAATTTATCTTGAAATTAAGTGAGGGATCACCTTATAATGCTACCGTCGACCTAAGCAAAACAAGGTGCATAAAAGGATTAACATCACATGCAAATCATAAGTGACATGATATGGCCATGAACTTGTGCTTTTGATCTCCATCATGAAAGCACCGACATGATCTCCATCGTCACCGGCATGACACCATGATCTCCATCATCTTGATCTCCATCAATGTGTTGCCATCGGGGTTGTCGCGCCCACCATGCTCCTACTACTATTGCTACCGTTTAGCGATAAAGTAAAACATTACATAGCGCGTAATGATTGACACGCAGGTCATACAATAATTAAAGACAACCCTATGGCTCCTGCCGGTTGCCGTACTCATTGACATGCAAGTCGTGATAATCTATACATCACATGATCATCTCATACATCACATATATCACATCATGTAATTGGCCATATCATATCACAACATACCCTGCAAAAACAAGTTAGACGTCCTCTAATTGTTGTTGCATGTTTTACGTGGCTACTACGGGTATCTAGCAAGAACAATTCTCATCTACGCAAAAACCACAACGGTGATACACTAGTTGCTTTTCAACCTTCTCAAGGACCGCCTTTGTCGAATCCGATCCAACTAAACTGAGAGAAACTGGCACCCGCAAGCCATCTATGCAACAAGTTGCGGTCGAGGGAACCGGTCTCTCGTAAGTGTACGAGTAATGTTGGTCCGGGCTGCTTCATCTCACAATACCGCTGAACCAAAATCCGACCAAGGGAGGAAGCAATCTAAGCATCAACGCCCACAAACCTTTTGTGTTTTACTCGAGATCTCATCTAGACATAGACCTAGCTCATGATTCCACTGTTGGGGAACATTGCATGGGAAACAAAAAATTTCCTACGCACACGCAAGATCTATCCATGGTTATGAGCATCTACGAGAGGGAGAGTGGATATACATACCCTTGTAGATCACTAAGCGGGAAGCGTTAAGAAACGCGGTTGGTGTAGTCGAACGTCTTCGCGATCCAAATCGTCGAGCGTCCCGCGATCTCATCACGATCCGTCCCGTGAACTCATCACGATCCGTCCCGTGAACTCATCACGATCCATTTCGTGATCTTGATCACGATCCGTCCCGCGAACTCATCACGATCCGTCCCGCGAACTCGTCACGAACCGTCTCGCGATCTTGATCACGGTCCTTCCGATCTAGCGCTGAACGGACGACACTTCCGCGTTCAGCACACGTGCAGCTTGATGACGATCTCCACCATCTTTATCCAACAAGAGGAAGTGGAGAGGGAGAAGAGTTCACCGGCAGCGTGACGGTGCTCCGATGATGGTGGTGGAGCAATTCCGGCAGGGCTTTGCCTAAGCACTGCGGAAATCTGATCTAGAGGAGCACCGGTGGAACGGGTAGCACGTGGCCGTAAATTAAGTGCAAAACACCCAATACCTCCATTATATATTAGAGGGAGGGAGGAGGAGGGATGGCGCACAAGGCAGCCCTGCCTTGCCTCTTGCGCAAGGAGGATTGGAGGAGTCCTCCTCCAATCCTAGTAGGACTAGGATTGATCCTTTCCTACTTGGAGTCTATTCCCACCTTTTGCAGTTTTTTTTCTTTCTTTCTCAAGTCCAGCCACATGGGACTCTTAGAGGACTTACACCAGCCCACTAAGGGATAGTTTCCACACTCCCACAGCCCACGTAGCCTCTTGGGTCGAAATACCTCTCCCGATGGTCCCCTGGTACACTACCGGCAGTCCCGGTACACTACCGATGAGCTCGAAACTTTTCCGGCGACCAAAATAGGACTTCCTATATATGAATCTTTACCTCCGGACCATTCCGGAGCTCCTCGTAACGACTGGGATCTCATCCGGGACTCCGAACAACCTTCGGTCACCACCATACATAACTCTATACTACTGAAACGTCACCAAACCTTAAGTGTGCAGACCCTGCGGGTTCGAGAACTATGTAGACATGACCGAGACACCTCTATGGTCAATAAACAATGGCAGGACCTAGATGTCCACATTGGTTCCTACATATTCTACGAAGATCTTTATCGGTCGAACCTCTATGTCAAGGATTCAGTTAATCTCGTATGATGTTCCCTTTGTTCTTCGGTATGTTACTTCCCCGAGATTCAATCGTCGGTATATCCATACCTAGTTCAACCTCGTTACCGGCAAGTCTCTTTACTCATTCCATAATACAAGATCCCGTGACTAACACTTAGTCACATTGCTTGCAAGGCTTATTGTGATGTTATATTACCGAGTGGGCCCTTAGTCACATCTCTCTGCGGCGATTCGGGACTGTGTGAGAATAATATGACTCATCATAATTTGTTGAATGAATCCTTGACCGTGGTTGTAATGTAACCCAGAATGAATATCCTGGAATAATTCCTTTGTCTTTGACATGAAATCCCCGATCATGGTTGCGGTTCAACCCGACAAATATATATTTGATAAATCCATGAGTGTTTTACATTACCACAGAGCACAATTGAAGAAATCTGAGAGCCAGTCAATTAGATGACACAACAGTTTATCTGATATGGCGGCTCTTCAAGAATAATCAACTTTGCAATCTAACGGCGGCTCATCTTAATAGACAAGACCTGCAAAAATAAACAAGACAGAATATGTTCTACAATGTTGTGAGGGCGGCTTGAAAAAGCATGACCTAGAGATCTTAATATAGCCTTGCTTCATCTTTCATGTTGTTCTGGCCACACTTTATGATATGAATGCAATGTATGATGCCGCTATGATGCAATGTGTATGTTGCAGTATGTATGATGCAATGCATGATGTAATGTATGATGGTCTTGCTTTCCCCTTGTTTTTTGTTTTTGTTTTTCGAAAACTCATATTCTAGCCCTTACGAACCAGAATTTATAACGGAGTGAGTGCCCCGGGGCCCATAAGCTACTTCTCATGTGACATAAATCCGTCGTTTGAACCTTAAACATCATCACCTATTAAGAGTACAACGTGCCACTTGGCGGAGAGTACGTAGCAGATGAGAGAGAGTTTTCCCTCGCCGCTGTATGAGGCCCTCAGAGGGGGTGAGTTGACAGCTCGCAGGCACCCCTGCGTGAGCGGTAGCTACAATACAGGCATGTACCGACTCTACCAGAGTGGGGGCGGCCTTCAGCCACTCTGGCGCCTGGCTTTGGTCCACGACCCATCTTGCCGCATGGGACCTATGTTTGAACGGGTCGCATCATGGCGCCTTGTACTTTCGAGTGACTTAACACCCATGTTTGAACGGCTCGCATCATGGCGGCTCATCCTCTTTTGCTCCCATGGCACCCATGTTTGAACGGCTCGCATCATGGCGCCTCATCCTCTTGAGTGCCTTACCACCCATGTTTGAACGGCTTGCATCACGGCGGCTCGCCCTCTTGACCGGCTTGGCACCCATGTTTGAACAACTCGCATCATGGCGCCTCGGCCTCTTGAGTGCCTTAGAACCCATGTTTGAACGGCTCGCATCATTGCGGCTTGCCCTCTTGAGTGACTTGAGATCTTTCATCAGCAAGGCGGTGCACCCATGTTTGAATGGCTCGCAACGTGGTGGCTCATCCTCTTGAGTGACCTTAAGCCTTTCGCCATCTTGCACGCCACCATCGCGTGGGCTACCGATTTCTAAGACACCATCCTTTGCACAACCTGGTATCTTCATTTTGCATAGGATGTGGATGTCATCGACACTGTCCACTTGTATCCTCCCAAAAATAAGAAGATAGGACAGCTAGAGCCTTTTGCCTGAGCTTCTAATAGAAATGCCATAGCTGACAGAAAACAGAACATAAGGAACCGTGTGCCACCTTGGTTATGAATGCGCTGGATCATCTTCATATCCTGAATGCGCACAAGTTACCCTACTACACACTCATGCTCATTCCTCGGCTGCATCTCCCATATCTATATACCCTTGTTCCAGCTGCATTTTGCGAGCAGTGAACCGGACTGGCTCAATGACATGCTCTTCCCCTTACTAATCACTTAAAAGACCCCATTGGTCACTTCATTAACATGCCCCTCCAATGTGGTTATGCATGCAAAGTCATCACCGGAATACATCCAAATCGCGGTGATGCTGCTGAAACTCACGGACGAAGGAGGTCTCGTCCGCTCGGATAGGAAGAAGTGGAGGAAAAGGAGACGGGGCGGTGGCGCACGGCGACCTGATGTCATGGCGTTGGAGAGCCTACTTGAGGCAAGGGGAGCCACATCGGCGGACGCGGCAACTTAAGGCTACGACGTCAGAGAGCATTAGCGTCAAGCAAGGGTAGCCATGGCGGCGGGCACGGCGACTCAAGGCCATGGAGCAAGGAGTGTAGAGGCAGGAGCCGGCAAGAGATGCAGCGTCAGGCAGCCGCCGGAGGCGGGCAAGGCGTACCCGGCGGCCGGTGCACGGAGGTGAAGGCGGAGCAGCGAGGAAGCTAGCCGGAGGCGAGGCACTGACAAAGGCTGGGTCGGAGACATGATTGCAACCGATATGGGGATGGATCGGAAATGCGCTCGCGAATTGAGGCAGACCCACCCATGGCATGGCAGGCAGGTGAGGTGTGGTTGCGGCGGAGACCTGACTCGGGGTGAGGCCAGCAGGGGAGCCGTGGCTCGGTGGGTACTTGCAAGCGAGGCGATGCGAGGTCAGCTCAGAATGTGAGGCGGATGATAGTTTAGAAGCGCTGCAGCGATACGAAGACAGGGCAATAGCCCGTTGGGTGGGATCGGGAGGCGAGGCGAAACCAGCGTGGCTAGGCTCGCAGAAGTGGGGAGTGCGGCAGTGGCAGGCCAACTCGGGTCAAGGTCACGGCAGAGCCGGCGGCCGCGGGCAGGCGAGGACATGGCGGAGGTTTGGTGGAGCCGACGGCCACGAGCATACAAGGTATGATGGCTAGCAAGAGCGTGGAGACGCGGCAAGGCAGGCACAAGCCGGCTAGGAGGCACTGCAAGGCCAGGTGAGCATAGCGGTGTGGCAGCTCGCAGGAGCAGCGACACTAGGCGGAAATAGCAAGGCAGAGCAGGCAAGACGAACAGGTGCGTGTGGGTGACCCGGCTGGCGTGATGAGGGGGTGGGATGGATCGCGTGCACGCCGACGAGTCAACGCGCTGCGGAGGCAGAAACGGAATCGGGACGACCTCGGACGCATGTCGGCGAACCCGTGTCTATAACTTCTCCCGGGTTATGGTGGCCTTCTCTTAGACGTGGTGGTTTGACCAATCGGGTTTTGTAATAACAATCCGGTGATAGCACTCGTCTCCTCTGATTTGTTTTTGATGGCTAGCTTTGAGTTTCTTTGGTCTTCAACGTGGTAGTTGGTCAGATTGCAAGATGTAGTAGTGTACAGATGTAACCCTTGCTCTCCGACTCTTGTTCATCCGGCAGATTGCTATCTTCTTGATCCCTGAAGAATTCCTTCAAGAACATAACACCACCATGCGAGCCCCATGGTGGGCGCCAACTGTCGTGGATTTGTCATGGTAGATGTCCGGGTGAACGGACTTAGGTTCGGGACGATCGCAACTATGTGGCGGCTTGAGAGGGGATGGTCGGAATCGAGAGACACGAGATTTACCCAGGTTCGGCCTCTCCGATGGAGGTAAAAGCCTATGTCCTGCTTGTCTGGTATTGATGATGAGGAAGATCTCTCGGTTACAAGGGTGCTAATCGCTACCTCTAATCTTGAGAGCCTCTAATATGTCTATCTCTAATGACTTGTTTCTGTCTAAACTTGAGAACTTTTCAACTTGTCTATCTAGGGGTGCTCTACCCCTCCTTATATAGGTGGAGAGGGTAGGTTTACAAATAGAGTCCTACTCCTAGTAGGACTAGGACTGGTCTTTCATGAATCCTAATCCGGGTTTTGTTTCTCTTGTAAGGGAATCCTATCTCCTTTGGGCCTTCTCTTGTGAGCTGCCTGGCACCGGCATGCACACCGGGTCTTGGGCCTGGTCACCCTTCTTACCCGCCTGCCGGGTCACCAATAAAATGCCATGTCTTGACCAGGTCTCCTGTGAGTCGCTTGGACGGGTCATACCGTGGGGTATGTCCCCGATAGGAAGGGTGAGCATCTGGAGGAAGAAGAAGACATGGGCGGCGGAGAAAAATAAATGGTCCCTTTTGTCCCTATTTATGAGATGGGATGGCAAACAGTGCATGCGAGAATCGAGGAGACACAGTGATGATTGACCGAAGAGGACGCCTCGATTTTCGGGCCAACCATTTAATGAGAAGGATCTGTTGTGAACGTCATGGGGTCTTTTTGACATATTCAAGATGACGTCATGGCAGGTTATGAATTTTCTGTTTCAGGTGATAAAGATGAGACTCGCCAACCAGAAGATTTGAAGATTGACATGAACTAGTTCAAATCAATTTGGGCCTAATGTTGGGGACATACACCCGGGATGAGACCCTCCATGGTGGGTCGGGTCATGCAGTTGGCGGTTTACGATAACTCCAGGAGGAAAGCATAACCGGTGGGCCGGAGGGCCCAGAGCCGGAAGGCCGGATGTAACCCGGTGGACTTAAGCCGCCGGGAGAGACTTGTCAGATAAGGCATGTTCTGTTAGAGGTGAGGTCGGTTGTTAAGTTTTACCCCGACCAGACTCTTTTAAGCCGAGGGGCTTGACCCGTGTATATAAGGGCAGCTTACCTGGGCAGATTAGGCCATGAAACTACTCCTCGAGAGCTAGGTCAAGCGAACTCGCTCCCCTGTAATCGATACACAATCAATACAACACAAAGCATGACGTAGAATTTTACCTCTTTCCGAGATGCCAATCCTGGGTAAACCCTTGTCTCTCGATTCCGATCAACCCCTTCGACTTCATCGCCTGAGCGATGGCCTCGAACCTAAGTCCGTTGACCCGAACATCTGTCGTGACAAATACATGACAGAGCTAGTTATCAGAATGAACAAACATCCTTCATTCTTATGCTAGCACTAGAACCTTGATGCATAGGAAGGATCATTCTAAGGATATATGATTTGTGGATAGTAATTTGGTTTAGCCATAATAGATGACTTGAGGAGGCAGTTGAGACCTTTTGGTGGATTACGAGGCTTAATGTTGATAGACGAACTTGGTGTATCAAGTTGATAGAGTAGCATACCTTACTTCTCCCTTGAGCAAATTGGGATTAGTAGGACCATTGTGATAACAAGCTGAAATTTTCGGTGGATAAATGATTTGACTTTGGCAAGTAATATTGATAGTGGATTAATGATGTTACAATTGTAACTGGAGTAACTAGTAGGAAATTCTTACTATGTGTAAACCTTGGACTTAATAGGTGATTCTAATGGGTGCTAAGGATCAACGATACTACATGGTTCAGAGTTATTTGGATTTAGCACAATGATCTTGATCATGATGCCATGTTTCTCAGTGGATGATGTGTAGAAGGAATCGGATGATGTTAGGGATAATTTAGGGTCTATATAAGCTCGACCTTGGAGTTTAGTTGGTCGCAAGATTGGAAGTTCGTGGATATACTTTGATAACAGTCCTTGCAATGATATGTGGATTATATGAACTCAAGGAGATTATGTTGGACACCCTCGATGCTGGATTTGTAGAAGTACTGGATCATGTAATAGGGGATGATATTCGTGGATCGACTAAGTTGGATTCGTAGGAAGGAAATAAGATCTTGGATTGGTACATACGAGTTTCCTTAGCGTAGTAATGTAGTACCTTAGATGTTGGATAGGTCCGTAGGACACCTGGATTGGCAGTGTCATGATCAGGCTTAGCGGCTTGTAAATTATCACGAGGATTTTTATATAGGGATATATGTGAGTTAGCTATAGCATACATATGGGATTTTTAGTATAGTCCTTCTCTCAAAACCTTAGAGATATGAGTAGCATGTGTAATGTTGGAGTTGACTTATACGAGATGATACCTTCAATGACATAGGGTGATTTTATTTAGAGTAATAATGAGTACTATTGGCATCCAAGCACTTTGCTCGAGGATCAGATGGTAGACGTTCACTCACATCCTAAGCTCCTTGAAACCTCTAAGCTTTACTGAGCCACAATGTGATCAGGTTATGACGATAGGTCTTGGTTCTAAGTCATTTGTCTGTGGCCGATGCTCCACCCCGACCTCCACCAGGCATGTTCATATGGATGGTGGCCACAAGGACCTGTATTAAGTTGGACCAACAACCCATGGACAAGTGACCACCCGGAATAAACGACCGCTTCTTTCGCACATCCCATGAGCAATGTGTTTATGTGGTATTTGGAGGAATATGTTGTTATCCTCACGGATGACATACTTATTTTCCCAATAAGAGAAGGAACACCTTGGTCCTGTTTGGACAAGCCCCGGTAACACAAATTACCAAGCCTCTCAAGTGTAAGGTTTCACCTTGAAAGAGTTGGACTACTTGAAGCACCCTCCCTTCAGAAAAACACATTCTTGCCCAAGCTAGATGAAGGACCACTACTGTTAAGGAACCTGATGAAGAAGATGAAGCAAGAGAAGTCAACCACCACTCCTCTACCATCTACATCAACTAGACTATACCAAGAAGCACCAACGTCCAAGCACCATGAAGCCCTTGCCCATCAAGAGGACTAAGGAAACCCTTGTTATGATTGGTTATCCGTTAGTTCCTGACTATGAAGGAATCGAGAAGTTGATAACACCTCTCACTCCACCACCTTGACGGTGTACGGTGGGCATGTGTGGGGACCCCGACTCATAAGTCGAGATCACCGAATGCACGTGTACAATGATCCCAGAGATCAATGCTCACTGAACACACAGAAGCTGAATAAAAGAGTCTTAAATCCACACTTAACGTCTTACACAAATGATGACCACGAAGGTCTCAGTCTTACAAGGATAGGGCCACTCGGGCAAAACACTAAGCCTAGAACAAGCAGCGGAAAACTTTGTCGAAAGCGTGAACCCATGCCATATGCCTTAACCTACAGGCACTCTGATTGGGAAGCGTCCTAGTCCGCATGTTCGTCTCCAATGAAATCTTCGACATATTCCTGTTCTTCCATGCCTGGCCAATTAAATAACCAGTGGCAAGCCAATGAGTACTTTGAATGTACTCGCAAGCAACCCAAGAGTGGAACGAGGCAATAATGGTGCATGATATAGCACTATAGGTAATTTGCGGGAAGCTGATTTTGTATGCAAGCGACATGATCAAGTAATAGTAAGTATGCATCAACAACTAACCAAGTATTCATGATAACACATTGTCGATACCATCACAGTATCAGTTGAACACATCATGTTCACGCTTGGTCATCGGACTTAGTTCATTTCTCATGCCAAGTCATCAGACTTGACTCAGGTGACCTCTTGTCACTAACACACCCATACTCACACCAATATTTCACGAAAACATTCGGACGTAGTCTAAGAAGGACCACCAACTGTCCATGACCGCGGACGCGGCTATTCGAATAGTTTTACACTCTGCAGAGGTTGCACACTTTATCCATAAGACTCGGGGAACTTCCGTGTCATCCACGACTCGCGGTATATACATACCTGAGGTAAGCAACCGAACAATGCCTTTCCCCCGGCGATACTAAAGAAAAATTCCACTCGATTGGTACCCAGCCCTCATGACATACATCACACGAGCCTTGCTCAAATCTTACCATCCATGAGGGGACCAACGGTGTGCCCGGTGCCTGTAAAGACAGCGCATGATCGTACATCCGGTACAACCCCGTTTCGAGAGTGACCATGCCACTTCCACCACTAGTAATGCGGGCTCCTTGCCAGTACCCACCAAGGTAATCAACAAAGCCCCGTCCCATAAGGGGTATCGTGGTTGCGGATGTAATGTTGGGATGGTCAGCAGACCTTAAATCTAATCTGTTTTCGAAAACACACACCCATTTGTTCCGGTACACCACTTCTTTCTCAAGTGGTCACCCAACTCATCATCATCTCCCTCGGGCATTAGTGGCACCCGACGGGTTTTCAACAGAGTATTGAAAACACACACCTCTCGGTATCACCATGCATAAGTCCCGTCCCACCTTGCGTAGCATCAATTAGCAACCTATCTACTCCCACCTGCACAACCCTCATAAGGTGGTAGGGTCGTGCACGATGCAAGTATCAACGGTAAGTACCGGAGGCATCGCACCGAAGGGGAAACCACCACATCATATGATCGATAATGCCGCAAGTAAAGTGCTATATGACATGCAAGTTAAAATAGTTTCTTGATATGGTCAAAGGGCTGCTTGCCTGGCTCGACAAATTCTCCGGGGTCTCCGAAGTCTTCGAGTCCAACTTGTCCGTCAACGGCGCAATCTATCGTCGCGAAATAAACGATAATAAATAAACAAGCATGCAAACAGAGCACTCAAACTACTCAACAAAAATGTTTACCTATTCTGTTAAATACCCAAGGTTATACTAAAAATATCTACAAAAGGTTTTGTTGTGAAAAATCATTTTATAACAAAATAACAGAGGCAAAAAGAATGCCTTTAATAGGTTTTAAAATAAACCAGTAGATAAAAGTTTTTCAATAAATTATACAAATGGCACTATTAAAGTCTACAGATTATTCTGAGATTTATGGTGGAGAAAATATTTGCATTGGGCAAATAATCCAGCCTGTGGAATTTTTAGAAAATAACAGAAAAAGAAAAAGGAAAAGGGCACTTTGCCCTACGGGCCAGATCTATCCACCCGAGCCGGCCCAGGGAGGAACCAGCCCAGGCGCGCGGCGCACGCCAGTTCAAACCTGACCAGCGGGCCAGGCTGGTCAGCGAGAGGGAGAGAGGCGGGGGACTTGGGGAGGATGACAAGCGGGGCCCGCTTTTCATCACCTTCCTTGGGCCAGGGAGAGGCGAGAGGGCTCACCGGCGGCTACAGGGCACGGGGATACGAACGGAGGGCACCGCCGTGCTCAGGGGCTCGTCGCCAGTCGGGTGGAGGTGGAGGGAACCGGCGGGAAGGTCCTGGTCGCCGGTGACGAAGAACCCGCGGTGGAGGAAGGATTGGGAGGAGGTCTCCGGCCCTTTTTGCCCTGTAAAGCGAGCGGAAGGAGCGGGGAAACGGTCAGAGAGGAGAGAGGTGAGCAACTGGAGGAGAGGGGGAACCGAAGAGGCACCGTACCGTGAGATCGACTGCGGGCCACCGCGGCGATCTCCGGCTCGATCCCGGCGACTGGGGCCCTGGGAGCTTGCGGGGGCAGAGTGGGGGCTCGATTGGGGTAAGAGTGAGACGGCAGAGAGGGAGAAGGAGGTCTGGGGGGCCTTATATAGGCGGGGGCCAGTCCACCGAGGACGTTGTGCGCCGGTGAGGTCGTAGCCCTCGGCACAGAACACGGGGGCAAGCTGGGGCTCGTCTAGGGCGTTCCTGGGAGGGGTCCAGTCACGAAGGAAGGGAGAGATGGAGGGGAGGAGCGCGCGCGTGCGAGCCCCCGCATTGGCCGGTTCGGGCGGCTGCGGGCACGCGCGGAGAAGGGAGAAGGAGAGAGAGGGAGGAGGGGGCCGACCGCCTCTAGGGCTGCAGACATCGAGGCCGACCAGACGGCGCCAGTGGGAGGCTCAAGGCGACCAGGGCCATGCAGTGGCCAGCGGCTACAATACTGGTCGGCACTGTAGCACGCTCTGGAGTGCGGCTATTGCAGACCATGGCATGCCCTTGGCGCCTTCTACGCGTCCACCCATGCCCAAAGGATCTAGGGGAAGAAAACTAACTGGGCTAGGCCCTTGGATGCTCTAGGGAGGGATTAGAATAGAGGGATAGAGGGAAAAGAGGTCCTGCCAGGTGGACCAGAGGGTAAAAATGGGGCTTTTCACCATCTCAATCATGGAGCTAGTTTTTGGGATTGCTACTGGAGGTGCTGGGGGTATGGGTGGAGCTGTGGTAAAAAGGAGGAGGCAAGGGTGAAAGGATTTGAGGTGAAAATGCCAGTTTTACATTTCTGGCAAAAGGTGTTTGATGATGTTTAGGGGGGTCAAATGAACTTGGATCATCTTGAGATTTGACAAGGTCAAGGGGTGATGGAAAACAAGAGTGATCACCAAGTTTGAGCTTAAGAGAAGAAAGTTCATAATGGGACCTAGGGAAAACCTACAAATAGACACAATCTGTTTTCTATAGATTCAAAGGGGTTAGGCTTTAACCCTTGATGCACCACTTAGTGGATCATCACTAATTGGCCATTAGAGCAGGCCCACAAAGTTTGAGGCCGAGGGAAGATACTTCACAATGTGAAGTTGTCAAAATTTAAATCTGGACAGAAATGGATTTGGGTTGGTTTGATGAACCAGACCAACTTGGATGGGGATGAAACTTTGCAATGTCATCACCTATGATAGTGTTGACTTGCTAGAATTTTGTTGGAATTTATTGAGAATATTTCATACAGAAACATTCCAAAAGTTCAATCTGAACAGAAAGGGTTTTGAGAGGTTTTGCCCATGTTATGATCAAGCCCTTGTGTTGAAACTCATATATATGGAAAATATATGTCCCCTGAGTGTCTCTAAATTTTCTCAAATATTTTCAAAGCATCTAAATAATTTTCCCTTAGAAAAAGCCATTTCTGGCCTGAAGAAAAATCCTTTAAATAAAATATGAAAATGATCTTTAAAAATAATAATTGGTGGTTTTGAGAAGTCATATATATAGTAGGTTTCAAATAAAGCATTTGGGAAGAAAATATCCACCTAAATTGAGGACTTGTTGTTCAAACCTCAATTCAGGGGTTTTGGCAAACCTAAATTGAATAAATCCTTTTTGGTGAAAATAAAATTTGATATAAATAGTTTTGAGCTCTATTCACATGGCATTATCATAGGGCAAGGTATTTGGATCAAGGAAGATGAAGGTGGAGAGGAGGAGAACTTGATAGTGCCAAACTTGATCATCCAAGCAATCAAACAAGCATCACATCAAACAAGCATGCACTCAAAAAGTTTTAGTTGGCTCCAAATTTTTATAAAACCAAACACAACAATGTGCCAAATACAGGGTGTGATAGACCTTCCCCCTTTCAACAATCTCGTCCTTGAGATTCCTAGGCTAAGCGCTAAAAAGATATGGAAACTCTGATCTGAGACAATCTTCATGCTCCCAGGTTGCTTCTGCCTCCGTGTGGTTGCTCCACTGGACCTTGTAGTACTTGATGGTGCGGCTTCGGGTGCAGCGCTCAGCTTCATCTAAAATGCAGACATGCCTCTCATGATAAGTGAGATCTGGCTGAAGGTCGATGGCCTGATGGTCGACGTCGTTGTATAGGTCGGAACTTGCAGACACTTCCGGAGCTGTGACACGTGGAAGACGTTGTGCACATCCGGAGCACGGAAGGTAACTCTAGCTGATAAGCAACTTCTCCTCTTGTGGCGGTGATCTTGAAGGGGCCGATGAATCTTGGCGCGATCTTCCCTTTGACGTGGAAACGCTTGTTTCCCTTGAGAGGCGTGACCCTGAGGTCAGCATGGTCACCGACACAAAAGTTCACTTTTCGGCGGCGAGAGTCGGCGTGGCTCTTCTGTCTTGACTTGGCGGTCTTGAGGCGCTCTTGGATAAGTTGAACTTGCTCTTCGGCTTCGCGGAGGATATCTGGCCCAAACACCAAGCCTTCTCCGGTCTTCGACTAGTTGAGGGGAGTACGGCACTTGCGTCCATACAACACCTCAAATGGTGCCATCTGAAGGCTTGACTGATAGTAGTTGTTGTAGGAGAACTCGGCGAACGGTAAGCAATCTTCCCACTTGGCTCCATATGCTAGAACACAAGGGCGGATCATGTCTTCGAGTATCTGGTTTACTCGTTCCGTTTGCCCACCGGTCTGGGGGTGAAAAGCAGTGCCGAAGGAGAGCTTGATTCCCATAGCTTCTTGAAACTTCTTCGAGAACCTTGAGGTGAACTGGGTCCCTCGGTCTGACACAATCTCCTTTGGTACTCCATGAAGACTCATGATCCGCTCTATGTAGAGGCTGGCTAACTTGTTGCCATCATAGGTGGTCTTGACGGGAACAAAATGGGCGACCTTGGTCAGGTGGTCGACAATGACCCAAAGGGAATCACGTCCCTTGCTTGACCTTGGTAAACCAGTGATGAAGTCCATCCGATTTTATCCCACTTCCATTCAGGCACTTTAAGGGGCTGCAGTAGTCCAGCGGGTCGCTGATGCTTAGCCTTGTCCCTCTGGCATACGTCACACTTAGCCACGAACGTGCCTATTTCCTGCTTCATGCCATGCCACCAGAATCTTGCCTTGAGGTCTTGATACATCTTGGTTCCTCCAGGATGGATGGAGTAGGGAGTGCTATGAGCTTATTGTAAGATCAAGTTTTTGATCTCCTCCTTGTTGGGTACGCAAATGCGGTTCCCAAACCACATGACTCCTTTTTCATCCTCTGAGAACCCTGGGGCCTTGCCTGCCTTGATCTTCCTCTTAATGCCTTCAATGCTCTCGTGTCCCTTCTGGGCTTCTTTGATATCGTCCATCAAGGTAGGCTTTGCTTCGAGGTTGGCTAGAAATCCTGGTGCGACTAGTCCCAAGACGAATCTCTCAAGCTCATCATACAAAGCGGGTAGCCTTTCCTTAATCATAGCATTCAAGGAGCAAGCCTTTCTGCTTAAGGCATCAACTACCACATTGGCCTTTTCGGGCTGGTATTGAACACTGAGGTCGTAGTCCTTGATCAACTCCAACCATCTTCGCTGCCTCATGTTCAATTCCCTTTTAGTGAAGATATACTTCAAACTCTTGTGGTCAGTGAATATCTCAAATCGCTTCCCCAGAATGTAATGCCGCCATGTCTTCAGGGCATGAACCATGGCTGCCAACTCGAGATCATGAGTTGCCTAGTTCTCTTCATGAGGACGTAGCTGTCGGGACAGATATGCTACGACTCGGCCTTCTTGCATCAGAACACCTCCAAGTCCGGTTCTTGATGCATCACAATAAATCACAAATTCCTTGTGAATATTAGGGGTGGCCAAAACAGGGGCTGTGGTCAATCTCTTCTTGAGCTCCTGGAAGCTTTCTTCGCACTTAGCGGTCCACTCGAACTTCTTGTCCTTCTTCAGGATCTGGGTCATTGGTCGAGCGATGCTTGAGAATCCTTCTACGAACTTGCTGTAATATCCCACGAGTCCGAGAAAGCTCCTGACTTCCTTCACTATGGTTGGGGTCTGCCATTTAGTCACAGCTTCAATCTTGGTAGGGTCTACTGATAATCCCTCTATAGTCAACATATGACCCAAGAATCCAACTTCATGCAGCCAGAATTCACACTTGCTGAACTTGGCATAAAGCTGGTGCTCTCGAAGCTTCTCTAGGACCAACCTCAAGTGCTCTTCATGCTCCTCTTCAGACTTGGAGAAGACAAGGATGTCATCAATGAAGACAACAACAAACTTGTCCAAGTATTCCATGAAGACTTTATTCATGAGGTACGTGAAGTAGGCCGGGGCATTCGTCAGTACGAGCGACATGACCGTGTACTCATACAGGCCATATCGGGTTACAAATGCCGTCTTTGGGATGTCTTGGGGTCTGATCTTCAGCCGATAGTACCCAGACCTGAGATCGATCTTGGAGAACACCTTGGCTTCATTCAACTGATCAAACAGGTCTTCGATCTTGGGGAGTGGATACTTGTTCTTTATTGTGACCTCATTGTGAGAACGGTAATCGACACAAAGTCTGATGGTGCCATCTCTCTTTGACACAAATAGAACAGGCGATCCCCAAGGAGAGGCACTAGGGCAAATAAATCCTTTCCTGAGCTGCTCTGCCAGTTGCTTCTTCAATTCTGCCAACTCTTTGGATCCCATCCTATAGGCCTTCTTATAGATAGGCCTTGATCCAGGCATAAGCTCAATGATGAACTCAATGTCGCGGTCAGGAGGCTTCCTGGGCAGCTCATCAGGAAACACATCCGAGTATTCACATACTACTGGCACTTGATCCAACTCAACTCCCAACAGGCAGTTAACCTGAGGGGCTTGCGTGGAGACAGGGTTGGGGACATACTTGACTTCCACTTGGTTGTTGGTCATGGTAACAATCCTCTTGGCATAGTCTAGTAAGCCTTGGTGCTTAGTCAACCAGTTCATGCCAAGGATAACATCCAAGCCGGGTGAATCCAGAACTATAAGGTCTGCTAGGAAGTCTACCCCGTTGATGTCAATCTTCACCCCCTTACACCCTAACCCAGACTTCATAACTGAACTGGGGGTTTGTATCAGCGTACGACTACCCAAGGGTGTAGGTTCCATGCCACTCTCTAGTGCAAACTTTTGGGTGACAAAAGAATGCGAAGCTCCACAATCAAACAATACTGTTGCTGGGGTTGAGTTGACAAGGAACGTACCTAGTATGACGTCCGGATCTTCCTAGGCTTCCTCTGCGGTGACGTGATTCACACGACCCTTGCCATTGTTAGGCTGGTTACGGGGAACTGGGTTCCTTGGCAGTGCTCCTCGGGCTTGTCCTTGAGCTGGCGCATTGGGGCGCGGCGCATCAGGCTTCCTATTGGGACAAAGCCTAGAGATGTGTCCAGACTGACCACATCCAAAGCAGGTGACTTGCCCAGGGTTGTTGTTGAGGTTCCTGCCACCATTGTTGTTATTGGGGTTGTAGTTGTATGTTGGCCTGGGATTGGCATACTGCTAAGGCTGGTAGCTCGGATGAGGGGCAGGAGGTCTAGCCTGCTGTGGCTGATAGGTTGGCTCGGCTGGAGCTGGCTGCCATGGGTGAGGCTTCTGGTTGCTTGAGCTTCCTTTGCTGACCATCTTGCGCTTGCGAGTGTCGTCGATGGCACGATGCTTGTCTTCCAACATGAGGGATTTGTTTACCAGAATAAAGAAGGTGCGGCAGTCGCAGATGATGAGCTGATACTGCAGAATTTGCTGAAGTCCTTCCATGAAGCGTTCCTTCTTGGCAGCCTCCATGCTGACGTCTTCAGGTGCATACCTTGACAACAGGTTGAACTTCTGCACGTATTCCTTGACAGAGCCACTTCCTTGCTTCAGCGCTCGGAACTCTCTCTTCTTGATAGCCATGATCCCAGATGGAATATAGGCAGGGCGGAATCCTTCCTTGAAGTCATTCCACGTGATCACATGCTCTCCCTGCATGACCTTGAATCCATCCCACCATGCTCGGGCGGTACCTCCGAGGTAGTGAGAGGCATAAAGCACCTTCTCACGATCCTCATTGCAGTTGACCAGGGCAAGGAGGTCCTCGATGGTGCGGATCCAGTCATTAGCATCCAACGGCTCAGCAGTCTCAGTGAAGGTCGGGGGTGAGTTTCTCATGAACTCAGACAGCATGGAGCGGCCATTGCTGTTCCTACCCTGCTGCTGGTTGTTCACGAGAGCCTGGGCCATCTGCTGGAGAGCAGCATTGTTGGCCTGGCGCTCCTCCTAGAGAACTTGGAGAAACTGAGCTATGGTCATGTTCTCCGGTGGAGGTGGTGGCGAGGGAATGTCGCCTTGAGGCTGCTCCTGGTGTCCTCCAGCGTAAGCAGCCCTACCATCACCCTATTGCTCGCTTGAGTTGCCGGCTTCGAGGTTGGTGAAGGAGCTGTTGCGGGTAGCAGTCACCATCCTGTTTGGAGCAGCCAAGTCAAACAACTGGGATCGACAAGGGGATAAGCAATAACGGCAATGCGTGCCTAAGGGGGTCGGTCAAGTGCAAGTGTGTTGAAACAAAGGTCAAAAGACCAACAACATATATTAAGATAGACGATGTAGTCGCTTACATGTTGCCCAAGGCAAAAGCATGACTTACATCAGAACACAAAAACAACAAAACAAACAACAAGCACACATGGTTTCATATGAACCATTACACGAACTCGACTACGCATGAGGGGATACATGATTGATCCTACCCTAGGGGTTCTCGGATTCAGGTGGTGGAGTGCTCGGTCTCGTAGTCACGCTCCTCTGGGTCTTCCTCTGGCTCATCCTCAGAATGAGCATCGTTCCCGGTCGACGGGGTCGGGGAAAGAGGAGGCCCATCCCTATGACGCCTTACACGCGGGTCGGTGAAGAGCTTACGGTACTCCTTCGCACTCATGCGACGACTACGTGCAGGTGCATCACTGGCTGGGGGTACTCCTCCTCGATAAGCAACAACTGGTCGTCCCTCGGGGGCTCCATCCTTCTTGATCTTGTCTGGCTTGGTCTTGTCTTGTCGAAGTAGCCCTCGGGTGTGGTGAAGTTCCTCGCGGAGCTTCACGGATTCCTTCACCAAGTTGTGAACCAGACTATCGGCGGAGAGGCTAAAGTAGGTCTAGAACCGGAGTGATGCGCCATCCTCCTTGGCCGGAATCAGCGTCCAACTCTCGCCCAAGTCATCCTTCCTGAAGGGAAGGTAGCGAGTAGCTGGTTCATCAGCCATCTCTGGAATGATGTCTCGAAGGTGTAGGAGTGCCTTGCGTGTAGCTGTCTCGACGGCAAGTATCATAGTCTCCATCCATGGTCCTTCAAAGAACCAACTGGTCGGGGAGTCGTTTGCCTTCACGACCACATCCACGTGGTACTCCTTCATGACGGTATCGACCCAGTGCTCGTGGTAGAGGAAAATGGGTGGTTGGCGAAACTGGCACTTCTCCAGGCTATCCTCAAGGAGTAAGGGAAAGCCAAATGTCAGCAAGGCTTCGGGTACGACGGCCATCTACAAAGGTTTGAAAAGAGGAGAGTCAGCAAAGTGTTGTGTGAAGCATAGGAGAGATAAATAGTGCAGAATTCCTAAGTTCCAAAGCTATGTGTAGTTTTGAAAATGGCTTTAATACTACTAACGTCCATGCTAACTAAGGGCTTCCTACAGTCAGGATGGCTCTGATGCCAGCTCTGTGGGGACCCCGAATCATAAGTCGAGATCACCGAATGCACGTGTACAGTGATCCCAGAGATCAATGCTCACTAAACACATAGAAGCTGAATAAAAGTGTCTTACATCCACACTTAACGTCTTACACAAATGATGACCATGAAGGTCTCAGTCTTACAAGGATAGGGCCACTCGGGCCAAACACTAAGTCTAGAACAAGCCGCGGAAAACTTCGTCGAAAGCGTGAACCCATTCCATCTCCCTTAACCTACAGGCACTCTCACTGGGAAGCGTCCTAGTCTGCATGTTCGTCTCCAATGAAATCTTCGACATATTCCTGCTCTTCCATGCCTGGCCAATTAAATAACCAGTGGCAAGCCAATGAGTACTTTGAATGTACTTGCAAGCAACCCAAGAGTGGAACGAGGCAATAATGGTGCATGATATAGCACTATAGGTAATTTGCGGAAAGCTGATTTTGTATGCAAGCGACATGATCAAGTAATAGTAAGTATGCATCAACAACTAACCAAGTATTCATGATAACACATTTTTAGATACCATCACGATATCAGTTGAACACATCATGTTCACGCTAGGTCATCGGACTTAGTTCATTTCTCATGCCAAGTCATCGGACTTGACTCAGGTGACCTCTTGTCACTAACACACCCATACTCACACCAATATTTCACGAAAACATTCGGACGTAGTCTAAGAAGGACCTCCAACTGTCTATGACCGCGAAGGCGGATATTTGAATAGTTTTACAATATACAAAGGTTGCACACTTTACCCACAAGACTCGGGGAATTTCCGTGTCATCCACGACTCGCGGTATACACATACGCGAGGTAAGCACCCGAACAATGCCTTTCCCCCGGCGATACCAACCAAAGAGTCCACTCGATTGGTACCCAGCCCTCATGACGTACATCACACGAGCCTTGCTCAAACCATACCATCCATGAGGGGACCAACGGTGTGCCCGGTGCCTGTAAAGACAGCGCATGATTGTAAATATGGTACGACCCCGTATCGAGAGTGACCACGCCACTCCTGCCACTAGTAATGTGGGCTCCTTGCCAGTACCCACCAAGGTAATCAACAAAGCCCCGTCACATAAGGGGTATCGTGGTTGCGCATGTAATGTTGGGACGGTCAGCAGACCTTAAATCTAATCCGTTTTCGAAAATACACACCCATTTGTTCCGGTACACCACTTCTTTCTCAAGTGGTCACCCAACTCATCATCATCTCCCTCGGGCATTAGTGGCACCCGACGGGGTTTTCGAAAGAGTATTGAAAACACACACCTCTCGGTATCACCATGCATAAGTCCCGTCCCACCTTGCGTAGCATCTATTAGCAACCTATCTACTCCCACCCGCACAAGCCTCATAAGGTGGTAGGGTCGTGCTCGATGCAAGTATCAACGGAAAGTACCAGAGGCATCCCATCGAAGGGGAAACCATCACATCATATGATCGATAATGCCGAAAGTAAAGTGCTATATGACATGCAAGTTAAAATAGTTTCTTGATAAGGTCAAAGGGCTGCTTGCCTGGCTCGACAAATTCTCCAGGGTCTTCGAAGTCTTCGAGTCCAACTTGTCCGTCAATGGCGAAATCTATCGTCGCGAAATAAACGATAATAAATAAACAAGCATGCAAACAGAGCACTCAAACTACTCAACAAAAATGTTTACCTATTCTGTTAAATACCCAAGGTTATACTAAAAATATCTACAAAAGGTTTCGTTGTGAAAAATCATTTTATAACAAAATAACAGAGGCAAAAAGAATGCCTTTAATAGGTTTTAAAATAAACCAGTAGATAAAAGTTTTTCAATAAATTATACAAATGGCACTATTAAATTCTACAGATTATTCTGAGATTTATGGTGGAGAAAATATTTGCATTGGGCAAATAATCCATCCTGTGGAATTTTTAGAAAATAACAAAAAAGAAAAAGGAGAAGGGCACTTTGCCCTACGGGCCAGATCTATCCACCCGAGCCGGCCCACGGAGGGAACCAGCCCAGGCGCGCGGCGCACGCCAGTTCAAACCTGACCAGCGGGCCAGGCTGGTCAGCGAGAGGGAGAGAGGCGGGGGACCTAGGGAGGATGACAAGCGGGGCCCGCTTTTCATCACCTTCCTTGGGCCAGGGAGAGGCGAGAGGGCTCACCGGCGGCTACAGGGAACGGGGAGACGAACGGAGGGCACCGCCGTGCTCAGGGGCTCGTCGCCAGTCGGGTGGAGGTGGAGGGAACCGGTGGGAAGGTCCTGGTCGCCGGTGACGAAGAACCCGCGGCGGAGGAAGGATCGGGAGGAGGTCTCCGGCCCTTTTTGCACTGCAAAGCGACCGGAGGGAGCGAGGAAACGGTCAGAGAGGAGAGAGGTGAGCAACTGGAGGAGAGGGGGAACATGAGTGGCACCGTACCGCGAGATCGACTGCGGGCCACCGCAGCAATCTCCGGCTCGATCCCGGTGACTGGGACCCTGGGAGCTTGCGAGGGCAGAGTGGAGGCTTGATTGGGGTGAGAGAGAGACGACAGAGAGGGAGAAGGAGGTCCGTGGGGCCCTATATAGGCGGGCGCCCGTCCACCGAGGACGCCGTGCGCCGGTGAGGTCTTAGCCCTCGACACAGAGCACGGGGGCGAGTTGGGGCTCGTCTAGGGCGTTCCTAGGAGGGGTCCAGGCATGTAGGAAGGGAGAGATGGAGGGGAGGAGCGCGCGCGTGCGAGCTCCCGCATTGGCCGGTTCGGGCGGCGGCGGGCACGCGCGGAGAAGGGAGAAGGAGAGAGAGGGAGGAGGGGGCCGACTGCCTGCAGGGCTGCAGACGTCGAGGCCGACCAGACGGTGCCAGTGGGAGGCTCAAGGCGGCCAGGGCCATGTAGTGGCCAACGGCTACAGTGCTGGTCGGCACTGGAGCGCACTCTGGAGCGCGGCTATTGCAGGCCATGGCATGCCCTTGGCGCCTTCTGCGCGTCCACCCATGCCCAGGGGATCTAGGGGAAGAAAGCTAACTGGGCTAGGCCTTGGATGCTCTGGGGAGGGATTAGAATAGAGGGAGAGAGGGAAAAGAGGTCCTGCCAGGTGGACCAGAGGGTAAAAATGGGGGTTTTCACCATCTCAATCATGGAGCTAGCCGTTGGGATTGCTACTGGTGGTGCTAGGGTATGGGTGGAGCTGTGGTAAAAAGGAGGAGGCAAGGGTAAAAGGATTTGAGGTGAAAATGCCAGTTTTACATTTCTGGCAGAAGGTGGTTGATGATGTTTAGGGGGGTCAAATGAACTTGGATCATCTTGAGATTTGACAAGGTCAAGGGGTGATGGAAAACAAGAGTGATCACCAAGTTTGAGCTTAAGAGAAGAAAGTTCATAATGGGACCTAGCGAAAACCTAGAAGTAGATTCAAAGGGGTTAGGCTTTAACCCTTGATGCACCACTTAGTGGATCATCACTAATTGGCATTAGAGCAGGCCCACAAAGTTTGAGGCCGAGGGAAGATACTTCACAATGTAAAGTTGTCAAAATTTTAATCTAGACAGAAATGGATTTGGGTTGGTTTGATGAAGCATACCAACTTGGATGGGGATGATACTTTGCAAGATCATCACCTATGATTGTGTTGACTTGCTAGAATTTTCTTGGAATTTATTGAGAATATTTCTTATAGAAACATTCCAAAAGTTCAATCTGAATAGAAAGGGTTTTGAGGGGTTTTCCCCATGTTATGATCAAGCCCTTGTGTTGAAAGTCACATATATGGAAAATATATGTCCACTGAGTGTCTCTAAATTTTCTCAAATATTTTCAAAGCATCTAAATAATTTTCCCTTAGAAAAAGCCATTTCTGGCCTTAAGAAAAATCCTTTAAATAAAATATGAAAATAATCTTTAAAAATAATAATTGGTGGTTTTGAGAAGTCATATATATAGTAGGTTTCAAATAAAGCATTTGGGAAGAACAGATCCACCTAAATTGAGGACTTGTGTTCAAACCTCAATTCAGGGGTTTTGGCAAACCTAAATTGAATAAATCCTTTTTGGTGAAAATAAAATTTGATATAAATAGTTTTGAGCTCTATTCACATGGCATGATCATAGGTCAAGCTATTTGGATCAAGGAAGATAAAGGTGGAGAGGAGGAGAACTTGATAGTGCCAAACTTGATCATCCAAGCAATCAAACAAGCATCACATCAAACAAGCATGCACTCAAAAAGTTTTAGCTGGCTCCAAATTTTTATAAAACCAAACACAACAATGTGCCAAATACAAGGTGTGACAGCATGTTGTCCCCCCTCCTTTCAGATGCCTGGAATGAAGTGGGACGACTATCATGACTTCATTATTAGCCCCTTTTTTGGTCCCATCTAGGGCGTAAACCCTGAATAGATCATGGTGAAACACCCGTCAAAAGTAGTTCACCTCGCTTGCCAAGCCTCAGACCCTGGGGGATTGGATGGGTTGTCCATACTCTTGGGTAGCCAGCTCATTCGGGACCCATTAAAAGCTTTTCGAGAGGGTAGGAACAATTTTGCGTCTCTGAGCTTAGTATTAGGGACGAGACTCGGCCCAGACATTCCCACAATGGCTACAGAGAGACCAGTAGACCAAACACATGGACACCCGCCAGAGACAGGCATCCGTAACGACTAGGACAAACGGCCAAAGAAGAGTGAAGAATCTACCGGTCAACTCTCTCAAGAAGAAGACCTCGACAAGAAGCATACGCCAACAAACTTTGACGTCCTTAATTTGAAAACCACGAGCACCGGAAGATCAACTACTCCAACAAAGTCGACGATTTCCCGTCACCAGGAAATTACGTCAAGACATTGACCCCTCTTGTCTAAGCACGAGACCTCCAGATGTCACTAAACAATGTTAGCAACCTTGGACCAGCACATAGACACATTATCTTGCCCCGTATTCCTGATTTGCAATACACACGCGAGCCAGATCTTTGCTCGGACCTCGTTCACCAAACCATTGACCTTTAGGAAAGCCTAACATATTGCAAGAACCCCGTTCACCCTTAGACCAAGTCAACAATGCACTCGAAAACATATCATCAAGCCCTTCAAGATCCACAAGGACAACCACGCAGGAGAAGGAGCAACATGGAACGTGAAGACTACCTCACCTTTCGGTTTTCGCGCCTTTCCCACTCCAAGCCTAGGAATCTCGGGGACGAGATTCTTGTAAGGGGGGTAGATCTGCCACACCCTGTGTTCTACGTAATGACTAATTTAACATGACTCCAAAAAAATTAGGGCCAATTAGAACTTTTTGAGTGCTTATGAATGCTTGACCTATGTGCAATTTGCTTGTTTATTTGATTGCTTGTTGGTGATCCATATTCCTAAAACTCCCTCCTACTCTCAAAACTCCTTTCCATGATCTAAAATCTTACCCAATGATCATGCCATGTGTATAGGACATAAAACTATTTTTATAAAATTTTATTTGGGCCCAAATGGATTTATTCAAATTAGGTTTTCCAAAACCCCTGAATTGTGGTTTGTACTACAAGTCCTCAAATTAAGTGGACTGTTTTGCCACAAAGGTTTTATTTGAAACCCACTATATATAGGACTTCCCAAAACCACAAAATATTATTTTTACAACTTATTTTCCTATTTTATTTAAAGGTTTTTTTCTTAAGGCCAAAAATGTTCTTTTAGAGGGAAAACTTATTTCTATGCTTTCACAATATTTGAGAAAAATTAGGGAAACTCAGTGGACATATATTTTGCATATATATGAGTATCAACACATGGTCATGTTCAAAATATTGGACAAACCCTTCAAAACCATTTCTGCCTATCTCAAGCATTCGAAATATTTCTATAGGAAATATTCTCAAATAAACTCAAGAAAATTCTAGCATGACACATATGACATATGTGATAATCCTGCCAAATTTCATCTCAATCCCAACTGATTTGATACACTGAAATATTCCAAAACCCTCTCTGTCCAGATCCAAATTTGAGCAACTCTACATTGCCAACTGTCTCCAATTATGCTCAAACTTTGTGGGCATGTTCAAATACTCTAATAATGCATCCAAACCAAGTGGTGCATTAAGGAGAACAAATTTACTTGTCCAAATTCCCTCAAATCCCTTTCTGCTAATTTCAAGATTTGGAAATGATTGCATTAACAAATTTTCCCTTTGATCCCAAACTTTTTGGGCATTCTCTAATAACCAAATTATGACACCACTCCAAGTGGTGCCTCAAGGAGAATGGATTTGCATAGATAGATCTAAACAAATCCATTTCTACCCATTTCTAGTGTTTATAAAGTTTCCATTGGAAAATTTCTTCAATTGGCCTCAAACTTGGTGAACAACCTTAGTTTTACCCCCCATTTAAGCCTAGAAAATATCTTGGCAGGTAGAATCTTTTTGCAGGCCCAAACCAGCATCAGACACCTTCTGGTTGTTTGGTACAACTGCTATTCTGACCCCTTACATTGTTCTTCTGCTCTCCAAATTTTTACCAGATCTTCTACTAGCCCCACTTTACCTCCAGTAGCAACCCCAATGGTTGGCTCCATGATTGAGGGGGCGGAAACCCCATATGCACCCACTAGACAACTCCATTTCCACCTCTCTCTGCTTTCTCTCACTTGTGACCATTTCTAGGGAATCCAATGCTCCATTCCACATTGTTTATTTCCCCCATCAGCTTTTGGGCACAAGTGGGCACACCAAAGCGCGCCAGGACGTGCCCATGCTAGCTAAAAGGATGCTCTAGAGCACGCGACAGAGCATTCGACCTCTGACCTCGCGTCCTCTGGCCACCTTGGGCCTCCCCCGCATGCCAGTCGAGGCCCTCGACGTCCGGGACTAGCCAAGGCCCTATCCCCCTCCCTCTCTCCCTCTTGTTGGCCTCCCTCGCACGCGCGTCGACCGCCCGAGAGCGCCAATGGGCGACCTCGCACGCGCGATGCATCTATGCTTCCCCGCTCCCTCTCTTTCCTCCCCGGGCCCGAGATTAAGTCCACGAGAGCCATGGACATGGGCCAGAGTTCCCCTGAGCGCGTCAGGACTAGCCACGACCTCGCCGGACCTCGGTCCATGGTGCGCCAGCACATCGGCCATCTAAGCTTCTATCTCTCCCCTCTCTCGCACAGACCCCATGGGCCATTTTCCCCATCCTCCTGTGCCCTCCTCCTCGCCCCATTGCCAGCATTGGTGCCTCGGACTCCTCTCAAATTCGAGCTCCCTCAAGCTCCCCCTCTCCTCCTGACACCTCTGATGTCGTCCCACGATCGCTGCGAAGACCCTCCGTCATTTCCATCCCTCTCCGGTGCACTGTGCACTCAAGGCCGGTGGTGGCCAATGCCCTCCTCTGCGGCCCCTCGAGCTAGCATCGCTGCACCCCTCCCCGGTGGTCGTGCTACACCCAGGTGCGTGCGGCTCATGGATGGCTCCGCTCGGTCACGCCTCCTCTGCCTCTCCCCGCTCAAGCGGGAGGTGGAAGGTGGACCCGACAGCTGGGCCCTGCCTGTCGGCGAGCCAGAGGTCGGCCCCCCTGTTTAAGTGGAGACGCCCTCCATGGGATGCGCCTCTCTTCCCGGGAGGCATACTCCAAGGAGTACGCCTTCGACGTCGCCTGGCCCCCTGCGCGGTTGAGCTGCTAGGCCGGTCCATGTACTTATTCGGTGCATCGTGCACTATTTAGCCCATTGGTAATGCCCTTTTATTCCCCTTTTTCTTTTTCAGACAGATTCAAAAATCATAGAATAATCATTTGGACTCCAAATCAATTGATTCAAGTTCCTAGATATTTCTAAAATCGTGATCTATCCGAAAATATGTCTTACATATTTTTCCTACAAACTTCTCTGGACTGTTCAAATTTATATTCAAATTTCAACTATTCATGCCCACTTGCAATAAATCGAGAGCCTTCATATCAACTCCAAATGGAGTGATTCAAATTCCTAGGTGGGTCTAAATTCATTCCCTAAATTATGAGCATTTTTCCTTACACTTATTTTGCTATGTAAATTAATGGACCATTTCCTCATATATAATCCACTTGTTAAATCTCTAGAATATTCATCCCAACTCTAAATCCAGTGAGCTCACTTTCTAAAATCTTATAAAAACATGACCTCATTGTTGGATGCATCCACCCATTTTTATAAAAAGGTTTTCTGTAGACTTCTTGTAGGACCACCAAGTTCCCTATTTCCTCCATTCAAAACTCCTCCTTGACCCACATCCAATAAAACTTGCTTGGTTGTTTTTTGCATGACCAGAGGTGTCCAAGAAAAATAAAACTCCTATTTATAGAGCACTTTTATTTGCCTGCTTGTTGTGTTTCTCATTGTGGTTGTTTCTGGGAATAGTTAACAAAGTAGACGAAGTGCCCAGAGGTGGATGAGAAGCGTGTGAAGACCTCGAAGACTTTTCTAAGCCAGACAAGCAGCCCTTTGACCATGATAAGAAACCATTTTCATGCATGTCATATAACACCTTATTCCTTGTTGTTGATCATGTGATGTGGTGACCACTTTGGTGGGATGCCTCCGTTAATTTTACCGTTGATACTTGCATCGTGAATGGCCCTACCATCCTGATGAGGGTTGTGCGGGTGGGAGTAGATAGGATGCTAGTAGATGCTACGCAAGTGGGATCAGGATTATGCATGGTGATGGAAACAAAGAATTGATTTCAAAGACTTCTCGAAAACCCCGTCGGGTGCCACTAATTCCCGAGGGAGATGATTATGAGTTGGGTGACCACTTGAGGAAGAAGTGGTGTACATGAGCAAGTGAGTGTGTATGTTTTCGAAAATGGATTAGATTTAAGGTCTGCTAACCATCCCAACCTTACATGCACAACCACGATACCCCTTATGGGATGAGTCTTTGTTTATTATCTTGGTGGGTACTAGCATAGATCTTGCATTACTAGTGGCAGGAGTGAAGTGGTCACTCTCGATACGGGGTCATACTGGAATGGACGACCATGCGCTGTCTTTACAAGCACTGGGCACATCGTTGTGTGCCCTCTTGAATGATATGTGTGATGTACATCCTGATGGATGGTACCAACGAGTGGACTCTCTGTTTAGTATCGCTAGGGGAAAGGCATTGTTCGGGTGCTTACCTCAGGTATGTCAAATACCGTGAGTCGTGGATGACACGGAAGTTCCCCTAGTCCTTTGGGTAAAGTGTGCAACCTCTACAGAGTGTAAAACTATTTGAATAGATGTGTCCACGGTCATGGACAGTTGGAGGTCCTTCTCAAACTACGTCGAGACGTTTTCGCAAACTGGTGTGTGTGTGTGTGTGTTGGTGACAAGGATGGTACTTGAGTTGATTCGGATGACTTGGCTTGATGACTGGACATGAGATGTTTAGGCGGTACTTGAGACAAGTCTGGGGACTTGATGTGATGGTTGAACATGATATGTCCAACCCCTTCTTATGATGATACCTGTAAATTGTTCACATGGATAACCGTCAATTGTTGATGCATGCTTACACAAGTTACTTGATCATGCCATTGCACTCAAAATTAGGTTTCTACAAACTTACCTACTTTGATCTATACGATGCTTTCTTATGCCTTGTTCCAACACTTGGGCTACTTGCGAGTACATTCAAAGTCCTCACTGGCTTGCCACCTATTATTTTATTAGCCAGGCATGAAATATCAAGTTATGATGAAGATTACCTTGGTGAAGAACATGCGAGCTTGGACGCTTCCCAGTCAGAATGCCTGTAGGGGTAAGGCAGATGGCATTGGTTCATGCTATCGTTGAAGATTTCTGCTACAAGATTATGAAGACTTGGCCATAAAGGCCATATTTGAGCACAAACGGTATCTAAGGGATGTAAGACTCTTGTTATTAAGTTTCTGTGTGTTTAGTGAGCATTGATCTCTGGGATCACTGTGCACGTACATTGGGTGATCACAACTTATGAGTCGGGGTTCCCACAGCGGCGCCCGCAGACCTTCCTGCGTCGATCCTTGGAGCAAAGTTGCTTACCTCTGCCACCACCATTGGGTGGGCCGTGCGCCTCCTGGCGTGGATGGCTTCCTTCGCGATCCTACATGCCCTCACCGTTGTTGCTTGTTCGTCCGGACGCCTGTGCCGCTTGCTTCGTGCGAAGGATGACACACTCCCGCTGGTCAATCCAGGTTGTTGAAGGTACACTGGGTCATGGAGGCGCGTGTTGGTGTGTGCGCTGGGTGCCTTGTTGTTTGCTTTGTGTGCTCGGTCGTCGTGGCTAGGCTGTGCCCCGAAATCGAACAACAGAATTTGAAGGAGATGGAGCATGATGCACGGTGGGCCCCGCTCGGGCTCGCCCAGGGCTGGAGGGGGTGCACCGCCTGTAGACTGAGGGATAGGCATAGCGAAAGAGCCACCGGCACCTGAAGAAGGGTGAAGAGCCATGACACTCTGCGCGATGGCGATCAACTCTGCGACGTGGTTGGCCCACGCATCGAAGCCCCCGTGCATCGGGCGGTGGGGTAGCACCTCGCTTGGGAGCAACAACACATCATGCATGTCGAGGTCTTACCGCCATGTGTTTGGGCGGTGCGAGGGGCGGCGACGATGGAGGCGATACTAGCGACTTGACACTGTCCGCCCAGCGCTATGCTGCTGGGGCGTGGGTCCCCGGCATCAATAGTGGGATCGATGGAAGGTGATCTGCCGCGGCCGAGGGAGGCTTGTTCGGCGCCGGCCATCAGAGTGGTGGAGCGGGTGAGAACGAGGCTTGAAGAAGACTCTGACACGCCCCTACCCAGCGCACCAAATGTCGTATTTTGGGCTTCACAAAACCCTCAAGGTTCGAACACAGGGGCATGTTCGAAGATCCCCTGCAGCTTCGCCCTACCTAGCTCACTACTCGAGGGTTACTACGGAAAAATCGCACGAAGACGAGGAAGAAGATGAACACGGTGGTTTACCCAGGTTCAGGCCGCTGGGAAGCGTAATACCCTACCCCTTCTTTGGTGGATTGCATCTCAGGGAGGTATGGTGGATGAACTAGTACAGTGGTTTCAAGCCTCGCAAGGGTGCTCTAGCGGTGTACTTAGCTCTCTGCCTTTCTTTGTGGTTCGTCGACTCGTTTTCCCAGATCCTTTCTTTGTGGTGCGGCCTAGCCTCTATATATAGCGATGGTCCGGCTCCTCCTCCCTTATCACAATGGTGGTAAGGGATCCCAAAATGGCCAAATTTAAAGGGGGGCATGAGTACATTCCCGCCCAGTCCAAAGGCGGTCTTCGCCTGCAAAATAGCTGTCGATGATGTAGTGGTGGGCTCCGCTATGACATCCGCCCTATGGGGCTCGTGGTCGTGGTCTTGTTGCACTGGAATGGAAATCTTTGGAAGGTTCTTCGAGAACCCGCGTACGTCCTTGATCGCTTTGCACCAAAGGGGAAACTGCACCGCCTGGCGCGCTGGCGCCTGCCTGTCCTTCCCTGCATCATCTTTGACTCCTGAGGCCGGGCTCTGCATACAGATCTTCACCCCTATGAAGGGGGCCTAGGTAGGACCATCCTTGCTGCTCTTGGTGTAGTTCATCCTCGTGGGCCTGGGGTCCTGGCGAGGACCTTGTCTTGAGTGGAGCCACGCCATGCCGTGTCTTGCTGACAAGGTGGGCCATGTCTTGGGCCGTAGGCAGGCAGGTCTGGGTACCCCCGTTCCTAGAACACCGACAAATACTTCATATATATTCATAATATTTAGATTGCTTTATAATATTCTTGTTTGTTCTTCGATTACTTGCAGGAATATACCTTCATGGTGAGGCTGATCATGCTTCCGGTATCCTCAGTAACCTTAGGAGACTGGTTTAACAATTGCTAAGGTGCAACACCATGCACGTTTGTAGTTGGATCGCCAAAGTCATCTCCACCAAAAATTGATAGCTACCTCTCAGCCAAAGATCAGGACACCCTCGCCCCTATCAAAGTCGCTCGTCTTGAAGTGGCTAATGTCGTGAATGCTAGTCAAAGTTACCATCATGATTTCTATCTGGACCATCAGTGGGAGTAAATGATACGTCCATTTTGCTTCATGAATTCTTCTTGACATTTATGTTATTCTTGTCCATTGTTCTTCATTATGATACAATTCTTATCCATTGCTCTCTCTAAGTATGCAAGGTACATCACAAAGAGGGAAATCACCGTAAACTGGAATTCTGAACCTGAAAACCAAGAAAAAGGCTAAAAATCACTGGCCTGCAAATAACCTAAAACATCATAGAGAAAATTTATGGAATATATAAGAATTTTTGGGCCAAAAATATACAATAGGGGACAACCTGCTGTCCACAAGCCAACAAGGTGTGCCCTGCTAGTTTGTGTGTGGGGGGAGCAACAGCTCTCCTGACCCCCCTATTCTCCTATATGGTGTGTTTTGCCCTAGTAAAAACACAAGAACATACTTTTGGGATGAAGCGCCACCGTCTCGAGGCGGAAACCTGGGTAGATACCCTTTTTCTCTCCGACACTAAGATTCTACCGGGGAAACCTCCCTCTAGGAGGGGGGAGGGTCCATGACATCGTCATCACCAACAATTCCTCCTTCATGGGGGACCAATCTTCAGAAACATCTTCACTAGCACCATCTCATCTCAAACCCTAGTTCCTCACTTGTATTCTATCTTTTTCTCAAAACCGCAGATTGGTACCTATGGGTTACTAGTAGTGTTGATTACATCTCATAGTTGATGCATGTTGGTTTACTTGGTGCAGATACTATGTTCAAAGCCTTGATCACCATTATTACACCTCTGATATTTAACATGTTGATGATGTGTGAGTAGTTACTTTTGTTCCCGAGCACATGGGAGAAGTCTTGTTATAAGTAATCATGTGAAGTGGGTATCCGTTCGATATTTTGATGATGTGTACGTTGTTGCTTCTCTTAGTGGTGCCGTGTGAATGTCAACTACACGACACTTCACCATATTACTAATAGAAGAGATTGCATTGTGGAGTAATAAGTAGATGATGGGTTGCGAGAGTGACAGAAGCTTAAACCCCAGTTTATGCGTTACTTCATAAGGGGCGGATTTGGATCCATATGTTTCATACTATGGTTAGAATTATCTTAATTCCTATTTTGTAGTTGCGGATGCTTATGAGAGGGGGTAATCATAAGTGGGTCATTTGTTCAAGCAAGAATAACACCTTAGCACCGGTCCACCCACATATCAAATTACCAAAGTAACAAACGTGAATCAACTCAACATGATGATCATGACTAGACACAAAATCCCATGTGTCCTCATGAGCATTTGCTCAATATAAGAGTATGTTCAGGCTTGTCTTTCGCTATAAAATGGTTTGGGATATCTTGATTCACACTAGCTACTATTTTTACTTGTTACTTATTACCAATAATCTTGATACAAAACTATCTATCACAACTACTCACAACACTTGCAGAGAATACCTTGCTGAAAACTGCTTATCATTTCCTTCTGCTCCTTGTTGGGTTCGACACTCGTAGTTAAAGAAAGGACTATGATTGGTCCCCTATACTGGTGGGTCATCAACACTCTTTTCTGGCACCATTGTCGAGGAATTAAGCACCGTTGGTAAGTGTAACTTAATAAGGAAACATTTTTGTTACGTGCTGAAATTTGCTGTTGTTTGCTACTATGGATGGTCACCCTTTGAGTGCCTTGTTTGGGGCATCTTCACCTTGAATGGAAATGGAAAAGGTCTCCTATCAACCTACTAAACCTACTGAAAATATTTATTATGAAATTCCTTCAGATATGGTAGAGAAACAACTAGCTAATCCTTATGACGGTACAACTCGGCCTGATTACCACTTGATATATGTAGATGAGATTTGTGTTGGAAATATGCCTTAGACGCAATAATAAATTATTTATTATTATATTTCCTTGTTCATGATAATCATTTAATATCCATGCTATAGTTGTATCGATTGGAAACTTAGATACATGTGTGGATACATAGGCAACACTTTGTCCATAGTAAGCCTCTACTAGACTAGCTCGTTGATCAGAGATGGTCAAGGTTTCCTGACCATAGATAGTGAGTTGTCATGTGATAATGGGATCGCATCATTAGGAGAATGATGTGATGTAGCATATGATCATGACAAGTTTATTGTTATAGTTTTGTGCATGTCAAGTTTTTGTTCCTATGACCAAGAGATCATGAAACTCACTGACACTGTAGGAGTTCCTTGTGTGTATCAAATGCTACAACATAACTGGGCGACTATAAGGATGCTCTACAGGTATGTTCGAGGCTTTCTATTGAGTGGGCATGGATCGAGACTAGGATTTGTTACTTCGTGTGATGGATAGGCATCTCAGGCCCCACTCGGTAATGCAACATCACAATAAACCTTGCAAGCAAAGTGACTAAAGAATTATCCACGGGATCTTGTACAATGGAACGAGTAAAGAGACTTGTCGGTAACGATATTGAACTAGGTATGGAGATACCGACGATTGAATCTCGGGCAAGTAACATACCGATGAACAAAGGGAACAACATGCGGGATTAACTAACACAGAGGTTCAACCGATAAAGATATTCGTAGAATATGTAGGTGCCAATATGGGCATCCATGTCCTTCTATTGGTTATTGACTATAGAGGTGTCTCAGTCATGTCTGCATAGTTCTGAACCCGTAGGGTCTACACACCTAATGTTTGGTGACGATATAAGTAAAGTTGAGTTATTATGTTGGTGACTGAAAGTTGTTCAGAGTCCTGGATGAGATCCCGGACATGACGAGGAGCTCTAGCATAGTTTGGAGGTAAAGATTGCTATATGGGATAATAGTGTTTGGTCTCTGAAAGGGCTCCAGAATTCATCGGAAGGGGTTTCAGATGTTTCCCGAAATGTTTGGGTACACAAATACTTTATTTGGGGGTAAAGCCCACGAGGCTTTGGGGAGGTGCAAAAAGGAGTTTTGCAGAGGCCAGGGGCCAGACGCCAGGCACCCCGGCGTCTGGGGGCAGACACCGAGGACCCTGGCGTCTGGTCTTGGAGCCCGAGGAGGACTCTTGCCTTGCATGCCAAACCGACTTTCAGGAGGCTCTTTATCCAAATTTTGACCCTAGGGCTCAACATATAAAGGGAGGGGCAGGGCTAGCACCCAGAACACATCAAGATTTCACCAAGCTATGTGTCGACAAGCCAACCCTTCTAGTTTATCCTCCATCATACTTTCCGTTGTGCTTGGCGAAGCCTTGCAAAGATTGTTCTTCACCACCACCATAACCACATCGTCATGCTACCAAAACTCATATACTACTTCTCCCCTCTTGCTGGATCAAGAAGGCGAGGACTTCATCAAGCTATATGTGTGTTGAACACGGAGGTGTCATTTGTTCGGCGCTAGATCGTGACTGGATCGCAGGACGGTTTGGATCACGAAGACGTTTGACTACATCAATCGCGTTTCTTAATGCTTCCTCTTAGCGATTACAAGGGTATGTGGATCCGATCTCTCCTCTCGTGGATGCTCATCTCCTAGATTGATCTTGTTGAAGCGTCATCAATTTTTTGTTTCCCATGCAATGTTCCCCAACAATTTGTGGTTTCTTTAAGCTTGTGGGGTTATCCGGAAACAAAGTTAAGAAGAAGGTTTTCCCTTTATCTTTGGATGGGAAATCACTTATGTGGTATAGGCTATTGGATGATATTGGATCATGGGACTGGAATCGCTTGAAGCTGGAATTTCCTCAGAAGTTTTATCCTATGCATCTAGTCCATCGTGATCGAAACTTTATATATAATTGTTGGCCTCGTGAAGGAGAAATCATCGCTCAAGCTTGGGGGAGTCTTAAATCTATGATGAGCACGTAACCCAACCATGAGCTCTCAAGAGGAATGATCATACAAAAAAATTATGCTCGGCTTTCTCATGATGGTCAATTAATACTCGATTATTCTTCTATTGGTTCATACAAGAAGAGGACTATTGAATTCAAATGGGATATTCTCGAAAGAATTAAACGCAACTCTGAAGATTGATAATTCAACAAAGGTAAAGAGTCATGTATAAAGCTTAAGTTTGATTATGTTAAATCTTTTATGGAAACTGATACTTTGCAAGAGTATAGCAATAAATATGGGCTTGACTCCGAGATAGTAGCTTCTTTCTGTGAATAATTTGATACTCGTGTTGATCTCCCTAAGGAGAAGTGGTTTAAATACCATCCACCTATTGAAAAATCATTAGAGGAACCTATTAAAGTTAAATAGGAGACAATTATCAATCATGTTCATCCAGTTGTGCCTACTGCTCACATTGGGAAACCTCCTTTTCCTGTTAGGATTAAGGAACATGCTAAAGCTGCAACTGTGGTCAATAAAAGTTATATTAGAACACCTAAACCCGCTGAACAAATATATCTTGAGCCTAATATTGCTATGGTTAAAGATTTTCTAGTGGATAATATTGATGGTTAGGTTATTTACTTATGTGATGAAGTTGCTAGAATTGCAAAACCTGCTAGAAATTGTCAGGATGAGTTAGACATAAATAAACCAGTTGTTGGCACGCCTCTTGTTTCTGTTAAAATTGGAGCTCATTGTTATCATGGCTTGTATGACATGGGTGCTAGTGTTAGTGATATAAATTTTACTTTATATCAAGAAATTATGAATGACATATCAGCCTCTGAGATTGAAGATATTGATGTCACCATTAAACTTGCAAACAAAGACACCATTTCACCACTTTGGATTGTTAGAGATGTCAAAGTCTTGTGTTGAAAAATTAAGTACCCTACTGATTTCTTAGTACTTGGTTCAAAACAAGATAGCTTTTGTCCCATCATATTTGGTAGAACTTTCTTGAATACTGTTAATGCTGAAATTGATTGTGTTACTGAGAAAGTCAAAGTAAGCTTTGGTAATGTGTCTCATGAATTTAATTTCTTTAAGTTTGGCAAAAAAATATGAAAAAGAATTAACTATTAGTGATGAAATAATTGTTTTTTCTTTTATTGTCGTGCCTCCTACTGATCTATTATAATAATATTTGCTAGACCATGAGAATGATATGCATATGAATGAAATAGATGGTATAGATGATATATTTCTTAGACAAACACCTATTCCTAAACACAACTTGTCTATGATATTTTAGGGGATCCTCCTAAACTCGAGGGAGATCTCGTGTTTGAGATAAAGACATTACGTGATACTTTGAAATATGCTTATCTTGATGAAAAGAAGATATATCTTGTTATTATTAGTGCTAACCTTTCAGAGCATGGATAAAAGAGCTTACATAAAACTCTGAAGAAGCACATGGCTTCTATTGTATATACTCTTGATGACATTAAGGGAATTAGCCCCACTCTGTGTCAGCACAAGATTAATACGGAACCGGATACTAAACCTGTCGTTGATCATTAATGCCGCTTAAATCCAAAGATAAAGCAAGTGGTAAGAACTAAAATACTAAAGCTTCTCGAGGCAGGTATAACTTATCCTATTGCTAATAGTAGATGGGTAGTTCCTGTACATTGTGTTTCTAAGAAAGGAGGTATAACGGTTGTTCCTAATGATAAAAATGAACTTATCCTACAAAGAATCGTAACTGTTTATAGGATGGTAATTAATTTCAGGAAATGAAACAAAGCTACTAGAAAATATAGTTACTTGTTGCCTTTTATCAATCAAATGTTAGAAAGGTATCTAAGCACACACACTTTTGTTTTCTCGATGGATATTCTAGTTTCTCTCAAATACCAGTGTCAAAAGAAGACCAAAAGAAAACTACTTTCACATGCCATTTTGTAACTTATGCTTATAGACGTATGCCTTTTGGTTTATGCAATGCACCTGCTACCTTTCAAAGATGCATGATTGCTATATTCTTTGACTTCTGTGAAAAGATTGTTTAGGTTTTTAATGGATGACTTTTCCATTTACGGGACTTCTTTTGATGATTGCTTGAACAACCTTGATCAAGTTTTGCAGAGATGTGAAGAAACTAATCTTGTCCTGAATTGGGAAAAGTGCAACTTTATGGCGAATGAAGGTATAGCAATTGGGCATAAAATCTAAGAATGGGACATTCAGGGGGACAAAGCTAAAGTTGATGCAATATGATGCAGTAGAGAAAATGTTGGTCTTCTTGGTCATGCTAATTTTTATAGGAGTTTTATTTGTCATATTTTGGGCTCCACAAAACCCAAAGAGGTTCGAACTTAGGGGCGTGTGTGAAGATCCCCACCAGCTCCAGCCTCACGCTCACAGATCGACAACCTAGCCCGACGAACTCACTCAATCATGGGAATAGGACTAGCACACGAGGATTTACCCATGTTCGGGCTGTTGCGAAGCGAAAACCCTACTCCTCCCTTTGGTGGATTGCCTCACGAGGAGGTTTGTGGATGAACTAGTAGAGTGGTGGGTAATCTCGCGAGAGCGCTCGAGTGGTGTTCGATGTGTCTCCCTTTCTACTGAGCAGCCTACCCTCCATTTATAGTGGCCTAGTTCCTCTTCCCTTATCACAATGGCAGGAAGGGATCCCACAACAGCCAAATTCGAAGGGGGTCAAGGAGTACACCCTTATCCTAACGAAAGGTGGTCTTTACCTACAAAGTAGCCGGTGGTGATGCAAATGTGGTCTCGGCGATGACATCCGTCCTGCTGAACCCGCTGGCCCGGTCTTGTTGGACTGAAATGGAACCATTGGTGGGACGCCTCGGGAACCTGTGTACATTTTTGCCTCCTTTGCACCAAAGAGGAAACTGTCTCCTCTGCGCATGCTGGGGCCTACCTGGCCCGTCTTGCATCATCCTTGACCTCTCAAGGACGAGTATTGCATAGAGATCTCCACCACTCGAGAGGGGGCCTGTGGAAGCCTCCTCCTCCCGGGAGCCTTGGCGCTATCCTCCTCGCAAGGGCCTTGCCTTGAGTGAAACCGTGCTGGGCCATACGGAACTCCAAAGCGAGCCATGCCCTGGGCCACACGCAGGCAAGTCCGGGTACCCCAGTTCCCAGGATGCCGACGGTAGCCCCCAGTACCAAGGCATCCTCGAGTTGGCTTTGGGGAGAAGCCGAAGAAGATGGCCCGAAGCGCCGCAAGCCCCTATCGCCTGCGGGCGAGGCCTGGTGCGTGGTGCGCGGTTAGATGGAGACGTCTCCGCTCTCGTGTCTCCTCAACAACTATTGGACCAACAAAAGCCAGTCGTCCGGTGTAGAGTCATTATTGCCTTCCTTCCCAGTGCTCTTGCTCCTTCGCCCAAATCCCCATCCTTTGTGAGAACCTCTCTAGATCTCATTATTGCACCGTCCTCCTTCTTGCTTTCTCCACCTCAAGGACTTCTCGATGGCTCCCACCGGTAAGTCAAAATTTGAAGCTATGGGCTCAGCCTCCGCTCTCGGAGTCCACCATAGTCAAGGACGGGGACCTCGCCCCGGTGCTTCTGTCGATGGTGGATGATTCCAATGAGTGGGGGAGGACCTTGATATGGTGCGGCTCTATGGAGAAGCACCACCTGGCCAGGTCGGTCTACCCCTTCTTCCTCCACAGCATCTTCTCTAGGCTCATTCTGCCCTTCTTCGAGTTCTTCACCGCCATCCTAGGATACTACGACATTCAGGCCCTCCATCTTCAACCCAACTCCATCTTCTGCTTGTCTGTCTTTGCCTTTTACTATGAGGCCTTCATGGGCGTTTTGCCACTTCTTCAGTTTGTGGCTTCATGAAGGCGCTCAGTGGTCAAGATGCGTCTCCTTTGTTGCGGTCCAGAGCAGGAAAATGGTCCTGAAGGCCGGGAAGAAGGTGGAGAACTTTAGGCATCATTGGGTCATGTTGGATCTCAAGAGCATCAACTCTTGCCTAAAGCTTACGAAGGGGCTGCCAAAGAAGACTCTTGTGTGGAGCTCCCCGAAGCTCTCCGACCCCTGGGCCAAGCCCGTCCTAGAGCGGATCTCTCGAGACATCAGCGCCAACAAGTTGACCGGGGGATGATAGTGAAGGATTTCCTAGCGCAACGCCTGGCGCTGCTCCAGTCTCACTCGAGGACCATATGGGACTACGAGGGCGGTGGTGATGACATCAGGCTTTGGTCCACATGCTTGATCCCCGGGGAGCTAAACAAGGCTGTGGCTACCCTGCTCAGGACCTTCCTGAGGCCTATGCATGCCGAGACAACAAGACCGATCTAGTCGCCGCAATGCCCACCTTTGACGAATTGGGCTCTCCCCGGCCGAGTGCCTTGGCTCCCTGGTGGCGGTGTCCTCCCCCTACACCGTGGATAGGGAAGATTCGGAGGGGACAGCGGATGACGAACTGGAGGAAGTGTCCCCTCCGTCGTGGAGTGCGCTTCTCTACGGCTTCTAAGACGACGATAATGCCGGTGAGCCCCTTGTTGTAAGTCCTCCGCATCTTGTCAGGCTCCTCAAGGGGCCGGGCCCACACCTCAGGCCGCACGGTCCGCCGGTCGGTCGACACCGAGGGAACATGAGGTCGGGCCTCCTCCGTAGTATCTAGCTCGTGCCAGCAAGGTGGTTGAGGTGCCCACCTCGCCCCTGCCCGTGCTCCAACCCGTGGGTGAGGCGGCCGCGTGTGGGGCTGGTGCGGCTTCCACAGTCACGGCTCCTACGGGTGGCACCTCTGCTCCCCCGCGTGATGGTGCCACCCTGGAGAGGGGCGAGAGCACTCGTACGATCACAAGGGCAACAACGTCGACGAGGAGCCCCCTTTGGTCGGGACGAGTGGTGGTGCCAGCTCCTCTTAGATCCTCTTCATGGGTCCTTTCCTGTAACGTTCAGCGTGCCTCACAGAGGAGTTAGACTTGTTTGCATTTCTGGAGACTTTTAATGCTTGTAATGAATGCTAAATTATGTGGTTCCTTTCCATGCCTTGTTTCCTTCCTACTTGCTATAGCGCTCTACGTCGGCAGGGCCCGGTCCCACGCATACCTCGACCATCGTTTTGGCATCCGGATCACCAAGACGGTGCCAAGGGGTGAGGGGCTATGTGACCAGTGTGGCTCCTGAGTCGCGATGCTTAGGAGTCGCCCTTGACGTACGAGCAGCCCTCATGAAGGGAACGCTGCGAAGACAGGGTTGACTTGGAGATTTGGAGTGTCTTCAGCTCTACATCGGCAGGGCCCGGTCCCGTGCATACCTCAGCCGTTGTTGGGGCATCCGGATCACCAGGACAGGGCCAAGGGAGGAGGGGTTACGTGACCAATCACGCCCCCGAGTCGCAATGCTCAGGGGCTCCCCCTTGACATGCGAGCAGGTCCCATAGCTTTCCTGACCAGCTTTTGCCTGAGAGGGACTAGTGAAGACCAGGTACCAAGGACCTGGGAAGGTGGCGTGAGCCAGGCCCGGCTTGAGCTTAGCCCCCATGCAGCCTCCTCACCTGAGCATCCCATGGGAATGTGGCGAGACGGGGCCACGAGTGGCTATCCTGAGGTTGGATGCAGTCGCTAGGGTGTCCTTAGTTGTTTATCCACCAGCACGGATCATGGGGCTTCCATGTTGCATGGGCATAGCCGCTGAGCGACAGTGTTGTATGCCAGCACGGAGCATTGGGCTTCCACTTGGGCATGGGAATGGTGGCCTCCGGCTCCTGAGTCCCCTCGACGTGTACATCCCATTAAGTTCGTACATGTGTCCTGCACGGTAGAACTGGGAGATGTATCTGGGCACTCGTGAGCCAGTGCGGGTCTCATGAGGCCCTACCTCAAAGGCGGGTTGCACATGAGCCTTCCAGTAGAGGGCACCATTGCAAGTCCTGTAAATTTTGGAGAAATCTACGCCGAATATATTTCGAAGGGCCATCGCATGAGAAGGCCGAACAACAATTACCCCAGGAGATGACGTGAACGGGGCCGACCCACCAGACACAGCTCAACCATTGGATTTATTGACGCTGCAAGGATGGACTCGACCACAGACATCACGCCCAGTCTTCTCATGCGACAACTTCGAGGAGAAAACACCCAGCACGCGGCTTCCACAGTGGAAACGTGTCGTGCGCCTGACTCACCTACTCTCGATTAGCTCTTGCAAGGATAAATCACCAAGGACCACGGGAGGTGACGTGCACGGGGTTGGCCCGCGAGATAGAGCTCGATCGCTTAGAGTTATCAACATTGCAGGGGCAGACCCAAGCACAGATGTCGTGCTAGCCCTTATTCACAAGGCGGTCGAAGGTGGGATCATTATGGTGAGACGACATTCATGGTGGCGATGCACCGAGCATGCAGGTTGGAATATTTAGGAAATTGGTCAGATGCATGAAAGGTTCTGTTGCATGCGTAAACGACGCAGTTGCAGGGACGGGCCCTAACCGCCTAAGGATAATGTAGCCTGATGGGCGCCCTCAAATTAAGCAAACCAAAAAGTTACCTGGTACGAACCAAAGAGTCACTGCCGGCATATCGATGAAGCGTCGAGGTAGTCGCCAGAGCCTAACCTTGTGCCTCCGTGAGCCTGGCCTTCATGAGTCGGGCGCCTCCCAAGGCCTAGGGCTCTTGCTCGGGCCTGGTGCCTCCTCTAGCACCTCGCGACACCTGACCCCATAGGGCACGAGCATGGCCTAGGCAAGGCATTGATACATGGTGCCCGTGTTCATCAGACCACAAGGCATACGCCCAACGCACGAAATCCAGAAGGTTTCCTGGGATGCGGCCCTATTGATGCTGGGTACGTCGACGCAGACGCGTAGAACTCGCACTTGGTGATGCAGGGCGATGCCCACCTCACATGGCTTGTGCTTCTTGGAGCTCCTCGATTGCATCGGTGATGAACTCCCTCGAACTTGGTGCCCGTGCCGTGCTCCTTGATTGGGTGGACGCAAGCCGAAACATGCCTCCAGGTTGTGCCCGAGCTCCTCCCGCGTGTCACTAGTCAGGTCGGTAGCCTTCCAGTTGGAAGCCCCCAAGCCCGACCCGAGGGAAACCTTGAGCGCGCCTTCCTATACGAAGGAGGGAGGGGCCTTGGCCCCGGGCGTGAAGCCTGAGGAGCCACCCTCATAGGTTTCAGCCCCCTGGCGCCCCTTGGAGAGGATCTGCTTCTTCTTCCTGGGGAAATCCTCACGAGGCAGGATGTCCCCTTCATCATGTGAGTGCTCGGCCGCTGCGGCACGGTAGGCACGCTTGAGGGAGCAAATGGCGTCCTTCTCATCACAGGCGATGGTGATGATGCCACCACTCCCCAGCATCTTGAGGATGTTGTAGCAATGGTGAGTCACCACCATGAACCTGGCGGTGGCGGGGTAACCGAGGATTGCATTGCACGGGAGGTGGATGTGGGCGACATCAAAGACGATGTGCTCGGTGTGGTAGTTGTGGCGCCCGACAAAGGTGACAGGCACGCGCACCTGTCCGATGGGGACTGTGGAGCTGTGAGTGGCCCCTGAGAATGGCTTGCTTGGCATGAGCTAGTCGTATGGAACTTGGAGCATCTCGAACGTCTCAATAGAGAGCACATTGAGCCACGTGCCATCGTGGATGAGGGTCTTGGTGATAAGGACATTGCTGATGGTTGGTGTGCACAGCATGGGGAGTGCGCCTGCCATGGTTGGTGTGTCGAGGACATTGTTGATGGTTGATATTTAGAGTTAAAGGTGATGGCTCACTAGGACCATTTGAGGGGGCGCGCAACCTCAAGCTTTTGGAGAGCCGTGTTCACCTCACGTGAAAACATCTTGAAGATGCGGTTCGACGCTGGGGCTTGAGTGCCGCCCTGGATGCAAGCTATCGCCCTGACCTCCTGGAAGCCCCCAGCCCCGTCGTTCTGGCTATTTTTTTCCTTCCTCCTGGGTGGCGGCGGCAGCGTTGGAAGGTCGGCCTTACGAGGGCAGGCCTCACGAGGCTGATCGCGACGTGACCCCTCCCAAGGCTCTTCGCGCCAGCGGTCCTCCCGAGCCTGATCGTGCAAGTGGTCCCCTCGAGGTCGGTCACGCCACTCCCTTTGCAGGTCTCAACTCTACCAGCTGCCTCCACCACGGCCTACACCATGACCATAGCCACGATCGCCACGCCCAGGGCGGCGACAGAAGTGCTCATCATGGACCGACCTGAACTCCTGATAGTTGATGGTGTTGTGGCTATTGGTGCCATGGAAGATGTAGAATGGTCTCCCTCCCTCGAGGGTTCCTCGTCTTGACTGCCCTTCACCTTAGGTTCCACCGCCAGCATCACGGGGTCCTTGCGCTTTGTCTCCTTGGTCTTGGTCTTCTTGTCTTCGGGGTCCGCCTCTGGTAGCTCGAGGAGTGAGAGGCGACCCTCCTCGGCCTTTGCGCACTTGTTTGCCAGGTTGAACATCTCCAGAGTTGAGCACAGTTTGTCATTGATAGCGAGCTCCTCCCTCATCCCGAGGTCCCTGACACCGTCGGTGAATGCCAAGATGATGTCCTCGTCTGACGCCCTTGGGATCTTGAGGCGGACAGTCTTGAAGCGATGTATGTACTGCTGCAATGTCTCGCCTGGATGTAGCTTCACGCAACACAGGTCGGTCATAACGAGTGCGTGGTCGCGTGTGCCTTGGAAGTTGGCGACAAAATGCTTGCACAGGTCGTCCTAGGAGGTGATTGACCCCTCCGGAAGGTTGATGAGCCAGGAAAGCGCTCCAGCCTTGAGCCCCATTGGGAACCAGCTAGCCATGACCTTGTCGTCTCCACCGGCTGCTTGGATGCTCAGCAAGTAATGCTGCAAGAACTCAACGGGATCTACTTTTCCATCGTAGCAAGGAGGAAGGTCGGGCTTGAACTTGCGTGGCCACATGGCCGGATGTAGCTCCGGGGCGATGGCGCAGCAACCCACTAGAACCGCGGGCGCTGCATGCACGAGAGGGGCTTGGTCTTTGTGGTCCTACATAGCTGCCTCCAGGTGTGCCCGGTCGTGACGTTGGTGCAGCGGCACAGGGAGCGCGCACGTCAACGCGCGGTTGGGGCACCGCCTAGCAGCTTACTTCATCTCTGACCCTCGCTGGGGCCCGCGTGGCTGATCGCGCGGGCGTGCTTCATGCCTAGGCTCGGGGTCGACGTCATGCTGGGGAGGAGGGGGCAGCGCATCATGGGATACGTCACCTGCCAGAGAGGGCTGGGGCATGAACAAGTAGGAGAGCACCAAGGCATCACCGGTGGCACTGACAAGCTCCACGATGCGCATGAGCCAATCGTCATAGCGGTTGGGGGCAGGGCGGTAACGCAGCAGCTCTCACGCCATGGCGAGTGCACCCGACCAGTGCGTGAGCCTGGGGCGAGCATGGGAGGACAAACCAGTAGATGGAATGATCGATGGAGTGGTGGTGTGGCCGTCGAGCCACACAGTGACCGGCTGTGACAAGTCCTGCTGCTCGTGGGCATCTGGGCCCGTGCCGGTGTCGACCACTAGAGAGGCAGATCGATGTGTAGTGAAGCGGCCCACCGGCACTGTCTGGGCGACACGAGAAGGACAATGCTTGGCATGGGCTCGACGAGCATCATCCATCAGAGCAGTGGAGCAAAGAAGGAGCGAAGCTTAAGGAAGACCTCGACACGCCCCCTACCTGGCGCGCTAAATGTCAAATTTCGGGCTCCACGAAACCCAAAGAGGTTCGAACTTACGGGCATGTGCAAAGATACCCACCAGCTCCGCCTCACGCTCACAGCTCGGCAACCTAGCCCAACGAACTCACTCAATCACGGGAACAGGACTAGCACACGAGGAATTACCCAGGTTCCGGTCGTTGCGAAGCATAAATCCCTACTCCTGCCTTTCGTGGATTGCCTCACAAGGAGGTTTGTGGATGAACTAGTACAGTGGTGGGTAACCTCACGAGGGTGCTCAAGTGGTGTTCGATCTGTCTCCCTGTCTACTAAGCAGCCTACCCTCTATTTATAGTGGCCCCCGTCCTCTTCCCTTATCACAATGGCAGGAAGGGATCCCACAATGAACAAATTTGAAGGGGGACAAGGAGTACACCCTTATCCCGACGAAAGGTGGTCTTCGCCTGCAAAGTAACCGGTGGTGATGAAGAGGTGGGCTCGGCGATGACATCCATCCTACTGAACCCGCTGGCCCGGCTTTGTTGCACCAAAATGGAAACCTTTGGTGGGATGCCTCAGGAACCTATGTACATTTTTGCCTCCTTTGCACCAAAGAGGAAATTGTCTCCTCTACGCGCGCTGGTGCCTGCCTAGCCCGTCTAGTGTCATCCTTGACCTCCCAAGGCCGAGTACTGCATAGAGATCTCCACCACTCAGGAGGGGGCCCTGGGGAAATCTCCTTCTTCCGGGAGTCTTTATGTTGTCCTCCTCGTGAGGACGAGGCTCTTGCTAGGGCCTTGCCTTGAGTGAAACCGCGTTGGGTTGTACAGAACTCCGAAGCGGGCCACGCCCTTGGCCAAAGGCATGCGAGTCTGGGTACCCCCATTCCTAGGACATTATTAAAGATTTCTAGGCCACTAACTAATCCTCTTCCTTTGAAACACTTAAGAAATCCTTGATTTTTGCACCTATTGTTCAACCACCTAACTGGAATTTACCATTTAAAATTATGTGTGATGCTAGTGATTATGTTGTTGGTGCTGTTCCAGGGAAAAAAGTAGACAATAAATTGAATGTTATTCATCATGCTAGTAAGACTCTAGACAGTGCCCAAAGAAACTATGCTACTACCGAGAAGGAATTTTTAGCACTTGTCTTTGCATGTGATTAGTTTAGACATTATAATGTTTATTCCAAAGTTACTATTCACACTGGTCATGCTGCTATTAAATACCTTATGGAAAATAAAGATGCTAAGCCTAGATCGATAAGGTGGGTGCTTTTACTTCAAGAATTTGATCTGCACATTGTTGAAAGGGAGGGAGTTGAAAACCCCTTAGCAGATAATTTGTCTAGGATGGAAAATGTTCTTGATGACCCACTTCCTATTGATGATAATTTTCCTGATCAACAACTTGTTGTTATAAATGCTTCCCATAGTAATTCTTGGTATGCAGATTATGCTAATTACATTGTTGTTAAATATATACCACCTAGTTTCACCTACCAACAAAAGAAAAAAGTCCTTTTATGATTTAATACATTACTTTTGGGATGACCCACATCTTTATAAACAAGAGTGGATGGAGTCATTAGATGTTGTGTACCTGAGCATGAATAGGGACACATCCTATGTAAGTGTCACTCCGAGGCCTATGTAAGGCAACATGTTGGTGACAGAACTACACACAAGGTATTACAATCTGGTTTCTATTGGCCTACTCTTTCAAAGATGCTCGTAAGTATGTCCTTTCCTGTGATGAATGTCAAAGAATTGGTAACGTGGGTAGACGTCATGCAATGCCTATGAATTATTCACTTGCTATTGAACCATTTGATGTCTGGGGCTTTCATTTTATGGGGCATTTTCCTTCCTCTAATGAGTATACTAGCATTATGTCACTAAGTGTGTAGAAGCTATTCCAACTAGAAGTGTTGATCATAACACTTCTATTAAAATGCTTAAAGATGTTATTTTCCCAAGGTTTGGAGTCCCTGTATATTTAATGACCAATGGTGGTTCACATTTCATCCATGGTGCTTTCCGTAAACTTCTAGCTACATACAATGTAAACCATAGGATTGAATCACCTTATAATGCTCAGTGTAGCGGTCAGGTTGAGTTCAACAATCAAGAAATAAAATTGCTCTTGCAAAAGACTGTTAATAGATATAGAAAGAATTGGTCAAAGAAAGTTGATGACGCTTTATGGGATTGTAGAACTGCTTTTAAAAACCCTATGGGAATGTCACCATATAAAATGGTTTATGGAAAAGCATGTAATTTACCTATCGAGTTAGAACATAAAGCTTATTGGGCAATTAAAGAACTTAACTATATTCAAACTTGTCATTGAGAAGAGTTATTTGATATTACCTCATTAGATAATTGGAGGACACAAGCTTATGAAAATGCCAATTTTTTTAAAGAAAAATCTAAAAGGTGGCATGACAAGAGAATCCAACAACACGAATTCAATGTAGGAGACCTAGTTCTTTTGTACAATTCTCATTTCCGATTTTTCGCGGGTAAACTTCTTTCCAAATGGGAAGGCCCTTATGTCGTCGAGGAGGTCTATCACTCTGGTGCTATAAAGATTAACAACTTCGAAGGCAAAAATCTGTGGGTAGTAAATGGGCAAAGAATTAAAGACTATATCTCAGGTATGCCCGTCAATGTTAACACTAATATTATTCAAGTTATGACTTCGAAGAACACATAAGAGAGACGTTCTGGAACACTCCATAAAGCTAAAAAGGGGTAGGTATGTGATACGGTAAGTAAACCGACTCCAAAAAGTCCAAAAAATATGTTATGTTAGTTTTGGTATTTTAGCAAAATTCCAAAAAAACAAAAATGAGTCAAGGGGACCCAAGAGGGAGGCACAAGACAACAGGGTGCACCCACCCCCTGGGAGCGCCCTGATAGCTTGTGGGGCTCTCGTGTGCCTCCTGGACTCCGTTTTCTTCCTGGACATGTATTCTCAGCTAGAAAAATTCATTATATATACTCTCGTCTGTTTTGACCACCGCATCACAAGTTTCTCCTTTGTTCTGGTTTTGGGCTATTTTTCTGACATATACATATCGCCATGATGCGGCCAAGCTCCTCCAACAATAAGTTGTTCAAGAAGGTCAACAACCCCTACCTGTCGGAGATGGTGAAGCATCCTCAAGCCATTGAGATGCGTGAACGAGTGCTCCACATCCGGGATGTCCAAGGCCCAAAGAAGGAGGGGAGAGAGGAATCCAGGCTTGAAGCGATGGAGAAGGAAACCTCCATGTGTCAAGGGATGGTTGAACATGGTTTGAGTGCTAATCACTCTATGATCACAGAATTCATCTAGGAGAACAAGTTGGACACTAGGAACGTGGGAGAGGCCCTCTTCAAGCATCAAGACCGGATCGATAATCTCCAAGCTCAAATCTTTGACTTGCAAAACCAAAATTGTGAGTATGAATCCAGGTTTAAAAGGATGAGCATAGTTGCCGATTTGAGGATTCCGAAGACAAGGTCCTCTTTCTATGACGAAAAGCCTATGCCTTGGAAGATGGAGGATTAACCTACATCATCATCACCACCATCACCTAAGAGGGCTGCTTGAGCACATGGGTATGGGAACCACCCTTAGCTTGCTCCAAGCTTGGGGGAGGTGCCCCGGTATCATAGCACCATCACTTTTACAATTATCATCTATGTTTGTTTCATCTTTAGTTATGTCATGATTTAGAGAAATAAAATTTCAGATTTGCTTTGCTTAGAGTTTCTTCTTTGAGATCCATCTATCCTTGTAATCGAGTATAAGAGTTGTATAATAAAGATTAGTTTGAGTTTGCTTGCTTTACTCTCTTGCATTAAATAGAAACGAAATAAAAGAAACAGAAAGATTACATGCTAATCCCATGGGGAGTAATGACTTCACATAAAAAAGAAGTATGTTAGATAAAAGTTGTTGGGAATAGACAAACATAGCATTAGTCATTGATACAATCTATGCAAGCTTATGATAGATGAGAGGAGATTCACATACAAATACACTATCTTGGACATCTTTAATGGTTGTGAGCCTCACCAATATTATATAATAACCTAGTGTTGAATGGAAGACAACATAATGATCATGTGTGGTTACATTCACATGGAAGTTATATTGTCATGGATCCTTCAACATGTGGTGCTTGCTTTAGATCTTTTGCTAGCCAAAAAAATTCCACACTCAATAGAGATACTACTTGTGCATCCATAACCCCTTAAAACCCAGTTTCTTTCCATGAGAGTCCACCATACCTACCTATGAACTGAATAAAATCCTTCAAGTAAGTTGTCATCGGTGCATTAAGCAATAGAAACTACTCTTTAAATATGTATGATCTTTTATTTTAAGGGAAAATAAACTTTGTACGATCTTGTGATGGCAAATAAATAAAAGTGACAAATTGCATAATAAAGTTTGCTATAATAAGGGGCAATATGAAGTGATGTTCCTTTCCATTAAGAGTTTGCACATTCAAAAATAAAAAGTGCATGACAACTTGTGCTTTCGTCTATGAAGGGCATGCTTTTTACTTTCATGTATTTACTTTTATGCTCGAGTCAATAATGTTTATCCCTATTCCAACCTATTATCTCTTTTGTTGCCAAGCATTATGTGTTGGGGAAAGATCCATATATATATATATCCAGTTGGATGCAGGTGATCATGATTCATTATTGTTGACATTATCCTTGTGGTAAATGAGTTGGGTGGCAAATACAAAAAAGCCACCATCTTCCTAAGTGTCTGATGGAAACATTAGCTCTAAAAATATGCAATGAGTGCTAGCAATCATAGAAGATGAAATGGTAATTGAGTATGTGAACTTGCTACGATGAAAGCTCTTTCATGTCTACTACACAACTATATTCTTGTAGACTCTGTTGGGCCTCCAAGTGCAGAGTTTGGTAGGACCATAGCAATTTTGCCTCCAGTCGATGACCTAAGGGATATCAATCCATGGGAGGTGTAGGATGAAGATGGTATCTTTTGAACAACCCTGCAATCAAATACAATAAATCTCTTGTGTCCCCAACACACTCAATATAACGGTAAAGTATATAGGTGCACTAGTTCGGCGAAGAGATAGTGATACAAGTGCAATATGGATGGTGGATATAGGTTTTTACAATATAAAATTATAAAAACAACAAGCTAAAAAGTAGTAAAAGTGAGCATAACCGTTATATTAATGCCTCGAAACAAGGCCTACGATTCATACTTTCACTAGTGAAATCTCCCAACAATGCTAATTTAGTTTAATCATATGATCATCCCTCAACGTGCAACAAAGAGTCACTCCAAAGTTCCTATCTTGTGGAGAACATAAGATCTAATTGGTGTAGGTAGTAGAACCACCTCAAAGTTATTCTTTCCGATCAATCTTTTTAGCTATTCATATATGTGTCACAAACAATCCTAGAGTTCATACTAAAATAACACCAATGATACATATTAATCACCCTAATGTCACCTAGATACTCCGATGTCACCTCAAGTATCCATGCGTAAATCATGCGACGTGCATCAAACAATTTCAAATCTATCATATTCAATCCAACAAAAAGAACTTCAAGGAGCACCCCAAGATTCTTATCAGATAACATGGTACAAAAACGCGCAATCAACCCCTATGCATAGATCCCCAAGGTCACCGGAATCCGCAAGTTGATGCCATAACATATATCAAGTGAATCAATAGAATACCTCAAGGTCACTATGGGTATCTGCATGCAAGAAATACATCAAGTGTTCTAAAATCCAATATTCAATCTAACATGACAAAATATCAAAGGGAAAGATTCAATATCACAACAAGATATCAAGGGAAGAACACCATAATGTCCCGTGATACATCAATATCGTGTCATCTTAAGAATACGAGAGAGAGTGAGAGCGAGAGAGAGAGAGAGATAGAGATTAAACACATAGCTACTCGTACATAAACTCAGCCCCGAGGGTTAACTACTCCCTCCTTGTCATGGCCTCCGCCGGGAGGGTGAAGATGGTCGTCGAAGATTATTCGCCCCCTCTGCAGGGTACTCAAAAGGCTCCAGATGGATTTTTTGTCAATACAAAGAGTTGCGGCACCAGAGCGGAGAGTCTCCATTTATTTTTGAGGGTTTCTATATATATAGGACTTTTTGGCGTTGGAATCACGCTAAAAGGAGCCATGTGGGCCCCACAAGCCATCAGGGCGTGCCCAGGGGGTGGGCGTGCCATGTCGCCTTGTGTCCCACAGGTGGCTCCCCTCAAGTGGTTCTTTGCTCCGGTATTTATTATTTCCTCTAGAAAAAATCATAAAAAGGTTTCGGGCGATTCCGAGAACTTTTATTTTCTGCACAAAAAACAACACCGCGGTAATTCTGCCGAAAACAGCGTCAGTCCAGGTTAGTTCTAAATAAATCATGTAAAGTGCAAACATATAAAAGTATTGTAAACATAGGCAAATATGGCATGAATACTTCATAAATTGTCGATACGTTGGAGACGTATCACTCTTACATAGACTCTTCTCTGGAATAGATGAATTGTGATTTTCTCAATAACTAAGAACATATTTTGTTGATTGTCAATAAAGTTTATGCTTCATACCTCATCAATTGTGGATAGAATGTTACTTGTTTATGAGAATTTATATGATGAAAAACTTGATATTATGTTTTTATCAACACCTTTCTCTCAAATTATGTGGTCACTATTATCGAGTTCGGCTTTCGCTTGAGGACAAGCAAGGTCTAAGCTTGGGGGAGATGATACATCCATTTTGCATCGTGAATTATTATTGAAATTTATGTTATTCTTGTACATTTTTACTCATTATGATACAGTTCTTATGCTTTTTCTCTCTAAATATGCAAGGTACATCAGAAAGAGGGAAATCACTCGAAACTGGAATTGTGAACATGAAAACCAAGAAAATACTGAAAAATCACTGGACTCCAAATGACTTGAAACTTCACGGAGAATTTTTATGGAATATATAAGAATTATTAGGCCAAAAATATACCAGGGCGGGGCCACCTGCAGACCAGAAACCAACAGGGTGCGCCCACCCCTAGCGCGCCATGTTAGCTTGTGGGATGGGCAGCAGGTCTCCCGACCCCCCTCTTCTCCTATATGGTTTGTTTTACCCTAGAATCAAGAAGATACTTTCATAATGAAGCGCCACTATCTCGAGGCAGAAACCTAGGCAGAGGCCCTTTTGCTCTCTGGCAAAGGGAATCTACCGGAGAAACTTCCCTTAGGGAGGGGGAGATCGAAGCCATCGTCATCACCAACGCTTCCTACTTTGTGGGAGGATCAATCTTCATAAAGATCTTCATTGGCACCATCTCATCTGAAACCCTATTTCATCTCTTGTATTCAATTTTTGTATCAAAACCTCAGACTGGTACCTGTGGGTTACTAGTAGTTTTGATTACATCTCATAGTTGATGCTTGTTGGTTTACTTGGTGGAAGATATTATGGTCAGATCCTTGATCACCATTATTACACCTCTGATCTTGAACATGTTGCTGATGTGTGAATAGTTAAATTTGCTCCTGAGGACATGGGAGAAGTCTTGTTATAAGTAATCATGTGAAGTTAGTATTCATTCGATATTTTGATGATGTGCAGTAAACAAATTACTGTTGGGCAATTGATAGAAAAGCGAATAATTATGCGATGTTCACGACAATGATCATGTGTATATAGTCATCATCTCCACAAACAAATAGGCCAACTCCTGCCTGCACCTACTACTATTACTCCACTTCAAGAGCGCTTCTATACTTTCCTATCTACATATTAAGTTCATGACAAATAGATTAATGCTTGGAGAACAACGACATGATGTAGACAAAGTAAACTCAACTAATATGAATAAAACCCATCGTTTTATCCTTAGTAGCAACAACACAAAGACGCAACTTGTCCCCTTTTATCATTGGGATATAGAAACTCGTCAGGTTGAACTTACTACAATGCACCACTCCCACTGAATAAATATCAATCTAGTTGGCCAAACTATCTCAATAGATCAGAGAGCATTACGAAGCTATGATGACCATGCAAATAAGAATCATCGTAATCAGGTTTAACTCAAATACTTTTCATGCATAATCTGAACATGAACTCACAATTCATCGGATCCCAACAAACACACGATACAAAGGGATTACATCGGATAGATCAAGGCAACGATGCGGTGAACATTGTGTTGAAGATCAAGAGAGAGGATTGCCATCTAGGTACTACCTATGGACCTGTAGGTCTATGGTGAACTACTCACACATCATGGTGAGGGCAGCAAAGTTGATGAAGAGGCCCTCCGTTATCGATCTCCCCTCCGATAGGGTGCCGGAACGGAGGTGTAGATGGCCTCCCATTGGAACAGAGACTTGCGGCGGCGGAAAAGGTGTTTCGGGAGAGCTTCTGGTGTTTCTAGAGTATATGTGAATTTATAGGCTAGAGAACGACATCGGGAGATTCTCTAGGGGCGACCACATATCTGCCCCCTGGGGTGGCCGCTAGATGTGTGGTGGGCCCCTGGTGCACCACCTGTCCCTCCGCCGGAGCATCTAGGTCTTGTATTGGCCCAGAAAAAATCACCAGAAAGTTTCATGGCAATTGGACTCCGTTTGGTATGGTAACTCTGAAAAGGCAAAAACATGTAGAAAACAGGAAGTGGCACTGGGCACTTGGTCAATAGGTTAGTGCTCAAAAATACTATAAATTAGTAAATAAATACCTAAAAGTATCCTATAATAATAATATGTCAGCATGGAAAAATCAAAAATTATACATACCTTGGAGATGTCTCAACATCCCCAAGCTTAATTCCTGCTTGTCCTCGAGTATGTAAATGATAAAAACAGAATTTTTGATTTGACATGCTACCCATTATGTAATTTTTGGTATGTATGCTCACTAAGAAATGATGAATTAACAAACAACAACATAGTAATATTTATAAGTACAAGAAAAAATCATTAATTTGTCAAAGTATATGATCCTAAAAGAATATTTACCCCTATTCACCTTATTATATTAGCAAGGCATGGCCCCATCTTCACCACATAGATACAAATGTTAGGCACCACAGTGTCCAAGTCGGGAAATTGAATTGTACTTTTTCAATATGCATCAACTTTTTATTCTTCACGCAATACATGAGTGTGAACCATTGGACATAGCATATAAGTGGAACAGAATATGGTGGTAGGTATCAGAGGGGTAAATCTTGTCGTAGGAATATACAAGCCAAGTTTATTATATGAAAAGGTAATTCCCACTAGCATATGGAAGTGTCAACATAGGAGACTCTCTATATGAAGAACATGGTGCCACTTTGAGACACACATGTGGTAAAGGATAGTAGCATAGTCCCTTCTCTCTTTCCTCTCATTTTATTTTTATTTTTTATTTTTATGGTGCGCTTCTCTCTCTTTTTTGCCTCCCCATTTCTTTTTTATATGGTGGGCTCATTTCACCTCCCCCATTTTTATTTCATTTTTCATCGGAGTCTCTTCCCAACTTGTGGGGGGGGGGGTCGTAGTCTCCATCATCCTTTCCTCACTGGGACTATTCTCTAAAAATGATGATCATCATAATTTTATTTACTTACAACTCAACACTAATAGGAAGATGTGACTCTGTAGGAATGCCTCTGGCAGTGTGACATGATGTGCGATGACCTAACGTGACATGTATACAAAATATGAAGAACGGTGGCTTTGCTACAAATACTATGTCAACTCTATATGATCATGCAAAGCATGATGATGATGAAGGAACTAGTCATGTGAAGTGACGATGGAATTTGCATGGCAATATATCTCGGAATGGATATGGAAAGGCCATGATAGGTAGGTACGGTAGTTGTTTTGAGGAATGTATTATGAGGCTTATGTGCAATAGAGCATATCATGTCACGGGGTTTGGATGCACTGGCAAATATTTGCACTGATCCTCGAGGTGAGAATGGGTTATGCACGATACCGAAGAGGCTAGGGAATATGAGAAGGTGAATATGCGTATGTCCATGGTATCACATTAGTCATAAATAACTCACTTACTTATTGCAAAGTTTTATTAGTTTTATCATAAATCAAAGTACTCATAGCATGCCCCTAGGGAGGAGGTTGGTAGGAGTTAACCATCATGCACCCCCCCGACTCAAAACAACACTAGTATTTCAACGAGGAATATAAATGCTCACACATCATCAACATGCCGATTTAAGTTTTAGATGAATAACAAGTTAACATCTCTTAATCTCGACACTTCTACAAATCAACAATTTCGTACTTAGACCATTTTCATATTACCACATCAATGTCATTAACCCACAATTTCTCTATATGTGCTACACGATGGTTTTGATTATCATTCATTGAATACCTGATATTCTTGGACTAGTCTTATTCCCCATGCGAATTACAGTCACTACTTATTAATCTCTCAAACAAATATAACTGAATAACAAGATCATACTATTTCTATAAAATATACACGCCGCCATGCTCAAAAAGATATAAGTGGAGTACTAGAGAAACTACCTAGCTCAAAAGATATAAGTGAAGCACATAGATTATTCTAGAAAATTATCATGAAGGTGTGTCTCTATAAAATAGGTGTGTCCAGCAAATGATTATTGTGATAAACTGAAAGTAAAATCAAACAATAGGAAATGACGCTCCAAGCAAAACAGATATCATGTGATGAATAAAAATATAGCTCCAAGTGACATACCGATGGAATGAGACGAAAGAGGGATGCCTTCTGGGGCATCCCCAAGCTAGACGCTTGAGTATCCTTAGAATTATACTTGGGGTGACTTTGGCATCCCCAGGCTTGGGCTCTTGCTACTCCTTATTCCACAGTCCATCGTGATCACACCCAAAACTTGAAAACTTCAATCACTCAAAACTCAACAAAACTTGAGATCCGTTAGTATAAGAAACATATTGCATACTTGAGGTACTGTGATAAATTGATTAAAATTAAATTTTCCTTAATATCTATTGTACTCTAACTTCTCCATGACTTACACCTCCCAATATAATCCATGGCATAATCAAAACAAGCAAACTATGCAAGCAAAACATAATTTGTTTAAAACAGAACACTCGATAGAAATCTGTAAATATCACATACTTGTGCAACTTTAAAAATTCTAAAAAATTAGGACAACATAATTTTTTTTTAGAAATACTGTTTTAAAATTTCATATAATTATCACCCTCCAGTAGAAAATGAAAATTCCTGCACTGGAGTTAAAGTTTCTGTTTCAGATTTTGCATCGTTTCTACTCATCTTGTGAGTCATCCCAAAGGATTTACTTGGAATGAACACTAATTAAAACGTAAAAAAATAATAATTACAGACACACCAATCATGTTATCACACAAAAACATAAATAAATGATAACTATTAGGTTGTCTCCCAACAAGCTCTTTCTGTATAGCCATCAAGATAGGCTAAGGATAATAATGATGCTCACATAATAGACAAGAGTTAAAGCACAAAGAGAGCATCATAAGACATGTGCAAAACAGTTAATTATAACATACTTCCTATTCATAGGTATTTTATGAGAAAACAATCTATGCAAGCAAGAATCAACTAGTATAGGATGGCAAAGCAAGCATAACTTCGAAACTTTGAACACATAGGGAGGAAACATGATATTATTGCAATGCCTACACACATATGTCCCCCCATCATAATAATTTTTAGTAGAATCATGAAGGAATCTCAAAATATAACTATCAAATAAATCATTCTTTTCATGATCTACAAGCATAGAAAATTTATAACTCTTCACATAAGCAAACTCCTTTTTTATTCATGGTAGTGGGAGCAAACTCAACAAAATAGCTATCATGTGACACTTGATTGTCATAAACAAATTTAATATTAAAATAATGATGAAATTTTTCATGGTTATCATTACCAATTATACCATATGTGTCATCACCACATTCATCATAAATAGGAGGTATGCAATCATCATAATAAATTTGCTCACCAAAACTCGGGGGACAAAATATATCATCTTCATCAAGCATAGCATCCCCAAGCTTGTGGTTTTGCATATCATTAGCCTCATGGATATTCAGATAATTCATACTAACAACATGGAAATCATGATTTTCATTCAAGGAAGTATCATGAATCACTTTATAAATTTCACAATTTTTGGATTCATGAATTTCAAGCAATATCTCATAAAGATAATCTAGTGAACTCTCACTAGCAATTGTTTCAACATAATCGAGTCTTTTGAAAATATTAGCAAGTTGATGAGGATATTTTTTTATTTTTGTTTTTATTTCTGTTATTTTGTGATAAAGATAAAGATAACATAGATAGGCAAGCAAGCAAACAAGAGACGAGACAAGCAACCTAGCAAACTAGTAAAGTAAATATTTTTTAATTTCTATTTTTATGAAACAAAATAAATATAACATAAAATAAAAAGAAGATCAAGTGAATGAAATTTCTTGAGGAGTTACTTGATAGTTGGTGATGGTATTCCCCTGCAATGGAGCCAGAAATTCTTCCTGATACTCGCGATCTGCATTGGGTTTTCCATGAAGAGGAACGGGTAATCGTAGCACAAAGTGGGTAAGTATTTCCCTCAGTTACGAAACCATGGTTTATCGAACCAATAGGAATACCAATCCTCGATCGTCTTCAACTGCTGCACACATAAGAAAAAACAACTTGCACCCAACGCCGGTAGGAGGGTTGTCAATCCCCTTGATCTCGTTATTTGTAAGCAAGTAAGTTGTGTAGATAGTTGTAGATAATCGTAAAGTGAAAAATAAAATAAAAGGTAATAAATAACAGCAAGGTAATGATAGCGTTTGTGACTTTGTAAGTGAATAGACCCTGGGGGTAGAGTTCTCTAGTGGCATCTCTCATAAGTATACAAATTACTGTTGGGCAATTCATAGAAAAGAGAATAATTATGCGATGCTCATGGCAATGATCATGTGTATATAGGCATCACGTCCATAAGAAAATAGGATGATTCCTGCCTGCACCTACTACTATTACTCCACTTCAAGAGTGCTTATATGCTTGCCTCTCTACGTATTAAGTTCATGACAAACAAAATAATGCTTGGAGAACGATGACATGATGGAGACAAAGTAAACTCAACTAATATTAATAAACCCCATTGTTTTATCCTTAGTAGCAACAACACAAAGATGCAACTTGTCCCCTTCTATCACTGGGATATACAAACTTGTTTGGTTGTACCTACTACAACGCATCACTCCCCCTAAAGAAATATCAATATAGTTGGCTGAACTATCTCAATAGATAGGAGAGCATTACAAAGTTATGATGATCATGCAAATAAGAATCATAGTAATCAGGTTTGACTCAAATAGTTTTCATGAATAATCTGAATATAAACTCATAATTCATCGGATCCCAACAAATACACCATACAAACGGATTACATTGGATAGATCAAGGCAAAGATGCGATAAACATCGTGTTGAAAATCGAGAGAGAGAGGGAGAGAGAGATATTTCCATCTAGGTATTACCTACAGATCTGTAGGTCTATGATGAACTACTCACACATCATGGTGAGGGCAGCAAGGTTGATGAAGAGGCCCACCGTGATCAATCTCCCCTCCGTCAGTGTGTCGAAACGGAGGTGTAGGTGGCCTCCCATTGAAACAGAGACTTGCGGCAGCGGACAAAGTGTTTCGGGAGCGCTTCTGGTGTTTCTTGGGTATATGGGAATTTATAGGCCAGAGAACAACGTCGGGAGACGCTCTAGGGAGTCACCACATATCTGGACGCGCCCCTCTAGGGCGGCTGATGGATGTGTGGTGGGCCCTTGGTGCACCTCCTTGCCGTCCTCTGAAGCCTCTAGGTCTTGTATTGGTCCAGAAAAATCACCAAAAATTTTCGTGGCAATTGGACTCTGTTTGGTATGGTACCTCCGAAAGGGCAAAAACACGCAGAAAACAAGTAGCATTGGGCACTAGGTCAATAGGTTAGTGCTCAAAAATATCATAAATTGGTAAATAAATAACCAAAAAGTATCCTAAAATAATAATATGTCATCATGGAACAATCAAAAATTATAGATACGTTGGAGACGTATCCTGGCTTCTCTTCGTGGTGTCGTGTGAACATCGACTACACTACACTTCACCATGTTACGGTCCCAAGGGAAGGCATTGTGAAGTAACAGGTAGATGATGGGTGGCGAGAGTGACAGAATATTAAACCCTAGTTTATATGTCACTTCATAAAGGGTTTATTTGGATCCACATGTTTCATGATATGGTTAGATTGATCTTAATTCGTCTTTCGTAGTTGCGGATGCTTGTGAGAGGGGGTAATCATAAGTGGGTTGTTTGTTCAAGTAAGAACATCACCTTAGCACCGGTCCACCCACATATCAAATTATCAAAGTAACGAACGTGAATCAACTCAACATGATGATCATGACTAGGTAGAAATTCCCATGTGTCCTTGGGAGCATTTTCTTAATATAAGAGTACGTTCAAGCCTGTTCTTTGCTATAAAAAGGATTGGGCTATATTGCTGCACACTATATACTATTGTTACTTGATAATTTTTATGAATCATCTTGCTACAAAACTATCTATCAGTGCTACTCACAGCACTTGGAAAGAATGCCTTGCTGAAAATTATTTATCATTTCCGTCTGCTGTAACCAAGATAGGCCAAAAGACTAAGCTTGGGGGAGTACGTATTCTAACCATAATTTTATTCATGTTCTCACATTCTCTACACTTGTCGGTGCATGGTTTTTGTTACATATCTTCATTTTTCTTTGATTTCTTTTGTGTGTTTGAAAAACTTCAAAAAACTCAAAAACATTTGTCGCTTCTTTTTGGTTTTGTTCCTTTGTTAGTGAGCTTATTTGATTAAAAGAAAATTCAGAAATTTTTCTCATTTCTTTTGTTTTGTTTGTTGGGAGTTCTTTGATGTAATTATTTTCTTGCTTCATTTTTCTTTCTTTCTAGTTTTCTTTAGAAAAGGTAAAAATTCTAACAATAATTTAGTGTGTTCCTTCGAACTCTTATTTGTTAAAAAATTCGAAAATAACAAAAATATTTCTCTAGTTTCTCATTAGCTTCTTCTTTGTTGTTTCTTTTTGGTCTTTTCTCTGTTGTTTCTTTAAAAAATTATTGCGTGTTTTCGGGTCTTATTTCGAAAGTCCAAGACATAAAAAATAATTTCTAACAAGATCTTATGAGATTTATTATTAATCTAATGATAGACAAAATATTTCCATTTATTCTCTTGTGTATATAGTAAATACAGATTTGAAGTTACTCCACGATATAGTTGCACCATTATATTTTCCACAACATTCGGCCACGCAAGTCAAAGGCATTGATGGTGATGATTTGATGAGGTGATTGTGGTGAAGCAAAACAGGTATGAACTCTAATTGTTTCTTAGTTTTTTAAATACGTTTAACTTAGTAGTTCTGATTCAGCCTATTATAAGTAAAGACGTGTATGATGATGATTAGAGATCATAGTTGCTCATGCTATGCTTAAGTAGCCAGGAGTCGATAATGTGTTATCTTGCGTGTCAGCATGCATTAAAATGATCATGATCAGGTATGTTAGGACGGTATTCTCCTCTAAATAATTCAAGTGGCTTGACTCTGCACATGTTCACACATGTAATTGATTCAAACCCAATACTGCCTCTATGATATTTATGATGAGAGTGTTTATATCCTTCTCATGATCATGTTTAATGTTAATTATTTAAAATCCATGATTATGATTATTGCGCTCTCTAGTCGGTCGTTTCCCAGTCTATTTTCTAGCTTTCACCTATACTAAGCAGAAATACTGTTGTGCATCCCAAATCCTAAAAGAAAACTTGTTCCATAGGAGCCCTGCATATCTACCTATATATAGTATTACCTTGCCGTTCAAAGTAAATTGATATGTGCCATATCTAAATCTTCAAATAAACATATGTTTTGTGTGCCCCAAGGCTCATGGGCCGATTAAGTAGTCAACATTTTCCATCCTAAGTTTGTTTAACTCGCTACGAGAGTTTATTCATTCGTCATTCTTGAGGAATGCCGATAACAGGGTTGCCCAGTCCTACTTTACTTTATAAAAAACGATACAGTTGATTATGTACAGTCACCAGTGGATTCGGCTATCCATGGCTTGTGTTAGTATGGTGGAGGGGGAGTAAAACTTTTCACATAGAAGAATCATTAACTTTTTTAGCATGGAATATATTGGAAGCTCTATCGTAAACTATAAATGAAAAGTACACCTTTCAAAATACAATTATCCCTGTTATACAAAATGAGCTCTAGCACACAACCAAGTCTCTACTTCCATCGGCGAAGGGCCTATCTTTTAGATTATTATTGAGTCATCACCTTCTCACATAAGCACCAATTCTAAGAGCACTACTGTAATTTTTAGTGTAACATCATTTGGTCTAATTAATGTTGGATCTTGATGTCTACTACACAACCTTATTCTTGTAGACTTGTGTTGGGATTCCAAGCGCAGATTATTGTAGGACAAGAACACATTTCCCTCAAGTAGAAGACTTAAGGTTTATCATTTCATGGGAGGTTGTAAGAACAACTTCTCCCTAGGTGGTTTTGGTAATTAAAAATATATATTTCATTGGACTAATGATTATACCAAGCATATTTCAGGAAAAGTTCACAATGGATTGGCAAAGGATTGTGAGGACATCCCCTAAATGTAAGGAATATCTATTAGCAACAAGCTTCAAGACTCTATATTTTGCATTTTGTGAGAAATCACTTTTGACTCCATAGGAAATCCAATACTGTTAAAAGGGGATGAGGTATCTATGATGAGCTGGTTTCTCAAGTGCTTAGACTTAGCCACCAAAAATACACATGAAGTGACGCAACCAAGGCAGGAGCAACAAACATCACACACAGCAGAAACACAATAGGTGTGTGCTATCAAATAGGAAAACCCCACAGAACCGCCATTTTTCAAATGGCTCAAGGTCATACATATTTTTGCGAGGGAAGTCTCGTGGAACCCAATCATGTCCGACACCCACCAGTGGACCATGTCGATGTGCTAGCGTCGGATGGAATGGTGTTTGTTGATCATACAATCGCAAATGGTTGTTACATTCCAATCATTTGCTATTTACTCCTATAATAATAATATATAGGAGCATTTCATCAAAACAAATTGCGGGAAAGGGGTCTGAATACATACATGCCTGCATGTGGAAAAAAAATATGTATGCACATGGTGGTTTGATCATTCAAAATACCGATTGTGCAACTTTGATGTGGCACATGTCTCCTGTGTCGCCACTTCGTGTTGGTGGGAGGGGGTATCCTAGCTACGAATACATGCCCCAAACAGGTCTCGCGTCTGTCGTAACACGAAAATGAAACATATACATGAATCCAGCATGGTCAAACAACCACATCTCTTTTCCGGTTGAAGGTGGACTATGGGCCATGCGCCTCGCAACACGGACATCCCAACAAAAGAATCGACATTTTGGTCAAACCTCTCCCTCTATGGACGTCCACCGAGACCTATGAATATCCGTGACGTTGATAACCACGTGGTGGAGTGTCAAAGACAGCCATCACCTACTGGTGGTGCAAACATATGTATGGAAATGTTGTGTTGCGTTTGAATTCATTAAAATATACCTCATGTGCAACTTTGATGTGGCACATGCTTTGGAACAGGAAAGTCCCCAACCCCCCACCCGAGCGAGTGTTCATGAGGCGTACAATTAGTATGCCGAGCATCCATGGGAACGATCCATGCGTACGTACGTGTGCGCTTAGACTTGGGTAAGGAAACTCAAATGACCTATATAATATATACCATAACACAAACAAATTGAAAAATCCACCATGGTAACCTCTCTCTCTCTCGTTCTCAGTCAATGTGATGGACAATCCATGCGGGACCAGGAATGGACTTTCCTAGGACAACCACACGAAGGAGTATCCAAAGACAATCATTGTCTAAGCATGGATCAAACATATTTATGGAAGTGTTTTGTGATGTTTACATACTGAGCATAAAAAATTGAGCGTGGCACACCTTCCTTAGGAATCTTAAAGTCCGCACGAAAAGTAGGGTTCACGATGCGTAGTATATATACCCCCCCCATTAGAGCCCACGGGAGAGACATTCATGTGTACACTACGTGCACTCAAATTATACCGTGTAATCTCACACCCATGGCCTACCGCAAACATCGACCAAAAAAGAATCCACAATAATTAACCTCTCTTGTTGCGGTACAAAAGTACGCAAGGCCATAGATGGGAGTGACACTAATAATTGTGCGAGGGGGTGTCTGAGGATAATCACCACCTCCATACTGCCCTAACATATGTACGGAGGTGTTGTGTGATGTCTTGAATACCCAATGCACACCTTTCATGTGGCACCTTCGCAAATCGGAAAAAACACGGAAGTTCACAACGTGTACAATGAGCACACGCGTGCACACATGTGCCCAAACTTTCATCTGAAATATCACCATGATCTTCACCGAAACACGGATTAAGATGAATCCACCTTTGATGAAACCCCTCTTGCACGCGTCATCCAAGGTGATAGACCGCGTGGGGGCAACAAATGGGTGTGTCAGTGGTAATCACATGTGACCACCACTGCATGCATGAGACACATACATATGCATGAAAAAGTATGATCGAGATGCTTTAAATATAGACCCAATGCACGACTTTTGATGTGGCATGTGCCTCACCTAAAACTGGCAATGGTTAAAAATGTTACCCGCATCCCCAAGGGTATTTACTCTATTAGGGCATGGAGAAGTGCCAGCTTGAATTCCCATGGGGAAGATGGTGGGCCAAATACCATATCTAGCATGCATGACGGGCATGGGGATGGGATATATATAGCATTACCCGCCTTAACCATGAAGTACTTACATGTGGGCTCTAAAATTAGTAGACCCCATGTAATTTGCGCCCTCGGTCACCCACATTTCCATAGATCCCACCCATCTGGCCCAAATATCCCTAAGAAATCCCAAACTTAGACACAACATATTGTTTATTGCGTTGAAATACTATTTTTCCTAAAATAGTATCAAATGTTGTTCTTAAATGCATGTTGGGTTTCCCCATGGGGATAAAGAAGTGGCGACGGACATGGGAAATTTTTTATCCTCGCGCACGGATACGGAGACGGGGACAAGAATGGGAGGGCGGTGATGGGGATGGGGATGGGACTCCAATATACCCGCTCGAGTAATCCCCATTATCAGCCTGATGCCTAACTAACTGGACAACCCCATGTGGTGGCGCACATACGACGCATATTGTGTGCTGGACCCCCACACCCCCACTTGTCCCACCACACCACTGCCACTTCGAGGCATGCATGTCAAACTTTTTTCCATAGTGCACATGTGACAATAGGAGTGAATGTTAAAAGTTGATTTTTAAAGAACATTAAGACATTTTTATACATTAAATTTATTAATTCCTTAGGTATTTAATTTGTAGATTTAAAATTTGAACAATATGCACACGCGGTTGTGTGCCCATGGAAGGAAAAACAATAAATTTCGAACATCTCGGGGCCGCAAACATTGGCTCTAGGCTTTCAAATTCCAGCAAACGCTCAACTAAGCTAGAATTCATGAAACATTGACATGATTTCATGATAGGGAACTTATAGGCCGTGGTAGATAAATCGTCCAATTTGAGAGAAGTTTTCATCTAAGCTTCTTGCAAACGGGGCTTCTTAATAGATGCAACACAAAATTGTCATGTTAACATCGCAAACAGTTTATTAGTCAAAATTGTTCTTATTTAGTCAGTGTATTAGCGTTGGTTAAAGTCAAGCTTTGTAAACTTTGACCAAATTCACAGACAAAAATATTAAAGTTTACAATTAAAAATTAATACCATTAAATTCTTTCTTGAATGTACTTTCACATCATATATATTTGTCATGGTAATTATTTCTATTTCTTTCTATAAAGTTGGTCAAACTTTATCAAGATTGACTTCACTCACCTCTAATATGCATACTAAATGAAAACAAAGGGAGTAAGTGATGTAGCTTCGCAGAAAAAAATACACGGCCTGCGATCCACGCAAGCAGATATGATTTTACGGGATGCATGCTAGCAAGGTCGCCTCGCAGGCTAACGAGGATGTGTGCGAGTATGTGTGTGAATTGATGGGAGGCGTGTTCGCTGCACAGTTTCATAGGGAGATGTGCCATCAAGCATGTGAATTGACGGTGCGCATGCTAGCAGTCCGGTGCACAGGAGGCTCCTTGAGAGGTGAGTCGTCCCTTTAAGCCACATCCTGCCTCTCTCTCAAGTCCCAACTCCCCTTTATTAATCGCGCCTGAGCCGCTGGTTCTAACATTCTTTCTACACACAATCCTCTCCACCCTTGCATCCTCGCCGCCGTTCTCAGTAGTTATCAGGGGCCTCGCTGCAACATGAGAGGGAGTAACCATGTCGGTGCCATTGAAGCACCCAAGCACATCGTGAAGGTGGGCATAGAGTTTGCCATCATCGGAGATGACGTATCATGCGGAGAACAATGCGGCCTTGACGTTGTCGTAGCCTCCATGCTTCCCCAGCCGGAGCCGGTGGTCCATAGCGACTCCGACGAACATTCCAACAACGACAACGACTCGGGCGGAGAACCGGTTGGTCATCTATACCTATTTTTGGTAAATAAATATAATATGTTGATTGGTTTGCTACCAACTTTTGGCATTGCTGCCAATATTTGGCAGAATCAAAAGTTATCAACATTCCGCAACCTTTTGTGAGATTGATAACGAGAAATGGTATGCAACCAATCTCTAGCCAACATTTGGCAGTTGCTAAAATATGGCATGCCAACTTTTGGCATCAAACTAATTAGCTTCAATTCAGGGTTCACGTTGTCACATGATATATTATGTTTCATAAACTCTGCCTTGCGAATTTGCAATATAAAATATACGGATGTCACATTTTTTACTATGTATAGGTGCTATTTGAAGATGTGGACAGTGAGGATGAAGACGTCTAGGAGAGATTCAAGAGGCAAACGCTTAGAGAGCTTATGGCTGGATAGCACAACATGCGTGTCAGGAAGAATGGGGGTTATGGATGCCCGTTCTGCAACTGCAAGATTAACAAGATGTATTCTAGTGTTCTGGCGCATGCAAGAGGACGAGTCGTTTGCTCCTTCAAGAAAAAGTATTCTCACAAGATAGCGCACGCTGCGTACGCCCAGTTCCTGGAGAATCTTAACGATCCACCATGAAGATGAGATGTTGGATTGAGTCTATCTAGTTTGTGTGTATTATATCTATGCGTGTGTCTTATATTTTTTTTAGAACGCATCCCCACGGATCACACGTCTGAACCACAGGATGTACACAGATCGAACGGTTGCTCGTATCTCCATCACACCAGAGTGCTAGTTTACTTGAGAGTAATATTTATATAGGATTTATCACACACGGTTGGATCTAATAAACCGTTTCCTTCGAAGCACATTATTCTAGGAGAAAAAACCGTCAGCACCACTTCAAAAAAAACATTAGCACCCACATGTCACAAAACCCTTGCCCGCTACCCTCCCCCTCCCCAATAGCACCTACACTAACAGTAGTACTCCAGGACACTCCATGCATGTCACCACCTATCCCCATGACAACCACTTAGCTCGATGACTGTCGCCGCTGCTGGCTGCCACCAAACGCCACTGCATATCGCCACTGCCGCTTGCCACGTCCTATCGGCACTGACTTTCTCGATGTTGCTCGCTATCGACCTAGCTCGCCCGATTGGGGAATCTTTGGTACTTTTTCCCCATGAATAACTAGGTAACTAATCTACTAAAATATTTCCACTCGTATCTTATCCCAGTCCATTTGTCCATTTTAATCACCTGCCCGAAATCACCATGGATTCATGTTTCTTCTAGATGATTCGAGGGTTTTCATTCATAGAGTGTACAGTGCAAGGACACAACAAGGCTATGCGGGCTCAGCCAAAAAACTGAGGAGTTCCATCTCACCGTACCAGACAACTTCATGAAGCGCACATTATGTTCAATCTCACACTACCTGGGTTGACATGCACGGCCTATACTTTTTCTGAACCTATACAATAGATTTCTACATTGGCATAAAAGGTGCCACATGCAGCATCTATGTCAAATGTGATTTCTTCTTCTTATTATTCGTCTCCTTCTATATTAGGAAAATTAATGGTGTATTATTCTTTCATTTACTCCCATATATATTTGCATGACATCATGGTTATATTATCTGTTTACTTGTAACTTTTTGTCCTTTCATATGAACTGATGTGTTTTTCTTTTAATTACTACTCACATACTATCATGTTACCATGTTCTTTAACAATCTTATCAATTGCTGCAGTACATCCCTTGCATTGCAACGACAACTGTAGTGCTAAATCTTGGCCTTTAAATAACTGAAGACTCCATGGATTTCATATTGAGCACAAACCATTCATTTACAATCGTTGTTTCCTTCAAACTTGATGAAGATTGTCACTCCTATTTTCAAGAAGACCTTTGGGCAGAAATTTATATGTTTTATGTATTGAAAGCTGGCACTAAAATTACGCTGCACCTAAAAGAGCCTGACCATATGATAAATGCTAACTTCCCCGACGACATCCACCATCCAAAATTTGTTGGAAGTAAGTGTTCTTTCTAGTATCTGCATGTTTACTTGCGTAGCAATATCAAAGTAAATGTGTGGTATTTCAGCAACCAATTGGGATTTCATCTTCTTAATCTGTGAAAACTATTCCTATCTAGTAACTTGTAATTACCAATGCACTATTCTTTTGCCCTGATCTAGCTACATAATCACTATTCCCCAACTACTCTACTCTTGACTGAAAGAGCCACCGGTGGCCATTCTCTAGAGGTGGAGATCGAGGTTGCCAACAAGCGGAGGCGAGCTGAGACAGAAACAGAAGCGCCTTTGATAGGCCTAGACTTCATCAGCAGCCTCCTCGACGATACGTTGAGAGTCATCATCTTCCTACTCCCTATCAAAGATGGCGTGCACACAACTGTCATCTCCTAATGGCGCCCCCTATGGCACTGTGCCCCTCTCAGCCTCATCAGCGAGTACATGCTCTGCATTGGCTATCGCAAACACTTGGATGCGTTGTCCCAGATCCTCGTCACACACTATGGCCCGATCAAAGGCCTTACTATGTGCAAGTTCCAATGGCAAGGCCGAGCTAAGCTTGACGAGTGGTTCTTATCGACCTCCTTAGATCATCTCGAGGAGCTCACTTTTAATGATGGACATATGTGCCCGTTGCCACCCTCTGCCCTGTGCCTCATGCCAATGATGTCCATCGCCAAGTTCATGAACTACCATTTCCCCCCAGATTAACGCAAATCCCGCTCTTTTTCTATCTCGGCTGAAAGACCATGAGCTCGTCGCCGTATTCATCCCCAATGATGACATGGAGCGTCTGCTCCATGGCTGTACTGCGCTCGAGCCTTCATATTCAGGCGATCAGTGGGTTGAGTAGGCTCCACATCACCTCCATGAGTCTCTAGAAAATTTGTGTGTATTGCTAGTGCGGCAACAATACATCGCACAAGGTGAATCACCAAATGGTCATTGTTGACGTACCTTTACTTGAGAGATTACTTGTTGTTGATCAACAAGGTGCAATAAGAATCAGGGTCACTCATGCGCTGAAATTAACATTGTTTGGCTTCTTGCCCGTCAACTTATCTGAACTTGTTTTTGGATCCATAAGCATCCAGGTACAACAGTCGCCCTCTTCTCATTCTTGAATTAACATTCTTTTCTCTATTCAAGATGTATGTTTGTAGTAGAATCAATCGACCGTGACCTGGACCAAGTTGTCAGATTGTTGAGAGGCTTTCCGTGCCTAGAGAAGCTACATATCGAGTTGATGCTCTTTCATGTTAAATTTTAACCACAAGGGAGTTCAATTTTTCAAACCCTCCAAATCGTAAGAGGTACCTTGTGTGTCCAAGCACTAATATATTCTCTTCTTTGCAGATACGGTTAGGCCCGATAGTGGATAACGTGATACAATATAACAATCCCATCGAATGCCTTGATCTCCATCTCTCAGAAATTACTTTGAACTCCTACCGAGGGACCTTACCAAAGATTATATTCGTGCGGTTCTTTGTTGTGAGAGAAAGTGTGTTAAAGATAATAAGATTTTTCCTACATTTATTGCACAAAAAAGAATGGTTTGTTGATCAGCTCTCGCGACTAGGACAAATGGAAAAGTCTCTGCAAAAGCTCAATTTCGTTTTGTAACTTCAGTTGACAGACTATTCGGAAGTCCTAATGTCAAGGCCATAAATGACATGTCAGTGGCGGATCCCTTTGAGAAATATTGAAGTTGCCAAACTAGTAGTAATACCAGTATGAACCTATCATATATGTTCATGTTTAGCTCATCAACACGGGCGTCTAGAGCTGCATGAAAAAGTTTCTACATAAGCTGAATTTCATTTCTATTATTGGTTTGAACCTTGTAATCTTTGAATTTGAGCCTTATAATGCTGGAATTTGAACCTGTGTACTATTTATCTCATTTGTGATACAACTATGCAAATGGTATCTTATGAGGGAGACTCGTATTTTGGTAGTACTATCTTTTCCTTAGTATGCAATGGACGATTAATATCTGAACATTAATACGCAATTGACGATTAATATCCAGACCTTAAGAATCAGAACCACGACCGAGCATATCCTGCATGGATCCAATGGAACTCCTAGTGGATCTCGATGACGAGCGCCAGTTCACCATGCATTCATAGTGGACACGCCATGTCGGTTCACGAGGCGCTCGATGGTGTACACCAAACATCCGATCTCAGTGGAGAACTCCAACATCATGGACCTGTTACTTGACGAGGACAAGTACAAAGTGTTTAGGTTCGACCTCGCGTCCCACCATGTGCTCTGCTCTCCCGTCCCTACGCGCGCTCTGCTCTCACGCCCCTTCACGTGCACTCTGCCAGCGGTTGGGGCTGGCCCACGATCACGTTCGGGGCTCCATATGCATGCGATTGTGCCGTGCGCATCGCCCCATGCAGTTACATGCTCCACAACTGAATCATGCGCTGCAAAAACTTCCATCCGGACGTGATGGTTTTCTAGGACATCCGGCCCCAATTAATACCCACGTCTAGTAACCATAGTCTCTTCACGCTCTCGATCACGCCCCACAACACAACAAGCACACCCTCGACGACGCATACAGAGAGGATGTCGAACGGCGCTCCAGTGGAGTTCGGTGTGCATCATGTGGAGACCCGCATGAGGAAAACGGACCTCACGATAGTGCACACCAACGACCAGGGCATGGTGGAGGACTCCATCGACACCATGGAGCAGTTGCTTGATGCGGATGACAAGTACAAAGTTGTCGGCTTCAACCTTGCTTACACCGGCGGTCATGCTGGGCATGATCAGAAGGTTGTCGTCGCCCAGTTGTGCATGCGCCATCACGTCCTCCTCTAACACTACTTCCTGGACACAATGCCTTGCGAGCGTTTCACAAGGTTTTCCAACAGCCCCGACTACACGTTCCCTACGGTGGACACCACCAATGATCCAAAGGTGCTCAAGACTTCGGGCTTGCCTGCCAGAAGCTTGTCAACATCCACGACCACTACAATTTCTAGGGCAGGAAGAAGAACATGGACTACCATGTTGATCTGGCCAGGGCCATTATCGCCCCCTACTACACTCACATGAAGGCTAAGTGCGACAAGAACAAGCATGTCCGGCATAGGTCCTGGGTGAAGAAACTAGATGAATATCACCTCCAGACTACAGCCCAGGAAGCATACACATGCTACGAGATGTTTAGGCGGATCATTGACATGAGTAAGTGCCTCCTACCTGAAGACGACGAGGGATCAAGCCACAAGCAGAGCGGTGGCGGCAAGCGCCACAAGAAGTAGATGATTTGATGATCTTTTCTCATACTCCCTCTATGCCGAAATATTCGTAGTTTTAGAGGGATAAGTTTATTATGCATGTAATAGTTTATTAAGGTGCATGCCAATGTTATGTGTGTATTTGGATGTTTAATTTGGTTATGCAATCATGTTCTTCTAAATAGAGCATATATGTTTGTGGGTAGACTGAGCAAATCACACCGCATACAGAATACACAACCAAATCAGTCAGTGATGATTTCATCTGTCCCTGGCAGTTCCTTATACAGAACCGTTTGCCCACAACACATCTGAGTGGCCTGTGTATGTTGTACATCACACATATCTTGATCTGAGAAACTATTTGTGTTAAATTTGCTTATCGCACACACGTCATCCCAATGGCATGTATGCTGCCTATCACACACGTCTTGATCTATGTAACCGTTTATGTTATTTTATCTCATCACAAACAGTTCATCGGAGTGACTTGTATGCCATCTATCGCACACGTAATCATCTGGACAATCATTTGTGTTCTGCTAGATCAACACAAACGGTTTATCGGGGTGAACTGTATGCCATACATCACACATACTTGTATTTTTCTAACCTGTTGCGTTATATTGTCCAATCGCAAACAGTTTATCTAGGCCAACTGTTTTCCACACATTGCACACACAACTATTTTTTAGATCATATTTGATGGATATGCCACCGCACACAGTTCACGTCATTAGCGGCAAAGCTATAACTATATTGTTTGCGATTTGGTCATCGCACACAGTTTCGTCGAAGGGTCTCTGATTGATGTGTCATCTTTGGACCATTCTGTAGCAGTGCAAGTACTATGACTCTATACGAAATACATGCCTACATTACATTGATGAATTGGAGCTAGTTATGTGTCACCATGGTGTGTAATTATTACATGATTGATGTCATCTAAATCAGTATCCATCACCTATCCACGTGCCTACACTTTACATATACTGAATCTTGCTAAGGTACTATTCCTGCTGCTACTGTCACAACTGCTACAAAATTACTGCTATCACTATTACTATTACTGTTACTGTTACTACTATTACTTGTCATGCTACTAAATCTTTGCTGGAGAGAGCTATCCCAAGTGCGATTGAATTGAAGACTCAACTGTCAATGCCAATAAATATTCTTTGGCTCCCGTTGTGTCGAATCAATATATCAGGGTGAAATACTACCCGCGAAGACTATTGCGATCCCCAATACTTGTGGGTTACCAGTCATAACCCGGATGTATGGGTTGTTGTTTGTGTTGGATTGCAAGGTGAATTCTTTGGTGATGGAAAGTAATAGGATCATGAAGCTACTGCAGAAGAATTTAAGATGTTGCAATACAACACTCAAGCATGCGACATTCTATTCAACTGTCTATGCCCCAGAAGGGTTCAAGAAGATAAGCCCTCTTGAGAATGCAAATGGGATTTGGGATACTTTGGTTGATATGCACGAAGGTACCGAATCCGTTAGGGAATCTAGGTTGGATGTGCTACAAAGTCAACTTGATAAGCTCAAGATTAAGGATGGTGAAGGAGTCGTGGAAATGTACACTAGGCTTGCTGTCATCACAAATGAGATCGCCGGCTTAGTAAATGAAGAGATGACCGACAAATTCATCATCAAGAAATCCTTAGAGCCTTGGATGGAAAGTATGACATCGTGTGCACATTGATCCGAATGTTGCCAAACTACAAAGATCTCAAGCCTACGGAAGTCATTGGAAGAATTGTTGCTCATGAAATGTCACTCAAGGATGGAGAAGAGCTTCACACCAAGTCAAGCGGTGCATACAAAGCCAGAATTATACTCCCGCTACTTCAAGTGACAACCTTGTTACTATGAGGACCCCGACTCATAAATCGTGACCACCAAATGCACGTGCACAGTGATCCTAGAGATCAATGCTCACTGAACACACAGAAACTGGAATACAAGAGTCTTACATCCTTATACACCGTCTTACACAAATAAAGGACGTCTAGGCCAATTCTTACATAGATAGAGCCGCAAGTGCCAAACACTTAAACATAACAAGCAGCGGAAATCTTGATCGAAAGCGCGAACCCATGCCATCTTCCTTAAACCTACAGGCATTCTGACTGGGAAGCATCCTAGTTCGCATGTTCGTCACAAACGAACTCTTCGCCGTATTCATGTTCTTCCATGCCTAGCCAATTAAATAATCAGTGGCAAGCCAATGACTACTTTGAATGTACTTGCAAGCAACCCAAGTTGTGGAATAAGGTATAGCAAATGCATGATATAGCACTAAGTAGGTAAGTTTTGCAGAAACCTAATTTTAAGTGCAATGATATGATCAAATAACTTGGGTAAGCATGCATCAACTAGTGACGGTACTCATGTGAAAAAGTGTCAGTTATCATCATAAGCAAGCTATTGAACATCTCATGTTCAGTCATCACATCAAGCCATCAGACTCAACTCAAGTATCACCTTTGTCATCATCACACACACACACCAAGTTAAGTAAACATTGGACGTAGCACAAGAGCGGTCATCCAACTATCATTGTCCACGGACATGGCTATTCAAATAGTTTTACATGCTACACTGGTTGCACACTTTACCCACGGGACTCGGGGAACTTCTGTGTCATCCATGACTCGCAGTATATTACATACCCGAGGTAAGCACCTGAACAATGCCTATACCCTAGTGATAATAAACAAAGATTCCACTCGTTGGTGCCATCCCTCATGATATATGTCACTCATATCATCCATGAGGGCATGCAACGGTGTGCCCGGTGCCTGCAAAGACAGCGCATGGTCGCCCAACGAGGCACAACCTCGTATCGAGAGTGACCTCGTCACTCCCGCCACTAGTAATGTAGACTCTATGCCAGTACCCGCTAAGGTAATCAACAAAGCCCCGTCCCATACGGGGTATCGTGGTCGTACATGTAAGGTCGGAATAACGGTCGCAACTTACACGAATCCATTTTAGAAAAACCACACGCACGCACTTGCTCCAGTACACCACTTTACCAAGTGGCTACCTAGCTCATCATCATCTCCCTCATGCATTAGTGGCACCCGACGAGGTTTTCAAAAAGTATTTGAAAGCACTTTTGTTTTTATCACAATGCATATTCCTATCCCACTTGAGTAGCATGTACTAAGCATCCTATCTATTCCCACCCGCACAACCCTCATAAGGAGGTAGGGTCATGCACAATGCAAGTATCAATAAGAAAGTATGACAGGCATCCCTCCAAACGGGGGAACACCACAACAATATGATCATCATCAAGAAATAATGTAATATATGCCATGCAATAAAAGGGTTTCATAGTCATGGTCAAAGGGCTGCTTGCCTGGCTCAACAATGTCTTCGGGGTCTTCGAAATCGTCGGGTCCAACTTCCTCCTCAACAGCACAATCTATCGCCGCGATAAACAACGATAATAATAAGCATCACACAAAAGCAGAGCATAAACTCTACTTCTAAAATGACACCCTACTATGTTAAATACTACAAACTATTCTAAGAATATCTGTTTAGGGTTTTAAAGTTAAAGAGGTTTTCAAAACTATTTATAACAGAGGCTAAAAATACCTAAAAGAGGTTTTAAAATAAAACAATACATAAAAGGTTTTCAAAAAATTATACAAATGGCACTATAAAATTCTACAAAATATTACAATATTTTAGGTGGAAGAATTATTGGGTTTTAACAATTATTAATTTCTATGGAATTTTTGAAAATTCCCACGGGAAAGAAAAAGGAAATGTCATTATGCCCGGGCCAGAACTGGCCAGCAGCTGAGCTGGCCTAGAGGCTAGCCAGCCCAGGAGAGGGGTAGCGGGCATGCCGTCGGGTTTGAACCTGACGTGTGGTGGCCATCCGCCAGAGACAGAGGGGGAGGGAGAGCGCAGGCCGACAGGTGGTCCCCCTGTTGGGTCCTTCTTCCACCTCTGGACCGAGGGGGAGGAGCTCACCGATAAGGCCACCGATGGTGGTGAGGGCGGCGAGTGTGGGAATGGACACAGGGGCTCGTCGTCGTCCCGAGGGAGGTGGATTCAGTCACTGGGTGGTTAGACTCGCCAGCGACAAAGGAGCAAGGCGGCGGCACTACAGGAGGACCTCGTTAGACTAGTCGCCTCCGGTTGTAAGACGAACGGGGAAAAGAGGGAGACACATCAGTGGAGAGTTGCGGTTCCAGATCAAGAAAGAACGGTGGCCAAGGAGGCTCACCGTGGTCGGACTGTGGCGGACCTGATGTGGCGGAGCTTTTCTCGATCCCAAGTGATTGAGCTCTAAAGTGAAGCGAACGGGGCGCGGGAGCTCGATTGGGAGAGAGGGGGAGGTTCCAGAGAGTGAGAGGGGGTCGGGGAGGCCCCTTTTATAGGTGTACGACGATCCAACGATTGCCCATGCGCCGGCAAGGTCGATGCCATCACTGGGGGCCACGAGAGGGAGAGTGGGGGTGTTTGGGGGTGTTCCTGGGGTGCGTCTAGGCCAGGGGGACCGAGAGAGAGAGAGATAAGCACGTGCATGTGAGGGAGAGGATTGGCCAAGAGGGTCGACCATGGCGCGCATGTGGGAGGCCGTCGGAGGAGGAGAGAGGAGGGGGCGACAGTGTGGCGTGACACAGACGTCGAGGGTGGCCAAGTGGCGAGAGGAGGAGGCCCGATGTTGCTGGGGCCTTGCAGTGGGCGGCGGCTACAGTGCGGTCGGGCACTGTAGCGCGCTCTGGAGCGCCATTTTGGCATGCCATGGCATGTCCTTGGCATCTTCTACGTGGACTCCCGTGTCTAGGGGATCTAGGGGTTAAACAAGCAGGGGTTACGCATTGGATTCCTTGGAGAGTCAGGGGATAAGGAGAGAGGAAAAGGGAGAGAGAAAGAGGTTGTCCAGAGAGTAAATTGAGGTTTTTACCCATCAACCAGTGGCTTATTGACTTGGGGTTCTTACTAGAGGTGGATGAACATTGTAAGAATATGTGGTAAAAATTTAGAGTCAAGGAGAATAGAGGAAGGGGTGAGGGACTCCTGGATTAGGGGGTCCTCGGATAGTCGACCTATCGTTTATGGGCCGGACTGTATGGGCCGCAAGGTGAGCATCGGAGGATCAAAGACCACCTATGCAAGATGGAAGCTTCGAGGGTCCAGGGCATACTCTCCAAGTTATTAGTCATAGTTAGGCATGTTTATCTCTTCGGCATGTAACCGACCATGTCTAAAGCCTAGGCATCCTCAGCATCTATATAAGCCAGAGGGTTTAGGACATAGGCACAAAACAACTCATCTAGGGTTAGCTATACGATCTCGAGGCAGATCAACTCTGTACCCCCCAGTATCATCAATACAACCAAGCAGGACATAGGGTATTACCTCCATAGGAGGGACCAAACCTGGGTAAATCTATATCCCCTTTGTCTCCTGTTACCGTCGATTCTAGTCTCACAGTTCGGGACCCCCTACTGGAGATCCGCCGGTTTTGACACCGACATTGGTGCCTTCATTGAGAGTTCCTGTGTCAGCACCAAAGGAACGATGGCTCACCTCGTCGCGAGCAGCGAGATCTGCATCCAGGGGACTCTCGCCCCCGATCAGAGTCTCAGCAGTGACTACATCTTGCCACATGCCAGCCCGATCAGCCGTCATGGCCAGAACGGAAGCTTTCCCCCAATCAGAGTATCAAGGTCGGAGCCTTAGAGTTCATGACTGACTCACGGGGAATACTTGTTCGAATAGAACCTTCGACCCTCAAAGAGAAACCTTTAAGTCCGGATGCCTTGACGCCGAAGATATCAGGTCTCATTGTTGGACAGAACACAGATCCTCTTCGGCGTAGCTCTGGAACCGTCATGCCGCTTGATGAATCCACTTGTCTCAGCGACACGCACCCTACCATCGCCTCATTCTTTAACGAGTTGTTCGATCGGATCGAAGCTATGCGTATATCGGATGACCAGGTTCTGATCTATGATCAGCTCGGGATGAGACCCGATGACAGGGAGATTCATGTCCCTTGAGTCACCCACCTTGTCGCTACTATCAAGTGTACAACCGCGGATTCGTCCCGACAACCAAAATTGAAAACAGTCTATACCCCAGTCCTCGATCACCGACACTCTATCGGCGGGGAATCACTCTAAAGACGAACTGTCACTGGTCCCGGATCCTTTGCACGATTCAGAAACTGTAATTCCGAACACTCAACACGGCATGGAATCGAATTTTTCCCACCCACCGCCCAAGATGATCATCCCAGTATCGTACCAAAGCCTGTGTCTTCGGACTTTTGGGATATTAAGCAACTACAAAGAGAATCAGTCCATCACTTTTGGGCCAGACTCCTACTCGCTAGAAGCAGACTAAAAGGTCTTAGTGACCAAGAGATGACAACAACTTTCATTCGTAGTTGCCATTATGAAGGGATTCTTAATGCCCTGGCCCGCCGACACATAAGCGAGTTTTTGGTGTTATCCGATTTTGTACAAAAGTACTGTGCCATGGAGAGCGTATGGCAATCCGAACAGTTGCTCTTGGAACCAATTTCCCCTGAACACCCTAGAGGAACTCGAAAAAATAGGATACCTCCAAAGCGGCCAGCCAGGTACGAACCTGTCGAAAACAGAAACAAGCCCCTTTCAGGGACCGGCACTGTCCTTGATGGACTATTGGACAAACCTTGCCCTATACATTCTATATTGTTAAACACAAACCCGACTCACAGCCTTAGAGCTTGCTGGGTCGTCAGGCAAGTTGCAAAAGTTGGCGAGGCCATCCTTGAAACACCTCCGTCGAGTAGGCACTTCCCTTCACCGCTCGGATACAATGGCGAAGTCTTGATGGTCTACGAGACCTTCCCCTCAAGCAACAAGCATAAAAGAGCTCTTAGGGAGCTCCAACAGGTCCACCATGTGGCAGCCACTACCCATGGGCAGACATACCAATTACTTTCGAGGACACTAACCAGCCGGCCATTCTTCCTGGTCACTCACCGGCCGCACTTGTCTTGAACCCAATCATTGATGGATACAGGCTATATAAAGTGCTAATGCACGATGACAATGGTCTAAATGTTATATATGAAGCCACCCTCGAAAAAATGCAGTTCGACCGATCTCGCGTCGAACATAGCAATACAACCTTTCAAGGAATTATCCCAGGGAAAGAGGCACGTTGTTCCGGATGTATCGTCCAAGACGTGGTGTTCAACACGCTCGAAAACTACCGATCTGAAGAACTTTTCTTCCACATCATCCCCTTCCCGAGTGACAATCACGCCCTACTAGGACGTGATGCCTTTACAAAGTTCCAGGCTATACCCCATTATAGGTACATGAAACTCAAAATGCCAGGACCAAATGGAGTGATCACGATCGCTAGTGATCTGAACATAGCCCTTCGGGCCGAAAATAAAACGGCAGCGCTCGCCCTCGAGGCATTAGTGGAGACTTTCATTGCCAAAGAATTGACCGCATTACGGTCGATAGTTAATAAGGACGACGTGATCCTTAGCAAAAGGCCCAAGTACACGTCCTTCAAACCCGCATTGGAAATCGTTAAATTTCATGTAAATCCGACGGACCCCAATAAGAGAGCATCCATCAGAGCCTAGCTCGATCCCCGCGTGGATGAAGCACTGCGGAATTTCCTTCGCGAAAAATGGGACATTTTGCCTGCCATCCTTCCGATATGCCCGGAATCCCACGACGGCTCGCTGAACATAGTCTAAACATTATCCCAGGCTTTAAGCTCGTGAACCAGACTCTACGCCGCTTCTCCAGGCCCAAACGGCAAACCATGGGTGAACAATTAGCTAAACTACTCGAGGCCGGTTTTGTCCGGGATATTAAAGACCCCGAGTGGCTGGTAAACCTGGTGATGGTACCTAAGAAAGACAAGTCCTGGCGGTTGTGTGTCGATTTCAAGGACCTTAACAAAGCCTGCCCCAAGGACCCTTTCCCCATACCACGCATAGATCAGATCATTGATGCCACAGCCACACATGATTCATTGTGTTTCCTCGATGCCTACTCCGGATACCATCAATTTAAAATGAAGGAATCCGATCAAGCGGCTACCGCATTCATCACCCCTACGGGTCATTCTACTTCAACACGATGCCTTTCGGGCTAAAAAATGCTGGGGACACATAACAGCGTATGATCCAGACTTGTCTTGTGACACAAGTCAGTAAGACTCTCGAGGCATACGGGATGATGTGGTAATCAAAACCAAACATGTCATCTAGTTGATTGACGACCTACGGCAAACCTTTGCGAGTCTACGCAAATATGATATACGACTCAATCCGGAAAAATGTGTATTCAGAGTTCCCTCTGGTAAGTTGCTTGGATTCATCGTCTCCCATAGAGGAATAGAGGTTAATCTAGCTGAAATCTGTGCTCTATCGGAACTTGCAATATCCACAGAGCTTAAGCACGTCCAGAGGCTAGCTGGGTGCATAGAGGCGTTAAGTCGCTTTATCTCCCGCCTCGAAGAGAAGGCTTCGCCACTCTATAAGCTTCTGAAGCGTACCAACAAGTTTGAATGTACCGATGAGGTAGTGGCTACGTTAGAAGAAATCAAAACACTACTGGCAACCAATCCCATACTCACGACACTAGGCACCGGTGAGCCCATGTTATTATACATATCTGCCACCAACAAAGTTGTCAGCGCGGTGCTCGTCGTTGAACGAGATGAGGAGGGACACAAATTCCGGACTCAGAAACCAATATATTATGTGTCAGAGGTGCTAACATAGTGCAAGTCCAGATACCCACATTACCAAAAGATAGCCTATACGATATTTATGGTGTCAAGGAAACTCAGACACTACTTCCAGGAGTGTGTGGTAACAATGGCATATGAGGTCCCGCTGAATGGTATAATCAACAACAGGGAGTCAGGGACACCACCGGCCGCACAGCCAAGTGGGCCATTGAGCTCCTTCCCTTTCAATAACCTACAAGCCATGTTGTGCCATTAAATCTCAGGTATTGGCGGACTTTCTGGCTGAATGGACAGAGGCCGAGCTCTCCAAGGAATACAATGCATACTCCCATTGGACAATGTACTTTGATGGATCCAAGACCTTGGCAGGACTGGGGGCTAGAGTTATCCTCACATCCCCCATAGGCAACAACGTGTGATACGTGTTGCAAATCATGTATGCCGACTCCAACAATGCAGCCGAATATGAAGCTCTCCTTCATGGTCTTCGGATGGTTGTATGAATGGGCATACGAAAGATAGAGGTACGTGTAGACTCAAACTTGGCCATATCCCAAATTAACGGTGAATTCACTGCCAAAAACCCGAAGATGGTGGCATATAGAAATGTCGTCCTCAAGATATCTTCTCGGTTCGAGGGGCTGGAATTCCACCACGTCGCTCGCGACGAAAACCAAGCTGCCAACATACTGCCCCTTATGGGAGCCAAGCATGATGATGTCCCGAGAAACACCTTCCTGGAGCAGCTCTTTAAGCCCTCTGTAGTGTGGACAGACGATGACAATGGCGTCGGTACTAATACGGCGGACAAGGTTGTTCTTCCCATAAATGAACCAGACGATGTCATTATCGGCGGATCCGTAATGAATGAAACACCCTCGGCTCATGAGGTAATGGCGGTAATAGGGCCATGGACTGAGCCCTTCCTAGCTTACGTTCTTCACAAGGAACTCCCTGATGATCAAACCGAGGCATGATGCATATTTGGCGATCCAAGGCCTACAAAGTGCACGAGGGTGAGTTATACAAGAAAAGCACAACCAGAATATTACAGTAGTGTATATCCGAGGAAGAAGGATGGGAGCTCCTTACCGAAATCCACTCAGGCATGGGCGGCCATTACGCCGCGGCAAGAGCCCTTGTCAGCAAGGCCTTCCAAGCCAGTTTCTTTTGGCCCACAGCTCGGACGGACGCCTAGTCACTTGTCCAACATTGCGTAGGATGTCAACTCTTTGAAAATCAAAATCACATGCCCCCAACAGCTCTTCGGACTATCCCGATCACTTGGCCATTCATGGTCTGGGGGCTGGACATGGTCAGACCACTTAAAGGGGGGACCAAGAAAAATAAATACCTACTCGTCATGGTTGACAAGTTCACCAAATGGATAGAAGCAGAGCCCGTCAAGTCGGCTAAATCTGGACCAGTGATCGATTTCATATCTAGCGTGGTACACCGTTATGGTGTCCTGCATAGTATAATAACGGATAATGGATCCAACTTCATGGCGCAAGAGGTCAAGGACTAGTGTGCTAAAATGGGCATAAAGCTCGATTATGCGTCGGTATATCATCCGCAGAGCAATGGACAGGTCGAACGAGCAAACGGTCTCATTATGGGCGGCATTAAGCCACGTTTGGTTCGGTCTCTTCATGAGTCCAACTTTCATTGGGGGAAGGAACTCGACTCCGTTTTATGGGGCATGTGCACCACCCCGAATAGGTCAACAGGTTACACACCGTTCTTTATGGTCTATGGGGCAGAGGCAGTCCTCCCTTGTGACATTATTTACGATTCACCATGGGTGTGCATGTACAAGGAAAAGGAGGCCGAGGTGGATCGACACGACGACTTAGACGCCTTGGTGGGAGAGCACAACATAGCTCGGGCTTGCTTCACTTTTTACCAATAGCAAGCTCGACGTTACCAAAGTAGGGAGCTCAAGGCAAAAGCATACAACGTTGGCGAACTCGTCCTACGACTCCCGGAGAAATAGAAGCATAAATTGAATACCAAATGGGAGGGTCCTTTCATCATCGATGAAGTACTCGCGGGAGGTGCCTATCGTCTTCGGAGTCCATCCAAAAACCATCTTGAACCAAACCCATGGAATGCAAATCGTCTTCGGTGCTTCTACGGATAAATCGGTGTCGTCTAACTCCCCCATATTTTTCCTTTTTCCTTTTGTGGTTTTTTCCTTTTTGTTCTTCCCTTCCCATTTTGCTGTTTGATAGGGTTAATTTCTTTTTTCCCTATGTTTGGTTGAACCGATCATGTATTAAAGATTATCAGCATACACCATAAAGTGTTAAATCCAAACACAACATGTGGGGGCTTCTTCTAGAAGCCAATGTTTTTATATTACAAGTATTTTCTCACACTTATCGTGCACACACGTTTCTTTTGTCATGTTCAAGCCATCATATGCATCAATTCAAACTAAGACTTTGCCAAGTTGGGTTGCCTCGCTCCTGTAATTACCCTCTATGTTCCCGATTGTTTTGCCACAGGCTAAAGGGAGCACCTCCGCAATTGTTACGACCGGGTTATGCGGACACGTACCTCAGACGGGTGAAGCCGAAAGCTAGCTATCTTACGTAGACAATTCGTCGGCTGTGATGGAAACACCTTATACGGCTCCGGTTGTTATCACTGTTGTTTGGGTCTTTTGTTCGCACATCACAATTAGCCGCATACTAAAAGTATGCGGACTTCTATCTACAATCTTCATAGAGCCCCGATGAAAGGTATCAATAGAGATACTGTTTTCCTCGGAATATGTTTCTTACGCTAAGCAGTAATATAACATATCTTTCTGTGTGCTTTCTGTATGTTCGCACCACATGGTCGGAATACCTGGTTCCCCGAATACAGTTTGCCCTTTTGGAGTGACAAACAAGGAGGAACACTTCCGAGCTCTTCGCACGGGAGGGAGAAACCGATGGCCGGTTAAGACAAAGTTTACAACACAGATTGTTTTCTACAACATGCACATATAAATTACATGTTCGGCTGCTGATCAAGATTATCAATTATGGTGTCAAGGGGGCAGTCTTCTTGTGAAAGACGGGCGGCAGGCATCACCTGGTCATACACCAAGTGAAGCGACACTTCTTTTCCATCCGATCCCACGGGACCAACCTGTGCCATATGCTCGGGATTAAGTCCAGTGTAATGGGTCTTGATTATCGCCCATGCTTCCCGTGCTCCCTCACGGCAAGACGAAGTCTTCCACAGCTCGAATCTATTCCGAGCCCCCCTTGAATCGATCCACCAGTTCGGCTAGCACTTCAGGCGGTTGTTCGGCAGGCCATAGTGCCTTTACCATGCCTTTCATTGCTTTTGACACACGCCCATGGAGACTGGTCAGCTCTTTCAGCGGGTTCCCCTGGTATGATCCGATCTCCTCTTCAGGATGCCCGGACAGGAGACCTGTACATGATGCAACAACGTACTTACTTTTACTTCCTACATAGGAAATATTTGTTGATAATATAATCACAGTTACCGAACATGCCCCTCTGAAATTTTTGGTTTACATCTTGAGCTTGGGCTAACCGAATCTTCAAATTCTTAATTTCTTCGGCTTGCTTTTGCACAACAAGACAGCCAGCCTCGTGCTGGGACTCGGCATACCGCTGAGAGTCTCGGGCTTCTTCCGACTACCTTTGCATGTGCCCTATTGATTCGGATGCTACATGGAATCCACGCGTCAGGCACGATAATACATTAAGATTAGCAGTAAAGGTACACTCACCATGGGCCACCTGGGTGAAGCTCTTCACTTGCGCCAGTTTTGCCTTCATAGATTGCACTTATGTGCGGCTGTCCTCCAGCTCCTTGGTCAATTGCTCGGCATGTTGCTTTGAAGCCCGCGTCAGCAGTCAAACATTGCAGAGATCCTTAATTCATTTGTTCCAAATCAAAATACGGCTCGAGGGCTACCAGGTTTACTTGAGTATTTATACTCTATAAAAGCCGACCACTAACATACATGCTAGCTGATATCAACTTCATAGCCTCGCCGAACCTAGCTCGGCCAGCTCCAATGTGTGCATCCGCTTAGTGTAGGGCACCGACCTCTTGCTTGGAGAATATTGGATGCCTCATGGCCTCTCACCGTTGCTGATGATTCATGGTGCTCCCCACCTCCAATTTGGTAACGAATACAGCATCACCAGAATTGGCAGGTGCTGGATTGGCCATGGGGGATTCTGCAGTAGGAGCTGCATGAGTTGTAGCTCGGGAATTTCGAGCGTCTCTGGACACACTGGTAACCTCTTTGGCAGGAAAGGACTGGGCATTTCTCCTAAAAATTTCAATAAAACAAAACTATCGTAAGACTCTATTTACTAACAATGAGTGAATAGTCGAGTGATGTACCTCCGGGATGAGCAGGCAGGTGGATTCGTCCCCATGGCCGGCTCTTTCATAGGATCCTTGTTGGCCTCCACACTCAACCGCAGATTCGGCTGCCGGTGTATGTCACTCGGTCGACAGCGTTTGGGAGTCGGAGCCGGCGCGTCCGAGGCACTGTTGATAGCTGGCCTCTTGCAAGATGAGCTTTTCTTCTTGCTCTTTGCAGGTATGGAGAATGACCCGGGGAAATCAGCTATGATAGCCATCGGGGATTGCTTGACGCTATCCTAGAGATAGACTCCGTATTCAAAGTAAAGTATAAGATCCAGGTCCGCGTTGAAACCCGGATCGTTGTCACGTGAATGGTTCTCAGGCTAAGGAGGCGGACAGTTGACTGTCTCGATGAAACTCCTCCATTCCTGTTCATGCAACGCTTCGGATAAATAAAGTGTTGAACTGAAACCCTGGACTATGTTCGTGTTAGAGAGAGAAAGTCTTACACATTCGAGAGGAGTGTGGGCCGAATATCCTTCCTTGGTTTCGCACCAAACAATGTCTTCTTGCTCTCCTTTGTACAGGTCGGCAAGTGCAGCAGCCAACGCCGTCGAATTGGCGGGCCCTAGATTTTGAGCGCACGTGGTGTCGCTCATCTCGTTGTATTGCCACAAGGGGTGTACCCTCTGTTGAAGGGGTTGCACACACAGGGAAATGGCAATGGCCATGACGTCAATCAAGGTCAGTTGGTGGTGGGCGAGCATGCGCACCTGAGCTCTAGGCGCCGCACCTCGATGCTTTCCTCCTAGGACGAACTCCTCGGCTGCTAGTTGTATCTCTTCTTTGTGAGAGCGTCAGAGTATTCGGGAAGACCTATCCGAGTTGGCTCAAACAGGGAGACGTCTTCAATATAAAACCATTCCGATGTTCACTCTTCGGATTTATTCGGTGTGCCTGTCGGATACCCCGTCCCCGCTATGCGGCACACTTTGGTTCCGCCGACCTCCAAGATTGTCTTGTCCCGAGTTCGGGGGACGAGATAGAAGTATTTTCTCCACAAATCAAAGTGTGCCTCGCACCCCAGGAACATCTCGTAGAAAGCGACGAAGCCCGAGATGTGCAAGATGGACCCTAGAGTAAGGTGGTGAAGTTGGATCCCGTAGAACTCCAGCAACCCCCTCAGGAACGGATGGATTGGAAACCCAATACCTCGGAGGAGAAAGGAGACGAATCATACGCTCTCCCCCTTGTTAGGATTGGAGAAACACTCGACAAAAACTTCGTCGTTGTAAGAAAGCAGACCTGCGCAGGTCACCACCAGATCTGAAGAAGGGAGATACCCCTAGGTCTCTAGATTGCGGTGCCATAGGAGTGTAACGGAGCAGCTGGTCTAGTCCCCTAGACATGAGTCATAGGGGCACGTAGAGGAGCTAGGGGCGTTAGCCATGTTTTTCATGGAGCTTCCGCTAGGGGTTTCTTTCGATGAGGAAGAAGAGGATGTTGTCTAAGCCACGAGTTTTTTTAATTAAATGGGTGGTGCTTATGCTACGAACGGGTAAGACTGTAAAAATCACTAACCACTCGCCTCTGCACGATGCACAAAAATCAAGGAACACATGCGGTTATTATAATGGACCTGCACCATTGACACTTCGGATCTTACCGAAGACTAGTCGTTTGCCGAACAAAGAGGGGTGAGGGACTCGCCTCGCAAGCCGAAGATGACGACATAAGGAGATTGGCCAGATATATATCAGCGTTAAAGGCTAGTCCGGGGGTTACTGAGGGAGTCCTGGATTACTGGGTCCTTGGATAGTTGATCTATCGTTTATGGGCCGGACTATGTGGGCCGTAAGGTGAGCATCGAAGGATCAAATACCACCTATGCCAGAAGGAAGCTTCGAGGAGCCATGGCGTACTCTCCAAGTTATTGGTCGTAGTTAGGCATGTTTATCTCTTCAGCCTGTAACCGACCATGTGTAAAGCCTAGGCATGCTCAGCGTCTATATAAGCCGGAGGGGTTTAGGGCATAGGCACAAAACAACTCATCTAGTGTTATGTTGGGGATATAACCCCGTGGTAAGACCCGCCCAAGAGGGGCTAGGTCATACCTGGCGGCTCGCTATCAAGTGGTCTAGAAGAGGAAGGCTAGGCCGCGTGGTGGCTTGCCAAATGGGCTGAGATGGGGGCCCAGAGACAGAAGACAGTGTAAGACCCGGGCGAGTAAGACGCACGAAGACGGCTTGCCAAAGAAGGCAAGGCGGCGTAGAGACAGGACTAGAAACGTTGTAAGATTTGGTTTGGAACTCGTGTAACCCGGGGCCTTGACCTTGTATATAAAGGCAAGACTCAGGAACGGCTTAGATAGAATCCAATCAATCAAGAGATAGGTCAAGCGAACATGCTCCCTTGCAATCGATACTCCAATCAATATACCCAAAGCAGGACGTAGGCTTTTACCTCTTCCCGAGGGGGCGAACCTGCGTAAACCCGTGTCTTTCGTCCCAATTAACCCTTTTGAGTCCACCGCCTTAGCGATGGCCTCGAACCTAAATCTTCGGACATCTGCAGTGATAAAACCATGACAATTGGTGCCCACCATGGGGCTAGCGCACGGTGGTGTTGAGTTCTCAGAGGGCTCTCTCCCAGGGATAGAAGGATATGTCGTTGACTTGATGATGAAGTGTCGCCGTGGCAAGCTCTATATCAACGATTCAGGATGGGGACTGAAGGCCGGCTCTATCGAGTATGGGTACCAGGTTCCCATTGGCAAGATGTACGTGTTTATCAGCAAGATCGATGGATCCACACCCGGGTCGGACGTCTGCACCGACCTCGTCGAGTCGGCCGGGCGTATGATACCCGCCCGTGTTCAACCCGGGCGGAGGAGTGTTTTCATCGGCTCTACGCAGGCAGGGAAAATTCCGTGTCGGGAGGGGAAACCTTGGCTTTCTCAGATGAAGGATCCTCCAGTGAGGATGCGGAATCAATTTACCAACTTCATGGAAGTGGGTTAGGGGGCTATGCCGATGGGGACAGTATTCCGGAGCCCTATAACCTGCTGAGCCATCGTGTTCATGATAGGCCCGACGCTGGTTTTTAATGACACGACATCTGGAGCGGCAGTAGGAGCAGCCACACCCGATCCGGAGCCTCCTAAGACGTCGACTCAAGTCTTGATGGAACTTATGGATGAGCTAACGGCCTTAATGGCCACAGAAGTGACAACCGAAAATCAAGCAGAGCGCAATGCGGAGATTATCCGGATCAAGGGACAGATGACTCAGGCCTAGGAGGATATCAACGCATTGCAGGTTCAGATGAATGCTGAGTCAAAACGCTTGAGGGTGGAGGCTCTCTGTTTTAGCTTGGACCAGCGAGCTTCGAGGCGATTCAGCGAAGGAGGACCCAAGTCGGTCACCCTATTCAGCCTCAAAATCTCTTCAACGCTCCTGGAGCTGGACCAAGTACGCCATCGATGGTAACCCTCGCCATGGAGGCGCCATGGCAGCCAGTCCCACCGCGAAGGAACCGGACCCCGCCGCAATGCATCATGATGACACCCGGCCATTACTCTAACCTAGTGGAAAATATGACAGCGATAGCTGCCAGGCTTGACACCCTCCCCTTGGCCGAAGGAACGCCTTTCGCCAAAGATGCAATTAGTCTGTTGTAGACGGCGGTGGCTCAGCAAGAGAAGTATACATACAGTCGGAGTCGGGTGCACTCTATGCCGGTTCATAGCCGTAGCTATAGCCGGCGCATAGAGTCGTCGACGATTTCCAGTAGCAAACAGAGGCGAAACCCGCCTGATGATAACGCGCCTGGAAGGGATATTCAGGGGATCATGAATAGGGGTTTGGCTCAGCGAGGATCAACACCAGTGATGGATTACCCGGAGATTCCTAAACCGGTGCCGACACCCCCCCACCTGTTAGCACTTCATCCAGGGGAGTTGGTGTGTCGTGTCTCATGGTGGATTTAAGGAATCAGTGTTTGCCTAAGGACTTCAAAGGGTCGCGTAAGGTGCCTAACTACATGCTTGATCTACCCCCGGAGGCCTGGATGGAAAGCTATGAGCTGGCCACGGAAATGTTGGACGTCAGTGACGCAGTTTGTGCGAAATACTTCATCATGATGTGTAGCGACCCGACCTGAAAGGTCGAATCTCCGGTGTTTCCGTACCATCCCAAGATCATGCTGGTACACACACGGTACATCAATGTATATATCAAAGGGAAATCACACAGCATTACATTAATCGAAATCTCATATCGAGTCCTTTATTACAATAAAAATTACAATAAAGTGGCTAAAAGCCAACTCATGAGAATATATAAATCTTGCGGAAGCGTCGAAGGTAGATGAGTCCATCTGACTCCAAGGGCATCTCATTGAGCATAGAACGTGTCCTCACTCCTGGTCGGAAAAGTACTCTGCAACATGATACGTTGCAGCCATGTAGGTCAGCATATGGAATATGCCGACAAAGTCACAAGAGAGGGGTGAAAAGATAATCATCTAGTCTATATGCTTACATGGCAGGTGGGGTGGTAAGTTTTTGCGTAAAGCCAAGTTTTTCATACATCAAGAGAGGGATAAGCAAAAATATTACTAAGTTGGTTGATTAATGAGATGGTTCCACCAACAAATTTAAATACCCACATCATCATATTACTTGTGTTGAGAATTCCGAATGTTTCAGTTCCTTTGGCTCAAGTCGTCCATGACCGTGGACACGGCTAATCGATTAGGTTTGAGTACTCTGCAGAGTTTTGCACACGTTCCCCACAAGATTTTGTCGCCTCCGTTTGATTTCTCGCACTTCAGGGTGTTTGAGAAATGGATGACCAAAACCTGGTCTTCCAAAGGGTTTCCCTGCGACTCTGTCGGTGCCCATCCTTTCCTACCGTTCTTCTACCTCTCGTGGCATCGCCTGTCCAGGGTCACCACGATATCCAACCAAGCCAGAGCCCATAATGACTTGTGGCTGTGTAGGTAAGCCTTGGGTTTTAAAGCATCCATCCATCTCTTTGTGCCTGGGTGGACCTTTCCGCGTGAATACTGGCCATCTCCAGCATCACCTAGGCAAATCCACTGGTTTCTCCAGGGTGCCGTTCAACCATCATCCTCCCAGAGGTATGTTGAAAACTCGGAGTCTTAAATCATGATAATTAGGTAGGTCTTGAAATTATTAACTCTCTCAACTCTCATGAATCACACAACCAACCCCGTCTACTAATAGCATATCAAAAAGTAAAACAACGTTTCCCGGGGCCAATGTGTCAAAGAGTTTGAGGGGGTACCTACCACATGATACTACTACAATGTAACCAAGTTTCCAACTAACCTATCTTGCATGCAATTTGGGGAGATGGTAGAACTAATGCATTTAAAACATGGTAATCATGATCAAAGTGACTTGCCTGATTGATGATCTTCGTACGTGAGTGACTCTAAGTAACAAGCTTCGCACTCCGGATAATCTAACGAAGCAAACAAGCACTCAATAAGCATACAACAGAATATTGTAACCCACAAACATCCATCAAGAACTAGTAAACAGTCAAGACAAAACAATGCACAAATCACAAGTAAGGAAAACACACAAAGTTTTGTTTACTAGGAGATGATTGATACAACACTACTACATAATAAAACTATTTTGAAATAACAAAACAATTGTTAAAAGCAAGGAAACAATAAAATATTTTGATTAATAAACAGAAGAAAATCAATTTAAGTTTGTTGAGAAAACTTTTGTAAAGTTTGTAAAAGTTTTGATAAACACTATGTGAATCAACTATAGTTTTACTATCAAAAGAGCAAAACAAAACTAATTATTTATTAATAAAACATGTTCTTAACAGAAAAGAATTTACAAATAAACTTGTCTTAGAAAACAGAATTAAATTATATAAAACTCCATTAAAAGAATCTATTACTAAACTAGTTGTTTTAATCAAAATAAACCTATTTGAAAAGAAATTGTGATTCCTATATTAACAAGGAAATAAACTATACAATTTTATATTTTTATAAACAATAAGTAAAACACTAGATGTATAATCAACAGAACCTACTAAACAAATTAAAACTAAATCTAAATTAAAACTAATTAAAACTAAGTATATAAAACTATATTATAATACTAGGCAGATTCTGTTTTTGGTTAAAACATTAATCAAATTCATCCTAAAAATCTTCTAACTAAATATGGATATAGCCCTAACTAATACCAAACAGTAGCAAAAAAATTCATATCAAAATCTATTTTCAAACTCTAGTTATTCAGATTTGAAGATTTTGAGAAAATTTGATTAAATTCAAATTTTATAGGTAAAATTTGAAATTTAAAAGTACAGGGTGAAACTACATGAAAAATGTGAGCTATTGCAAAAAGAATCAACTCAAAACACTAAATAGATTAAAAGATATAGCTAAAACAAATTTAGAATAGGTTCTGTTTACTAAAAGAAATCAGAAAAAAGACTAAATCTAACGGACGGCCAGGGGTGACGTGGCGCGATTCTACTGGCTGGCTAGCGCGTGCGTTAGTTAGTTTCGAGCGGACGACCGAGGCCAAGGAGAAAACGGTTCGCCATTTTAATGTTCTAATCCGAGCCGTAGGATTAGGATTGAAGGGAGGGGGAGTGTCGATGGCGACTTACCGGTGGGGAGGAAGAACTCCGGCGATGGAGGCGGCGGCCGGGGGTCGAGGAATTCATCGGAGGTGGCTCCGGTGGTCGGGGAAGGCAGCAAAGGGGGTCGGGCGACAGCGGCGGCCCTCCGGCGTCGAACAGAGGCGTCGGGGAGGGGCGAGGATGACCGGGGCGATGGCTACGGCGTAGGGGAGCTCCGGTGGTGGCGCAACTCCAGCGAGCAATTGCGCAGCGCCTCGGCGAGGGAGGGAGGGGGCTCAGGGGTGAACGGAGAGAGTAGGGGCAGCGCTACTTATAGGGTGCTCGGGGGGTGCGGGGGAGGAGAGAGGAGAGAGATCCGGGAGGGGGAGGAAACGGCCGGCGAGGTCGTCGGCGCGTGCGGGGGAGGAGAGAGATGACCGTTCGGGCTAACGGTCGGTCGGGGTGGGGCCCGGTGTCAGCGAGAGGGAGCGCGTCCGTTGCACGTCGGTCGGCCGGCCGGTAATAAATTCGCGAATAACTGCCGTGGGCCGGCCCGTTTAATACTAACCGTTACCGTTTTTCCTTTAATGATTTTCCAGAGACATTCAAAAGCTTCTAAAACATTCAAACCATTTATAAATATAGGGGTATTATATATCAAAATTAACATAATAATAAATGCTATTTAATGAACATTTCTATTCTGTCATTTCAACACTTTGAAAAAAATAATATTTTCAAAAATTGCCTAATTGTTTTTAAATCCTTTTTTGCAAATATTTACAAAATAACTCCTGGTTGTTATTGTTCAAATATATCACCAAGATGACCCTGGTGTGGAGTGTCGTGTTTCTCCCCTCTTATTTGAACTTTTAACCAAAATTTCAAATAGGTGAAAGCAAGTTAGGGGAAAATAGAAAGGGCTTTCAGAAAGTCAGAAGAAGCATTTCAATTATACATGTATTCAAACAATGATGATGATGGATGCATAGCTATATTTCATAACATTCCAAAATGGAATTTTGGGATGTTACATGATGTTAGAAGGACCGGCCTGCACTTGGTTGAAGGGCTTTCCACCTAACACCATCGCGTCTTGGGATGAGTTGAAAGCATGCTTTATCAAGAATTTTAGGGGAACATGCAAGCAATCCATGACGATCGTAGATCTTGATCGATATGTATAGCAGGAAGGTAAGTCGGCCCATCATTGGGTCCGGCGGGTCTCGACGATGATCCACTCGTCTGAGAATATTTCAGCGCCTCAAGCAGTTTTGATTTTGGAAAGGAACTGTCACTTTTCACCCCTTAAGCAGAAGCTCGGGCGGCTGAAGCATTCTTGTGAGGATATGGGTGAGCTCATGACGAATCTCACCAAATATGTAGACTCAGATATCACCAAGGACCCCAGGCTCCAATGATGAGAAATCAGCTTGGGGTAAGAAGAGCAACAATGTCAAGAATCAATAGCAGACCGGGGCAGGAAACGACAACCAGGGCAAACGGAAGAACCCGGATGGTGGGTCAGAGTTAGTGGCGAATACTAGTGTTGGGAACAATTGTGCCAGGGGCAATAAAAAATTTAGGCCATCGTTTAACAAGGGTAAGGCACCTCAACCTTTCAATTTGGAAGAGGCGCTCAAAAAGCCTTGCCCAGCGCACAACCGACCTGATAAGATGGGAACCCATACATGGAAGGATTACAACATTATGCGACAGTTCCGGGAATACAACCTTCATCAGCACCGTAACAATGGTAACAGTCCATTGGGCGGCTCAGGTCCAGGCAGCTCAGGAGCTGGTTTTGGTGCCGGTGGGTCAGGTTCGGGTTACCAGGGCCAAGGTAATCAAGGAGGTCAACACCAGCAGTTTGGTAATGGTGGTCAGCAGCAGAATAATTAGTCAGGGTACCAGACCAACCCGAAGCAACTTAGTGGGGGACAGTATCATGTTTTTACCACCAGCCTTGACAAGCGGGATCAGAAGCTGCATCAGAGAGCGTTTAATGCGGCCATGCTGGCTCTCCCGCGATACTTGACGTGGTTGGAATATCCAATCACGTGGAGTCGGGAGGATCACCCACCGCGGGTTGATAATCTGGGTCACCTGGCTCCGATGGTAGCGCCTCAGGTTGGGGGTTATAAGTTTAGAAAAGTACTGATGGACAGTGGCAGCAACATCAATATCTTGTACTACGACACTTTCCAGCGGATGGAGTTAACTGACAAGTCTCTTAAGCCGTCATCGACATTTTTCATGGGGTGGTGCTAGGTAAGTTGGCTTACCCAGTGGGAAAGATTGCCCTAGAGATGGTGTTTGGAGATGAGTATAACTACAGGGTAGAAACCTTGTGGTTCGAAGTGGTGAAAATTAAGAGCACGTATCATGCTCTGTTTGGAAGGCCGGCTTTTGCAAAGTTTATGGCCAGGCCTTGTTATGTCTATATGCAGCTCAGGATGCCGGCTCTCAACGTAACGATTATAGTGCACGGTGATTGGAAGGTGTCCATTGAGTGTGAGGAAGGAGATGCGGCTTATGCCGAATCAAGTTGTGCGGAGGCAGAGCTCAAGTTCTACAAAGATAATGTTGACCCGGCGGACTTAACTCCATTGAAGAAGCCCAGTATGGAGTCTGAGCCGCCCTTGAAGTTTGCGGCGGATGACACCAAGCTAGTGGATTTTAATCTGGGCGACTCATCAAAACAGTCCACTATCGGGGCTAACATGGACCCCACACAGGAAAGTGCGCTCATCGAATTCATTCGTGAGAATTGGGACATCTTCGCATGGAAGCCATCTGACATGCCAGGTTTACCGAGAGAATTCGCTGAGCACCACCTTAATGTGGGTCCCAAGTTTAAGCCGATCAAGCAGTTCCTCCGCCGTTTCAATGAAGATCATCGTAAAGCAATTGGAGAAGAGGTGGCCCGGCTCTTGGCGGCAGGGTTCATCATGGAAGTATTTCACCCGGAGTGGTTAGCAAATCCCGTGCTGGTGCTTAAGAAGAATGGCACGTGGCGTATGTGTGTGGATTATAAAGATCTTAATAAGGCCTGTCCAGTTGAGCTGTTTGCTCTCCCCCGTATTGACCAGATTATTCATGCAACGGCGAGTTACGAGAGTTTATGCTTCCTGGACGCCTATTCAGGTTATCACCAGATCAAGATGGCAGTTAAAGACCAGGAGAAGACGTCATTTATAACACCTTTTCGGGCTTTTTGCTATGTGTCTATGCCTTTTGGGCTCAAGAGTGCGCAGGCAACTTACCAACGTTGTGTGCAGAATTGCCTTCACAGTCAGATTGGGTGGAAAATTCACACTTACATGGATGATATTGTGGTTAAGTCAAGAAAGAAGGAGATGTTGCTCGACGACCGGAAGGAGACATTCAACAACTTATGGGTCTACAAGATGATGCTTAACTTGGCTAAGTGTCTTTTCGGAGTTCCTGCAGGTAAACTCCTGGGTTTCTTGGTTTCGGAGTGGGGGAGCGAGGCTAACATGGATAAGATAAAGGCCATTATGTCACTGGCTAAGCCGGCGAGCATCATTGATGTGTAGCGCTTGGCAGGTCATATTTCCGCTTTAAGCCGCTTCATTAGCCGCCTGGGCGAGAAGTCTATTCCTCTGTACCAGATAATGAAAAAGAAGGATGACTTTGTCTGGAGTAAGGTTGCGGATGAGGCCCTTGAGGCGCTCAAAAAGCAATTGGTTGAGCCACCATTTTTGGCTGCTCTAGCTGAGAAAGAGCCTTTGCTCCTCTATGTGGCGGTTAACAACATGGCTGTCAGCGCTCCAATTGTGGTAGAGCATAAGGAAGCAGGAAAAGAGTACCCGGTTCAGAGGCTGGTTTATTATGTAGTGAGGTTCTCATAGAATCCAAGCAAAGTTACCCACATTGGCAGAAACCAATATACGAGGTGGTCATGGCGAACTGTAAGTTGAAGCATTATTTCCTCAGACACCAGATCACTATGGTTAGCTCTGCCCCGTTGAGCCATAGGCAGCATTGCTAACGGGGCGTAGGAGCTTGGGACACTTAATCTAACGTATGTGCCTCGCATAGCTGTTAAGTCTCAGGCGTTGGTGGACTTCATAAACGACTAGACAGAGTGTCAATCGCCTGAGGAAAATTCGGACAACACATACTAGACAATCCACTTTGATGGGTCCAGACAGTCTGAGGGATCAGGGGCTAGAGCTGTCTTAACTTCCCCCAAAGGTGATAAATTTTGTTACGTGTCGAGGCCAATGTTTCCTTGTACTAACAATGCAGCTGAATATGAAGCCTTGCTTCATGGCCTTCTTTTGTACAAGGAGATGAACATGAGCCGGGTTAGATGCCTCGGCGACTCAGACCTTCTGGCTCAGCAAGTTTCGGGCACATGGGACTCCAACGTCCCACGGATGGCGGCTTATCATCAGGTGGTGGATATCATTGCTGGTCATTTCAAGGGTTATCAGGTGGATCATCTTGATTGTCGTAAGAACGAGGCGACTGATGCATTATCTCAGCTCTCAGCCTAAGCCGGTACCGCCTAATGTTTTCTTGGATGTGATATATCACCCGTCTATTAAGTTACCTTCAGAGGAGGATCTGGCTATACCTGACCCGGAAGGACACCTGGTGGCAGCTCTACATGCTATTCCGGATTGGATGTTACCTTAGCTGGCGTACTTGACTCGCAGCAAGTTGCCCGAGGACGAGACTCTGTCATGGAAAATTGTGAGGCGATCTAAGTCCATGACCATCATTAATGGCGAGCTACATAAGTGCAGCATTACCGACGTCTTCAAGTGCCCTGTCTCTCCTGAAGAGGGTAGGGAGATTTTAAATGAAATACACGTTGGTGATTGCGGTCATCACGCCGGCTCAAAATCCTTGGTGGCCAAGGCTTTCCAACATGGTTTCTTTTGGCTGACGGCTCAGAACGACGTAGAGGATCTGGTTACCAAGTGTGACGGGTGTCAAAAGTTCAGAAGACATGCTCACGTGCTAGCTCCGGAATTGCAGATGATTCCAATCACTTGGTCATTCATGTTCTGGGGGCTTGACATGGTTTAACCTTTCAAGAGATCTAAAGATAAGAAGACCCACCTTTAGGTGGCGGTGGACAAGTTTACCAAGTGGGTGGAGGCTGAGGCGATTAGTAAATGTGATGCAGCCATGGCGGTTCAGTTTGTCAAAAAATTGATCTACCATTTTGGCTATCCTCATAGTATCATCACGGACAATGGAACAAATCTGTCCAAGGGGTCTATGAAGGCATTCTGTGAAAGTGAGCACATCCGGCTTGATGTCTCTACTGTTGCTCACCCACAATCCAATGGTCAGGCAGAGCATGCTAACCAAGAAGTCTTGAGAGGTATCAAGCCCTGGCTTATGGTTCCTTTACAACGAGCACCGGGTTGTTGGGTTGAGGAGTTACCTTCCGTCCCCTGGAGCATCAATACTACTCTTAGCAGATCAACGGGCTATACTACCAAGTGCAGAGGCCATGCTACCAAGTGACATATGTCATGACTCGTCGCGGGTGGCGGCTTACGTGGAAGCTGATAACGAGATAGCGCGTCAGGACGCGTTACATGCTTTGGATGAAGAATGTGATCTCGCAACAGCTCGATCGGCGATTTATCAACAAGACCTGCATCGCTATCATAGCCGTAGGGTTAAGACCCGGATGTTCCAAGAAGACAACTTGGTGTTACGTTTGATTCAAGATCATATGGATGCGCACAAGCTATCTCCCCCCTGGGATGGACCATGTGCGGTCACCAAAAATCTAAACAATGGGTCATTTTATCTCATTGACGTACGAGACGAGTCACGTACTTCTGGGGAGGAGACCCACCGGCCGTGGAATATCGCTTATCTATGGTCTTACTATACTTGAGTCATCGACTCCCATCTTTGTACATACATACTTCATTGTATCTATATTTGTCATATAATAAAGTTGGCATCCCTGCAAGTCGGGGCCTCTGCGTTTTTTCTTTTGCATTACAGATTTGTGCAATGATGAACACTTGTGCATGGTCACTTGGGGGCTTCCAACCCACCAGGTTTAGCTTGCTCACCCTGTTGATCGGCTCTTCAGCTACAATAGTATACAGGACAGCGGCTTACAAGTCGACGGTCTACAAGACGGCGGCTTACAAGTTGGCGGTTTACAAGATGGTGGCTTACAAGATGGCGGCTTACAAGTTGGCGGTCCACAAGACGGCGGCTTACAAGATGGTGCACAAGTTGATGTCGTCGACAAGGTCGTTTGGGGGCTTCAAACCCACCGGGTTAAGCTTCAACCCTCTCGATTAGGCTTTTCAGCCACTGCAAGTTCGGGTTGCGTACCCAAAAGTTGACTCCATCAACAAGGTCAAAAGGGGTGCAGGTTATACCCCCTTTTGATCCGCAAGTGTGGGTTATACCTGCTTGTAAGCTGATACCGCTCCAACAGGTGACCCGTCGAACTCTTACCAATTAATCACCGCTTAGAGACATTGTCTGTCCAACGTACCGGACAGTTAATATTGCCAGGAGACCCTGAGCACTGGTTAAGGTTCAAACGGCGGATTGTGTCACGTGAGGGCCTCTTATAGATAGCAAGGATAAACTCACCCATCTGCTGCCGACTCTCCGCTATGTGGCCTGTTTGTACTCTTAAACAGTTACTCTTCTAAAGACCCTGCACTGTTTATGGTTCAAACAACGGATTTATGTTACGTGAGAGGTGGCTTATGGGCCCTAGGGATACTCATGCCCTACTATGTCTCTTCTTGGGAAATTGCGCTCTTATCATTTAATCTCACCTAGAGACTGGTATGAGTTCAAGCAGCGAGTCCACCCAGAAGAACCAGTGTATGTGTCTCTTTTCTGGGACGTTGCGCTCTTGTCAGTTAATCTCGTTAGAGACCCTGAGCCGCTCAAAGGAGTTGACGGCCACTCTCGTTAGAGACCCTGCACTGGTATGAGTTCAAGCATCGAGTCTACCCAGAAGAACCATCATATGAGTTTTTGAAAAAAAGGAAGAAAGGGCAAGATCTTAAAACGATTTAAACATCTCCGGGTTATGCTTTTTAAGCCGCCCTAACAGTGATGTAGAACATGTTTCTGTCTTATTTTGTTGTTGCGGGTTTTATCTCCTAAGATGAACTATTGTTAAGTATGGTAAAAGACATTGTGAGAAGAATTAAAGGTAGATCAAAAGTGCATAATATGATTCCAAAATCATGTGTGCACGATGACATGACTGGGGCAATCAAGTTCTGCTACACCTATTACACAGCTCTACAAGAGCTCAAAAGACGAAAGACTTAAAAGTTCTGTGTACACTTTCAAGCCTCGACGGCTCAGCAGGCCGGGTTACATTCAATCAAGAAGCAACAAAGTTTCAACTCTGTCACATTCCTAGCCAGTTGTCCTAGGATAGCATGTGTGTGCATCATATTTCAATAGTTTTGCATCAATTTGAAATGGGGATCAAAAGAAACCCCAAACAATTCATTTGAATCAAACCAACTTAATGAATGTGAAAAACCAACGAATTCAAAATTCCCATCTAAAATGTCCCCTATGTCTGATCAATATGGACACGAATATATCAGGGGCCATCTTAAATATTTGAACATTTATAGCAATTTAAAATGAAATATTAAAGCTGCTGAAAATGCCAAATGTAGCATTCTCATTATTTCAGATTTTAAAATATTCTGAAACTTTTTATAGAAGTTTGAAATATTCAAACTTAGTTCTATAAAATATTTGGGATATTTTATAATTAGAAATTGTGCCTAAAACTAAATAAAACAATGTCAGAAAAACAAAACAGAACTGGAAATGTAAAAAAAGAAAAAGAAAGGAGAAGGCACCTAGGCCGGCCCAGCTGGCCCAGCACCGTCGTCGTCCTCCTAGCGGCCAGGAGGACGAGTGCATGCTTGCCGTGCGCTCGCGCCGGTGCTACCACGCAGCACCCTGCACGCCAGCATCCCCCGCCCCCCTAGCGAGAGGATGAGGACGCCTCTGTCGTCCCCATCTCTTTCTCTCTCTCGCTTTCGCCCCCCGCTTTCTTCCTCTCCTCTGCCCGCCATGGCCGCCGTTCCAGCCGCTCCTCCTCGCTCCCGAGCACCCCTTTAGCTCCGCCGTGACGTGCCGGTCCTCTCTACCGAAAGAATCAAGCCCGAAGGTCCCTCAACGCCGACCTTGCAGCCTTCTTCCTCCTCGGTCACCAGAGATCGCCGCTGGCCGTGCGTCGCAAAATAAGGCCTCCCCGAGCCCACTCTCATCGTTGCTGCGTCCGTTGTGAGCTTATGCTCCTTCTCCCCCTTTTCCCCCTTCGCTAGCGCGTTCTAGCGTCGGATCCCCTCGGGTCCGAGAGCTCCTCGCCGTCGGCGAGGACATGGCCCTCGCTGCAGTGGCCCAAGCTCGCACCTGAGCACATAGTCATCCTCAGGATGGTCCCAGGCAGCCTTAGGAGCCCTTAGGTGGCTCATTCGAGCTCTAGCTCGATGAGCCCATGCTCGCCCGAGCTTCGGCAGCCATCGTGCTCATCACCGACGCCAATTCCGGCCATCGCAGCCCCTGGGAGGTGTCGGGCTCGACGCGCGCCAGCGAGCAGAGTAGATGTAGCGACCCGACCTAGAAAGGTCAAGCCTCTGTGTGTTCTGTGCCATCCCTGGATTAGTATGCTAGCACACACAGTACATCAATGTATATATCAAAGTGCAATCACATGTAATTAACGTAAAACTGATATATATATATACCTTCAAATCTCAGCGGAAATAGTCAACGGGAGGGGAGTCCCAATAAACAGCAACGACAGGTTGAGTGTAGACCGTAACCCTGAATCGTATCTCTTACTCATTGAAGAAGAGTATCTGCAATATGAGACGTTGCAGCCGTGTAGGTCAGTACATTGAATGTACCAGCAAGATCACCATAGTAGAACAGAAGATAAAAACTATTCTATATGCAGTAAGGCTTTGTGGCTCTATGTCCGAGTTTTTGCATAAAAGCTAATTTTATTTCTTTTCCTATAACAAAGGAATATCAGGAATTTTCACTACAGAGTTACCTAACATGACATGGTTCCGCCAACCGATGTCTTAATGCCCACAAGTATCATAAGTTGCCCACAATTAATTATCAATCCAGTGTTGAGAGTTCAGAGATAGATCCAAGTCTAGAGGCTCAAATTTGTCCGTAACAGGGGACACGGCTAATCGATTAGGTTTAACTCTGCAGAGTGTTGTGTACTTTACCCACAAGATTCGTTCCCTCCTGGTAAGTCCTCGCACTGTCGGGTGTTTGAGAACAGGATGAATGAAACATGGTCTTTCAGAGCGTTTCTCTAACTACTGTCAATGCCCATCCATTCCCAACATCGACTAAATCTCGTAGCACTGCCCAGCCAGAGTCACAACAAAGATCAACCAAGCCAGAGCCCATAATGACTTGTGGCTACACAGGTAAGCTTCCGGGCATGAAGTATTCATCCGTCTCTTTGAGTCTTGGTGAAGCTTTTCACAAGATATCATGGCGCTTCTCCATGCATCCCGGCCATCCACTGGTTACTCCAGGGATGCCCAATCAACCATCCTTCACCTAGTAGTGTGTAATGAAAACTTGTTTCTCAAGTATCGAAGTCTTGAGGTCTTGAAGATGCAGGACTTGAAGATGCCTTCATGAAGTTGTCGTCTTGACGTAGAGTCCTCCTTCTCACACCACTCACGAACACTCATACTAGACCCCGTCTACTTTACCATAGCATTAAAATAACTAACGTTCACGGGGCTTTAGTAACAAGTGGTGGGTTCCTACCTCATGCAATCTACTTGACTACAAGAATTTTCAATAACACTACTGGAGGGATTTGTTGAAAGATATCACTACATGCAATAAAACATAGGTATGAAATAGATGGTTAAAATGAACTTTCCTGTACTATTGATGAAGAATAGTATCGCTCTCAGAAATAACTTGATAGACTATTCGTCACTCTCCGATGAAAATCTATATATTCAAACATTGTATTCATATAAGCAATCATACTAGCAATCAATTCTAACAATCAAAAAAGTAATCACAAAACCAAAAGCAACAAGGTTGTGATGAAGGAAATACTTAAGACAAAATTCATAACAACAAAGCTTCATCAACACAACCAAGGATTGGTTTTTTCTCTACAAATGATCCTATTTTCAAAGGTAACAAAACAAAAACAAAGCAAATATAACAAAAGTATTTTAGTAAATATTTTACTTAGCAAAAGAATTACTAAAACAACTAAGAATTAAGAAAATAATACTCTAAACAACATAGTTTTTTTGCCTAATAAACTTAACAATAAGAAAAATAAATTCAATACTTAAAATAACAGAAAACAAAATATATAACACTAAGTTAACAGAAAGGTATATTTTATAAAACAATTTTATTAAAGGTATTTTCAAATAGCAAATCAATCTAGCAATGGGAATCAATTGAAAGTTATAATTGAACTAGAATTGATTCCATGCAATCAACTAATAAAATAATATTTGTTTGAAGGGCTACTCTTATCTAACAGAAACCTTTATAAAATCTATCAACTAATATAAAATAAAATAAATTAAAACAATTTGAAACAAAAGAAATAGTAATAATCCTAAAAAGAACTAAAACATAATCTGTTTTGTCAAAAATACTATTTTAAGTTATTCTAAAAATTCTCAAATTATACCTACTGTTAACTAAAGTCACTAGTGATAAGTAGCAAAAAGAATCAACTAAAAAATATATCTTTTTACTCAAGATATTCAAAAAATAAGATTTAAATCAAATCTGTTTGAATTCAAACTTAAATTATTCAAGTATAGTCAAAACTGTATATCTACAGAAATAAAATTTGTGACACAATGCAAAAAGAATCAAATTAAAATAATTAAAAACTTAAGAGATATAAAGAAAACAAAAACAAAACTATTCTGTGTTAAAACAAAAAACAGAAGAAGAAAAAAAATCCTTACTAACAGACAGGGTGCTACGTGGCAGTTTCTCATTGGCTACAGGGGGTGTGCACTATATGCAATGGAGCGAACGACTGGTAACTAAAAGATAACGGTTCGGGGTATTAAAACTTCTAATCTGGGTCGCTAGATCCAGATCCAACGGTTCAGGGAGGGGGGGTGCTCACAAAGGGAGGGTCACCGGCGATGGAGCTTCTCCGGCGAGGCCGAGGCGGAGAGGTCGATGGGGGCGGTGCTGCGATGGTCGGAGATGGCGTCCGAGGGGTCCTGTCGACGGTGGCGGACCTCCGGCGTCCATTGGTAATGATGGCGAGACAAGGGAGCGTCGGAGTTGAGTGGCACGAGCTCTTAGAGGTTTGGGAGGTGGCCCGCGCCGACAAGGTCGTCGGCGTGGGTGCTCTGGTGGGTCTGGGCATGGGCGAATGGATGGTTAGGTGCGGGTGAGCTAGGCGTAGCAGGTCGTGTTGAGTGTGGTGGCTCGGGAGGTCGGAGTGGAGAGGCAGGAGAGAAATGGCGCGGCGGCGGCCGGTGGCTCCGGTGAGCGATTGCGACGGCGAGAGGTCATGGGCGTTGGGGTTTCGGAGGGGAACTGGTCGAGGGGGAGCTCCGGTATTTATAGGAGGCCGCGACGTCGTCTGAAAGGAAGGAAAGGGAGATCCGGCACGGTGGTCTGACCGGCAAGGAAAAGGGGAGGAGGACGACCACGGAGATGGCGCGGTCGGTCGGTGGGTCCGGCATGTCAAAGAGAGGGAGGGAGAGGGTGCGGTGTCGGTGGCCGATCCAAAGAAGATTTGGATCCGATCTGGATCTAGATCAGGCCTGATTAGCTAGGTGGGCCGCGGTGGGTTTCCTAATTAACAAAAAGTTTCCTTTTAGAAAATAACAGAGAATGGAAACTATCTTTGTGGCATTAAATACATTTGCAAAAATGAAGACTTATATACCAGAGTGACTAGGGGAATAAATGATAGTTGATGAACATTTTTCCATGCCAAAAATAAATACTTTTAAAAAATTATTTTTAGAAAATGCCTAAATTGATTTTAAATCTTTTGCAATAAATTTTCAAATAACCCCCTGGGTTTTAGGGTTCAAATATTTCATAAAAATAACCCTGGTGTGCAGGGTCATGTTACTCCTCTCAAAACTTGTGAAAGGTATTTGAATTCTTTCAAATTTAAAATGGAACCAAATATGAAATGAATTCATAACAGAAAATTTCAAATGCTTTCAAATTCACTCTTCAAATATTTTTATAATGAAGAAGTCATGTCCTCTTCTCTCACTGATTTGAAATATAAGAATTTGAATTCCAAAAGCATATGGGAAAGTCCTCTCATTCAAAAGTTTTCAAAAAGTTTCAAATTTTTCACTCAATTTCAATCACTAAATCAAACAAACAATCATTCTAATATTTATTATAACATTCAAAAATTTGGGATGTTACAAACCTACCACACTTAAAATGAATCTCGTCCTCGAGATTCAAAAGGGCTAGAAAGAAAAGGTTAGGGTTTGGGGTCTTCTAACAAATCCATTGTCCTGGAAGTGTGGGGCTACCACACTTAAAATGAGAGTTACTAGTCCTTCAAAATCATGACAGTCCTTTGGGTGCATATGTATCTCCACATACTTTACGATAGCTCCTTTGGTGATGCTCTTCCGTTTAATCAAAATCTCGTGTTCTCATAACAAAATGTGTTTCCTCCGATACTGGGTCTTCTTACCTGACAGGTCTCGCGTTCGTTCTAAGTAACCTATCGATGATCTCATGGTGGTCTACCATTTGTGGTTATGTTTTAGTGAAATGGGTCTTGGTATCCTTCCTCACCATAAAATTCCTACGTATGGCAGCAACTGCCATGTACAAGGGGTTTTCATCATACCAGTCTAAGGCTTAAACAAAAGCTTCAAAGAACGTCGTCTCTTTACTATGGGTAAGTCACTCGTATTTACCGTTCCGAAGAGCAACAGAAATGATAAGAGTAAGTCGTCATGGTGATCAATCCATGCCGCACTAAAATCATTAGCTTGTATAAGGTTTAGTGAATCTCGTATTCTAACATTTGGGCTTCCTCGCAAGTGTTGCAGAAATTTCTCTTGTCAACGAACGAAGTTCGGATAAATCCATTGATTCTGCAAGCTGAGCAAAAACATCTATCATTTCTTCACATCTCTCAGGCTTTCAGATACTCCTAAGGAAACGTTTGCTGATCCAATCACAACTTCTTGCTTCATGATCTTTGGGCAACCTTCATGAAACTGTGAGATCCATCCTTGATACATGTTCTATTCCTTGAATATGTTTTTCCTTTCCATTGCTCTGTTTACCAATAACAGTTTTGGTTCATCATATTCAAATCCAAGGTATACTATTTCAGGTGTTGCCATCCACATAGCTGGATATGTTTCCACATTCTCTTCACCTGTATTCACTTATCCAAACTCCTTAACAAGAAGGGTACTTTCTTCATTCATTGGTCCCTCTGGTTACTACCACACTTAAAATGAAATGTACACATGCCTGTATAGACCATATTTTCTCATATCCTCGAAAATGGTCAGAGATCTTTGTTCATAGAGTAACAGCTCATGTAATTCAACATAGGAAAATCATGACACCATAAATTCCATTGACTCATGAATTTATTACAAACTATGAGACTTCCATTACATAATAATCTCATGAAAATAAGAGTGCTTCATGATACAGTTATTGCCATCTTAACTACTCCATTCTAGCTTTCTTCTCGTATTTCAGTCCTTTGTCACATCCTCAATCACTTCTTAAAACTCCTAAAAGTACTTTATTACAAATGCTGCCATCCACATAGTTTGGCATGGTCCAGCATCACTCCCAAATTTATTCATTTATTCCCCTTGGAGATATTTTAGTATCACTGGAACTTTGCGATGTGCTCCTTGAAATCATCCATATTTTGCTTGATCAGGGTGGACATGAGCTTCATCTCCATCATCTCCGTATGCACCTCATGCAGGTATTCCTGAGTATGACGGAGTCTTGCTTCAAGTATTTCTCCAATCCGACGTATGGCTTCCATGGTAGCATCACGAACAGCGTCAAAGAAAGTTGCTCGTGGTACACGAGATATGTAAAAGTATTGTCCCATAGTCTTTGGGCAAACTCCTTTCACATGGTGGAGGTGTACCTCCACATACCAGAGTTCCACTCCATTTTCCATGAATGGGTAGCCCTTGTAGACTGCACCTCCTTCAAGATGGATGTGCTTCATCATATCCTTCAGGATCCTTGGGTAATCATGATCACTAGTCAGGGTCATGGTCGTCTCCGGGCCCTTGAGGAAAGACTCATAAAGGGTGGTCATCTGCAGGTGTCAGAAAAAAGGTACTCAGAATAACATATGTTTCTTCTTGTATAAGCATTCCTTATCCTCCAAACCAAGCTTCTATTCCATTTACCATATTCTATTATATCTTTGTACTTCAGCAAAATCCTAGTTTATGCATCTACAACTCATTTTCATCCATGTTTTGAATCCGTACTTCTACCTCCAGATGGGTCATTGGTCCAGAGAATTCAAGTCCAGCTTCATTCACCATCTATTGGGTTCAAGGTTTTGGGGATGAGATGGTTAAGAGAGAGAGAGAGACAGAGATATAGAAGGGATACAAACAACTCAAAAACATCAAACTCAAGTCCACACATTCACAATGTTCAATCAAACTATAGTATCACCACCCACATAAGGTTGGTGTGGTCGATCACTCAAATCGTAAAAACGTTTATCCTTATTCTCTCATGGTGGGGCTACTACTAAGCTAGCCTATATCATGTCTTCGTCTTCAGTAGGCTTCTTCTGGTCATGCTTGATATTGTCAAGTTCTTCCACCAGATTTTCCCTATTGATGCGGAGTTTCCGGTGTCGTCCCTGTAGTTCTAGGAGTTGGTTCTTGAGCTTCTGAATTTCAACGTCTCTAGCATGAGCCAGGGCCTGACTGTTCTTCAAGTCTTGACGAAGCTTCTGAATCTTGGGATCATGTTTCTTCAGATTGGCTACCTTCAGGTTCTTAGCCTTGAGGTTCTCACGAAGTGCTTCGTTCTCAAATAACTCTGAGAGAAGGTCCATTTGAAGGTTCTTGATGTAGCGCTCCAGTTCTTGATTGTACACAAGTACAGGTGAAAATTTCATCTTTTGTTCATCAGTCAAGTCGATGAGTGCTCCATCAGGCTTCTGCCATCCAAGCCTTCCAAACTAGTGGTTGCACAACTCAGCACGATGACGATAGCTCAAACGTGCGATGGCATCCTGGATAGCAGTGTTCATCCCATCTCACATTCATGGCTCAATGTGCCATAGTTGATGTCTTCAGTCTGGGGTCTTCTTCACGTCCAAAAACTTTAGTTTTGATGCCCCAGAATCCAGACTTCCTCTTAGTCGCCTTGATCTCAGGTATCGGTAGCTTCACCATCTGCACTAGCTCCATGAGGAACGAGCCTCCAAGAACATCTTCATAGTCCTCTCTTTTGTTCAGGGTGTAGTTCTCCATCTATAGTTTGAAACAGGGAGGGTTCAGTAAAAGAATTTTAGAAGTTACGGGAGTAGTGAAAACAAAAGTTGTTCCTATCAAGGTCTTCCTATTTTCTAATCCATTTTCTAGGGTCACATCCTACAGTCAACATGTGTTCTGATACCATTTCTATAACGACCCGACCTGGAAAGGTCAAGCCTCTATGTGTTCTGTGCCATCCCAGGATTAGTATGCTGGCACACATAGTACATCAATGTATATATCAAAGTTCAATCACATGTAATCAACGTAAAATTGACATATACCTTAAAGTCTCAGCGAAAACAGTCAACGGAAGTGGAGTCCCAATAAACACCAACGACAGGTTGAGTGTAGACCGTAACCCTGAATCGTATCTCTTACTCGTCGAAGAAGAGTATCTTCAACATGAGACGTTGCAGCCGTGTAGGTCAGTACATTGAATGTACCGGCAAGATCACCATAGTAGAACAGAAGATAAAAACTATTCTGTATGCAGTAAGGCTTTGTGGCTCTGTGTCTGAGTTTTTGCATAAAAGCTGATTTTATTTCTTTTCCTATAACAAAGGAATATCAGGAATTTTCACTATAGAGTTACCTAACATGACATGGTTCCGCCAACCGATGTCTTGATGCCCACAAGTATCATAAGTTGCCCACAATTAATTATCAGTCCAGTGTTGAGAGTTCAGAGATATATCCAAGTCCAGAGGCTCAAATTTTTCCGTCACCGGGGACACGGCTAATCGATTAGGTTTAACTCTGCAGAGTGTTGTGTACTTTACCCACAAGATTCGTTCCCTCCTGGTAAGTCCTCGCACTGCCGGGTGTTTGAGAACAGGATGAACGAGACATGGTCTTTCAGAGTGTTTCCCTGACTTCTGTCAGTGCCCATCCATTCCTAACGTCGACTACATCTCGTAGGACTGCCCAGCCAGAGTCACAACAAAGATCAACCAAGCCAGAGCCCATAATGACTTGTGGCTACACAGGTAAGCTTCCGGGCATGATGTATTCATCCATCTCTTTGAGTCTGGGTGAAGCTTTCCGCAAGATGTCATGGCGCTTCTCCATGCATCCCGGCCATCCACTGGTTACTCCAGGGATGCCCAATCAACCATCCTTCACCCAGTAGTGTGTAATGAAAACTTGTTTCTCGAGTCTCGAAGTCTGGAGGTCTTGAAGATGCAAGAGTTGAAGATGCCTTCATGAAGTTGTCGTCTTGACGTAGAGTCCTCCTTCTCACACCACTCACGAACACTCATACCGGACCCCATCTAATTAGCATAGCATTAAAATAACCAACGTTCCCGGGGCTTTAGTAACAAGTGGTGGGTTCCTACCTCATGCAATCTACTTGACTACAAGAATTTTCAATAACACTACTGGAGGGATTTGTTGAAAGATATCACTACATGCAGTAAAACATAGGTATGAAATAGATGGTCAAAATGAACTTGCATGTACTGTTGATGAAGAATAGTATCGCTCTCAGAAATAACTTGATAGACTATTCATCACTCTCCGATGAAAATCTATATATTCAAACATTGTATTCATATAAGCAATCATACTAGTAATCAATTCTGACAATCAAAAAAGTAATCACAAAACCAAAAGCAACAAGGTTGTGATGAAGGAAATACTTAAGACAAAACTCAGAACAACAAAGCTTCATCAACACGACCAAGGGTTGGTTTTTTCTCTACAAATGATCCTATTTTCAAAGGTAACAAAACAAAAACAAATCAAATATAACAAAAGTATTTTAGTAAATATTTTACTTAGCAAAAGAATTACTTTTGAAAAACAACTAAGAATTAAGAAAGTAATACTCTAAACAACATAGGTTTTTTTTGCCTAATAAACTTAACAATAAGAAAAATAAATTCAATACTTAAAATAACAGAAAACAGAATATATAACACTAAGTTAACAGAAAGGTATATTTTATAAAACAATTTTATTAAAGGTATTTTCAAATAGCAAATCAATCTAGCAATGGGAATCAATTGCAAGTTATAATTGAACTAGAATTGATTCCATGCAATCAACTAATAAGATAATATTTGTTTGAAGGGCTACTATTATCTAATAGAAAACTTTATAAAATCTATCAACTAATATAAAACAAAATAAATTAAAACAATTTTAAAAAAAGAAATAGTAATAATCCTAAAAAGAACTAAAACAGATTCTTTTTTGTTAAAAAATACTAATTTAAATTATTCTAAAAATTCTCAAATTGTACCTACTATTAACTAAAGTCACTAGTGATAAGTAGCAAAAAGAATCAACTAAAAAATATATATTTTTACTCAAGATATTTAGAAAATGAGATTTTAATCAAATCTGTTTGAATTCAAACTTAAATTATACAAATATAGTCAAACTTTATATCTACAGAAACTAGATAATTTTTTTGACACAGTGCAAAAAGAATCAAATTAAAATAATTAAAAACGTAAGAGATATAAAGAAAACAAAAACAGAACTATTCTGTTTTAAAATAGAAAACAGAAAAAGAAAAAAAATCCTAACTAACGGACAGGGTACTACGTGGCAGTTTCTCATTGGCTACAGGGGTGCGCGCTATATGCAATGGAGCGAACGACCGGTAACTAAAAGAAAACGGTTCGGGGTATTAAAACTTCTAATCTGGATCGCTAGATCCAGATCCAATGGTTAAGGGAGGGGGTGCTCACAGAGGGAGGGTCACCGGCGATGGAGCTTCTCCGGCGAGGCCGAGGCGGCGAGGTTGACGGGGACGGTGCTGCGGTGGTCGAAGACGGCGTCTGAGGGGTCCTGTCGATGGTGGTGGACCTCCGGGGTCCATTGGTGGTGACGGCGAGACGAGGGAGCGTCGGAGTTGAGTGGCACGAGCTCTTAGAGCTTCGGGAGGTGGCCCGCTCCGACGAGGTCGTTGGCGTGGGTGCTCTGGTGGGTCTTGGCACGGGCGAATGGATGGGGAGGTGTGGGTGAGCGAGGCATAGAAGGTGGTGTTGAGTGTGGTGGCTCGGGAGGTCGGAGTGGAGCGGCAAGAGAGAAATGGCGTGGTAGCGGCCGGTGGCTCCGGTGAGCGATTGCGACGGCGAGAGGGCACGGGCGTTGGGGTTTCGGAGGGGAACGGGTAGAGGGGGGAGCTCCGATATTTGTAGGAGGCCTCGGTGTCGTGTGAAAGGAAGGAGAGGGAGATCCGGCGCGGTGGTCTCACCGGCGAGGAAAAGGGGAGGAGGGCGAGTGCGGATATCACGTGGTCGGTCGGTGGGTCCGGCGTGTCAAAGAGACGGAGGGAGATGGCGCGGTGTCGGTGGCCGATCCAAAGAAGATTCGGATCCAATCTGGATCCGGATCAGGCCCAATTAGGTAGGTGGGCCGCGGTGGGTTTCCTAATTAACGAAAAGTTTCCTTTTATAAAATAACAGAGAATGGAAACTATCTTTATGGCAATAAATACATTTCCAAAAACGAAGATTTATATACCAAAATGACCACGGGAATAAATGCTATTTGATGAACATTTTTCCACGGCCAAAATAAATGCTTTTAAAAAAATTATTTTCAGAAAATGCCTAATTTAATTTTAAATATTTTGCAATAAATTTTCAAATAACCCTCCGGGTTTTAGGGTTCAAATATTTCATAAAAATAACCCTGGTGTGGAGGGTCATGTTACTCCTCTCAAAACTTGTCAAGGGTATATTTGAATTCTTTCAAATTTAAAATGGAACCAAATATGAAATGAATTCCATAACAGAAAATTTCAAATGCTTTCAAATTCACTCTTCAAATCTTTTTATATTGAAGAAGTCATGTCCTCTTCTCTCACTGATTTGAAATGTAAGAATTTGAATTCCAAAAGCATATGGGAAAGTCCTCTCATTCAAAAGTTTTCAAAAAGTTTCAAATTTTTCGCTCAGTTTCAATCACTAAATCAAACAAACAATAATTCTAATATTTATTATAACATTCCAAAATTTGGGATGTTATAGTAGATCGGTGCCCTCTGCCGTCCTTTTGGTCACCGGAGGAGGGAACCCGACCCCCTCCGCCGTCCGTGACGTCATCGGCGGCTCAACGCCGGCGAGTCAACCGGCGTTGACCATGGAGGTTTGACCCTAGGTCTACTGGCAATTGGGCCCGACCCTTTTAATTAGAATTAGATTAAGAAAATTTAATGAACTAAATTAATTAAGTTAATGGCCCACAGACCAGTGGACCCTACCCTAAACTAATTAGTAATTAGTTAATTAATTAGCTCTGTTAGAGCCTGGGTCACTGACCAGTGGGCCCCTCTGGTCAGGTTTGACCTATCAACGTTCTGTTGACCAGCTGACATCATGATGATGTCAGGCTGATGCAGTAATGAATTTTTTGTATTAAAATAATTCCAGAAACTGTTTAAAACTTGGAAAATTCATAGAAATTAATCTATAACTCAGATTGAAATAATTTATATATGAAAATTTATCAGAAAAATCCAATGAATCCAATGGTGATGTTATCATGCATGTTAGAGAAATCTATGTAGATGAACATTGACATTTATTAATAGGTTAACTTATAAAATTTGAAATGGAGAATGATTTTGAACCTATATTCAAACTCACTTCAACTTGGACAATAGTTGCATTAGCTCATCCATACATGCTGCCATGTCATGATCATGCATCATATTGTTGCACTTGCGTGTATTGATTGCTATTTATCTGCATTATGGTAGGCCCTGCTTTTTAGCATATCTTCGAGTATTCCAACGAAGGAGAAAACATTCCCGCTACCCAGCAAGGCAAGCAACCCCTTTGATCATTCCGATAACATCCCACTCTCTCGCTCCTTCTCTTGTTTATTGCATTAGGACAAACGTTCACTAGTCTATGATACATGGTAGATGAACCTATTCTTTTGCATGACCTGTCATTGCCACTGTAAATAGCTAAGCATTGCAACCTAGCATACCTGGTAGATCCTTGTGCCATGATGTGGTTTGCTTACTTTTCCTTCTATGCTTGCTATGCTTAGGTTTGTGTCAGGTCTGATTCATCTGGGTGATGAACTGGAGTGAAACAATGTTGTTCTGATGTGATAAGCTTATGATGAACCCGATTTGATAAAGGTAGCGATGAGAGGCTATGTCGGAGTACATAGCGGGTTGTCTCATTGGGACCGTTCTTAGGAACTGAGTTCCGTGTTTGTGATCCAAGATTAGTTGCTACCACACACTAGGTTCCGGTAACTCGACCCCTCTTGACTTATAAATCTCTTAGTCCTTGGTCCAGGAGTTGTAAGTAGTTTCTGGTGATTATAGCATGCTAGAGGTCGTGCGTAGCGCTAACCCTAGGGGTGGGTTACAACGCGGTAGGTAGTGGCACGGTGTACCAAGGGTCACCCAAATGGTGGGCTTGGGAACCCTGCGCACATCATTTGGGGCCGTAGAGGAAACTTCGGTCGGACTTCCGTGCGGATTCTGTCTCAAATAGGCGATAGCCTAGACTAGAGGTCTTATGTGATTGACAGTCGTGGCCGACTCCCTCGCTGGGCTTCCGCTTGAAGGTTGCCGAGGTGAATGGTTTTATGAGCACACAGCAATAAGTGGCGAGAGCGTGTGTGAAGAAGTACACCCCTGCAAGGTATGAAACTATTCGAATAGCTGCGTCCTTGAATATCGACTACTTGGAGAGCTTATGCTGTTCATAGATAATCAAATGGATACTCATAAAAATAACAAGACAAGTGTGAGTACCATGGATGGCACTCTCGTAGGAGACGGAAGTGAACCCATGGTGGTGTATTGTTATGGAGTTAGTGGACTCGTGTGCGATATCTAAAATCTAAACAAAGAGTTAAAATTGTGTGGTGCAGGTTAGCCATGAGTCAAAGCTGGCATTGCTGCATAAACTCCACCACTCCCCTTGTTGATACATGAGCATGAATAGTCTAGGTCTGTCTTAAAGACTTGTTGAGTATGTTTGTACCCACGTTTGCTTAATAACTATTGCAGATGAGACTCAAGACCCATCAGGTGGGTTCTTTCTAGATATCGACGATGTTGAATAGCTGGTGTCCCAGCTACGACCTTATGCCCTGTGGCGGGCTATAGATAGTCAGGCCATGTGCCCTTTTACCCTTTCATCTGTCTGTACTCAGACAACTTTATGCTTCCACTTGGTTTATGTGAACTTGTTTGTATGACTTGAGTGTCGGGTCATGTGACCCCTACCTGTAAGAACATATTATGCAAGGCTTGTCTGAGCCTCTTAAACAAAAGTTGTGTTGTTGTATGGTTATGTTGTGATGCCATAGTTGTATCTATGCATATCGGGCATGTCGTGCGTACGTGTGACGTGCAACGGTATGTATGGGATCTGACACCTAGTTATGTGCCTTTAGTAGTAATCTTTACGGGAAACTGCCTCTTTGTGCTTCCACCGAGCTTTGGTAGCTTGCTACTGCTCTGGACACATTGATTGACCGACATGTATCCTTGTTTGCTGATGTGTCTGTCCCTTTGGGGAAATGTCTCACAGTGTAATGGAGTCCCTATAGCCTGCTATGAATCGCCTACGTGTAGTGATGACATTTATGTCCCATGGCGTAATGGGGTCCTTGTAGCTTGCTATGACTCATCTACACACGCTTGAGACTGACACCTGCATTGCTGGGTTACGTATGTCTGTTTCCGTACGGATGTGCCACTTGGGTTCTATGACTAGTCATGTCGGCTCGGGTTCACTGTTGTTTGATTGCTAGCGACAGGTTCACATACGTGAGCAGAAAGATGCAAACGGTCTCGGCTAAGGTAAGGGTTACAGCCGTGGAGCTTACCGTGCAAGAGGTCGCAAAGTGATGTGATATGTTATTGTCTGGATATATATGACTTAGGATCGGGGTCCCGACAATGTTGGTATCAGAGCCTGACAAACTGTAGGACTACCAAGCCAAACCGGACAAAGTTGAGTCGAGAAACACTATAAAAAAGTAGGGGAATTGATTGTGGAAGGGAACTTAAGGCTCTTTTTACTCCTCTTCCCAGGTTATTCTATTCTGAGTTAGTCTCATCTTTTCTACGGGGATAAGAACTAGGCTTCTCATCTATTGCTTAGGATGACGAGTTACTACCCATGGACTAATAGCTAGCTTGTTTGCAAGTGAATGTCGGTACTTGAGTATTGTTGGTGTGACAAACAGATGGAGAAGAGATTTGAGCCTAGATAGTTGAGTGGTTATGCTTTTCCAATCTTTTGAAGTTGTCTCAAAATCCTTTTTGACCAATTATAGCCGTTATGTTGTCCAATTTCTGCTGGAGTCTCTAATGTCTTTGCATGATTCTCTATTTCAGATGCCCCCTCGTCCTTCCCATCAGGTGGTCCATCTGACCATGTGCATCATGTATCGGGTCACACGGCCATGTTGGTTAGAGTTAGGATGGAGGCTGGTTACCGTTGGTACCTAGAGTACACAGTGGAGGAACAATATCGAGATTTCAACCAGAGACAGTATCTTTGTACTGTTAAGATATATCCTTCATATCCTGGAGCTACAGAGCCGCTTCACTGGACTTATGGATTAGGTGTCACCATAGACATAGCCATTCAGGAGGCCGCCTACACCATGCTGACTATCACGAGGTTTCACCATGGTCTGCTTCAGAACATAGAGTTCTTTTATGTTCCTACTTCTCTGGGAGGAGAGGCTAGCTATCTTAGCGCAGCCAACTATGATCATTCTCATGAGGACCCTAGGCTGCAGGTGACCGCTCAGATGTTGGAGAACAGAGATCGTGATGCACGTGCCCTTCGCCTGGAGCTTTATGCTACCTGTGCATGTCTTTGGACAGCCCTAACGCAATTAGCACCTGTCGTGCAGACAGGCAATGGAGATTTGGAGATGCTGAACCCATCGCAGACTCATCTGCCAGCACACGTAGACTGGCCTGATGTTGGAGGCATCACTCCTCTTCGAGGACCGCTGTTGCCGCCAACAAGGGGACCAAGGCCACATCTGTGTCTTTAGGATTACCAGGGATTGTTGGAAATATTCCCTAGAGGCAATAATAAATTAGTTATTATCATATTTCCTTATTCATGATAATCGTTTATTATCCATGCTATAATTGTATTGATCGGAGACTTAGATACATGTGTGGATACATAGACAACACCATGTCCCTAGTATGCCTCTAAATAGACTAGCTCGTTGATCAAAGATGGCTATGGTTCCCTAGTCATGGACATGAGATGTCATTTGGTAATGGGATCACATCATTAGGAGAATGATGTGATGGACAAGACCCAAACTACAAACGTAGCATATGATCGTGTCAGCTTATTGCTACTGTTTTCTACATGTCAAGTATCTGTTCCTATGACCACTAGATCATGCAACTCACTAACACCGGAGGAGTGCCTTGTGTGTATCAAATGTTGCAATGTAATTGGGTGACTATAAAGGTTCTCTATAGGTATCTCTGAGGGTGTCTGTTGAGTTGGCATGGAGCAAGACTGGGATTTGTTAATCCGTGTGACAGAGAGGTATCTCAGGGCCCACTCGGTAATACAACATCACAATAAGCCTTGCAAGCAATGTGACTAAGTGTTAGTCATGGGATCTTGTATTATGCAAGGAGTAAAGAGACTTGCCGGTAACGAGGTTGAACTAGGTATGGAGATACCGATGATCGAATCTCGGGCAAGTAACATACCGAAGAACAAAGGGAACATCATACGGGATTAACTGAATCCTTGAGATAGAGGTTTGACCGATAAATATCTTCATAGAATATGTAGGAACCAATATGGACATCCAGGTCCCGCTATTGGTTATTGACCATAGAGGTGTCTCGGTCATGTCTACATACTTCTCGAACCCGCACGGTCTGCACACTTAAGGTTTGGTGACGTTTCGGTAGTATAGAGTTATGTATGGTGGTGACCGAAGGTTGTTCGGAGTCCAGATGAGATCCTATACGTCACGACAAGCTCCGAAATGGTCCGGAGGTAAAGATTCATATATAGGAAGTCCTGTTTTGGTCGCCGGAAAAGTTTCGAGCTCATCGGTAGTGTATCAGGAGTGCCGACAGTGTATCGAGAGACCACCGGGAGGGGTATTTCAACCCAAGAGGCTTCATGGGTTGTGGGAGAGTGGATACCAGCCCTTTGTGGGCTGGTGGAAGTCCCCACAAGGACCATGCGGCAAGGGACAAAAAAGCCCAAAGGGAAAAGTGGAAAAAAGGCAAAAGGGGAGGAATCCTAGTCCTACTAGGATTGGAAGACGAGTCCTACTCTCCTCCCCACATCGGCCGACCCAAAGGAGGCTTGGCCCTTGCGCCAAGGCCTCTCCTCCCTCCCTCTTATATATACTAGAGGTTTTAGGGTTTTTGCACTAGATTTTCAGCCACGTGCTACCCGTTCCTCTAGTGCATAGTTTCTCCTCTAGATCGGATTTCTGCAGTGCTTAGGCGAAGCCCTGCCGGAATAGCTCCACCACCATCACCGGAGCACTGTCACGCTGCTGGAGAAATCTTCCACATCTCCGCTCCCTCTTGCTGGATCAAGAAGGAGGATATCATCATCGAGCTGTACGTGTGTTGAACGCGGAGGTGTCATCCGTTCGGCGCTAGATTGGAAGGACCGTGATCAAGATCGCGAGACGGATCGTGATCAAGATCGCGAGACGGATCGTGATCAAGATCGCGAGATGGATCATGATGAGATCGTGGGACGGATCATGATGAGATCGCGGGACAGATCATGATGACTTCGCAGGACGGATCATGATTGGATCGCGGGATGGATCATGATGAGATTGCGGGACGCTTGGTGATTTGGATCGCGAAGACGTTCGACTACACCAACCGCGTTTCTTAACGCTTCCTGCTTAGCGATCTACAAGGGTATGTAGATCCACTCTCCCTCTCGTAGATGCTCATCACCCTGGATCGTCTTGCGTGTGTGTAGGAAATTTTTTGTTTCCCATGCAACGTTCCCCAACAGTGGTATCAGAGCTAGGTCTATGTGTAGATGAGATCTTGAGTAGAACACAAAGAGTTTGTTGACGTTGATGCTTAGATTTCTTCCTCCCTTGGTCGTGTTTTGGTTCAGCGGTATTGTGAGATGAAGCGGCCCGGACCAACTTTACTCATACACTTACGAGAGGCCGGTTCCCTCAACCGCAACTTGTTGCATAGATGGCTTGCGGGTGCCAGTTTCTCTCACTTTAGTTGGATCGGATTCGACAAAGGTGGTCCTTGAGAAGGTTGAAAAGCAACTAGTGTATCACTATTGTTGGTTTTGCGTAGATGAGAATTGTTCTTGCTAGATACCCGTAGCAGCCACATAAAACATGCAACAACTATTAGAGGACGTCTAACTTGTTTTTGCAGGGTATGTTGTGAAGTGATATGGCCAATTACATGATGTGATATATGTGATGTATGAGATGATCATGTGATGTATAGATTATCATGACTTGCTTGTCGATGAGTATGGCAACCGGCAGGAGCCATAGGGTTGTCTTTAATTATTGTATGACCTGCGTGTCAATCATTAAGCGCTATGTAATGCTTTACTTTGACGCTAAACGGTAGCAATAGTGGTAGACGCATGTTGGGCGCGACAACCTCGATGGCGACATGTTGATGCACATCAAAATGATGGAGATCATGGTGTCGTACTGGTGACGATGGAGATCATGCCGGTGCTTTCAACATGGAGATCAAAAGCACAAGTTCATGGCCATATCATGTCACTTATGATTTGCATGTGATGTTAATACTTTTATGCACCTTGTTTTGCCTAGGATGACGATAGCATTATAAGGTGATCCCTCACTTAATTTCAAGTTAAATTGTGTTCTCCCCGAGTGTGCACCGTTGCGAAAGTTCGTCATGTCGAGACACCACGTGATAATTGGGTGTGATAAACTCTACGTTATCATACAACGGTTGGGAGGAGTACCTCGCGGACGCGGTCGACACGGGCGAAACTCTGGACTAACTTAGGTTGATGCAGTGGTCGGCGTTGAGGACGGCGGCGAGATCCGGTCGGCGCGGCGGAGCTCTGGAAGCACAAGTGTCAGGAGGAGGAAGAAGACAAATGATAGTGGAGGAAAAGAAAACAGACCCCCTCGTGTCCCTATTTAAGAGATGGGACAGCAAATCGTGCACGCGGGAATCAAGGAGGCGAAATGAATATTGATCGAAGGGGACTCCTCAATTTTCGGGATGACCATTTAATGATAAGATCTATGGCGAACGTCATGGAATCTTTTCGACATATCCATAGGTGACGTCATGACGGGTTATGAATTCTCTTCTTTCAGGTGACAAGGTCATGAGACTCGCCGCCGAATGAAGTGGGAGATTGACATGGACATGCTCAAATCAATCTGGGGCCTAGTGTTGGGGTAATAACCCTGTGGTAAGACCCGCCCAGGAGGGGCAGGGTCATACCTGGCGGATCACTATCAAGTGGGCCAGAATAGCAAGGCTAGGTTGCGTGGCAGCTTGCCAGATGGGCTAAGACGGGGTCCTAGAGATAGAAGATAGTGTAAGACCCGGGAGGGTAAGCTGTCCAAAGACGGCTTGCCAAAGTAGGCAAGGCGGCTTAGAGACAGGAACAGACACATTGTTAGAGTTGGTTTGGGACTCGCATAACCCGGGGCCTTGACCTCGTATATAAAGGCAAGACCCGGGGATGGCTTAGATAGAACCCAATCAATCGAGAGCTAGGTCCAGCCAATACGCTCCCTTATAACCGATACTCGAATCAATATACAGATAGCATGACGTAGGCTTTTACCTCTTCCCAAGGGGTCGAACCTGGGTAAACCCGTGTCTTTTGTCCCGATCAACCCCTTTGAGTCCACCGCCTTAGCGATGACCTCGAACCTAAGTCTTCGGACATCTCCTCTGATAAAACCACGACAGGTTAGCTATACGATCTCGAGGTAGATCAACTCTGTAACCCCCCATATCATCAGTACAACCAATCAAGACGTAGGGTATTACCTCCATACGAGGGACCAAACCTGGGTAAATCTGTGTCCCCTTTGTCTCCTGTTACCGTTGATTCTAGTCTCATAGTTCGGGACCCCCTACCCGAGATCTGCCGGTTTTGACACCGACAAGGGGGTCAAACTTGGCTTTTACCAATCAGCCAAAAGGTGTTTGATGGAGTTTGAGGCAAGCACATGGAGTTTGCTTGACATGATGTTTAACAGTATGGAAATGTACGTAAAATTTGGTAGGATCACCAATTTTGAGGAGATTTGAAGAAAGTTGATAGTACAAACTTGGAAAACCCTATAATTCTACAAAATCAGATTTCTGTAGATCCACGCATGCAATCATGTGCTCCCAAATCCACAACTTGTTGTGCTATCATTATTTGGGGTTTACAACATGCCCACAAAGTTTGGGGTCAATAGGACAAACTTCACAATGTAAAGTTGTTCAAATTTGAATTTGGACACGGAGGGTTGTGGAATATTTTGATGAAGCAAATCAATTGGGATTGGGATGAAACTTTTCAAGACCATCACATATAACATGTGTGACTTGCTGGAATTTTCATGGAATTTATTGAGAATATTTCTTATAGAAATATTTCAAAAGCTTGATTTAAGCAGAAAGGGTTTTGAGGGGTTTTGCCCACACTTGACATCCACTCATTGACTATTGTTTATTGTAACGATCCTCTTGGCACAATCCAAGTAGCCTTGGTTCTTGGTTAGCCAATTCATGCCAAGGATGACGACCAAGCCTGGTGAATCCAGAACTATGAGGTCTGATAGGAAATCTACCCGTTGATGATAATCTCAACTCCCTTATATCCTATCTTGGACTTCATAACTGAACCCGGAGTTTGTTCAACAGATGACTACCCATGGGTGTATGCTTCATGCCACTCTCTAGTCCAAACTTTTGAGTGACAAAAGAATGAGAAGCTCCACAATCAAACAATACCGTTGCTTGGGTTGAGTTGACGAAGAACGTACCCAGTATGCCGTCCGTGTCTTCCTAGGCTTCCTCTGCAGGGACGTGATTCACACGACCCTTGCCATTGTTGGGCTGGTTGTGGGGAGTTGGGTTCCTTGGCAGTGCTCCACGGCCTTGACCTTGGTTCGGCACATTGAGGTGCAGTGCATCTGGCTTCTTATTAGGGCACTGCTTAGAGATGTGTCCAGGCTGACCACACCCAAAACAAGTGACTTGACCATAGTTGTTGTTGTTGCTCTTGCCGTCGTTGTTGTTATTGGGGTTGTTGTAAGCTGACCTGGGATTGGCGTATTGTTGAGGCTGGTAGATCTAATGAGGTGCAGGAGGTCTAGCCTGCTATGGCTCATAGGTCAGCTTGGCTGGGGCTGGCTGCCAGGGGTGAGGCTTCTGGCTGCTGGAACTACCCTTGTTGGTCATCTTGCGCATGTGTGTATTGTGTATGGCATGACGCTTCTCTTCCAGCATGAGGGCCTTGTTCACTAGGTCGAAGAAGGTCCGGTAGTTGCAGACGATGAGCTGGTACTGCAGGGTCTGGTAAAGTCCTTCCATGAAGCGTTCCATCTTAGCAGCCTCCGTGTTGACACCCCCAAGTGCATACCTTGATAGCAGGTTGAACTTCTACATGTACTCCTTGACAGAGCCACTTCCTTGCTTCAGCGCTCGAAATCTCTCTTCTTGATAGCCATGATCCCAAAAGGAATGTGGACGGCACGGAATCCTTCCTTGAAGTTGTCCTAGGTGATCACACGATTGCCTTGCATGACCTTGAATCCATCCCACCAAGCTCTGGTGGTACCTTAAAGGTAGTGAGATGCATACAGTACCTTCTCATGATCCTCATTGCAATTGACCAGTGCAAGGAGGTCCTCAATGTTGCGGATCCAGCCATCACCATCCAAGGGTTCAGCAGTCTCGATCAAGGTTGGGAGCGAATTCCTCATGAACTCAGACAAAGTGGAGCGCCCATTGCCGTTCCTGACTTGCTGATGATTGTTCACAAGGACTCGAGCCATATGCTGAATAGCAGAAGTGTTGGCTTGTCGTTCCTCCCAGAGAACTTGGAGAAACTGAGCTATGGTCATGTTCTCCGGTGGAGGTGGTGGCGGGGGAATGTCGCCTTGTGGCTGCTCCTGATGTCCTTCAGCCTGAGCTCTCCCACCAGTTCCGTGTTACTTGTTGGAGTTGCTGGCTTCAGGGTTGGTGAAGGAGCTATTGCGGGTTGCAGTCACCATCCTGTTTGGAGCAGCCAAGTCAAACAACTGGATGGACAAGACAAAAGCAATAACTGAGAAAGCGCACGTGAGGGGGTTGGTATAGTGTAAGTGTGGTAAAACAAAGGTCGAAAGACCAACACATATATTCAGATAAGATAGATGATGGAGTCGCTTACATATTTCCTAATGCAAAAGTGCAACTTGCATCGGAACACAAACAACAAGCACACATGGTTCCATATGAACCATTTCATAGACTCGACTTCGCATGAGGGGTACATGACTGATCGTACCCTAGGGGTTCTCGGACTCAGGTGGTGCAGTGCTCTGCTTCCTTCCCAAGAGGAAGAAAGACTTGGTTGCCTGCTGGGACTCCTTCTGGCATGATGCCCGTGTTTTCCATGCTCGAAACATGCGACGAAAATCCAGAGGTTGCTACTCGTCCTGGGTTCAATATGTCAGTGGTTTGGTGGAATAGCTCTCGAATGTGGTGAAGTTCTTGGCAAAGCTTCACGGATTTCTTAATCAGGTTGTGAACCAGACTATTGGTGGAGAGGCTGAAGTAGGTCTAGAATCTGAGGGGCATGACATCCTCCTTGGATGGAACTAGTGTCTGACTTTTGCCGATGTCGTCCTTTCTGATGGGTAGGTAACGAGTAGCAGGCTCATCGGCCATCTCTATAATGATGCTTCGAAGGTGGACAAGTGCATTGAGTGCAGCAGTCTCGACTACGAGTGCAAGGATCTCCATCTGTGGTCCTTCAAAGAACCAACTAGTCGGGGAGTCGTTTGCCTTCACGAACACTTCAACATTATACTCCTTTGCGATGGCATCGCCCCAGTGCTCGTGGTAGAGGAAAACAGGTGGTTCACGGAACTGGCACTTCTCCGGGCTATCCCATGGAGTAAGGGAAAGCTAGATGCTAGGAGGGCTTTGTGTATGAGGTCCATCTACAAGGTTTGAATGGAGGAGAGTCACCAAGAGTTTGAAATAGAAGACAAGATAGGTATAGAATTTGCTGCACCTAGCAAATAGGCTCAATTTTGAAAAGGTTTTTATCCTAACTAACACCCCATGCTAACTAGGGCTTCCTATAGTCAGGATGGCTCTGATACCAGCTCTATGGGGACCCCGACTCATAACTCATGATCACCGAATGCACAAGCACAGTGATCCCAGAGATCAATGATCACTGAACACAAATAAACTGGAATACAAGAGTCTTACATCCTTACATACCGTCTTACACAAATAAATGCCATCTTGTCCAAGTATTACATAGATAGGGCTGCAAGGGCCAAACACTTAAACATAATAAGCAACGGAAATCTTGATGGAAAGCGTGAACCCATGACATCTGCCTTAAACCTACATGCATTCTGACTGGGAAGCGTCCTAGTTCGCATATTCGTCACCAACGTATTCTTCATCGTATTCTTGTTCTTCCATGCCTGGCCAATTAAATAACCAGTGGAAAGCCAATGTGTACTTTGAATGTACTCACAATCAACCCAAGTTGTGGAACAAGGTATAGCAAATGCATGATATAGCACTAAGTAGGTAAGTTTTGCAGAAAGATAATTTTAAGTGCAATGATATGATCAAATAACTTGAGTAAGCATGCATCAACTATTGACGGTAGTCATGTGAACAAGTCTTAGTTATCATCATAAGCAAGGCGTTGAACATTTCATGTTCAGTCATCACGTGAGGTCATCACACTCAACTCAAGTATCACCTTTGTCATCATCACACACACACACACACCAAGTTTAGTAAACATTGGACGTAGAACAAGAGCGGTCATCCAACTGTCCTTAACCGTGGACACAGGTATTTGAATAGTTCTACATTCTGCACAAGTTGTACACTTTACCCACAAGACTCGGGGAACTTCCATGTCATCCACGACTCACGGTTTATTACATACCCGAGGTAAGCACCCGAACAATGCCTTTCCCATAGCGATACTAAACAAAGAGTCCAATCATTGGTGCCATCCCTCATCATATACATCACTTGTATCATCCATGAGGGCACGCAACGGTGTGCTCGGTGCTTGTAAAGACAACGCATGGTCGCGCTACCAGGCATGACCCCATATCGAGAGTGACCTCATCACTCCCGCCACTAGTAATGTGGTATCTATGCCAGTACCCACTAAGGGAATCAACAAAGTCTTGTCCCATAAGGGGTATCATGGTCGTACATGTAAGGTTGGAATAACGATCGCATCTTACACCAATCCGTTTTAGAAAAACTACACACACGCACTTGCTCTGGTACACCACTTCTTTGTCAAGTGGCTACCTAGCTCATCATCATCTCCCTCGGGCATTAGTGGCACCCGATGGGGTTTTTGAAATTTCTTGGAAATCACTTTTGTTTTTATCACCATGCATATTCCCGTCACACTTGTCTAGCATCTACTAAGCATCATATCTACTCCCACTCGCACAACCCTCATAAGGAGGGAGGGTCATGCACGATGCAAGTATCAACAAGAAAGTATCAGATGCATCCCTCTGAAGGGGGGACACCGCATCAATATGATCATCATCAAGAAATAATGTGCTATATGCCATCCAATAAAAGGGATTCATCGTCATGGTGAAAGGGCTGCTTGCCTGGCTCAACAAAGTCTTCGGAGTCTTTGAAATCTTTAGGTCCAACTTCCTTGTCAACAGCGCAATCTATCGTCGTGATAAATAACGATAATAATAAGCATCACACAAAAACATAGCACAAATTCTACTTCTAAAATTCTACCCTACTCTGATAAATACTACAAACTATTCTAAGAGTATTTCTCTAGGGTTTTAAAGTTAAGGAGATTTTTGCCATCCCAAGGAGGTGGAATCAGTCGCCAGGGTGGTTGGAGTTGCCGGCGACGGAGGAGCACGGCGGTGGCGCTACGGGAGGATGATAACCCACAAGTATAGGGGATCAATTGTAGCCTCTTTCGATAAGTAAGAGTGTCGAACCCATTGAGGAGCTAAAGGTAGAACAAATATTCCCTCAAGTTCTACCGACCATCGATACAACTCTATGCATGCTTAACGTTCGCTTTACCTAGAACAAGTATGAAACAAGAAGTACTTTGTAGGTGTAACGGGATAGGTCTGCAAGATAATAAAGAGTGTTGAGTATATGAGAAAATTACTACAGTATTTAATCCGAATAAGTAGAAAATAAATTATGACAACAAGAGCATAGATTAAACTAATCATGCAGACTAGCGTCGTAAACGAGTAGATCGAATCTACGGCACAAACTAGACACATAAATTCTAGCATGATCTAAAAGAGACAGGACAAGACTGCATACGGTGCAATGGGAGTAGAACCGCCATCGCTGATGTTGTCACCCATGTCATTGAGGAAGAGGTTACCGAGATCGGGGAAGAAGTCGTCGTCGAGGAAGTAGTCGCAACCAGCAGTCGCGCGAGTGCGCTCCCCAAAAACCTGATCGCGCCTCTCCCATAGGATAACGAGAGGCGGGGTTCTGGAGGCCTTCTATCCCTTCTCGCGGTGCACACCAGAAGGAGGGATGTAGAAGACTTGTATGATCATGCAATGATCTGGAACGGTGCGAAACATATGTTGCGACGGCGGCTAGGGTTGGCAGGAACCTCGCGTATATATATGCATGGCAGGGTGGAGAGACGTGGAATAAACCCACGTTCGAGTCGGTTACAGCCCATTATCCAACATCTCATCTCGTGGTGTGTCTGCTAAAGACTCTTCATTACTGACCGACAAAAATAAGCGCATAGGTATGAGCTCGGCTCGGCTCTATCCTGCAACCCACGACACGTCGTGGCGAGGTGTGGTGGGGCATGGCGAGCGAGGAGGAGGAGTGCACGGGGGCTTCTTCTCTTCTCACTCTCTTACAAGTGCTAGAAGATCTCACCTTATAAAGAGGTGGTTCTCTCCCTCCACTAGCATGGTGGGACTAAACTTTAGTCCCACCCACACCACACCAACAGCCAACACACATGGGCCATGAGAATTTCAGATTTTTGGATGGGCTTTGGGCCAAAGGCCTCTCAGCAAAAATCCAACAATCCCCCAAAAGTCTCATTCGCACATCTCATCATTTCTTAGTTCAAAACATTATTTATATACCGGTTCTTGATGGAGACTGTTAAGTTCAACTTCCATTTAGAAATTCGTGCTACACTAGATCACAACTTGAATAGTGGACTATGCCTTGAATAACAAGTTTTCTGCGAGTCTAGTTTCACACAAATCCTTGGCCGATACTGGGGTGCCACAAGGCTTCCCTGCGGGTGGAGCATATACGTCATACTCCAAGGCCATTCATGAATTTATTGGAGAACACCCAATTCTCACAGACTGTGACGTTTACAGTCAAAGTCATATAGGTGTGTTCCTCAGGAGATGTTCTGTAGGACAACATCTCTGCTTAACCAAATAAGTCACTTGGAACACATTAAGATAGGTATCAACCTTCCATGCATATTATGAGAGTATTGCATCTTCACGAAGTGGGATAGAAAATATAGGGATACTCTCCTTCTAGCTGTCCAACAGCTTGTCTCCCACTTCTACTTCACGGGATCTCCAATCACGTAGAGTGGGTTACCACTATGGACAACTCATATGGTGGGTCTCAAACCCATCTCGATCGATGCATTTTCTATTACATTACGAGATAAACCCTTTGTGAAGGGATCTGTCATGTTTTTAGACGTTTGGATATAATCCAACGCAATAACTCCGGAGTTCTTCATTTTTCTGAGAGATTTCAACCTCCTCTTCACATGCCTTGAGGACTTCATATTATCCGTAGAATTTTTTATCTTTATTATCACAATTTGATTATCACAGTTCATCTGGCTGGCGGGTATTGGTTTTTCAACCATAGGCAAGTCCATCAAGAGCTGACGAAGCCAGTCTGCTCCAACAGTGGTTGTGTCTAATGATGTATGTTCTGCTTCCATAGTTGACCTCGTTAAGATGGTCTGCTTGCAAGACTTCCAGGAAACAACACCACCACAAAGTGTAAAATCATAACCACTTGTGGCTTTAATCTCATCAGCATCAGATATCCAGTTTGAGTCACTATAGCCCTCCAGTACCCTTGGGTACCTGGTGTAGTGAATCCCATAGCTTGTAGTGCCTTTCAAATAGCGCATAACTCTCTCAACCGCATGCCAATGATCATCTCCCGGGTTTGATACAAACTGACTTAGTTTGCTCATAGCAAACAAGATGTCAGGCCTCGTGGCACTCGCCAAGTACATAAGCGAGCCTATTATCTGATAATACCTCAGTTGATCTCTAGCAAGTCGTCAATTCTTTCAAAGAAACACACTAGCATCATATGGTGTTAGAGAAGGCTTGCAGTCGCTATACCCAAAACAACTAGAGACCTTTTCCACATAGTGAGATTGGGGCAGTGTAATCCTACCATTCTCATCTCTCAGCAGCTTGATGTTCAGTATAACATCAGCTACTCCAAGATCTTTCATCTCAAAACAGCGAGATAAGAAATCCTTAACCTCCTTGATTAGATCAAGGTTGGTTCCAAAGATCAGTATGTCATCGACATACAGACAGTGAATAACTCCTTCGCCCCCACCATGGCGATGGTAAACACACTTGTCAGCTTCGTTTACAATGAAGCATGCAGTAGTTAATGTTCTTTCGAACTTCACATGCCACTGCTTAGGAGCTTGCTTAAGGCCATATAAAGACTTCAATAACTTGCACACTTTCCCTTCCTGACCAGGTACTATAAAACCATTAGGCTGATCCATGTAAATTTCCTCATCCAAGTCTCCATTGAGGAAAGCCGTCTTAACGTCCATTTGATGAACAAGAAGACCATGCGAGGCAGCCAGTGATAGTAGCACCCGAGTAGTGGTCAGTCTAGCCACAGGTTAGTAAGTATCAAAGAAGTCTTCACCTTCTTTCAATGTATAACCCTTGGCCACAAGCCATGCCTTGTACTTTTCAATTGTACCATCAGGTCTAAGCTTTTTCTTGAACACCCACTTACATCCCATGGTTTACACCCATAAGGACAATCGGTGACTTCCCACGTTCCATTAGCTAAGATGGAATCCATCTCGCTACGGACAGCTTCCTTCCAGTAGTCAACATCAGAAGATGCATAGTCTTTTCAAAGAGTCCTGGGTTTGTCATCTGATGTCTACTACATAACCTTCTTCTTGTAGACTCGTGTTGGGACTCCAAGCGCAGAGTTTTGTAGGACAATGGCAATTTTCCCTCAAGTGGATGACCTAAGGTTTATCAATCTGCGGGAGGTGTAGGATGAAGATGGTCTCTCTCAAACAACCTGGAAATCAAATAGCAAAGAGTCTCTTGTGTCCCCAACACACCCAATACAATGGTAAATTGTATAGGTGCACTAGTTCACCGAAGAGATGGTGATACAAGTGCAATATGGATGGTAGATATAGTTTTTTGTAATCTGAAAATATAAAAAAAGCAAGTAACAAATAGTAAACGGCAAGCAAAACGTTGTATAAATGCTTGGAAACAAGACCTAGGGTCCATACTTTCACTAGTGCAATTTCTCTCAACAATATTGACATAGTTGAATCATATGTAAATACCTCTCGTGTGACAAAGAGTTCACTCCAAAGTCACAAATAGCAAAGAACCAGCGAATAAATTATTGTAGGGTACGAAACCAGCTCAAAGTTATCTTTTCTGATCAATCTTATGTGATGTCCCTGTAAGTGTCACAAACAGCCATAGAGTTTGTACTAAAATAACACCTTAAGATAGACATCAAGCAAAACCCTAATGTCACCTAGATACTCCATTGTCACCACAAGTACCCATGGGCTTGATTATACGATATGCATCACATAATTTCAGATTCATCATGTTCAATCCAACACAAAGAACTTCATGGAGTGCCCCAAAGTTTCTGCGAGAAAGTCAAGACAAAGATGTGTGCCAACCCCTATGCATAGATTCCCAAGGTCACGGAACCCGCAAGTTGATCAACAAAACATACATCAAGTGGATCAATAGAACATCCCATTGTCACCACAGATATCCTATCACAAGAGATACATCAAGTGTTCTCAAATTCTTAAAGACTCAATCCGATAAGTAAACTTCAAAGGGAAAACTCAATTCATAACAACTAGATAGAGAGGGGAAACACTCCATATGATTCAATCTATATCAAGAAAGATCGCGGTACATCAAGATCGTGCCATCTCAAGAAAACGAGAGAGAGAAAGAGAGAGAGAGATCAAACACATAGCTACTGGTACATACCCTTAGCCCTGAGGGTGAACTAATCCCTCCTTGTCATGGAGACCTCCAAGATGATGAAGATGGCCTTCAGTGGTGGTTTACCCTCCGGCAGGGTGCCGAAACGGGTTCCCGATTTGTTTTTGTGGCTCTGGAGGTTTGCGGCGGTGGAACTCCCGATCTAGGTTCTGGGTTGGGGTTTTTGGTATTTATAGGAAATTATGGTGGTGTAAATAAGTCCGGATGGGCCACGAGGGAGTCACAAGCCTGTAGGGCACGCCCAGGGGGGTGGCCATTCCCCTGAGGCTTGTGACTCCCTTGTGGGACTTCTGGCCCAACTCCTATGCTCTGTGGGTCTCTTCTGGTCCAAAAAAATCACCGTACAATTTTATTCCGTTTAGACTCTGTTTGATATTCCTTTTGTGTAAAACTAAAAAACAAGGAAAAAACAGGAACTAGCATTGGGCTCTAGGTTAATAGGTTAGTCCCAAAAAATAATATAAAGTTGTAGTAAAATGGTTGTAAAACATCCAAGAATGATAATATAATAGCATGGAACAAGCAAAAATTATAGATACGTTGGAGACATATCAGCATCCCCAAGCCTAATTCCTGCTCGTCCTCGAGTAGGTAAATGATAAAAACATAATTTTTGATGTGGAATGCTGCCTAACATATTTATCCATTTAATAGTCTTTATTGTGGCATGAATATTCAGATCCGTAAGATTCAAAACAATAGTCTAATATTGACATAAAACAGTAATACTTCGAGCACACCAACAAGGTAGTTGTGTCCTTTCGAAATAACATGGCCTTAGAAAGGTATCCCTACAAAATCATATGGTCTGGCTATGATCCATCTTCCCAACACAAAGTATCTAAATCGTGCACAACCCCGATGAACAAGTCAAGCAATTGTTTCACACTTTTGGTGTTCTCAAACCTTTTCAACTCTCATGCAATACATGAGCATGAGCCATGGATATAGCATTATAGGTGGAATAGAATATGGAGGAGGTGCAAGGAGAAAAAGGAGAAGATAGTCTCACATCAACTAGGCGTATCAACGGGCTATGGAGATGCCCATCAGTAGATATCAATGTGAGTGAGTAGGGATTGCCATGCAACAAATGCACTTAGATCTATAAGTGTATGAAAGCTCAAAAATAAAACTAAGTGATCGTGCAAAATGAATATCCACTAGTTATATGGAAGTGACAAAATAGGACACTCTCTATCATGAAGATCATGGTGCTACTTTGAAGCACAAGTGTGGAAAATGGTAGTAGCAACTGTCCCTTCTCTCTTTCTCTCTTTTTTCATTTTTTTCTTTTTTTCTTCTTCTTTCTATTTTTGGTGGGCTTCTTTTTCCTCTTTTATTTTTTTGTTTGGGCTTCGCTGGCCTCTTTTATTTTTTGTAAAGTCCGGATGCTCATCCTAACTTGTGAGGGAGTCATGGCTTCCATCATCCTTTTCTCTCATGGGACAATGCTCTATTAATGAAAAATCATAACACTTTTATTAACTTATAACTCAAAGAAAAGGAAATTACAACTCGATTCCTATGACAAAATATGACTCTATATGCAATATGAAGTGATGATGCAAATCATGAAAAACTACATGGTGGAAGTTGCATGGCAATATATCTCGGAATGGCTATGGAAATGCCATAATAGGTAGGTATGGTGGCTGTTTTGAGGAATATATGGTGGCTGTTTTGAGGAATATATGGTGGCTGTTTTGAGGAAGGAAGGTTTGGTGTACCGACAAAAGTTGCGCGGTACTAGAGAGGCTAGCAAAGATGGAAGGGTGAGAGTACGTATAATCCATGGACTCAACATTAGTCATAAAGAACTCACATACGTATTGCAAAAGTCTATTAGTTATCAAACAAAGCATTAGACGCATGCTCCTAGGGCAGAGGTTGGTAGGAGTTAACCATCGTGCACTCTCGACCCTCACTCAAAGGTCGACAATCATTAAACAAATCATGCTCCGACTTCGTTACATAACGGTTCACCATACGTGCATGCTACGGGAATCACAAGCTTTAACACAAGTATCTTTTCCAATTCACAACTACTCACTAGCATGACTGTCATATTACCATCTCTATTATCTCAAAACTATATGCAAGGAATCAAACTTCTCATAGTTTTTAATGCACTTAATATGAAAGTTTTTATTATATCCCTCTTGGATGCCCATTATATTAGGACTAAATTCGTAACCTAAACAAATTACCATGCTGTTTTAATAAACTCTCAAAATAATATGAGTGAGGAACGAGATTTCAATAATTTCTATAAAATATAACACCACCATGCTCTATAAAGATATAAGTGAAGCACTAGAGCGAATGACAAGCTACTCTCAAAGGATATGAGTAGTCAAAGAATTAAGGAGCTATGTGAGGACTCTCTCTCTCAGTCAATAAATATTTTTAGATATTAAGTACTTTATTCAAACAGCAAGCAAAAGAAAAATAGAACTCCAAGAATAGCACGCATCATGTGAACGAATAAAAATTTAGGCTCAACATAGGCTAACCGATAATTGTTGAAGAAGAGAGGTGGGATGCGTATTATCCCCATGCTTAGATGCTTGAGACTTCTTGAAATATTTACTTGGGGTGCCTTGGGCATCCCCAAGCTTGTTCTTTTGTATCTCGTTCAATCCTCTCATATCCCGGTTTCACCTATTCTCAAAATTTTCATCCACACAAAACTCAAAAGGAACTCATGAGATAGGTTAGTACTCATATTAATAAATGAACTCTTTATGTACTGCAAAGACAAGTTGCATAATAATTTTCAAACATTATTTACTGCATACTATCATTTCCACAATTTATATCTACCAATATAGGCTATGGAAACTATAGGATGAGTAGATAACAAAACTATGACAGCAATCTACCCAAACAGAACAGTCTGTAGCAACTTATGAAAACAATCTACTTCTCTAACTCAAACAATTATGAAAATTTAGAACATGCTATAAACTTATATGACCATACTGTGTAAAAATTTTAGAAACTTTTCACGTTCCAGTAAAATATGAAAATGCAAACACTACAGCCAAAGTTTTTGTTTTTACCCAGCACATATCAAAACATGCAATGCAAGCATCATAAGGCAATTCTTGGAACTTTTTATTGAAAAACAAGATGATAAATAACACCTAACATAGAACAACAAAATAAAATGACGCTCCAATTAAAACACATATTATGTGACGAATAAAAATATAGCTCTAAGTAAGATATACCGATAGTGTGGAAGACGAAAGAGGGGATGCCTTCCGGTGCATCCCCAAGCTTAGACGCTTGGGTCTTCCTTTAATATTACCTTGGGGTGCCTTGGGCATCCCCAAGCTTAGGTTCTTGTCACTCATTATTCTTCTCATACCGGTGTCTCACCCAAAACTTGAAAACTTCAATCACACAAAACTTAACGGAACTTCGTGAGAAGGGTTAGTGTAGTAAAGATAAATCATTCACTTAGGTACTGTCAAGACAAGATTCATAATTGTTCCCAGAAGATACCTACTGTATTACATCATTCCCACGATTTATATTACTCAGTATAAGCTATAGGAACACTTGAAACAAGCAAACTATGCATGCAAAACAGAATTTGTCAAAAACAGAATAGTCTGTAAAGATCCGAATGATCACCAAACTTCGCTGACTCTAAAAATTCTGAACAATTAGAACAACTCAAGGAATTTGTATATAAAGTTTGTGTAAAAGTTTTAGAATTTTTTGATGCTCCAGTAAAATCAGATAATTCATATACTGGACGCAAAACTTTCTGTTTTGCACAGAATCAAACAAGCAAGTGTCCACATTATCCCAAAGGCTTTACTTGGCACTTTATTGAAATAAAGGACATAAAACATGATTACTATAGTATCTTAATCATGTTAGCACATGAAAATAGAAGGTAAAAGTGTTTGGTTGTCTCCCAACAAGCGCTTTTCTTTCATGCCTGCTTGGGTTGAAATCATCATGCCTTCGGTGTTGGGCAGTTATTTGCCATGTGACAGGCCTTTGCCGTCTACTGGCTCATGGCAAAGATGCTCTTTGCCGTCAGCTGAAGAAAAGTAGACGACAAAGAACTGGCGCATGGGAAAGTCTCTTTTTTCCGTCTGCTAGTCCTTTGTCGTCCGCTCCCAAATGTCAAAGAGACCAAGGGCAAATGGCATAGAGGCAAGGTGGGTCCCACTGGACCTTGGGCCTGGCCAAGTCCAACGGAAGGTCTCTTTGCCATCCACCAGGCCTTTGTCGTGGGCCGTGTGTTTCTTTGCCGTTCGGGGGCGGACGGCAAAGCGTATGTGCCTATAACGGTCGTCCCCCACCCTCACTCCTCTCTCTCTCACTCTCTCCCTCCCCCACTCCACTCTCTCCCTCCCCCTACGACCGCCGCCGCCATCCCCCTCCCACCACCCCCACCATCGCGCCACCCCCCACCACCATGCCACACCCCACCACCGGAACGTCTCCCTCCTCGCGTCGCCCCCTTCCCTCGGCGGCTCCCTCGCGCCACCCCCGCCCAAAGCCGCCCCTCCCATTGTCGGCCCCTCCCATCTCCGGCCCACTTCCTGCATCGCCCCCACCACCGCGTCACCGCCCTCCCTATGCCACCCCCACGATGCCGTCACGCACCTCCCTCTGCTGCCCCCTCCCCTCGGCGGCTCCCCTATGCCGCCCGTCCCTGAGCCGCCCGCTCCATTCGCCGGCTCCCAGCACCGCCCCCTCCCCGCAGCTCCCCCATCTCCACGGCTACCTTCCCCCCCTCGCCCCGGCCGTCCCACCCAACTCCGATGAGTGCCCGGCCGCCACCCCCCAACCCTCACTTTTTTCCTATTAGTTAGTTAGTTAGTTTATTAGGTTATAAAAATCTTAGAATAAATTAGATAGTTAGTTTATTTTATGTTTTTTCTGTTAAATTAGATAGTTAGTTTATTTTTTTAGTTAGTTTACTAGGTTAATTAGAAAAAAATTAGATAGAACAGTAAAAACGTAGAAGAAAAGAAAAAAACTAGGTGAAAAGAAGAAAAAGAAGAAGAAGAAGAAGAGTAGGGTGAAGAAGAAGAAGAGGAAGAAGAAAAGCAGAAGAAGAAGAAGAAGAAAGAAGAAGATGATGAAAAAAAGTACAAGTAGAAGATGAAAAAAGAAGTAGGAAAAGTAGAAAAAGACAGCCCGACCCCCAACACGACACCCCGACACGGCACCCTCGACCCCGACACAGCACCCCTACCCCGACATGACACCCCCGACACCCCGACCCGAACATGACACCCCCGACACACCGATCCCGAAAAAGGTGCTCTTTGGCCTTCCAGAGGCCGGCAGGGTCATATATTTGTGTTGATTGAGTTTCATTTCAGTGCGCAGTTGTTTCATCGCTGTGAGGGTCTGTTGTTTGAAGACCTCCCCGTGCATTTGATGAGCTCCCCTGCTGCGTTCATTGGTGAGCACAAATGGCATCTCCTTCCCCGGCCCCCGTAAAAATAGCTCTATTTCGGTCTTCGTGCCGATAAAACTTGCTAGCTATAGGTGTCTTGAATCATCAGTATGCGTGACCAGTATGTGTCTCCCATTCGAAAGGGTTACATATATAAATATGCATGCATTTGCATATTTATAACCGTGATTCTTTCGAATTGTCCAACATTATCCATGGATAACCTGAGTATGTGTAGATTGGGTTCGTTTTCCCATATGCTCTGCTCCGGATCCGAAGCAAAATTTCGTTAGTGCCTCCCTGTTGTTCTCCGGGTACACATCCTCTCTGCTTATTGCCAAGATGTGTATCAGGAGAACAACAGGGAGGTGCTGTCGAAATTCTGCATCGGATCCGGAGCAGAGCATGGGAAAACGAACCAAATCTACACATACTCGGGTGGGATTAAGACCTATCTCTACCTATTAGCATGTAGGTTGCATGGACGTAATAAAATTAACAAACTTGATTACCAGATGAATATAGATGATGAATTATATATATATTTCTTGTGTGTTTAGTAGGTAGGAAAGATGAGTGATCGTGCTTGGATGTACACTGGTCACCCTAGTCAGAAAGAAATGACCAATGAATGGTTAACAAAAACCAGGGTTTTTTTGAGAGCAGCATTTGGAAATGGCCAGGAAAAAACATGGTGCCCCTGTCCCAAATGCGACAACATTAAAAGGCAGACAGAGTTTGAAATGGGTAAACACCTGCAGAAGTGGGGTTTTATGCCTAATTATACGATGTGGACTTTTCATGGTGAGTCTGACCAACGTGCCAGAGCTGAGGTGGTTCGTCGTCGCACCGACGAGCATGGTACCGGGATCGAAGACATGGTGCAAGACTTTGATGATGCTCGGGATTCGGACGATGAGATGGAGGAATCTGCAAAGGCCTTCTATGAAATGTTGGAGTCTTCAAAACATCCTCTCCATGAGCACGCTGAGCTTTGTCAGTTGGATGCCATCGCGCAAGTAATGGCTCTAAAGGCTCAATTCAACCTAGGCAAAGAATGCTACGACGCGATGATGACAATGTTTGGACCCTTTCTACCCAAAGGCCATGTACAGCCTACAAACCTGTACCAGTCAGACAAAATCCTTCGTGTACTTAAGATGCCCTATGAGAAGATACATGCCTGTGAGAATGGATGTGCCTTATTTAGGCTTGAGTATGCTGCCTTGAACTATTTGCAATTCTTCCAGGTATATTGTGGTAGACAACGGTATGGGTGAGAAGATTCATACCAAAATCGCCATTAATGTTCTTTAGTATCTGCCAATCGTACCAAGGCTTCAATGTCTTTTCATGGTCGAAGAGACGGCCACACAGATGACATGGCACAAATTGGGCAAAAGAACCGAACTAGATGCGGATGGGAACAAGATGTTGGTACACACTTCAGATGCTTTTGCATGGAACCACTTTGATGCATTACATAAGGATAAATCAGCATATCCAAGGCATCCTCGAGTTGCCATCAGCACGGATGGGTTCAATGTGTATGGTATGACGGCAGCACAATACAATTGTTGGCCTGTTTTTGTCATTCCACTCAATCCCCCCCCCCGGGAGAGATTATGAAAAGAAAGAACATTTTCCTGACGTTGATAATTCCAGGGCCCAAATATCTGAGGAAGAATATGAATGTGTACATGCAGCCGCTTAAGGATGAATTGCAAGAAGCCTGGGATAATGAGATGAAGACATACGACGCCGCTACCAAAAAGAACTTCAAAATGCATGTGTGGTACATGTACTCAACGCATGACTATCCGGAGTATGCGCTATTCGTTGGCTGGTGTGTGCATGGAAGGTTCTCGTGCCCCACATGCAAGGCAACTCTTCAGTTCCGTTGGCTACAGGCGGGTCGCAAATTTTCTTTCTTCGACATGCATAGACAGTTCCTAGATCCTGACTAGAAGAGACAAGAAGAATTTCATCAAAGGTAGAGTTGTCAAAAACACCGCACCACCTGCGTTGATAGGCCAACAGACCCTTGATTAGTTAATTGCTCTCCATCCTGATCCTTTGCATCCAGGGTGTTTCAAGGGTATAATACGGAACACGCCTGGACTCACAAGTCATGCTTACAGGATCTACCTTACTTCAAAGACCTCATTTGCCCACACAATATCAATGATGCACACTGAAAAGAATATGGCGGAGGCCATTTTTTGGTACATTGTTCGGCATAGAGGGGAAGTCAAAGGATAATCCTAAGGCTAGAATCGACCAGGAGGCTCTATGTGATAGACCGTTACAAAAATTGCGACAACGGAAAGGAAAGCAAAGCGTAGAAAAGCGAAAGGCATGGTTCAATCTTGGAAGGCCAGCTATGAAGGAAATTCTATTGTGGGTGAAAATGCGGTTGATGTTCCCCGATGGGTATGCTGTGAACCTAAAGAGGGGAGCGAGTCTTGAAAAATTGAAAAATATTTGGTCTCAAGAGTCATGATTGGCACATATGGCTTGAGAGGGTAATGGAGGTGATGTTGTGTGGCTTTATCCCTGAGGATGAATGGCTAGTATTGGCAGAGTTGAGCTATTTCTACCGTTCTCTATGTGCGAAAGAGCTATCGCCTGGTGTCCTAGACGAAATGGAAGAGTTGGCGCCGGAGTTGATCTGCAAATTAGAAAGGATCTTTCCATCGGGTTTCTTTAATCCAATGCAGCATTTGATTTTGCATCTACCGACCGAGGCAAGATTGGGGGGGCAGTTCAAAATCGATGGTGCTTCTCAACAGAGAGGATGCAGAAGACGCTTCGAGCTAAATGTAAAAATAAATGTCGAGTTGAAGCATCGATGGCCGAGGCATTCATTACTGAGGAGGCGGCAAACTTCGTGACAGCACACTATGAAGCCAAAAATCATCATTTTCATAACCCGAAGCCTTGGTACAATGATGGCGAGCCTAAAAAAGGTCGATCCAACCTCAGCCTATTGAAAGGGAAGCTCGCACCAGTCTGTGCTTCGAAAGGGAAATCGTTGGATGTGGAAGAATGGCAGACCATTTCATTGTATATCTTCAACAACCTAACAGAAGTGCGGCCGTACATCGAGTAAGTTCACGGTAAATTATTGTTCCACAAGTTCTAATTCCTTTGAATTGCTCTTATTCCCGGATAATTGATATAGTCGATATGTCGCCGAATTCTCGGATGGAGCAGTCATCGAAAAGGATTCCGTCGAAGAGTATGAGCTTCTGGCAAAGCATGGAGGCGACTATCCCGGTTTCATGTCGTGGTTCAAACAAAGGGTAATTAATTACCATTACCGGACCATTTCATGTCTTGGTCTAATTTTTGGCTAATGCATCCATTCTTCCGTATTAAACTTGTAGGTTGATGTAGAGTCTATGGACATCGAGTTGAGACAAGCCGCTAATGGTTTTGACTATAAGGTCTGTTCATTTGACAAATACGACATCAACAGGTATTGCTTTCGTACCTTTGGCAAAGAGCTATCTACGCCCGACATAAAGACTACAAATTGTTGTGTCTCTGCTATCAACGAAGGAGGTACCGAGTATTATGGAAGAGTCGAAGAAATTTATGCACTTCTATTCTATGGTGAAAACCCACCGACCGTCGTAGTCTTCAAATGTTATTGGTTTCAGCCGAAAGAGACTAGAAGGACTCATGAACATATAGGGCTAGTCGAAATCAACCAAAGCACCCATTTAGATGTTCCTGATGTCTATATTACGGCTCAACAGGCGACACAAGTTTTATATCTACCGTGGGCCTGCCAAACTGATCCAAATCTGAAAGGTTGGGATGTCGTTTATGAAGTGCCGCCAAGTTTTAGACCACCTACCCTCAATGAAGAGGATTGTGAACCTCACATTAACCTAGAGACATATGAAGGAGAATTCTTCCAACAAACACGTATGTCCAAAAAACGTTTCAAGAACTGCTCTACTTCATCCCAGAACATTGAAGTAGACAACGACAGTGAATCCGTCTTAACCCCTGAGCCGAAACAGGAAGAGTCGGAAGAAGAAGAGGTTATTACTCCGGATGACCTATCACTTCTTGACGGATTACATAATTGAGGCCTTCCACATGTTCTTCCTGATAGTGATGATGATGCTGCATTTATTGATGATAGTGATGATAATGATGCATTTATTGATCCCAAAGCATATATAGACGATCAAGATTATTATTAGTTCATGTCAGGTATTCAACTATTATTATATACATATATAAAAAAATTATTACTCATGTTGGTATTTATGATGATGATACACTTCAGTTATATACATTTTATTACTCATGTTGGTATTTATGTTGTACTAATTCCATTTACTATTTGTCATGGCAGGTGTTGAAAGATGGTGGAAAGGGTCGAGAGCACTCCGAGGCTCCTTCTTCGTCGGCGGGTGGTGGGATGGTTACTCCCATTCCTGCCCCGTCTCTCTGGAGAGCATTGCTCTCTACTCCACATGGAGTGGCCGCTTCTTCTATGACCGCGGCCCCCGTGAGAGGAGGTCGACCCCCCACAAAGAAGATAGCTACTAAAGGTACATGTGGTCACGGGAGAGGTAGGGTGCCTGTCACGCCTTCCTCGCCGCCACCCCCGGCTGATTCACCTGAGCACATGACTGCTAGGATGGACCCGTCTGAGGTGGAGGCTACACGGACTCCGGTTCACGAGCCTCACGTCGACGAGACTCGTGTCCCAGAGGCTTCGTTCTAGGAGACTCCGGAGCAAAGCAAGGATGAGGGTATGTCCCAAGAGACCCAGTGGGATACCTGGCCTAATCTGGGTCAGCCGGAGCCAAGTGGCCATGCTAATAGCGACGAGGAGCTGGGTGAGGGGGCCGCCGTCTACCAGCGTGGTAGTACGGGGCTCCCGATCGTGCCGGTGACCCGCGAGCAGAGGAGATGGAGATTGATGGTCCTTTGTGCCACACGAGGGCTGACATGGTGATTAGACAGTTCTAGGTAATTTCTCCTTTACACAATTAAAAATCAACAATAGCTAGTTATTGTACTAATCAGTGTTGTCTCGTTTGCAGACCTTCTACAGGTGTGAGGAGGGATACGAGGAGGCCGTGTCAAAGGTTATCGAAACTGAATGCCGCCGCCTACTTCAAAACTGGCGGCACAAGGCTCGGGTGCAGGCCATTCAAGACTACTACGCCTCGCGGCGTATTAGGAAGGGAAAGGGGAAGTGCCGCGATTCTAAGATGGAGAAGGAGCATTACATGAAGGTAATTACTTATTATTAAGGCCTTGTAGTTAGTTTCCTTGATTTGATTTTTACACGTAGTGCTCAAATTTCTCTTTATTAACTTAGGTGCCTCCGGGATGGTGTGTGGATAAGATGGATTGTTGGGAGGCCTTGGTGGATCAGTGGTGCTCCGAAAAGTGGGAGGCCAGCCACAACAATGCCAAGGATAGGCATGGCAAAATGGTTGGTGTGCCACACCATCAAGGGAGCGTCAACTTAAATTAGTTTGGTGAGAACTGGGTATGTGGTTTGCTTCATGACTCATGCAATTCATTCTTAATGCTAGCTTTAGCCGTTTACTAATACTTTTTTCCTCTCTCTCTCTTTTAGGCGCGTCACAATAAGACGGGCGTGCCAGAGATGTACGTCCTCTATGTGATGGCCCATACTGCCTCGTACAAGAAGGTCAGGGCATTCTCTGAGTCTGACCTCGATCATCCCGAAAACTTCACGAACATCTCCTCCCACCACAAGCTCGTGAAGTACAGAGATCACGGGAACGCGAGGAAAGGGGAGGACTTTAACCTGAGCCAGGGGACTATTGATCCAGAGCTGGTGATGATAGCTGGCAATGGAAGGCCCCATTGGTCGATCGCCATTAGAGACGGCCTTATACGTTGTCCTGGCACTCTCCGGCAGATAAAGTCATGCCAAACAAGCTCCTATCCTGAGATAACACCTCGTCCACGGCCAGTCGAGCTCACCATCGAAGCGAGTTTAATGGACTCAACTATCTTTCCACATTACGTTGTGTGTGGGAACCAATATGATTACAATGCTAACAATGAGTTGTCTTGCAGGCCGCTATTCTGAAAGAGAGAGAGGCAACATAGACGCTTTGGCAGCGAAGGATAAGGAGATGAAGGAGTTGGAGGAGAGGACGGCTGCGTTGATGGAGGCGGAGAGGGCATGGAACGATGCGTCTAACATGGCCATGTACGATATCTTCATGGTAAGTTTCTTCTTCATATTTGTCAAATCTTGCATTTTTAATGTTTGTTTCATTAATAAATAAAAAGTCTGACTTGTCGAAACCAAATGTACAGTCATTAACATGGTGGGGACGGTGAGTTTCATTTCAATGCAGTGATCTTTTGAGTGCCATCATGCTAACAACACACCGCAAATGATATTTGGTGTAGAATATCTCCCGAAACGCATCGCATGACCCTTCTATAGGGGAGCCTTCTCCAGGTGAAACAAGCCAGAACTACCGTGCTTCACCTCCGTGCTGACGAGAATGGTATGTTTTTCTAATTTTTGCTTAACAGATGCATAATGATGGTTACTTACCTTACCTTACCTCCAAAATGACATATTTTACCCAAGTTAGCTCTAGAATGACCTATACTTAGCTTAGTTTCCCCCTAAATGACATAATAAGCTGAGGTAGCTCCAAACTTGCACAATAAGCTTAGTTAGCTCCAAAATGACCTATGTTACCCAAGTTAGCTATAAAATGATCTATAATTAGCTTAGTTAGATTCAAAATGGCATAATAAGCATAGATAGCTCCTACATGACCTATTTTCACCTAAGTTAGCTCTAAAATGACATATATTTAGCTTAGTTTCCTCCTAAATGGCATAGTAAGCTGAATTAGCTCCTAAATGGCCTATTTTATCAAGTATGTCCTATACTAAGCTTAGTTCTCTCCTAAATGACATAATAAGCTTACCTAGCTCCAAAATGGCCTATTTTACCTAGATTAGCTATTAAATGACCTATACTTAGCTTACTTAGCTCCAAATGGCATAATAAGCATAGTTAGCTCCTAAGTGACCTATTTTTACCCAAGTTAGCTCTCAAATGACATATATTTAGCTTAGTTTCCTCCTAAATGACATAGTAAGCTGAATTGGCTCCTAAATGGCTATTTTATCAAAAATGTCACATATTTAGCTTAGTTCTCTCCTAAATGACATAATAAGTTTACCTAGCTCCAAATGGCCTATTTTACCTAGCTATGACCTATACTTAGCTTACGTAGCTCCAAAATGGCATAATAACCTAAATGACGTAGTAAGCTAAATTAGCTCCAAAATGGCCTATTTTATCGAAATTGCCTATACTTCACTTAGTTAGCTCCAAAATGACATAATAAGCTTACCTACGTCAAAAATGGCCTATTTTACCAAAGTTAGCCATTAAATGACCTATACTTAGCTTACTTAGTTCCAAAATGGCATAATAAGCATAGTTAGCACCTAAGTGACCTATTTTTACCTAAGTTAGCTCTAAAATGACATATATTTAGCTTAGTTTCCTCCTAAATGACATAGTAGGCTGAATTAGCTCCTAAATGGCCTATTTTATCAAAAATGTCTTATATTTAGATTAGTAATCTCCTAAATGACATAATAAGCTTACCTAGCTCCAAAATGGCCTATTTTACCTAGCTTAGCTATTAAATGACCTATACTTAGCTTACTTAGCTCCAAAATGGCATAATAAGCATAGTTAGCTCCTCAATGACCTATTTTTACCTAAGTTAGCTCACAAATGACATGTAGTTAGCTTAGTTTCCTCCTAAATGACGTAGTATGCTAAATTAGCTCCAAAATGGCCTATTTTATCAAAAATGACCTATACTTCTCTTGATGGCCGTAGCCCCTGGGTCTGTCGTCCGCTCCCCCATGACAAAGATTCTTTGCCGTCCGTTGTCCTGAGGCGGACGGCAAAGGACCGCTTTACCGGGTGTTTCTTAGTTGGAATTTTTGCCATCTGCTGACGGATGGTAAAGGCCTTAGCCGTCCGGTTTCCTGCCATTTGCCGTTAGCCATGGCAGACGACAAATTACCTGATTCTTGTAGTGGATGCTCACATAGGAATAGGAATTGAAAGATGCAAAAGAGCATCATGAATCTCATGACAAGCACATTTAAGTCTAACCCACTTCCTATGCATAGGGATTTTGTGAGCAAACAATTTATGGGAACAAGAATCATCTAGCATAGGAAGGCAAAACAAGCATAACTTCAAAACTTTGAACACATAGAGAGGAAAATTGATATTATTGCAATTCCTACAAGCATATGTTCCTCCCGCATAATAATTTTCAGTAGCATCATGAAGGAATTCAACAATATAACCAGCACATAAAGCATTATTTTCATGATGCACAAGCATAGAAAATTTATCACTCTCCACATAAGCAAACTTCTTCTCATTCATAATAGTGGGAGCAAACTCAACAAAATAACTATCATGACATACTCGATTAACATAACCACTTTGAATATTAAAATCATGATGACAAGTTTCATGGTTACCATTACTCTTTATTGCATACATGTCATCACAATAATCATCATAGATAGGAGGCATGCCATAATCATAATAGTTTTGCTCATCAAAACTTGGGGGGCTAAAAATATCAACTTCATCAAACATAGAATCCCCAAGCTTGTGGCTTTGCATATCATTAGTATCATGAATATTAAGAGAATTCATACTAACAATATCAATATCATGCTCATTATTCAACCATTTAGTGCCAAACATTTTAATAACTTCTTCTAACACTTGAGCACAATTTTCCTTTCCATCATTTTCACGAAAGACATTAAAAAGATGAAGCATATGAGGCAACCTCAATTCCATTTTTTTGTAGTTTTATTTTATAAAACCAAACTAGTGAAAAACAAGAAACAAAAAGATTTGATTGCAAGATCTAAAGATATACCTTCAAGCACTCACCTCCCCGGCAACGGCGCCAGAAAAGAGCTTGATGTCTACTACACAACCTTCTTCTTGTAGACTCGTGTTGGCCCTCCAAGCACAGAGTTTTGTAGGACAATGGCAATTTTCCCTCAAGTGGATGACCTAAGGTTTATCAATACATGGGAGGTGTAGGATGAAGATGGTCTCTCTCAAACAACCCTGCAATCAAATAGCAAAGAGTCTCTTGTGTCCCCAACACACCCAATACAATGGTAAATTGTATAGGTGCACTAGTTCGGCGAAGGGATGGTGATACAACTGCAATATGGATGGTAGATATAGTTTTTTGTAATATGAAAATATAAAAATAGCAAGGTAAAAAATATTAATCGGCGAGTAAAACGTTGTATAAATGCTTGGAAACAAGGCCTAGGGTCCATACTTTCACTAGTGCAATTTCTCTCAACAATATTGGCATAGTTGAATCATATGTAAAGAGCTCTCGTGTGACAAAGAGTTCACTCCAAAGTACCAAATTTCTGTCACAAACAGCCCTAGAGCTTGTACTAAAATAATACCTTAAGATACACATCAACCAAAACCATAATGTCACCTCCCATGGGATTGATTATACGATATGCATCACATAATTTTGGATTCATCATGTTCAATCCAACACAAAGAACTTCATGGAGTGCCCCAAAGTTTCTACCAGAAAGTCAAGACAAAAACATGTGCCAACCCCTATGCATAGATTCCCAAGGTCACGGAACCCGCAAGTTGATCACCAAAACATACCTCAAGTGGATCAATAGAATATCCCATTGTCACCACAGATATCCCATCGCAAGACATCCATCAAGTGTTCTCAAATCCTTAAAGACTCAATCCGATAAGTAAACTTCAAATGGAAAACTCAATTCATAACAGCTAGATAGAGAGGGGAAACACTCCATATGATTCAATCTATATCAACAAAGCTCGCGGTACATCAAGATCATGCCATCTAAAGAACACGAGAGAGAGAGAGATCAAACACATAGCTACTGGTACATACCCTTAGCCCCGAGGGTGAACTACTCCCTCCTTGTCATGGAGACCTCCAGGATGATGAAGATGGCCTTTGGTGATGGTTTAGCCTCTGGCAGGGTGCCGGAACGGGTTCCCGATTTGTTTTTGTGGCTCTGGAGGTTTGCGGCGGTGGAACTCCCGATCTAGGTTCTGCGTTGGGGTTTTTGGTATTTATAGGAAATTATGGCGTTGTAAATAAGTCCGGATGGGCCACGAGAGAGTCACAAGCCTACAGGGCACAACCAGGGGGGTGGTCGTGCCCCTGAGGCTTGTGACTATCTTGTGGGTCTTCTGGCCCAACTCCGATGCTCCATGGGTCTCTTCTGGTCCAAAAAAATCATCGTAAATTTTTATTTCGTTTGGACTCCGTTTGATATTCCTTTTCTGTAAAACTCACAAACAAGGAAAAAATAGGAACTGGCACTAGGCTCTAGGTTAATAGGTTAGTCCCAAAAAATAATATAAAATAGTAGTAAAATGATTGTAAAACATCCAAGAATGATAATATACTAGCATGGAACAAGCAAAAATTGTAGATAAGTTGGATACGTATCATCATCCATGAGGTACACAATGAAATCATCACTAAAAGGCTTTGCAGTCCTTCGTCTATTATGCCTTATAGAAGTTTCATTGTCATCCTCCTCAGGATTCTCAACGTGTTCCATCGCAATGGTGGGTTCAAGAATTATAGAAGATTCCCGAGTAGATAGAGTAGGTATCTCCTGATTTGATGAGTTAGGCATATCCTTCATAGGAAATATGTCCTCAAAGAAAGTCGCATCATTCGACTCCATAATCGTACCAACATGTATGTCGAATACCTCAAATTTTATTATCAAAAATCTATATACAATGGTATGAAAAGCATAGCCCAGAAGAACACAATCCATGGTTTTTGGTCCAAGCTTGTGCTTCTTGGGAATTGGTATATTGACTTTCGCCAAACAACCCCAAGCACGTAGATAAGAGAGTTTCGGCCTTTTCCTTTCCCATTCCTCAAATGGAGTAATGGTTTTATTCTTTGTGGGAACTCGGTTTAGGACATGACAGGCAGTCATTAGCACCTCCCCCCACCATGCCTTGGAGAGGCCCGATGTGTCTAACATGGCGTTAACCAAATCAGTTAAGAGTTTGGTTCTTTCTTTAGGCCACCCCATTTGACTGAGGTGAGTAGGGAGGCATACCCTCATGGATTATACCATGTTCCGCACAAAAAGAATCAAAGTCATTGGAAAAATACTCTCCACCATGATCGGACCTAAGTCGTTTAATTTTTAGATCAAGTTGGTTCTCTGCTTCGGCTTTATAGTTTTCGAAGAAGTTTAAAGCCCCATCTTTTGATTTCAGAAGATACACATAACAATATCTAGTGGAGTCATCAATCAACGTCATGAAGTATTTCTTTCCACCTTTTGTCAACATGCCATTCATCTCACAAAGATCAGAATGGATAAGCTCTAGTGGCGCCAAGTCTCTCGCCTCTGCAGTCTTATGGGACTTGTGAGGTTGCTTAGCTCGCACACACACTTGGCACTTGGAGCCTTTGACAGTAGTCAATTTCGTAATTAAACTCATATTTTCTAGCCGCGTAATGCAACCAAAGTTAATATGACAAAGTCGTGAATGCCAAATATTAGACTCATTATCATGGCAAACATCATTAATAACTTTAGTGGATATATCTGACAAAGATAGGCGGAACATGCTCCGTACTCATAGCCTTTTCCCCAAAAAAATCCATACTTAGAAATTACTACTATATTGGACTCGAAGACCAACTTAAAACCGTCTCGACACAAACAGGAGCCGCTGATGAGATTTTTATTGATGGAGGGAACATGATGAACGTTCTTCAGACACATGATCTTCCCTGAAGCAAACTTCAGATCGACCGTACCGACACCTAGAATGATGGCATGTGACCCATTACCCATCAGCACGGGGGAAGTACCTATGACCTGATAAGAAGAAAACATGGAGGCATCAGCACAAACATGTACATTGGCACCTGTGTCAATTAACCAATATGGAGTATGACAAACTGAAAGGATGGTATGAAAAATACCATACCCAAAATCCTTCATATCAGTATCATAGATGACCATATTAGTAGACTTGCTGCTCTTTTCATTTTTGCGCTCCTCATAGCAGTTGGGACATCTTGGAGCCCAGTGATTGGGATCACCGTAGACATGGCATAGTCCCTTCCCCTTCCTATGAGAATTCTTCTTGAAGTTGGTAGATTGTGACAGCTTGTTCTTTGCAACAAACTAGCGTTTGCCCTCAGATTTGTTCTTGTTGTTCTGGGGCTTGTTGAGATGGGAGTTCTTCTTCTGCACCACATGGGCACCAGAAGCTCCCTCAGCAGCTCAAGCACGTGTGTATTTTGCTCTCGCCTTCTCTTCAACATAAAGAATTCCAATGAGATCCGAAATGGAAACTCATGTCTCTTGTGTTTCAGAGAAGTAGCAAAATTGTTCCACGAGGGTGGAAGCTTGGCAATGATGCCCCTGTCCACAAACTTGTCCGGCAACACACACTTGAAGTACTCAAGCTCCTTGGTGAGAGACTGTATCTCATGAGCTAGTTGAACAATAGAGTGCTCATCAGTCATCTTGTAGTCATAGAATTGCTCCATGACGTACAACTCGCTGCCAGCGTTCGAGGCCCCAAATTTGGCCACATGTCCTTGCCGTTGTCAAACAACATATATGAATCCACAATGGAATCATAAAGAATGCTCAGTAGGGTGGCCTTGAAGAGGGTATCAATCTTCTCAAAAGCTTCTTGTTGTGCAGGATTAAGATCGCCCTCGGGCTTACCCTTGGTGGCATCATAGAAATACATGGTCTGAAACCAGTAGATTGCTCTCGTGCGCACCTCTTATATTGCACGCCCTTAAAGGTGGGCGGCCTCAGATGCGCAGCAAAACCACTTGGAGTAAATTGCCTATAATCAGGTGTTTGGTTCGTTGACTATATGAGAAAATTACTACAATATTTAATCTGAATAAGAAGAAAATAAATCATGACAGCAAGAGCATAGATTAAACTAATCATGAAGACTAGCATCGTAAATGAGTAGATCGAATCTACAACACAAACTAGACACATAAATTCTAGCATGATCTCAAACAAAGAAGACAAGATTGCATATAGTGCAGCAGGAGTAGAACCGCCATTATTGATGTTGTCGCCCATGTCGTTAGGGAAGAGGTTGCTAAGATCGGGGAAGAAGTCGTCGTCGAGGAAGTCATTGCCGCTAGCAATCACGTGAGTGGGCTCCCCAAAAACCCGATCGCCCCTCTCCATACAGGATCACGAGAGGCGGGGTTTTGCAGGCCTGCTGTCCCTTCTCGCGGTGAAGGCCGGAAGGAGGGATGGAGAAGACTTGTATGACGACGCAATGATCTGGAACGGTACGAAACCATATGTTCCGACGGTGGCTAGGGTTGGAAGGAACCTCGCATATATATATGCGCGACAGGGTGGAGAGACGTGGAATAAACCCACGTCCGAGTCGGTTATAGCCCATGATCCAACGTCGCAGATCGTGGCACGTCTATTATGGACTCTTCATTCCTGACCGGCAAAAATAAGCGCGTAGGTATGAGCTCGGCTCGGCTCAATCCTGCAACCCGCGGCGTGTCATGGCATGACGAGCGAGGAGGAGTGTGCGAGGGCCTCTTCTCTTCTCACTCTCTTACAAGTGCTAGAATAGCTCACCTTATAAAGAGGTGTTGCTCTCCCTCCACTACCATGGTGGAAGTAAACTTTCGTCCCACCCACACCACACCAACAGCCAACAAACATGGGCCATGAGATATTCATATTTTTCGATGGGCTTTGGGCCAAAGGCCTCTTAGCAAAAATCCAACAAAGAGCACATAAATAAAAACTAGGGGCTTCTAAGATAAAGAAACAACTAAGTTACTTTAATTAGTGTGGAAAATTGGTGGTAGAAGTTGCGGAATTGTCTCTATGGAATCTATAACTAGACCGGTCATCATTATTCCAACTTTATATGAGGGAGAGGCATAAGCTAACATACTTTCTCTACTTGGATCATATGCACTTATGATTGGAACTCTAGCAAGCATCCGCGACTACTAAAGATCATTAAGGTAAAACCCAACCATAGCATTATAATGTATCAAGTCCTCTTTACTCCCATATGCAACAACCCACCTACTCGGGTTTATGCTTCTGTCACTCATGCAACCCACCATAGGCAAATCATGAACACGTCGCTACACCCTATAGCGAGGATCCCTCATGCTTGCGCGACATGGAGAGCACCATAGGACAGCACCAATAATAAAACATGAAACTCAAACCAATCATGATCATCAATCAACCCATAGCACAAAATGGATCTACTCAAACATCATAGGATGGCAACACATCATTGGATAATAATATGAAGCATAAAGCACCATGTTCAAGTGGAGGGTACAGTGGGTTGCGGGAGAGTACACCGCCATAGATAAATGGGGGAAGGTGATGGAGGTGTTGGTGAAGATGACGGAGTTGTTGGAGTAGATCTCCGTCACGATGATGGCCCCAACGGCGTTTCGGCGCCACCAGGAGAGAGGGGGAGAGCCCCCCTCCTTCTTCTTATTCCTTCACCTTCCCCCTAGATGGGAGAAGGGTTTCTCCTATGGTCCATGGCCTCCATGGCGGCGAAGGGGTGGGATCCCCTCCGAGATTGGATCTATCTCTGTTTCCTTCTGTTTCTGCGCTCTCGAATCTGGCCTTTCACCGTTTCTTAAATATTCAGAGATCAGTAACTCCGATCGGGATGAAATTTTGAGGGGATCTTTATCCAAAAACTAGATTTCCTGCAGAGAAATAATGTCACCAACCGCCTTAAGGGGTGGTCACAAGGGACCATGGCGTGGCCAGGGGGTAGGTCACACCTAGCAGGCTTGTCACCTCCTCGGGCATTGTCTCGTGTTGATTCTTTTTCCCAAAAATCACACATATTCCAAAACAAATCTCCATAAGTTTTTATCGCGTTTGGACTTCGTTTTGTATGGATATTCTACAAAACAAAAAACATGCAACAAACAGGAACTGGCACTAGGCACTGGATCAATATGTTAGTCCCAAAAATAGTATAAAAAGTTGCGAAAAGTATATGGAAGTTGTAGAATATTGGCATGAAAAAAATCAAAAATTATAGATACGATGGAGACATATCATAGGACCAAGCACCAGTCACCTACGGCTATAAAATGAACAGGGAAAAGAGGGAGATGCATCAGTGGAGAGATATGGTTCCATATCGAGAGAGAACGGGGGAAAAGGAGGCTCACCGTGGCCGGACGATGGCGGACCCAATGCGGTAGAGCTTTGCTCGATCCCGAGCGCTCGAGCTCTAAAGCGAAGGGGACGGGACGCGAGAGCTCGATTGGGAGAGAGAGGGAGGTTCCAGAGAGTGGGAGGGGGTCGGGGAGGCCCTTTTATATGTGTACGGCGGTCCACTGATTGTCATGCACCGGCGAGGTTGATGCCGTCGCTAGGGGCCATAGGAGGGAGAGTGGGGGTGTCTGGGGTGTTCCTGGGGTGCGTCTAGGCCAGGGGGAGCAAGAGAGAGACAGAGAGAAGCATGCGCATGTGAGGGAGAGGATTGGCCGAGATGGTTGGCCATGGCGCGCGTGTGGGAGGCCTTTGGAGGAGGAGAGAGGAGGGGGCCGACAGGGTGGCATGACACAGACGTCGAGGGCGGCCAAGTGGCGAGAGGGGGAGGCCCAAGGCTGTCCAGGCCATGCAATGGGCGGCGGCTACAGTGCGGTCGGGCACTGTAGCTGTGGGGACCCCGACTCATAAGTCGTGATCACCGAATGCACTTGTACAGTGATCCCAGAGATCAATGCTCACTAAACACACAGAAACTGAATAACAAGAGTCTTACATCCACATTTAGCGTCTTACATAAATAAAGACCATGAAGGTCTAGTCTTACATAGGTAGGGTCACAAGGACCAAATACATAAACTTAACAAGCAGCAGAAATCTTGATCAAAAACGTGAACCCATGCCATATGCCTTAAACCTACACGCATTCTGACTGGGAAGCGTCCTAGTTTGCAAGGTCGTCACCAACGGATTCTTCAATGTACTCATGTCCTTCCATGACTGGCCAATTAAATAACCAGTGGCAAGCCAATGAGTACTTTGAATGTACTCGCAAGCAACCCAAGTTGTGGAACAAGTAATAATGATGCATGATATAGCACTAAGTAGGTAGCTTGCGGAAAGCCAATTTTAAATGCAATGACATGATCAAGTAACTAGGTAAGCATGCATCAATAGTTGGAAGATATCCATATGAACAAGTCACATATATCATCATAAGCATGGGTTGAACATCTCATGTTCATTCATTATGCTAAGAAATCGAACTTAGTCAATCGTCATGCTAAGTCATTCGACTTAGCTCAAGTACCATCCTTGTCACCAACACATGCACACACTTCAGTTGTGGAAACATTTGGAAGAGCGGTCATCCAACTGTCCTTGACCGTGGACACGGCTATTCAAATAGATTTACACTCTGCAGAGGTTGCACACTTTACCCACAAGACTCGGGGAACTTCCATGTCATCCACGACTCGCGGTACATCACATACCTGAGGTAAGCACCCAACCAATGCCTTTCCCATGGTGATACTAAACAAAGAGTCCACTCGTTGGTGCCATCCCTCATGATATACATCCCACGTATCATCCATGAGGGCACGCAACGGTGTGCCCGGTGCTTGTAAAGATAGCGCATGGCCTTCCACTTTCGAGATGACCCCGTCTCAAGAGTGACCACTTCACTCTTGCCACTAGTAATGTGGGCTCCCTTCTAGCACCATCCTCATCACCATCTCCCTCGTGCATTAGTGACACCCGACAGGGTTTTCGAAAAGTCTTTGAAATCATTTCTTCATTTCCATTGCTATGCATAAATCCCAACCCACTTGCATAGCATCTACTAGCATCCTATCTACACCCACCCACACAAGACTCATAAGGTGGTAGGGTCATGCTCTATGCAAGTGTCAACGGCAAAAGTGTCGAAAGGAATCCACCGAAGTGGTCACTACTCCACATGATCAAGTATAACGAAAGTAAAGTGCTATATGACATGCAATGAAAATGGTTTCTTAACATGGTCAAAGGGTTGCTTGCCTGGCTTCGCAAAGTCTCCGAGGTTTTCGCACACACTTCTCATCCATCCGAGCAATTCGCCTACTTCGTCAACTATCGCTGGAAACAACCGCAATAAGCAACACAACAAGTAGAAAATAAAAGTGCTCTATAAATAGGAGTTTTATTTTTCTTGGACACCTTGGTTCACAAGAAAAATAATCAGGAAGGTTTCATTGGATGTGGATCAAGGGGGATTCTACAATGGTGGAAATGAAGGAAATGATGATCTTATAAGAAGTCTATAGAAAATATTTTCACAAAAATAAGGGCATGAATCTAACAAATATGGCATGATTTTAGAAACATGTGGGAAGTGTTTTCACTGGATTTGGAGTTGTGATGATTTTCCTATGAATTTCCTAAGAGGAGATAAATGGGAAAAGGGAGCATTTATTAGGTCAAGCAGAATAGGGGCATGGGAAAAATGTTAATCATGCCTAAATAAGTAAGGTATGATTTTATAGACACCTAGGAACTTGAATCACTCCATTTGGGGCAGATTTGAATCTCCTACGAATTTTATAATGAGGTTTTTAATAGTTCAAATTCAAATACGAATTTGACCTCCACAGAAACTTTGCAGGAAAAATGTTTAATGCAGATATTTGGATAGGAAATGAGTTTAGGAATATCTATGATTTTGAATCACGAAATTTAGAGCTATAATGATTTTTATATGGATTTATGATTGCCTCTGAAAAAGAAAAAGATGAAAGGAATTACCAAATGGATAAACAGCTCAACAGGAGCAGGATAGCCAATGGACCAGCCCAGTCACTCGGCCTAGCGGCTGGGGCGACGCCAAAGGAGCATTCCCTAAAATGCTCCTCCATAGCTGGGAGGCGGATAGCGCGAGGGGCGCCTCCACTTAACAGGGGGGGGGCGGGTCTTAGCCACTGACCGGTGGGCCCCACTAGCAGGTCCTCCTCCTACCTCCATTCAAACAGAGGAGGAGGCCGGCCGTGCCCACGCCGGTGCCCCGTGCCGGCACCACGAGGCGTCCCCGGCGGCGTCCCGACCACCGGAGGGCTCGGGTGGCGAGCCGTACGCGCCTAGGCGGTCCCTAAGCCCTGGGGAGACCGAGGTTGCGTGCAGCCCCCATCGCGGCGGAGTAGGCCATCGGCCATGGGGAGGGCACGACGCCACTGTCATGGAGAGAAGGGGAAGGGAAACAGGGGGCTTCTAGAGGCGAATGGAGGTGCAACGGTAGAGCTAGGAGGGGAGAACAGAGGCGGGGAGCTCAAATTCGAGGAAAACTGAGGCGGGTGTCACCGGCTAGAGGAGAAGGGGAGCTCGGGAGGAGTAATGGGAGGTCCAGGCGGTCCACGGGGAAGGGAGAGAGCGAAGGAGGGCAACAGGTGCTCTGGTGTGGGCTTAAGTAGCCCTGGCGAGGCGCTCCGTGCCCGGAGTCCATGGGCGACGCTCGGGCATGCCTGACAGGGGAGAGAGGAGGGCCAGGGAGGAGGGGCCCAACCGTCCGGCATGTCGAGGATGTCGAGGCAACCTTGGGAGACACCACCACGACGCCCAAGGTTGTCGGGTGGCTCGTGATGGGAGCCGCTACAGTGCTCGGGCACACTGTAGCACGCTCCAGACCGTGTACTTTGCATGCCATGGCATGTCCCATGCGCCCTGGTCGTGGCCACTCTTGTCCACAAGTCCTAGGGGGTTTCTGGCGATGCTCTGGCACTCTTAGGAAGTAAGGAAGTGCTAGAAGAGAGGGGGTATGAAGGTAGGAAGGGTGCTGCCATGGTGAAAACAGTGAGGGAATTGGTGTTTTACGCCTCCAATAATTGAGCACATGCCATGAGGTTGCTACTGGGGGTGTAGGGTATTTACGAGGGTTTGTGGTAAAAATTGGGGGTCAAGGGGAACTCATATGGTGCTCCAATCATTGATCACAAAATTGTTGCAGAAGGTGTTTGATGCAAGATTGAGCTAGAAAAGACATTATCATCATTATGAAACTTAACAGGACTTGATGATAGGTATAAGTGAGGTTGATCACAAAATTTGAACTCATTTGAAGAAGGTTGCCAATGTAAACTTGGTAAACCCTAGAAATGGGCAGAAATGCATTTTCTTAGATCCAGCTATGCAAATCCATTCTCCCTAATGCATCACTTGATGTGGTGACCTATTTTAGGGACTATAACATGCACAAAAAGTTTGGGGTCCAATGGAAAAACTTGGCAATGTAATATTACCAAATTCTTGAAATCAACAGAATTGGATTTGAGGGGATTGGGACAAGTTAATATATTCTCCTTGATGAACCACTTGGTGTGGATGCATTATTGGAGGATTATATCATGTCCACAAAGTTTGAGCTTAAGGGGAGACAGTTGGTAATGTTGAGTTGCTCAAATTTGGATCTGAACAGAGAGGGTTTTGGGATATTTTGATGAAACAAAACAATTGGGATTTATGTAAAATTTGGCAATATAATCACATATATTATATGTGACATGCCAGAATGTCCCTGGATTTATTTGAGAATATTTCTTATAGAAATATCTCAAATGCTTGAAATAGGCAGAAATGGTTTTGAAGGGCTTTGTCCAATATTTTGAACATCACCATGTGTTGAAACTCTTATATATGGATAATATATGTCCACTGAGTTTTCCTAAATTTTCTTAAATATTTTCGAAGGATTTAAATAATTTTTCCCTATAAAAGACCATTTTTGGCCTTAAGAAAAAGCCTTTAAATAAACGGATAATTGGATTTGAGCGCTTAGTTTTGTCATTGTCGACAAGAATACCCCTAGTTTTGGAAAACACGCGGTCATGCCCACATCACTTTGCTTGTCTTGTGCTTTTGCCCTTTGACCGTTTGACTGTCATTTTCAAAACTTCATAAGTATTTCATACTAACTCAGAAACATGAACATAAGATATCAAAATATTCAGAAACACATCCCCTATATATGTATGACATTTGCATTCATGAGAAAATTGTTGGGAAGTCCCCATATCAGTTTTAGCTCATATAGGTAATGGGGAATTTCCAACACTTTTGTCATAATGCAAATGATATGCACATATAGGTGATATGTTTCTGAACATTTTGATATCTTATTTGCATTTTTCCGAGTTGGTATGAAATAGTTGTGAAGTTTTCAAAATGACAGTCAAATGGTCAAAGGGCAAAAGCACAAGACGAGTAAAGTGATGTGGGCATGACTGTGTGTTTTCCAAAACTAGGGGTATTCCTATCGACAGTGACACAACTAAGGGCACAAATACAATTATTCCTTAAATAAAATAGTAAAATAATCTTTAAAAATAATATTTGGTGTTTTGGGGAAGTTATATATATAGTAGGTTCCAAATAAAGCATTTGGGGAAAAAGGATCCACCCAATTTGGGGACTTGTAGTGCAAATCTCAGTTCAGGGGGTTTTGAAAACCTAATTTAAATGAATTCTTTTTGGCCAAAATAAAATTTTGCAAAAAAAAATTTTACGTCCTATTCACATGGCATGATCATTGGACAAGAGTTGGGATCAAGGAAAAGAGTTTTGAGAGTAGGAGGATGTGTTATGAATATAGAGCACTAGCAAGCAATCAATCAAGCAAGCAAATCAACACACAAGTCAAGCATCACAAGCACAGAAAAAGTTTTCATTGGCCCTAATTTTTGAGTCATGTTAACTTAGTCATGAGAGGCAAAACATAGGGTGTGACAGACCTATCCCCTTACAAGAATCTCGTCCCTGAGATTCCTAGGGTAGGCGTGGGAAGATGCAAAAATCCAGAGTTGAGATAGTCTTCACGTTCCATGTTGTTTGTGCTCCGGCGTGGTTGTCCTTCTGGATCTTGAAGTGCCTGGTGATATGTCTTCGGGTGCATTGTTGACTTCGACTAAGGGTGAACGGGGTTCTTGCAAGGGCCTGGCTTGCGTGTGTATCCCAAAGTCGGAATACCTGGCCAAGTAATGTGTCTGTGTGCTGGTCCTCGGACTGCTCAAGTTAGTTAGTGAAATCTAGATGTTTCGCATTAGAATATAAGGGTTGAGTCTTGGTCTAGCTTCTTGTCGATGGGGAAGTCCTTATCTTCCTTAAGGCAAGAGGTCTTTAGTCGCAAGTGATCTTCATCCTTGAGAGTGTTGAGGTGCATCACCGTGGGCTTCTCATCGAGACCTTCTGCGTGAGTAAGTTGCCCAGCTAGATTCTTCATTATTCTTTGGTCGTTTGCCTTCATCGTCCTGGACGCACATTTCTAGAGGGTCCTTGAGTGTTTGGTCTACTCGTCTCTCCGTTGCAAGGTCTGTGCTGAGTCTCGTCCCTAAGACTGAGCTTAGAGACTTGGTGCCAAAACTGGTTCTACCATCTGGGAGGTTCTGAGGGGGAGTCCTAGATGAGCTGGCTAGCCAAAAGTATAGACCAGCCATCCAATCCCCAAGGTCTAAGTCTTGGCAAGTGGGGTGAACTACCTTTCATAGGTGGTTTACCACGATTTGAGTCAGGTTCACGTCCCTGATTAACCAAAAAGGGGCTAGAAATGAGGTCATGACAGTCGTTCCACTCCGTTCCAGGCATCTGGAGAGAGTAGCGACGTCATGCTCAATGTACACCGCCAAGGTGGTGGAGTGAGGGTGCCGTCAACTTCTCAGTTCCATCCTAGTCAGGAACTGATAAATAACCATTTAAAGCGAGGGGCTCTTTAATCCTCTTGATGTCCAAGGGCTTCTCAGGCTTGAACGTCGGTTCTTCTGGATATAGTCTAGTTGAGGTGGCCGGCAAAGGAGTGGTGGTTCACTTCTTCTTCGTCGTTGTCATGGCTTTGCAATCTTAGTGGTTATTCATCTTGCTTGGACAAGAAAGTCTTCTTTTGTAGGGAAGGTGCTTAGCGGAGTCCAACTCCTTCAAGGTGAGACCTTATACTCAAGAGTCATGGTAATTGGTGTTCCTGGGGCTGGTCCAAAGAAGACTAAGGTGTTCATCCTCTCATTGGGTAAATAAGTATGTTATCCCGGAGGACAACAACCTATTTCCCAAAGTATCATATAAACACATTGCTCATGGGATATGTGAGAGGAGCGGGAATTCATCCCGGTTGGTCACTAGTATCAAGGGTTGTGGTCTAACCTAATAAAGGTCTTTGTGGCCACCTTCCTTATGGAAAGGGTGGGTGGTGGTCATGGTGGAGTATCGACCAGGGCCTTTTGACTTAGAGACAGAGCCTATGGTCTTATCCGACCATGGCATGGTCCGGTAGAGCTTCGGGGTTTCAAGGAGCTTAGGATGTGAGTGAACGTATATCGTCTTATCCTCGAGCACGGTTCTTAGATGCCAATAGTACTTCCTATTACACCAAGCAAAATTGCCCTATATCCTCGAAGGTATCATCTCATATAAGTCAACTCCAATATTACACATGTTATTCAACTCCAAAGTTCGAGGGATGGACTAAACCAAAATCTCATATGTATACTATAGCTAACTCAGATATATCCCTATATAAAAATCCTCGGGATAATTTATAAGCCGCTAAGCTTGATCATGACACTACCAATCCAAGTGTCCTACTGACCTATCCAAGGTCTAACGTATTGCATTACTATGCTATGGAAACACGTAATAAACCACTCCAAGATCTTGTTTCCTTCCTACGAATCCAATTATCTGATCCCTGAATACCATCCACCATTACATGACCTATTATTGCTACAAATCCAATACCAGTGTCGTCCCATATATATCCAGATTTTTCCAAATCTCCAGATTCCAGAAAGAACTATCTCATCCTAGTATAACCATCAGCTTCCAATCTCATGGCCAAATAAACTCCAAGGTCAAGCTTATATAGATCCCTAAATTATGCCTAACATCATCCGATTCCTTCTACTATTATCCACTGAGAAATATGGTATCATTATCAAGATCATTGGACTAAATCCAAATTACTCCGAACCATGTGGTTTAATTGATGTCGAGCACCTAGTAGGATCACCTATTTAAATCCAAGTATTACATCTAGTAAGAGCTCCCTACTAGTTACTCCGGTTACTATTGTAACGTCAACAATCCACTATCAATATTATCGCCATACTCAAGTCATTATCCTCCAAGAATTTCAGCATGTGATCATATTTTCCCCACCAATCCAATTTGCTCAAGGTACAAGCAAGTTATGCTACTCTATCAATCTTGATCCACCAAGTTCGTCCACCAACATTAAGCCTCGTAATCCACTAAAGGGTCCCAACTGCTTCCTCAAGACATCTATTATGGGTAAATCAAATCATCATCCACAAATTTTATAGCCTTAGAATGATCCCTCCTATGGCATCAAGGTTCTCATGCTGGTGTAGGAATGAAGGATGTTTGTTCACTATGATCACTAGCTCGATAATGAACCCAGTGCAAAGAAGGGGTTATTGAAGCTCAATAAGTGCTCTGGCAAATCCATGTATTAAACACGTGATCAGAGGCTTGTGTTGGGGAAGCTTGTGAGGTAGAGGCTGGTCTAGGGAGGGGTTTCCAGTCTTGAGGGAAGAGTCTAATCCTTACGGGGTTGCATTTTGTTGAGTATGTTGTAGTCATTGTCTTCAAAGCTAGCTATCTGTCGAGGTGCATCCTTGGTGCATCTTGTGTTGCCGGTCTTTAGTTGATGATATTGGGGAGAGAAAGTAGCATCGAGAGGAGTGCCTAAGGGGGTGGTATAGTGCAAGTGCAATCAAGCAAGTGCCGAAAAGGGCGAACACAACATCAAGGTAAGGTAGGTGATATAGTCGCGCACTTGTTGCCTAGGGCAAAAGTGTGTCTTACACCAAAGCACCAATAGGAAAAACAAGCGACACACATCAAGGTTCCATCTGAACCATCACACGGACTCGACTTCGCATGGGGGACACACGACCTATCCTACCCTAGAGGTTCTCAGACTCATTAGTCGTACTTGCTTCGTGTCTTGGAGAGGAGTCCGCTTACCCTTTTGGGTCTTCTTCGGGTGTCGCTATGTCTTTGGTTGTTGTTCATCAAAATGATCCTGGTTGCGCATGAAGAGTGCTTGATGACTTTGGGTCTGTTGAGTTGATGACGAAGGTGATTCTTCACGACTGTTGTTAACAGGGTCTTTTGGTGTTCTTGTGTTCGTGACAATGCCTTCTTGTCTTCTGAGGCATCGAGCATTCCAGGTAGGCAACCTTTTATGCAATGTCATTAACAAGACATGGTAGAGTTGTATCCTGCCGGTCATGTTGACGATATCATCACCACCAAGAGCGGGGAATGATGAGAACCGTTTTCCTACTCACCGTAGTGAGGCAGACCAAATGGCGAGGTTCTCATCCACCGGTGGTTACCGATATGACAACAAAAAGGACAGGGTTGCTCTATTGGTGATGCATTATCATGACATTGCATGTCTTGTGCCCTGGTCATCGAAGGCCAAGGTGGCATCATCCTCGGGTTGTGCCGAGGGTGTCACTATCATCTAAGTCTTGACATCCTCATCCTTTAAGAAGGTATCTTTTGCTGGTAGCTCCTTGTCTAGTGTCGCCAACTTGGGTCCAAGACATGTCGATAATCGTCTGGCAAGGTGGCTTCCTTCTAGGTTACCCATAAGGATTACAAGCAATCTCGTGGTCAGGGGCACGAGGGTAGTAGTGACCATTTGCAAAGTTTTGGAAAAGCAGAAGAGGAGAGCTAAGAGAAAAGTGGTGGAAGTGCTAAGGCAAAAACCTTTGCTTCCCTTGGAATTTTTAGGAGAGGCGAGAAATATAGAGGCTTGTAAGTGATTTTGAAGGGTCCGGAAAAATAATTTTGTCCTAACTAACGTCCATGCTAACTAAGGGCTTCCTAAATTCAGGATGGCTCTGATACCAGCTCTATGGGGACCCTGACTCATAAGTAGTGATCACCGAATGCATGTGTACAGTGATCCCAGAGATCAATGCTCACTGAACACACAGAAGCTGAATAACAAGAGTCTTACATCCACATTTAGCGTCTTACACAAATAAATACCATGAAGGTCTAGTCTTACATAGGTATTGTCACAAGGACCAAATACATAAACTTACCAAGCAGCGGAAATCTTGATCAAAAACGTGAACCCATGCCATCTACCTTAAACCTACACGCATTTTGACTGGGAAGCGTCCTAGTTTGTAAGTTCATCACCAACGGATTCTTCAACGTACTCCTATCCTTCCATGCCTGGCCAATTAAATAAGCAGTGGCAAGCCAATGAGTACTTTGAATGTACTCGCAAGCAACCCAAGATGTAGAACAAGTAATAATTATGCATGATATAGCACTAAGTAGGTAGCTTGCAGAAAGCCAATTTTGAACGCAATGACATGATCAAGTAACTAGGTAAACATGCATCAGCAGTTAGCAGATATCCATATGAACAAGCTACAAATATCATCATAAGTAGGGGTTGTACATATCATGTTCATTCATTATGCTAAGTCATCGGACTTAATCAAGCGTCATGCTAAGTCATCGGACTTAGATCAAGTACCATCCTTGTCACCAACACACGCACACACATCAGTTGTGAAAAACATTTGGACGTAGCACAAGATCGGTCATCCAACTGTCCTTGACCGTGGACACGGCTATTGGAATAGTTTTACACTCTTCAGAGGTTGCACACTTTACCCGCAAGACTCGAGGAACTTCCGTGTCATCCACGACTCGCGGTACATCACACACCAAAGGTAAGCACCCGAACAATCCCTTTCCCATGGTGATACTAAACAAAGAGTCCACTCGTTGGTGCCATCCCTCATGATATACATCACATGTATCATCCATGAGGGCACGCAATGGTGCCCAGTGCCTGTAAAGACAGCACACGGCCTTCCACTTCCGGGACGACCCCGTCTCACGAGTGACCACTTCACTCTCTCCACTAGTAATGCGGGCTCCCTACTAGAACCATCCATAGTAATCAACAAAGTGACGTCCCACAAGGGGTATCGTGGTCGTACATGTAAGGTTGGAATAATGGTCGCAACTTACACCAATCTGTTTTCGAAAACCACACTCACTCACTTGCTTTGGTACACCACTTCTTTCTCAAGTGGTCACCCAACTCATCATCATATCCCTCGGGCATTAGTGACACCCGATGGGGTTTTCGATAAGTCTGTGAAATCATTTGTTCCTTTCCATCACTATGCATAACTCCCAACCCACTTGCATAGCATCTACTAGCATCCTATCTACACTCACCCAAACAACCCTCATAAGGTGGTAGGGTCATGCACTATGAAAGTGTCAATGGCAAGTGTTGGAAGCAACCCACCGAAGTGGTCACTACTCCACATGATCAAGTATAACGAAAGTAAAGTGCTATATGACATGCAATGAAAATGGTTTCTTAACATGGTCAAAGGGCTGCTTTCTAGGCTTCGCAAAGTCTTCGAGGTCTTCACATGCTTCTCGTCCATCCGAGCACTTCGCCTACTTCTTCAACTATCGCCGGAAACAACCGCAATAAGCAACATAACAAGCAGAAAATAAAAGCGCTCTATAAATAGGAGTTTTATTTTTCTTGGACACCTTGGTTCACAAGAAAAATAATCAGGAAGGTTTCATTGGATGTGGATCAAGGGGGATTCTTGAATGGTGCAAATGAAGGAAATGATGATCTTATAAGAAGTCTACAGAAAATATTTTCACAAAAATAGGTGGGTGAATCTAACAAATATGGCATGATTTTAGAAACATGTGGGAAGTGTTTTCGTTGGATTTGGAGTTGTGATGATTTTCCTATGAATTTCCTCAGAGGAGATAAATGGGAAAAGGGAGCATTTGTTAGGTCAAGCAGAATAGGGGCATGGGAAAAATGTTAACCATGCCTAGATAAATAGGGTATGTTTTTATAGACACCTAGGAACTTGAATCACTCCATTTGGGGTTGACTTGAATCTCCTAGGAATTTTATGATGAGGGCTTTTAATAATTCAAATTTGAATTTGAATTTGACCTCTACAAAAACTTTGCAGGAAAAATGTTTAATGCAGATATTTGGATAGGAAATGAATTTAGGAATATCTAGGATTTTGAATCACTAAATTTGGAGCTATAATGATTTTTATATGGATTTATGATTCCCTCTGAAAAAGAAAATGATGAAAGGAATTACCAAATGGCTAAACAACTCACCAGGTGCAGGATAGCTAATGGGTCGGCTCACTCACTCGGCCTGGCGGCTGGGGCGACGCCAAAGGTGCATTCCCTGAAATACGGCTCCTTAGCAGGAAGGCGGATAGCGCGAGGGGCGCCTCCACTTAACAGGGGGCCCGAGCCTTAGTCACCGGCCGGCGGGCCCCACTGGTAGGTTCTCGTCCTACCTCCATTCAAACAGAAGAGGAGGCCGGCCGTGCCCACGCCGGTGCCCCGTCCCGGCGCCACGAGGCGTCCCCGGCAGCGTCCCCACCACCGGAGGGCTCAGGGCGGCGAGCCACACGGACCTAGGCGGTCCCTGAGCCTTGGGAAGACAAGGGTTGCGTGTAGCCCCCACAGCGGCAGAGTAGGTTGTCGCCCATGGGGAGGGCAGGACGCCACTATCACAGAGAGAAGGGGAAGGGAAACAGGGGGCTTCCGAAGGCGAATGGAGGTGCAATTGTGGAGCTAGGAGGGGAGAACGAAGGCAGGGAGCTCACATTCGAGGAAAACCGAGGCGGGTGTCACCTGCTGGAGGAGAAGGGGAGCTCGGGAGGAGTAATGGGGAGGTCCAGGTGGTCCAGGGGGAGGGAGAGAGTGAAGGAGGGCAGCAGGTGCTCAGGTGCGGGCTTAAGTAGCCCTGCCAAGGCGCATCGTGGACGGAGTCCATGGGCAACGCTCGGGCATGCCTGACAGGGAGAGAGGAGGGCCAGGGAGGAGGGGCCCGACCGTTCGGCGTGTCGAGGACGCCGAGGCGACCTCGGGAGACTCCACCACGACGCCCAAGGTTGTCAGGTGGCTCGGGACGGGAGCCGCTAGAGTGTGCATGCGCACTGTAGCGCGCTGCAGACCATGGCCTTTGCATGCCATGGCGTGTCCCATGCGCCCTGGTCATGGTCACTCTTGTCCACAAGTGCTAGGGGGTTTCTGGCAATGCTCTCGCACTTTTAGGAAGTAAGGAAGGGGTAGAAGAGAGGGGGTATGGACGTAGAAAGGGTGCTGCCATGGTGAAAACAGTGAGGGAATTGGGGTTTTACACCTCAAATAATTGAGCACAGGCCATGAGGTTGCTATTGGGGGTGCAAGGTATTTACAAGGGTTTGTGGTAAAAATTGGGGGTCAAGGAGAACTCATATGGTACTCCAATCATTGATCAGAAAATTGTTGCAGAAGGTGTTTGATGCAAGATTGAGCTAGCAAATAGATTCTCATCACTATGAAACTTAACAGGACTTGATGATAGGTATAAGTGAGGTTCATCACAAAATTTGAACTGATTTGAAGAAGGTTGCCAATGTAAACTTGGTAAACCCTAGAAATGGCAAAAATGCATTATCTTAGATCTAGCTATGCAAATCCATTCTCCTTGATGCACCACTTGATGTGGTGACCTATTCTAGGGACTATAACATGCACAAAAAGTTTGGGCCCAATGGAAAAACTTGGCAATGTAATATTACCAACTTCTCGAAATCATTAGAAATGGGTTTGAGGGGATTGGGACAAGTTAATATGTTCTCCTTGATGAACCACTTGGTGTGGATGCATTATTGGAGGATTATATCATGTCCACAAAGTTTGAGCTTAAGGGGAGACAGTTGATAATGTAGAGTTGCTCAAATTTGGATCTGAACATAGAGGGTTTTGGGATATTTTGATGAACCAAATCAATTGGGATTTATGTGAAACTTGGCAAGATGATCACATATATCATATGTGACATGCCAGAACTTCCCTAGATTTATTTGAGATTATTTCTTATAGAAATATTTCAAATGCTAGAAATAGGCAGAAATGGTTTTGAAGGACTTTGTCCAATATTTTGAACATGACCATGTGTTGAAACTCTTATATATGGACAATATATGTCGACTGAGTTTTTCTAAATTTTCTAAAATATTTTTGAAGCATTTAAATAATTTTTCCCTATAAAAGACCATGTTTGGTCTTAAGAAAAAGCCTTTAAATAAAATAGTAAAATCATCTTTAAAAATAACATTTGGTGTTTTAGGGAAGTTATATATATAGTAGGTTCCAAATAAAGCATGTGGGGAAAAGGGATCCACCCAATTTGAGGACTTGTAGTGCAAATCTCAATTCAGGGGGTTTTGAAAACCTAATTTAAATGAATGCTTTTTGGCCAAAATAAAATTTTGCAAAAATTATTTTGAAGTCCTATTCACATGGAATGATCATTGGACAAGAGTTGGGATCAAGGAAAAGAGTTTTGAGAGTAGGAGGAGGTCTTATGAATATAGAGAACTAGCAAGCAAGCAAACAAGCAAGCAAATCAACACACAAGTCAAGCATCACAAGCACAGAAAATGTTATAATTGGCCCTAATTTTTGAGTCATGTTAACTTAGTCATGAGAGGCAAAACACAAGGTGTGACGGTAGCGTGCTTTGGAGCACCGTTTTGGCATGCCATGGCATGTCCTTGGCAGCTTCTGCATGGCCTCCCGTGTCTAGAGTATCTAGGGGGAGTAAATAAGCAGGGGTGAGGCATTGGATGCCTTGGAGAGTCAAGGGACAAATAGAGAAGCAAAGGGAGAGAGAGAGAAAGGGGTTGTCGAGAGAGTAAATTGAGGGTTTTACCCCATCAACCAATGGCTTAGGGACTTTGGTTTTTTACTAGAGGTGTATGAACATGTAAGAAGATGTGGTAAAAATTTACTCTCAAGGAGATTAGAGGAAGGGGGTGAAACTTGGCATTTAGCAATTAGTCAGAAGCTATTTTATGGATTTTAGGCAAGCAAAAGGTGTTTGCTTAACATGTTATTTAACAGTATGGAAATGTAGATAAAAATAGGGATGATCACCAAGTTTGAGGAGATTTGAACAAAGTAGACGGTACAAACTTGGAAAACCCTAGAATTCAACAGAATCAGATTTTTGTAGATCCACGCATGCAATCATGTTCTCCCAGATCCACAACTTGTTGTGGTATAATTATTTGGGGTTTAGAACATGCCCACAAAGTTTAAAGTCAATAGGAAAATCTTCACAATGTAAAGTTGGCCAAATTTGAATCTGGAAAGAGAGGGTTTTGGAATATTTTGATGAAGCAAATCAAGTGGAATTGAGATTAAACTTTGCAAGACCATCACATATAACATATGTGACTTGCTGGAATTTTCCTAGAATTTATTGATAATATTTATTACATAAATATTCCAAAAGCCTGATTTAAGAAGAAAGGGTTTTGAGGGGTTTTGCCCATGATTTTGAACATGACCATGTGTTGAAACTTATTTATATGGAAAATATATGTCCACTGAGTTTCCCTATATTTTCTCAAATATTTTTAAAGCATTTAATTAATTTTTCCCTATAAAAGACCATTTTTGGCCCTAACAAAAAGCCTTTTAAATAAAGAGTAAAATAATCTTTAAAATTAATATTTTGTGGTTTTGGGAAGTCTTATATATGGTAGGTTTCAAATAAGTACTTCGGGGGAAAAGGGTCCACACAATTTGAGGACTTGTAGTGCAAATCTCAACTCAGGGTTTTTTGAAAACCTAATTTGAATAAATTATTTTTGGTCAAAATAAATTTTGATAAAATTCTTCTTCGGTACTATACAAATGGTATGATCTTTGGGAAATATGTTTGGATCAAGGAACAAGCATATGGAGAGGAGTGGAACGTAGGAGTGCCAAACATAATCAACCAAATAAGCAAACAAGCAACAATTCAAACAAGCATGCACTCAAAAAAATTTAATTGGTTCCAAATTTGTAAATCCAAGCATAGCAAAGTGATACAAAGATAGGGTGTGACAGTTAACAATAAAGAGATAAGCCACATGTGAAAGCACAATATTCTCCCTTGGTGGTTTCGATAATTCATGACAACATACATTGTCTCTTGGACTAATACTTTTATCTAGTGTATTTCAGATAAAGTCCACAAAGAGTGTTAGTTAAGGAGTGTGAGGAGCATCCCCAAGAAGAAGAACGGTAAGGAGTAGGATTGGTAAACCTTCAAGCGAGGAGACTCTACATTTTACTTTGTGATAAATCACTTTGAGTCCATAGGAAAGCCAATACTATTAAAAGGGGGTAAGGTTCTGTTGGTGAACAAAATGCTTCACGTGCACAAGTGATTGTCACCAAAAACACCCACAAGCTCTTCCACAAAAGTCTGTCAAAGTCTATCATGAAAATCCATGCGAGCAATATTTCCCACTCAGTCCTACCGATTTCTACCTCAGACAGATCCCAACCAAACCCTAAGTCTTCGGTACAACCGGTTCTGCATCGGTGCCATCGAGTTTTTGTTGCAAACATTATGTTTCCCCGTTTCTTAAAATCGGAGTTTTCAAGATTTTGGTTTGGCGTCACCGAGTTTTGCAATCTGACAGTTGGTCTCGGTACTATTGAGACTTATATATCGGTCTCACCAAGATTCAAAAGTTGCTTCATTTGGAGCAACTTGGTACCAACGAGTTTCATACTTCGGTGTCACCGAGTTGGTCACTTTAGGTGTAACGGTTGGATTTTTGGAGATGCCTATACACACCCCTCCACCACCACTCACTCGATAGAGAAGCACTCAGAACAAATCCCCACTTATCCCATGTAACATCCCAAACTTTGGAATGTTATAATAGTTATTAGAATGATTGTTTGTTTGTTTGTTTGAGTGATTGAAAGTGAGTGAAATTTGAAACTTTTTGAAAGTTTATTGAGAGGGAATGAAATGACTTTCCCAAAACTTTCAATCTGCATTTTGATCACCAGGAATTCAAATTCATTTCATCACAAAACCCTAGAGTGAAGATGACATGACTTCTTCCATTTAATGAAATGAAAAGGGATTTGAAAATGATTTGAATTCCCATTTGAAAATATTTCAAAATTCAGAAACTTTATGCAACTCAATGATTTTCATGAGAGAGGATAATATGACTTCTTCAAATGTGTGAAATATGAGTTGGAAGTTTAATTATTTGAAGTTGAAAAAACTATTTGATAAAAGTCTCATATGGAGTTTCAAATTCATTTGAATTTCCTATTTGAAATTTCATGCATCCAAACCCCTTGCCAAGATTTTGAGAGGAGTAAAAGGACACTCCAAACCAGGGATCATTTGAACCATCTTTGAAATTATAAAACTCATAAAAACTATTTCTGAAATATTTTCTATTAAGTTTCGAAGCCATTTTGAAAGTGGTTTTAAAAATTTATTTATTTATTCTTCAAAATTAAAATATATGGAAAATAGGGTAAAATGATTTCTTTCAAAATAAAAATGAAGAAATCTAAATTTGAAGTCATTTTGATATTTTCAAAATGTTTTAATTGCATTTTTTAAAAACAGTAGCACTGTTTGATTTTTTTATGATTCTGTAAGTATTTTATTTTACTCTGAAATTATGTTCATGATTTAGGAAATCTTTTTCCGGTCATTTTGATATATATATTCACTAATGTTTGTAAATGTTTTGAATGCTTTAAGTGTGTTTGAAAACACTCTGGAAATTATTAAAAATAGAATTAACGCGTGTATTAAAACGGGCCAGCCCACTGCTTTTAAAACCCGATTTTATTTCGTAACGGTCACCGCTAATAACGCCCCCTCTCGCTCTCTCATGGACAAGCCGGTCCCACCGCCCGATTCCCTCTCCCGCGCGGTCGTCCCCATCCTCGCGAGCGTGCCGCCGACGCCGGAGATTCCTCTCCCGTGATCTCCTCCTCCTGTCGCTCCCCTCGAGTCCCGACCACCCCTATAAGTAGCGGCCACCATTCGCTCCTCATTCCACCCTGAGCCCCCTCTTTCTCCTTGCCGGAACGCTACCCGAGCCCTCGCCGGAGTTCCACCACCCAACCGGATCCCCGAGCTCGAGCCCCTCGCCACACTCCACCCCACACCCCTTCACTACTCTCCAACATCACCGGAGCGTCCCCGCTATCACCTGGTACCCTCAACCTCGCCGGAAACCCATCAGAACGTCGTAACCACCACCCTCGCCGGAATTTCCCTCGGCCACCACCATCCCGAAACAACCTAAGCTTGTGCACGTCGACTCCGTCATCCCCGAGTCCCTCCGACGCCACCTACCTCGACGACGTCCTCGCCCGCGTCGTACGGAGCCATCCCCGATGCCGGAGGACCATCGGAGACGCCTCCTCATCGCCCCCACCTCCTCGGCCTCACCGGAAGAACCATCGCCGGTGACCATCCCACTGTGAGCACCGCACCCCTCTCCCACTCCGTTCGATCTAAATCCCACGGCCTCGATTAGATCTGTTTATTGCTCGAACCGTTTTCTGTTATGACTCGGTCGTCCGCCCGAAACTCCCTAGCACACGCACACCTGGACCAACCAGAGAACGCCACGTCACCCCCCTGACCGTTAGTTTAGTTTTTTTTTCTGTTTTGTTTTAGAAAACAGAGAAAGTTCTGATTTTATTTTCTTTATATCTTTTAAACTACTTAATGTTTTTAATTAATTCTTTTTGCATTAGATCACAATTTTTATCTAGTTTCTGTAGAGACCAAATTTGACCATGTTTGAACATTTAAATTTGAATTTGGACAGATTTGATTTAAATTTTTTTTTCTGAATATCTTGAGTTTTAAAATGAATTTTTGAATGATTCTTTTTCCTACTTGTCACTAGTGATATTAGATATCATTAGGTAGAGTTTGAGAATTTTTATAATAATTTTAAATAGTGTTTTCAAAACCAAACAGAATCTGTTTAGTTTCATATTAGTTTATTTATATTGATTTACTTTGCTTTTGAAAATCTGAATATGATTTATATTAAGTTTCAGATTTCATTTAGTTTTGTTGGTCCAAACCTTAGTAATTTACTTGCTGTTAACAAAAGTTAATTTGTTTAGTTTATAATTTTGTTGTAGGGATCTATACCCTCTTTCAAATAGGTATAGTTGTTTTAAAAGCAAATTTGTTAGTAACAATTCTTTTAACTAAAATTTTAAGTATTTAGATTTTGTTTTCAAATAAAGTTTTTACTAATTCTTTTCTGTAAATAAATGTTTTAAACAAAAATAGTTTAGTTTTACTCTATTATTATAGGAAACTATATTTTTCTTCATTAGGTAATGTTTTATAAAACAATTTAGTTTTAATAGTAATTCTTTCACAAAAGTTTTAGATGACTTAATTCTGTTTTTTTTATAAATATTTTTATTAATTAATTTCTGTTAACTTAGTTGTTTCATAATTTGTTTTCTCTTAGTTTATGGTTGTGCTTGTAGTTAAGTTCATTAGGCAAACACTTATGTTGTTTAGAATATTGTTTTCATAGTTTTACTTGTTCTTCAAAAGTAATTCATTTTGCTAACAAAATATTTACTAAAATCCTTTTATTATATTTTACTTTGTTTTGGGTTTTTGTGTTACTTTTGAATTTGTTGGAGTTTTGTGTTTCAACTTTGTCTTAAGTATTTCTTTCATCAACCTTGTTGCTTTTGTTTTGTGTTACTTTTGATTGTTAGAATTGATTGTTAGTATGATTGCTTATATGAATGCAATGCTTGTTTATATAGATTCTCATCGGAGAGTGACGAATAGTTCTATCAAGTTATTACTGAGAGCGATCTTTCTCTGCATCAACAGTACAGGCAAGTTCACCTTGACCATCTATTTCATACCTATGTTTTTATTGCATGTAGTGACATCATTCAACATATCCCTCCCGTAGTGTTATTGAAATTCTTGTAGTTGAGTAGAATGCATGAGGTAGGAACCCACCACTGGTTACTAAAGCCCCGGGAACGCTAGTTAGTGCAATGCTATGCTAAAGTAGACGGGGTCTGGTATGAGTGTTCGTGAGTGGTGTGAAGAAGGACTCCACGTCAAAACGACGACTTCATGAAGACATCTTCAAGTCCTGCATCTTCAAGACCTCGAGACTTCAAGACTCGAGAAGACAAGTTTTCAATACACACTACTGGGTGAAGGATGGTTGATTGGGCACCCTGGAGAAACCAGTGAGTGGCCGGGATGCATGGAGAGCGCCATGACATCTTGCGGAAAGCTTCACCCAGACTCAAAGAGAAGGATGAATACTTCATGCCCGGAAGCTTACCTGTGTAGCCACAAGTCATTATGGGCTCTGGCTTGGTTGATCTTTGTTGTGACTCTGCTGGGCAGTGCTATGAGATGTAGTCAACGTTAGGATTGGGATGGGCACTGTCGGACAGTCAGGGAAGCACTCTGAAAGACCATGTTTCTTTCATCCTGTTCTCAAACACCAGGCAGTGCGAGGACTTCCCAGGAGGGAAAGAATCTTGTGGGTAAAGTACACAACACTCTGCAGAGTTAAACCTAATCGATTAGCCGTGTCCCCGGTTACGGACAATTTGAGCTTCTAGACTTGGATCTATCTCTGAACTCTCAACACTGGACTGATAACTAATTGTGGGCAACTTATGATACTTATGGGCATTGAGACATTGGTTGGCGGAACCATGTCATGATAGGTAACTCTATAGTGAAATTCCTGATATTCTTCTTGTTGTAGGAAAATAAAATCAGCTTTTACGCAAAAACTCAGACACAGAGCCACAAAGCCTTGGCATATAGAATATTCTTATTTCTTCTGTTCTTCTATGGTGATCTTGCCAGCATATTCAAAATGCTGACCTACACGGCTGCAACGTCTTATGTTGCAGATACTCTTCTACGACGGGTAAAAGTACGATTCAGGGTTACGGTCCGCACTCAACTTGCCATTGGTGTTATTGGGACTCCACTCCCGTTGACTGTATCCGCTGCTATTTTAAGGTATATATCAGTTTTACGCTATTTACATGTGATTGCACTTTGATATATACATTGATGTACTGTGTGTGCCAGCATACTGATCCAGGGATGGCACAGAAAACACAGGGGCTTGACTCATTTTGAGTCGGGTCGCTACAGAAATGGTATCAGAGCACATGTTGACTGTAGGACGTGACCCTAGAAACTGGAAAGCCTTAGGAAATGATTTCTTGAAAAACTTTGTTTTCAAAGGATCTTTACTTCTCCTCTCTTCTGAGTTTTATCAAGAGTTAGAAAATACCCCTTCTCTTTTGACCACACGAAGGATCAACTGAAGCCACTCCAAGAAGGACAAGATATAGAAACAACCGATGGTCCTTTCAAAGTAAAGAAGATTTCACCATGCATTAGAAGAGTTGAAGCTACACGTGTTGAAGACTGTGAAGACCCGAAGAAAATTGAAGACCATGAAGAATTTCCAAGACATTATGCCCTAGAAGACCAAACCCCTGTTGTAAACTTACGTTAGATGCGATGATTTTTGTGAGCTGTCATTTGTGTGTAATTTTCGGCGGCCACAACTAAAAATCTATTTTCAAAACCATTGTTTGTATTGTGTGTATCTCCTCCTTTCTCTCTACCATCTCATCCCAAAACCTTGACCCCAATAGATGACGAATGAAGCTGGACTTGTACTTTCTGGACCAATGACCCAGCTAGAGGCAGAAGTATGGATACACAACATGGAGAATCACTTCAGGAGCAACTCGATAGCACAGAAGTATGAGGTTCAATATGCTCTCCAGCACTTTACCCAAAGTGCCGCAACTTGGTGGAAAATGCATCATGCCATACAAGGATTTAATGGAGCAAAGAATTGGGAAGAACTCAAGAAGACTCTGTTAAGATCCCGTCTCATTTAGAAGCATTGTGTTATCCCGATGAAGAAGACCTGAGCATGCAAAATCTATGGAGAGATAGGACACACCCAAGAAGAACACAAGGAAGGATGTCCTTATTGTGAAGAAAATCACCCTGCTGAGGAATGCCCAACTGGGCAGGTGACATGTTTCTTGTGTGAAGGAACCAACCACTACCCGGCTCAATGCCAAATATACCCCAAGGTACAAGAAGTCATCAAACAACAGAAGGAAGCCATGAAGGAAGCCTTCAGAGGAGAATTTGGAGAATTTGTAATGAAGAAATATATTGAAGACGCTGATGGAGAAGGATTAACCAGATTTTACTCAAATGTCTGCTATACATGTGGAGAAGAAGGACATTTCTCACAGGATTGTACGAAGGAAAGAAAAGAGTATCTGGGAAAATTCCCGATAGAAGAAGTGGAGTTTGATCCACAGGAAATTGAAGCTTTGATCGGAACAAAGAACCTTAGGAAGAGACAAGCCCCTGAACAGAAGGACCTGAGTCATATTAGATGTTACAAGTGTAAGGATATGGGCCACTATGCCGATAAGTGCCCAAGAAAGGAATCAAGAACCCAAGAGCAAAAAACCAACATCAAGAAGCCCCGAGATATGTCAGAAATCATTTGTTTTCAGTGCAAGAAGACGGGACACTACTCCTATACCTGTCCAGAGAAGAATGCTAAGCATGAGTAGTTTGAGTTCGGAAGTAATAAATGTAATAGGTAGCACTCTTATCCTTTGAGGTTATGTAATGGATAATCCATTTGTTTTAAGGATGACAATACTCTCTAAAGATGTTGGAAAGTGAAATTGAAGTTTGATTTTGAATAACATGGATGTTTACCCAAGTCGAGACATATGTCAATTCTGAGTACCTTTTTTGACACACGCAGATGACCACCCTTTATGAGTCTTTCCTCAAAGGCCCGGAAACAATCATGACCCTGACCAGTGATCATGACTACCAAGGATCCTGAAGGATATGATGAAGCACATCCATCTTGAAGGAGATGCAGTCTACAAAGGCTACCCATTCATGGATAATGGAGTGAAACTTTGGTATGTGGAGGTACACCTTCACCGTGCAAAGGGAGTTTTCCCAAAGACTACTGGACGATACTTTTACATATCTCGTGTACCACAAGCTATTTTCTTTGACGCTGTTCGTGAAGCTGCCATGGAAGCCATACGCCATATTGGAGAAATACTTGAAGCAAGACTCCGTCATACTCAGGAATACCTGCAAGAGGTGCATACGGAAATGATGGAGATGAAGCTCATCTCCACCCTAATCAAGGAAAAGATGGAGGATTTCAAGGAACACAACGCAAAGTTCCAGTGGTACTAACATATCTCCAAGAGGGGATAAAGGAATAAAGTTGGGAGTGAAGCTGGACCATACCAAACTATGTGGATGGCAGCATTTGTAATAAAGTACTTTCTGGGAGTTTTAAGAAGTGATTGAGAATGTAACCATGGATTGAATATGAGAAGAATGGGATAGTTTCGAAGATGGAAATGCCTGTATCATGAAGCACTTTTGATTTCATGATCTTATCTTGTAACGGAAGTCTCAGAGTTTGTAATAAATTCATGAGTCAATGGAAATTATGGTGTCATGATTTATCTTATGTTGAAATATGTGAGTTGTTACTCTATGACCCAAGATCTCTGACCATTTTCGAGGATATGAGAAAATATGGTCTATGCATACATGAGTGCATTTCATTTTAAGTGTGGTAGTGACCACAGGCACCTCCCGGTTAAGTAATTTGGATCTGTGAATACGGATGAAGAGAATGTGGAATCACCGCAAACTGTCTGGATGATAACCTTTGTGACAAAGAGTTTTCGAAGCTGGAATGCTGAGAAACGGAATGATTATGGTGAAAATCACACCCAAGGTTAACAAACCAATGGAAAGGAAAATGGATTCTGCAGAGTGGAATCTAGACAAGAATAAGTCTGAGATTTGTTACCTCAAGGGTATGGTGTAGTGAACTGAAGGTAATGCTGGAATATGGATCGATAGTCACCCCACGGGTGAGATGAAGTTGTTCAAGAATTCAAGTGAATCCACAAGTCACTGACCTCAAGATTGATAAGGATCAAGCCTCACCTTTGTGAAGGAAGAAACTTGGAAGAAGCTACGACTGATCCGCAAACGTTTTCTTAGGAGCATACGATAACCTGAGAGTTGTGAAGAAACGGTAGATGTTTTTGTTTAGCTTGCAGAATCAATGGATTTATCCGAACTTTGTTCGTTGACAAGAGAAATTTTCTGCAACGCTAGTGAGGAAGCCCAAGTGTTAGAATACGAGATTACTAAACCTTACACAAGGTAATGATCTTAGTGCGGCATGGCTTGGCCACCATGACGACTTACTCTTATCATTCTCTTGCTATTCGGAATGGTAAATCTGAGTGACTTACCCATAGTAAAGAGACGACGTTCTTTGAAGCTTCTGTTTAAGCCTTAGAATGGTATGAAGAAAACCCTTGTACATGACAGTTTCTGTCACACGTAGGAATTTTACGATGAGGATAAAGCCAAGACCCATTTCACTGCAGGATAACCACTAATGGTAGACCACCATGAGATCATCGATAAGTTATTTAGAATGATCGCGAGACCTATCAGTTAAGAAGACCCAGTATCGGAGGAAATGCATTTTGATGTGAGAATTCAAGATTTGATATAACGGAAGAGCATCACCGAAGAAGCTATCGTGAAGAAGGTGAAAAGACAAATGCACCCAGTGGACAGCCCAGATTTTGAGAGACCGGTAACTCTCATTTCAAGTGTGGTAGACCCACATTTCCAAGTCAATGGAGTCTTGTTGGAAGACCCCACACCTTCCAGGACAGTGGATTTGTTAGAAGACCCCAAACCCTAACCTTTTCTTTCTAGCCTCTCCGAATCTCGAGGACGAGATTCATTTTAAGTGTGGTAGGTTTGTAACATCCCAAACTTTGGAATGTTATAATAATTATTAGAATGATTGTTTGTTTGTTTGTTTGAGTGATTGAAAGTGAGTGAAATTTGAAACTTTTTGAAAGTTTATTGAGAGGGAATGAAATGACTTTCCCAAAACTTTCAATCTGCATTTTGATCACCAGGAATTCAAATTCATTTCATCACAAAACCCTAGAGTGAAGATGACATGACTTCTTCCATTTAAAGAAATGAAAAGGGATTTGAAAATGATTTGAATTCCCATTTGAAAATATTTCAAAATTCAGAAAATTTATGCAACTCAATGATTTTCATGAGAGAGGATAATATGACTTCTTCAAATGTGTGAAATATGAGTTGGAAGTTTAATTATTTGAAGTTGAAAAAACTATTTGATAAAAGTCTCATATGGAGTTTCAAATTCATTTGAATTTCCTATTTGAAATTTCATGCATCCAAACCCCTTGCCAAGATTTTGAGAGGAGTAAAAGGACACTCCAAACCAGGGATCATTTGAACCATCTTTGAAATTATAAAACTCATAAAAACTATTTCTGAAATATTTTCTATTAAGTTTCAAAGCCATTTTGAAAGTGGTTTTAAAAATTTATTTATTTATTCTTCAAAATAAAAATATATGGAAAATAGGGTAAAATGATTTCTTTCAAAATAAAAATGAAGAAATCTAAATTTGAAGTCATTTTGATATTTTCAAAATGTTTTAATTGCATTTTTTAAAAACAGTAGCACTGTTTGATTTTTTTTATGATTCTGTAAGTATTTTATTTTACTCTGAAATTATGTTCATGATTTAGGAAATCTTTTTCCGGTCATTTTGATATATATATTCACTAATGTATGTAAATGTTTTGAATGCTTTAAGTGTGCTTGAAAACGCTCTGGAAATTATTAAAAAGAGAATTAACGCGTGTATTAAAACGGGCCAGCCCACTGCTTTTAAAACCCGATTTTATTTCGTAACGGTCACCGCTAATAACGCCCCCTCTCGCTCTCTCATGGACAAGCCGGTCCCACCGCCCGATTCCCTCTCCCGCGCGGTCGTCCCCATCCTCGCGAGCGTGCCGCCGACGCCGGAGATTCCTCTCCCGTGATCTCCTCCTCCTGTCGCTCCCCTCGAGTCCCGACCACCCCTATAAGTAGCGGCCACCATTCGCTCCTCATTCCACCCTGAGCCCCCTCTTTCTCCTTGCCGGAACGCTACCCGAGCCCTCGCCGGAGTTCCACCACCCAACCGGATCCCCGAGCTCGAGCCCCTCGCCACACTCCACCCCACACCCCTTCACTACTCTCCAACATCACCGGAGCGTCCCCGCTATCACCTGGTACCCTCAACCTCGCCGGAAACCCATCAGAACGTCGTAACCACCACCCTCGCCGGAATTTCCCTCGGCCACCACCATCCCGAAACAACCTAAGCTCGTGCACGTCGACTCCGTCATCCCCGAGTCCCTTCGACGCCACCTACCTCGACGACGTCCTCGCCCGCGTCGTACGGAGCCATCCCCGACGCCGGAGGACCATCGGAGACGCCTCCTCATCGCCCCCACCTCGTCGGCCTCACCGGAAGAACCATCGCCGGCGACCATCCCACTGTGAGCACCGCACCCCTCTCCCACTCCGTTCGATCTAAATCCCACGGCCTCGATTAGATCTGTTTATTGCTCGAACCGTTTTCTGTTATGACTCGGTCGTCCGCCCGAAACTCCCTAGCACACGCACACCTGGACCAACCAGAGAACGCCACGTCACCCCCCTGACCGTTAGTTTAGTTTTTTTTTCTGTTTTGTTTTAGAAAACAGAGAAAGTTCTGATTTTATTTTCTTTATATCTTTTAAACTACTTAATGTTTTTAATTAATTCTTTTTGCATTAGATCACAATTTTTATCTAGTTTCTGTAGAGACCAAATTTGACCATGTTTGAACATATAAATTTGAATTTGGACAGATTTGATTTAAATTTTGTTTTCTAAATATCTTGAGTTTTAAAATGAATTTTTGAGTGATTCTTTTTCCTACTTGTCACTAGTGATATTAGCTATCATTAGGTAGGGTTTGAGAATTTTTATAATAATTTTAAATAGTGTTTTCAAAACCAAACAGAATCTGTTTAGTTTCATATTAGTTTATTTATATTGATTTTCTTTGCTTTTGAAAATCTGAATATGATTTATATTAAGTTTAAGATTTCATTTAGTTTTGTTGGTCCAAACCTTAGTAATTTACTTGCTGTTAACAAAAGTTAATTTGTTTAGTTTATAATTTTGTTGTAGGGATCTATACCCTCTTTCAAATAGGTATAGTTGTTTTAAAAGCAAATTTGTTAGTAACAATTCTTTTAACTAAAATTTTAAGTATTTAGATTTTGTTTTCAAATAAAGTTTTTACTAATTCTTTTCTGTAAATAAATGTTTTAAACAAAAATAGTTTAGTTTTACTCTATTATTATAGGAAACTATATTTTTCTTCATTAGGTAATGTTTTATAAAACAATTTAGTTTTAATAGTAATTCTTTCACAAAAGTTTTAGATGACTTAATTCTGTTTTTTTTATAAATATTTTTATTAATTAATTTCTGTTGACTTAATTGTTTCATAATTTGTTTTCTCTTAGTTTATGGTTGTGCTTGTAGTTAAGTTCATTAGGCAAACACTTATGTTGTTTAGTATATTGTTTTCATAGTTTTACTTGTTCTTCAAAAGTAATTCATTTTGCTAACAAAATATTTACTAAAATCCTTTTATTATATTTTACTTTGTTTTGGGTTTTTGTGTTACTTTTGAATTTGTTGGAGTTTTGTGTTTCAACTTTGTCTTAAGTATTTCTTTCATCAACCTTTTTGCTTTTGTTTTGTGTTACTTTTGATTGTTAGAATTGATTGTTAGTATGATTGCTTATATGAATGCAATGCTTGTTTATAGAGATTCTCATCGGAGAGTGACGAATAGTTCTATCAAGTTATTACTGAGAGCGATCTTTCTCTGCATCAACAGTACAGGCAAGTTCACCTTGACCATCTATTTCATACCTATGTTTTTATTGCATGTAGTGACATCATTCAACATATCCCTCCCGTAGTGTTATTGAAATTCTTGTAGTTGAGTAGAATGCATGAGGTAGGAACCCACCACTGGTTACTAAAGCCCCGGGAACGCTAGTTAGTGCAATGCTATGCTAAAGTAGACGGGGTCTGGTATGAGTGTTCGTGAGTGGTGTGAAGAAGGACTCCACGTCAAAACGACGACTTCATGAAGACATCTTCAAGTCCTGCATCTTCAAGACCTCAAGACTTCAAGACTCGAGAAGACAAGTTTTCAATACACACTACTGGGTGAAGAATGGTTGATTGGGCACCCTGGAGAAACCAGTGAGTGGCCGGGATGCATGGAGAAGCGCCATGACATCTTGCGGAAAGCTTCACCCAGACTCAAAGAGAAGGATGAATACTTCATGCCCGGAAGCTTACCTGTGTAGCCACAAGTCATTATGGGCTCTGGCTTGGTTGATCTTTGTTGTGACTCTGCTGGGCAATGCTATGAGATGTAGTCGACGTTAGGATTGGGATGGGCACTATCGGACAGTCAGGGAAGCACTCTGAAAGACCATGTTTCTTTCATCCTGTTCTCAAACACCAGGCAGTGCGAGGACTTACCAGGAGGGAAAGAATCTTGTGGGTAAAGTACACAACACTCTGCAGAGTTAAACCTAATCGATTAGCCGTGTCCCCGGTTACGGACAATTTGAGCTTCTAGACTTGGATCTATCTCTGAACTCTCAACACTGGACTGATAACTAATTGTGGGCAACTTATGATACTTATGGGCATTGAGACATTGGTTGGCGGAACCATGTCATGATAGGTAACTCTATAGTGAAATTCCTGATATTCTTCTTGTTGTAGGAAAATAAAATCAGCTTTTACGCAAAAACTCAGACACAGAGCCACAAAGCCTTGGCATATAGAATAGTCTTATTTCTTCTGTTCTTCTATGGTGATCCTGCCAGCATATTCAAAATGCTGACCTACACGGCTGCAACGTCTTATGTTGCAGATACTCTTCTACGACGGGTAAAAGTACGATTCAGGGTTACGGTCCGCACTCAACTTGCCGTTGGTGTTATTGGGACTCCACTCCCGTTGACTGTATCCGCTGCTATTTTAAGGTATATATCAGTTTTACGCTATTTACATGTGATTGCACTTTGATATATACATTGATGTATTGTGTGTGCCAGCATACTGATCCAGGGATGGCACAGAAAACACAGAGGCTTGACTCATTTTGAGTCGGGTCGCTACATCCCATTAGTTTTTCTGAGAGCGAGCCACCTACTCATGTGTTGATCAAGCTATTCCACTCCATCCATATGAATATTGATCTCTAGCCTCCCTAAGTTTCTTTCCAACCAATCAATCTCTTCCACGAAATCCCAATCTGTGAGAGAGTGATTGTGTGTTGAGGAGTCTATCATCTTGAAGCACAAGAGCAAGGAGTTCATGGACATTATCGACCCTATTACCTTTTGGAGGGTGGTGCCTCCTAGATTGGTTAGGTGTCGCTTTGGAGCCTCCTACTTTGTGCGGTGGAGTTGAACCAAGAAGTTTGTAAGGGTAAGGAGATTGCGTACTTCATGAAGATCTACCCAAGTTAGGCTAGTCCTCCGTGGACGTAGGCCATCATGGTATAGACAGGTTGCTTCTTCGTGGAACCCTCCGTGGGTAGAGCCCTCCATGGACTCTCGCGACCGTTACCCTTAGTGGGTTGAAGTCTCCATAAATGTGGACGTACGATAGCACCACCTATCAAAACCACGGGAAAAATCATCGTGTCCCTCATGTGTTTTCTCTTTCTATCTCAACTCCTTACTTCCATGTGCAAAGTCTTTACTTTCCGCTGCCATACTTGTTGACTTGCATGTGTAGGGTGTGCTAGACTTGCTATAATTGCTAAAATCTGCCAACCATTAACGTTGGATATTGGGTAGGTTTTAATTTGTGCTAGTAGTCTATTCACCCCCCTCTAGACATACACTTCTAGTGATCCTTCAATTGGTATTAGAGCAAGGTCTCCATAACCTTCGTTTAATCACCTTTGGAGGAAGATGGATGTGCCTAGTTTGGAGAGTTTGAGTTGTAAAGTGCCTATTCTTGATGGGGGTACTATAGTCAATAGAAAGATGCTATGATATATATCTGACAAATTCCATTTGAGCAAGTATATTAAAAATACCTATGTGTTCCCCCATTGATCTCTTACAACCCACATACGAAGAGGAAATTGACATGCTTGGTAACCTTAGAACTATTAATGTTATTGTTAGAGGTTTGCCAAGATTTGTGTTTATTTAGTTGAAGAACTTTGAATGTTGTCATAGTGGAATGATTTGGAGAAACAATATCCAAATTATTCATTGCGTAGTCTTGATGAAATTCTTCATAAGACTATAGCTTTTCATGGAATGAAGCCTAGTGATCCAAACTTTCATAAATACTTATTTGAGCTTCGTGATATTATGCATGCTAAAGGAGATGTCACTACCATTAGCAACATTGTTGTAGAATCCATTCACATACATAAGCTTGAACATTGTCTTAGTAGAAATTCGAACAAATGTCTTGATTTCTATGACGAGGAGATTCTACCTAATGATGAAAATCAAGAACATTGCTACTATGATGGTGATGAGATGTTTGACATCGAATGTACCAAGAAAATGAAGTGCCTAAGTCTCATGGAAAACTTCAAGGATTACATGTCCGATGGAAAAGAGTGGATTTTAAACAGTGGATGCACCGATGATATGACTGGGGATAAATGCACATTCCAAGAGATCACAACTAATAAAGGACCTCGGAGGTACGTGACCTTTGGAGACAACTCTAAGGGTAAGGTACTTGGTCTTGGTAAGGTGGCCATATCTCATGATACTTCAATCAAAACGTCATGCTTGTTGAATCCCTTGGTTACAATCTTCTTTCTGTATCTAGACTAGCAGACTTTGGTTTCAATGTGCTATTTACTAAAGTAGATTGCCAAGTGTTTTGTCATGACAATCATAACAGTATCTTTACCGATATTAGTAGAGGTGGTCTATACATTGTCGGTTTCACTAAAAAGGCCCAACCTCGTACTTGTCTCGTTGCAAAATCGTTTAAAGGTTGGCTATGGCATAGAAGGCTAGGACATGTAGGCATGCACAATCTAGATAAGCTTATCAAGGGCGATCACTTTCTTGGTGTTAAAGATGTTATCTTTGACAAGGATAGGCTTTGTAGCGCTTGTCAAGATGGAAAGCAAGTAGGTGGAAGTCATCCGGTCAAGAACATCATGACTACTACGAGACCGCTCGAGTTACTTCATATGGATCTTTTTGTTTCCAACACGTACAAGAGCCTCGGTGGAAAGTCTTATGGTCTAGTTATAGTTGATGATTTTTCCAGATTTGCATGGGTATTCCTTCTTGATGATAAGTCGCAAGTACAAAAGATCTCAAGAACTTCGCTCGCAAAGCACAAAATCGATTCAAAGTGAAGATCAAGAAGGTTTGGAGTGATAATGAATCGGAGTTCAAGAATGCCCATGTAGATACCTTTCTTAAAGAAGAAGGTATCTCACATGAATTCTCGGCTACGTACACACCTCAACAAAATGGAGTTGTTGAGAGGAAGAATCGTACCCTTATTGAGATGGCAAGAACGATGCTTGACGAATACAACACGCCAATACACTTTTGGGCAGAAGCCGTGGAAACAGCGTGTCATGCCACAAACCGACTCTACTTGCACAAGCTTGTCGGTAAAACGGCATACGAGCTACTCACCCATAACAAACCCCAAGTTAGATACTTTCGGATATTCTGCTCTAAGTGCTACATTCTTGATAAACATTGTCATGCTAAATTTACTCCCAAATCTCATGATGGTTTTCTACTTGGTTACAGATCGAACTCTCACACTTACCATGGCTAGAACAGCTTCACTCCAAAAGTTGAAGAGATGGTAGATGTGAAGTTTGATGAATCTAATGGTTCGCAAGTCTAACAATTGCCAAATGTTGTAGGAGATAAGGATCCTTCGGAAGCTATCCAAGACTTGCCCATCGGCAAGATTCGTCCCAAGGACATGAAGGAAAGTACTTCATCAACCCAAGTGGAAGCTCCCACTTCGCATCAAGCCTACCGACAAAACGACATGGAAGCAACCACAAGTGGTACATGAAAAGATGAAGAGGAGGAGGAAGTACATCATGAAGATCCAGCACAACCTCCTTCACCACCACCTCAAGGAGACAACCCCTTCGAGAACAACGAAGATGAAGGAGATGATGATGAAGAAGCTCCACCATCCAACAAGCCAAAGCTACCTGGAGTTCGAGCAAGAGTGACTAAGAACCATCCTCTAAACCAAATCTTCGGTGACATACAAACCGGGAGAATCACTCGATCTAAAACTCGCTTAGCTAATTTTTGTGAGCATTATTCTTTCATTTCTAGCATTCAACCCTTGAAGGTTGAACAAGTTCTTGAAGTCCCAGATTGGGTGAACTCTATGCATTAAGATCTTCACAACTTCGAGAGGAACAAAGTGTGGACACTCGTCGAGAAGCCCAAGGACGAGCACAACATCATCGATACAAAATGGGTGTTTCGGAACAAGCAAGATGAAGACGTTCAAGTGGTACGCAACAAGGCGCGTCTCGTAGCCCAAGGATATATGCAATCAAAGGTATGGACTGCAGTGAGACCTATGCCCCCGTTGCTAGACTTGAAGCTATTCGAATTCTTCTTGCTTATGCCAATCACCATGATATCACTCTTTACCAAATGGAAATCAAAAGTGCCTTTTTAAATGGACAAATAGAGGAGGAAGTCTATGTTAAACAACCTCCCTATTTTGTGAATCCTAAGAAACCTGACCACATCTACAAACTTTGCAAAGCTTTACATGGTCTTAAGCAAGCTTTACATGGTCTTAAGAAATTTGGCTGATGTCAGAAAAATATGAGATGTCTATGATGTGTGAGCTGAAATTCTTCCTTGGTCTACAAATCAAGCAAACGAGAGAATGTATGTTTATCTCTCAAACCAAGTACACCTAGAACTTGATCAAGAATTTCAACATGCAAGAGTGCAAAGGTATGAAAACTCCCATGCCTACTACTGGACATGATGATCTCACCAAGGAGGACGAACCGGTTGATCAAAAGGTTTATCAATCGATGATTGGTTCATTGTTATATCTATGTGCCTCCCATCCCGTTATTATGCTTAGTGTGTGCATGTGTGCCCAATAACAAGCTGCACCTAAAGAGTGTCATCTTAAGGCCGTGAAACGTATTGTGAGATACTTGATACATAAACCAAACTTTGGCATTTGGTATCTAAAGGGATTTTCATTTAATCTTGTTGGCTACTCCAACTCGGACTATGCCGGTGACAAGGTTGATAGAAAATCCACCTTGGGTACATGTCAATTTCTTGGTAGATCTCTTGTGTCTTGGTCCTCCAAGAAACAAAACTCGGTATCTCTATCTACCGCTAAAGCTGAGTATATTGCCGCTGGATCATGTTGTGTGCAATTGCTATAGATGACACAAACACTTAAGGATTATGGAATCCATGTGAAAAATGTCCATTACTTTGTGACAATGAAAGTGCTATTATGATTGGTCATAATCCATTGCACCATTCTCGAACCAAGCATATTCAAGTTTGACATCATTTCATTCATGATCATGTTGCCAAAGGAGATATTAATCTTAAGCATGTTCGTACAAACAAGCAATTGGCCGATATATTTACAAAGCCACTTGATGAAAAAGTGTTTTGTCACTTGAGGAGTTAGTTGAACATCATTGATGCTTCAAACTTGAGCTAAGCTCACTCGGATGCATGCAAGGGGATGAGTTTACTTAACCATTCCATTCTATCATTACCATGAATAATATATATCTTGGAATTATATGCTCCCTTGTATTGCGTCTAACCCTTTTGTGGGTACTTTGATGAACAACACTCCACAAGATTGCCATCAACTCATATCTTAACCAAACTTGTCACCCCTCTTTGGTGATGGAAGGAAGAAGATAACTCAACCATATCATTGACATATATCTATTATACTCAATTCTCAATTGGTATCATGTCATTTGGATATATCATGTTCTTCCTTGTGTAACTCACTTTTGTAGGTGACAAGTGAACCAAAACAAGAAGGATTGCTCCCAACTAAAGATGACCTCATCTACCACGAGCATCCTCATCAAGTTCACCTACAAGCCACATCATCAACATCACTCAAAGGTATGTACTCATATCCTTGATATAGCTTTAATCCAAGCCATGAGATAAAGCAACTCAAGCGATATGAAGACATTAAAATGCTTAAACAAAACATGGAAACGCCATTTCGAGCTTAGCGATGAGTATGGCCTATGATCAAGTATTCTTGCTTGACTCCTTAAGTCAATATACTCTAATACAAGTGACCTCGTCACCGTCCATCATCTAGTTACCAAATATTGAATGGAGATTTTCTGCTTTGTTGCCCATTGGCATTTCCATTCAACTCTAACCTAGATGAATATTCATTGCAAATCTTTCTGAAAACTCATTGTCAATCTTTGTGACTCTTTTGAGACTTTCTAAAAAACCGCATTTAATAAAATAACAAAAAATCTGCTTGACAAGTTTCTGTTATCCATCTCGGAGTCTCCGATCTCAACAACTCGGTTTGACCAATATTGCAATCAAACTGAAAAATCACATATCAGTGCTACTGACACCTTTTGCCTCGGAGCCACCGACCCTATGCATTTTGTCTATTTTGGTCGTATGGTCAGTTCAATGATTCTAGTGATGTAAGTGGAGAAACATCAAGAGGTATAATCTAAAATATTCGAGGATCCCTACATCAGAGGAAGAGAAATCTTTAAGGTTTTCAGATCTTAAGGGGGAGAAAATGTTTTTCAAGGAACCCTTGTCTCAAATGCTCTTAATGACCCTCAATCTCTAGGATCCCTTTCCTCAATGATTCCTTTTATCTGTCCCTTGTGTGACCCTTTTTTGGAAATTAATGCCAAAGGGGGAGAAATGCCAAAGCTTCAAAGCTTATATTAAAGGGGTAGATAATCTCCAAGGAGGAGATATAATACTAAAAGGGAAAAATATCTCAGGATTCATGCTTCAGGGGGAGAGATAATCATGAAAATAAGAAGTGTACACTTAACAAGATAAAAGGGGAGAAATATCACCTTATCACAAAAACACTTCTTCACTTGATTCTCATATGTTTTAGACTTTTCTCAGCCCTACCTACTCTCAATATCTACATGTTATGATTTAGGGGGAGAAGGAAACTTACAAATCCATATCTAAGGGAGAAAGTTCTAAACTTATTTGGAGACATATCATTCTCAAGAAACTATTTCTTATATGTCTTTCATATCTTGGTACCCTTAGTTTCATTTGCATTTGCAGTATCAGAATACACTTGTGTTTCCTAATATTGTTTTCTCAAGTGTGTTCCTACTATTAGATGCTCAAGGACTTCAAGGTAAGTATATGCATCATATTACTTCTCAAGATGACATCTTGCTTCTTCAACATATTGTTTGCAAGAGTGAATCTTGAACATGGAATCATTTCATTCATATGTATTTGATGCATATTTCCAAGATATACATGACTTCTCATGTCCTTCCTACTATGTGTGTGTTCATGCATTCCAAAGAAACTATCCTTAAAATGGATTGCCCACATCTAGGGGGAGCTTGTATTATTTATGTATCTTTCAAAGTATTCAATATGTCTACATATCATAAATTGAAGCTTTGATTGTATGTTCTCATCAATTACCAAAAAGGGGGAGATTGAAAGCACAATATGCTCCATCGGTGGTTTTGATAATTCATGACAACATACATTGTCTCTTGGACTAATACTTTTATCTAGTGTATTTTAGACAAAGTCCATAAAGAGTGTTGGCTATGGAGTGTGAGGAGCATGCCCAAGAAGAAGAAGGAGCTTTAAGCAAGGAGACTCTACATTTTACTTTGTGAGATATCACTTTGAGTCCATAGGAAAGCCAAAACTATTAAAAGGGGGTAAGGTATTGTTGGTGAACAAAATGCTCCATGTGCACAAGTGATTGTCACCAAAACCACCCACAATCTCCTCCACAAAAGTCTGTCAAAGCCTATCATGAAAACCAGTGCCACCAATATTTCCCACTCAGTCCTACCAATTTCTACCTCAGACAAATCCCAGCCAAACTCTAAGTCTTCGATACAACCAATTCTGCATCGGTGCCATCGACTTCAGGTTGCAAACATTCTATTTCCCCGTTTCTTAAAATCGGAGTTTCCTTGATTTTTGTTCAGTGTCATCGAGTTTTGCAATCTGACCGTTGGTCACCTGATTGGTACTTCCGAGACTTATATATCGGTCTCACCGAGACTCAAAAGTTTCTACCTTTGGAGCAACTCGGTACCACTAAGTTTCATATTTTTGTGTCACCGAGTTGGTCAATTTAGGTGTAACGGTTGGATTTTGGGAGATTCCTATACATACCCCTCCACCACCACTCACTCGACAGAGAAGCAATCAGAAAAGATCCCCACTTATCCCATCGGTTTTTCCAAGAGATAGCCACCTAATCATGTGTTGAGATCAAGCCATTCCACTCCATCCATATGAATCTTAATCTCTAGCCTCCCCAAGTTGCTTTCCACCCAATCAATCTGTTCCACCAAATCCAAGTCCTTGAGAGAGTGATTGAGTGTTGAGGATTCTCTCATCTTGAAGCACAAGAGCAAGGAGTTCATCGACATTATCGATCCTATTACCATTTGGAGGGTGGTGCCTCCTAGATTGGTTAGGTGTCGCTTGGGAGCCTCCAACTTCGTGTTGTGGAGTTGAACCAAGAAGTTTGTAAGGGCAAGGAGATCGCCTACTTTGTGAAGATCTGTCCGAGTTAGGCTAGTCCTCTGTGGACGTACGCCATCATGGTATAGACAAGGTTGTTTCTTCGTGGAACCCTCCATGTGTAGAGCCCTCCATGGGTTGAAGTCTCCATAAACATGGACGTACGATAGCACCACCTATCGGAACTACGGGAAAAATCTTTGTGTCCCTCATGTGTTTGATCTCCTTATCTCAACTTCTTACTTCTATGTGCAATGTCTTTACTTTGCGTTGCTATACTTGTTGACTTTCATGTGTAGGGTGTGCTAGACTTGCTATAATTGGTAAAAGCTACCAACCATTAACTTTGTATATTGGGTAGGTTTTAATTTGTGCTAGTAGTATATTCATCCCCCCTCTAGACATACACTTCTAGTGATCCTACAAAGCTACAACTGATACTCTCGCTACTTCAACTGACAACCTTGTTATCAATGAAGAGCTAAGACACATGTCAAGAAGTTCAACAAATTCTACAATATTAGAGGCAAAGAGAGAAGATCCAACTCAATATATGAAGAGAAACGTTCCTCTAGTCATGACCGAAATTGTTAAAACTGTGGAAGGCACAGACATTACTCCAATGAGTGCACGGTACACCACCAAAGAAGAGAAGACTCACCTAGAAGAAGAAGCGCAAGAGATGAGTCACCTCATATAGAGGAAGGAGTAGAGAACATTTCTATGAATGAAGACCCTCCCGGAGAAGCAAGGACTCGGAGAAGAAGGTCAAGTACACTAAGAGCTACATAATATGAAGACATCAAAATCATGTTCGTGAATGGGTTTCTGGCTCCGATTCCAACAACTAATTCGAGAGAAGCTACCACTCCAACTCTGAATATAGTCAATATTATGGTGTTGCCGGTCCTCTAATTCCTATGACATATTTTATTTACCAAATGAAGGAAGTGGAAGTTGCTTCATGGATAAAGGCCCCAAGGTATCACACCCCGAATACATTGACTTTAATAGTGATGAGGATGAATTACTAGGAGATGATGACTTGCCCTTTGATAAAACAAGTGATCTTAGTCAAAATGAACTTGATAATAATCATGCTAGTCAAGATAAGTCATGTGATTATGATAAGAAGGACATTGAGTGACTAACTAAAGAACTAAACACTCTTAAGTTATCTCATGAATCTACTCAAGAGGATCATAGAGAGCTTCTAAGAACTCATGAGAAGCTACGCTTCGAGAAGCTAAATTTAGAGTAAGAGCATGAGTTTCTTAAAGCTATGAATGACGATCTTCGAAAGAAGAGTTCTTGTTATCTTTCCAAATGACTACTCTTGTCTACATTTGTTCCACAAATTAACTCTAAGCAAACTAGTAACAAAGGCAAGAAAGGTTCTTCATCTAGTAGCAACAATGCAAATGTTAAATCCAGTGATGTTGCTTCTAGTAGTTCTATTAATTCCACTAATGATTCTCTTAGACAAGTTACACATGAGCAAGAAAATGATTTATTGAAAGGAATTATATAAAAAGGTGTCTACAAGAGTCTTGCCAGAAGTAAGCAATTTGAGGAGATTGTACGCAAGCAAGGATGGCACGCGAAGAACCAAGGCATTGCCTATTTCAATGCCAGTGGAGTTGCATGGGAAGAAGGTCAATACCCCAAGATGAAGTTCCTTCCTCAAAGGGAGAAGTATGATCCTACTCTCTCCAAGGGAACAAAAGACCAAGATGACCTTCCACAACAAGACGATGAGCTCAAGGGCAAGGACAAGCTTGAAAAGGAGATTGACACATTTGAAGATGAATCCCAAGCCATACTTAAACAAGTGGGTTCCCAAAGCTACGATAAGCTCAACTTAAACAAGCGCTCTTTCAACTCCAAGGATCACCATCAAGTTGATGTGGGTCCCAAAGAAGAAGAACTAGAGAAGTTCTTGAGGGGTGACTCTGCCAAAAATATCACTCACATTCATCATTGGCAAGAACTAATGCAATCAACTCCAACCTTATGCAATAGTTCAAGGAGTCACATATTTACTCATAGGTAAGCAAGGGACGATGTAATTAAATAATCAATGGAAATAATCTAAATGTGTTTCACTCCATGTCCATAGATATCCTTGTATTTGTTCCTTGTGCAGGACTAACACATGTAGGTGAGAAGAGTACGAAACGACAAGGATGACTCCCAACTCAAGATTATCATCATCAATTATGAGCATCCACTACTACAACACCTACATGAAGTCTTCAATGAAAAAACCCAAGGTTAGTATATCCCTCTTAGGGGGGATGTCACCTCAAGGTGGAGCTTTACTCAAAGACTTGAGTCAAAGCATCTCTTAACACGTGAACACATTAAAAGCTTTATGTAAAAGTGGCAACCCCAGTTGTGCTTAAACGATGAGTATGACCTATGATCAAGTATTCTTATTTGGCTCCTAAGTCAATATACTCATATATAGATGACTATGTCATCACCAAAGTGCTTGGTAGATACTAGAGTTGTTTTCCATGTTTGCCATATTTCATTTGACATCTTAATGTGTGAGCATGTTGGTATGCATATTTTTGCTCATTCAAGGATATCCAATTGTTTTTATTTGGATTTCATTTTATTTGGAAAATTGGATGTACAAGAATGCCTATGTACCTCCCTATATATATCTATGATTTCTCGTCTCAGACTCTATCCATGCTTCATCACAAAATTTGAGCAAGCACTTTTTGGACCCTCTGTGTGAGGAGCACACGGAGTTCCACTTCAACAAGATCTAACTTCCAAAACCTCCCATGTGCCACTCGATATAACCAACTCCTAAAACTTGGGTTCACGGAAGCACAAGGGTTGATCTGGCTTTCAATCTTGGTACTACCAATTCCTAAATATTGGCGTCATCGATGTTCTTTATTGTCGGGCAGTTAAGATTCTCGATGGAATCAATATTTCCAAATCAGTATTATTGATAGTAGTTGGGTATATATATCTAGTGAACCCTACCTCTGCAATTAAATCTTCAAACGTTTTCTCCGTGCCCCACTGATGTCGTTGCTCGAGTCTATAGACTTCTCCCTTGCCTCTCGTGCGCCCTCGCCGCCGGAGTCCGCCGCCGTCAATGGGAATCAACCCCACCGTTGCCAAAGTAGTGAAATCTTCACCGAGTTAGGGTAAAATTTTGACGCCTTGTGCACTCCAATATCCGATTCATGCGCATTAGGATGATTTCCATATCTCACTACAGGAATCAGCTACTTTGCCGTCCGCCATCGCGGACGACAAAGGCATGCATGGCGGACGGCAAAGGCATTGTCGTCTACGAGCAGACGGCCAACCGTCCGGCTGAATAAGCTACTGTAAAGGGTGCTTTGCCGTCTGCTGGCAGATGGCAAAGATGCTTTGAGCTTTGTCGTTAGCCAGCAGACGGCAAAGACCATGGACGGCACATGTGGCAGCTTACGGCTGTTAAGGGGTTAACGGCGTGCTTTGCCATCGGCTGGCAGACGACAAAGATGCAAAGTTCTTTGTCGTCTGTCAGCGGACAGCAAAGCAACGGTTTCTTTGCTGGCCTATGTGGTTTCTTTGTCGTCCGCTGGCAGACGGCAAAGATGAAAAGTTCTTTGTCGTCTGTCCGCCGACAGCAAAGAAACCACAGAGGACAGCCTAGTGCCACCCTAGGTTGCATAGGTAGCTACCATGTGGCAGCTTTGTCGTATGCTGGCTGATGGCAAAGCTCTTTGCCGTCCGCCAGCACACGGCAAAGAGCCTGTATAGTCCCTGTTTTTTCTGTTTTTTCTTGAATTCATTCAATTTCATAGAATTTAACATATATACATATATACACATTTGAAAATACTTTCAACAAGCATAACAACACATATACATACCAAATCATATCCCTGCCATATGGATATGATCATCCAACACATATATATACATACCAAACGAAAAGTCCATATGCAACATACATAGCTAGCCAACATATTCCACAACAAGCATACAATGGTTTCATCCATACATACATATATAGGTAGCAAGTTTCACATTGTTCATCCTACAAAATCAAAATAAAAAGGAAGCACAGTAAGAAGAGTAGACTCCATCAACGCAAGCTTCCTCATCGAAAGCAAATCTGCAAATTGGGAAAGAAGAAAGTTAGAAGAAGAAGAAGAAGAAGACTAGAAGAAGACTAGCTAGAAGAACAACAAGAAGAAGAAGAATAAGAAGACTAGCTAGAAGAATAAGAAGAAGAATTTTTTGTCTCTTTCTTTTTCTCCTCTCATCTTCTTTATCTTCTTTTTCTTCTAACTAAGGTAGGTAAAAATGCCATTTTTTAGCTAAGCTATGTAAAAATGCTAAGTGTAGGTCATTTTAGAGCTAAGCTAGGTAAATAGGTCATTTTGGAGGTTAGTAAATTTATTATGTCATTTTTTACCTAAGTAAGCTGATTATGTCATTTTTGAGCTATCCTAGTTAAAATCTGTCATTTTGGAGCTAGGTAAGGTTATTTTGTCATTTTGGAGGAAAACAAACTAATGATATGACAGTTTGGTGCTAAACCGAGGTTATCATGCCATTTTTTACCTAAGTATGCTAAGTATGTCATATATGAACTCAAGAAGCTAAGTATAGGTCATTTTTGAGCTAACCTAGGTAGTTATGCCATTTTTAGCTAACTAACCATATTTACTCATTTTGGAGGACAAAATGGCAAGTGTAGGTCATTTTAGAGCTATCCTACTTATAATCGGTCATTTTGGAGGTAGGTAAGGTTATTTTGTCATTTTGGAGGAAAATAAGCTAAGGCTATGTCATTTTGGAGCTAAACCAAGGTTATCATGCCATTTTTTACCTAAGTATGCTTAGTATGTCGTAAATGAACTAAAGAAGCTAAGTATAGGTCATTTTGGAGCTAAATTTCTTAAGCTAAGTATGCACTTGTTAAGCAAAACACTTGGGAAAAGATACCATCATCACGGAAGTGAAGGACCGGTCGGGTTTGCGCCAGGGTGAGACGGAGAAGGACCGTTCGAGGTTGCGGCAGACGTAGAAGGATCGGTCGATGCTTGTCGGGAGGCACGTTGCACCAAAGACCATTTGCAATGTCTCCTTAGCATGATGCAACTCAAATGTGAATACTAGTAACTAATGACCATTCAAATGAAACTCACCGTGGGTGCTATAGCAATATGGGGCATCGACGGAGGGGTCTGGCCATTGTTCTGGCACACGGTCTGCACATTTTGTTTTCATGAGTCAGTCATATTAGTTAGTGATGAAACGAACATTGCGTGCATGATTTGGCTAATATGCAGGCGAAACTTACCACGAGGAGCTCGTATAGGGCCCGGTGAGACGCGTCGTTCTGGTTCCTCTCCTCCTCCAATAGCCTAGCCATCCTCTCCTCCATGTCCCTCTCCCTCTGTGCCGCCTCCCTGTTTGCCTCTGCCAGAAGCTCCTAGGCCCTAGCCTAGATGGCGAGCTTCATTGGTCGTGGGTGAGGCCTTATCTCAGGATCGGAGCTCGTCTGGCACTTCTTGATCTCCGAGAGAGTTCTAAGACAACATATAAGTACATCCTCAATGGCTATGGAGCCATGCGGCTGCCCGCCACCAGATATCATCACGAGCTCTAGATCAAAAGGAGTCTGGCTCGGGTTGAAGTCCTCCCCTTTCCTCGCCTTCCCCACATCTATGTACCTCACGAGCTTGTTGTGGGAGGAGATGTTGCTAAAGCTCTTTGGATGATCGAGGTCATCCTCAGAGAATGCCTTGGCCTTCTTGTACGAGGCAGTATGGGCCGCGACATAGAGGTCGAACAATGGTGGCACCTTCTTCTTGTTTTCTCGCGCCTAAAAGAGAGGAACAAAATATTAGTTAAGGGCTCAAGCTAGCATGAAGAATGAAATTGCATGAATCATGAAGAAAACCACATACCCAGTGATCCCCGTACTCAAACAAATTGGAGCTCCCTTGATGGTGTGGCACACCTTTCATTTGGGCATGCTTATCCTTGGCCTTATTGTGGTCGGCTAGACATTTGGGAGAGCACCACTCATTCACCAATGCCTCCCAACAGTCCATCCTATCCGCACACCATCTCGGGGGCACCTAAGTTGGACAAGAGAAATTTCAGCACCACGCCTACGAATCAAATCAAGGAAACTAAGTACAAGGCCTTAAGAATATATAATTACCTTCATTAACTTCTCCTTACTCAGATAATTTTTGCGGCACTTCTTCTTGGCCCTCTTAATGTTAGTCAAGGCGTAGTAGTCTCGAACAGCCTACACCCGAGCCTCGTACCGTAAGTTTTGAAGTAGGCGCTTGCACTTGGCTACGAGAACAATAGTCGCGTTCGCCTCGTGTTCCTCAAGACACATGTAGAAGGTCTACAATCAAACAAGATAACACTGATTAGTACAATCACTAGGTGTTGTTGATTTTTAATTCTGTAAAGGAGAAATTACCCAAAAACGACGGGTCACAATGTTAGCCATCGTCTTGCACAAGACACCATCGACCCTCTCCTCCGGCAGGGCCAGGGCAGCCATGTACAGCTCCCAGGTCAGTGCTACCTGTGGAACCTCACCCTCACCGGGCAACTGGACCTTCCCCGGGAAGTGGTGCCGAAGAAGCACACCGAGGACCTAGTTGGGCCTGCGGACACCACGCTCGAGTTTCCAACCCCTGTAGTATGACAAGGCCAACACATTATTAATTTGAAGAAACATGAAGGCAAAGGGTTAAAAAAGAGTAAATGCACTTACTTCTCCGCATTAGGCTCAATCAACCACCTCTAATCGCGGGTCGTCGGCATGGGTGGGAGCTTTGTACAACCACGCTGGTAAACCTTCTTGCCCTCCTCGACTAGCTCGCCCTTGCTATAGGTGTCCTCAGATAAGTTGTCCTCGCCATCATCAGCATGGCCACTAGCCTCCGGAGTCACGTGGGACGAAGACTCTAGGACCGGAGTCTCCTGGGATGAAGGCTCGGTGACCCAAGGCTCGTCGTCCCGAGGCTCGGTGGCCGGAGTCCGAGACGGGTCCACTTGAGATGCAGCACTCCTATGGTCGGGAGAATCAGTTGGGGGTCACGGCGAGGAAGGCGCAGCAGCCTTCCTACCTCTAGCACTACTCTTCGTCTTCCCTCGACCTCTCCCGGTCGAAGAAGAAGCGCCCTCCGGTGTCTGCATACAGTGTACCAGCGCTCTCCAGAGCTGCTGGGGTGGAATAATAGCACCCCTCCCAGCATGCGCCAAGGAAGGAGGCTTTGAGCGCTCTCGACCCACGCCCACCATCTGTCAACACCTGCAATGACAAAGAGTGAACGAAATTAGTTCAACATGAAAAAATTGAATACCTCATAACATGAACTAATTAATAATATATATGTACATAATAATAATTGAATACCTGACATTACTAATATTAATCTTCATTGTCTATATATGCTCCAGGATCAATAAATGCATAATCATCATCACTATTAGTAATGACGTGCTCATCAGCATCATCAATAAATGCATCAACATGCGGAAGGCCTCCTTTATGTAATCAGTCAAGCATTGACAGGTCATCCGCAGCAGTAACATCTTCTTCTTCCGTCTCTTCTTGTTCCGGCTCAGGGGTGAAGTCGGATTCACTGTCGCTGTCTACCTCAATGTTCTGGAGTGAAGTAGAGCGGTTCTTGAAACGTTTTTTGGAAACATGTGTTTCTTGGAAGAATTCTCCTTCATATGTGTCTGGGTTAATGTGAGGTTCATAATCATCTTCATTGAGGGGAGGTGGTCTAAAATGTGGCGGCACATCATAAACGACATCCAAACCATTCAGATTTGGATCCATTTGGCAGGCCCACGGTAGATAGAAAACTTGGGTCGCCTGTTGAGCCGTAATATAGACATCGGGAACATCTAAATGGGTGCTTTTTTTATTTTGACTAGCCCTATATGTTCATGATTCCTTCTAGTCTCCTTCGGCTGGAACAAATAACTTTTGAAGACTACGTCATTTGGTGGGTTTTCACCAAAGAATGTAAGTTCATAAATTCCTTCAACGCTTCCATAATACTCGACCCCTCCTTCGCCGACAGCGGAGACACAACAATTTGTAGACTTTCGATCGGCCATAGATAGCTCTTTGCCAAAAGTACAAAAGCGATACCCGTTGATGTCATATCTGTCAAATGAATAGTCCTTATAGTCAAAACCATTAGAGACTTGTCTCAGTTCGGAGTCGAGAGACTCTGCATTAGCCTACAAGTTTAATACAAAAGGATTGTTGCATTAGCCGCAAACTAGACAAAGAAATAAAATCGTCTAATGGAAATTACCGTTTGCTTGAACCAAGAGATGAAACCGGGATAGCCGCCTCCATGCTTTGCTAGAAGCTCATACTCTTTGATGGAATCCTTTTGGATCACCGCTCCATGCGAGAATTTGGTAACGCATCGACTGTATCACATATCCGGGAGTAAGAGCATTTCAAAGGAATTAGAAGTTGCGAAACAATGTACCAAGAACTTACTCAATGTACGGCCGCACATCTGTTAGGTTGTTGAAGATATACAACGAAATGGTCCGCCATTCTTCGACATCCAATGCTATTGCTTTCGAAGCACCGGCTGGTGTGAGCTTCCCTTTGAATAGGCTGAGGTTGGATCGACCTTTTTCACGGTCACCATCATTGTCCTGAGGCTTCAGATTATACAAATGAAGATTCTTGGCTTTGTAGTGTGATCTCCCTAAGTCTGCCGCCTCCTCAGTAATGAATGCCTGGGCCATCGATGCTTCAACTCTACGTTTATTTTTACATTTTCCTCGAAGCGTCTTCTGCATCCTCTCAGTTGCTAAGCACCAACGATTTTGCATGCGCCCCCCAATCTTGCCTCGGTCGGGAGATGCAAAATCAAATGCTGCATTGGATTAAAGAAGCCGGTGGAAAGATCTTTTCTAACTTGCAGACCAACTCCGGTGCCAACTCTTCCACTTCGTCTAGCACGTCAGGCGATAGTTCTTTCGTACAAAGAGCACGGAAGAAATAGCTCAGCTCTGCCAGTACTAGCCATTCCTCCTCAAGGATAAAGCCACGCAACATCACCAACATTACCCGCTCAAGCGATATGTGCCAATCACGACTATTGAGACCAAATATTTTCAATTTGTCAAGACTTGGTCCCCTCTTTAGATTCGCTGCATACCCATCGGGGAACATCAACTGCATTATCACCCACAAGATCATTTCCCTCATAGTTCGCCTCCCAAGATTGAACCATGCCTTTGGCTTCCTCCAATTCTTATTTCCTTTCGGTTGTCGTATATTTTGTAACGGTCTATCACATAGAGCCTCCTGATCGACTCTAGCCTTAGGATTATCCTTCGACTTCCCCTCTATGCCGAACAATGTACCAAAAAGGGCCTCCGCGATATTCTTTTTAGTGTGCATCACGTCGATGTTGTGTGGGAAAAGGAGGTCTTTAAAGTAAGGCATATCCCACAAACATATCTTGTGAGTCCATGCGTGTTCCATATTATACCCTTTGAAATACCCTGGACGATCTGGATCTGGCTCAAGAGCGTTTATCCAATCTAGGATCTGTTGGCCTGTCAATGCAGGTGGTGCAATGTTTTTGACAACTCTACCTTTGATAAAATTCTTCTTGTCTTTTCTCAACTTATGGTCAGGATCCAGGAACTGTCTATGCATGTCAAAGCAGCAAAACTTGCAACCCACCTGCAACCAACGGAACTCAAGAGCTGCCTTGCATGTGGGGCACGGGAACCTTCCATGCACAGACCAGCCGACGAATAGCGCATACATTGGCAAGTCATGCGACAAGTACATGAGCCACACATGCATTTTGAAGTTATTTTTGGCAGCGGCGTCGTATGTCTTGATCCCATTATCCCAGGCTTGTTGCAATTCATCCTTAAGGGGCTGCATGTACACATTCATATTCTTCCCCGGATATTTGGGCCCTGGAATTATCAATGTCAGGAAAATATTCTTTCTTTTCATAATCTCTCCGGGGGGAGATTGAGTGGAATGACAAATACAGCCCAACAATTGTATTGTGTTGCCGTCATACCATATACATTGAACCCATCCGTGTTGATGGCAACTCGAGGATGCCTTGGATTTGTCGCTTTATCCTTATGTAATGCATTGAAGTGCTTCCACGCAAAAGCGTCTGAAGTGTATCCCAACATTGGATTCCCATTTGCATCTAGTTCGATTTATGCCACGTCATCTGTCTGGCCGTCTCTTCGACCATGAAAAGACGTTGAAGTCTTGGTATGATTGGCAGATACCGAAGAACCTTGACTGCTATTTTGGTGTGACTCTTCTCACCCATACCGTTGTCTACCATAACATACCTAGAAGCATTGCAAATGGGACAATAGTTGAAGCCCGCATACTCAAGCCTAAATAAGGCACATCCATTCTCACAGGCATCTATCTTATCATAGGGCATCTTAAGCACACAGAGGATTTTGTCCGAGTGGTACAGGTTTGCTGGCAATACATGGCCTTTGGGTAGAAAGCGTCCAAATATCATCATCATCGCATCGTAACATTCTCTGGCCAGGTTGAACTGAGCCTTCAGAGCAATTACTTGCGCGATGGCATCCAGCTGACAAAGCTCAGTGTGCTCGTGGAGAGGACGTTTTGAAGACTCCAACATTTCATACAAGGCCTTTGCAGATTCCTCCATCTCATCGATTGAATCCCGAGCATCATCAAAATCTTGCACCATGTCTTCGATCCCGGTACCATGCTCGTCGGTGCGACGACAAACCACCTCAGCTCTGGCACGTTGGGCAGACTCACCATGAAATGTCCAGACCGTATAATTAGGCGTAAAACCCCACTTCTGCAGGTGTTTAATCATTTCAAACTCTGACTTCTTCTTAAAGTCGTCACAATCGACACAAGGGCACCAGGTTATTTTCTATCCATTTGCAAATGTGACTCTCACAAACTCCTTGGTTTTTGTTATCCATTCACGGGTCATGTCTTTCTGACTAGTGTGACCAGTGTACATCCACCCACGATCACTCATCTTGCCTAGATACTGGACACACAAAAAATATATACATAATTCAGCAAACCATATTCATCGCTTAATAGAGTTTTTTAGTTTTATTACGTCGATGCAACCTAGACGGTAGTAGGTACAGATAGGTCGTAATCCCACCTGAGTATGTGTAGATTGGGTTCGTTTTCCCATGCTCCGCTCCGGATCCGATGCACAATTTCGGCAGCACCTCCCCGCTGTTCTCCTGATACATGTCTCGGCAATAAGCAAACAGGGTGTGTACCCAGAGAACAACAGGGAGGCACTAACAAAATTATGCATCGGATCCAGAGCAAAGCATATGGGAAAACGAACCCAATCTACACATACTCGGGCTGTCCATGGTTAACATTGGACAATTCAAAAGAATCATAGTTATAACCCTTTCGAACAGGAGACGCATAGTGGTCACGCATACTAATGATTGAAGACACCTATAGCTAGCAAGTTTCATCGGCATGAAGACCAGAATAGAGCAAAAAAATTTAAGGGTGTTGGGGGAGAAGATGTCATTTGTGCTCACCAACGAACGCGGCAGGGAAGCTCGTCAAATGCACGGGGAGGTCGTCGAACAACTGCACATTGAAATTCACCTAATCAACACAAAATATGATGTTTTTTATAAAAAAATAGGAAAATATGTGACCTAGCTCATAATTTACAAAACTATGACCTTCTCGGCCTCACGAAGGCCGAAGAGCATATTTTTGGTCAATAGGAGGCAGCATAGGTGTCGGGGTCGGGGGTCAGTGGCATCGGGAGATAGTGGCATCAGGGGTCAGTGGCATCGGCGGTCGTGGGTCGGTGGTGTCGGGAGTCGGGGGTCGGTGGCGATGGTGGTCGGGGGTCGGTGGTGTCGGTGGTTGGTGGGCAATGGCGTCGGTGGTCGGTGGTCGGGGTTGGGGTCAGGGGCATTGGGGGTCGGTGGCGTTGGGGGTTGGGGGTCGGTGGCATCGGGGGTCAAGGGTCAGTGGCGTCGCAGGTTGGGGGTTAATGGCGTCGGGGATCGGGGGCTCTTCTCTTCTCTTCTTCTACTTCTTCTTCTTCTTCTTCTTCTTCTTCTTCTTATTCTTCTCCTCTTCTCATCATCACCGTCTTCTTCTTCTTTTTATTCTTCTTCTTCTTCTTCTTCCTCTTCTTCCTTCTTTTACTTTTTCCTCTTCTTCTTCTCCTCTTCTCCTCTTTTATTCTTCTTCTTATTCTTCTTCTCCTCCTTCTCTTCTTCTTCTTCTTCTTCTTCTTCTTCCTCTTCTTCTACTTATTCTTATTTTCTTATTTTCATCTTTCTTCTTTGTTATTTTAATTATGTAAATCTAATCTAAACTAAACCTAAACTAAACCTAAAATTAAACCTAAACCTAAACCTAAACTAAATCTAAACTAAACCTCACCCTAAAAAAAGAGGATAAGAAGCTCACCTTGGGGAGGAAGGGTCCGGTGGAGGAGGGCCACCGTAGGGGAGGGGGCGGCGCCATGGCCTGCCTCACGGCAGGGCTCGGGTGGCCGAGCAGGGAAGGGGGGTCAGGGCGGCAGGGGCATTGGCTGGCGGGTGAGGCAAGGGCGGTGGGGGTCGATGGCGGCGGCCGACGGGTGCGATAGGGGCGGTAGGGCGGCGACCAGTGGGTGTGGGGGTCACGGGTGGTAGGGGTGGCGGCAGGTGGCAAGGGCGGTGGGGATCGGGGGTGGCAGGGGCAGCGACAGGGGCAGTGGGGGTCGGGGGCGGCAGCCGGCGGGTGTGGTGGGGGCAACAGGGGCGGTGGCCAGCAGGTGTGGGGGTCAGGGGTGGCATGGGTGGCGGTGGTGGTGGTGGGGGTTGGGTGCGATGGGGGTTGGGGGAGGAGAGAGAGGTAGAGAGAGAAGAGAGAGAGGAGGTCACGACATTAATTAGGGGCCAGATTCTTTGCCGTCCGCTAGCAGACAACAAAGAAGCTTTGCCGTCCACTAGCAGACGGCAAAAAATTTGGCCATGAGCTGGTTCTCGTCAGTGGGCCCACCTCCCTCTTTGCCGTCTGCTAGCTGACGGCAAACCTCCTTTGTCGTCCGCTAGCAGACGGCAAAGAAGTGGCTGATGGCAAAGAGCTTCTTTGTCGTCCGATTTCTGTAAATGGATGGCAAAGAGCTTCTTTGTCGTCCGCCAGTATACGGCAAAGAACTGGCTGGCAGCAAATTTGTTGATTCCAGTAGTATCATGCCACCGATTGCAATACTTATGTCCACGAGAGAATTCCAAAAGGTTAGGCAAACAGAGAAATTTTAGGATTAAGGTTTCCTCCATATGCGTCTTGGAGTCACCGAATGGAAATGAATCAGTATCACTGATTCAGGTTTTAGGTTTCTGAGAACTTTCTCGGTGAGATTGAGTCAATATTTTTTGTGAAACCAAAAATGGTGACCAAGTTCCTGTTAAAGAGAAAGTCAGTCTCGGATACTCCAAAAATCAACAATTTTTGTTAAAGAGAAAGTCAAACTCGGTGGAATCAAAACCCATATTGTAGAAATCTAAAACTGAGATTTTGAGTTCAATTTTTTGCAAAATATCTTTTTTTGTGATGATTATCCCCTCCACTCTTCTACATCTATTCACATGGTTAGTCTTTCAGCATGTCAGGCTCATATGACAGTGATAATGCCTTCAGGGAACCAAGTGTTGATCTTGATGTTGGCACTAGTCCAGAGGCCGGTTTCTCAGACCCAGGCACCTCCATCTCACATGGCTTGCCCAAGGAAGCCACCAGGGCCAGAAGGAATCTCAGATCAGATGAAGAGGATGAATATTTCATCCCAAGTGATGCTACTTCCATGAGGAAGACTATCGGGAAGGAGTATGTCAGCTCTAATGTTGTGAAGGCTCCGAAGACTGCCAAGAGAGGAATGACCATTACTATTGAGAATCCAATTAAGTTCCTCCAGGCAAACCAAGTCTATGGATAACAATCCTACCCATAAGAAGAGAGAGAGGATATTGCCCATGTGGTTGGAAGGCCAACTTCAATGTATGAAGACCCAACTGAACTTGAGGAAGAGGAAGAACCAGCTGCAAACACTCCTCCTTCCAAGAAGAACAAGATTTTGGCCGATGTTATGCCTAGCAAGCCACCTTCCAAGGCTAAGCCATCTGCTCCAAATGCTATCAGGAGAAGGATTGTTGATGATGCTCGCTTCCACACTAAGGAGCAGCAAGATTTTTATGAGATTGTCTTATTAGATAAGAGTCTAGCTGTCAGTGACATGAGATAGTTGACTAGAAGTTCATCAAGGAGAATGATGATTACTTCCCTCATGTGCTAGAGAACTTTAAGGAAATTGACATTGACACTTTCATTGGCAGAGAGATGACAACATGGAATGATGAGGTGATCATGCAATTCTACTCCACAGCTCACTTCTATCCCGATGGGAAATTGTTTGGACGACTAAGGGCACCAGGTACCAGTCTACTATTGATGAATGGGCTACCATCTTAGGATCCCTAGAGATTCAGGATGGAGATCTTGATGTTTATGTCGAGGCCAAGATGAGCCACACCTCCATGGCCAATATGTATAACCCTATCCCCACAACATATGTGAAGACACACAAGTTTGGCTCTGTATACTTCTTGCAAGCAAGACCCACCACCAACACTATTATGAGGCATAGTTTGGTGCCAAAATCATGAGATGACAAGATGATCAGGGGTACTCAATCAACATGTTGCACCATGTAGACACCCACACCAATTTGAGGGTGATGGATTTGATTGTGGAGACAATCAAGAGGACTGTTGCTGACCAAAATAGATCTTGTGGATATGCTCCATATATCTATATGCTCATCAATTCCAAAGTTGGAAAGAGCCTCTATCTGCTTAATCGTCCACACCTGCCACTCCAGCCAGATTATGAGGCTAACATTGTGGTGATGAATCCTAGTCATCCCACTTCAGCTACAACACAGGTTGATGCTCAGGTAGAGGCAGCTAGAGCCACTAGTGCTCAAGTTCCAAGAACAAAGAGTGATAAAATGGCATATCTTATCACCACTCTCCAATGGATAGAGAAGAATGTGGTTGAGATCCTCAAAAACCAGGGAAGTCTTAAGAGGATAGTGGAGACAAAGTTTCAGGACTTGGACAACAAGGTGACTGAGCTGACCACCACTGTCAATGCTCTTAAGAAGGAAGTGGATGCAGGGCCTAGCCCCAGCTCCTCTAGTGATGATGATGATGATGATGATCATGATGGTCCTCCTCTCTAGCCACACACTTAGTTCAGGACACATGCTAGATCTTCTGCCGTGCCAGCTCCAGAGTTGAGACCATCATCATCAGTTCCATCAGCTCCATCAACAACTTCATCATCTACCCCACCATCTCAGAGGACTTCAGCTGAAGCATTCATAGACATTGTTATTTCGACTCCTTCTGCGCCTATCGGAGGAGATAGAGCCCAAAGCGATGCTTAGCTCTATACCTTTGAACTTTTAGGTAACTTGTTGTCAAACGGGGGGAAGTGTATAGATCATAGGGCTTCGAGAGAGAGCATTTTTCATTTTTTCTGCTCTCTTTGTTTCACAAACATTTGGATTATTGTTTGGTTGTTCTTAAAACTCTATCGTATTTTATCATAAACTTTGCTTGATGGTGCTACTATTTCCTATCCATGTGATGCTTATATGATGATCATTCACTCGCGTTTGGTGTTATGTGCATTATAATCCATGGAAGAGTTACCCATGATTCTAATCGATTGTGCATTTGTATTCAAACGCCAATTTTAAATAGTGCACAAATTTAGGGGGAGATCTTGCTTATCACATACTTCCCAAAGCAATGATGTTATTCATTGTTTTATCCCTATCAAAGCTTTGATCTATATGTTGTCATCAATTACCAAAAAGGGGGAGACTGAAAGCACAACTTCTCCCTCGGTGGTTTTGGTAATTAATAACAACATATATTTCATTGGACTAATGATTCTACCAAGTAAATTTTAGCAAAAGTTCAATGAATGGATTGGCAAAGGATTTTGAGTAGATCCCCTAGATGAAAGGAACATCTATTAGCAACAAGATTCCAGACTCTACATTTTTCATTTTGTGAGAAATCACTTTTGAGTCCATAGGAAAGGCAATACTATTAAAAGGGGATGACGTATCTATGATGATCTGGTTGCTCAAGTGCTTAGAGTTAGCCACCAAAAATAAACATGAAATCCTCCCACAAAATACTCTATCTAAAACCTAACACTCAAATTCGGTGCCACCAAGTTTTCCAAATCGTCCCTACAGAGTTTCACCCTGGACATATCCTAAGTCAAACCCTAAGGTCTCGGTGACACCAACTTTCATTTCAGTGAAACCAAAATCAGTGACCAACTTTCGGGTAACCCATTTCTAAGAATCAAAATTTCCGATTTTTTGAAATCGGTCGCACCGAGTTCTGGAAACTACCTAGGTCAGCCAATTCGGTCCGACCTAGATTTATATATCGGTCTCACCAAAACGCCAAAAGTTGCCATATTTTGCACTAGTCGGTGAAACCTAGTTTTCTTCGGTACAACCGAGTTGGGAAATAATGTTGTAATGGTTGGATTTTTAGAGATGCCTATATATACCCCTCCACCTACCTCTCACTCATAGAGGAAGCCCTCAGAACAGACAACCACTTGCCCTATCCATTTTTCTGAGAGAGAACCACCTATTCATGTGTTGAGATCAAGATCTTCCACTCAAACCATATGAATCTTGATTTCTAGCTCCCAAAGTTGCTTTCCACCCAATCAACCTCTTCTACCAAGCCAAATCCATGAGAGAGTGGTTGTGTGTTGAGGAGACTATCTTTTGAAGCACAAGATCAAGGAGTTCATAATCGTTACCACATCTATTATCTTTTGGAGAGTGGTGTCTCCTAGACTGTTTAGGTGTCGCTTGGGAGTCTTCGTATTCGTATGTATAGTTGAACTAGGAAGTTTACACAGGCAAGGAGATCACCTACCTCGTGAGGATCTACTCCGAGTGAGTCTAGTACTTCGTGAACATAAGTCGTGATGGAATAAATGAGGTAGCTATGTCGCCCTTTTGGGTGAAGCCATTCGTGGACTCCTGTGACCGCTACCCTCGGTGGGTTGAAGTCTCCATCAACATGGCCGTATGATAGCACCACCTATCGGAACCATGGGAAAAATCTCTGTGTCTCCAATTGTGTTTGAACCTCCTATCTCTTCCCTCTACTTGCATGTCTTCAGTTTTCGCTTCTATACACTTTTACTTGCATGTGTAGGGTGTTATTGACTTGTTACAATTGCTAAAACTTGCCAACATTTAAAATTGGGAAAATGCTAGACTTTTAATTTGGTCAAGTACTCTAATCAACCCCCCTCTAGACATACTTAGGATACTACAAAGGTGTAGGATGAATATACTCTCTCTAAAACAACCCTACAATCAAATACAAACAATCTCTTGTGTCCCCAACACACCCAATACAATCACAAATTGTATAGGTGCACTAGTTCGGCAAAGAGATGGTGATACAAGTGTAGTATGGATAGTAGATATAGGTTTTTGTAGTATGAAATAATAGAAACGGGAAGGTAGTAATTGGTAAGAGTGAGAAGAAATAGTATTGCAATGCTTGGAAACAAGGCCTATGGTTCATACTTCCACAAGTGCAATCTCTCAACTGTGATAACATAACTGGATCATATAACCGCCACTCAACATGCAACAAATAATCACTCCAAAGTTCCTATCCAAAGTTCCACATGCAAGACATATATCAAGTGTTCTAAAATCCTAAGTATTCAATCCAACATAACGAAACCTCAAAGGGAAAGACTCAATTCATCACATCAAGATAGAGAGGGAAGATCACCATATAATCCAACTATATTAACAAAGCTCTTGGTGACGGTGTCCTGAACTAGGGGGTACTCACCATGTCGTCTCCCAACCAGTGAGTCGGGCCGAGGACCCCCATGATGATTCGCTAATGGGCCACTTCGGGCAGCCCATGATGCATACATGGGAGATTCCACAAGACTTGGCGCACAAGACAAGGACTCCTCTAAACCCTAGGCCTACGGTGCATATATAAACGGAGGCTAGACTAGTCAATACATCATTACATTACATCTCATATTCATTACTACAATCCCATGGTAGATACTTGTACTATGTACTATCCCCATATCAATAACGCCAAAAGCAGGACGTAGGGTATTATCTCCTTGAGAGAGCCCGAACCTGGGTAAAATCATGTGTCCATCTTACCATCGCTCCAAGACGCCCAGCATAGGACCCCTACTATGAGATATGTCGGATTTGACGCTGTAGCGACCCGACCTGAAAGGTCGAATCTCCGATGTTTCTGTACCATCCCAAGATCATGCTGGTACACGCACGACACATCAATGTATATATCAAAGTGAAATCACACAGCTTTAATAATCGAAAATCTCATATCGAGTCCTTTATTACAATAAGAATTACAATAAAGTGGTTGAAGGCCAACTCATGACAATAACTAATCTTGCGGAAGCTTCAAAGGTAGTTGAGTCCATCTGACTCTAAGGGCATATCACCGAGCGTAGAGTGTATCCTCACTCCTAGTCGAAAAAGTACTCTGCAACATGATACGTTGCAGCCGTGTAGGTCAGCATATTGAATATGCCGACAATGTCACTAAAGAGGGGGTAAAGTAATCATCTATTCTATATGCATATATGGTAGGTGGGGTAGTAAGTTTTGCATAAAGCCAATTTTTCCTACAACAAGAGGGGGCAAAATATTATTACTACCATGTTGGTTGATTAATGAGATGGTTCCACCAACCAATTCTCATACCCAAGTTGTCATTAAAAACCCACATCAATACAATTAATTGTGTTGAGAGTTCCAGATAGTTTCAGTTCCTTTGGCTCAAAATGTCCATGACCGTGGACACGGCTAATCTATTAGGTTTGGGTACTCTGCAGAGTTTTGCACACATTCCCACAAGATTTGATTGCTTCCGTTGGATTTCTCGAACTTCAGGGTGTTTGAAAAACGGATGAACAAAACATGGTCTTCTAAAGGGTTTTCCCGAGACTCTGTCGGTGCCCATCCTTTCCTACTGTTCTTCTACATCTCTAGCACCGCCTGTCCAGGGTCACCACGATATCCAACCAAGCCAGAGCCCATAATGGCTTGTGGCTGTGCAGGTAAGCCTTGGGTCTTGAAGCATCCATCCATCTCTTTGTGCCTGGGTCGACCTTTTCGCATGAATACTGGCACTTCTTCAGCAACATCTAGGCTAACCACTGGTTTCTCCAGGGCGCCGTTCAACCATCATCCACCCAGAGGTATGTTGAAAACTCAGAGTCTTGAAGTCTTGATCATCTTGTAGGTCTTGAAATTATTAACTCACAACTCTCATGAATCACACAACCAACCCCGTCTACTAATAGCATAGCAAAATTAAATCAACGTTCCCCGGGGCCAATGTGTCAAAGGGTTGAGGGGTGCCTACCACATGATACTACATCAAGTAACCAAGTTTCCAAATTACCTACTTTGCATGCAATTGGGGAGATGGTAGAACTAATGCAATAAAAACATGGGTAAACATGATCAAAGTGACTTGCCTTGTTGACGATCCCGTACTCAAGTGACTTTAGATAACAAGCTTCGCACTCCGGATGATCTAACGAATCAAACAAAGCACACGATAAGCATACAACTAATAATACAACTCACACAATCAGCAAAATTAAAAAAATAAAACAATTCTATAGTATCAATCAAGAGAAAGAAGTTCAAAACCAACATTTGTCTCACAAATTTTTTTTGTGTCAAAACTACAAAAGAAATAAGACCAATCAACTATTTTTAATAAAAAAACAATAGTCAACAGAAAAGAAATAAAAAAATTATATTTAGTAAAAAGAATTAAATCCACTAAAACTTTAGTGAAAAGAAATTCTACTAAAATTATAAATTTTTATAAAACACCACTTAATGTCGATACTAGAGTTTCCTATAGTATTTGAGTATGAGACAAAATTATTATTATTATTATTATTATTATTATTATTATTATAAACAGAACATCACATAACAGAAAAGAGTTACTAAAATTCTCTATTAGAAGACAAAATTAAATCTCCTAAATGTTTTGTGAAAAGTAAAACTAAATTGCTTTATAAAACTATACCTAGTGGAAAGGAATGAAGATTTCCTATAACAATAAGGTATAAAACTAAACAATTATTTTTATTAACAGCAAGTTATATCACCTACTGTTGAAACAACAGAACCTAATGAAAACTAAAAACAAAAGTTAAACTAACTCAGATTCAAACTAAACTAAAATCAAATTAACTAAACTCTATTAAGAACTAAACAGATTCTGGTTTTGTTAAAAACACTAACAAATTTATCCTAAAAATTCCCAAACTTTGTAGGATGATAGGTCTAACTAATACAAACCAGTGGCAAAAAGATTCATACAAAAATATATTTTTAAACTCTAGTTATATAGATTTTAGTAATTTAAGAAAATTTCGTTAGATTCAAATTTAAAAGTTCAAATTTGAAATATAAGACTACAGGATGAAGCTACATGAAATTTGTGACCTAATGCAAAAAGAATCAATTAAAAACACTAATTAGTTTAAAAGTTACAACTAAAACAAAAATAGAAAACATTTTGTTTTCTAAAACAAAATAGAAAAGAACAAATTTCCTAGCGAACGGACAGGGCTATGTGGCGTGCTGTCATTTGCTGAGGTTGTGAGCATTCGGGGTGTTTGAGGCGGACGACCGAAAACTAACGTGTACCGGTTCGTTTTCATAAGCTTTCTAATCTGGAGCGTAGATCCTAGATCTAACGGATGCGGGTGGAGGTGGCGGCTTACAGAGGAGGGGGTCGGAGTTCCGACGACGTCGACGGCTACCGGAGGTTGGAGATGCTCGGGGAGGGTGCTACGGTGGTCGAGGGCGGCATCCGAAATGCTTAGGCAACGGCGGCGAAGATACGACGTCGAATGGCGGCGGCGAAAGGGAGAGGGGGTGAGTGTGGCGACGGCCAGGAACTCACGGGGTTTCGGGTGGAGTTAGAACTCCGATGAGATGGCATGGTGGCATTCCGGCGAGGGTAGAGGGGGTAGCAGGGTGGACAGAGAGCGGTGAGGGCAGGGCTTTATATAGGCCAGGTGTTGTGTCGGGAGAGGGAGAGAGGAGGGAGATCCGGAGAGGAGAGATCTCCGGCGAGGTGGCGCGCGCGAGGAAGGAGACGGGCGCGCGGATCACGCTGTCGGACAGTGGGTCCCACGTGTCAGTGAGAGAGAGGGCGAGGTTAGCGCGTCGGTTGACCGATCCGGAGGGATCTCGGGGTTTAAAGGTTGTGGGTCGGTCGGTTTTCTAATTAAACGCTTTAAATCAGTTTCCTTTTCTATTTTCTAGAGCGTTTAAAACTCTTTAAAGCATTCAATTCATTTCCAAACATAGGGAATATATATATCAAAATGATCAGGGAAATAAATGCTATTTAATGAACATTTTTCCTCTATCAAAATGAATACTTTTAAAAAATCAGAAAATGCCTAATTGATTTTAAATTGTTTTGAGATAAACTTGCAAATAACCCCCTGGTTTTATTGTTCAAATAACTCACCAAGATGCCCCTGGTGTGGAGTGTCATATTACTCCTCTCTTTTTATGAATATTCCAAGGGTTTTCAAATAGGAGGAAACAAGTATAAGAAGAAATATAAATGGCCTTTCAGAATTCCAAAAGAAAAACTTCAACAATTCATTTCATTCAAACAAAGTGATGATGATGCATAGCTATATTTCATAACATTCCAAAATGAACTTTTGGGCTGTTACGAACCTACCCACCTTAAGATGAATCTCGCCCTCGAGATTCGGGTTGGCTAGAAAATAGGTGCGGGTGGTCTCTACGAAGATCTTCTTCGCGTTCCCAGGTGGCTTCTTCCTCGGTGTGCTGACTCCACAGAACCTTACAGAACTTGATGGTCTTGCTACGGGTAACTCTATTGGTAGTCTCGAGGATTCTGACAGGCTTCTCCTCGTAGGTCAGGTCGCTGTCAAGTTGGATGGCCTCTAGGGGTACTGTGTCTCTCAAAGGAATATCAACCATCTCAGCGTGGCATTTCTTCAGCTGGGAAACATGGAAAACATCATGAACTCCGAACAATCCTTCCGGCAATTCCAGCTTGTAGGCAACTTCGCCTCTACGTTCAAGACTTTTGTAGGGGCCTATGAATCTGGGTGCTAACTTTCCTTTAACACCAAACCTCTTGATTCCTCTAAGTGGGGACACACGAAGATATGCTCGGTCTCCCACTTCATACGTCACCTCCTTGCGTTTGCTATCAGCATAGCTTTTCTGCCTGGATTGGGCTATCTTGAGTCGGTCTCGGATTAGTTTGACCTTTTCTTTAGAATCTCGGATAAGATCGGGACCAAAAAGTTGTCGGTCTCCAACACCATCCCACATCAATGGTGTTCTGCACCTCCTTCCGTATAAAGCTTCAAAAGGGGCCATCTTCAGACTCGTTTGATAACTGTTGTTGTACGAGAACTCTGTGTAAGGTAAGTTGTCATCCCAACTAGACCCATAGTCTAGCGCACAAGCTCTCAACATGTCCTCCAGAATCCGATTGACTCGCTCGGTCTGTCCATCGGTCTGCGGATGAAAAGTTGTACTGAATTCCAACCTTGTAGCCAAAGTTTCATGTAACTGATGCCAAAACTTTGAGGTAAATTGTGTTCCTCTATCTAATACGATACTCCTCAGAACTCCATGCAGATGTACGATCCTGGTCATATATATCTTGGCTAACTTAGCACTGGTATAGGTGGTCTTCACCGGAATGAAATGAGCTACCTTGGTCAAGCGATCGACCACTACCCAGATGGAATCATAACCTGAACAGGTCCTGGGTAGTCCTGTGATGAAGTCCATACCAAGCTTATCCCATTTCCACTCGGGTATCGGCAAAGGTTGGAGTAACCCTGCTGGTTTCTGATGTTCCGCCTTTACTCGCTGACAAACATCACATACCGCAACATGTTCGGCAATATCCTTCTTCATACCTGTCCACCAGTAACTTTCCTTCAAAACCAGGTAGATCTTGGTGTTGCCTGGGTGTATCGAGTATGGTGAATCGTGAGCTTCTTGAAGTATCAACTTCCTGAGCTCTGGGTCGTTGGGCACATAGATTCGGTTCTCAAACCATAGAGTACCTTGTTCATCTTCATGAAAGTCTTTAGCTTTTCCATCCTTCATTCTCTGCATTATCTCAGCTATCTCCTTCTCCGATTTCTAGGCTTGACGTATTCCTTCGGTCAAGGTGGGCTAGATCTCTAGTGTGGCAACATATCCTTTTGGAACTATCTCTAGCCGAAGCTCTCTGAGATCATCGGTTAACTTTTGGGGTAATCCTCCGGCTATGAGTGTGTTCGCATAACTCTTCTGACTCAAAGCATCTGCTACAACATTTGCCTTTCCTGGATGGTAATGCAGTCTCATGTCATAGTCCTTGATTAACTCTAACCATCTCCTCTGTTTGAGGTTCAACTCCTTCTATGTGAAGATATACTTCAGGCTTTTATGATCAGTGTAAACATCACAACTATTTCCTATAATGAAACGTCTCCAGGTCTTGAGTGCGTGCACTACGGCTGCTAGTTCCAAATCATGGGTGGCATAATTCAACTCATGGGGTCGTAGCTGTCTGGATGCATAGGCTACAACTTTTCCTTCCTGCATGAGTACTCCTCCAAGTCCTTGACGTGATGCGTCACAATAAACCTGGAAATCCTTATGAATGTTTGGCAGTATCAATACTGGGGATGTGACCAAACGTTTCTTCAACTCCTGGAAACTGGCCTCACATTCCCCAGTCCAGATATACTTAGACTCTTTCTTCAACAATTCTGTCATGGGTTTGGCAATCTTTGAGAAATTCTCAATGAATCTCCGGTAATATCCGGCAAGTCCGAGAAAACTACGGATCTCCTTAACTGAGGTGGGTGACTTCCACTCAGTGACTGCTTCAACCTTAGCAGGGTCTACTGCTATTCCTTCTCCGGAAATAATGTGTCCAAGGAATCCGACTTCCGTCAGCCAGAATTCACATTTACTGAACTTGGCATATAACTGATGCTCTCTAAGCTTCTCCGGAACTAAACGCAAGTGTTCCTTGTGTTCTTCCTCGCTCTTGGAAAATATCAAAATGTCTTTGATGAACACCACGACAAACTTGTCCAGGTATTCCATAAACACCTTGTTCATCATATTCATGAAGTAGGCAGGAGCATTAATCAAACCAAAAGACATGATTGTATACCCATATAAGCCATACCTTGTGGTGAAGGCTGTTTTGGGTATATCATGTTCACGAATTTTCAGTTGGTGATACCCTGATCGAAGATCGATCTTGGAGAATACTTTGTCTCCTACTAGCTGATCAAACAAGTCATTAATCATCGGTAGAGGGTACTTGTTCTTGATAGTCACCTCGTTCAATGCACGATAATCGACTACCATCCTCAAGGTTTTATCTTTCTTCTCTACCAAAAGAACTGGGGCTCCCCAAGGTGAAGAACTTGGGTGAATATATCCCTTATCCAATAAATCCTTAATCTGCTTCTTGATTTCTACTAAATCATTTGTGGGCATCCGATAGGGTCTCTTGGAAATTGGGGCAGTTCCTGGTAGTAACTCTATCAGAAACTCAATCTCTCTATCTGGTGGCATGCCTGGTAATTCCTCCGGGAATACATCTGGAAAGTCTTGTACCACCGACACTTCCTCCTAAACAACTCCTATGAGGGAATTTAACCGAGCAATCATTCGTGTGCGTCGGGACACATACTTAATCCTCTTGTTCTCTGGAGTGGTGAGTGAAATAGACTTGCTGGGGCAATCAAGATTTCCTTCATACTTGGTCATCCAATTCATGCCTAGGATTACATCCAATCCCTGGGATTCTAATACTATGAGGTCGGTGGGAAAAACATGGTTTCCTATATGGAGTTTCAAGGCGTGGCATCCTATCCCTGCCATCATCATACCTCCTGGGGAATTTACCTTAATTGGCTGACTAAGGGTTCTGGTGGGTAAACCATACTTTTCGACAACTACCCTTGATATGAATGAGTGAGTTGCACCAGAATCAAAAAGTACCATAACTGGACGTGAATGCAACAAAAACTTACCAACCACAGTCTCGGGCTGATCATAGACTTCTTCCACATCAATGTGGTTCACCTGAGCACGAGGAAAAGGATTTGGCTTCTTAGCTGTGGGGTTGCCGTTGTTGTTGCTGTTTCCATTTCCTTGCTTGTTCTGAGGGCATTCAGTGGCATAGTGCCCTGTCTTCTGGCACTTGAAACATGTGATATGGTTCAGATCCTTCTGAGATGGAGAGGAACGGTGCTGGTTGCCATTCCCATTTCCATTGCCATTCTTGAAGTTGCCACTGTTGGGACGATTATTTCCATTTCCTCCATGGTTGTGGCCTCCATGGTTGTGCACGTGATGAGTGTGTCCTCCATACTTATCGGTCCCTGATCCGGTATTCCCTGAGTACGGGGAGTAGCAGGGCTTCTGTTGAGCTCCAGAGTGAGATTTCCCCTGTCCATACTTCCTCTTGCGGCTTTCGATTTGCTGCTGCTTCCCCTCCAAGATGAGGGCCTTATCTACCAGCTCCTGGTAGTTGCTGAAAGTAGCCACCATCAATTGCACGCTCAACTCATCATTGAGCCCTTCCAAGAACTTCTCCTGTTTGGCTGCATCATCGGCCACATCTTCTGGTGCATAACGAGCCAACATGCTGAAATCATCCACATACTGGGCCATGGAGCGGTTCCCCTGGCATAAGTTGCGAAACTCACGCTTCTTCAGACTCATGGCTCCAGCTGAGACATGAGCGGTGTGGAAAGCTAGCTTGACCTGCTCCCAAGTCACACCAGCAATGGGGTACGTGGTGGTGTAGTTCTCCCACCATGAAGTTGTTGGTCCCTCCAGTTGATGGGCGGCAAAGCACACCTTTTCAGCCTCAGTGCATCCAGCGGTGGTGAGTTCCCTCTCCATCTTGTGGAGCCAATCATCTGCTACAATGGGGTTAGTGTTGCTTGAGAAAGTAGGTGGATTCAGCCTCAGAAAACGGGTGAGGTTGTCGCCTTGAGGTGGAGGGTGGTTGTTGTGGTTTTTGGTCTGGTTCTGGATCAACAGTTGCATCAGGGCATTCTGCTGCTGGAGAAGTTGTGTGAGTTCCAGCGGGAAGGTGAAGTCGGGCTCACGTCGTGGAGGCATCTTGCTGTTTTCAGAGGGGTGAGAATTAGAATAGAAAAAGGACCTAAAAGGAAATTTCACTACCCATATGTAATGCAACAAACATATCACACCAAACACTCATTCATTTATTCAACTCAAGATTCAAACATCAAGATACAAATCTCCAAATCAAACTAAGCATCGACCTACGCTTTATCGACTAAAATAAAGATAGATGGGGGCCACAAACTTGAAGTCGATGGGTTCCTTACGATTTCCAAAGGTCTTTCCGGGGATGTGCACCTCGATCCTGTAGCAGTCGTCTTGTGGAAAAGACATGATAGGAGTCCCGGTGATTCTTGGCAAAGCGATTCTTACGTCCCTGACGATCTTCACTAGTTCCTTGCCAAAGGGCATCGTCGCGTCAGGCTGACAAAACTCCGTTATCAAAACTGGGATGAAGGTGGCCATCTGTAAATTTTGAAATAAATCGGAGGGAAGTCAGAAACGAGTAGATGAGAGTATAAGAATTTTAAATACAAAAGAGAAATAAATCCTAAGGCTTTCCAATCCTAGAGGTTACGTCCTACGGTTAGCGTGTGCTCTGATACCATTTCTGTAGCGACCCGACCTGAAAGGTTGAATCTCCAGTGTTTCTATACCATCCCAAGATCATGCTGGTACACACACGGCACATCAATGTATATTTCAAAGTGAAATCACACAGCTTTAATAATAAAAAATCTCATATCGAGTCCTTTATTACAATAAAGTGGTTGAAGGCCAACTCATGAGAATAACTAATCTTGCGGAAGCTTCAAAGGTAGTTGAGTCCATCTGACTCCAAGGGCATCTCACCGAGCGTAGAGCGTATCCTCACTCCTGGTCGGAAAAGTACTCTACAACATGATATGTTGTAGCCGTGTAGGTCAGCATATTGAATATGCCGGCAATGTCACTAAAGAGGGGGTAAAGTAATCATCTATTCTATATGCATATATGGCAGGTGGGGTAGTAAGTTCTGCATAAAGCCAATTTTTCCTACAACAAGAGGGGGCAAAATATTATTACTACCATGTTGGTTGATTAATGAGATGGTTCCACCAACAAATTCTCATACCCTAGTTGTCATTAAAAACTCACATCAATACAATTAATTGTGTTCAGAGTTCTAGATAGTTTCAGTTCCTTTGGCTCAAACTGTCCATGACCATGGACACGGCTAATCGATTAGGTTTGGGTACTCTGCAGAGTTTTGCACACGTTCCCCACAAGATTTGATCGCCTCCGTTGGATTTCTCGCACTTTAGGGTGTTTGAGAAACGGATGACCAAAACATGGTCTTCTAAAGGGTTTCCCCGAGACTCTGTCGGTGCCCATGCTTTCCTGCCGTTCTTCTACATCTTCCTGTCTAGGGTCACCACAATATCCAACCAAGCCAGAGCCCATAATGGCTTGTGGCTGTGCAGGTAAGCCTTGGGTATTGAAGCGTCCATCCATCTCTTTGTGCCTGGGTGGACCTTTCCGCATGAATACTAGCACTTCTCCAGCAACATCTAGACTAACCACTGGTTTCTCTAGGGCGCCGTTCAACCATCATCCACCCAGAGGTATGTTGAAAACTCGGAGCCTTGAAGTCTTGATCATCTTGTAGGTCTTGAAATTATTAACTCACAACTCTCATGAATCACACAACCAACCCTGTCTACTAATAGCATAGCAAAATTAAATCAACATTCCCCGGGGCCAATGTGTCAAAGGGTTGAGGGGTGCCTACCACATGATACTACATCAAGTAACCAGGTATCCAAATTACCTACTTTGCATGCAATTGGGGAGATGGTAGAACTAATGCAATAAAAACATGGGTAAACATGATCAAAGTGACTTGCCTTGTTGACGATCCCCGTACTCAAGTGACTCTAGATAACAAGCTTTGCACTCCGGATGATCTAACGAATCAAATAAAGCACACAATAAGCATACAACTAATAATACAAATCACACAATCAGCAAAATTAAAAAAATAAAACAATTCTATAATATCAATCAAGAGAAAGAAGTTCAAAACCAATATTTGTCTCACAAATTTTTTTGTGTCAAAACTACAAAAGAAATAAGACCAATCAACTATTTTTAATAACAAAACAATAGTCAACAGAAAAGAAATAAAAAAATTATATTTAGTAAATAGAATTAAATCCACTAAAACTTTAGTGAAAAGAAATGCTACTAAACTTATAATTTTTTACAAAACACCACTTAATGTAGATACTAGAGTTTCCTATAGTATTTGAGTATGAGACAAAATTATTATTATTATTATTATTATTATTATCATTATAAACAGAACATCACTTAACACAAAATAGTTACTAAAATTCTTTATTAGAAGACAGAATTAAATCTCCTAAATGTTTTGTGAAAAGTAAAACTAAATTGCTTTATAAAACTATACCAATGGAAAGGAATGAAGATTTCCTATAACAATAAGGTATAAAACTAAACAATTATTTTTATTAACAGCAAGTTATTTCACCTAATGTTGAGACAATAGAACCTAATGAAAACTAAAAACAAAAGTTAAACTAACTCAGATTCAAACTAAACTAAAATCAAATTAACTAAACTCTATTAAGAACTAAACAGATTCTGTTTTTGTTGAAAAAACTAACCAAATTTATCCTAAAAATTCTCAAACTTTTTAGGACGATAGGTCTAACTAATACAAACTAGTGGCAAAAAGATTCATACAAAAATATATTTTTAAACTCTAGTTATACAGATTTTAGTAATTTAAGCAAATTTGGTTAGATTCAAATTTAAAATTTAAAATTTAAAATCTAATACTACAAGATGAAACTACATGAAATTTGTGACCTAATGCAAAAATAATAAATTAAAAACACTATTAGTTTAAAAGTTACAACTAAAACAAAAACAGAAAACATTCTATTTTCTAAAACAAAACATAAAAGAACAAATTTCCTAGCGAACGGACAGGGCTACGTGGTGTGCTGTGATTTGCTAAGGTCGTGAGCGTGCGGGGTGTTTGCGGCGGACGACCGAAAACTAACACGTACGGGTTCATTTTTATAAGCTTTCTAATCTGGAGCGTAGATCCTAGATCTAACGGATGCGGGTGGAGGTGGCGGCTTACAGAGGAGGGGGTCGGATTTCCGGCGACGTCAACGACGGCCGGAGGTCGGATATGCTCGGGGAGGGTGTTGTGGTGGTCGAGGGCGGCGTCCGAAATTCTCAAGCGACGGCGACGAAGATACGGCGTCGAATGGCAGCGTCGAAAGGGAGTGGGGGTGAGTGTGGCGACGGGCAGGAGCTCAGGGGGTTTCGGGTGGAGTTAGAACTCCGGCGAGGTGGCGTCTTGGCATTCCGACGAGGGTAGAGGGGGTAGCGGGGTGGAACGGAGAGCGGCGAGGGCAGGGCTTTATATAGGCCAGGTGCAGGGTCGGGAGAGGGAGAGAGGAGGGAGATCCGGAGAGGAGAGATCTCCGGCGAGGTGGCGCGCGTGAGGAAGGAAACGAGCGCGCGGATGATGCTGTCGGACAGTGGGTCCCATGTGTCAGTGAGAGAGAGGGCGAGGTTAGCGCGTCGTTTGACCGATCCGGAGGGATCTCGGTGTTTAAAGGTTGTGGGCCGGCCGGTTTTCTAATTAAACGCTTTAAATCAGTTTCCTTTTCTATTTTCCAGAGCGTTTAAAACTCTTTAAAGCATTCAATTCATTTCCAAACATAAGGAATATGTATATATCAAAATGATCAGGGAAATAAATGCTATTTAATGAACATTTTTCCTCTGTCAAAATGATTACTTTAAAAAAATTCAGAAAATGCCTAATTGATTTTAAATTCTTTTGAGATAAAGTTTCAACTAACCCCATGGTTTTATTGTTCAAATAACTCACCAAGATGCCCCTGGTGTGGAGTGTTATATTACTCCTCTATTTTTATGAATATTCCAAGGGTTTTCAAATAGGAGGAAACAAGTATAAGAAGAAACTAAAATGGCCTTTCAGAATTCCAAAAGAAAAACTTTGACAATTCATTTCATTCAAACAAAGTGATGATGATGCATAGCTATATTTCATAACATTCCAAAATGAAATTTTGGGATGTTACAGACGCTGACATTGGTGCTTTCATTGAGAGTCTGCTGGGTAATCGCCGCGGTGCGATGGGAATTCAGATCGGCTCAATCGTGATCTACGCGTCGGAATCGAGCTACATCATCAACGTCGGCATCTTCGTCGCCGGCTTGACTAGTCACCTTGGCTATGTCGAGGGCTTTGCTCCACGTCGAATCATATAAATAGGACGGGTGTCTACATGCACATCAACTCCAATCTCAACCAAGGTCATGGAAGAATCCTCCATGGTGCTCGGGGGATCAACGTCAACATTGCCCTCACGCGATCATACTATTTTTCTGGAAAATAGATTCGTGTTCGTCGTCCCTTGAGTGTCGTTTTGACGATTGCTTCGTTGGAATTGTGTGGAATTGAATCTAGAACAAATCTGCAAAATTTTGTCGCGTTCCGATGGAGGAATCTCTGGCGATCTAGAATCTACCAAAGCCATGCCGAATCTGAATGAGAATCTGGACGAATCTAGGGCAAGGAGTCCAGCGTCTAATTCGGACTTCCATTGGAAAATCCCACCGTTCAACGGCTGTGGAATTCCTATATCGATCACCCCTCAAAATTTGAGCTCGATCGAACTGTCCAAACTCCAGGAAACATCCGATTAGTACAATGAATTTTGGACCTATTTTCTACGCAAAAATGATTTTGACCCGAGTTCTTTTTTTTCATGAACGGGTTGTCGCACGTTCTTTTTGAAGGAAATTTTCTCATCATCTCGGTCATCCGACCAAGAGTTTGGCATCACAAGGGCCAAATAATCATCAAGCAAACCTCGTCATCCACGGTTGTATGAGTCGAGCGCTATGTTGCTTCATCAAGCCGGCATCGACCTCGTCACAAATTCCGACTTGCATCGGCATCACTACGCCGTTACTTTTTCAAGCTGACGTCCACCACGTCGACCTTCTCTGACACGACGGCTGGCATGGGGCCCTAGCGTCACCTTACCGATCTGCTCCGTCACCTCGGCTAGACTAGGGGCTTCGTCATCTCCTCATCAACCCGCTCCGGAGACTTTGGCATCACCAGCCGACCTGCTTCAACACCTCGCCTGGCATGAGGCTTCAACATCGTCAGCCGACCTGCATGAGACTTTGATGTCTGCCAAATACAGCTTCACCATGTTAACTAGACCGAGGACTTCATCTTGGCACATTGACCGTGTAGCATCGCCACTTCGTCAAGCCGAACTCTTTGTTCAGGCACCTCGGCGCTAAAGCCATATTCCTTCACTTATTTGCTTCACTTAAATTAACTAGGTATAAGCATTTTTAAATATATTATTATCTTTCTTTGTTATTACTTTTGGCTTGCACTATTTTATGAGTGCAGGAAATTGACTTCGATCACTGTCACGCAGTCATCCCAGCGTCACCTTGCCGACCTACTCCACAACCTCGGCTGGACCAGGGGCTTCGCCTCACCACATCGGCCGAGCCGTGACACTACTTCGGAGTGCCAAACTCCTCATTCTATCACCTCAAGACGGGCTTGGGGGCTGGGATCTCGGTCATGCCGAAGACTACGCACCGGATCTGTCAAAGTTCGATGGGCATCCTCGTCCCGCCACAAGCCCAGATTGCGTCATCGACAAACATTAACCAGCTAAGTCACTTTCATGCTCAAAATCTTTTAGTTTTAAACTTTGATCGGTTCGACCAAGCATTATACCCTTTTGACAAAAAGTTGTTTGCAAAAACCTTTCTTTGTCAAAACTTTGGTTGTTACAAACAAATTCAAATACCCCATTTACTTAGGGTCTTCCTTTATGAAGCCATTCCTCTTGCATATGATTATTAATGTATTGCACCCTTCATTGTTCGTGTTTACACTAATATAAGCATCATGTTGACTTAAGTATTTCACAAAGCTGGGTTGCCTTGCTCCTGTGCTTACCCATACGTTCCTGATTGTTCGCCTAGAGAGTAAAGGGAGCACCTCTACGATTGTTACGATCGGTTCATCCGAACTCGTACCTCAGACGGGCGAAACTGAAAGCTAGCGCTCTTACTGTGTTCAACTATGGTCGGCCACAACGGAATACAAGCATACATAAATCTATTGCACATCCCTCATGGTAATCATAAGAACCCAAAGAAAGGAACCGTTGGTGGAACTATTATCTTTGAAGATGCTTCTTACGTTAAATAGTAATATAGCATAAGTTCACTGGGCGCGCTTTGTCTGTTATAACCTAATGGCCTGATTGCCTGGTTATTCGAAACACTTCCTATATCCTCGCATGGCGTAGTAGATATCACTTTTTGGCCCTTGGCCGAAGAGGGAGAAGTCGACGGTCAGTTAAGACGCATTTAAAGTTCGGACGAACACATATATGATATAAGTACTTCCGTACATACAATCATTATACATAAAATTCTTTTACCCAGGTAAATTGGGGGCTCTTAAATTTATATGAGTTGTTTTATCATAAATGTGTTTTCTTCTTGGTCATTGCAAAGTCTTTTTCTACTCCTCCTTTTTCCAACACGAGTGTGTGGTCAATAGCCGGATAGCATGTTTTCTTTCTAGAGTCGCTCGAGTTTAGTTTGCTAAATAGGCCTTGGAGAAACACTCCGCCTTCGGGATACGAAGGTTGAAGCCAAAGGTTGACCCGCTTTGAGTCCGGAGATTGGATGTATCATGTTAAAGCACGACTGAAGCACATATTAAATTTTAGACCTATTTTGGATTGGCATAGTTTTATTTTATCTAAACATAATTTTTTTGCATAACTTTTTATTTTTTCCGAGCATAACTCTCACAGTACACTTTTAAAAGCATCGGCAATATCAACGGGGGCTGCGACTAGAGCCAAACCCGCCAAAAGCCAAGGCACTCCGAGGAGTCCTCATCAAAACGTTCTCGGATATTGCTTGATATGCACCAGATTTGAATTGTGTCTCCGGTTAGTAGTTGGGTTGACCGGCTCCTGTGCTTGCCTCCTACATTTAGCTTTGTTCGGCTAGGAGTGCAAAGGGAGAACCATTGGGATTGTACTTCCGGTTTAACTGGTCAAGTACCTCAGTGGAGAAAGTCAAAAACTGTCAGTCACAATGAGTGTAAATTGGTCGGCGATCCGATGACCATATTAAACAATGGGCCTTCCTTAAAATTGGCCGGAGTGTTAACGACTTGACCTCGGCTGACGTCGAACACTAACCTGGGGCTAGTAATTGGCCTCCCAAACTTTAAGCTCCCATGAACAAGTGAAAGTTATAAAGCCTAAATATCTTATTTCCTCGTTTCCGCTAACACAACCACCTACGGGCACCAAGATGTCGGCTAAGGGTTGTCTTGTTACTGTGGAAACACCCTGCGTAGCATCCACAAAGGGGTAGAAGCCGACAATGGGCCACTCTCAAATAATAAACGGTCACAAAGGAGTCAAAATAGCATATAGCATAAAAGCATTTGTATTCAATATACGAGTGCTACCTTCCATAATCATCGTTATAAAGCCATAAATATGCATCAATTTGACTTAAGATCTTGGCTAAGCTAGGTTGCCTAGCTCCTGTGCTTATCCCCTACGTTCTCGATTGTTCGGCTAGTGGGTAAAGGGAGCACCTCTGCGATTGTTAGTTTTGGGTCATCCGTTTTAGTACCTCAGACTAGGTGAAGCCGAAAGCTTGCCATCTTAAGAATATAATTGGTCGGCAACAATGGAAGTGAAAATTTAGGTTCACTAAGGACCATAGAGTTCAGAAACTTTCCCCGAACTAAATCCTCACTATTTTCCTCCCACATTGATCAGAGTTGAGGTTTCATGATCATGGTCAACATGATAGCCTGGGAAAAGGAACTTCGAAAGGAACTATTTCTCCTGGAAGATGTTTCTTACATAGTAATATAACATATCTCTCCGTGTACCTTTGTTTATAAAACTGTATAGTTGGATTGCCTTGTTTCTCGTAAATCTTCGTCTTTATAAAGGATTTCTAAAGTAGGAGAAACACTCCTCAGCTACTGGCCGAGGAGGTTGAAGCCGATGGTCGGTCAGCAAAGTCTTGTACAATGCGAATCCGAGCATTAATGATGTAAAGTACATGGATACATAGAATCATTACACATAAATTGTGTCAAACGTAACTGAATTTGTGTCAATCAAATATTGATCCTTAATTCGACCACCCATGCCTAAATTAAGGCACAGGGGCTACTGCATTGCCTATTCAGTACAACAATCCAAAGTGCAATATGGTTTCCGAGGAGATTCGATCCTCAGGTTGGTCGGCCACACCCAACCAGAGTCTTAGAAACTACGGCGTACCGCGTTTCCATCCCTGACGTATGCCGTCAAGCAAGAACTTGATCCTCGGGCTGATTTTGCAAATCGACCTAAGTCTCAGGGGCTACTGGGATCAGTGGTTTTATTTTGATCAATATTTTTCCCTTCAGGTACATCCGAGTTTTAGCCCATCACAGACCTTGAGGGCTACTATTTATACATCTCATCAGAGAATAAATTTCACCAATCGGAATTAAATATCCTAAAAATCAGCCTACGGCTGGGGTGGTGCACCACCTTGGAAGCAGTATGGCATAAAGCTCGAGTGCAAGTGGCTGACTCCATAGAGAGCATTTCCAACATTAAGCTCGGATGAATTCCTTTAATTTTTTAAGGTCCAAGGTATTTTATGATACCTCGAACGTTGATCATCATTGGAGCTCAGATGTAGTCTAGCGTTGGAGCTCGGAAGCAGTCCGGCATAAATCTCAGGATCCGAGATGCCTTAGAAGCCGTCTAGCATAAATCTCGGATGTGAATGGCTGGCTCCATAAAATACTATTCCGGCATTTAAGCACGGATGAAGTCCCTCAAATTTTCAGAGACCGAGGTAATTTATGACACCTCGGGATGCCGACCAGCGTTGGAGCTCGGACACAATTCGGTGTTGGAGCTTGGACGCAGCCCGTCATTGGCGCTAAGATGCCGATTAGCGTTGGAGCTCGGATGCAAGAGGATACCTCAGATGCCGACCAGCGTTGGAGCTTGGCTACAAAAAGACACCTAGGATGCAGTCCGGCGTTGGAGCTCGGACGAAAGAGGATACCTTGGGTGCCGAATAGTGTTGGATATCGGCTATGGAAAGATGCCTCGGATGTAGTTCGGCGTTGGAGATCGGACGCAAGAGGATGCCGTCGCATGGGAAACACTTCAAACCCCAGGTGTGACGTAAAAAATTACAAGGCATTGATAAAGCTCGATAACTTAAAGGATCTCCTCGAATGCCCGACATGTAAACTCTTCGGATTCAGCTCGGTGATCCTCAAGATCGGACACGGGAAGATTTGTTGAACCAGTTTTCAAGACCGACGATCCAAGACAAAGAATTATTCGTAAGAACCGAGGTACGTCCTCAACTTGAAGACCGGTTCAGGGGCTACTGACGGTGTCTTGGACTAGGGGGTACTCACCACGTCGTCTCCCGACCAGTGGGTCAGGCCGAGGACCCCATGATGTTTCGCTAATGGGCCACTTCGGGCAGCCCATGACGCATACAAGGGAGATTCCACAAGACTTGGCGCACAAGACAAGGACTGCTCTAAACCCTAGGCCTATAGTGCATATATAAACCCAGGCCAGCCTAGTCAATAGATCATTACATTACATCTCATATTCATTACTACAATCTCGCGGTAGATACTTGTACTATGTACTATCCCCATATCAATACAACCAAAAGCAGGACATAGGGTATTATCTCCTTAAGAGAGCCCGGACCTGGGTAAAATCATGTGTCCATATTACCATTGCTCCCGGACGCCTAGCTTAGGACCCCTACTACGAGATATGACGGATTTGACGCCAACACTTGGTACATCAAGATTGTGCCAAATCAAGAATATGAGAGAGAGAGAGAGAGAGATCAAACACATAGATACTAGTACATACCATTAGCTCCAAGGGTGAACTACTCCCTTCTCTCCATGGAGATTGCCAGGATGATGATCATGGTCTCTAGTGATGATTTCTCCCTTCGGCAGGGTGCCAGAAAAGGGCTTTGGATGAGATCTCTTCGATAACAGGCTTGCGGCGGTGACGCGGAAGTTCTAGGTTTATTTCTAGTGGTTTCTATATTTATAGGATGTTTAGCATTCGTTTCACGCCAGGGGTGCCCGAGGGACCCACAAGCTCGATCCACAAGACCCCCCAGGGCGCATGGTGCAGGCTTGCCATTCCCCTGGAATTCGTCTGGTCCTTCCACAAAGCTTCTGTTGTCTCTTTTGTTACAAAAAAATCACAATCCGAGAACTTTTATTCTACACAAAAATAACACCATGATAGTTCTGCTGAAAACAACGTCGGTCTGGGTTAGTTTCAATTAAATCACACCAAAATCATGTAGACCTTGGGTAAATATGTCATGAACACTTCATAACTTATCAATATTTTGTATACATGTGAGCATCCCCAAGCTTGATTCCTACTCGTCCTCGGGTAGGTAAATGATAAAAGAAAAGTTTATAAAGTTTGAACTATAGCATAGAGTATAAGTTTGATCAAAGATAATTTCACTCACTTTCCCTAGCATACTAAACAACAAATCTTTCTCATAAAACTCATCATGAGAAAGTAGAAATCAATTCACATGTCATGGTTCAAACAATGCATTCTCTTGGAATTTAACAACATATGTTCTTAGTCACCAAACAATTACAATTCATATAGCTTCCTAGAGAGTCTAAGTAAGAGCTTCACATACTCAATTATCATATAATCTTCTATGATTTATAGTACTCAAAGCATATTTGTAGAACAAATAGCATCCATCAAACATAGAGAAATATAGGGGCTTAATGTTTCGCCTCCCAACTTACTTATCATAAGGATAATTGTAAACAATAATAATTCATGATCAAATATATTTGACTCAATATATATGCCTGGATCTTTCCCCACCACATGATGCTTGCCAATTAGAGATTGAGGTTGAAATAATAAGTTGACTCAACATGAAAAGTAAATAGCATGAAAGTAAATAACACAAAGGTAACTAGGATGTCCCTTCACACAGGGATTTGCGAAGGTGCGAGAGCTCAAAGTTTAAAATAGAGATGAATATATTTTGGGTGGTGTGCCTTTCCTATCAACATCATGACAAAGTATTTTGATATCTTCCATGCTAAACACATTAATAGAACTTCCCAAGCATAATTAAATTGTATCCCCCCTCCACCACTCAAACACTTTCCATGGATAGCGCATCCATGGGTGCCCTCCAAACAATCAACTTTCTAGCGGGAGTTCTTATTTATTTACTTTTGTATTATGCAGGACTAGGTATCCTTCTTATCAGCCTCTCTCATGCAATGACAAGTGAATAAACACCCATCATGATAATAACCCACCTAGAATAGAAGATATTGGCAACCCCGTAGCTCCATGAGCGGTGCGAGCACACAAAACAGATGTTTATTTGAAGGTTTTAGAGATGTCACATGCAAATTTACTTGGAACAGCAGGGTAATACCATTTATAGGAAGGTATGATGGACTCTCATGGAATAAACTTGGCTCAAGGATTTTGTATGCACAAGTAGCATTTCTACTTAGTACGAAGTTTTGGCTAGCAAAGATTATAATCAAGCACCACATGTTGGAGGACCATAACAATATAACTTCTATGCAAATATACCCAAACATAAATCATTATGTTGTCTTCCTTGTCCAACTTCAACTAATTTGATCAAGTTTGAAGATAATTCATGGCTATTTACAATCATAAAAGATGTCCATGATAATATATTTGTATGTGAAAGTTCTCTTCCTTATACTAACCATTCATGAATTTCTTGTGTGACCAATATTGTGATTGTCAAACTTCAATAAATTCTACTTTCTAAACCCAATCCGACTCTACTACAAAAAAAAATTTAGGTTTATGGTATTCAATTCTTTTAATGAATTACTCTTAGTTTATAAGAAAAGCACAAGGGTAAATGACAAACTACTCCAAAATATATAGGTGAAGATCAGTGAGTAGCTAAACAATTAAGTAGCTATGTGAAGACTCTCTCTAAATAAAGATTTCAGATCCAAGGATTTCATTTAGGTATAAAACAAAAAAATACACTCCAAGAATAGCACATATCATGTGAACAAACAAAAACTTAGGCTCAAGATAGGCTAACCGATATTTGTTGACGGAGAGAGGGGGATGCCTAACGTGGCATCCCCAAGCGTAGATGCTTGAGACTTCTTGTAATATTAACTTGGGGAGCCTTGGGCATCCCGAAGCTTTATCTCTTGTGTCTCATTAAATCCTCTCATATTACGACTTCCTCTAAATCTTAAAAGTTTCATCCACACAAAACTTGGAAAGAACTCGTGAGATAGGTTAGTGCACATAAAAATAAATCAACACTCGCTGTACTGCCAATACAAGTTGAATAATAATTTTCAAACATTAGCTATTGTATAATATCATTTCCAAAATTTATATCTACCAATATAAGCCATGAGAACACCACGATAAGGAGATAACAAAACTATGACATCAATCTGTCTAAACATGGCAATCTGTAGAAATTAATTAAGGTTTTTTACATATGTGACCCTGGTTCCTTAGTTGTACTCATTCCTCCCAACGCTCTTAATTGTTTCTAATTTCCCCCCACTCATTTGTCTGAAACCCTCACGAATGGTCACAGCAGAGGATATCGTCGGGTCAATGGTTTGACCATTAGCTCCGACGAGTGGGGACGCGTCATAAGGGTGACTCCAAATCGTCCGTCCATGTCCGCTTGGGCCAAAAAGGACAGACAAGCCGTCTCCTTGGGGACGCATGGCAGCGTCCCACCTACCCACGCCGCCTAAAGTAAATTCGCATGCGTGGCGTGCCCCAGTCATCAGCCACCCATCTTCGGGTTGTCGTCCTTCTTTAAACCCGTGGACCGGCCAGTCCACACTCCAAAGTAGCTTCCGCTTCCAAAGATAATCCTACCCTCTCCACCCCCGACGGGATCTAGAAACCCTAGCCCACCGCCGTTGCCATGACCTGGACGTGGTCCAGCAAGGGGAAGCACGACCATGAGGTTAGTTCATCCTCTAGTAGGCACCGCTCCGGTCGCTCTAGGAGCCTAGCACCACCACCACCTGCTCCGCCTGCTCCGCCTGCATATGCAATCAGTCCGCCGGCTGGCCCGTAGCGTCTGTGCCCGTACATGCACGCGGAAATATGCTGGAGGTACTGGGAGATGGCGATCCATTACCATGGGAAGATTGAAAGCACAACATGCTCCCTTGGTGGTTTTGATAATTCATGACAACATACATTGTCTCTTGCACTAATACTTTTATCTAGTGTATTTCAGATAATAGTCCATGGAGAGTTGGGTTGGCAAAAGGATTGTGGAGATTGTGGAATACCACAAGTAGAAAGGAAATAGGTTGGCCAAGATTCAAGCAAGAGGACTCTACATTTTATATTTGTGAGAATTCACTTTGAGTCCATAGGAAAGCCAACACTATTAAAAGGGGTAAGGTTTTGTTGGTGAACAAAATGCTCATACGTGCACAAGTGATAGTCAGCAAAAACACCCACAAACTCTCCCACCAAAGTCTATCCAAAGCCAAATAATCAAAATAGGTGCAACCAAGATTCTACACTCGATGCCACTGATTCCAAACCCTAGACAGACCCAGCCAAACCCTAGATTTTCGGTGCAACCGATACTGCATTCGGTGCCATTGAGTTGGGTTGCCAACTTTCTGTTACACAAGTTCACAGTTTTGGTCCCTCCAAAATTGTCGAATCGGCGTCATCGAGATTGGACATTCTGATTGTTGGTCACCTTATCGGTGCAACTGAGATTCCTATATCGGTCTCACAGAGGTTCAAAAGTTGCTAACTTTAAGTCACTTCGGTACAATCGAGATTCACACATCGGTTCCATCGAGTCTGACTTATTTTACGTAATGGTTGGATTTTTGGACATGCCTATATATACCCCTCGACCACCACCTACTTGAAACAGAAGCACTCAGAACTATTCCATACCTATCATATCAGTTTTCTGAGAGAGAACCGCCTATCCTTGTGTTGAGGTCAAGATCTTCCACTCCAACCATAATGGATCTTGATTTCTAGCCACCCAAGTTGCTTTACACAAATCTCATCTCTTCCACCAAGCCAAATCTGTGAGAGAGTGATTGTGTGTTGAGTCTATCATCTTGAAGCACAAGAGCAAGGAGTTCATCGCATTGCCGAGCCTATTACCTTTTGGAGGGTGGTGCCTCTTAGATTGGTTAGGTGTCGCTTGGTATCCTCCTACTTCATGTTATGGAGTTGAACCAAGAAGTTTGTACGGGCAAGGAGATCGCCTACTTCGTGAAGATCTACCCATTTTGAGGTTAGTCCTTCGTGAACGGAAGCCATTATGGAATAGTCAAGGTTGCTACTTCGTGGACCCTTATGGGTGGAGCCCTCCGTGGACTCTCGCGACTGTTACCCTCCGTGGGTTGAAGACTTCATAAATGTGGACGTACGATAGCACCACCTATCGAAACCACAGGAAAAGTCTTTGCGTCTCCAACTGCGTTTGATCTCCATATCTCAACTCTTTACTTCTTATGCAATGTCTTTACTTTCCGCTGCATATTTGTTGACATGCATCTGTTGGGTATATAGACTTGCTAGTCTTGCTAAAACTGTTCAAATCTACCAATCAATTAACTTGGGAAAAGGTTAGGTTTTAATTTACTACTAGTAGTCTATTCACCCCCCTCTAGACGCTCTTCTAGTGATCCCTCAAAGATGACCACCTCCCCAACAACTGGCACCTGTTCGCGAATTGAGTACCAATCCCTCCTGTGTCGGTGAGCGCCGCGCCCGCCATGAGGAGATCGGCCGACGTCGCGTGTGCCTGCCTCCTGATCTCCTCCATGACCCAAGATATGGCATCAACTCACCGTTAAGGGATACGTGGCTCCATGATGAGCACGACCTGCGGCGGTCATTTTTTGCCGGTCGTCCACTTAGCCCACGTCAACAACATGTTGTTAGCCCGGCCCAAGTGCGCGGTAGTAGGTGTGTCTATGGCCTCACGCCGACAGCATCTCCGTCCCTGTCACCACCACCTCCTGTGACCGAGAAGGAGCAGGCCGAGATCATTAGGCGTGTCAAGGAGGAATCCACGGTCACGCACAACGAGTGTTAATGGGCAGACATGGAGAGGGCGGTGGCCCTCTCTGCGGCCGGCGACATGGCCATACGTGAGCTGAAAATGGCCGCTATCGTCAAGGAGGAGGTGAAGGAGGAGGTGGCAGAGGAGCCGCCCCTTGTGGCGTGGAACCCCTGGCTAGTGGGCCAGAAGTGGGGTGGTGGGCCACTGCGTCGGAGATGACCGACGCGTTGGCTATCCAACCGTGGGGACGCACACCACCGTGGTCACCTGAATCGGAACATGAGCCGCAGGAGGAGGTGTTGCAGGCACCACATGCACCTCCGGTCTGGCAGTGGCCGCCAGCCCACCTTTGGCAGCCGCCTCCCTACGTCGAGCTCACCAGCGAGGACGACGAGTAGGAGGGCGCTCCTGAAGACAACGGTGGCTTCACCGAGGGTGGCATTGTCTATATTTTATCTATGTTTCATATTTTTATCTTAGTTTTTATATTAGTTTCTATGGGCCTTGTTTATACTTTTACCCTTTCATCTATGTTTTATATTTAAAGTTGGCTAGTTAATGAATGACAGGCTTATGAACTAGGGTCTCTTATGACAGGCAAGTCCACACTCTATGGCAGGCTTGTGAACTAGGGTGCCCTATGACCGGACAGTCCACACTCTATGAACTAGGGTGCCCTAGGGTTCCCTATGACCGGGTAGGCTTATGAACTAGGGTGACCTATGGTAGGCTTATGAACTAGGGTAAACCCATGGACCGGCCAGTCCACACTCCACAGTAGCTTTTGCTTCCAAAGCCAATCCTACCCCCTCCATCCCCGACAGGATTTAGAAACCCTAGCCCGCCATCGTCGCCATGACCTGGCCATGGTCCAAGAAGGGGAAGCACGACTATGATGCCGGCTCATCCTCTGGTGGGCACCACTCCGATCGCTCTAGGATCCCAACACGACCACCACCTGCTCTACCCACATTTGCAACCGGTCCGCCTGCCGCCCCGCAGGGCGCGCGCCCGTACGTCGGCGTGGAAATATCCTGGAGGTACTGGGAGATGGCAAGCCATTACCGTGGGGAGATGCCAACCTCCCCAACGACTATCATTTGTCCGCGAATCGGGTGTCAATCCCTCTGGTAACGGTGAGCGGTCGCGCCTGCCGTGAGGAGATCGACCGACGTCGCGCGTGCCTGCCTCCTGATCTCCTCAACGACCCAAGGTAAGGCATCAACTCACCGTTGTGGGATATGTGGCTCCGGCATGAGAACGACCTGCGATGGTCATTTTTTGTCGGTAGTCCACCTAGCCCATGCCGACAACGTGTTGCTAGCCCGCCCCAAGCTCGCGGTCATAGGTGTGTTCATGGCCTCACGCTGATAGCATCTCCATCCCCATCACCACCACCTTCGATGACCGAGGAGGAGGAGGAGTCCGAGCTCATTAGGCGTATCATGGAGGAATCCACTCGCACGTATGACGAGGTCAATAGGCGGACATGGAGAGGGCGATGGCCCTCTCTACGATCAGCGACGTGGCCATCCCTGAGCTGGAAATGGCCATCATCGTCAAGGAGGAGGTGAAGGAGGAGGTGGCGGAGGAGCCGCCCCTTGTGGCATGGAACCCTTGGCTGGTGGGCGAGAAGTCCGGGTGGTCGGCACTGCCTCGGAGATGACTGACGTGCTGGCTGTCCAGCCGTGGGCACCCATGCCACCGTGGTCACCCGAACCAGAACATGAGCCACAGGAGGAGGTGTTGCAGGTGCCGCACGCACCTCCAGCCTGGCAGGGGCCGCCAGCCCACCTTTGGCAGCCGCCTCGCTATATCGACCTCACCAGCAACGATGACAAGGAGTAGGACGACGCTCCTGAAGACGGCGGTGGCTTCACCGACGGGCAACCTTGTATATATTTTATCTATGTTTTATATTTTTATCAATGTTTTTATATTAGTTGCTATGGGCCTTATTTATATTTTTACCCTTTTATCTATGTTTTATATTTAAAGTTGGCTAGTTAATGAATAGCTTATGAACTAGGGTGCCCTATGAACTATCGACGGCCTCTGGGGCCGACATTAATGTTTAATTAAACCTAATGCATGGTAATGTCATGTGATGTGATGTTTAATTGAGGCAAAACTTGAATTTGAACTAACATTTGAATTATAAGAGACAAGTTGATCCCAAGTTGCAATGATCATGTTACCCTATGTTCAATGATCTAAGAGCAAACAAAACAAAATAGACCCCTAAACCCTAACCCTTTATTACAAATTATTATAAAGACAATTCAAATTTTCAAAAATGAAAAATAAGTTCATATCCTTCTTACTCACACTAAAATGAAGCTTTGGTGATTTTTTAATTTTATTTTATTTTTCATAAACCTAAACCTACTACCACTCTCTTCTCGAACTATATAAACCCCCGTATGTGATAGCTCATATGTGTGAAGGAGTTTTCATGGAAATCTCCATAAACCCTGATGTTTTTATCATAACCATGTCACATGCAACGGCATTGTGCGCAGGTCTTCCATTTTTTGATATATTTTTTTGAATTAGTTCTGCTCATCTGAACTTGGAATTAGTAGCTTAACTCAAAAAAAGATTTTTCATAAAAATATCCGTAAACTAAGTTTATATTTTTTATGATAACTATATAGTATCAAAGGACGAACCGTGAAGGTTTCGTATTTTTAGATTTTTTTGGAATTAGTTAAGGTCATTTGAAAGTTGGTCAAACCTAAGATAACCCCTCTGACCGGCTCAAAACCCCGTAGCATCTCTCCGAACCCTAGCGTAGAACTATAGCCATCCGATCATACCCTAGCGCCAAGCGACAACCCTCAGATACGATCTTCTAGAAGGAATTCATATGGCAGGTTAGGTGCAGGCTCTGCACTGTTGGATCACATGGACGGCTCCATAGCGTTGTATCATTGGGCAATCCGCGAGAGGTTGGTTCTACTCTCCCACTCATCCACCAAAAATGAAACCAAGTCCTGGTTGGGCAATCGCTAGGCGTTGATTGTCGAAGGAAGAGGCGCCCCTTCCGCTCCCAGTCCTTATCCATAGTCGGCTATTTAAGACGGATGGCATCCCCCTGCCCTAGCTCATACGCATGCTCCCTCTCTATGCTGGCACCCGAGCACTCGCCTCTCCGAGCCCCTCAGCCATGCCACCACGTTGCCAGTATTACACGATCGAAAAATGTCTCTTCCTCCTTCGGTAGGTCCAAATTCGTAGGGAATCGGGGCTACCTTTGGAACCGGGGGAGGATTTCGAGGAGGGGAGATGGGGGAGGAGCAGGAGGAGGAGACGTCACAGGAGCAGGAGGAGGAGGCGTCACAGGAGCAGGAGGAGGAGGCATCAGCGGTCGTGGATGTGTGGCCCGAACAGCTGGACATCCTCAACTCCATTTGCTTGGAGTTAGCTACGATGGCCCAACGTTTTTGTCAGCAATAGATGGAGGTAGCCAGGGCCGGATCCAGCATGGGGTCGTGTAGGGGCGGCCGCCCCGGGTAAATTTTTTGAACCTGCCAGTATCTCAGTACTATTTAGCCACCATGGGGGGCGAGAGAGAAGCTTTGTTCTTGCTTTGAGGTCTATACATCTGCGTCGTCGGGATATCAAGTAGGACGATGATAGGAGAGAGGATACCATTTCTATTTATAAGATGGGCTATATCAGTTAAGTCACAAAAATCGATAGTACAGGCCCACCTGAATGTCAACCCATTTTATCTATGGTTGATCCATGACACTCCCAATTCCACCATTTACCAATGAACGATCGATCCAAAAATTGGCCAGGTTATCGATCACGCCTCCATTGACGCCGACTCGCTGCCTTGCTGCACCGCTGCCAAAGTACCACAGAAGATGCTTGATGCGCAAGGATAAAGCCCACCGTTCCTCCTCACGAGGCCGCCTGCGCGGCAGACATCATCTCCATCACAAAACACCCCGCCTGAAATTGTAATTAGCTGCCAACAAGGGAATAAACAGCAGGTTCTTTCACTCTTCTTATAATCTTATCTTCTTCCAGGAACTCCTTGTCCCTTCCATTCTATCATTCGTTGATTTATTGTCACATTGGACTAATGGAAGATTGTAGAACTTCAAGTTAAGATTTATATGCATTTTCTAGCTGGAGTATATTTCTTGCCTAGATTTTGATAATGAAGCTACTTTGAACAATAAAATTTGTTGATCCTCTTGCCTGATTCCATGCTACTTGGCTAAATGTGTGGCGTCAATTTTTTGTTTCTTTTAAAAGTCTTCCCCGGGTAACTTGAAATTTTGGATCCAACACTAGAGGCAGCGCGGGCGGCGCACGAGGAGGCACAGGCGATAGCGTAGGGTGATCAAGCTCCAGCGAAGGCTGATCAGGCCATCTCCGACGACGAAGACGTGTAGTACACTAGGTAGTACGTCAGATATATATTACATGCTTTTGTGTGGATATAAGGGACAATATATATTGCATGCTTTTGTATGGACATAATGGCCGGAGGGAGTGACATTTTTTAGACAAGCACGATGTGTGGTGGCAGTCCTTCTTCGGTCTGTAGCAGCTGGAAGCTGTAGTGACATTCAACCCCATAGAAGAAGCAAGTGTAACATAGATGGAGGGAGTGACATTTTTCTATATGGAGGGAGTGTCATTCATGCCCATAAAAGAAGCAAGCATAACATAGATATGTGGGTAAATAAGGTGGGCTAAGCTCGCACGTAGAACTACACCATCGCCTCGGTCTGTGGCAGCTGGAAGGTGGAGACATGTGCGAGAAGACAGGAACCAGCGGTAGCGACCATCGCTGCATTCATGCTGACACAGATCGACGCATGCATGCAGGCTAGCTGGATCATGTGGCATGCATGGCAGGCTTTTGCATCGTGGCGGCGTGCATCAACGCATGCAACAACCCAACAGTCCAACGAAACCAGAGCTCAATGGTTGACGAGGATATGTACCTAGGGTAGGGTCCTAGGCCTGACCTATATACCCTACCTAAGGACATTACATTGAAGGACTTAAAGATCACAAGAAAGATTCCGACTGATTCAATATGGCGCTCAAGTCACTCGATAGTCAATCCATTCGGAGGCTTCTTCCTTCACTCGATAGTCACTTGTCACTCGGAAGACCTCACCTTCCAGTCGACGCCAGAAGACAAGAAGCCACCTCCGGGAGGCCAACAGCCAGGCGTTAGGCCAGTCGTCATTAGTAGCAATTATGATGTACGTTACCAGTAACACTCGTCTTTATACCCATGATCGGACCCTTGGATGCCTCGCACTTATGAGGGGCAGCAAACTCTATATAAGCCTCCCCTCCCCTCTAGCACAAGGGTTCGCAACCTTTGTAACTCACATTCTCCACACGACAAAGCTCCAGAGCACTAAGATGTAGGGCAGTTACCTCCACGAGAGGGGCCTGAACTCATACATTCGTGTGTACTTCCTCGCCGTAGGTAGGACTCTGCCCTCTCCTTTCGTACCCCTACCTTCTACTGTCAGGCTCGTTCCCACGACAGTTGGCACCCACAGTGGGGCAGGCGTCTAAGCAACTTCCGTCAAGGTTGCATTTTTCTCCCTTCGTCATGTCTTCCGGCGGTGTTTTTGCCCTAGGCCACGAGATCCGTTTTGGAGCGCTCACCTTCATCACCGATGATTCGGCATGGCTCCAAGAAGCGCCTCTAGACGTTGAGGCGCTCCCAGTTCACAGGGCTGCGCACTTCCGCGCAAGTTCCTACGGCATGCTTCTGCAACAGCCGTCGACTCCGTACTCATCGGCTCTCCCTGTTGTTTGTCGTCGCAAGCGATCCGGTCGCTCACGACTCTAGCGCTAGGTCAGGCATGCAGCAGCCTGCCAAATTTCATCTCCACGGATTGCGGCGATCGAGCCCACCGAGTCCCTTCACGGCGTGTTCGAGTCAGACTCTGATCAGTCTGATGTTCCCTCCGAGTGCAAGAGCTGCGATCCGATAGCAGAGGTCCTTATGGCTGGTTCCCATCAAAGCACGCAGTCGGGCTTCGGCCACGGCAAGCGGGAGGCTGGCGGACAGTCGAGTGAACAGTCGTGCCGCGATGAGGAGACCCTCCATACTCCTATAATCGGTGTGACCGCTGAGGCCCATTCCATGGAGGCCACACACATTCGGCTTGAGGAACTCCAGAGAGAACTCGACGAGCACGCTCGCCAGCGCCCACCAGCTCCCAGTCGACGTCAGCGATAGTTGTTTCCGATTGGATCACATAACAATGTTGAGGTATACCGTACTCCTGTGTTAAATGTTGCAGTTGCAGCTAGGATAGTAGATTCCATTCAGCCGTCATGGTCAGAGGCTGGTAGAGGGTTGTTGCAGATTAGAGCATTACTGGATGCAGCACGGCGTTAGAATTCTATGGTCTCATAGTCGCGTAATAGGATTCATCGCAATTCCCCAAGAGCAGAGACTGTTTAGTCGGCCGATAGTCCTGGATCGCCCTTGCGTCGAAGGGGTGGAGGTTTTCGTGAAGATCAACACAGAGATCAGTTTCACCGTGATGACCATCGTCGAGTGCCCACTCCTCCGTGGGATGGTCCTTTCGTGCCCCGGCACCAGGACGAAAGGCGCTCGTTCGGTGATGAGCGTAATGCAGGGTTTGATGCTCGAGACCTCCTCACTTAGAGGCGGGTCGACAAAAGCAGAGACCACAAGGATGGGTATTACAGAGATGTTCCGAGTGGAAGTGTTGTCGTTATTTCTGGTCCTGAGTGTTTCAGCAGGGCTATTCGTTCTGTAGAGATTCCCCCAACTTTAGGTTGGTGGCTGGGATCGGCAAGTTTTCTAGCGAGTCAAAGCCAGAGACATGGTTGGATGATTATCGAGTGGCAGTTTAGATTGGCGGTGGTAATGATAACATTGCAATGAAGCATCTGTCTTTGATGTTGGATGGCTCGGCTCGAGCATGGCTGAATCATTTGGCCCCTTCTAGCATCCACTGCTGGGAGGATCTCGCCCGAGTGTTCATCAGAACGTTCGAAGGCACTTGCAAGAGTCGTGCCAGGATGATTGATTTGCAACATTGTGTTTAGAAGCCCAATGAGACTTTGACAGATAACATTCAGCGTTGGTATACTCTGCATCAAATAGTGGAAAATGTTTCCGAACATCAGGCTGTCTATGCTTTCAAGGCTGGAGTGAAGTACCAAGAGCTCTATTTGAATTTGGACGTACGGGTGACATCTCGCTGAGCAAAATGATGGACATCGCCACTCGGTACGCCAATGGTGAAGAAGACCGCCTCCGCAGCGGCAAAGGAAAGGCAATCGACAACGATGCAGGTGGTAATGCCAGTCGGAAGCAGAAGCGGAAGGTTGATGGCCCTGTCTATGCAGAGGTAGCCGCTCTGGCGGCTCAAGGAAAGAACAAGGGGAAGTCCAAGGGACAATTTAACCACAATAAAGGAAAAAAACCAGTGGACTGATGTGATGGACTTACCATGTGCAATCCACATGAGGAAAGACGAGGAAGGCAAGTTGGTATTGCCCAAGCATACCACTCGAAAGTGTCGACTGCTGATTCAGCAGTTCAAGGAGACTCCATCGAGTGAGAAAACTCCTGAGAAGGATGATGAAGACAAATAAATGTTTCCTGATGTCACCGCTACATTGATGATTTTTGCTGATGTTGAAAGCAAGAGTCGATTGAAGGTCATCAACAGGAGGGTCAACATGGCCGTACCTATAACCCCCACCTACCTCAAGTGGTCTCAGATTGCCATCACATTTGATCAGTCGAATCATCCTACTCATGTGGCCACTCTCGGTCGACAGGCTTTGGTAGTTGATCCGGTTGTGGGAGGCACTCGACTCTACAAGGTCCTCATGGATGGTGGCAGCAGCCTGAACATCCTTTACGCAGATACCCTTAAAGGGATGGGCATCCTGATGTCCTGACTCACTGAGAACAACATGCAATTTTATGGAGTCATCCTAGGGAAGAAGGCCAAGTCACTCGGCCAGATCGCATTGGATGTCACATTCGGAATCGATAGAAACTTTCGAATGGAAAAGTTGACGTTTGAAGTCATGCCATTCTAGGTCGGCCCACATATGCTCGCTTCATGGTCCGTCCATGTTACGTGTATCTCAAGTTGAAAATGCCAGGGCCCAAAGGTGTGATCACGGTCACTGGCAATCAACAGCGGGCTGAGGAGTGCCTCTAGTAGGGCTCTAGAATCGCCGATCATCAGATGGTTATGGTTGAGCTGGAAGAATACAAGGAGAGCGATGACCCTGTTGATTTGCTGCGCGCTAAGAAGCCTGCTTCCGAGTTAGCTTTTCAGTCGGCAGGGGAAGTGAAGAAAGTACACATTCACCCGACAGATACAACTGTCGCGCTGACCAATATATTGTCAACGCTCGAGAGAAAATAGGAAGCTGAGCTCATCCAGTTCCTTCGTGAGAACTGGGACATCTTCGCATCGAAGCCTGCTGACATGTCGGGGGCTCCCAGAGAGCTGGTTGAGCACCGACTAAGAGTTGACCCGAAGGCCAAGCCGGTCAAGGAGCATTTGCATCGATCGGCGGCAGAGAAGCGTAAAGCAATCGGCAAAGAGGTGGCTCGTCTCTCGCAAGTCAATTTCATTCGGGAGATTCTCCACTCCGAGTGGCTCTCGAATGTTGTCATGGTTCCCAAGAAGGACAAGTCACTACGCATGTGTATTGACTTCAAGCATATCGATCGGGCGTACCCGAAAGATCATTTTCCGCTCCCCCGCATAGATCATATTGTTGAGTCGACTGCAGGATGCGAGCATTTATCATTTCTGGATGCTTACTCCGGTTACCATCAGATCCGTCTGTTTGGCCTGGATGAAATAAAAACAGCCTTCATCACCCCATTTGGGTGTTTTTGCTACATCACCATGCCATTCGGTTTGAAAAAAGCCGGCTCTACTTTCATGTGCATGATTCAGAAGTGTTTACTCGATCAGATCCCTCGGAATGTCGAGGCGTACATGGATAATATCGTCGTCAAGTCCTGCAAAGGTTCTGACCTGCTGGCTGACTTGGCCAAAACATTCGCCAATCCGAGGAGGTATGATATAAAGTTGAATCCGGCTAAATGTACTTTCGGTGTCCCTGGCGACAAGTCGGTTTGCATGTTTCCGAACGAGGGATCGACGTCAACCCTGAGAAAATCAGCGCCATTACATGAATGAAGACTCCCATGCGAGTGCACGAAGTTCAGAAGCTCACAAGTTGCTTGGCAGCGTTGAGTCGATTCATTTCTCGTCTTAGTGAGAAGGCTTTGCCTTTGTACCGATTGACGAAGAAGTCCGACATGTTCGAGTGGACTCAAGAGGCCGAAGTAGCATTTGTCAAGCTCAAAGCCCTGCTCTCCACCCAACCGGTGCTTGCTGCTCCTCGCAGCAAAGAGCCTTTGCTCTTGTACATCGCGGCCACTAATCAGGTCGTTAGTACAGTGCTGACTGTCAAGCGGGAAGAGGAAGACAAGGCCTACAAAGTCCAACGCCCAGTCTATTACGTTTTTGAAGTGTTGACTCCTTCGAAGCAAAGATATTCGCACTACCAAAAGCTAGTATATGGAATTTATCTGTTAGCAAAGAAGGTGGTGCACTATTTTCAGGACCACTCAATTTCAGTCGTTAGTGATGCTCTATTATCAGAGATCTTAAACAATCAGGACGCAACTGGTCGAGTGGCTAAGTGGGAAATCAAACTCCTATACTTTGACATCAAGTTTGAAGCCAAGAAAGCGATCAAGTCTCAGTCACTTGCAGATTCTATGGCTGAGTGGATTGAACAGCAATAGCCAATCCAAGTTCACTCACCACACTATACCAGGTTCTTTGACGGCTCCAAAATGTTGAATGGGTCTGGTGCTCGCGTTGTCTTGGTATCTTCGGAAGGCGACAAACTCAGTTATGTCTTGCAGATCCACTTCGATTCCTCCAACAACGAAGCAGAATATGAAGCACTTTTATATGGGTTGCGCATGGCTATCTCACTCAGCGTCAAGCGACTGATGGTTTATGGCGACTCAGATTTGGTGATCAATCAAGTGATGAAAGAATGGGACATTCAAAACCCCGCTATGACTGGATACTGCAATGCTGTTAGAAAGCTCGAGAAGAAATTTGAAGGTCTGGAACTTCATCATGTTCCCCAAGTGAAGAATCAAGCGGTTGATGAGCTAGCAAAGATTGGATCCACTCGACGACTTGTCCCCAACAATGTATTCTTAGAACATCTCCACACTCCTTTGGTGTAGGAAGATCCTTTCATCAAAGAGCCCCCGAAAGCTATGCGCTCCTCCGATCCGACTGAAGTCGATGTCCCTGCAGTTATTGATTTAGTTACGGAGGTTCTGGTCATCATTCCCAACTGGACAGTGCCCTATATTGCATATATCCTGAGGCAAGAACTTCCTGAAGATGAGATAGAAGCACGATAGATAATGCATAGGTCGAAAGCTTTTACTCTGATTGAAGATCAACTGTTCAGAGAAAGCGTGACCGACGTAACGCAGCGATGCATTTCCCCTGAAGAAGGTCGAGTGATCCTGGATGAAATCTACTCGGGAACTTGCGGCCATCATGCGTCCTCACGGACAATCATCGCTAAAACCTACCAAGCTGGTTTCTTCTGGCCATGTGCTAATGAGATGGCCAAGGACATTGTCGGTCACTGTGAAGGATGCCAGTTCTATGCAAACTTATCTCACAAGTCTGCGTTTGCTCTGAGGACAATCCCCCTTGCCTTGCTATTTGCTGTCTGGGGTCTAGATATGGTTGGTCCCTTCCAGACTGGGCAAGGCGGATTCACTCATTTTCTTGTTGCAGTCGACAAGTATACAAAGTGGATTGAGACCAAGCCGATAAAGAAATTGAACTCTTGTACTGCAGTCACATTCATGAGGGAAATAATCTTTTGGTATGGAGTTCCCCACAACATCATCACAGATAATGGCACCAACTTCGACTCAGAAGAATTCAGTCATTTCTCCTCCTCCCAGGGCACTCGGGTGGATTATGCTTCGTTGCGCACTCAACCAATGGTCAAGTTGAGCGAGCCAACAGCCTCATCCTGCAAGGTCTGAAGCCTCGTCTCATGCGCGACCTGGAACATGCTGCCAAGGCCTGGGTGTCGGAGTTGCCATCTATTTTATGAGGCCTGAGAACAACACCTAATCGGTCAACTCGACGAACCCCCTTTTTCCTGGTCTATGGATCCGAAGCTGTCCTGCCAAGTGATTTATTTTACAACTCTCCCTGAGTGGAACTTTACTCTGAAGCTGAAGTTGAGCAAACAAGACAGGATGGCGTAGACCTCCTGGAGGAAGAGCAAGAGATGGCTCTGATCCGGACCGCAACCTATCAGGAAGATCTGCTATGCTTCCATGCGAAACATGTTAGGAGTCGGTCGTTTCATGAGGGAGATTTGGGGGCTTAGCCACGAACATGCTTTTGCGTAAGTTAAAAAACCTGTCGAGTGGATAGCAGTCCATTCACTTGTTGACTTAGCTACGAACCAGTCTTCACCTAAGTTAAAAACCCTGCCGAGTGGATAGCAGTCCATTCACTCGGTGACTTAGCTGCGAACCAGTCTTTACCTAAGTTCAAAACTTCTCCGAGTGTTGAGCAATCCTCACACTCAGTGACTTAGCAGTGAACCAGTCTTCGCCTAAGCTCAAAACTTCTCCGAGTGTTGAGCAATCCTCAAAGTCGGTGACTTAGCCGCGAACATGCTTTCCCCTAAGTTAAAAACCCTGCAGAGTGGATAGCAGTCCATTCACTCGGTGACTTAGCTGCGAACCAGTCTTCGCCTAGGTTCAAAACTTCTTCGAGTGTTGATCAATCCTCACACTCGGGGGCTTAGCTGCAAACCAGCTTTCGCGTAAGATGAAAATAAATTCCGAGTGCATTACTATATATTCACTCGAAAACTTAGATGCGAACCAATATTCGCTTAAGTTCAAAACTTCTCGGAGTGTTGAGCAATCCTCACACTCGAGGACTTAGCTGCGAGCCAGTTTTCGCCTAAGTCAAAAACAAATTCAGTCGAACAAGCGATTGAAAGCCAAATGCAGATAAATTCAAAGGTTTCATCACGGATAAGTGTTTCGCATGCAAGCAAATGTGCTCAGTCTTAAGGCCTGAAGGAAGTTTTACGACTAATGCTTTTTCACTCGGTATACCGTGGCAAATAAAATTTTTTCCATGAATCAAGTTTTTCAAGTGCCGGATGGGCTTGCTGGCTCAACGAAGGTATCCAAGTCGATACCATCTGCGATTGTCGTGGCCGTGTCAATGAAGGTCTCCATGAAGTCTTCAAACTGAAGCTTTTTCGTGTTCACCACTCGGAGTTCCTTCAACTTGTCCTCCCTTGCCTCCTTGCAATGGACTCTAACAAGGGATAGCGCCACATCGGCTCCGCAGCAAGCGGCTGACTTCTTCCAAGCCTGCACTCGACCGGGAAGATCATTAAGGCGTGCCATCATGGATGTAAGATCAAGATGAAGGGTGTCTTCGGGCCATAGTTCCTTGTCAATCTTCTCCACCACAGCTTTCAGTCGGAGGATATATGCTTGAAGGCCCTGGAGTGTGACGTTGAGTCGAAACATCTTCATGGCCACTCCGTCACCAACAGGCGACTTGGTGGGATCCAGATTGGGCTTGATTTCTTCGGTTTCCTTTTCAAAGTCTTGGTGGAATTCTATTGGGAAGAAGGAATGGGAACAGGCTTAATGAAAGACAGTCGACAAGGATTTTATGAAATTCAGTCGACAATGATGGTTACCGTTGAGCATGATGTACATCTTTCTCGCGAACTCCCCCAAGTGCTTCTCCAAGCCATTGCTCCTCTTGGTCAGTTGCCTGGTCTTCTTGATGAGTTCTACCTGTTCCAGCTTCAGCTTGAAGTTTTCCCCCTCCATCTTCTTAGCGGCAGCTAGTTTCTTCTCAGCAGCTTTAGTCTTCTCCCTCGCCACCCATTGAGCACCAGCAAGCGCCTTGCCTTTGTCCTCCAATGCCTTCTTCATGGTATCTAAAGAAATAAGATTGTTGAGTCGCGCTTGGAGTCGACGATTTTCATCGCGTACGTCTGTTCGAGCAAAAGCACTCGGTTCAAAGCATGGAAAGTGAGGATAAGAATGCATTGGGTCGACAGAGGTTACCTCCTAGAGTCTTCAAATCAGTACGCACTCGCTCCAAACTATCGTTGGAGACCTCCAAGTCCACTCACAGCTGGTTCCTTTCCTCCTCTAGGTCCTTGTATTGCGCGCCAAGTTCACAAGCTCTCTGAAATCAACAAAAAAAATCAATGGACAGGAAACCCCTCCACTCCCGAGTACAGAAAGTCAAGAACAGTCGACTGGATGGTGTACCCCCCCCCCCCAACCCACTCCCCTACAATAGTGTCATATCATGGTTGATGAAATGATATCCATGAAACCTGCATTCAGGAGAGGAAGAATTCAAGCAAAAAGTCCACCCGACATGTCGAGTGGCAAGTGTGCTCTGCGTACCGCAAAGAACCCTGGGTTCCAAATGGTCTCTTTCGGACCCCCGCTAGTGCAAGCACTCGACGACGGTCGCGGGGACTACACCCAGTGGGTGCACTCAGCGTGCCCCCACTGGACCTGTTAACACTCGATCTGTCGAGTGGCAGCCACCCCACTTCGCAACTTTGAAGCAGTGTCATATCATAGTTGATGAAATGATGTCCATGAAACATACAAGGTGGTTAAGGAGTGGTACGGCTAAGGCAAAAAAGTCCACTCAACATGTCGAGTCGGGAGCGTACTCTGCGTACGACAAAAAATACTGAGTTCAAAGTTCTTAAGACTACTGCTCATCGTCAACGATCAACAGTAGCCTCGGGGACTACACCCAGTGGGTGCACTCAGCGTGCCCCCACTGGTTCCTAAATAACTCGACAAGGTTTGTCCTGTCCAAGCATATGACGGTCTCTATCAGACCCCCGCCAGTGCAAGCACTTGACGGTGGTCTCGGGGTCTACACCCAGTGGGTGCACTTAGCGTGCCCCCACTGGATCTGCTAACTCTCGATCTATCGAGTGGAAGAAAATGAAAATAAAAATGTGCACAAGCATATGAATATCATCTCTCCTAAGACATCCGCCAGTGTAAGCACTCGACGGCAGTCTCGGGGACTACACCTAGTGGGTGCACTCACTGTGCCCCCACTGGATCATCTACCACTCGATATGTCGAGTGGCTCGCCACCCCACTCCGCACCATTAAAGTAGCATCATATCATGGTTGATGGAAATAATATCCATGAAACTTGAAACCTACAAGGAAGCTTCGGAGTGGTGCGATCAGGGCAAGAAGTCCACTCGACATGTTGAGTGGCAAGCGTATTTCGCATACGACAAACTCTAAGACCATGGCCAGTGCAAGCACTCGACAACGGTCTCGGCGACTACACCTAGTGGGTGCACTCAGCGTGCCCCCACTTGACCGAAATCTACTCGATTGTGACCTGATCTATTCGAGTGGAGAACTTACAAATATTCTACAAGCGGAAAACACCTAGTGGTGTACAATCAAAGAAGACACGAATTCAATCGGAAATGCACTTACAATAGAACTTACTCAGACATTGGTGCGAAGCACCGTGCTGGCATTGTAAGCCAACTTGCTGGCCTCGTATGCCTCCTTGGTGCGCAGCATCATCTGTTCCGCCTGGATCATGGCCTCCTTTGCGGCTCCGGTCTGGTCTTCCAGAACGCGGTGCAGAGGAAAGGCAGTCACCGGTGGGATCGATGCTGCGGCTAGGACAGTTGAAGTAGTCTGACGTGGTCCGGTTGGAGTCGATGTCATGATGGTTGAAACAGATGGTGGAGCACTCGACAGCAGTACCGCAAGATCGGTTCTGACCCGTGTCGAGTCGCTTATCCCCTAGGAAGATCCAGCAGTCGACCGCTAAAGCGTCTGTGCGAATGGAGTTCTTCGAGCGCGTACGTGCGGGGCGCCTAAGGTCTGACCTTCACCCCCTGTACCCCGAGGTTGTTCTTCATCATCTTCTAGTTGAATGATTTCTGCAAATACCAATCGGCAATGTTAACTCTTGCAATCGATGAATCTCATTCGAGAAGCATAGATGAGTAAGGATTTGTTTACCTCTTTGGGAAGTGGCCGCATCAGCAGTATCCACATCCATTTGCTCCTCTCCATCGCGTGGAGGCGACGTCACTGAGGTAGCGGCTCTGGTAAATCAAATTACACTTGGTCAACAAGAAGTCGAAGTCACAATCGATAGTGAAAGCTGAAAGCAAACATTTTCGTTGAGACGACAGGCACAACCATCTTCATGCGGGGCAGAGCTTTGCGATGTTTTACTATACTGGGCTTGGGCTGCTTCGCTGATCGCTCACTCGACTCGATGGTCAAGGGTCGGTCCAGCTTCGGGTTCCTTTCACTCGGAGCCGGGGCCTTTTCCGTGGTAGTAGAAGGGTCCTGACGTGACTTGGAGCGACGCTCGGTGCATGAAGGAGACTTGACTTCCTCCTCGTTCTCGCCCAAGTCCTCATATTCCTCTTCACTGTCATAAACACAGTCGACGTCCACGCTGCCACCCTCGCTTTCCCCACCGTCTTCAGGCTGGCTCCCGTTGGGTATGGGCGAGTGCATGTGCGTCCACTCCTGCATAATTCAAACAATGAATTCAGTCAACAAATCAATCAATCACTCGACAGAATAGTACGACAGTCGACAAGATAAAATTTACCAGATTCTTCGGCGGATTCTCAACAGAGTAGGTTGGATCCTCTTGGCACCCAGGGGATTGTCACAAGCTCCGATGATACTGCGAAGTCAGTGCTCGACAGTTTTCTAACAAACCTCCTCTGGGTGTGTCCTGGTCGAGTCCTTAGGGCCGGCGTAATGCCACATAGTGTGGTCCCTTGCTTGAAGCGGTTGGATCCGTCGACTGAGGAATGTCTCCAAGAGATCCATACCAGTGACTCCACCATGGATAAGGGCCCCTACAGCATCCACCAGGATCCCAACCTGGACTTTCTCCCCCTCCAACACCTTCAAGGATTTGGGAACGGCTGGACGATCTAACGTGAAGTGAGAAAGACCAGTCGACATATTGGGAGAAGCTACGTCCTTGCAATAAAACCAGGTTGACTGCCAACCTCTAACCGATTCAGGGAAAGTCATGCAAGGAAAACAACTACGAGCTCTCTTATCGATTCCTAAACCTCCACACAGGTGGACCACATGAGTCTTTCCATCCTCAGGGTGGGCCTTTTTCACCATCTGAGATCTGACGGTGAAGATGTGCTTGAACAGACCCCAGTGGGGAGAGCAGCCCAAGAAACACTCGCACAGAGTGATGAAAACAGACAAGTAGGAAATTGCATTTGGAGGAAAGTATGGAGCTGAGCTCCGAAGAAGTTCAAAAATCCTCTAAATAATGGATGGGGAGGCATGGAGAAACCTCTTTCTACATGGGAGAGGAGAAGAACCCGCTCCCCCTCGCGCGGCTCCAGCTCGTGCTCTCCCCCCGACAACCTCCAAGAACCATCCGCCATGAGCCCGTCGACGACAAGGTTCTTGACGTCTGTGGTGGTGACTGTCGATGGGAGAAAGTCCCCCTGGATCCACCCCACCAGTGCGGTGAACCGGGTGGTCGAGGGCTTCTTGGCCTTGCCCTTCACGGCTCACTTCTTGGCATGCTCCAGCTTCTCTGTTGCTCCCTTCATCATCGCGGCGGCGGGGCTCGTCGGAGCAGAGCAGAGTGGGGCGTTGGAGACAGGAGAGGCGGAGGAAGAGAGGACATTTGGGGGGAAAAGTACTATGCAAACCGCGGCACTTCAGGATTTATACCCCGTCGAGTGTCTCACTAACATATGGGCCCGTGAGATCCCCGCATATCCTAACCGTAGACGACGCCCTATACGTGGCGAAATGAGCAGCCCATGAATCGAGGCATCATGCTCCCACTTGCACCGGTCGTGGCGTCATCATCACAGACGCGTGCGCTTCCCAAATTTTCGTATTCCGCAAGATTCGGGCCTGGCAGAGCGACCCGTCCCGTCCAAAGATCCGTTCAGGCCACTCGAAACGAAATTGACACTGAACATTCACTCGAACACTTTCAAGACAGAAGAGTTTAGTCGACGCAAGTTTCGTTGAAGCCCCAAAAATCATTCAAAAGATTTGGTGCCTTGTTCTGAACTGGCATTGATACCCCTATTCACCACTCGAACCCTGATCCATTTGGGGGCTAATGACGAGGATATGTACCTAGGGTCGGGTCCTAGGCCTCACCTATATACCCTACCTAAGGACATTACATTGGAGGACTGAAAGATCAAAAGAAAGATTCCGACTAGATTCAATATGGCGCTCAAGTCACTCGACAGTCAATCCATTCGGAGGCTTCTTCCTTCACTCTACAGTCACCTATCACTCGGAAGACCTTGCTTCCAGTCAACGCCAGAAGACCAGAAGCCACCTCCAGGAGGCCAACAGGCAGGCGTTAGGCCAGTCGTCATTAGTAGCAATTATGATGTACGTTACTAGTAACGCTCGTCTTTATACCCACGATGAGACCCTTGGATGTCTCGCACTTATGAGGGGCAGCGAACTCTACATAAGCCGCCCCTCCCCTCTGGCACAAGGGTTAGCAACCTTTGTAACTCACATTCTCAACATGACAAAGCTCCAGAGCACTGAGACGTAGGGCTGTTACCTCCACGAGAGGGGCCTGAACTCATACATCCATGTGTACATCCTCGTCGTAGCTAGGACTCTGCCATCTCCTTTCGTACCCCTACCTTCTACTGTCAGGCTCGTTCCCACAACAACGGTCCAACCAGCGCCACCGTCCAACACGGCCCCACATGTTAGGTCCAACATGCAACACAGTGCAGCGTGACCCCACTCGTCAGCAGTTAACGGTCAAACCATTGACCTGACAACATCCTCCATTGTGACTATTTGTGAGGGTTTCAGACAAGAGAGTGGAGAAAAGTGAGCAAAAAATAATAACGTGGGGATGAATGAGTACAGCTAAGGAACCAGGGACACAGTTGTAGAAAACCCATTAATGAAACAAGTGTACTTATGTAAATCAATAAATTCTAAACATTTAGGACATAATAAATAATTTGTGTGACAACACTGTGTAAATTTTTTAGAAACTTTTCATGTTCCAATAAATATGAAAATTCCAACACTACAAGAAAAGATTCTGTTTTGCATGGCACACATCAAACATGCAATTCAAGCATCCTAAAGGCAATTCTTGGTAATTTTTATTGAAAAGCATGATTATAAACAACAAAAAGAAAATCCTAACAAAATAACATGACGCTCCAAGCAAAACACATATTATGTGATGAATAAATATATAGCTCCAAGTAAGAAATACCAATAATGTTGAAGATGAAAGAGGGGATGCCATTCAGGGCATCCCGAAGCTTGGATGCTGGGGCACTCCTTGAACATTACCTTGGGGTGCCTTGGGAATCCCCAAACTTAGGGTCTTGTCACTCCTTATTCTCCTCATATCGGTATCTGATACGTCTTCAATGTATCTATAATTTTTGATTGTTCCATGTTGATATATTATCATTCTAGAATACTTCTCGGGCATTTATTTACCAATTTATAATATTTTTTAGCACTAACCTATTGACCCAGTGCCCAGTGCCAGTTCTTGTTTTCTGCATGATTTTTACTTTTCAAGTTTACAATACCAAACAAACTCCAATTGCCACGGAACTTTTTTATAAATTTTTTGGACCAAAGAAGACCTGGAAGCTTTGGAAGGAGGCTGGAAGTTGCACGAGGGCACCATCACGCAACAAGGCGCGCCCTTGGGGGTTTCATGATGTGTTGGCCCCCTCGTGGCTCTCCCGACGCCCCTCTCTGGCCTATAAATTCTCATATATCGCAAAAACCCTAGAGAAGGTCCCAAAACACTTTCTTGCCGCTGCAAGTCTCGGTTCAACGGGAGCCCATCTAGAGTTCCGTTCCTGCACCCTGTCGGAGGGGGATCGATCACGGAGGGCCTCTTCATCAACCTTGTTGTCCTCATGATGATGTGTGAATAGTTAACCATAGACCTACGGGTCCGTAGCTAGTACCTAGATGGAAATCTCTCTCTCTCTCTTGATCTTCAATACAACGTTCATCGCATCTTTGCATTGATCTATCTGATGTAATCCCTTTTTATGGTACATTTGTTGGGATCCAATGAATTTTTGGTTTATGTTTAGATTATTCATGATAAATATTTGAGTCTTCTATGAAATCTAATATGATTCTTATGTGCATGGTCATTATAGCTTCGTGATTCTCTCCGATTAGTTGAAATAGTTTGGCCAACTAGATTGATATTTCTTCGGTGAGAGAGGTGCGTTGTGGTAGGTTCAACCTGGCGAGTTTCTATATCCCAGTGACAAAGTAGGGGACAAGATGCATCTTTGTGTTGCTGCTACTAAATATAAAATGATGGGATTTATTCATATTGTTTGAGTTTACTTTGTCTACATCATGTCATCGTTCTCCAAGCATTACTCTGTTTTACTTAATACTCTAGATGCATGTTGGATATCGGTCGATGAGTGGAGTAATAGTAATAGGTTCAGGCATGAGTCGGTCTATTTGCTCATGGATGTGATGCCTATATACACATGATCATTGCCGTGAAAATTGCATAACTATCCGCCTTTCTATCAATTGCCCAACAGTAATTTGTTTACCCACTATATGCTATTTTTATGAGAGATGCCACTAGAGAAAACTACGGCCCCTGGGTCTAATCACATATATATTTACAAATGATACTATTACCTTGGTGCCATTTATTTGATTTGATTTTATTTTACAAATTACGATTATCTACACAACTCACTTGCTTGCAAATAACAAGACCAAGGGGATTGACAACCACCTCTCCAACATTCGATGCAAGTTGTTTGCTCTTTTGTGTGCAGCCGCTGAAGATGGTTGAGGATTGATATTCATATTGGTTTGATAAACCTTGGTTCCATAACTGAGGGAAATACTTACCCACATTGTGCTGTGATAACCCGTTCCTCTTCATGGAAAACCCAACACAGGTCACAAGTATCAATATCTCACCCAAAACTTGAAAATTTCAATCACACAAAACTTAACAGAACTCATGAGATGGGTTAGTGTAATAAAAATAGATCATTCTCTTAGGTGATGTAAAGAAAAGATTCATAATTGTTCTCACATAATTCCTACTGTATTTTATCATACCTATAATTTATCTCACCAAATATAAGCTATGGAAACACTAAAACAATCAAACTATGCATGCAAAATAGATTCTGTTAAAAATAGAACAATTTGTAAAGATCTGAACTATAACCATACTTCCCTATCTTTGAAATTATGAAAATAGTAAAACATAGATAATTTGCACATCAATACTATGTAAAAAAATTCAGAATATTTTGATGGTCCAGTAAAATTAGGTAGTTCATATACTAGAGGCAAAAGTTTCTGTTTTGCACATAATCAAATCAACAAGTATGCACATTATCCCAAAGGCTTTACTTGGCACATTATTGAAATAAAAGGCACACGACATGATTACTATAGTAGTTTAATCATGTGAACACACAAAAACAGAAATTATAAGTGTTGGGTTGTCTCCCAACAAGCACTTTTCTTTACAGCCTTTTAGCTAGGCATGATGATTTCACTGATGCTCACATAAAAGTAAAGAATTTAAAATACAAAGGAAGCATCATGAAACATATAGCAAACACATTTAAGCCTGACCCACTTCCTATGCATATGGATTTTGTAACCAAACAATTTATGGGAGCAAGAATCAGCTAGCATAGGAAGGCAAAACAAGTAACTTCGTAATTTTCAACACATAGAGAGGAAACTTGATGTTGTTGAAATATATATATATATATATATATATATATATATATATGCATATGTTCCCCTTTTATAATAATTTTCAGTAGCATCTGAAAGCACATTTGCTCCCTTGGTGGTTTTGGTAATTCATAACAACATATAAGTCACTGAACTAATGTTTCCATCAAGTATGGTTCAGGAGAAGTTAATGATGGGTTGGCAAAGAGATTGTGGAATACCCCAAGATGCAAGGACATAGGTTGACAAAACTTCAAGCAAGAGGACTCTACATTTTATATTTGTGAGAAATCAATTTGAGTTCATAGGAAATCCAATACTATTAAAAGGGGGTAAGGTTTTGTTGGTGAACAAAATGCTCATACATGCACAAGTGATAGTCACCAAAGACACCCAAAAACTCTCCCATCAAAGTCTGTCCAAAGCCAAACACTCAAAATCGGTGCAACCAACTTTCTACATTCGGGCCACCGATTCCAAAGCCTAGACAGAATCAGACAAACCCTAGCCTTTCGGTACAACCGATACTACATTCGGTGCCACCAAGTTGGGCTGCCAACTTTCTGTTATGCAAATTCACAATATAGGTCCCTCCAAGATTGCTAAATCGGTGTCACCAAGATTGAGCATTCTGACCGTTGGTCACCTTATCGGTGCAACCGAGATTCCTATATCAGTCTCACCAAGATTCAAAAGTTGCCACCTTTTGGCCACTTTGGTACCACAAAGATTAACACATCGGTGTCACCGAGTCTAACTTATTGTGTGTAATGGTTGGATTTTTGGGGATGCCTATATATACCCCTCCACCACCACCTACTCGAAGGAGAAGCAGTCAGAACCATTCCATACCTATCCTGTCAGTTTTCTGAGAGCGAACCACCTACCCTTGTGTTGAGGTCAAGATCCTCCACTCCAACCATATGGATTTTGATATCTAGCCTCCCCAAGTTGCTTTACACCAATCCCATCTCTTCTACCAAGCCATATCTGTGAGAGAGTTATTGTGCATTGAGGAGTCTATCATCTTGAAGCACAAGAGCAAGGAGTTCATCGACATTACCGAGCCTATTACCTTTTGGAGGGTGGTGCCTCCTAGATTGGTTAGGTGTCGCTTGGGAGCCTCCTATTTCATGTTGTGGAGTGAACCAAGAAGTTTGTAAGGGCAAGGAGATCGCCTACTTCGTGAAGATCTACCCCGAGTAAGGCTAGTCCTTCGTGGACGTAGGCCATCATGGTATAGTCAAGGTTGCTTCTTCATGGAACCCTCCATGGGTAGAGCCCTCCGTGGACTCTCGTGATCGTTACCCTGAGTGGGTTGAAGACTCCATGAATGAGGATTTGCGATAGCGCCACCTATCGGAACCACGGGAAAAATCATCGTGTCACCAATTGTGTTTGCTTTTCCTACCCTCTCTTTGCTTACATGTGCAATTTCTTTACTTTCCGTTGCTATACTCTTAGACATGCATGTGTAGGGTGTACTTGACATACTATGAATGCTTAAATCTGCCAAGAATTAAAATTGGGAAAAATTATATTTTTATTTGGTCAAGTAGTCTAATCACCCCCGCCTCTAGACCTACTTTCGATCCTACAAGTGGTATCAGAGCTTTGGTCACTGGTGCATTGATCTCACAACCTAGGAGAAGTATGGCGTCTAGTGAGGGAAATTATCACCATAGAGGTCCTTACTTTAATGGCAAAAAATTTGCTAGTTGGAAGCACAAAATGAAAATGCATTTGCTTGGTCATAAGCCCGCCGTTTGGGTTGTTGTTCGTGTTGGCTTGCAAGGTGAATTCTTTGCGGAAGGAAAGGAACCCAACCGCGAAGCGACTACAGATGAATTGAACATGTTGCAACTCAATGCTCAAGCATGTGACATTCTCTTCAACTTCCTATTCCCCGAAGAATTCAACAAAATCAGACGTCTTGAACATGCAAAGAGATTTGGGATACTTTGGTTGATATGCATGAAGGAACTGAGTCCGTGAGAGAATCAAAGTTGGATGTTATTCAAGGTCAACTTGACAAGTTCAAGATGAAGGATGGTGAAGGAGTTGCTGAGATGTACTCTAGGCTAGATCACATCACCAATGAGATTGTTGGATTAGGAAGCGGAGAAATGACTAACAAATTCATCATCAAGAAGATACTTCGAGCTTTGGACGATCGATATGACACCGTTTGCACATTGGTCCAAATGATGCTCAACTACAAAGATCTCAAGCCAACAGAAGTGATTGGTAGAATTGTTGCTCATGAGATGACACTCAAAGACAAGGAAGAGCTTCACCACAAGTCTAGCGGTGCTTACAAAGCTACAAGTGATGCTCCTGCTACCTCAAGAGACAACCTTGTCACAAATGAAGAGATAAGCCTCATGATCAAGAAATTCATCAAGTTCTACAAGAATAGAAGCAAAGATCGAATCTCCAACTCAAGATATGAAGAGAAGCATTCTTCAAGTCGTGACCGAAACTACTACAATTGTGGGAAGCCTGGACACTACTCCAATGAGTGCACGGCTCCCTACAAACAAATAGAATAGTCACCAAGAAGACGAAGCTCAAGAGACGAATCACCTCGAAGAGATAGAAGGAGTAGAGATGATCGTTATGAACAAAGACCCTCAAGGAGAAGTAGGAACTCGAAGAAGAAGGACAAGTGCACCAAGAGCTACTCAAGGAGGAAACATCAATCTCATGTTGGTGAATGGGTTTCCGGCTCCGACTCCGACAACCACTCCGAGAGAAGCTATTGCTCCAACTCCGACTATAGTCAAGATGAAGGTGTTGCCGGAATTGCACTAGTGACTACCAACTCCTATGATATATTTGATTCGCCAAATGAAGGGAGTGGAAGTTGCTTCATGGATAAAGGCCCCAAGGTATCACACCCCAAATATCTTGATTTCAATAGTGATAAAGATGACTTGTGAATTGAAGATGACTTGCTATTTGAAAAAACTAGTAATGTTAGTCAAAATGAACTTGCTAGTACTCACTCTAGTGTAGATAAGTCGTGTGATGATGATAAGTTGCAGGTAGAACGACTAACTCAAGAACTAAAAACTCTTAAGTTAGCTCACGAGTCAACTCTAGAAGATCATAGAGAACTTGTAAGGACACATGAGAAGCTACGCTTTGAGAAGCTCAATTTAGAGCAAGAGCATGAGTTACTTAAAGCTATCAATGATGATGTTCGAAAGAATAGGTCCTCTTATCTATCCAAACGACTTGTCTTATCTACATTCATGCATCAAGTTAAGTCTAAGCAAGCTAGTAACAAAGGAAAGAAAGGTTCTTCAACTAGTAGCAATAAAAATGATAATCCAATGATATTGCTTCTAGTAGTTCTCTTGATCCCACTAACTCTTCTCTTAGCCAAGTTACACTTGAGCAAGAAAATGAACTCTTGAAAGGGATTATAGAGAAAGGTGTCTACAAGAGTCTTGAAGGGTGCAAACAATTTGAGTAGATTGTACGCAAGAATGGAGGATACCGGAAGAATCGTGGTGTTGGCTACTTCAACGCTAATGGAATTGAATGGGAAGAAGGTCAATACCCCAATCCCATGTTTGTTCCTCAAAAGGAGAAGTATGAAAATAATCTTCCCAAGGGAACAAAACCTCAAGATGACCTTCCACCACAAGACACCAAGCTCAAGGACAAGAACAAGCTTCAAGAGGACATTGACTCATATGAAGATGAATCCCAAGCTTTGGTGAAGTAGGTTCCCAAGGCTACTGCAAGCTCAACTTCTACAAGTGCTACTTCAACACCAAGGATCCCCATCAACATGATGTGGGTTACCAAGAAGAAGAACTAGAGAGTTCTTGAGGGGTGACTCCGCCAATGAAATTCACTAATATTCATTATTGGCAAGAAAAAGTTGCAAACAACATCAACATTATGCAATAGTTCAAGGAGTCACACATTCCCTCAAAGGTAAGCAGGGGACAAGGTAATCAACAAATCAATGGACATCATCACATATGATTTGCACTCCATGTCCATAGATATCCTGTATTTGTCTCTTGTGTGTTGGGACTAACCCATGTAGGTGAGAACCAAACTCTTGGTGATCTTCATCAACCTTGAACATCCACCACTAGCTCACCAACATGAAGTCTTGTTCGATAAAACCCAAGGTTAGTTTATCCCTCTTATGGGGAGATGTCACATCAAGGAGGAGCTTTACTCTAAGACTTGAGTTAAAGCACCTCATAAGAATGTGACAACATTAAATGCTTTATGCGAAAGTGGTAACCCCGCTTGTGCTTAAACGATGAGTATGACCTATGATCAAGTATTCTTACTTGGCTCCTAAGTCAATATACTCATATATAGATAACTCCATCATCTCCAAAGTGCTTGTTAGATGCTATTGTATTTGTGCATGTTTGCCATGATTTCATTTGACATCTTATTGTGTGAGCATGTTGGTATGCATTTATTTACTCATTTGAGGATATCCAATTGTTGCTATTTGAACAGATGAGGGTCTCCTGCGACTTAGAAGCCTAAAGATCCATACCTTGAGTGAAGCCAACAAAAACATGCCTCCTGCCCAGGTTAACACGGGCGGGTTGCACGTGTCGGACGGGTTGCGCATGCTGATCCGGCTTGACGATGTCGGTGCAGACGTCCGGCCCGGGTGTAGATCCGCCGATTTTGCCAATGAAGACGTGGATTCCGCCAATGGGAACCCGGAACCCGTACTCCATAGAGTCGGTGTCGGGACCCCAGCCGGCGTCGTCTATGTAGAGCCGGCCGTAGTGACTTTTGTTCATCCTTCCGATCACGTATCCCTCGATCCCCAAGAGAGATCCCTTTGAGAACTCAACACCACCGAGTGCTAACCCCACGGTGGGCACCAACTATCGTGGTTTTGTCACGACAGATGTCCGAGGACTTAGATTCGAGGCCATCGCTAAGGTGATGGACTCAAGGGGGTTGGTTCAGACGAAGGACACGAGTTTACCCAGGTTCAGCCCCTCAAGAAGAGGTAAAGGCCTACGTCCTGCTTGTGTTGTATTGATTGAAGTATCGATTACAAGGGAGCGGATTCGCTTGACCTAGTTCTCGATTACTTGGTTTCTGTCTATGTTGCCCCGGGTCTCGCCCTTATAAAGGAGGTCAAGACCACGGGTTACACAAGTCTCATACCGACTCTTACTATGTGTCCGACTCTATCTCTACGTCATCTTGCCTTCCTGAGCAAGCCGTCTCCGGGCGGCTTATCCGCCCGGGTCTTCCTGCCTTCCTTGTCTGGGCCTCGCCTTGGTCCATCTTGGTGAACCGCAATACGTCTAGGCTTATGTCTCGAGGCCCATCCTTCGTCTAGCTTATGAGCCACCAGGTATGACCCGGCCCCACCTTTGCGGGTCTCACCATGGGGTTATATCCCCAACATTAGGCCGCAGGTTGATTTGAGCTTGCTCATTTCAATCTTCCGTCTCACTTGGCGGCAAGTCTTGCTCAATCTTCCGTCTCACTTGGCGGCGAGTCTTGCTCAATCTTCCGTCTCACTTGGCGACGAGTCTTGCTCATTATCACCTGAAAGTAAGACAAAATAACCGACATGACGTCATGCCAGAGATATCAAAAAGATTCCCTGACGACCGCAATGGATCTTTCCATTAATAAACTGCCGGCCTGAAAATCGAGGCATCCGTCTCAGTCAATTAACTTATGTCGCCTGGATTCTCGCGCTTGTTTCCACCTTTTGCCTATTAAATAGGACCGCAAAGGGCAGTTTTCATTTCCTTCTCCGCTCGCGCCTCTTCTTCTTCCTCCCGACGCCGTCACTCCAACGTCCTTCCCCTCCGGTGAAGCTTCCACGTCGTTGTCACGCCAGGCCGCTGCATCAACCTGATCGGACCAGAACGCCGTCGACACCCATCGCGTCCTCTCAGGTGAGTTCTTCTCCACCCCGATATCTGTAGCTTTCGGCAGGGTTTTCATGGAGTTCCTTTGCCGCTAGAACACAAGCTCTTCACAATGTCCTCTAGTAGGTAGATTAGTGAGCCTTATAATGCCCCCCTTTCTAGTGTGGTAGATCGTAGGAAGTAGATAATAGCACCACGCAGTTCTGTAGTTGCTCTGTTCACTGTCTTCAAACGTCACTGGTTCAACTGTCCGTCGCTAGGTTTAGAATAAACCCAATTTTTCTCTGTTTTGTAGATCCATAACTGCATAGATAGTCTGTGAAACCTATTTTCCACACTTAGTAAAATTTGCCTCGTTTTCTTGCAAACTTGACTCGCCAGTGAATTTCTGACTTTCATCAAAAATGTTCCGGCGACTTAGCTTTATAGAACTTAGACTTTTTAACCGCCCTTAGTTGTCTGTCACCTTCTGACTTGCCACACATTGTTACTTTGCACAGTTTTAAGTCTCCACCATGTCTCGTGCATCCAATTCTTGCAATTGGATCGGCTCTGTTGTCACCGAAGAATTCCTGATGGATTTTGTAGATGCGGGGACTTTACCAGCCAAAGATGTCATCCATTGGCGGGTTCCAAGCAACGAGCTGAGATCCATTCCCTAAGAGGGTGAAGTAGTTGTGTTCGTGGATCACCTCGTGCATGGGTTTAGCCCACCCGGCTCAAAACTTTTCCGAGACGTCCTTCATTTCTTTAAACTGCATCCTCAAGACATCGCTCCCAATTTTGTCTCCAACATGTGCAACTTCCAAATACTCGGTGAAGTTTACTTACAAGAAGAGTCGTCCGTTGGTCTCTTTCGTGAGTTCTTTTACACGAATCGCTAGACGGAGGTGAAAGTTGGTCCAAGCTTAGAGCTTGGCGGGATCTCTATTCAGAGGCGACGGGATGTGACCTTTCCGGATGTTCGGATGCCGAGTCATCCTAAAGACTGGAATAAAACCTGGTTTTACTGCAAAAACACCTCTCCAGAAGGAGAGCATTCCTTGTCGGGTTACCATTCATCCCGGCTCAAGACAACAACTGAGCTCCCTGGCCGGCTGTCAGCCACTAAGCGGGTGAAGTACGCTCCAGCTCACGCAAAGATTAAAGCCCTTATGGCCAATGGACTGACGGGCATGGATCTAACCCGTTGTTCGATTTCTTGGAGGGTTATGCCCCTGAGCCGTCAAAGTCGTCTCATGTGCGAGTATACGGGTGAATCTGATGACCCCTCTGCTTTAACCCTACCACGTTATCAGAAGATAACATTGTGGCCGCCATCAAGAGCCTTGTTCATGAGTCTTTAGGAGCTTGCGGCGCCATCAGGTTAGCGTCTTTCTGTGCCGCAAACCCGGCCCAAACATAAGGGCGACTCTCGGTCTCCTTATTCCCGCATTAGCTATCCATATATATTTAACAATCTTTTGACCTCTATCAGCTTACACTTTCAGAACAATTCCAACTTCTGGAAAAAGAAGTATGTTCCTCCTTCAAAGAAGTCAAAGGATAAACCTGGCGGCCGAAAGAAGAAAACCGCACCTTAAGAACAACCGGAATCTGATGACTCGGAGGTAGAACTTGACTCTCTTGGTCGTCTCTTCATGCACCTTACTAACGATAATAATTCACAAGACGAAACAGAGATAAGCCACGCCAACGTTCCTGAGGTAACTTATGTTTCATCCGACTTAGAACATCTTGCACCACAGTAGATATAGTGTGTCATCCGAAAGGTCCCACTTTCTCATCCGCTTCCTTACTTAGACCCCACTTTCTTTTGAAAAAGCAACAGCAACTCTCCCGACGCCAGCCCCGGAGCACCGGCTCTAACGACCTCATGGTCGGGTTATCTCACTCTTTGGCTCAATGGAAACGGCCGGCTGAGGTATTTATTCAACCTGGCTTTTTTTTATCAACCTTGCTTTTATAATTCCACATTGTCTTATATTGTCTTAACTGCTTTCAGGACTCACCCCCTTCATCTGGCGACTCAACCACAACTGCTCTGTCGCCTCTGAAGATCAACCCAGAGTACGTGCCTCTCATGCTTATGTTCAAACTTGTATTATTTGTAAAGCTCAAACCATGACCTTTTGTGTTTTCCAGGGCCCAAGCAAAACGAAGGAAGACCGATGGGTCTACCCCTGCTCCTAAGGATCGAGAGGCGGAGCCTGCCAAACCGGATTCTCCTGCACCGCACGCTGATCCCTCTGCGGCCTCCAAGGACACACCTGAAGAAGCTCGTCGCTCTGTTGAGCCGGCAGCCAATGATATGATTCCTGAGAGTCCTCCGAGGGCCAATTCTAGGCCGCCGAGCCCTTCACCAGCTACTGATGACTCGGTTACTCCGGACGTCACCATTACTGGCGCCGGCTTTCACTCCCCTCAACCTCATGTGTTAACAAAGCACACTGAGGCGACTGAAGCCTCCAAGAAGCTGGAATTTGAGCTCCCTGCGCTAGAGAAGCTAACAGACGATGAGCTTCACGCTGGTTATCTGAACCGCATGTCTACAAGCCAGAACATGGAGCTCAAGCTTGTCAATTTGATGAATAAGAAATATGAGGTACTCTTGCCTTCTTTTCCTTATACCCTTACATAGCCCCAAGAGCCGGGTTAGCACTTGGTAATGGTAAGCCGGGTCTTTGAATCTTGATATAAGTAGAAACAATTAGCCTGTAGCCCTCAATGATCAACTTAACACTTAACGACTGAGCTGATGTTTTGATGCGTAAGTAGTTGTTTGAAGCGCCATCTGTAGCCCCCAAGGGCCGGCTTGACTTGATAAAAGATGAGCCGGAACTTTGGCGTAAATAGATCAGAGAACAGGATGTAGCCCCCAAGGGTCGGCTTGACTTCGATGAAGATGAGCCGAGACTTTGGTATAGATAGACCAGAGAGCCAGATGTAGCCCCCAAGGGCCGGCTTAACTTCGATGAAAATGAGCCAGAATTTCCTTGTAGGTAGAGTAATGAGCCACATGTAGCCCCCCAAGGGACGGCTTAACTTTAATGAAGATGAGCCGAAATTTTCTTGTACCCTTGGAGAACAAATAGACATTAGCCCCCAAGTGTCGAGCATATTGCTTGCAATCTGCTTAAAACTTGTCTTATATTGTCTTAATCTTCATCATCTGATAATATTCCATCCTGCTGAATTAGCCTTCATTTTGCTTTTGATATGTCACAGGAAGCTTTAAACGAGGCCGGGTCTGGATTGGCTGGCTTAAGGAGCAATCTGGCCACCCAGCAAGCCGCCCGAAGTGAAGCAGGTGAGAAGTGCCAGCTCGCCGCTGTGGAACTTACAAAAGTTAAAGCTGAATTTGCTGCCTTCAAGAAGTCTGCTAAGACGGAGAAAGACGCCCTGGCGAAACATGCTGACGATGAGCACCAGCGGCTCGTGGTTGTGTCTGACGAGCTTCATGCCTTAAAGCGCCACATTGTGAAGATGTATACCGCCATCTTTGGTAAGTACCAGATACTCAACCAATACCTCTTGTGTGAATACTTTTACCGGCGACTTATAATCGAAAAATCCGTCTTATGTAGGTCAAAGGAGTCGGGAACTTGCTACTGATAGCTTGCTGCCGTTGAAAGCCATGTACACTTTGACAGAACAGATGTATTGCGGAGCTCTCTACACAATCAAGGTGGATCTCTATAAGGACAAGATCCCTCCAACTATGAAGGGAGTCATAGAGTTGCTGTCCACCCTGCCGAAACAAATCCAAGAGCTTAAGAAATTAGTCGTCCAAAAAGGAGCCATCGCAGCCATAAGTCGGGCGTTAGCTTTCGCCCCAGAGTTGACTCCCGAGGACATGATGGACGGGTTTCCATCCAAGAAGGATGACGGCTCAGAGTTCACGGAGGCTGACTACACTCGGTGCATGAAGGCTTCTAGAGTCCTCGCCTCCGTGTTAGCAGACGAAGTGAACTTGTCAACATACCACGCAGTTTATGATGCCGAGCAGAAGAGAATATGCGGCCCAACTTATGAGGCCAAGGACTTAACGCCTGCACCCGTAAGCACCTCTTTGCTCCTGATCTTGACCCGTCCCTCCTCTTTGAAGGGGCAAACTTGGCGGCTTTAACCAACTGCAACTGGGACGTGGACAATCTTCAGATCATGGAGGTCGAAGACCCGCCGCAGGTTGACCCGCCATCCAACTAACGACCTTGGTAACGCCGTGGATAATCTGGTCTTGTGACCCGGCAGAGGGCGGTGTAAAAAAAATTGAGTTATCTCTTTTAAGCTCTGTGGAGCATATTGTAATAGGCTAGTAGTAAACTTTGTCTTGCCTGAACTATGCCATCGTGCACATATGAAGTTGTCCGGCTTAGCGTATTACATCTGCCTTATGCTTTCAAGTCATACCAGATGTTATGGCGACTCTTGGCAATTAACCAACCTGCGAGAATCGAACACTCTTCGCGTTTTTAGGAGGGCGGCTTAGGAAAGCATGACCCAAAGATGCTATATCTTTCCTGACTTGTTGTGTTTTTAACTCATGTGCCAGTTCATCTGGCTTGACTTGCCACTTAAAACTCCTTAGCAGTACAGATTCTCTATTGAGATTGGTCGTCAATACCTTTGAGCAGCTCAAGGTCTCTAAGCGAGATTAACTGCCAGGAAGTGTGACATCCCAGAAGAGACTTGGCAGGGCATGAGTACCCCGATAGCCCATAAATTACCTCTCATGTGACATAAATCCGTCATTTTAACCTTAAACAGTGTAGGGTCTTGAAAAGATTAACTATTTTAAGAGTATGAACGGGCCACATAGCAGAGAGTCGGTAGTAGATGGGAGAGTTTATCCTTGCTTTCCGTAAGCCGGCCCTCACGTGACAAGAGCCGCCATTTTAACCTTTAACTAGTACAGGGTCTCTATCAAGATTGGCCGTCAATTTCTGTCAGCCGGCTCAGGATCTCCGGGCGAGATTAACTGGTAAGAGTTCGGCGGGTTACAAAGCGGAGCAGCATCAGCTTACAGGCAGGTTTAACCATGTTTGGCTTAAGAGCCGATCAAGAGGGTGTGTAAGCTAAACCCAGTGAGTTGGAAGCCCCCAAGTGACCTTTGTTGACAGAGTTAACTGTTTGGCTTAAGAGCCGACCGATAGGGTGTGATAAGCTACACCTGGTGGGTGGGAAGCCCCCTGGACGATCATGTCGATGGAGTCAACTATTTGGCTTGAGAGCCGACCGATGGGTGTGATAAGCTACACCCGGTGGGTGGGAAGCCCCCTGGAAGATCATGTTTTAACTTTTTTGCATAGATTGAGATATGCGAAACGGCAGAGGCCCCGGCTTGCAGGTATGCCAACTTTATTCATATATATACATATGATATGTACAATGATGGTGTACAATGTCAAGTCTTGACAACTTAAGTATAGTAAGGCCGTAGATGTGCTATGTTCCACGGCCGGTGAGTCTCCTGCACAGAGATATTTGAGTCGTCTTGGACGTCAATGAGGTAATATGACCCGTTGTTGAGTTTTCTGCTGACCACGAAAGGTCCTTCCCATGGAGGGGACAACTTGTGCGCATCTATATGATCTTGAATCAACCGCAACACTAAGTCGCCTTCTTGAAACGTCCGGGTCTTGACTCTGCGGCTATGATAGCAACATAGGTCTTGCTGATAAATCGCCGATCGAGCCGCCGCCAGATCACGTTCCTCCTCCAAGGCATCCAACGCATCTTGACGCGCCGTTTCATTGTCCGCCTCAACGTAAGCCGCCACTCGTGGTGAGTCATGACGGATGTCACTTGGCAACACGGCTTTTGCACCGTAAACCATGAAGAAAGGTGTATAACCCGTTGATCTATTGGGAGTAGTTCCGATGCTCCATAAGACGGATGACAACTCCTCCACCCAACAACCCGGCGTTCGTTGCAAAGAAACCATAAGCCGGGGCTTAATACCTCTCAAGATTTCTTGGTTAGCGCGCTCCGCCTGACCATTTGATTGTGGATGAGCAACTACAGAAACATCAAGTCTGATGTCTTCACCTTCACAGAACGCTTTCATAGCCCCTTGGATAGGTTTGTACCATTATCTATGATGATACTATGAGGGTAACCAAAACGGTAGATCAGCTTCTTAATGAACTGACCCGCCGTAGCCGCGTCACACTTGCCAATCGGCTCAGCTTCTACCCACTTGGTAAATTTCTCAACCGCCACCAAGAGGTGGGTCTTCTTGTCCTTGGATCTCTTGAAAGGCCCGACCGTATCAAGCCCCCATACTGCAAACGACCAAGTAGTTGGAATCATGTGCAACTCTTGAGCCGGGACATGAGCATGTCGGCCAAACTTTTGACATCCGTCACACTTGCACACTAAATCTTCCGCATCCTTATGAGCCGTTAGTCAGAAGAAGCCATGTCGAAAGGCCTTGGCCACCAGAGATTGAGCCGGCATGATGACCACAATCGCCAGCATGAATTTCATTTAAGATCTCCTTTCCCTCTTCGGGTGAGACACAACATTGAAACACGCCGGTGACGCTGCACTTATGTAACTCGCCATTGACTGTCATCATGGACTTAGACTGCCTGGTGCTCTGTCTAGCAAGATTTTCATCATCAAGTAACTCAGCACGAGTTAAGTACGTCAAATAAGGCATGGTCTAGTCAGGAATAGCATGTAGAGCCGCCACCACCTGTCCCTCCGGTCAGGAATAGCCAAGTCTTCCTCTGAAGGTAACTTAACCGACGGGTGATGTAGCACATCCAAGAAAATGTTAGGTGGCACTAGCTTTCATTGAGAACCCAGCCTTGACAGAGCATCAGCCGCCTCGTTCGTGCGACGATCAATATGATCCACCTTATAACCCTTGAAGTGACCAGCGATGATATCAACCGCCTGGCGATAAGCCGCCATCCGTGGGTCCTTGGAATCCCAAGTGCCGGAAACTTGCTGGGCCACAAGATCTGAGTCACCGAAGCATCTAACCCGGCTCAGGTTCATCTCCTTAGTCACCTAGAGGCAATGAAGCACAGGTTCGTATTCAGCTGCATTGTTAGTATAAGGAAACATCAACCTTAGCACATAACAGAACTTGTCACCTTTGGGGGAAGTTAAGACAACCCCTACCACTGATCCTTCCAGCTACCTGGATCCATCAAAGTGGATTGTCCAATATGTGTTATCCAGCTTTTCCTCAGGCACTTGACACTTAGTCCAGTCGTTGATGAAATCCACCAAGGCTTGTGACTTAACTGCCGTGCAAGGCACATATCTCAAATTGAGAGGTCCAAGATCCAATGCCCACTTAGCAATCCTGCTAGTGGCTTCTCTGTTTTGAATTATATCTCCCAATGGGGCAGAGCTAACCACCGTAATCTGGTGCCCTAGGAAGTAGTGCTTTCGCTTGCGATTGGCCATGAACACCCCATACACCAGCTTCTGCCAATGTGGATATCTCTGCTTGGATTCCGTCAGGACCTCACTGGTATAGTAAACCATCCGCTAAACCAGATATTCCTTCCCTGACTCCTTACACTCAACAACGATTGTGGCGCTGACAGTCCTATTATTAGCCGGCACGTACAAGAGCAAAGGTTCTTTCTCAACCGGAGCAGCTAAGACCAGAGGCTCAGTGAGCTGTCTCTTGAGTGCTTCAAATGCTTCACCCGATGTCGTACTCCAAACAAAGTTGTCCGTCTTTTTCATCATTTGGTACAAGGGGATAGCCTTCTCACCAAGGCGGCTTATAAACCGGCTTAACGCAGCAATCTGCCCCGCCAGGCGCTGAACATCATTGATGCATGCCGGCTCAGACAGGGAGGTGATAGCCTTGATTTTATCCGGGTTAGCCTCAATGCCACGCTCAGATACCAGAAATCCCAAGAGCTTGCCTGCCAGAATGCCAAAGACACACTTAGCCGGGTTAAGCATCATCTTGTAGACCCGTAAGTTGTCGAAAGTCTCCTTCAGGTCGTCAAGCAGAGTCTCCTTCTTTCTTGACTTGATCACAATATCATCCACATACGCATGAACGTTGCGCCCAATTTGGCTGTGAAGACAGTTCTGTACGCAACGCTGGTAAGTCGCATGGGCACTCTTGAGCCCGAAAGGCATAGATACATAGCAAAAAGCACCAAAAGGTGTGATGAAAGTCGTCTTCTCTTGGTCCTTGACTGCCATCTTGATCTGATGATAACCAAAATAAGCATCTATGAAGCATAAACTCTCACAACCCGTCGTTGCATCAATGATCTGGTCAATATGAGGGAGAGCAAACGGGTCAGCCAGACAGGCTTTGTTAAGATCCGTGTAGTCCACACACATATGCCACGTGCCATTTTTCTTGAGCACTAGCACTGGGTTAGCGAGCCACTCCGGGTGAAAGACCTCGACGATGAAACCCGCCGCCAAAAGCCACGCTACCTCTTCCCTAATGGCCTTGAGTCTCTCCTTGTTGAACCACCGTAGAAATTGCTTGACTCGTTTGAATTTAGGATCCACATTAAGATGGTGCTCAGCGAACTCTCTTGATACACCCGACATGTCAGAAGGTTTCCACGGAACATCTCTCGATTCTCATGGATGAATTCGATGAGCATGCTTTCCTATTTGGGATCCATATTAGCTTCGATAGTGAACTGCTAAGATGAGTCGCCCGGATTGAAATCCACCAATTTGGTATCATCCGCTGAAAATTTGAGGGGCGGCTCAACCTCTGTGGTAGGCTTTTTTAGCGGAGTCATGTCCTCTGGGTCAACGTTTTCCTTGTAAAACTTGAGCTCTGCCTTAGCACAGCTGGACTCTGCATAGGCTGCATCTCCTTCCTCGCACTCAATAGCCGTCTCTCGGTCACCATGCACTGTAATCTTACTCTTGAGGCCTGGCATCTTGAGCTGCACGTACACATAACAAGGCCTAGCCATGAATTTGGCGTAAGCCGGACGTCCAAACAGAGCATGATACAGACTTTTGATCTTGACCACCTGAAAACACAAGGTCTCCACCCTGTAATTGTATTTGTCACCGAAGGCGACTTCCAAAGAGATCCTCCCCACTGGATAAGCTGACTTGCCCGGCACCACACCGTGAAAAAATGTTGAGGACGGCTTAAGATCCTTATTGAGCAACTTCATCCGGCAGAAAGTATCATAGTACAAGATATTGATGCTAGTGCCACCATCCATAAGCACCTTGGTAAACATGTAGCCTCCAACTTGGTGAGCAACTACCAACGCCAGTCATCCCGGGTGATCAACACGCGGCGAGTGATCCTCCCGGCTCCAAGTTATATCATACTCAGACCACTTCAAATATTACGGTAGAGCCGGCCTGATCTCATTAACTGCTCGCTTGCGCAACTTCTGATCTCGCCTGTCAAGGTTGGTCGTAAAAACATGATACTGACCCGAGCTGAGCTACTTTGGATTACTCTGATATCCAGACTGGTTATTCTGATGCTAATTGTTGCCACCAGAGTGAGGATGATGTCCTCCCTAGTTGCCCTTGCCGTGATGGCTGGATCCTGAGCCACCAGACCCAAACCCGGCTCCTGACCCGCCTAGTCCTGAGCCGTCAGGAGGGCCACCATCATTGTTATGCTGTCATAGGCTATAGTCCTTGAATTTTTGCATAACGTGGCAATTACCCCACGTGTGACCCGCCGGTCTGTCGGGTCGACTGTGCTCCGAAGAAGATTTATTGAGCATCTCCTCCAAATTAAAAGGAGTCTTACCTTTATTAAAAGGCTGCTTAAATTTCCCGTTGACCTTATCACGGTTGTTGCCAGTGCTGGCGTTGGCCACCAGCTCTGACCCGCTGTCCGGGTTCTTCTGCTTGCCTTGTTTACCATTGCCTGCCGCACCCTTGCCATTGTCGTTCTTCTTACTCTAACCAGGCTTCTCTTCATCAGAGCCCGGATCCTTCATATTATCAGAGTCGGCGTATTTCGTGAGAGACGCCATGAGCTCCCCCATGTCTTGACATGTGTGCTTGAGCCGGCCGAGCTTCTGTTTCAAAAGTGTAAAGTGGCAATTCTTTTCCAGAATCAAGACCGCTTGAGCCGCGGTAATCTGCTCAGACGAGTGGATGATAGTTGAAACCCGCCGGACCCGATGATGAGCCGACTCATTTTCCTACTATGCACAGTGATCCAAGTCCACAATCGTCATGGGCTGCTTGCACGTTCCTTGAAAGTTTTTGATGAACCTTGATTTTAACTCAGCCCAAGAATTGATGGTATTGAGTGGCAAACCCTTCAACCACATGCGAGCCGGCCCTTCTAGCATCATGATAAAATACTTTGCGCACACCGCATTGTTGACGTCCAACATCTCCATAGCCAGCTCATAACTCACAATCCAAGCCTCCGGGGGCAGATCCGCGGTGTAATTCGGGACCTTGCGGAGGCCTTTGAAATCCTTCGGCAGACGCTCGTTCTGCAGAGCCAGCACCAAGCACGGTACGCCCACGGCCCTGGTGGTTACTCCTGCTCCAACTAAGACAGAAGGCGTGGGCTCTTAATGAGCTGCCGCTACCAGAGCCGCCGCCTCATGCTGTGCCCTCGCCAGATCTACGAGCACCTAAGCATCCAAAGCAGTCTCGTCGTCTCGTGGCGGTCCCCGGTGCTGATCACTGCTAGATACCACCGGCGACGCAAAACGCCGGTTGAAGCTGCGGCTGGGGAGGGGGTTGAATGCACGCGACTCCGGCTATGGGTATACTTCTCTTGCTAGGCCATCACCATTCGTAGGTACCCAACAGTGTCCCATACCTCTTCTACGAAAGGCGCCTCGTCAGGAATAGGGATTGTTCCAAGTCGGGTCGCCGCCGCCACCATGTTCTCCACCGGGTTTGAGTAGTGTTCCGCCGGTGTCGGAAAAGCAATTTGTGAGGTCTGGTTCCGTTGGGGCGGGTTAAGCTGCTGCCGAGCCGCCGGCCGACTTCCAGGTGCTTCCGATGTCCGACCTGTTCCTGGCGTGTTAAAAAGGTTTCGAGCCTCATATTGCTCTGGCGGGCGGATTTGATGCCTCATCCGCTACACCGCGGCCACCGACTGTTGTTCCAGCTCAAAGCGGAAAGCATCCGTCTTAAGGTGCTCTACCTCCGCATCAATCTGAGATTTTAACGCGCCGATCCTCTATTGGACCTCCGCCATCTGATCCTTCAGTCTCATGATCTCCAGGTTCCGAGTGGCTTGATTGTCTGGCATGACTTCAGTTGCCATCAGGGTTGTGAGCTCGTTCATCAGATCCAGAAGAACCTGAGCCGGTGGCGGGTCATCCCCCATGTCTGCTGCCCCGGTGGCCGCACTGCTTGTGCCTGGCTTTGTTCCCACCATGAACATGGCCGCATGAGTTGGTAACGCATGATCGTCCAGCTCAGACCGCTCTGACTCGGGGTAAGGCTCGTTGTAGCCCTCGAGCCCGCCATCGTGAAGTTGGTAGATTGATTCCGCCTCTCCACTCGAAGATCCATCCTCTGAACAGATGAGGGTCTCCTGCGACTTAGAAGCCTCAAGATCCATACCTTGAGTGAGGCCAACGAAAACATGCTTCCTGCTCAGGTTAACATGGACGGGTTGCACGTGTCGGACGGGTTGCATGCGCCCAGCCGGCTCAACGATGTCGGTGCAGATGTCCGGCCCGGGTGTAGATCCGCCGATTTTGCCGATGAAGACGTGGATTCCGCTAAAGGGAACTCGGAACCCGTACTCCATAGAGTCGGCGGCGGGACCCTAGTCGGCGTCGTCGATGTAGAGCCAGCCGCAGTGACTTTTGTTCATCCTTCTGATCACATATCTCTCGATCCCTGACAGAGAGCCCTTTGAGAACTCAACACCACCGAGCGCTAGCCCCACGGTGGGCGCCAACTATCATGGTTTTGTCACGGCAGATGTCCGAGGACTTAGATTCGAGGTCATCGCTAAGGTGATGGACTCAAGGGGTTCGTTGGGAGGAAGGAAACAAGTTTACCCAGGTTCATCCCCTCAAGAAGAGGTAAAGGCCTATGTCCTGCTTGTGTTGTATTGATTGAAGTATCGATTACAAGGGAGCGAATTCGATTGACCTAGTTCTCGGTTAGTTGGTTTCTGCCTAAGTCGCCCCGGGTCTCGCCCTTATAAAGGAGGTCAAGACCACGGGTTACACAAGTCTCATACCGACTCTTACTATGTGTCCGACTCTATCTCTACGTCATCTTGCCTTCCTGAGCAAGCTGTCTTTGGGCGGCTTATCCGCCCGGGTCTTCCTGCCTTCCTTGTCTGGGCCTCGCCTTGGCCCATCTTGGTGAACCGCCATACGTCTAGGCTAATGTCTCGAGGCCCATCCTTGGTCTGGCTTATGAGCCGCTAGGTACGACCCGGCCCCACCTGGGCGGGTCTCACCACGGGGTTATATCCCCAACAGGTTTTGTGAGTCTCGACATCGCCGAAATGTTTGACTCGGTGACACCGAAATCCAATTTTGCAGTGAACTACATCTATAATTTTTCTATTCAAACTTTCAAAAAACCAGCTGAACATTTTGTTATAACTTATCCTATTCCACTCTTCTATACTCTATTCACAGGGTCAGCATGTCAGGGTCAGCCAGTCAGAACTTGCGAGAGCAGAATGTTGATATGAGTTCAGGCACTAGTCCTGAGTCCAGTTCATCTTCAGATCCAGGCACTCCCAGTTCTCATGGGTTGCCTAAGGCTGCAACAAGGACCATGAAGAATCTCAATTCCGATGAAGAGGATTCATACTTTGCCCCGTCAGAGATTCTTGCCAAGAATCAAGAGAAGGCTGCTAGGAAGGATGCCAATGAGGCCACCTCATCTAGGAAGGTGGTCAGCAAAATTTATGCACCTACAGAAACCATCAAAGCACATGAGAGTGCTAGGGTAATAGTGTCTGTTGAGGTCCTTGAATGCACAACATGCTCCCTTGGTGGTTTTTATAATTCATGACAACATACATTGTCTCTTGGACTAACACCTCTATCTTGTGTATTTCAGATAATAGTCCATGGAGAGTTGGGTTGGAAAAAAGGATTGTGGAATTACCCCAAGATGCAAGGAAATAGGTTGGACAAGCTTCAAGAAAGATGACTCTACATTTTACATTTGTGAGAAATCACTTTGAGTCCATAGGAAAGACAATACTATTAAAAGGGGGTAAGGTTTTGTTGGTGAACAAAATGTTCATACATGCACAAGTGATAGTCACGAAAAACATCCACAAGCTCTCCCACCAAAGTCTGTCTATAAACAAACATTCAAAATCGACGCAACCAACATTCCCATCCCAGTGCCACCAATTCCAAACCCTAGACAGACTCAACCAAACCCTAACCCTTCGGTGTAGCCGCCACTGCTTTGGGTACCACCGAATTGGGCTGCCAAGTTTCTGTTACACAAGTTCACATTTTCAGTCCATTCGATAATGTTGAATCGGCGTCACTGAGATTGAGCATTTTGACCGTTGGTCACCTTATCGGTGCAATTGAGATTCCTATATCGGTGTCACCGAGATTCAAAAGTTGCCACCTTTTGGTCACTTCGGTAACCGATATTAACACATCGGTGTCACCGAGTGTGACTTATTGTGTGTAACGGTTAGATTTTTGGGGATGCCTATATATACCCCTCCACCACCACCTACTCGAAAGATAAGCACTCGGAACCATTCCATACCTATCTTATCAGTTTTCTGAGAGAGAACCACCTACCCTTGTGTTGAGGTCAAGATCTTTCACTCCAACCATATGGATCTTGATTTCTAGCCTCCCCAAGTTGCTTTCCACCAATCCCATCTCTTCTACCAAGCCAAATCTGTGAGAGAGTGAATGTGTGTTGAGGAGTCTATCATCTTGAAGCACAAGAGCAAGGAGTTCATCGTCATTACCGAGCCTATTACCTTTTGGAGGGTGGTGCCTCCTAGATTGGTTAGGTGTCGCTTGGGAGCCTCCTACTTCGTGTTGTGGAGCGAACCAAGAAGTTTGTAAGGGCAAGGAGATCGCCTACTTCGCGAAGTTCTACCCATAGTGAGGATAGTCATTCGTGGACGGAAGCCATATGGAATAGTCAAGGTTGCTACTTCGTGGACCCTTATGGGTGGAGCCCTCCGTGGACTCTTGTGACCATTAGCCTCTGTGGGTTGAAGACTCCATAAACGTGGACGTACGATAGCACAACCTATCGGAACCACGGGAAAAATCTTTGCGTCTCCTATTGCGTTTGATCTTCCTATCTCATCTCTTTACTTCATGTGCAATGTCTTTCTGCTGCCATATTTGTAGACATGCATGTGTAGGGCTATTAGACTTGCTAGACTTGCTAAAGCTGTTAAAATTTGCCAACCAATTAATTTGGGAAAAGGTTAGGTTTTAAATTCCTGCTAGTAGTCTATTCACCCCACCCCTCTAGACACTCTTCTAGCGATCCTACAAGTGGTATTAGAGCATTGGTCTCCATTGCTTCAGTTTTATCACTGTGGAGGAAGATCGATGTGTCTAGTATAAAGAGTTTGAGTTGTAGAGTGCCCATTCTTGATGGAGAGTACTATAGTCAATGGAAGAATGCTATGATTGATCTATTTGATAAATTCCATTTGTGTGAGAGCCTAGCTTAATAGGAATGATAGACTACTCATATCAACAAGGGATTTCTTCTTTTTCGGGAGCCCGTTCGAAAAGAACTCCAAAGTTAAGCATGCTTGGCTTGGAGCGATTCTATGATGGGTGACCAATCAGGAAGTTGGTCCCGGATGCGCACGAGTGAGGACAAAGTGTGTAGGAAAGACTATTGTTGGTCTATGGGGCCAGTCTAGATCCCGCCAGGAGTAACAGGGTGTTACAATTGGTAACAGAGCCGACCCTTGCGGTTACATTGGCATGCACGGGTCAGGTGCATGGGCATGTGGCGCATGGCATGTGTGGCCCGTCGTGGCACACAACATGGCACATGTGTCGGACTGCATGCGCATACGTGTACCAAAAGGGAACATTCCTGATGGGCCGACAAGGACGTCGGTTCCTTTGAGTGGGGGTGTATGTGAGAACCTGGCTTAATAGAAATGATAGACTACTCATATCAACAAGGAATTCCTTCTTTTCGGGAGCCCATTCGAAAAGAACTCCAAAGTTAAGCATGCTTGGCTTGGAGCGATTCTAGGATGGGTGACCGACCGGGAAGTTGGTCCCGGGTGCGCACGAGTGAGGACAAAGTGCGTACGAAAGACTAGTGTTGGTTTGTGGGGCCAGTCTAGATCCCGCCAGGAGTAACAGGGTGTTACAATTTGACAAAATATATTGAAACCCCCTATGCGCTCCCTATTGATGAATTGCATCCCACACACGAAGAGGAAATTAACATGCTTGGTAACCTAAGAACTGCCAATCTTATTGTTAGAGGTTTAACAAAATTCGTGCTTTCTCAATTGAAGAACTTTGCATGTGCATATACCTTGTGGACTGATTTGGATAAACAATATCCAAATCTTTCATTAGGAAATCTTGATGAAATTCTTCATGAAACTGTTGCTTTTCACAAAATGAAGCCTAGTGATCCAAACTTTGATAAATGCCTATTTGAGCTCCGTGATCTTATGCGTGCTAAAGGAGATGTCACCACTATCAACAACATTATCTTTGAATCCATTCGCATTCATAAACTTGAACATTGTCATGATCACAATTCTAACGAATCTCTTGTTCTTTATGACGAGGATTTCCCACTTGATGATGACAATGCGGAACATGGCTACCTTGGTGAAGATGAGTTGTTCGACATCGAGTATGAAAAAGACCATGAAGAATCTAAGTCTAATGGCAAACCTTAAGTATTATATATCCGGAGGAAAAGAGTGGATTCTCGATAGCGGATGTACCGATCATATGACCGGAGAGAGAGAGAGAGATGTTCGAAGAGATCACACCAAACCATGGACTGCGAAGGTACGTAACGTTTGGAGATAATTCCAAAGGTAAGGTACTTGGTCTTGGTAAGGTGGCCATATCCCATGTTAGCTCTATTCAAAACGTTATTCTTGTTGAATCTCTTGGCTACAATCTTCTTTCTGTATCTAGACTTGCCGACTTCGGTTTCACTGTGTTATTCACAAAAGAAGACTGCCAAGTGTTTCGTCAAGATAATCATAAAATGGTCTTTACCGGTTTCCGTAGAGGTGATTTATACATTGTTGATTTCACTAAGAGATCTAAACCTCGTACTTTTCTTATTGCAAAATCTTATAAAGGGTGGCTTTGGCATAGAAGACTAGGACATGTTGGCATGCGTAATTTAGACAAGCTTATCAAGGGTGATCATATAGTTGGTATTGAAGATGTTATCTTTGACAAAGATAGACTTTGTAGTGCTTGTCAAGATGGAAAGCAAGTAGGTGGAAGTCATCCCGTTAAGAATATCATGACTACTAGGAGGCCACTCGAGTTACTTCACATGGATCTTTTTGGTCCTAATGCTTACAAGAGTCTCGGTGGAAATTCCTATGGTCTAGTTATAGTTGATGATTTTTCCAGATTTACGTGGGTATTCTTTCTTGATGATAAGTTGCGGGTTCAAAAGATCTTCAAGAACTTCGCTCGCAAAGCACAAAATCAGTTTGAAGTGAATATCAAGAAGGTTCGGACCGATGATGGATCGGAGTTCAAGAACACCCATGTGGATACCTTTCTTGACGAAGAAGGTGTCTCACATGAGTTCTTGGCTACGTACACACCTCAACAAAATGGAGTTGTTGAGAGGAAGAATCATACGCTCATTGAGATGGCAAGAACGATGCTTGACGAATACAAGACGCCAAGACACTTTTGGGCAGAAGCCGTTGAAACAACATGTCATGCCACAAACCGACTTTACTTGCACAAGCTTCTCGGTAAAACAGCATACTAGTTACTCACCGGTAACAAACCCCAAGTCAGATACTTTCGGGTATTTGGCTCAAAATGCTACATTCTTGATAAGCATCGTCATACTAAATTTGCTCCTAAATCTCATGAAGGATTCCTACTTGGTTACCGATCGAACTCTCACACTTACCATGTCTACAAGAACTTCACTCGAAAAGTTGAAGGGATGGCAGATGCAAAGTTTGATGAATCTAATGGTTCGCAAGTCGAACAATTGCCAAATAATGTAGGTGATAAGGACCCTTCGGAAGCCATTCTAGATCTACCCTTTGGCAAAGAGATTGTGGAATACCCCAAGATGCAAGGAAATAGGTTGGAAAAACTTCAAGCAAGAGGACTCTACATTTCATATTTGTGAGAAATCACTTTGAGTCCATAGGAAAGCCAATACTATTAAAATGGGGTAAGGTTTTGTTGGTGAACAAAATGCTCATACGTGCACAAGTGATAGTCACCAAACACACCCACGAACTCTACCACCAAAGTCTGTCCAAAGCTAAACACTCAAAATCGATGCAACCAACTTTCTACATTCGGTGCCAAGGATTCCAAACCCTAGACAGACTCAGCCGAACCCTAGCATTTCAGTACAGCCAATACTGCATTCGGTGCCACCGAGTTGGGCTGCCAACTTTCTGTTACTCAAGTTCACAGTTTCGGTCCCTCCGAGATTGTTGAATCGGCGTCACTGAGATTGAGCATTTTGACCATTGGTCACCTTATCGGTGCAACCGAGATTCCTATATCGGTGTCACCGAGATTCAAAAGTTGCCACCTTTTGGTCACTTCGGTACCGACGATATTAGCACATCGGTGTCACCGAGTCTGACTTATTGTGTGTAACGGTTGGATTTTTGGGGATGCCTATATATACCCCTCCACCACCACCTACTCGAAAGAGAAGCACTCAGAACCATTCCATACCTATTCTATCAGTTTTCTGAGAGAGAACCACCTACCGTTGTGTTGAGGTCAAGATCTTCCACTCCAACCATATGGATCTTGATTTCTAGCCTCCCGAAGTTCCTTTCCACCAATCCCATCTCTTCTACCAATCCATATCTGTGAGAGAGTGATTGTGTGTTGAGGAGTCTATCATCTTGAAGCACAAGAGCAAGGTGTTCATCGACATTACCGAGCCTATTACCTTTTGGAGGGTGGTGCCTCCTAGATTGGTTGGGTGTCGCTTGGGAGCCTCCTACTTCGTATTGTGGAGTGAACCAAGAAGTTTGTAAGGGAAAGGAGATCGCCTACTTCGTGAAGATCTACCCCGAGTAAGGCCAGTCCTCCGTGGACGTAGGCCATCATGTTATAGTCAAGGTTGCTTCTTCGTGGAACCCTCCGTGGGTATAGACCTCCGTGGACTCTCGCGACCGTTACACTCCATGGGTTGAAGACTCCATGAACGTGGATGTACGATAGCGCCACCTATTAGAACCACGGGAAAAATCATTGTGTCACCAATTGCGTTTGCTATTCCTACCATCTCTTTACTTACATGTGCAATGTCTTTACTTTCCGCTGCTATACTCTTAGACATGCATGTGTTGGGTGTACTTGACATACTATGAATGCTAAAATCTGCCAAGAACTAAAATTGGGAAAAGGTAGATTTTTATTTGGTCAAGTAGTCTAATCACCCCCCCCCCGCTAGACCTACTTTCGATCCTATAGCATCATGAAAGAATTCAACAATATAACAATCACATAAAGCATTATTTTCATGATCCACAAGCATAAAAAATTAGTCACCACATAAGCAAATTTATTCTCATCAATTAATAGTAGTGGGAGCAAACTCAACAAAATAACTCTCATGAGATACTTTATTGACATAATCGAATTCAATTTTAAAATGATGATGACAAGTTTCATGGTTATTATTCCTCTTTATAACATACATTTCATCACCATAATCATCATAGATAGCAACGTGGTTGTCATAATCAATTGAAACCTCTTTTGAAATAGTGGAATCATCATTAAAGAAAGTCATGACATCTCCAAATCCACTTTCATGATTACTATAATAAGATTCAACACCCTCCAAAATAGTGGGATCATTACTTCCTAGAGTTGACAGTCTTCCAAACCCACTTTCATCATTGTAATCATCATAAATAGGAGGCATGCTACCATCATAGTAAATATTATCGTCACAAGTATGGGGACTAAAATGATCATCTTCATCAAATACAGCATGCACAAGCTTATGGATTTGCATATCATTAGCACCATGGATATTCAAAGAATTCCTATTAGCAACATTACAATCATGCTAATCATTCAAGGATTTAATGCAAAACATTTTGGTTGAATTCTTCTTCTAACACTTTGGCACAATTTTCCGAACCATCATTTTCAAGAAAGACATTACAAAGATGAAGAATTTGAGGCAATCTCATTTCCATTTTGTTGTAGTTTTATTTTATAAAACCAAACTAGTGATAAAACAAGAAACTAGAAGATTCAATTGCAAGATATAAAGCTATACCACCTCCTTGGCAATGGCATTAGAAAAGAGCCTAATGTCCACTACAAAACTTTATTCTTGTAGACTCGTGTTGGGCCTCCAAGCGCAAAGTATTGTAGGACAACATCAAATTTCCCTCAAGTAGATGGCCTAAGGTTTATCAATCCATGAGAGGTGTAGGATTAAGATAGTCTCTGTCAAACAACCCTACAATCAAATATAAACATTCTCTTGTGTCCCCAACACACCCCATACAATGGAAAATTGTATAGGTGCACTAGTTTGGAGAAGAGATGGTGATACAAGTGTAGTATGGATAGTAGATATAGGTTTTTGTAATATGAAATGATAAAAATAGCAAGGAATTAATTGGTAAAGGTGAGCACACACGGTACTATAAGCTTGGAAACAAGGCCTATGGTCCATACTTTCACTAGTGCAATCTCTCAACGGTGCTAACATAATTGAATCTTATAACCATCCCTCAATGTGCGACAAAGAATCACCCCAAAGTTCCTACTAGCGAAGAACATAAGATGAAATTGTTGTAGGTAGTAAACCACGTCAAAGTTATCCTTTCCGATCAATCTATTGAGCCACCCCTATAAGTGTCACAAACAGCCCTAGAGTTCGCACTAAAATAACACCATGTGATACACATCAATCAACTCTAATGTCACCTAGATACTCCAATGTCACCACAAGTATCCATGAATTAATTATTCGACATGCATCAAACAATTTCAGATTCATCATATTCATTCCAACAAAAATGTGGGGACCCCGACTGGTAAGTCATGATCACCGAATACACATGTACAGTGATCCTAGAGATCAATGCTCACTGAACACACAGAAGCTGAACAACAAGAGTCTTACATCCACATTTAGCGTCTTACACAACTAAAAACCATGGAGGTCTAGTCTTACATAGATAGGGCCACAAGGGCCAAACACTTAAATATAATCAAACAGCGGAAATCTTGATCGAGAGCGTGAACCCATGCCATCTTCCTTAACCTACACGCATTCTGACTGGGAAGCGTCCTAGTTCGCATGTTTGTCACCAACAAACTCTTCACCATACTCCGGTTCTTCCATGCCTGGCCAATTAAATAACAAGTGGCAAGCCAATGAGTACTTTGAATGTACTCGCAAGAAACCCATGTTGTGGAACAAGGTATAACAATGTATGATATATCACTAATAGGTATTTTGCAGAAAGATAATTTTGAATGCAATGACATGATCATGTAACTAAGTAAGCATGCATTATTAGTTGGTAGATATCCATATGAACAAGTTATAGATATCATCATGATCAGGGGGGTTGACCATCTCATGCTCAATCATCACGTCAGGCCATCTGACTTATCTCAAGTGTCACCTCTGTGTCATCCGTACACACACACACCAAGTTTGCGAAAACATCTAGACGTAGTTTAAGAAGGACCTCCAACTGTCCATAAGTGCGGACATGACTATTTGAATAGTTTTACACTTTGTAGAGGTTGCACACTTTACCCACAAGACTCGGGGAACTTCCGTGTCATCCACGACTCGCGGTATATAACATACCCGAGGTAAGCACCTGAACAATGCCTTTCGCCTAGAGATACTAAACAAAGAGTCCACTCGATCGGTACGCAGCCCACATGATATGCAGGGACCAACGGTGTGCCCGGTGCTTTGAAGACAGTGCATGATCATCCATACCGGCATGACCCCACTAGTAGAAAACAGAGCTTTCATCACAGCTCGATCTACACATTAGTCTCGCTTGCATTATGAACCGGGACAAATGTGAGCATTAGTCCCGGTTTGAGCGGCTAGGGCGCCGGTCGGGCATCAGTCCAGTTTCAAATGGACCTTTAGTCCTGGTTGAAGACACCAACTGGGACTAAAGCCCCAACCCCTAGTCCCGGTTGGAGACACGAACCGGGACTAAAGGGGTTGGGGCTTTAGTCCCGGTTGGTGTCTCCAACCGGGACTAAAGACTACCTTGAGTCCCGGTTGGAGATACCAACCGGGACTAAAGGGTTTTGAATGTTTTTTTTTCTAATTGTTATCTGTTTTTAGTTTCTGTTTTAAATTGCTTATATCTTTTAGGATATTTGATGTTTTTGAGTGATTATTTTTGCATTAGATTCAAAATTTTGTCCAGTTTGTGTTTGTGCAATTACTTGTAAAATTAGAATGGTTTAAATTTGAATTTGTCCAAATTTGCTTCAAACCCTAGATTGTGAATAACTTGAGTTTAAAAAAAGTTTTTAATTTAATTCTTTTTGCTCCTAGGCACATGTTAGATGGTGCATGTTGAACGCACAAAAAGTTTGGAGTTGAAATAAGTTTAAAAAATGAAATGTCTTTGTAACAGATGATTTTTCGTCCAAAACTTTCACATCCCTAGCTAATTGTCTTAGGACAGCATGTGTGTGCATCATATTTCAATTCTTTTGCATCAATTTGAAATGGGGATCAAAAGAAACCCCAAACAACTCATTTGAATCAAACCAACTTAATCAATGTGAAAAAACCAACAAATTCATAATGCCCATCTAAAATGTCCCCTATGTCTGATAAATATGGACATGAATATATGAGGGGCCATCTTAAATATTTTAACATTTATAGCAATTTAAAAATAAATATTAAAGCTGCTGAAAATGCCAAATAAACCATTATCATTATTTTAGATTTTAAAATATTCTGAAACTTTTTATAGAAGTTTGAAATATTCAAACTTAGTTCTATAAAATATTTGGGATATTTTATAATTAGCAATTGTGCCTAAAAATAACTAAAACAAATGTCAAAAAAATAAAACAGAACTGGAAATGTAAAAAAAGGAAAGGAGGAGGCACCTGGGCCGGCCCAGCTGGCCCAGCACCGTTGTCGTCCTTCTGGCGGCCAGGAGGACGAGTGTGTGCTCGCCATGTGCTCGCGCTGGTGCTGCCACGCAGCACCCTATGCGCCTGCATCCCCCGCCGCGCTGGCGAGAGGATTAGGACGCCTCTGCCGTCCCCATCTCTCTCTTGCTCGCTTTCGCCCCCCTACTTTCTTCCTTTCCTCTGGTCGCCATGGCCACCGCCTTCTCGCCGCCGTAGCCGCCGTTCCAGGCGCTCCCCCTCGCTCCCGAGCCCCACTTTAGCTCCGCCATGACGTGTCGGTCCTCTCCGCCGAATGAATCAAGACCGGAGGCTCCCCAGCACCGACCTCGCCGTCTTCTCCCTCCTCGGTCACCGAAGACCGCCGCCGGCCATGTGTCGCAATCAAGGCCTCCCCGAGCCCACTCTCATCACTGCTGCGTCCGCTGTGAGCTCCTGCTCCTTCTCCCCCCTTTTCCCCTTCGCTAGCGCGTTCTAGTGTTGGATCCCCTCGGGTCCGAGAGCTCCTTGCCGCTGGCAAGGATGTGGTCGTCGCTGCAGCGGCCCAAGCTCGCACCTGAGCACGTAGTCATGCTCAGGATGATCCCATGCAGCCTTAGGAGCCCTTAGGTGGCTCATTCGAGCTCCGGCTCGACGAGCCCATGCTCGCCTGAGCTCCGGTAGCCGTCGTGCTCATCGCTGGTTCTGATTCCGGCCATCCTAGTCCCTGGGAGGTGTCGGGCTCGACGCGCGCGAGCGAGCAGAGTAGATCGGTGCCCTCCGTCATCCTTTTGGTCGCCTGAGGAGGGAACCCCACCCCCTCCGCCATCCCTGACGTCGCTGGCGGCTCAACACCGTCGAGTCAACCAGTTTGACCACCAGGGGTTTGACCCGTGGGTCACTGACAAGTGGGGCCGGGCCTTGTTAGTCAAAACTGGATTAATAATTTAATTAACTAAATTAATTAAGTTAATGGCCCACTAACTATTGGGCCCTACCCTAAACTAATTAGTAATTAGTTAATTAATTAGCTCTGTTAGAGGCTCGGTCACTGACCAGTGGGCCCCACTGGTCAGGTTTGACCTGTCAACGTTCTGTTGACCAGCTGACGTCATGATGATATCAGGCTGATGTAGTAATGAATTTTCTGAATTAAAATAATTCCAGAAACTATTTAAAACTTAGAAAATTCATAGAAATTAATCTATAACTCACATTGAAATAATTTATATATGAAAAATTATCAGAAAAATCCAATGAATCCAATGGTGATGTTATCATGCATGTTAGAGCAACCTATGTAGATGAAAATTGACATTTACTAGGTTAACTTATAAAATATGAAATGGAGAATGATTTTGAACCTATATTCAAACTCACGTCAAATTAACTTGGACAATAGTTGCATTAGCTCATCCATACATGCTGCCATGTCATGATCATGCATCATATTGTTGCACTTGTGTGTATTGATTTCTATTTATCTACATTGCGGTAGGCCCTGCTTCTAAGGATACCTCCGAGTATTCCAACGAAGGAGAAAACCTTCTCGCTAACCAGCAAGGCAAGCAACCCCTTTGATCATTCCGATAACATCCCACTGTCTCACTCCTACTCTTGTTTATTGCATTAGGACAAACGTTCACTAGTCTGTCATACATGGTAGATGAACCTATTCTTTTGCATGACCTGTCATTGTCACTGTAAATAGCTAAACCTTGCAACCTAGCATACCTGGTAGATGCTTGTGCCATGATGTGCTTTGCTTACTTTGCCTGCTATGCTTGCTATGTTTAGGGTTGTGTCAGGTCTGATTCATCTGGGTGATGAACTAGAGTGGAACAATGTTGTTCTGATAAGCTTCTAATGAACCCAATTTGATAAAGGTAGCGATGAGAGGCTACGTAGGGGTACATAGCGAGTTGTCTCATTGGGACCATTCTTAGGAACTGAGTTCTGTGTTTGTAATCCAAGACTAGATACTACCACAAGCTGGGCCCTGAAATATGACCCTGCTCGACTTATCAATCGCTTAGTCCTAGTCGAGGAGTTGCAAGTAGTTTCTGGTGTTTATAGCATGCTGGAGGTCGTGCATAGCGCTGACCCTAGGGGTGGGTTACGACGCGTTAGGCAATGGCACGGTATACCAAGGGTCACCCGAATGGTGGGCTTGGGAACCATGCGCACATCATTTGGGGCCATAGCGGAAACTTCGGTCGGACTTCCGTGCGGGTTCAGTCTCAAATAGACGATAGCCTGGACTAGAGGTCTTATGTGATTGACGGTCATGGCCGAATCGCTCGTTGAGCTTTCGCTTGAAGGTTGCCGAGGTGCATGGTTTTATGAGCACACAGCGATAAGTGGCGAGAGCGTGTGTGAAGATGTACACCCCAGCAGGGTATGAAACTATTCGAATAGCCGCCTCGGATATGGACTACTTGGAGAACTTATGTTGTTCATAGATAATCAAATGGATACTCATAAAAATAACAAGACAAGTGTGAGTACCGTGGATGGCACTCTCGTAGGAGACGGAAGTGAACCCATGGTGGTGTATTGTTATGGAGTTAGTGGACTCGTGTGCGATATCTAAAATCTAAACAAAGAGATTAAATTGTGTAGTGCAGGTTAGCCATGAGTCAAAGCTGGCATTGCTGCATAAGCTCCACCACTCCCCTTGTTGATACATGAGCATGAATAGACTAGGTCCATTTTAAAGACTTGCTGAGTACGTTTGTACTCACGTTTGCTTAATAAATGTTGCATATGAGACCCAGGACCCATCAGGTGGGTTCTTTCTAGATATCGACGATGCCGAATAGCTGGTGTCCCAGCTACGACCTTATGCCCTGTGGCGGGCTGTAGATAGTCAGGCCATGTGCCTTTTTACCTTTTCATTTGTCTGTACTCAAACAGCTTTATGCTTCCGCTTCGTTTGTATGAACTTGCTTGTATGACTTGAGTGTCAGGTCATGTGACCCCTACCTGTAAGAACATATTATGCAAGGCTTGTCTGAGCCTCTTAAATAAAAGTTGTGTTGATGTATGGTTATGTTGTGATGCCATAGTTGTATCTATGCATATCGAGCATGTCGTGCGTACGTGTGACGTGCAACGGTGTGTATGGGATCCGACACCTAGTCAGGTGCCTTTAGTAGTACTCTTTTCAGGAAATTGCCTCTTTGTGCTTCCATAGAGCCTTGGTAGCTTGCTACTGCTCCGGACACATTGATTGACTGCATGTATCCTTGTTTGTTGTTGTGTCTATCCTTTCGGGGAAATGTCCCACAGTGTAATGGAGTCCCTGTAGCCTTCTACGACTCGTCTATGTGCAGTGATGATATTTATGTCCCACGGTGTAATGAAGTCCTTGTAGCTTACTATGACTCGTCTACACATGCTTGAGGCCGACACCTGCATTGCTGGGTTACGTATGCCTGTTTCCGTATGGATGTGCCACTTGGGTTCTATGACTAGTCATGTTGGCCCGGGTTCTCTGTCGTTTGATTGCCAACGACATGTTCACATACGTGAGCCAAAAGACGCAAACGGTCCCGGCTAAGCTAAGGCTACAGCCGTGGAGCTTACCGTGCATGAGGCCGCAAAGTGATTGACTGTTACAGTCTGGATTCATATGACTTAGGATCGGGGTCCCGACAGCGTTGGTATCAGAGCCTGACTGACTGTAGGACTACCAAGCCAAACCGGTCGAAGTTGAGTCTAGAAACACTATAGAAAAGTAGGGGAATTGATTGTGGAAGGGAACGTAAGGCTCTTTTTACTCCTCTTCCCAAGTTATTCTATTATGAGTCATTCTCATCTTTTCTACGGGGATAAGAACTAGGCTTCTCATCTATTGCTTAGGATGACGAGTTACTAACCATGGACTATTAACTAGCCTGTTTGCAAGTGAATGTCGGTATTTGAGTATTGTTGGTGTGACAAACAGTTGGAGAAGATATTTGAGTCTAGAAAGTCGAGTGTATATGCTTTTCCAATCTTTTGTAGTTGTCCCAAAATCCCTTTTTGAGCAATTATAGTCGTTATGTTGTCCAATTTCTGCTAGAGTCTCTAATGTCTTTGCATCATTCTCTGTTTCAGATGCCCCCTCGTCCTTCCCGTCAGGTGGTCCGTCTGACCAGGTGCATCGATGTATCAGGTCACACGGCCATGTTGGTTAGAGTTATGATGGAGGCTGGTTACCGTTGGTACCCAGAGTACATAGTGGAGGAACAGTATCGAGATTTCAACCAGAGCGGGTATCTGTGTACTGTTAAGATATATCCTTCATATCATGGAGCTGCAGAGCCGCTTCACTGGACTTATGGATTAGGTGTCAACATAGACATGGCCGTTCAGGTGGCCGCCTACACCATGCTGACTATCATGAGGTTTCACCATGGTCTGCTTCAGAACACAGAGTTCTGTTATGTTCCTGCTTCTTTGGGAGCAGAGGATAGCTATCTTAGCGCAGCCTACTATGATCATTCTCATGAGGACCCTAGGCTGCAGGTGACCGCTCAGATGTTAGAGAATAGGGATCGTGATGCACATGCCCTTCGCATGGAGCTTTATGCTACCTGTGCACATCTATGGACAGCCCTAACGTAGTTGGCACCTGTCGTGTAGACAGGCTATGGAGATTTGGAGATGTTAAACCCATCGCGGACTCATCTGCCAGCACACATAGACTGGCCCGATGTTGGAGGCATCACCCCTCTTTGAGGACCAAGGCCACATCTGTGTCCTTATGGTTTCCAGGGATCCTAGGCTAGAGTGTTTCCAGATCCTCAGATTCAGCTCCCGGGCCATGGGGGTAACCTATATGAGGCATTCTACAGCGATGCTTGAGTACATGGATGTTAGCACTAGTATGGTAGTAGTCGTATCGCCATAGTCCTGCATGTCTTGTGGGATATGATTGAGGTCGAGAGTTGAGTTCTGGAGGTGTAGATAGATAATGTATAGGAAGCTTGTAATGCCTCCGATGAGTTGTGTCATCTCTCCGTAGTTTGTATTTCAGCTTGGGCTTGTACTGAACCTTGTCATGGTGTGTACGAATCATGGTGTTCTTATGGCAGTTGTTATTACCATGTTGATTGGGTGTTTACCCTGCATGCCATGTTGTCCAGTACATTCCTTACCTCATGTCTTAGAGTTGATGCCCTCTATGTCTAAGCTGTGGGTTTGTTTTCCCAGGATGGTGGCAACTAGGAATAACCCCGTGCCTGCCCCCGGGCAGGGCGAGGGAAGCCAGCCAAGGCAAGAGAACCTGCCACACGCACCCTCTTTGGCAGAAGTGGTGCTTGAAGCTAAACGGAACAAAAGGGAGACCAACAGGCTATTTGAACGAATTGAGAAGAACATGGTGCATGCTCCCCGCAATGATCACAATGATGGCGTGTCTCTCGGTGATTTCCTCAAGCTGTGCCCACCTAAGTATCATCATTCGGTCGAACCGCTCGACGCAGATGACTGGCTGACCAGCATGTTCCGCAAAATTCGGGATGCCAATGTATCTGAGGCCAACAAGGTGACCTTTGCTACTTACTTTCTAGAAGGACCCGCCAATCTGTGGTGGGAAAACTATGAAGCCATCCGTCCCGTAGGCCCCGCACCAACTTGGGCAGAATTCAGTGCGGCATTCCGTACCCATCACATCCTGGAAGGGCTGATGGATCGCAAGAGAGAGGAGTTTTGTGCTTTCACCCAGGGCAGACTGACAGTGGATGCCTATAGCTATGAGTTCGGCAATCTTGCTCGCTATGCTCCGGAGGAAGTTTCAACTAATGCCAAGAAACAGGTTAGGTTCCGCAAGGGACTTAGTCCTGAGCTCCGTCGAGATCTGCGCCTGCATGAGTGCACAACCTTCCAGGCTCTCGTCAACAAGGCTATCAATGCCGAGACTGGACAGACTGACTACGAAGCAACCAGGAAGCACAACCGTGACTTCAGCCCTGCATCTGGCTCGGGCTCCAACAAACGTCGGGTGTGGGTGCCCAACGCAGCTCTTCCGCCAAGGTACACCGCGAGGCCATCCTTCCACGCGCCTCGCCCAGCTCAGCCCAACCCTCCAGCCATGCCATTTGGAGGTCCTCCTGCCAATGTTGCTCCCCGTGTCACTGTTGTCTACTACAAATGTGGGGAACTAGGACACTACTCCCATGAGTATCCTCAGAACAATGCTAAACCAGCTGGACATGGGAAGACAGGAAAAGCCTTCTATGTGAAGCCAGCTCCTGCTCGTGGACGAGTGAACTATGTTTCTGCTGAGAAGCCCTTGAGGATCCTGATGTTATCCTAGGTACACTCCTTGTCAATAGTCATCCAGCATCTGTTCTATTTGATACTGGGGCATCTCATTCTTTCATCTCAGAAAGTTATGCATAGTTGCATAACATGTCTTTTTGTGATATGCCTACTCCTTTAGTAGTTCAGACTCCTGGTTTAAAATGGCAAACTTCTAGAGTGAGCCATGACAATGAGATTCTTGTGGATAGGCTAGTCTTCCTAGCATCCTTGATAGCCCTCAAGTCTTCGGACATCAATATCATCTTAGGCATAGATTGGATGAAAGCCCATTATGCTAAGATTGATACTCATTCTAGGAATGTTCAACTTACACATCCATCGGGTGAGATAGTCAATGTCTCCACTCGAGCAGCCAAGCACCAACTCTATTCTCTCAATGCTAGCCCTCTTCCAGAATTAGAAGATATTCCGGTAGTCCGTGACTTTATGGATGTCTTTCCATAAGAACTGCCAGGAATTCCACCTGTGAGAGATGTTGAGTTTGTGATAGAGCTCATCCCAGGGACTGTCCCAATAGCCAGAAGACCCTATAAGATGGCACCCTTAGAACTAGCCGAACTTAAGATTCAACTCGATGAAGCTTTGAAGAAGGTTTCATCCATCCTTGTTCTTCTCCTTGGGCTTGCCCCGTCCTCTTCGTCAAGAAGAAGGATGGATCAGATCAGATGGTTGTGGATTATCGGCCAGTGAATCTGGTCACCATAAAGAACAAGTATCCGCTCCCCGGGATCAACGATTTGTATGATCAACTTGCTGGATCCTCTATCTTTTCCAAAATGGATTCGAGGTTGGGTTACCATCAAATCAGAATTAGAAACGGGGACATTCCAAAAATGGCTTTTGTTACTCGTTATGGCCAATACGAGTACACCGTCATGTCCTTCGGTTTAACCAATGCCCCCAGCCACCTTCTCTCGTTTGATGAATTTGATCTTCATGGAGTATTTGGATAAATTCGTCGTGGTTTACCTCGACGATATACTCATCTACTCGAAGAACGAACAGGAACATGCCGAGCATCTAAGGCTGGCGTTGATGAAACTTCGAGAGCATCTCCTGTATGCCAAATTCCCCAAGTGTGAATTTTGGTTGCGAGAAGTGACCTATATAGGCCACGTAATATCTGGTAAAGGTATTGATGTCAATCCCGAGAGAGTTCAGGCCATCCTTGATTGGACCCAACCTGAATCGGTTAAGCAAGTTTGGAGTTTCCTTGGCTTAGCGAGCTATTGTTGCCGCTTTGTAGAGAATTTCTCCAAGGTTGCAAAACCTCTGACTGAACTCCTCAAGAAAGATAAAAGGTTCAAGTGGACTGCACAATGCGAGCATAGTTTTCAGGAGTTGAAAAGACGCCTGACCTCTGCTCTCGTTCTAGTGCCACCAGATTTCTCTAAGGACTTTGTTATCAATTGCGACGCCTCGCGACAAGGATTAGGTTGTATTCTCATGCAAGATCGTCATGTGATTGCATATGCATCTCGACAGCTGCGTCCACATGAGGATAATTATCCAACACATGATCTTGAGCTTGCAGCTGTGGTCCATGCACTAAAAACCTGGCGACATTACCTCCTGGGTAATCGTTGCGAAATTTACACTAATCACCAAAGTCTGAAATATATTTTCACCCAGCCGGATTTGAATCTCAGGCAAAGATGGTGGGTTGAGTTGATTATAGATTAGGACTTAGGGATAACTTACACCCCGGGGAAAGCCAATGTCATGGCTGATGCACTAAGTCGTAAGTCTTATTGTAACAACCTGATGTTGCAACAAGGTCAACCACTTCTCCATGAAGAATTTCGGAAGTTGAACATCCACATTGTTCCTCAAGGATTCCTTTCCAACCTGGTGGCGAAACCTACTCTTAAGGATCAAATTATAGCTGGCCAAAAGCGTGATAAGGGTATTTCCCAGATCAAAGAGAACCTCGTTAATGGTATCGCTAAGGATTTCTCTATTGATGATCAAGGTGTGGTGTTCTTCCAGAACCGCTTGGTGGTTCCCAAGAGCCAACATCTTCGGCAGCTGATTCTTAAGGAGGCTCATGATTCTCCTCTCACAATTCATCCGGGTAGTACCAAGATGTATCAGGACCTACGCCAGAGGTTCTCGTGGACTAGGATGAAGAGAGAAATTGCTCAGTTCGTTGCTAACTACGACGTTTGTCATCACATGAAAGCAGAACATCAAAGGCCTGTCGGCACACTTCAACCTTTAGCTATTCCTGAATGGAAATGGGATAAGGTCAGTATGGATTTCATTACCGGATTTCCCAGGACCAAGAGAGGGAATAATTCTATCTTTGTGGTCATCGACCCCCTTTCCAAAGTGGCTCATTTTCTTCCTGGTCGGGAGAGTATAACTGCTAGCCAGCTAGCGGAGTTATACGTTTCTTGAATAGTATCTCTTCATGGTGTTCCATTGGAGATTAACTCGTACCGCGGAAGTATCTTTACTTCCCGATTTTGGGAAATTTTCCAAACCGCTATGGGACTCATCTATCCTTTAGCACTGCTTTCCACCCGCAATCAAGTGGTCAAGTTGAGCGAGTCAATCAAATCCTCGAAGACATGCTTCGAGCTTGTGTTATATCCTTCGATATGAATTGGGAGAAATGTCTTCCATTTGTCGAATTTGCTTATAACAATAGTTATCAATCAAGCTTGGGCAAAGCCCCTTTTGAAGTTCTCTATGGACGAAGGTGCCGAACACCTCTTAACTGGTCAGAAACCGGAGAGAGGCAACTCTTTGGCCTGGATATGATCCAGGATGCAGAGGAGCAAGTTCGCATTATTCGTGAAAAGTTGAAAACAGCCCAATCTCGTCAAAAGAGCCAATATGATCGTCATCATAAGGCTGTGACCTATGAAGTTGACGAGAAGGCTTATAATCGGGTTACACCTCTGAAGGGTACCCATCGATTTGGTATCAAGGGCAAGTTGGCTCCTCGTTACATTGGACCTTTTTGCATTCTTGCTAAATGAGGAGAGTTTGCCTACCAATTGGAACTTCCGCCGCATCTTTCCAAGGTTCATGATGTCTTCCACGTCTCGCAACTCAGGCATTGCTTCTCGGACCTTGTCCGTGAAGTAGACCACGAAGCACTTGATCTCCAAGATAACCTTACATATCGAGAAGACCCTGTTCGTATTCTTGATCAAGCTGAGCGTACCACTCGGCGTCAAAACATCAAGTTTCTCAAGGTTCAGTGGTCACACCATTCTGAAAAGGAGGCCACATGGGAAAGAGAAGATCATCTTCGATTAGAGTACCCCGCACTCTTCCTCACGACTTCAAAACCTCGGGACGAGATTCTTTTGAGTGGGGGTGAGTTGTGACATCCCTAGCTAGTTGTCTTAGGACAACATGTGTGTGCATAATATTTCAATTCTTTTGCATCAATTTGAAATGGGGATCAAAAGAAACCCCAAACAATTCATTTGAATCAAACCAACTTAATGAATGTGTAAAAAGCAACAAATTCAAAATGCCCATCTAAAATGTCCCCTGTGTCTGATGAATATGGACATGAATATATCAAGGGCCATCTTAAATCATTGAACATTTATAGCAATTTAAAAATAAATATTAAAACTGTTGAAAATGCCAAATAAAGCATTATCATTATTTCAGATTTTAAAATATTCTGAAACTTTTTATAGAAGTTTGAAATATCCAAACTTAGTTCTATAAAATATTTGGGATATTTTATAATTAGCAATTCTGCCTAAAAATAAATAAAACAATTGTCAGAAAAACAAAATAGAACTGGAAATGTAAAAAAAGGAAAGGAGGAGGCACCTAGGCCGGCCTAGCTGGCCCAACACCGTCGTCGTCCTCCTAGCGGCCAAGAGGACAAGCGTGTGCTCGTCGTGCGCTCGTGCCGGTGCTGCCACGCAGCACCCTGTGCGCTTGCATCCCCCGCCATGCTGGCGAGAGGATGAAGACGCCTCTGCCGTCCCCATCTCTCTCTCTCTCTCCCTCGCTTTCGCCCCCTGCTTTCTTCCTCTCCTCTGCCCGCCATGGCCGCCGCCTTCTCACCATCGTAGCCGTCGTTCCAGCCGCTCCCCCTCGCTCCCAATCCCCCCTTTAGCTCCGCCGTGACGTGCCAGTCCTCTCCACCGAAAGAATCAAACACGGAGGCCCCCCAGCGCCAACCTCGTCGCCTTCTTCCTCCTGGGTCACCGGAGACCACCGACGGCCATGCATCGCAATCAAAGCCTCCCCGAGCCCGCTCTCATCGCCGCTGCGTCCACTGTGAGCTCCTGCTCCTTCTCCCCCCTTTCCCCCTTCGCTAGCGCGTTCTAGCGTCGGATCCCCTTGGGTCCGAGAGCTCCTCGCTGCCTGTGAGGATGTGGCCGTCATTGCAGCGGCCCAAGCTCGCACGTGAACACGTAGTCGTGCTCAGGATGATCCCATGCAGCCTTAGGAGCCCTTAGGTGGCTCATTCGAGCTACGGCTCGATGAGGTCGTGCTCTCCCGAGCTCTGGCAGCCCCCGTGCTCATAGCCGGCACCGATTCCGGCCATCCCAGCCCCTAGGAGGTGTCGGGCTCGACACGCGCAAGCGAGCAGAGTAGATCGGTGCCCTCTGGCGTCCTTTTGGTCACCGGAGGAGGGAACCCGACCCCCTCAGCCATCCCTGACGTCATCGGCGGCTCAACGTCGGCGAGTCAACCAGTTTGACCACCAGGGGTTTGACCCTTGGGTCACTGGCAAGTGGGGTTGGGCCCTGTTAGTCAAAACTCGAGTAATAATTTAATTAACTAAATTAATTAAGTTAATGGCCCACTAACCAGTGGGCCCTACCCTAAACTAATTAGTAATTAGTTAAGTAATTAGCTCTCTTAGAGGTTCGGTCACTGACCAGTGGGCCCCACTGGTCAGGTTTGACCTGTCAACATTCTGTTGACCAACTGACGTCATGATGATGTCAGGCTGATGTAGTAATGAATTTTCTGAATTAAAATAATTCCAGAAACTATTTAAAACTTAGAAAATTCATAGAAATTAATCTATAACTCAGATTGAAATAATTTATATATGAAAATTTATAAGAAAAATCCAACGAATCCAATGGTGATGTTATCATGCATGTTAGAGAAACCTATGTAGATGAACATTGACATTTACTAGGTTAACTTATAAAATATGAAATGGAGAATGATTTTGAACCTATATTCAAACTCACTTCAAATTAACTGGGACAATAGTTGCATTAGCTCATCCATACATGATGCCATGTCATGATCATGCATCGTATTGTTGCACTTGCGTGTATTGATTGCTATTTATCTACATTGCGATAGGCCCTGCTTCTGAGGATACCTCCGAGTATTCCAATGAAGGAGAAAACTTTCCCGCTACCCAGTAAGGCAAGCAACCCCTTTGATCATTTCGATAACATCCCACTCTCTCGCTCCTGCTCTTGTTTATTGCATTAGGACAAACGTTCACTAGTCTATCATACATGGTAGATGAACCTATTCTTTTGCATGACCTGTCATTGTCACTGTAAATAGTTAAACCATGCAACCTAGCATACCTAGTAGATTCTTGGGCCATGATGTGCTTTGCTTACTTTGCCTGCTATGCTTGCTATGCTTAGGGTTATGTCAGGTCCGATTCATCTGGGTGAATACCTGGAGTGAAACAATGTTGTTCTGATATGATAAGCTTATGATGAACCCGATTTGATAAATGTAGCGATGAGAGGCTATGTAGGAGTACATAGCGGCTTGTCTCATTGGGACCGTTCTTAGGAACTGAGTTCTATGTTTGTAATCCAAGACTAGATACTACCACATGCTAGGCCCTAAAATATGACCCCGCTCGACTTATCAATCGCTTAGTCCTTAGTCCAGGAGTTGCAAGTAGTTTCTCGTGTTTATAGCATGTTGGAGGCCATGCGTAGTGCTGACCCTAGGGGTGGCTTACGACGTGGTAGGCAGTGGCACGGTGTACCAAGGGTCACCCGAATGGTGGGCTTGGGAACCATGTGCACATCGTTTGGGGCCGTAGCGGAAACTTTGGCCGGACTTTCGTGCGGGTTTAGTCTCAAATAGGCAATAGCCTGGACTAGAGGTCTTATGTGATTGACGGTCGTGGCCGACTCCCTCGCTGAGCTTCCACTTGAAGGTTGCCGAGGTGCATGGTTTTATGAGCACACAGCGATAAGTGGCGAGAGCGTGTGTGAAGATGTACACCCCTGCAGGGTATGAAACTATTCGAATAGTCGCGTCCTTGGATATGGACTGCTTAGAGAACTTATGTTGTTCATAGATAATCAAATGGATACTCATAAAAATAACAAGACAAGTGTGAGTATCGTGGATGGCACTCTCGTAGGAGACGGGAGTGAACCCATGGTGGTGTATTATTATGGAGTTAATGGACTCGTGTGCGATATCTAAAATCTAAACAAAGAGTTAAAATTGTGTAGTGCAGGTTAGCCATGAGTCAAAGTTGGCATTGCTGCATAAGCTCCACCACTCCCCTTGTCGATACATGAGCATGAATAGACTAGGTCCGTTTTAAAGACTTGCTGAGTACGTTTGTACTCACGTTTGCTTAATAAATGTTGTAGATGAGACTCAGGACCCATTAGGTGGGTTCTTTCTAGATGTCGACGATGCCGAATAGCTGGTGTCCCAGCTACGACCTTATGCCCTGTGGTGGGCTGTAGATAGTCAGGCCATGTGCCTTTTTACCCTTTCATCTATCTGTACTCAGACAGCTTTATGCTTTTGCTTGGTTTGTATGAACTTGCTTGTATGACTTGAGTGTCGGGTCATGTGACCCCTACTTGTAAGAACATATTATGCAAGGCTCGTCTGAGCCTCTTAAACAAAAGTTGTGTTGATGTATGGTTATGTTGTGATGCCATAGTTGTATCTATGCATATCGAGCATATCGTGCGTACATGTGACGTGTAACGGTATGTATGGGATCCAACACCTAGTCAGGTTCCTTTAGTAGTACTCTTTATGGGAAACTGCCTCTTTGTGCTTCCATCGAGCCTTGGTAGCTTGCTACTGCTCCGGACACATTGATTGACTGGCATGTATCCTTCTTTGTTGCTATGTCTCTCCTTTCGGGGAAATGTCTCGCAGTGTAATGGAGTCCCTGTAGCCTGCTACGACTCGTCTACGTGCAGTGATGACATTTATGTCCCGCGGCGTAATGGAGTCCTTGTAGCTTGCTATGACTCGTCTACACACGCTTGAGGCCGACACCTGCATTGTTGGGTTACATATGCCTGTTTCCGTACGGATGTGCCACTTGGGTTCTATGACTAGTCATGTCGGCCCGCGTTCTCTGTCGTTTGATTGCCAGCGACATTTTCACATACGTGAGCCAAAAGACGCAAACGGTCCCGGCTAAGGTAAGGTTGCATCCATGGAGCTTACCGTGCGTGAGGCCGCAAAGTGATGTGATATGTTACAGTATGGATTCATATGACTTAGGATCAGGGTCCCGACAAAAACCCTGATACTTCGAAAGGGATTGTCTAGTTGGTACACGAAGTGCATCTAGTTTTTACCGTAACCCTCTCAAATTTTTATCACATGCTATGTGGGTGAAATAATGATACCATGTGAAATTTCAACCTTTTCAAAGTTCATTTTTAGTGCTTTTCAATTCCAGGGTCATTTAGCTCAAAAAATTAAGAAATGCATGAAAAATAGCAAATGAAGTGGGAAATGGTTGAAAATTGATGATGTGGCTTTGAATGGTGCATGTTGAACGCACAAAAACTCTGGAGTTTAAATAAGTTTTAGAAAACGAAATGCCTTTGTAATAGATGAGTTTTCGTCTAAATATTGATACTTCGAAAGGGATTGTCTAGTTTGAACACGAAGTGCATCTTGTTTTTACCGTAACCCTCTCAACTTCTTAGCACATGCTATGTGGGTGAAATGAGGATACCATGCCAAGTTTCAACCTTTTCAGAGTTCATTTGTAGTGCTTTTCAATTTCAGGGTTGTTTAACTCAAAAAAAATCTATGAAAAATAGCGAATGAAGTGGGAAAGAGTTGAAAATTGATAACGTGGCTTTGGATGGTGGATGTTGAACGCACAAAAATATTCTCGAGTTGGAACAAAATTAAAATAAAGTGTTATGAAAAAGTAAAATGGCTATAACTTTTGCATACGATGTCGAAAAAAAGTGTTATGAAAAAATATTATTTTTTAATAAATGATGTCATATCTGGATTCTCACGTTTTTTTGATAATAATGGATATATTATTTGTTGAATTTCGATTTAAAGATTCAAAGATATTAATTATGCCATATTAAATGAATAAATTGCAAAAAATGAATAAAATAGTATTATTACTTATTTTATCATTGAAATTCAATATTATTATTAATCATTTATTGTTGTTTATTTTAATAATTGTTTGGAATTCAAAAAATTAAATCATGTGACATCAAGACCTAAGGGTTAATAGGATTGATAGTTTACTATTGTCAAGAAAACAACAAGTGCAGACTTGGAAACTAAGGGTGATAGAACTCAAAAGTTAAGCATGTTGGGGTTGGAGCAGTGAGAGGATGGGTGACCGGCTGGGAAGTTAGACGATTTGGAATGAGGGCTGATTAGAGATTAAATTGTCAAATAATTAAAGAGCAGTAAGGAGGGGTGATTAGAGATTAAATTGTCAAATAATTCAAAGATTTGAAAATTAAAAAAACAAGAAAGAAAGAAAATTCAAAAAAATAAAAAAAAATGAGAAAATAACTTTAGTCTCGGTTGGTAACACCAACCGGGACTACAGGTCCCGCTCTAGAAATCCAACCGAGACTAAAAGTGGAGGCCTTTAGTCCTGACCCTTTAGTCCCGGTTCTAGGCCCTTACGAACCGGGACTAAAGGCATGTTTTCTACTAGTGCCCTGTATCGAGAGTGACCACGACACTCCCGCCTCTAGTAATGCGGGCACCTTGCTAGTACCCACCAAAGTAATCAACAGAGCCCCATCCCATAAGGGGTATCGTGGTTGCGCATGTAAGGTTGGGATGGTCAGCAGACCTTAAATCTAATCCGTTTTCGAAAACACACACTCACTTGCTTCGGTACACCACTTCTTCCTCAAGTGGTTACCCAACTCATCATCATCTCCCTCGGGCATTAGTGGCACCCGACGGGTTTTTTGAAAAGTCTTTGAAATCATCTCCTTATATCTGTCACCATGCATAATCCCAAACCCACTTGCATAGAATCTACTAGCATCCTATCTACACCCACCCGCATAACCCTCATAAGGTGGTAGGGTCATGCACGATGCAAGTGTCAATGGCAAAAGTTTCGGGAGCAACCCACCGAAGCGGTCACTACTCCACATGATCAAATATAACGAAAATAAAGTGCTATATGACATGCAATAAAAATGGTCTCTTAACATGGTCAAAGGGCTGCTTGCCTGGCTCAACAAAGTCTTCGGGTCTTCAAAGTCTTCGGGTCCAACTCCCTCATCAATAGCACAATCTATCATCGCGATAAATAGCGATAGAAATAAGCATCACACAAAATAGAGCACACAAAGCTAATATTAAAATGCTACCCTATTCTGATAAATTCTAAAAACTATATTAAAAATATTTGTTTAAGGTTTTACTATGAAAAACATTTTTGGAAACTATTTAACAGAGGCAAAAAGATGCCAAAATAGGTTTTCAAATAAAAAATGTACAAAATGTTTTCAACATTTTTCACAAATGGCACTATTAAATTCTATGGAATATTCTAGGATTTTAGGTGGGAAAATAATTTTCATTGGATTTATTTTCTGGTCTGTGGGATTTTTGAAAAATAGGGAGGAAAAAGGAAAAGGAAAATGGCAATGTGCCGTGGGCCACAGCCAACCAGCTGCTGGGCCGGCTCAGTGGCCAACCAGGCCAGGCGTGCTGGCACCCCGCGCGTGCGTGAGGTTTCAAACCTGATGAGTGGGGCCTAGTGGCCAGTGAGAGAGAGAGCGGGAGGGGGTGAGAGGCCGACAGGTGGGGGCCCCCTATCGGATCCTTCTCCCACCTCGGGGCATATAGGAGAGGCCCTCATCGGCGGCGATGTAGGGCACGGTGATGACAGGCGAACGCGGGGTTGGGCTCGGGGTCAAGCCGCCGGTCCCCTGGAGGTCGAAGGTGGCCGGAGTCGCCGGCGGCGAGCACCTATGGCGGAGAAGCTTCAGGAAGTGGCTGTCGGGGTTGTCCTAGGCTGCAAAAAGAGCAGGGGAGAGGGGGGATAACATTAGTGGGGTGAGAGAGGAGTCACTGGAGAGGAAAGAGGGCCGGAGGGGGTCGCTACCAAGAGATTGATGGTGGGGCTGTCGTGGCAGTCCTCGACTCGATCCCGGGCATAGAGGCTTCGGGAGCTCACCGGGGGGCACACGGGGTCTGCTAGGGCGAGGAGAGAGAGGCTGGAGGGAAGAGGAGGCTCGGGGAGGGCCTTAAGTAGGCGGCCATCGATCCACCGAGCTTGGGTGTGCCCGCGAGCTTGTGACCGAGGTTAGAGCCACGGGAGGGGGAGGGAACGTGTCTGGGGCGCTCGTGGGGTTCGTCTAGGCCAGGGGGAGAGAGGAGAGAGGCAGGGGAGCGCGCGCGTGTGAGCCCCACGGTTGCCTGAGCTGGGCGGCGTAGGGCACGCGTGCGGGAGGTCGCCGGAGAGATAAGGAGGAGGGGGCCGACAGGGTGGAGTCTTGCGGACGTCGAGGGCATCTCAGGGGACAGCTCCCCGCACCCCTAGGTTGTCGGGTGGCTCGAGATGTGTGCGGCTATAGTGCAGGAGCACGCTGTAGCGCGCTCTATAGCATGCATATGGCCGGCATTGCCGTTGGCCGCATGATCTGGGGTGCCCCACCTTGTCCTGAAGCTCATGGGGGTTACTTAGATGCCCCTTGGATGCTATGGAGCTAGGGTGAGCTAGGTAGAAAAGAAATGGGAGGGGAGAAGCTCCTGTTATGGTGAATCAGAGGGTAAAATGGGGGGTTTACCCCACTCATTATTGAGCTGAGGCCACACAAATTTTAATGGAAGAAGCAGGTAACCCTGAGAGGTTGTGGTAAAAAAATTAGAGCAAGGGGGAGAGTAGAAGTGGTCAAAACAGTAGTTTTTAGAATTGGCCAGAAGGTGTTTGATGGAGATTAGGGAAAGCAGATGGAGTTTGCTTGCCATAGGAATTGATAGGGTCAAATGGTGGTTAGAAATAGGCATGTCCACCAAGTTTGAGCTTTATTGAATAAAGTTCACAATGTAACTTTGTGAAACCCTAGAAATCAACAAAATCTGGTTTGTGTAGATCTATTCATGCTAAGCGAATCCCCTTGATGCACCACTTAGTTTAGCATCTTTATTTGGTTATTATAACATGTCTACAAAGTTTGGGGTCAAGGGAAGAAACTTCACAATGTAAAGTTGCTCAAATTTGAATCTAGACAGGGAGGGTTTTTGAATAGTTAGATGAATCAAATCAAATTGGATTGAGATAAAACTTTTCAAGATCATCAACTATGACAGTGTTGACTTGCTGGAATTTTCTTGGGATTTATTTATAATATTTCTTACAGAAATATTCCAAAGGCTTGATTTGGATAGAAAGGGTTTTGAGGGGTTTTGCCCATGATTTTGAACATGACCATGTTTTGAAACTCATATATATGGAAAATATATGTCCACTGAGTTTCTCTAAATTTTCACAAATATTTTGAAAGCATTTAAATAATTTTTCCCTATGAAAGACCATTTATGGACTTAAGAAAAATCCTTTAAATAAAATATCAAAATAATCTTTAAAATTAATATTTGGTGGTTTTGGAAAGTAATATATATAGTAGGTTTTAAGTAAAGCCTTTGGTGGAAAAGGATCCACCCAATTTGAGGACTTGCAGTGCAAACCTCAACTCAGGGGTTTTGAAAACCTAGTTTGAATAAATCCCTTTCGGTCAAAATAGTATTTGATAAAAATAATTTTGGGCACTATTCACATGGTATGATCATTGGTCAAGAAGTTTGGGTCAAGTAAGGTGAATATGGAGAGAGATAGAATCTAAGAGTTCCATATACAACAACCAAACAAGCATATAAGCAACAATTCAAACAAGCACAAGCACTGAAAAAGTTTTAATTGGTTCCAAACTTTATAAATCCAAGCATAACAAGATGATATAAACATAGGGTGTGACAAAAAATAACTTCAAAGGATACCCCAAAGTTTCTATCGGAGAAAATAGGATGAAAACGTGCATCAACCTATGTGACTAGATCACCCCAATGTCACCATGGGCAACCGCAAGTTTATTACAAAAACATACATCAAGTGACTCAGTAGAATACCCCATTGTCACTACGGGTATCCACATGCAATACATATATCAAGTGTTCCCAAATCCAAAGCATACAATCCAACATAGTGAAACCTCAAAGGGAAAGACTTAATTCATCACATCAAGATAGAGAGGGAAGTACACCTTATGATCCAACTATATCAACAAAGCTCGTGGTACATCAAGATCGTGCCAAATCAAGAGCACGAGAGAGAGAGAGAGAGATCAAACACATAGCTTGTTGGAAATATGCCCTAGAGGCAATAATAAATGGTTATTATTGTGTTTCCTTGTTCATGATAATCGTTTATTATCCATGCTATAATTGTATTGATTGGAAACACATTGCATGTGTGGATACATAGACAACATTGTGTCCCTAGTATGCCTCTAGTATACTAGCTCGTTAATCAAAGATGGTCAAGATTTCCTAGACACAGACATAAGTTGACATTTGATAACGGGATCACATCATTGGGAGAATGATGTGATGGACAAGACCCAAACTTAAACATAGCATATGATCGTGTCAGTTTATTTCTATAGTTTTCTGCATGCCAAGTATATGTTCCTATGACCATGAGATCATGCAACTCACTGACACCGGAGGAGAACCTTGTGTGTATCAAATGTCGCAACATAACTGAGATGCTCTACAGGTATCTCCAAGGGTGTCTCTTGAGCGGGCATGGATCAAGACTAGGATTTGCTACTTCGTGTGATGGAAAGGTATCTCAGGGCCCACCCGATAATACAACATCACAACAAGACTTGCAAGCAATGTGACTAAAGTGTTAGCCATGGGATCTTGTATTACGGAACGAGTAAAGAGACTTGCTAGTAACGAGATTGAACTAGGCATAGAGATACCAACGATCGAATCTCGGGCAAATAACATACCAAAGAACAAAGGGAACATCATACGGGATTAACTGAATCCTTGACATAGAGGTTCAACCGATAAAGATATTCGTAGAATATGTAGGAACCAATATGGGCATCCAGGTCCCGCTATTGGTTATTGACCGTAGAGGTGTCTCGGTCGTGTATACATAGTTCTCGAACCCGCAGGGTCTGCACACTTAAGGTTCGGTGACTTTTCGGTAGTATAGAGTTATGTATGGTGGTGACCGAAGGTTGTTCGGAGTCCCAGATGAGAACCTGGATGTCACGAAGAGCCCTGGAATGGTCCGGAGGTAAATATTGATATATAGGAAGTCCCGTTTTGGTCCCCAGAAAAGATTCGGGAGTGTCGGGAGGGTACCGAGGGACCATCGGGAGGGGCCTCTCGCCCCAAAGGATCACATGGGATGTGGGGGAGGCAAACCAGCCCCTGGTGGGCTGGCCTAAGCCCCCACTAAGGCCCATGCGGCTGGGGAGGGAAAACCAAAGGTGTAAAGGGTTTCCAAGTGGAGAGGAGGAATCCTACTCCTAGTAGGATTGGAGTAGGACTCCTCCACCTCTCCCACTTCGGCCGCACCAAAGGCGTAGCCCTAGGGTGCAGGCCTCCCTCCCCTCCCTCCTATATATACTAGAGGGAGAGAGGGCAAAGTCACTTCAACCCAAAAGGCCATAGTAAAGCCCTCTCTCCCGATAGATTAGTTCCTCTAGTTTTTCAGCGGTGCTTAGGAGAAGCCCTGCTGGAATAGTTCCACCACCACTACTGGCGCGTTGTTGTGCTGCCGAAGAACTCATCTACCTCTCCGCTCCCTCTTGCTGGATCAAGGAGGCGGAGATCGTCATCGAGTTGTACGTGTACTGAACGCGGAGGTGCCATCCGTTCGGCGCTAGATCGGGACGAATCGTGATTGGATCACGGGACGCTTGGCAATTTGGATCGTGAAGACATTCGACTACATCAACCATGTTTATTAAAGCTTCCCACTTAGAGATCTACAAGGGTATGTAGATCCACTCTCCCCCTCGTAGATGCTCATCACCATGGATAGATCTTGCGTGTGCGCAGAATTGTTTTTGTTTCCTATGCAACGTTCCACTACATAGCTGTCGGCACATACCGTCAGCCCATGAGGGTGAACTACTCCCTCCTTGCCATGGAGACCACCGAGATGATGAAGATGGCCTCCGGTGATGATTTCCCCCTTTGACAGGGTGCCGGAAAAAGGGCTCCAGATGAGATCGCTTCGGTATAGAGGCTTGCGGGGACAGCGCGGAAGTTCCAGGTTTTTTTGGTGGTTTCTATATTTATTGGAATTTTTAGCGTTGGTTGCACGCTAGGGCGTGCCCGAGGGACCCACGAGCTCGGTCCACAAGACCCCCTAGGGCGCGTGGTGCAGGCTCGTCGGTCCCCTGAACTTCGTTTGGTCCTTCCACGAAGCTTCGGGGGTCTCTTTTGTTCCAAAAAAATCACCAAAAAGTTTTAGCCCAATCTGAGATTTCTGCACAAAAATAACACCATGGTAGTTATGTTGAAAACAACGCCAGTCCGGGTTAGTTTCATTAAAATCATAAAAACAAACATGTAGAACTTGGGTAAATATGTCATGAATATTTCATAAATTATCTATACGTTGGATGTACTAGTTGTGAGAATGAATGGATGTCTTCTACTCTTAATTATAATGTTAAGTTGCTTCTTGAACTTCAGAAGTCCTCTGCATTTATGTTTTGCAGTATCATAAAGGGCTAGCATTATAACACTCTATCATATTGTATCATGGTTATTTTGACAAAGTATTGGTATTTAATATATAGTATTATTGCTCGCTAAATGATTATGTCATCGAGATGAGTAAATATGGATTTTACGTGTTATCATATATGTGCTTAGTTCATGATTTTTTCTGAAAACTTGATTACTAGTTAATCTAATACACAAAATCAAATGAGTTTGTAGAAGTTTTCCTTTATCAGTTTTAGTTTGTCGACTGAATTTCTTAAGGACGAGCAATGAGTTAAGGTTGGGGGAGTTCATACGTCTCCATCGTGTCTACTTTTACAAACACTTTTTTCTCTTGTTTTGGACTCTAAATTGCCTGATTTAAATGACACTAAGCCGGATTGATGGTGTTTTCAGTAGAACTGCCTTGGTCTTATTTTTCGCAGGATTAAAAGTTCTTGAAATCGGGAAACTTTGAGGAGATAAACCCTCGAATAAATAAAACCTATTGGAGCAAAGAAATATGAGAGGGGGACACCATGGGGCCACAAGCCAAGGGCATGCCTACCCCCTAGGTGCACCATCTAGGCTTATGGGCCCCATGGACCTCCGACTGACCAAATTCCAAGCATATATATTCCGTCTTCCTAAGAAAAAAAGAGAAAGTTTCATCGCATTTTATGATAAAAAGTAGTTGCCAGCAAGGTTGTCAGAATCGCGATTCTACGACTTTACAATCAAAATTAACCCCTCTGATTCTATGATTTTAGTTCATAGAATCTATGTTTCAACGATCTTGATAGTGGAGATTCTACGATTTGCAATCCTACCATCGGAGTTATGATCCGATACAGAATCGTGATTCTGACAACCTTGGTTGCCACCTCTTGTTGTTCATCCGAAGCCCTACTCTGGAGTCCATTTAGGGCTTCGGAGAGAGGGATTCATCGTCATCGTCATCACCAACCTCTCTCCATCAACATTTTCATGATGCTCACCACCATGCGTGAGCAATTCCATTGTAGGCTTACTATATGGTGATGCAGATGGATGATATCCTCTATTCTTAAATAATTGCAACCCACTATCTATTTTTCCTTTTCATGCAACTATGTCACATCATCAAGTTATGCACTAATCCATTCATGCAACCACCTCAGCAATTGTGCACGGATTTGTTTCACTAGTTTTTATGCTTAACATAGACTATCATGTTACACATTTTTGTAGAATGACCACATATATTTGTGTGTTGGATTGCTTGGAGCAAATATATGTAGGTCATGTTACACACTTTTGTTAAACATGTCACCACGTTTGACTCCAATCCCATAATTTTCTCTTTTTATACAACATTTTGTGAGATGCTTCATATACTTTACTGTTTTCAAAATATATCAGATAGTTTTGGTATTTTAACATCTATTTATGCATATGTTATACCAAGGTTCCCGCAACAACATGCGGGGCATCTCTAGTTTTTTATGTAATCGGGTTAATTTGTTAGTGCTTGATCCCTGGTATCTACTATGTTCTAAGACTAATGTTGATATGACTTTGCTATGCTTAATGCTTGTCACTTAGGCCCGAGTGCCATGATTTCAGATTTGGAAACTTATGCTTTTCATGATCATATTCGAAATTATTATTTTACCTACAAGTTGTATGCACTTGTTATCGTTCTGAACCTTAGACCCCCAAGGTGACAAGAATTGGGATATCGACGACGATGACTTTAACTTGAGGAGTTCATGTATTCACTATGTGTTAACACTTTGTTACAGTTCTCTACTAAAAGGAGTGTCTTAATTAACCTTAGTTTCCATTAGGACCATGCTATTGGAACATGCGGTACGCTACGCTAGTGCCAAATAAAAATTTCTACCATGCACCCAAGCACATGTTGCTGGAAATAGATCACGAGATCAGGTTTACACAGTAGATGCGCAGTCACCGTAGTTTACCACTAGATGCGTAGTCACCACCGCGCGGTACTACCGCTCTCTAGTACCACTGCTACTACCACTTATTTTTGGGTACTGGAGTCTTACTACATCCCCAGTGGAAGTACCGCTGGGTAGGCCGATAGTACCGCTCTCGCGGCACTACCGCCTCAAGGTTTCTACTGTTGTGCACGCGTTTCCTAAAACTAATGCGCTAAGAGGTAGTACTGCTCAGCCGAGCGGTAATACCGCTTGTGCACGACCTGTGCACATAACAGTTGGATTTGGGGAGGCCTATAAAAGGGGGGTCTTGTTCCCCATTGATCCTTAACTCTTGAGGTCATGTTCTTCACCCATTGTTGACCTTCTTCGAGCTTGCTAACTCTCAATCCCTCCAATGATTCTTGCTAGTTCTTGAGGGAAAAGAGAGAGGAGATCTAGATCCACATTTCCACCAATCACTTTCTCCTCTTTGTGAGGGGAACCCATTGGATCTAGATCTTGGAGTTCTTCATGTTCTTCATTGTTTTTCCTCTCATTTTCTTCCATAGCATTAGTTGTTGTTGTGGTATTTGGGAGAGAAGGACTTGGGCACTCCGTGTGGCTTTGCCATTGCATTTGGTGCATAGGTTTGAGTTCTCCACGGTGATACGTGGAAGTGAAGTTTGAGAAGCTTATTACTCTTGGGTGAGCACCCTAGAGCTTGTTCCTCTTGGGTGCATTGGCACCCTAGACGGTTGGTCATGTCTCGTAGCTCAATCATTGTGGTGTAGATCTTTGCAATAGCGTCCGGGTCTCCAAATAGGTTGTGGATATTGCCTCGAGCAATTTGTATGGGTACCAATGACCGCCCCCAAGGGTTGCCAAAGTGTACTGGTCCGGTGACCACCCCAAGGGTTGCCATTTGTACGGGTTCGGTGACCGCCCTCAAGGGTCCCTTAGTGTAATCACGACATCTTACATTGTGCGAGGGCACGAGGAGATTACGGTGGCCCTAGTGGCTTCTTCGGGAGCATTGTGCCTCCGCACCGGTCCAAACGGAGATTAGCATCCGCAAGGGTGTGAACTTCGGGATACATCATCATCTCCACGTGCCTCGATTATCTCTTACCCGAGTCCTTTACTTATGCACTTTACTTTGTGGTAGCCATTTTGTTTCATGTTATGTATCTTGCTATCACTTAGTTATTTATCTTGCTTAGCATAAGTTGTTGGTGCACATAGGTGAGGCTAGTGTTGGGGAATGTTGCATGGGAAACAAAAAATTTCCTATGCACACGCAATATCTATCCATGGTGATCGCGAGAGGGAGAGTGGATCTACATACCCTTGTAGATCACTAAGCGGGAACCGTTAAGAAACGCGGTTGGTGTAGTCGAACATCTTTGCGATCTAAATCGCCGAGCGTCCCGCGATCTCATCACAATCCGTCCCATGATCCAATCACGATCTGTCTCGCAAACTCATCATGATCCGTCCCGCGATATCATCATGATCCGTCACGCGATCTTGATCACGGTCCTTCCGATCTAGTGTTGAATGGACGGCACCTCCGCGTTCAGCACACGTACAGCTCGATGACGATCTCTGCCTTCATGATCCAGCAAGAGGGAGCAGAGAGGTAGACGATTTCTTCAGCAGCACGACGGCATTGTGGCGATGGTGGTGGAGGAATTCTAGCAGGGCTTCGCCTAAGCACCACTGAATAACCGATCTAGAGGAGAAAACGATCTAGAGGAAGAAGAGGGCAGCACATGGCAATCAGGGTTAGGTCTGCCCTCAAAACCTCTAGTATATATAGGAGGAGAGGAGGAGGAGGCTTGGCACAAGGGACTGCCCCTCTTTGGTTCGGCAAAAGTGGAGAGAGGAGGAGTCCTCCTCCTCCACTCCTAGTAGGATTAGGACTCCTTCCTTATTTCCACCTTTTTGCCTTTTTCCACCTTTTCCACTTTGTAATTTCTTCCCAGCCGCATGGGACTTTTGTGGGACTTAGGCCAGCCCACTAAGGGCTGGTATTCCTTCTCCCATAGCCCATGTAGCCTCTTGGGTCGAAATACCCCTTCCGATGGTCCCCCGGTACACTACCGATGAGCCCGAAACTTTTGCGGTGACCAAAACAGGACTTCCTATATATCAATCTTTACCTCCGGACCATTCCGGAGATCCTTGTGGCATTCGGGATCTCATCCGGGACTCCAAACAACCTTCGGTCACCAGCATGCATAACTCTATACTACCGAAACGTCATCAAACCTTAAGTGTGCAGACCCTGCGGGTTCGAGAACTATGTAGACATGACCGAGACACCTCTACGGTCAATAACCAATAGCGGGACCTGGATGCCCATATTGATTCCTACATATTATACGAAGATCATTATCGGTCGAACCTCTATGTCAAGGATTCAGTTAATCCCGTATGATGTTCCCTTTGTTCTTCGGTATGTTACTTGCCCGAGATTCGATCGTCGGTATCTCCATACCTAGTTCAACCTCGTTACCAAAAAGTCTCTTTACTCGTTTCCGTAATACAAGATCCCATGACTAACACTTAGTAACATTGCTTGCAAGGCTTACTGTGATGTTGTATTACGAGTGGGCCCTAAGATACCTCTCTATCACACGGAGTAACAAATCCCAGTCTTGATCCATGCCAACCCAATAGACACCCTCGGAGATACCTGTAGAGCACCTTTATAGTCACCCAGTTACGTTGCGATGTTTCATAAACACAAGGTACTCCTCCGGTGTCAGTGAGTTGCATGATCTCAGGGTCATAGGAACAGATACTTGACATGCAGAAAATAGTAGAAATAAACTGACACGATCATATGCTACATTTGTAGTTTGGGTCTTGTCCATCACACCATTCTCCTAATGATGTGATCCCATTATCAAATGACATATGTCCATGGCTTGGAAACCTTAACCATCTTTGATCAATGAGCTAGTCTATTAGAGGCATACTAGGGACATGGTTTTGTCTATGTATCCACACATGCATCTAAGTCTCCGATCAATACAATTATATCATGGATAATAAACGATTATCATGAACAAGGAAATATGATAACAACCAATTTATTATTGCCTATAGGGCATATTTCCAACAGTCTCCCACTTGCACTAGAGTCAATAATCTAGTTCACATCACCATGTGATTCGCATTGTTATGAATCTAACACCCAATGAATTCTGGGGCTCGATCATGCTTTGCATGTGAGAGGGGTCTTATAGTCAATGGGTCTGCGACATTCAGATCTGTGTGTACATTGCAAATCTCTATGTCAAACTTTAAGCACTGTTACCACACTCCACTCGGAGCTATTCCAAATGGTTGCTCTACTATACGTATCCGGATTGCTACTAAGAGTCATCCAGAGTGGTGTCAAAGCTTGCATCAACGTAACTCTTTACGACGAAATCTTTCTCACCTCCATAATCGAGAAACATTTCCTTAGTCTTTTAGTTACTAAGGATAATCTTGACCGTTGTCCAATGATCCACTCCTGGATCACTCTTGTACCCCTTGACAGACTCATGGCAAGGCACACACAGGTGTGGTACACAGCATGTCATACTATACAGAGCCTATGGCTAAGACATAGGGGACGACGTTCATTCTTTCTCTTTCTTCTACCATGGTCGAGCTTTGAGTCTCACTCAACTTCACACCTTACAAATCAGGCAACAATTCTTTCTTTGACTGATCCATTTTGAACTCTTTGAAAATATTGTCAAGGTATGCACTCATTGAAAATCTTATCAGACGTCTTGATCTATCTCTATAGATTTCGATGCCCAACAATTAAGTAGCTTTATCCAGGTCTTCCTTTGAAAAACTCTTTTCAAACAACCCTGTATGCTTTCCAGAAATTCTACATCATTTCTGAACAATAATATGTCAACCACGTATGCTTTTCAGAAACTCTACAGTGCTCCCACTCACTTTATTGTAAATACAAGTTTCTCATAAACTTTGTATAGACTCAAAACTTTGATCACCTTATCAAAGCGTATATTCCAACTCCGATATGCTTGCTCCAGCCCATAGAAGGATTGTTGGAGCTTGCACACCTTTTAGCATCCTTAGGACTGACAAAACATTCTGGTTGTTTCTCATACAACCTTTCCTTGAGGAAGGAAACAATGTTTTGACATCCATCTGCCAGATTTCATAATTGAAAAATTCAGCAACTGCTAACATAATTCCAACAGACTTTAGCATCACTACGAGTGAGAAAGTCACGTCACAGTCAACTCCTTGAACTTGTCGGAAATTTCTTTGTGACAAGTCAAGCTCTATAAATGGTGACATTTACCATCAGCGTCTGTCTTCATCTCAAAGGTCCATCTGTACTCGACGATCTGTTGTTCAACGAGCAAGTCTACCAAAGTCTATACTTGGTTTTAATACATGGATCCTTTCTCGGATTTCATGGCCTCTAACCATCTGTTGGAATCCGGGCCCATCATCGCTTCTCCATAGCTCATAGGTTCATCGCTGTCCAACAACATGACCTCTAAGACAGGGTTGTCGTACCACTCAGGAGTAGTACGCGTCCTTGTCGACCTACGAGTTTGATAGTAACTTGATCCGAAGCTTCATGATCATCATCATTAACTTCCTCTTCAACTAACGTAGGCTCCACAGAAACATCTTTCTGCACCGCGCTACTCTCTGGTTGAAACAAAGGTTCAACAACCTCATCAAGTTCTATCTTTCTCCCACTCAATTCTTTCGAGAGAAACTCATTCTTGAGAAAGGACCCATTTTAGCAACAACACTTTGTGCTTGGATCTAGGATAGAAGGTTTACCCAACTGTTATGGTAGGGTATTCTATGAAGACGCATTTGTCCGCTTTGGGTTCGAGCTCATTAGGTGAAAACCCCTTTTTTCACATAAGCGTCGTAGCCCCAAACATTAAGAAATGACAGCTTAGGTTTTCGCCAAACCAAAATTCATACAGTGTCATCTCAACGGACTTAGATTGTGCCCCTTTTAAAGTGAATGTGGTTGTCTCTAATGCATAACCCCAAAACGATAGTGGCAAGTTGATAAGAGACATCATAGTTCGCACCATATCCAATAGAGCATGACTACGACATTCGGGCAAACCATCACTATGGTGTTCTAGGTGACGTGAGTTGTGAAACAACTTTTCACATTGTCTTAAGTTGTATACCAAACTCGTAACTCGGATATTTACCTCCGCGATCATATCGCAGACATTTTTATCTTCTTGTCACGATGATCTTCAACTTCACTCTGAATTTGCTTGAACTTTTCAAGCGATTCAGACTTGTGTTTTATTAAGTAAATATACACTATATCTACTCAAATCATTAGTGAAGGTAAGAAAATAACGATATCCACTGCACGCTACAAGACTCATTGGATTGCATACATCAACATGTATTATTTCCAATAAATCACTTGCTTGCTCCATCAAACCGGAAAACGGGGTCCTTAGTCATCTTGCCCAAGAGGCATGGTTCGCATGTCTCAACCGATTCGAAATTGAATGAGTCCAAAGATCCATCAGCATGGAGTTTCTTCATGCGATTTATACCAACATGGCATTTAGCGGCACTGCCACTGGTATGTGGTACTATCATTATTAACTTTGCATCTTTCGGCATCAATGTTATGAACATGTGTATTACTACAATCAAGATTCAACAAACCATTCTCATTGGGTGCATGACCATTGAAGGTATTATTCATGTAAATAGAATAGCCATTATTCTCTAACTTAAATGAATAACCGTATTGCAATAAACACGATCTAATCATGTTCATGCTTAACGCAAACACCAAATAACATTATTTAGGTTTGTCACTAATTCCGAAGGTAGAGAGAGCATGCAATGTTGATCACATCAACCTTCAAAAAATTTCCAACACACATCGTCACCTCACACTTAGCTAGTCTCTATTTATTCCATAGCTTTCACTTCGAGTTACTAACATTTAGCAACCAAACCGGTATCCAATACCCAGGTGCTACTAGGAGTACTAGCAAGGTACACATTAATAACACATATATCAAATATACTTCTGTCGACGTTGCCAACCTTCTTATCTACCAAGTATCTAGGGTTGTTCCGCTTCAGCGATCGCTCTCCTCATAATAGAAGCACTTTGTCTCGGGTTTGGGTTGAACTTTGGGTTGCTTCACTGGAGCAGCAACTGACTTGCCATCCATGAAGTTTCCCTCCTTGCCCTTGCCCTTCTCGAAACTAGTGGTTTTACTAACCAGCAACACTTGATGCTCCTTCTTGATTTCTACCTTCGAGGTGTCAAACATTGCGAACAACTCAGGGATCATCATTTCCATCCCTGGCATAATTATAGTTCATCACAAAGTTCTAGTAGCTTAGTGATAGTGACTCAGAGAACTATATCAAATCACTTTCTTATCTGGAAGATCAACTCCCACTCGATTCAAGAGATTGTAGCGCCCAGACAATCTGAGCACATGCTCAACGATTGAGCTATTCTCCTTCATCTTGCAGACAAAGAATTTTGTTGGAGATATCATATCTCACAACACGGCCATGATCCTGAGATCCCAATTTCAGCTCTTAGAACATCCCATATGTTCCATGATGTTCAAAACGTTTTGGAGCCTCAATTCTAAGCCGTAATGCATGATGCACTAAACTATCAAGTAGTCATCAGAACGTGCCTGTCAGATGTTCACAACATCTACAGACGACGCTAGAGGGGGTGGCGCACTAAGCGGTGCATTAAGGACATAAGCCTTTTGTGCAGCAATGAGGACAATCCTCAGATCATGGACCCAGTCCGCAATATTGCTACCATCATCTTTCAACTCTATTTCTCTAGGAACATATAAAAATTCAAGGGAGCTACAGCGTGAGCTAGTAATCTACAACATAATTTGCAAAGACACTACTGACTATGTTCATGATAATGAGTTCAATTAATCATATTACTTAAGAAATCCCACTCAAATTGACATCCCTGCGGTCATTCGAGTGATACATGATATAAATTCACCAACTCAAGTCCGATCATCACGTGAGTTGAGATGGTTTCAATGGTGAACATCATCATGTTGATCATATCTACTATATGACTCATGTTCAACCTTTCGGTCTCTTGTGTTCCGAGGCCATGTCTGTACATGCTAGGCTCGTCAAGTTTAACCCGTGTTCCACATGTGCAACACTGGCTTGCACCCTTTGTATGTGAACGTAGAGTCTATCACACCCGATCATCACGTGGTGTCTCGACACGATGAACTTTCGCAATGGTGCACACTCGGGGAGAACACAATTTATCTTGAAATTAAGTGAGGGATCAGCTTATAATGCTATCATCGTCCTAAGCAAAATAAGGTGCATAAAAGTATTAACATCACATGCAAATCATAAGTGACATTATATGGCCATGAACATGTGCTTTTGATATCCATCTTGAAAGCATCGGCATGATCTCCATCATCACCAGCATGACACCATGATCTCCATCATCTTGATCTCCATCAACATGTCGCCATCGGGGTTGTCACTCCCACCATGCTTCCACTACTATAGCTACCATTTAGTGATAAAGTAAAGCATTACATAGCACTTAATGATTGACACGCAGGTCATACATTAATTAAAGACAACCCTATGGCTCCTCCCGGTTGCCGTACTCATCGACATGCAAGTCGTGATATTCTATACAACACATGATCATCTCATACATCACATATATCTCATCATGTAATTGGCCATATCACATCACAACATACCCTGCAAAAACAAGTTAGACATCCTCTAATTGTTGTTACATGTTTTATGTGGCTGCTACGGGTATCTAGCAAGAACAATTCTCACCTACGCAATGACCATAACGGTGCTACATAAGTTTCTTTTCAACCTTCTCAATGACCGCTGTAAGAGCAGATTTCTCCATGTGTGGTTTTGGGTAATTGATGACACCCCTACGGACTAATGGTTGCCTTGAGGTATATTCGAAGGATTTGTCCATAGGCACTTCTCGAAGTCCATCTGTTGGGTTTCAAGGAGTTTATATGGTGACCAAGGTGGTATTCAAGGTTTATCCAAAGATTGGTCATGTGGGAGTTGAGCTTTTTGCAAGCATGTCTTGAAGAATAAGATTGTGTAAGTATTCATGTTTACCTTCAAGACATCACCTTTATGAAGAGAGAAGCTAAGATACAAGGTTGATCAATACTAAGTCAAAAAGTGAATCAAGTTGATCAACACACAAAGTGTACAAGATGTACTAAGAGGGATCAAGTGATCCCATGGTGTGGTAAGCATTGTCCATTACGCTTTGTGTACTAATCCATGGTCTACGTGAGAGTTCTTTGTGGGGCTAGGTATATTTCCATGGGCTTGCATCAAGAGGCAGATCCCATACATCCCATCAAAGATGACATCAAGTGGAGATCATCATCAAGGTTGCGATGTGCAAGATCAAGTGAAGCATCACGGAGAGATCATGCTTGAGGCTCGCCGTTCATTGTGGCGAAAATGGACTTGTGAAGATGTGTCGAAGAGTGGCTCACCCAGAGTGGAGTATGGGAGAGCAATCATCTAGTCTTCATCAAGCCAACGCAATCAAGAAATGTGGTCCATCTCGAGGAAGTCAAGATCGTCATCATCTAGCTCAAGTGGACTATGCGCAAGGCTAAGGTTTGACCTTGATAGGGTTTTCTATTTTACCGGTCTCATGGTGGTAGTTGAGATACCGGGTTATAGGATTGATTGTCGTACTATCAAGGGTGCTCTCAAGTGAGTAGCTTGATCGTATCGTTCATTGAGAGCTCAAACCATTGCATTCTTGGCATTATCATATTTCTTGGTTCTTGGTTGTATTTTCTCTATGTGGGTTCTTGATCTTGTGGTTATCTTCGTGACAAGCTCTAGTATAGCAAAAACGGATTTCATATGCTTCATCTATTGCGTTTTTGGTGTTGGAAATTTTACCAGTCTTATTCGAGGAAGGGTTCTCACCATTTTCTTATGGGCCTTTTATAATTTTCATATTATTGATATTTCAATCAAGATTTTGTTAGCACATGTCGTTAGCTTTCCAACAAACTTTGTTTCATTGAATTCCGAGTCTGTTTGCAAAAGTTGTGGCAGTTTTGGTGTTCTTAAGAGGCTGCAGCGGTACTACCGCGGCTAGAGCGGATGTAATTTTTACTACCGCTCTGGAGCGGTACTACCGCGGCTCCAAGAGCGGTACTACCGCTCTGGACCAAAATCTCGTGTTATTTACAGCCGTGGTAGGCACGGATGTAATTTTTTAGTACCGCTACCCATAGCCGCTATGGGTAGCAGTAATACCGTGAGGACGAACGGTAGTATCGCTTCGGCGGTTGTACTGGCCTTTTGCCTCCTCGGTGTTGTTTTTCAAAGGGGTACTACCGCCGTAGCGGTAGTACCGCTCCTTGGAGCGGTAGTACCCCTCTATGCGGGCTGTGAGGATAACGGTTGGATTTTTCCCCACCTATAAAAGGGGGTCTTCTTCTCCAATGGACCTCATCTCTTGAGCTCATGTTCTCCCCCATTGTTGACCTTCTTCGAGCTTGCTAACTCTCAATCCCTCCAATGATTCTTGCTAGTTCTTGAGGGAAAAGAGAGAGGAGATCTAGATCCACATTTCCACCAATCCTTTTACTTATGCACTTTACTTTGTGATAGCAATATTGTTTCTTGTTATATATCTTGCTATCACTTAGTTGTCTATCTTGCTTAGCATAAGTTGTTGGTGCGCATAGGTGAGCCTAGTTGTTTTAGGTTTTTTGCTTGACTAATTAAACGATAGTTTTATTCCGCATTTGTTCAAGCCTAAACCATAATTATTTTAAAGCGCCTATTCACCCCCCTAGGCGACATCCACGTCCTTTCAATTGGTATCAGAGCTAGGTCTCTCATTGTTAGGTTTAACCACCTAGAGAGTAAGGATGTCGACTAGGGGATTAGGATTCTTTGACACTCTTAGTTTCGATGGCACAAATTTTGATGTTTGGGTAATTCGCATGCTTAATCTCTTTAGGGGCATGGACCCAATTTTAGAGCGAATTGTAGATATGGGTTTTTCTCGTCGAAAGGATTCTCAACACATATCTTTAGAGGATGATAAAAACTCTTATCTCAATGCTCAAGCTTCTAATGTGCTTTTTGATGCTTTGAGCAATGTAGTTATATTTGAACTCATGCCATTCCGGGATGCTCATGAGTTGTGGACAAAGCTTCAAGATAAATATGGTGTGTCCAAGATTTGTAGGGATGATTGTTCTCCCTCCACCTTCGGTCGTGGTCTTCTCAACTTCTTCTACTTCACCTACATGTGGATTGCCACAAGGTAATTATATGGTGAGTAGTGATGATCACTGTAATGATGATAGTGGGCTTATTGTTGATAATTCTTCTTCACTATCTTATTGCAATGCTTCATCTTTGGACTTTAACACCTCAAGCACTTTCAATGTTTCACATGCTTGTGTTGATAGTCCTTGCGTATCATGTACAAATAGCTTGACTAAATCTCATGATGATATGCTTGCTATATCTTGTTGCCATGATAAACATGTATCTATGTCCTCGAGTTGTTGTGCTAACAATGTAGAGGACACCCAACACTCCATGGAACAAGATGTGGTCTTGAATGGTGCTTCAAGGGATCCTACATCATCATCTGTTGTTTCTCACTTTTGCCTTATGGATAAGTCTTCAAAGGTATCTCCTACTTTGAATCCCAATATATCTCACAATGATGATGTTGATGATAATGATGAAGAGAGTGATAATATTGCTTCCTTAAAACTTAAGGGAGAAATGGTTTTTAAAGATCTTCATAAGAATAATATTGCTCATTCCAACTTCATGGAAATCATGTCTATTGCCATTGAGGGCAAGAAATATATTGAGGAGTTGGAAGCTCATCTCGAGGAGCATGAGGCCAGCCTTGAGAAAATGGAAGGTCATGAACGTGATTATGCTAATGAGATTGCGGAGCTATCTCAAGATCTTGAGAATGAACAAACCACCAAGGAATCTCTTGAGGAGTCCTTTGGTCTAGAATTATCTAGATTAAAGGAATCCCATGAAAGAGCTCTCGAGGTGGCTAATGATTTTAGAACTAAAAATGATAAGCTTGAAGTTGCACATGCTAAACTCCTTGAGGACTTTGAGCACCTCGAAAATGGCTCAAGGGTCGTTAAGAGTTTTCTCATTGAACACACTGAGTCTCATGCTCAACTTAAAGTTTCATATGCTAAAGAGCTTGCCAAGTTGCCTTCTCCTCTTGTTGTTAATGATGATGCTTGTGCTACTAACTCTATTTCTTGTGAAGCATCCATATTAAAGGAGAATGTTGAGCTAAGGGATGAACTTAAGTTGCTATCTAGTAAGTATGGGAAATTGGAAGAGAGTCATGAAAAGCTTTCTAGCTATCATGGCGATCTTCTAGTATCTCATAATGTGCTAAAGATAGCTCATGAGGCTAGTACTACTGAGGTAACATCAAGTGATCCTCATGTGGAAATTAGCACTACATCTAGTAGAAATACTTTATTGCCATGTGCTAGTCCTCGTAGTTCATCTACTCATAATATTTGTACATCTTGGGATGAATTACTTTCCTTGCCTTGTTGCTCTATCGGTGAAGCATATACGTCCTCTAGTACTTGTATTGATACTAACCATGTAGAGGAAATAAAAGATCTCAAGTCCCAAGTCACTTCTTTGAAGAAAGACTTGGAAAAGAGTCATGAAGGGAAGGCCACACTCAACAATATCTTGTGTGGGAAAAATCCCCAAATGACAAAGGTGGACTTGGATTCAACTCCAATAAGAAGAAGAAGTCCAAGAGAAACAACAAGAAGGGCCAAGAACAAGTCAAGAACTCGGCCAAGATTGTTTGCTTCAAGTGCAAAATAGAAGGGCACCATGTTAGATCTTGCCCATTGAAGAAGAAGCCCCATAGTGACAAGCAACAAGGGAAGCGGCCACAAGTTCAATCTCATGCTCAACGTCAAGTTGAAGAAAGGCCACTTGCCAAGAAGACCCAAGTCAACGCTCCTCAAGTTGAGAAGTCAATTGAGAAGAAAGTAAAGGGTAAATGTTGCTACTTATGTCGTGAGAAGGGTCACTTTTCTTCTTCATGCACTAATGGTAACCTATCCAACCCAATCATTATTGATGATATCTATTCTCTTGGGAAGGATAAGGTTGGAAATGTGTTTGCCAAGTTTGTTGGTACTCAAAGTAGTGTCAAGAAAAGAACCATTTGGGTAGCCAAGCCTATTGTGACTAACCTCTTAGGACCCAACTTGGTTGGGGACCAACAAGCTCAAACTTGATCAATAGGTATTGTTGGAGGGCATTGGTGACATGGCTACATTGTGAAGAATTGATGGTTCTTCATCATTCATATTGTCTCAAGCCAACTCATGTGGATCATCAAGTGTCTATCATATACCAATGTTCCTCCTTGCGGTAACTTGTACTTAAATTGAATACATTGTTAGTTACTTGCCCCTTTGCATGTTGTGGTTTTGTACCTTGCATGTGTTTGTATATGTTGTGCTTCCTATTTGTTTATCTTGAGAAATCAAGTATGTATGATGGGTTGCACATCATGTATGTGTGAGTCTTGTGTAGAGCCTTTTTGCATCATGTTTGTATCTTAGTTGTCTCCTTGTGAGAGATTAATGGATTATCCCATTTTGGGGGTGTGATGTGCTTTATGCACTCCATGACCCTAAAAATGTGTGTTCATGAGGAATACCACTTAGTATTGATATTACAAGATTATCTAGCTTCTATATGGTATGTCTTCTCATGAGAAATTCAAATTATAAACGGTCCATTAATTATCTCTTGTTGGATTTCATTTGCCACTTGTTACTAACGTTGGGTTACCACATTATGGGGGAGTAATATGCTATGTGCATATTACCAGCCCAGAGAATGTGTACATTTGAGATATTGCCACTTAGATTTTATATTACAATTTATCTTGTTCCTAGATGGCATGTTAGCTCTACAAGTGTCATTTGCTTATGATTTACGTGTGAAGATGATGTTGGATATCTTTGCAATCTACCAATAGGAAATATTTCGAATTACTTCTCGTCCTTTGACAATTGGTATCCCTTTATGTGGTAGAATTTGCTAATCATCTTTGCATTGTATTTTGTTTATTGTTTGTCTTCCTTGCCTCTTGTGGATCTTTCTGAGCGTTCCTAGTGTTTCTATAGATATAGGGAAAGTGATTATCCCATCGTGTGCATTTTGTATTCAAATGCAAATTCTATATAATGCACATCTCTTGGGGGAGCTATCCTATTTTTTGTAGAACACTCTCTTTATGTGTTCATCATAAAATCTTTTGATCTTCATCAAGTGTGTGTTGGTGGGAGGCAAGCCTTCTCTCTATGGTGCTTTGTGCCATCATGAAAATTTGCGAAGGGTTTGGTTTGTTTGGAACCTAGCTCTCTTTTGGGAACTTGATACCTCTTGTTTTCCTTCAATTGGTATCTTGTTTCCTTCTATTTGGCATGTGTCAATGGATATCTCATTCCTTGATGTATCTTTTAGTTGGTATCTGTCAAGTTTTTTTGTTTGGTATCTTATTTTCACTTGATACCTTTTCTTTCGGCATCTTATCAACTGTGTGTTGAGTTGATTCTTGAAAGCTTTGAGCATGCATATTTACTGCTTGTACTTTCGTTGGCATGTTCTCTTTCCTTGACCCAATATATAGGGGAAACTCCACTATGACATAAATTGGCTAAAGTGTGCATGAAATTCAATTTCATATCTATATGCACATATTTATGTGGAGTTTTGTCCTATATATTGTTGGTACACTAACTGTTTGGTCCCAATAAGTTTGGGTACCACTTTGTTTGTGGTGTTGTTCTAGGAACAATTGGAGATACATTGGACACTCGGCTCACTTACAAGGAAGGTGTTGACACCATGTGCTTATTGGAGCCTTGCTAGGATGATCGAAGAACCATTGTCTACTACATCAATCCAATGCTATCTCGTAACAAGTATCTACTTCATGCATACATTTCTCGTATTCAACTGTTTATAGGTTGCATCATGGCAGGAATTTATTGAGTCATTCTTGTGGTACTTATTTCCTTTCTCAAAGAGTCTCAACGATGATGTCATATTGCTAGTTGTGATGTCTCTGATGTTCGTGTATTGGGAGTTCATTTATGTGCAATAAGAAAATATTAGGCTATGTGCTATGCTTTCAAGCAAGGATCTTATTGGTATAGTTATGACTTCCTTGTGGATATCTTGTTTGTTCCTTCTTGTAACTATTTCGTGTGTACATTATTCTTTCTGGATATATCATCATGATTTCCCTCTACCTAGAATCTTATACACTTGAGAGAAGTTACATCTCTAGTTGATATCCTCTTTTCTTTCACGTCCACCGTTGCATTTCATTTTTGTTTACTTGGTGGTTTCATGAAATAATTTGTCTTGAGTGCGGATCTTATATCCTAGCATCTTGATGCGCTCTTTGGTGGTGAAGATTGTTTTCCTCATGCTTGTCTTCACGAGGGTTTTGCCATTTCGATTGGTATACCTCCTATTGACAAGGCTATCATTTTCCTATCTTCACTAGGGTTTGTCACAAGCTTTGGTTTTTAAATTTTCCTATTAGTAAGCTTGTGAACCCTTTTGCTAGTGGTTTGTGTGTGGGAAGGATATGGTTTGCACTTTGTGTCTCATTTCATCAAGACTATGTTGATGCTTTATGCTCATCCTTATACTAGTCTTATCAAGTGCTTTTCCATGACTCACACACATCATTTTGGTTGAGCCTATTCTTAAGATTGCCTCTTTTACATCTTGCTCAACCATATGTTTAGTGCAAGTACTATGTTGTTTGTCTTATCTTATTGCTTGCACTTGTGGTATGTTTATATTGATTTTGGGGGAGTCATGATCCTTTATTTTGTGCACTTGTATTCAAATACAAATATTATTATTTGTGCACAAATCATGGGGAGCTCCTCTAGTTTCTTTATAAACATTGTTTTTCTCATATCATAATATATTTTATTCATGTGGCTCGTTGGTCCATGTGATTGATTGTTCCAATTAGTATCTTTTGATTGCTTGCTTCACTCCGGTGTATGTCTTTGTGCCATATGATCCTTTGTGCAATCTTTGGATTCTCAATATAGTTTGTCTTCCTCCAACTACTTATCATTGGATATGTGTATTTCTTTGCACACGTATTTGAGATATACAAACTTTTTTGAGGAACACCTATTATATTGGATTTCTAAACTTTTTGTCCATTTTGGCAATCAATTCCAATGGGGGAGAAGTTTAGAGAGTTTAGTTTGGAATGCTTTGAGAGTTTTGCTTTTGTTGTTCAAGCATTTGCATCTCACATCCATACATTGCATTGTGTGTGCTTGGTTGTCCTTATTTTTCTTATATAAAGTCTCTTGAAAGTGGTTGTCATCAATTACCAAAATGGGGGAGATTGTAAGAGCACATTTCTCCATGTGTGGTTTTGGGTAATTGATGACACCCCTACGGACTAATGTTTGCCTTGAGTTATATTCGAAGGATTTGTCCATAGGCACTTCTTGAAGTCCATCTGTTGGGTTTCAAAGAGTCTATATGGTGACCAAGGTGGTATTCAAGGTTTATCCAAAGATTGGTCATGTGGGAGTTGAGCTTATTGCAAGCATGTCTTGAAGAATAAGATTTTGTAAGCATTCATGTTTACCTTCAAGACATCACCTTTATGAAGAGAGAAGCTAAGATACAAGGTTGATCAATACTAAGTCAAAAAGTGAATCAAGTTGATCAGCACACAAAGCGTACAAGATGTACTGAGAGGGATCAAGTGATCCCATGGTGTGGTAAGCATTGTCCATTACGCTTTGTGTACTAATCCATGGTCTACGTGAGAGTTCTTTGTGGGGTTAGGTATATTTCCATGGGCTTGCATCAAGAGGCAGATCCCATACATCCCATCGAAGATGACATCAAGTGGAGATCGTCCAAGGTTGCGATGTGCAAGATCAAGTGAAGCATCACGGAGAGATCATGCTTGAGGCTCGCCGTTCATTGTGGCGAAAATGGACTTGTGAAGATGTGCCGAAGAGTGGCTCACCCAGAGTGGAGTATGGGAGAGCAATCATCTAGTCTTCATCAAGCCAACGCAATCAAGAAATGTGGTCCATCTCAAGGAAGTCAAGATCATCATCATCTACCTCAAGTGGACTATGCGCAAGGCTAAGGTTTGACCTTGATAGGGTTTTCTATTTTACCGGTCTCATGGTGGTAGTTGAGAGACCAGGTTATAGGATCGATTGTCGTACTATCAAGGGGGCTCTCAAGTGAGTAGCTTGATCGTATCGTTCATTGAGAGCTCAAACCATTGCATTCTTGGCATCATCATATTTCTTGGTTCTTGGTTGTCTTTTCTCTATGTGGGTTCTTGAGCTTGTGGTTATCTTCGTGACAAGCTCTAGTACACCAAAAACGGATTTCATATGCTTCGTCTATTGCGTTTTCGGTGTTGGAAGTTTTACCGGTCTTATTCGAGGAAGGGTTCTCACCATTTTATTATGGGACTTTTATAATTTGCTTCTTATTAATATTTCAATCAAGATTGTGTTAGCACATCTCGTTAGCTTTCCAACAAACTTTGTTTCATTGAATTCCGAGTCCGTTTGCAAAAGTTGTGGTAGTTTTGGTGTTCTTAAAAGGCTGCAGTGGTACTACCGCGGCTAGAGCGGATGTAATTTTTTACTACTGCTTCGGAGCGGTAATACCGCGGCTCCAAGAGCGGTACTACCGCTCCAGACCAAAATCTCGTGTTATTTACAGCCGTGGTAGGCACGGATGTAAGTTTTTAGTACCACTCGCAAGCAGTAGTACCGCTACCCATAGCGGTAGTACCGTGAGGACGAGCGGTAGTACCGCTCCGGCGGTTCTACTGGCCTTTTGCCTCCTCGCTGTTTTTTTCAAAGGGGTACTACCGCCGTAGCGGTAGTACCACTCTGTGCGGGCTGTGAGGATAACGGTTGGATTTTTTCCCACCTATAAAAGGGGGTCTTCTTCTCCAATGGACCTCATCTCTTGAGCTCGTGTTCTCCCCCCATTGTTGACCTTCTTTGAGATTGCTAACTCTCAATCCCTCCAATGATTCTTGCTAGTTCTTGAGGGAAAAGAGAGAGGAGATCTAGATCCACATTTCCACCAATCACTTTCTCCTCTAAGTGAGGGGAACCCCTTGGATCTAGATTTTGGAGTTCTTCGTGTTATTCTTCGTTCTTCCTCTCATTTCCCTCCCTAGCATTAGTTGCTTTGGTGGGATTTGGGAGAGAAGGACTTGGGCACTCCGTGTTCCCTTGCCATTGCATTTGGTGCATAGGTTTGAGTTCTCCATGGTGATACGTGGAAGTGAGGAGTTGAGAAGCTATTACTCTCGGGTGTTTGAGCACCCTAGAGCTTGTTCCTCTTGGGTGCTTTGGCGCCCTAGACGGTTGGTGGTGCCTCGGAGCTCAATCATTGTGGTGCAAAGCTCCGAGCAAGCTTCGGGGTCTCCAATTAGGTTGTGGAGATTGCCCCGAGCATTTGAGGTCACCTCGGAGCCAAAATCCATTGTGGTGAAGCTTCGTGGTGTCGTTGGGAGCCTCCAATCAAGTTGTGGAGATTGCCCCAAACCTTATTTGTACAGGTTTGGTGACCACCCTCAAGGGTCCCTTAGGGGAATCACGACATCTTGCATTGTGCAAGGGCGTGAGGAGATTATGGTGGCCCTAGTGGCTTCTTGGGGAGCATTGTGCCTCCACACCGCTCCGAACGGAGATTAGCATCCTCAAGGGTGTGAACTTCGGGATACATCGTCGTCTCCACGTGCCTCGGTTATCTCTTACCCGAGCCCTTTTACTTATGCAATTTACTTTGTGATAGCCATATTGTTTCTTGTTATATATCTTGCTATCACTTAGTTGTCTATCTTGCTTAGCATAAGTTGTTGGTGCACATAGGTGAGCCTAGTTGTTTTAGGTTTTTTGCTTGACTAATTAAACGATAGTTTTATTCCGCATTTGTTCAAGCCTAAACCATAATTATTTTAAAGCGCCTATTCACCTCCCCTCTAGGCGACATCCATGTCCTTTCAAACGCCTTTGTCGAATCTGATCCAACTAAAGTAGGAGAAACAGACACCCGCCAGCCATCTTTGTGCAACGAAGTTACACATCAGTCGATGGAACCGGTCTCTCATAAGTGTATGAGTAAGGTTGGTCTAGGACGCTTCATCCCACAATACCGCTGAACCAAAACACGACCAAGGGAGGAAGCAATCTAAGCATCAATGCCCACAAACACTTTGTGTTCTACTCGAGATCTCATCTACACATAGACCTAGCTCTGATACCACTGTTGGGGAACATTGCATGGGAAACAAAAAAAATTCCTACGCACATGCAAGATCTATCTATGGTGATGAGCATCTACGAGAGGGAGAGTGGATCTACATGCCCTTGTAGATCGCTAAGCGGCAAGCGTTAAGAAACACGATTGGTGTAGTCGAACATCTTCGCGATCCAAATCGCCGAGCGTCCCACAATCTCATCACGATCCATCTAGCGATCCAATCACGATCCGTTCCACGAACTCATCACGATCCGTCCCGCAATCTCATCACGATCTGTCTCGCGATCTTGATCACGGTCCTTCCGATCTAGTGTCGAACGGACAGCACCTCCGCGTTCAGCACAGGTATAGCTCGATGACGATCTCTGCCTTCTTGATCCAGCAAGATGGAGCAAAGAGGTAGACGAGTTCTCTGGCAGCACAACGGTGTTGCGGCGATGGTGGTGGAGGAATTCCAGCAGGGCTTCGCCTAAGCACCGCTGAAAACCAATCTAGAGGAGAAAACGATCTAGAGGAAGAAGAGGGCAGCACATGGCAATCAGGGTTAGGGCTGCCCTGAAAACCTCTAGTATATATAGGAGGAGAGGAGGAGGAGGCTTGGCGCAAGGGCCATCCCCTCTTTGGTTCGGCCGAAGTGGAGAGGAGGAGTCCTCCTCCTCCACTCCTAGTAGGATTAGGACTCCTTCCTTATTTCCACCTTTTTGCCTTTTTCCACCTTTTCCACTTTAGAATTTCTTGCCGCATGGGCCTTTTGTGGGACTTCGGCAAGCCCACTAAGGGCTGGTATTCCTTCTCCCACAGCCCATGTAGCCTCTTGGGTCGAAATACCCCTCCCGATGGTCCCTCGGTACACTACCGGCACTCCCAATACACTACCGATGAGCCCGAAACTTTTCTGGTGACCAAAACAAGACTTCCTATATATCAATACTTACCTCCGGACCATTCCGGAGCTCCTCGTGACGTTCGGGATCTCATCTGGGACTCCGAACAACCTTCGATCGCCACCATGCATAACTCTATACTACCGAAACATCACCAAACCTTAAGTGTACAGACCATGTAGGTTCGAGAACTGTGTAGACATGATCGAGACACCTCTACGGTCAATAACCAATAGCGGGACCTGGATGACCATATTGATTCCTACATATTCTATGAAGATCTTTATCGGTCGACCCTCTATGTTAAGGATTTAGTTAATCTCGTATGATGTTCCCTTTGTTCTTCGGTATGTTACTTGCCCGAGATTCGATCATCGGTATCTCCATACCTAGTTCAACCTCGTTACCGGCAAGTCTCTTTACTCGTTTCCGTAATACAAGATCCCGTGACTAACACTTAGTCACATTTCTTGCAAGGCTTATTGTGATGTTGTATTACCGAGTGGTCCCTAAGATACCTCTCCATCACATGGAGTAACAAACCCCAATCTTGATCCATGCCAACCCAATAGACACCCTCGGAGATACCTGTAGAGCACATTTATAGTCACCCAGTTATGTTGTGATGTTTGATACACAGAAGGTATTCCTCCGGTGTTAGTGATTTGCATGATCTCATGGTCATAGGAACAGATACTTGACATGCCGAAAACAGTAGCAATAAACTGACACGATCATATGCTACGTTTGTAGTTTGTGTCTTGTCCATCACACCATTCTCTTAATGATGTAATCCCGTTATCAAATGACATCTCCTGTCCATGGCTAGGAAACCTTAACCATCTTTGATCAACGAGCTAGTCTATTAGAGGCAAACTAGGGACATGGTTTTGTCTATGTAGCCACACATGCATCTAAGTCTCCGATCAATACAATTATAGCATGGATAATAAATGATTATCATGAACAAGGAAATATGATAATAACCAATTTATTATTGCCTCTAGGGCATATTTCCAGCACCTAGTTGTTTTAGGTTTTGTACTTGACATATTAAACATTAGTTTTATTCCGCATTTGTTCAAGCCTAAACCGTAATTATTTTAGAGCGCCTATTCACCCCCTCTAAGCGACACCCACGACCTTTCACACGTCTCGCGGCATGTCTCACGACTCACCCGAAAGTTGCCTTTATATTTACCCAGTTACGGAGTAGCATTTGATAGACCCTAAGTAAGTCGATCCTCATCTCGAGAACGTGCGAGGACCTCGGGTCTAGGACATGGCATATACATTGTACTTGAGACTAACAAATGACAATATCTCGTTGTGTCTCAAAGTGGGTCTATCCGACTCGGTGAGCTCAATTCTCGGTCCATACTACCAGTGTAGCATCTCGATGCACATGACTTGTGAAACGTAGTCATCAACTGAAACGTATACTAGTAAAGGATATGTGTCTGCATAACCTTAACAACTAGGGACTATTAGAACAATCATCATACAATATATAGTCTCACGAATAAGTCACATTCTTATTGATACATATCACTGATGATGTTCAAGGACAATACGAAATACTCATGAATACATATGAAATGAAGCCATCACATGATTGCCTCTAGGGCATATCTCCAACACATGCTGCCATGGGAGGGTAGGATAAAAGATGACATGCAAGTTCTTATTGCAAGGACGTATGACTATATACATAATACATACCTACATATTATTGATGAATTGGACTATTGTGTGTCGCTCTAGGTTGTGATTGTTTCATATTGAATCTCATCTAAATATCCATCGCCACTCCATGTCCACACTTTAATACTATTGCTTTTTTTCAAGTTACTATTACTCTCATGGTTACAATTCTACTACTAGTGTCGTTACTACTACCGTTACTTTGCTATCATTACTATCATATTATTGTGGTGCTAATAAATTGTTGCAAGGAAGTGATTCTCACGTGTGGTCGAATTGACAACTCAACTGCTAAAGCTTATGAATATTCTTTCGCTCCCCTTGTGCTGAATCAATAAATTTGGGTGAAATACTACCATCGAAGATTGTTGCGATCCCCTATACTTGTGGGTCATCAATGCCTAACCGTCAGGAAAATCATAGTCTTGAAAGGTAACAAGCGTGAGAGCACACATGAAAATCTCTCTAGTGATGCTTAATCACTTTGGCTTTGGGTGTTTTGTTTTTCCTCACTTAGGATTCTCTTAAGTTCTTCCCAGGATGGGTTGCTCTAGATGACACTTGTCATACAATCAATCGGAGCAGCCAATGAATAAATGGCACTGGGGTGGCTATTTATAGTCAGGGGCAACCCAACATGATTTGACCATCATGCCCTTCGGACAAGACGGATGTCAGAATAAGGATCCACTCGACAGTTGGTACTCGCGCAACAATGGTTAGAAATTTGAACTCTCAATTTCCTCATAGTAGGAGAATCACACTACCAATTTCCTAAATCTTCAGTGAGATCAATTTCATCAATAACCAGAATAACTATGTATCTATCGCTGAAGAACTCGACATCACTACAAGAGATTTCCAGAGTCTTCACTCGAAGAATTAGGTAGGTTGATCGTCACTTCAGAAATACATGTATGTATCACCTCGACCCCCTTTAACAGTTCGGTGTTACCTATGACTCAATATAAAAGAAAAGAAACTACAAAAAACAAAGTCTTCGCGTTCCAATCATTCACTTGAATTTCTTCAAAGGGCGCATCAGTTTCATAAATGTAAACATATAATTTTAGGGGTCATTTTCACGTTTAAACCAAATTTTCTATGATAGAGGCGACAGTCCTGAGCTTTTGATGAGATGATAACTATCGATTTGGTGGATGCAACTTTGACGATCTGACTACAAACATGCACCACATTGCGCCTTAGCAATCGCTAAACCAATCTCGAGGAGGTTATTGACCATATCGGAGCACGATCAACCTAACCATGAAGGTCTATTCCTGCAAGCAGTCGAACACCAAGCAAGAATATTATAAAGAATTTGAATATTGTGAATATAGACGAAGTATTGATAAGGAGGGGTTCCGAAAGTGGTCTTGGTATGGTCGTTGGACAGAAACAAAGTACACGAAGTTGCAATGGCTAACTTTTAACTAAACAAATCTCAAGCCAAAAGATACTAGATTGATCTACTTATAAAGGAGCAAAGGGTGGTGGCCAAGGAGGTGGGAGGACGTCCAAAGGCAGCCTAAGACTAACCCTAGGTCGTACAAGGCCTATGGGCCCAAGTGGAGGTGATGCAACACCTTTGGACTTATAGTTTGACTCGGATTCTGCTGCAATGTCAGATTGTTTCGTCAATATCTCCACGCTCCGTACGAATTTGAAGGTGATTCCAACCCTACATGAAATCTACTTTCCAAAAAAAGAATCACCCAATTCGGAGTCCGAATGCAAAAGTTCTTGGCGTTTTGAAATAGGTATGTTAATGCAGTCTGAATCTGAGTCCAGAACGTGAGAGACTTGGACTCGATATTCTCTTGGGCTAAAAGTGGCATGAGAGTACTTCTTGAACATCACCTAAACGTCTCTTTTTCCCTTATATTAATATGTGGATTGTACAAGTGTCTAGTAGTTCTGCAATTGGGCATGAAACAAAAAGAGATGAAGTACTTTTGTTATGTATAGCATAAATAAATTATTACGTATCTTTTATCAGAAATCACCTCAAATAAATATGCATATGCAATATTTGTGATCATATTCAAGGTAGTCATGTCCTCATCATCCTCCCCTTCTTGAAAACAAAGCCATCCTCGATGTTGCTTAATCTGAAATGTGGCTAACAAAAGAGACAAGGTGTACATGTTGTATATGTATATGTCATACATTTTTAGTTTCCATGGTTTTTGCACATATGAAACATGTATAAATGAGTACCTTTCATATGTTACGAAATATAGAGCCAAAATATTATCGAAAGAAGTAGAATGCGTGAAAATATTGCAACTCAGTTTGCACATATAAGTGAAGTCCTTATTCATATCAAAAGATTGACAACGTTCATCATTAAACCATCCCAATATTTGTACATAAACTTGAATTGTTTCAAATTTACATTCTACAACATGCTTAAATAAGCAAACATGCAACATGGCATTTGACAAATAATCATCACCAAGATTGGAGGTCATATCAAAATGATTAAATAGTGGCACAATTATTTTCAAACATATTTGATCCAAATTTGATTTATTTCCCGATTCACATGGTTCTTTCTCATCAACAATTTAATTCAATGGGTGCACTCAATTTTTTTCATATTGTATTTATTTTATCACATGGAAAAGTCAAATCATGAACATAGTCCTCTAAAATAGGTGGTGTGATCAAAGTAATGGGTAGCTCATCACACAGTATATTGTAATTGACAAGGCATTCACCATACTCATGTGGAGGTGGAAGATCAGTATCTTTGTTATTGCCTCTTATGATAAACTCAGATGATGTAGGCACTCTCGATGGTGACGTGCCACATGGTGAAGGTGATGTAGCCCTCACAACAACTGGTGTGATTATCATGGTACGCTTAGTAGTTGAAGGAACAACCGCATCAACTCTTGGAATGTGCACCTTGTGCTTGTTCTCCATGTGGCCACCGCGTTGTTTTATTTCCTGTTCAGTTTTGCAATCAAGACGAAACAAACGATCCATAGGATAACACTTTTCATGAATTACTATCCCCTGACTATCACTATTTAATCCCCCCAAAATCTAGCCATAAAATCTTCTTCACTTTCTTCTAATGTGGAATGCAACAAGGTCGTCTGTAAATCATCATAATATTTTGTTACGGTGTTAGTACCTTTTTTTAAATGTTTTAACTTTTTAATCATGTCACAAGTATAATAAGCAGAAACGAATGTGTGTCCCATGGAAAGTTTCAAATCATCCCAAGTAGTACGTATATAATCAGGGTGTAACCGACCATATTCGCTCCACCAAACTGGAGCATAGCTAGTGAAGGAACCAACTGCGGCCTTAACTTTCTTATGTTTGGAAAAATTATGGGAAGCAAATAAATAATTTATTTCAAACTCTCATTCAATATATAAAGCAGGTCTAATATGTCCATTAAATGATGGTATAGAAACATTAACATGATCATGTGCATTTGGATCTCTTTGCACCTCTTGTAACAGTTGTTGTGGTGGCACGTCTCCCACGACCGAAGAAGCCCATGAACTCATAACTATGGATCCTGTCATGACTAGTATAAACAAGAAACAAAAATCCAAGAATATTGTTCCTATGAACTACTAGGATGTGGTGGTAAAACGCTCACACTAAAGCAAATATCAATATCTTACAAATTCTTACCATGCAGCAGGTGGTGATCGTCAACCCACGGTGTCAATATCTCCAAAGATTGAGTAAAGTGATTACCATACGAACGTATGTATACATGGTGTAGAAATATTTGGAGATTGGAAGGCTTAATATATGGCAGCAAATATTAGGAATAATCAATTCATAGATGCAATGTTGAATAAACACTCAATGACGGTACTGTGCTAGTCCTAGGCTAGACTGTACTAGAGACGCGAGCCTAGAACACTAGCAGAGTCACAACAAATCACAAATAGCAGCAACGGATGATATGAAGTAGCTCTAGATAGCAAGATATAAGTGGGGATCACAATGGGAGTAAAGATAATGATGAAAAATCATTGGACAACAGGATATACCAAAACTCTCTCTACAACTTTCCTCTAGAAAATATTATGTAAATTTTTTTATATTTTTTTCAAGAATTCTACTGACTTAAGCTTTCCAATGCAAAAATAATCACTCAATTCCGAATTCGTATGAGGAGTCAAAAAAATCGAGAACGAACCTGAAAAATATTGACAAACTGTGTTCGCGACCTTCAAACGGCAAATTGTCCTATTTAGAAGTCGATTTGTAGGTGACATGTAACATCCAAAAATTCCATTTTTGGAATGTTATGAAATATAGCTATGCATCCATCATCATCATTTCTTGAATGTATGAAATAGTTGAAATGCTTATTCTGAATTTCTGAAAGCCCTTTCTACTTTCAATGTGTTGCTTTCACCTAATTGAAATTCTTGGTAAAAAGTTCAAATAAGAGAGGAGGAACATGACACTCCACACCAGGACCTAATTGGTGATTTATTTGAACAATAAAAACCAGGGGTTGTTTTGAAAATATTTGCAAAAAGGATTTAAAAACAATTAGGCAATTTCTGAAAATATTATTTTTTTCAAAGTATTCAAATGACAGAATAAAAATGTTCAATAAATGGCATTTATTATTCTGTTAATTTTGATATATAATACTCCTATATTTGGAAAAGTTTTGAATGCTTTTAAAGAGGTTTTACTACTTTGAATATTAAAAAGAGTAACGGATTTGTATTTAAGCGGGCCGGCCCACGGGCAGTTACTCGCGAATTCATTTCGAGCCGGCCGACCGACGCGCAACTGCCGCTCTCTCTCTCGCTGACAACGGGCCCCACCCCGACCGCCCGATGACCACGTGCGGTCATCACTCACCTCGCGCGCGCGCCGCCGTCGCCGGGAATCCCGTCGCCGGATCTCTCTCTCCTCTCTTCCCCGACCCCACCCACGGCCCTATAAATAGCGCCCCTCCTCCGCGCTTTGTTTCCACCCCGAGCCCCTCTCTCCCGTCGCCAGACCGCTGCCAAATCCCTTCGCCGGAGTTGCTGCCCCACCGAACCTTTCCCCGCTCGTGCCCGTCGCCTCGGACGTCCCCGCGCCTCTCCGACGCCACCACCCGTCGCCGGAGCCCTGCCGCCGTCATTTGGAGCCTTCCTACATCGCCAACGACCACCAGAGCGCCGCCCCGTCGACCTCGCCGCTTCGGACCGCCGGAGATCTCCGTCGCCGGCGACCCCATCCACTGTGAGCCCTCCCATCCATCCGATCTAGATCCGATGGCCAAGATTAGAATGTTTTTATTTCCCGAACCGGTATCCTCTTAGGCTCGGTTGACCGCTCGAATTGCCTGCTCGCACGCGCTAGCCAGCCACTCACAACCCGCCACGTAGCCCCTGGCCGTCCGGTAGTTTTCTTTTCTTTTTCTGTTTAGTTTTACTTAACAGAATGTTTTAGAAATTTGTTTTGCTTATAACTTTTTATCTGTTAGTGTTTTGAGCTAATTCTTTTTGCAATAGCTCACATTTTTCATGTAGTTTCACCCTGTAGCTTTATAATTTAAATTTGAACTATAAAATTTGAATTTAATCAAATTTTCTCAAATCATTCAAATCTGAATAACTAGAGTTTAAAAATAGATTTTGATATGAATCTTTTTGCTACTGCTTGGTATTAGTTAGGACTAGTAGATTGCTTAGTTTGAGGATTTTTAGGATGATTTTTCTTAGTGTTTTAGCTATAAACAGATTCTGCCTATTAGTTAGTATAGTTTTATTTATTTAGTTTTTAGTTAGTTTCAATTAGATTTAGTTTTAATTTGTTTAGTAGGTTCTGTTTCTTAACCATTTAGTGTTTTACTTATTGTTAATAAAAATATAAAATTGTTTAGTTTATTTCTTTGTTAATATAGGAATCACAACTTCTTTTCAAATAGGTTTAATTTGATTAAAACAACTAGTTAGTAATAGTTTTTCTTTCAACAAAGTTTTATATAATTTAATTCTGTTTTCTAAGACAAGTTTATTTGTAAATTCTTTTCTGTTAAGAACATGTTTTGTTAATAAATAATAAGTTTTGTTTTGCTCTTTTGTTAGTAAAACTATAGTTGTTGCATATAGTGTTTTTCAAAACTTTTAAAAACTTTACTAAAGTTTTTCCCAACAAACTTTAATGAATTTAATTCTGTTAATAATAAAATATTTTATTGTTTTCTTGCTATCAACTATTGTTTTGTTATTACAAAATAGTTTTGTTATGTTAGTAGTGGTTTACCCATCACCTTTTTGAAAACAAAACTTTGTGTGTTTTCTTGCTTGTGATTTTGTGCATTGTTTTGTCTTGATTGTTTACTAGTTCATTTCTGATTTTGTGAGTTACAAATAATTTTGTTGTATGCTTATTGAGTGCTCTTGTTTGCTTCGTTAGATTATCCGGAGTGCGAGGCTTGTTACCTAGAGTCACTCACGTATGAAGATCATCAATCAGGCAAGTCACTTTGATCATCTTTACCCATGTTTTTATTGCATTAGTTCTTCCATCACCCCAATTGCATGCAAAGTAGGTTAGTTGGAAATTTGGTTACTTGATGTAGTATCATGTGGTAGGTACCCCAATCCTTTGACACTTTGGCCCCGGGAAACGTTCAATTATTTTGCTATGCTATTAGTAGACGGGGTTGGATGTGTGATTCATGAGAGTTGTGAGGTAATAACTTCAAGACCTATGATGAGCAAGACTTCAAGATTTCCAAGTTTTCAACATACTACTGGGTGAGGGATGGTTGGAACGGCACCCTGGAGAAACCAGTGGATTTGCCTAGGTGTTGCTGGAGATGGCCAGTATTCACGCGGAAAGCCTCACCCAGGCACAAAGGGATGGAAGGATGCGTCAAGACCCAAGGCTTACCTGCACAGCCACAAGTCATTATGGGCTCTGGCTTGGTTGGATATCGTGGTGACCCTGGACAGGCGGTGCTACGAGATGTAGAAGAACGGTAGGAAAGGATGGGCACCGACAGAGTCTCAGGGAAACCCTTTAGAAGACCATGTTTTGGTCATCCGTTTCTCAAACACCCGGAAGTGCGAGAAATCCAACGGAGGCGACCAAATCTTGTGGGGAACGTGTGCAAAACTCTGCAGAGTACTCAAACCTAATCGATTAGCCGTGTCCACGGTCATGGACGACTTGAGCCAAAGGAACTGAAACTTCCGGAATTCTCAACACAATTAATATGATGATGTGGGTATTAATAACTTGGGAATGAGATTTGGTTGGTGGAACCATCTCATTAATCAACCAACTTAGTAATAATTTTGCTTAGACCTCCCTTGATGTAGGAAAATTTGGCTTTACGCAAAAACTTACTACCCCACCTGCCATATATGCATGTAGAATTGATGATTATCTTTTTCACCCCCCCTCTTGTGACTTTGCCGGCATATTCCATATGCTGACCTACACGGCTGCAACATATCATGTTGCAGATTACTTTTCCGACCAGGAGTGAGGATACGCTCTACGCTCGGTGAGATGCCCTTGGAGTCAGATGGACTCATCTACTTTCGATGCTTCCGCAAGATTTAGATATTCTCATGAGTTGGCCTTCAGCCACTTTATTGTAATATTTATTGTAATAAAGGACTCGATATGAGATTTCGATTAAAATATTGCTGTGTGATTTCCCTTTGATATATACATTGATGTACCGTGTGTGTACCAGCATGATCTTGGGATGGTACGGAAACACGGGAGATTCGACCTTTTAGGTCGGGTCGCTACATGACAATAATGAACATACTTTATGAACTATTCATATGCGGCTTGTTGGTAGCTTCAATTTGAGTACTCATGGAGCCAAAACAGACTTCGTATGAGGGAGATACACCTGTTTTACTGAAGTTTCCAATCCGAATTCAGATACGGGATTTAGTCTAGATAGATCCGAAATTTGTTTTTTCTTTGTCTTTTTCTTTCTCACGCTTTTTCTACTTTTTTCTTCTCTTTTTACTCTCACTTTTTTCTTCTCTTTTTACTCTCACTTTTTTCTTCTCTCCAACAAATCAGATAAGATGCAGATTGGATCAAGCGTAGATGCAAACGAACTCGAGTGTGATAATGACAATGGCTAATGGAAACAAGTGGTGGAAATTAATGGGTGGTGGTGGGCGACAATGGACGGTATGAAGATGGCGTGGTGGTGGTATATGGCAGCAGCGATTAATATGGTGTGGCGACGGCGTGACAACTTTTGAATAGAATACGAAACTCTAAAAGGCTAGACGCTAAGACCAGCAATTTGACATGACGATGCAACCGTAAATTTAACAAAGAAAAACACGAAACATTAAATTGCAAAAAAGGTCAGATTAGTATAGATATGAGGATCTAACCCTAATATTTTTTGGCTTTTTCATGGACTGTAGGTATGAAGAACATTTGCGATCTAAACTACAAAAAAACTGGTAAAATCTCACCAAGCAACCTGAAAATTGATACCACGATGCGAGGGTCCCGATCTTTCATTGAGATGATAATTATCTATTTGGTGGAAACGACTTTGACGATCCGACTACAAACGTGCACAACGTTGCGCCTTAGCAACCACTATACCAATCTCGAGGAGGTTATTGACCACGTCCGAGCACGATCAACCTAACCACAAAGGTATATTCATGCAAGCAATCGAAGTACAAGCAAGAATATGATAAAGCAATCTTAATATTGCGAATATAGATGAAGTATTGGTAAGGTGTGGATCCGAAAGCGGTCTTGGTATGGTCGTTGGACACAAATGAAGTACACGAAATTGTAATGGCTAACTTTTAACTTAACAAATCCCAAGCCAAAAGCTACCGGATTGATCTACTTATAAAGGAACAAAGAGTGGCAGACAAGGAGGTGAGAGGATGTCCAAAGGCAGCCTAAAACTAACCCTAGATCGTACAAGGCCTATGGGACCAAGTGGAGGCAATGCAACACCTTTAGACTTATAGTTTGACTCGGATTCTGATGCAACATCAGATTATTTCGTTAATACCTCCACGGCCCGAACTAATTTTAAGGTTATTCCATTTGGGTTGGAATCTACATGAAATATAATTTCCAACAAAAAAAAGAATCACCCAATTCGGAGTCCGGATGTAAAAGTTGTTGGCATTTTGAGACACGTATGTCTATGCAGTCCGATGAGTCCAGAACGTGAGAGAGTTGGACTCTATCTTTTATTGGGCTAACAGTGACATGAGAGAACTTCTTTAACAACATCTAAACATCTCTTTTCCCCTTATCTTCGTATGTGGATTGTACAAGTGTCTGGTAGTTCTGCAATTGGGCATGAAACAAAAAGAGGTGAAGTACTTTTGTTATGTATATCATAAATAAATTATTACATAACTTTTATGAGAAATCACCTCAAATAAGTATGCATATGCAATATTTGTGATCATATTCAAGGTAGTCATGTCCTCATCATTCAAGGACTTTGCTCTGTATACGCACAAACAAATTAGTCCCTTAACCCATTTGTCTTCAATAGTCTAAACCATAAAGGGGCACTAGATGCGCTTACACTTACCTACCGTTAGTCGTTGCGGTCTGACCAACTAGTGTGTCTTGGTCGTTTGTTAGAAATAGCATGTGTACGGGATCTTGAATTGAGGCTAGTGTCGTGATGCGCATAAAAGGAAGGGTCTACTCGGGCAACTCCGACTTGGAATGCCCGAGTAGCACCACAACAGGGCAACAACCCCCCCCCCCCCCAAAGTCACATCCTAGAGTCTATTTTTTTGCTTATATTTTTATTTTCCCTCATTGACTGTTAATAATTTTGCAAATAGTTCACTTAACCTCTGGGATGTAGTTGAGCTCCGCGTGGGGAACAGGAAATCTAGTGTAAATTATTTTGTATCGGCTTTTGCAAGTAATTGGATGGCTGATTGAACAAATTAGGGCTAGCCGATACACTATGCCCATTAGAATATCTAGCAACACAATATGCATTATTTGCATCTACATAAGTGAATTGGGTACATATTACCTCTGTAGATTGTAAAGCCTTGATGACGATCTCCTCATAGCAAGAACGATCATGATGAACTGTCCGAAGCTTCCTCCGAGCAAAGTCGCTTAGATGTTTGTACACACAAGAACACGTCATCGTGTACCCCCCCCTCATCGAGCGCAATACACATCACTCGAGGAGCCTCGTTGGGAGGGCGATACGTGAGACATGCCAATGAGATCTTTTGAAAACCTAAAATCGTTGAGGGACCCCCAGCAAGGAGTGCGATGACTATGGGTTTCCCTAGGTCGACCTGATCTCCCCTAGGGCCTCAAGGTTCACTAAATGCAACACAAAGTATAACGAAGAATGAGAAGAATAAAAACGAGTAAGAGAGAAGGAAGTAAAGGCTAAAAGTGATATATTTATTTGACGATTGTGTATTGTTCAACTAGCCATCACATCTCATCTGTATATGAGGTAGATGAACTTCTCATACAAGAAAAAGAGTCAAAATCCCGTCCAACAAGTCAAAACCCTAGCCTAAGTTGGACATTGGGTTAGGCATTTGGTCGAATATTTTGGTTAATATCTCATAGAAGTTAGTGCATTTTGTACAAGTCGGATATTCCTAACCCGAGTTGGATATTGGGCCTGACATTTGGTCAGAATGTCTGACCTAATTTCTGCAACTTCTGTCCCTGACCTTAATATGGCTTTCGTAACGCCCAGACCAAACCCATCGATTCATGGCGAGCACTTTGTGCTCACTCATGCGCATCCGGGATCAACTTCCCAGTCAACCACCCACCCTTAAATTACACAAAGTCAAGCATGTTTAACATTTTTAAGTGAATAACACACTTAACTTTGACGTTCTTTTGAAAGGTCTCCGGAAAAAGAAGGCACCTTATTGACGAGTATCCTATCATTTCTATTATGCCGAGATGTTACACTTTTCAGGTTGCATATGGCCTTGGATAAAGATGATCTAAAAGGAAATATGGTCAACCCAATGAGGCCAAGTACTTTCAAGTTGATAACTTTTTTCATATGAAGTCATCTCGAGAATGATTCTAGGAAATCTAAAACTTAGTGTTAAATACATGCCCCTTTGAATTTGTCATCACTTTCGCTTTCGAGCGTTTTGGATTTTCTTGATATCCATTTTGATCCTCTCGAAGAGAGCAATCTAGAGGTGAACGACAAACTTTACGACCCTCTTTGATTTACAGGATTTTCAAAACGTAGGAATGGGAAAAAATACAGGATTTGAGTGGCATGTAGACTTGAATCTTATAGGATTAACATAGAGTATTCGATGCCACTAAAAAAATTGGATTTTTTTTAAAAGTAGATGCTAGATTTCCAATGAAATATAAATGCTTGATTCCATAGGAAAAAGTTCTATATGATTCAATCTTGTGAATCAAACAACAAACATAAAAAATCCAAGAGATCCTTTTTTTAATAATAAACCAAAACTTTATTCATTAGAGATAATCGTTACATCGTCTGTAAGGATTGTTACAATTTCACATAAAGGTTCCTCAAACCAATGTGAGGTTGAAGAAAATCTAGATAATGCTAGTTCATGAGCTACTTTATTTGTTTCTCTGTTACAATGTTTAAATCTAGAAATAATAAAATCACAGGCATAGTAAAAATAATCATTGAATATTGTTGTTGCCGCTCCCGTCAAATGTCCTCCATCCTGCATGGTTTCAATCACCTCCAGGTTGTCTGAATTAATAATGAGGCGGTTACATCCCGCCCTCTGTGCTAGTGTGAGACCAAATTTGAGAGCTAGAGCTTCCGATTTTTTTTCAAGGTTACTACAAGTAGACGTATCAAGATCATAGATAGAATAGAGCCAAGACGGCCAGTTTAGTTACAACACACCCACGACACAGCGTGCCAAACACCACATGCTAATTACTCGCTATTGTCTACCGAATCCACCCAAGGAGGAAGCGACCCATCTATCCGTAAGAGCCCAGCTGCCCTCCAGTTGTGACCTTCACTCATTATCGAATCAAGTACCATTTGAATGCTCGGCGTGGCCCCATTAAACACAATGTCGTTCCTCTGCCGCCAGAGAGTCCAAGCCACGAGAGTGATCACCGTCCAGATTTCCTTCCGCGCCTCCCTCCGCATCTCCAGATTGGTCCACCATTCTACCAAAGAAGCGTCGTGTCATGGAATCCACTCCGGTTTACCCTAATTAGTCACAATGACCGACCAGACCTGTCTTGCCAATACGCAGCCAAGAAGGAGGTGATTAATGGACTCGGGCTCCTAGTCGCAAAGGGGGCACATAGCAGGGTGAGGTAAGTGCCTCCTTTGTAGTCTATCCGCCGTCCACCACCGGTTTTTGGCTACGAGCCAAGTGAAGAACTTAGTTGATGCCGGTGCTCTAGACCTCCAAATTTGCGTCGCTCCAGGAGCCTCAACTCGGCCAGCAAAGAATGCCCGGTAGGCCGAATTAGCCGAGAAGGAGCCTCGCTCGTTCCAAGCCCACACCAGTCTATCCTCATTGTCTTCAGAGAGCTCGATGTTCTGTACGTGATCCACTAGAAGAAGGAATTCTCTTAAAGCGTCGGCCGTCATGTTTGGCGAGACATCACACCACCATCCCTCCAAGAGAGCATCTCACACCGTTGTGAGCTTTGCCGCCTTCATTTTCACCACCCGAAAGAGGCTCGGCAGCGTGTATTGCAACCGCCCTTCCTCCAACCACTAGTTTGTCCAAAACAAAGCCATGGAGCCGTCGCCAATGATGCATCTCGTGGCGGCCTTATATATCACCATGGATTCCAGAGCCACCTGGATATTGAACTCGCCCCATGACCGAGCAGGGTCTGTTCTAGCTAGCCATGGCCACCTTGTCTGGAGAGCCAAGTTAAGCAACCGGAGATTGGGAACTCCGAGCCCACCATATTCCTTTGGAGCACATACCTGGTCCCATGCGCGCGAGGCAATGCCCACCGTGTACGTCACGCCGGCCTTTCCATAAGAAACCCCGACAGATCTTGATGGCTGCTTCAAGAGTCTTGGATGGTAAGTTGAGAGCAATCATGGCATGGATGGGCATGGAGGCGACGGTAGTCTTCAAGAGCTCCAGCTGGCCGGAACGATATAGCAATCTAGCTTGCCAAGCGGGCAAGCGATCTCCCATTTTGTCGATCAAGAACTGAAGCTGAGTCGCTGTTATCTTCCTCAAGCCCACCGAGAGGCCCAAATAGCGACAAGGCCAACCACCAACCTGGCAGCCCATCTCGGTTGAGATAAATTGCAACTGATCCTCAGAGCAACGAATGGGGTGGGCCAAGCATTTCGTAAGGTTGATCCTCGGTCCACAAGCCACACCAAAATCCTACAGCAACAAATTGCATGCCCTAAGGCTCATGCGATCCGGTTTTATGAATGTGACCACGTCATCGACAAAGATTGATGTGCGGTGCCGCAAATCCGTAGTGACCGGCGGAGAGAGCAACCCTTTTGCGGTGGTGTGAGTGATGAGGGATTGCAACACGCTCATCACCATGACAAATAGAAGCGGCAACACCGGGTCCCCTTGCCTCAGACCACATCTGTTAAAGATCACCTCGCCAGGAATGCCATTGACGAGCACACGCGTGGACAAGGAGGCAAGCAGCCCGGCTATCCAAGGAATCCATCAGTCACCAAACCCCACGTGCTTCAAGGTCTCAAGCAAGAAAGCCCAGTCCACCATGTCGAAAGCTTTTCTAATGTCGAGTTTCAGCATAACCGCCGGCCTCTTCAAGGAGTGAAGTCTCCTGACCGAGCCTTGGACCATCATGCAGTTATCGTGCAAACAATGCCCTTGGATGAAGGCCCCCTGGTGCGGTCCCACAATGTTGGTCATCTCTGGCGCCACACGAACAGCCAACACCTTGGCCACGAGCTTTGGAAAACTGTGAAGCAGGCTTATGGGGCGAAAGTCTTTGATCTCTAAAGCTGACGCTGACTTGGGCAGTAAGGTAACAAGCGCTTGGTTGATGGACGTAAGCCCTATGAAGTCCAAGTTTCCAAAGGCAGCAAAAGCAGCAAGGACGTCCTCCTTGATGATGGCCTAGCAGGCGGCATAAAATCTGACAAAGAACCCATCCGTCCCAGGCGCTTTGTCCATATCCTGCGCATGGATAGCAGCCCAAATCTCCTCAGTGAAATCTCCCTCAAGGTGCCGAAGATCCAAACTAGGTAGGTCGATCTCATTCATGTCCAGCATGTAAGCTCACTCGGGTGCCTCGCCAATGAGGTTGGCAAAGAAGGCGTCCACGGCCTCTGCCATCTCGTCATGCTCACATGTGATCACACCATCCACCTTAAGCTTGGCCATGTAGTTTTTGCGTCGACGGTTGCTGGCATGCGCGTGAAAGAACTCGGTACAAGCATCTCCATCCTTCAGCCACATAATACGCGAACGCTGCCGGGATATGGTCCTCTCAAGTGAAGCGAGCCCAAGAAGCTTGCGCTTGAGCAGTCAACGAAGATCCACCTCAGCCTCGGGGAGGGCCCTAGCTTCCATAGCAATGTCAAACCTGAGTACCACCTCCGTCGCAATCAGAATCTGCTGCTTCACACTACCAACGTGTCGGTCACTACAACTATCCAACGCTTTCGCCGTGGATTTGAGCTCTGCAGCAAGCCTTTTGAAGGGGTTCTCCATCCCAATGTCTATCTCCCACGCCTGTCGAACCACCTCCTGGAACCCAGACATTTTGACCCAGAAGGCCTCAAAGTGAAATCGTCTTCCTTTGCGAAGGTCTGGATTAAGAGCAAGATGCAGCGGACAGTGATCAAACACGCCTGTACTCAACGCCGAGAGGAAAGAGGCCGGGTAGAGCGCCTCCCAGTCCACTGTAACCAAGATCCTGTCAAGCTTCTCCAACGTGGGTTGTAACCGCTCGTTAGACCACGTGTATCTTCTCCCGTTGAGGTAGAGGTCTTTTAGCTCAAGGTCATTAATGCACCTCGAAATCTGCCCAACATGCGCCTGTTAATACGGTCGTTGGTCTTCTCATCCGGTTTAGCAATCAAATTAAAATCACCTCCCACCATCCATGGCCCCATGCGCAAGTCACGCACGTCCTTGAGCTCTTGAAGGAAGTCCACTTTGTCCGCTTCGTCCTGGGGTCCATAGACCCCAGTGAACCACTAGCTGCTCTCCCCATACGTGATCCTAGTCGTGACCGTGTTTGTCGTAATGCGGGTTGGTCATCAACACACACTCGGAATTGCAAGCTAGAAGTAGTCCACCACGCGTGCCAACCGCGTGCACGAAGGAGAAATTGTCAAAAGCTGGCCCAAGGCATTGTTTAACCAGGGGCGAGTCCAACAACTGCATTTTAGTTTCCTGTAAACACACCACACTCACACCCGAGAGAGAAACCATGTTCTTTATTGCATGTCATTTAGCGGGGCTATTCATGCCGCGCACATTCCACACCACCACTATCTGGTTTGGTTCAGCCATGGGAGAAGGCATACCAATCAACACGCTCGCACATGACCTCTACAGTGCGTCTTCCGCCGGCCCTAGGGGTGCCACATCGGCCTGCCAGCCAAACAGAGCCACGTCACCGCAATGTGTTCCTGGTGTAAAGGTCGCGAGAAGAGGCCAATGTAAGCCTGTAATGCATCATCGCCAATGACCTCGCCTTCCCACGCAATGCCAAGTTGCACCATCAGTGCGCGCTGCTGCTATTTGATGGAACCACCCGTGAGATGCCGGTTCAGCCTAAGACCGCGTCGCACCGTGGTGAGCGGCGTCCTTCTCTTGCGCCTGTTACGAACCATAGTGGGCCTGGGCAGGATAGGGGAAAGGGATTTCCTACATGCATCCCTAAACTACCCAATCACCTCATCCTCCGCCTCATGTGGGGCCCTGACTGGCGAGCTGGAGCCAGAGCGGGAGAGGCTGACTAGGAAAGTGTCCAAGACGCACTGGCCGCCGTAATCAGTGCCTGGCCCACCCACAACTGATCTGTAGGAGTTCCAAGAGAGAAAAGAGCTGCCCGAGTGGTTCGAAATTTGAACCAAAAGCCGCCGCCGTTGCCAAAAGTTGCAATTGGCGCCCATCCAAGGAATATTCCGGAGTCACCCAATCGCCCAAACCCAAACCGTCCAGCTATCGCCCATCGGAACGCATAAACGCCACAGGAGTGGTGCCTCCATCACCTGACCAGTCTCCAAAATTCCTCGGATCCGCTCCCTGTAGGGATCCCACCAGGGTCAAAAGCGGCCCGACATGGTGAGCTGGCCCTACCTGCGTATCCATGCCAGCACCTAATGACGAACCCCTGACCGGAGTGGGACCCAGCAACATGATCTTACCCCGCATGCATGACATCGGCGACACCATCCACCTCCTGGCCGACGAGACCAGCCGCTGAGATGCCAACTCCGGCATCCTTGCCAGACCGAGCCACCGACGCGGCGCACCATCGCATCGGCTAGCAGCACCAAACCATCAACGAACTCGACATCCATGCCCTCATTAGGCTCTTCCACTAAGATGATTTTCTGCTTGGGAGCGCGATGTGCCCCGGGCAACGGCAGCGCAGGCAGACGGTCACGTTCTCACACATGCCGGCGACATGCTCCTCACTGAGGCAGTTGAAACAGAGGCCAGCGAGGTCGGGCGGCAGGTCGGCCCGGATGCGTAGCGACGGCAGCGGCGGGGCCGGAGCCCTATAGGGACGACGACGCTTGCGGCCCACCGTGCGCCAGCCCAGCGCCCCCGCGTCCACCCGCGGGTCCGTCTCTGCCTCAGGGCGCACGACATGAGAGGATAGCCGGCCAGCAGGAGCCCGAGGCGGCGGACGCGAGACGACGGGTGGGGGGGAGGGAGGGAGGGGGAACGTGCCGGCGGCGGGGAGGAGGGAAAGGAGGGAAGGCGTGGTGGTGAGCGCTCGGGGGGGGGGAGCTGCTGCGCAAGACCTCATAGTAGGAGCGCGCCGGAGCGACCTCGTCTTCGTCGTCGGAGGACAAATCTCCTCACCTAGCGGGGCTGGCAGCAGCCGGGGAGGCCATGCCGGTGACACACATGAGGAGGAAGGGGGGAAGGAAGGGCGGAGTGGGCGTCGAGACTGGAGTGGTCACCGGCGAGCTCTGGTGGCCGCCGCCGCCGGAGTGGCGGACGGCGGGTTCGAGGGGAGGTGGGGAGGAGCTTTGGGGTCACCTACCAACGCGAGCGCTTTTAGTTTTTTTCCTTTCGTTGTTAAAACATCCGCGCAATAGTTAATCTTTCCGTTTCCTCCAGCGATAAACCTGCCTTTGTCATCTCTTAGAACTGTCCCCATCGTGCCCTTAAGAAGGTCATGGTCAAAGAGTGTCAACATTAAGTTTAACAAACCCCGTGGGGACATGACCAGCACCCCGTTATCATCGATGCCTTTATGGACGATGCATTAACGTGGTTTAACGTATGTGCTAGAATGAAATCTGTTGTGCATTCTGCGTTGTCTCCTTATACATCATTTTTCGTCATTTTCACCATAGATACCATGTCATGATAGCAATCATTTCATGCACATTGTAATTACCCAAAAGACCATAACACTTCAAAAATCTCATAAAATTCTTTTGAATCAAAGGAGTCCTAAATCGTGGTAATGTTTCTATGGGCTCAAGCTATATTTCTTCATGATGACGTCATTTTTGAGCGTCGACGGGTACGCAAATGGTAAATCATGAATGGGCAATAAAACGATTTTGCCAAGGAGCCACAAGCGCACGCCCATTAAAGCGCCACGTCACGGCCTCCCGCAGCTCAGCTGCAATACCATCCATATCCTTCACCGACCCATCACCTCAGAGGATATGTAGCACTGCCACCCGAGGGCACTGTAGTCATTTACCCGCAGGCTCCTAACGATCACAGTTCATCCGTCCAATACAGTACAGTATTCCATTTTTAAAACCATTTCCGTGCAACCTTTTTATGCCCGAGACAGTAGGAGGACAAGAGAGCGAGGGCGACCAATAAATTCCTAATTTTTCCCACTTTTCCACCCCGGGATTCCCCCGCCTCTTGTTCCAATCGATTGGTGGGCGTCCTCTTTCTTGGCTTCCCGATTGAATCCGTGGGAAGCCAGAAATAATTCTCTCTCTGCTGCGATTTTTTTTTGGGTGGTTTGAGTTCTTGATTTGTTCGCAAGGAGCCACCATGAGCGCCGGAAGCGCGAGTTTCCTCGAGATCCAGCCCTCGGAGTTGGCATTCCCTTGTAAGTTGCCTCCAGATCTTGTCTCCGGATCGAATTGCTAGGATCGCGTCGCGTAGTTATTGCCGTGTCTGTCCCGTCCAATGGATCCTGGTCAAAGCTGGGATCTTGGGATAGAGACGAGTCCATTGGTCCTTGCCTATCGGATCCGTGTGTCTGATCAGCTTGCTTTAGATTCGAACTCAGGATCTTGGGCGATTGCGTGCTTCCTGCAAACCGGTACCTACTGCATGACGTTTTTCTTCTTGTGGGATTTCAGTTAGTTAGGTCTTATGTGCTTCCTGATGCACATGGAATCTCACCCTGTATCGGGGGCATGCTTCGAATGTACATTCTGTTTAGGATCTTGCTAAAAAATATGTGTATCATGGCTGCATTGATCTGGCATTATGGTGTTGCTTGAAATGAAATGTTCCTGTTGTGTGTTTAGGATGTGATATTAAGGCCATTGTTAGCTGATCTTGGATTTGATCGCAATGTGTTAGATTGTTCTGTCAATGATCATGATTCCGTTTATTCAGTTTGCTTGCTATCAATGTATATCCGGGTTAGTTTACTGTATCTTTGCACGGAATATCTAGAGGTTTGTACTGTCTTTCTTAATAAACATGTGCCTGAACTTCTATTTTGCACATACAGTTGAATTGATGAAGCAGAGCTCGTGCTCCATGCAACTCACTAACAAGACTGACCATTATGTAGCATTCAAGGTAATCATTATGTAGCATTGTTCATATAGTTGTTCTAATGGACAAAAAATAATTACCTCGTCACCGTTCTCAGGTCAAAACTACCAACCCAAAGCAGTACTGTGTGCGCCCAAATATTGGTGTTGTACTTCCTGGGTCGACTTGTGATGTCACAGGTAGCTGTCGGTCCATTATATAGGGATAAACAGCTCAGAGCAAAGAAAACTTTGCTTGACTTGCTCAGTTTTCTATTTACAAGTATCCTTACCATTTTCTCTGTTGTTAGTGACAATGCAAGCGCAGAGGGAGGCACCTCCTGATCTGCAGTGCAAGGACAAGTTCCTAGTTCAAAGTGTTGCAGCTGAGAATGGTGCAGCAACTCAAGATATTACTGCGGCAATGGTACCTGCCTTGACTCCATTTTTGCGTTATTTCTGTCAATATGCTCCTTTGCTGCATTTGTTTGTTTCTAGCACATCCTCATGTCATTCATCCATGTGGTTTCGTGATGACAGTTCAACAAGGAGCCAGGAAAGGTTGTTGATGAATGCAAGCTGCGTGTAATTTATGTGCCAACATCTACACCCAGCTCGTTGTCTGAAGAATCAGAACAAGGGAGTTCTGCTCGTTCATTTGAAAACGGGACCCCTAATTCTACAATGCCGCAATCTGTAAGTCACTGAAGTTGGCTCTTTCAATTATTATTTTTTGTTTTTAATGAAATTCCTGGGTTTTTTACATGATAAAATTACAACATATTTAATATCCATTGTTCAGGTATTTAGACCATCTGGTGAACCATCAAAGGATAAGTCATCAGAGGTACCCTTTATTTCTTTATCTAACCTTTATGGTACCTATGTATTTGATATTGATCAGTATCCTGTGGTAAAAAAGGCTGCAATTTGCAATAACGAGTGAACAACTGGTTAACTGTATATTGACTAACTGACTGATTTGTACATGGACTGTAGTACTGATTGTTCAATTTTATTTTATTTGAGATAAAATAATAGATATGGCTTTGTCCAGACATTCAGAATTGTCCCTGCACTAAATCCTATGGAAGCATACCTAGCTTGCTGACTGCAAGTGGTTGTGAATCTTGCTTGCCGGGTAGCATGCCCTGTCAATCATAAATATCCGTTTGTGATATAGAAAAAAAACTTTTGTGCCCCCTTCAGTCAGTACCACCCTCCCCTGTTATTATGAGGCGGTTGGTGATAAGACTGACGAGTAGGTTCATGGCGGCACTTTCCTGAGATTTGGTCTTAACTATTAAGTAACGTATATATGATTTGTATCACTATTGACTTGGGAATCTAAAAACAGCTTAGCTTATTCCTACAAAACCACACAATATTTGGAAACAGGAGAATACCAAGTAGCATATGATCCATTTTTTATCCTACTTCCCAAATTTTGGTGCCTCTAGGATTCCTGATTTACCCTCAGATGAGATGGATTTATAATTTATATGGGTTACCTATTTCCTGTAAATTTTTCACTGCTTGGAGGGTATAAGGTCAATTGTAGCACATACGTAAGCGAAATCATGTGGTCTTGATGATAATCTGGTGGCGCATGAAATTGCTAGGGTTAGTCGTGTCGAGTGCAGCGGTGATGGGTTGCAATGGCAGTTCCTGCCTGTGCGCTGGTCTGGTGTGATTGTAATTCAAGCATTGTTTCTTAAATTAAATTAATTAATACATACACCAGTTTTGAAAAAAAATCGTGTGGCTTTGATGGCATTGGCTACTGTATATGTATGTATATATGTATTGCCTTTGTAAAAGTTTGTTGACAACAGATAGCTTTTGAAGTTATATTTTTTGCTAAAATGTATATGGTTGGTTATTCCTTCCAGGCAACGTCCATGATTTCCAAGCTAACTGAGGAGAAAATGTCTGCTGTTCAGCAAAACCAAAAGTTGAGACAAGAGCTGGTAAGTGCTTTCACAACTGTGACAGTTCTGAACCAATGTTGTATTCTTGGGTATTAAAATAGAATCCATCATTACTTGTTTCTTAATCATTCCAATCTCAAAGGTGACTGAAGGGGTTGTTCACTCAGTTATTTATTGATGTGAGGTTCAACAAATTATAGACATGCTCCCTTTTTTGTACTTCATGTCCATCACTATCACTACCATGAATACAGGAAATGTATGGGATAATTTACTGCATTTTAGCTTCTTTGCTTGCTCGTCCTAACCAAGAAAACTTTATTTAACACCATTTGTTTTTTATACGAGCCAAGTAAATCCTTATGTGTAGAGCATTATTCAGATTTGTCAATTGATGTAATGACAAGTGTCATGCTCATAATTACACATAAGCATAAAGTTAAGACGGTGTTTGTCGGCATAAGAAAAATAAATCAAATATGTTCTTTATTGGAAATTGCCACGAGAAGATGCAGTGATTTCTAGCTGTGTGTTGTATGGAGTGAACCTTATGTTAGTATGCCTAACAGATCAGTTGTTTATTTCTTAGTGTAAGCTGTCTAAAGTTAACAATAATGGACCATGGCTTCAAATTCAGATGACCTATCAATGGACAATGAAATTCGAATTTGCAGTGCATATTTTTGGCAGATGTAAATAGTTTGAAAGTTGTGCTGCGTCTTGACAGATATTAATTAGATTTCCCATTTTTTTCAATATGCATTATTTGATCTATAAACGTCAAACTTACATTGTGCACGATGATGCACATGCTTTTAGCCTGTGTGGTTATCAGAATTTAATGGATTCTTTGAAGTTTATCAGGCCATATGATAATAAAATCTCTGTTAATTTCAGGATGTTCTACGCAAAGAGAGCAGCAAAAGCAACAGCGGTTTCTCAATCACCTTCTTGATTGTGGTGGGTATTCTGGGCATCATCGCTGGTTTCATCCTCAAGAAGACATAGGAGAAGAGTAGTCCCCAACAAAGTTACATTCCCAGGAAAGGATGGATACCAACAACCTATGGGGCCTTGTGTTTTTCCTCCTAAAAGGAGCGCCTGTTCTATTCTAACTTGTAACGGCTTAGAAGCTTTGACATTGGTTTGTGTACATTACATGGTTGGTTTCTGTGATTTTAATCACATCGATAGACTTGTTTTAATTAATTAATTCTTAACAGCTGCAAGTTATGTCACATTCACCATAAGCTTAATTCATTCTGATCTCACCTTCCTTGTGACTGTTGGTGAATTCATTGCTGCTTCTGCCAGATCTTTCAGCTTCATGGAACCTCTGATATCTTAGTGCATGAGAATATATTTGATGATGCGAACTGCAGTATGTATGTGGTTAAGCAATTCAGTACTCGGAAGGAAAGGTATGTTCAAGCTGTCGATCCATCAGGGTGATGAGTCTGAATACAACTTGGTTCATGCGTCTGTCCCTACAGTTAGGCTGTAGAACATGAGAGGTCTTCAGGTAGGAACGACGTATAGTTCGGGACGCCCAGGGGCCCTGGGGAACACCCATGCCGCCGTGGCGACCATGCCGGCGACGAACCCTAGTAACAGGCATGCGCACCTCGTCGCGATGATCCTGACCAGAGAGCAGGCGTTGGCTTCATCGGTCTCTGGCGCCGCCTTCCGTGCATTGGCAGCACTGATGGCCGGCCTCCCCCCATCCGTGGTCACTGGCGACATGCTGCGATCGCATCGGCACCGTGCCTTTCCCGCGGCCCCTTCGCTGCCGTTCTGCACTTGCGTCATGTCGGAACCGCTTCCGTGGTCTCTTCTGCAGACCGTCTCGCCGTCGCTGTCGCCCTCGTACATGTCGTCGTCGTCGTCCTTGTTAGCCTCGCGGTGGTGGTGCATCCAGGCTTTAGGCTTCGACATGCACCAGTTTCTCCGTATATGTAAAAAACGGATGCACCGTAACAGTTTCTCCCTATCTTCCCTTCTTTTTCCCAGGAAACTTCTTCGGTTATTTGTTAGAGATAGCAACTCCAACTAAAACACGGTCTTTTATCTATTTTTCGTCCGTTTGAGTTGGCTAGAGACGCACGTGTTGTCTGACCTTATCCATCCAAACCTGATCACTATGCCTGATGGAAAGACGTATTTTTGTCTGCATGTCCGAAGTTTTTGACAAGAAAATTTAGTCTAAATGACAAGCGGTGATAGTTCATACAAACGTACGACCAACATACATCTCAGCCTACAAAAAAAAAAAATCACAGTTCAAGCTGGTCCACTTGTTAGTACACAAAAAGACGGATATAGTTTGATCTACCCCATGCATCTTGGCCATGGTTCATACCAACACACAAAAAGATGACACTCGGCCATAGATCAAACATCAAGCTCGAGCATCATCTCTTGCCTCTTCTCAAATCAAACCCTTCTCGTCGGGGACACCTTGCTCAAGTTGATCATTGTGATCTCCACCTTCTTTGCCATGAAAGCGAGCGCCATCTCTTTTACTTTCGTCTTCGCATTGGTCGCCTCAATCTCGAGCTTTTTTCATTTGGATATTATCCTCGATCTGGCGCTTTTTTTGTATCTCTATGTAGGCCTTCATTTGCTCCTCCTTCTCTTGGAGCTTCCTCTTCTCCCTTGGTTCCTTTTGTGTCATGAAGCCTTGAAAGTTTCTTGTAACGTGAATGTTGCCACATCACGCTTCTGATTCAGCTTGGAGTTGGTCTTCCTCCTCGGCCATTTCTCTCCTTCTCCATGCTCAACGATGGCCTCTGGACCTCCATTCTTCTTTAGGGCGGCATATTGGTCCTGGAACTTGGGGCAATCACAAATGATCATCGAACAATGGGTGAGGGTCAATGACTTCTCCCTATGTTAGGCCCTGAATACTTCCAAAGCTTGGTATGCCTACAAATGAAAATGAAGGCAACAATGTACATTCATATGCAATGGACATGCAATGCAAGCATCAATCAATGGAAACAAAAATGAAGGAGAATGAATTGTAAACCATGTCTTTGATGCCTATGCCACTCACAGGATGACCTTCGATGCTCTCAATGGTGGCACAAAACTTATTGCATTCTTGTTGGACGAACCCCCACCTCTTTGAGATGGACACTCAACCATGTTTGCTCTCAAACTTGTAGGGCGGGAAGATCCTACGTTCATGGAAGTATGTATGAACCCCCCCTCCTAGTATCCAGTATGATGTAAGATATGAAAAGTTGCCATCGTATTGTGAGGAATTTCTTTCAAAACTAGCGGTAATATTTTATTAATTTTGAAAATCGGTGGCTGAGTTGAAAAAAAAATCAAAACTGCAACCCTGTCGGCTGCCACTGGGCTGAGCAGCAGCCCGTCGGCCGCCAGATGGCCGAGCCCCCACCCGTCGGTCGCCACCTAGCCGACAGCCCACCCGTCGGTTGCCACTAGGCCGACAGGCCCTGGGATAAGGCCGACGCGGCCGAATCCCTTTTCCTCCTCCAGCTCCTTCCTTGCTCTTATTTCGCCCGAAATTCCCCCCTCTTGATCTCCCATTCCCTTCGGCCATTTCACGTTTCAATCCAATGAAACGGTAGATCGGGTTGTTCTCCCCCTCCCTACGGTTTTGTTTTTTTGAATGGGGTATTGGTTTGTTAGTTTGGAGGAGAAAACGGTGTGGTGGTGGAGTCGTCAATGGTGAGAGGGTGGAGTGGTTGATAGGAAGTAGAAGGTGGAGAGGAAGAAGAAGTGCATTCACGCGTCGAAGGTATATTTTTTTGCTGTTAATTTAGATTTTTTTCGGTTAGTTTTTTTAATAATCGTAAAATTAGATTATGTTTTTCGATTAGCGTAGTGATTTTAGTTTTAGTTAGTCGGTTTATTTAGTGGAGTTATATTACTATCGTTTTAGTTAGTGGAGGTATATTAGTCGGAGTGTAGGTCTAGTTAGTCGAAGTGTATCTTTAGTTAGTGGAGGTATATTAGTATTGTTTTAGTTATTCGGTTTAGTTAGTCGTATTGTAGGTTTAGGTAGTTGGAGTGTAGGTTTAGTTAGTTGGAGTGTAAATAGGGTTAGTTATTGGAGGTACATTTTAGTGTATTTTTTTTAGAATCTGCAGGTGCATTTTAGTGTATATTTTCATTTTAGTGTCGATTTATTCGTTGCGAATACTGAGAAGCTGGCAATGTGGTGACAGGTTAAAATGTCTGAATCCGTAAATTTGACTGTGTATTACGGCCCTGGCAATGTTTGATATAACGAGTTGGGGGTTGATCTTAGCGAGTTTAAAACAGGCGAGATGACACTTTCAGACCCGGACAGACTGGACATTAGGCAGTTGAAACACTGGTTGACAACTAGTTTTGGCCTAGATCCCGAAGTTTGTTCCGTCAGTATTCATGCCTTGTGGACCAAATCCTGTAAAAATGTCAAGTGGGATTTGATTCCGATAGATAGGATCCAGCATTGGTTGTCTCTGTTAAGTCGTTGCAGAGACCGAAGAATCCATCCGTATGCCCTAGTGCAAGCAGTGGCGAGGAGGAGAATATCGTACCACCCACCGTGGGGTATGAACCAGGCCAGAGCAGTCAAGTGGGTAACGAGATTTATGTGTCCGGGTCAGAGCCACCGGATGTGAATGCTACCCAAGCCGACAATGAGTCAGATTATGTTAGTGGTCATGCTGCGGGTTAGAGTGATAGTATTAGCTGCCTCTGGTGTTGCTAATGGGGACGAGGAAGGCGAGGAAATGCAGAGGGTGATGGAGGAAGAGGACGAGGATGGGATTGCAGAGGAACTTGATTCTGAAAGTTCCGAGGATGAGGAGGTACCAATTCCTGCTGCATGGGAGCAGGACATATCCGCCGACTTTACTGTCAACGATGGCCATGAGACTCCATGGCAATATAATCTGAACCAAGTCCAGATCGGGGCTATGTTTGACACAAAGAAGAAAATGAAGTACGCAGTGATAAAGTGGGCTATGTCTACTCAGAGGGTTTTCCGGACACACATATCTGGTCCAACGAAATATACCGTCAAGTGTGTTGAATCAGGTTGTCGTGCGAAGGTGCACGCCCACGTGCCAAAGTATAACATCCACTGGGTTGTGACAAATGTTGTCCCGCATAATTGTGTTAGGAAAAACATGTTGGTTCGTCATCCAAACCTTACTTCAACTCTCATAGCGCACCTCATGTATACTGAGATAGTGACGAAGAAAGATATGGAAGCAAAACACATCCAGACAGCAGTGAAGGTCAGATGAAAGTATGAAATTCCATATGGGAAGGCTTGGAGTGTTGGAAATATGCCCTAGAGGCAATAATAAAATGGTTATTATTGTATTTCCTAGTTCATGATAATTGTTTGTTGTTCATGCTATAATTGTGTTAACCGGAAACCGTAATACATGTGTGAATACATAGACCACAACGTGTCCCTAGTGAGCCTCTAGTTGGCTAGCTCGTTGATCAATAGATGGTCACGGTTTCATGACCATGGACATTGGATGTCATTGATAACGGGATCACATCATTAGGAGAATGATGTGATGGACAAGACCCAATCCTAAGCATAGCACAAGATCGTGTAGTTCGTTTGCTAAAGCTTTTCAATGTGAAGTGTCGTTTCCTTAGACCATGAGATTGTGTAACTCCCGGATACCGTAGGAATGCTTTGGGTGTGCCAAACGTCACAACGTAACTGGGTGGCTATAAAGGTACGCTATGGGTATCTCCGAAAGTGTCTGTTGGGTTGACACGAATCGAGACTGGGATTTATCACTCCGTGTGACGGAGAGGTATCTCTGGGCCCACTCGGTAAGACATCATCATTATGAGCTCAATGTGACTAAGGATTTAGTCACGGGATGATGTATTACGGAACGAGTAAAGAGACTTGCCGGTAATGAGATTGAACAAGGTATGGGGATACCGACGATCGAATCTCGGGCAAGTTCCATACCGATAGACAAAGGGAATTGTATACGGGATTGATTGAATCCTTGACATCGTGGTTCATCCGATGAGATCATCGTGGAGTACGTGGGAGCCAACATGGGTATCCAGATCCCGCTGTTGGTTATTGACCGGAGAGGTGTCTCGATCATGTCTACGTGTCTCCCGAACCCGTAGGGTCTACACACTTAAGGTTCGATGATTCTAGGGTTATAGGGAAATAGTGTACGTGGTTACCGAAGGTTGTTCGGAGTCCCGGATGAGATCCCGGACGTCACGAGGAGTCCCAGAATGGTCCGGAGACGAATATTGATATATAGGAAGTGAGGTTTTGGATACCGGAAGTGTTCCGGGTGTCTTCGGTTTCCGGGTGTCTTCGGTAGTGTACCGGGACCACCGGAAGGGTTCCGGGGGTCCACCAAGTGGGCCCACCTGCCCCGAAAGGTTCCATGGGCCAAGAGTGGGAGGGAGCCAGCCCCTAGGTGGGCTGGTGCGCCTCCCACCCCAGCCCAAGGCGCAGCAAGGGTGGAGGGGGCAAACCCTAGGCTTAGATGGGCCTTAAGGCCCACCCTAGGGCGCCTCCACCTCTCCTTGCCCTGGCCGCCGGCCAGATGGGCTTCTGGAGGCTGCCGCCACCCCTAGGGTAGAACCCTAGGGCGCAACACCTCTCCTCCCCTCCTCCTATATATAGTGGAGGTATTTGGGGCTGCACAACACACGAGTTCATCTCCTCCCTGGTGCAGCCCTACTCCTCCCTCTCCTCGTTCTCCGTAGTGCTTAGCGAAGCTCTGTCGGAGTACCACGCAGCTCCACCGCCACCACGCCGTCGTGTTGCCGGAGCTCTCCCTCAACCTCTCCTCCCTCCTTGCTGGATCAAGGCGTAGGAGACGTCACCGGGCTGCACGTGTGTTGAACGCGGAGGTGCCGTCCGTTCGGCACTTGATCGGATCTACCGCGATCTGAATCGCTGCGAGTACGAATCCATCAACCGCGTTCTAGCAACGCTTCCGCTTAGCGATCTTCAAAGGTATGAAGATCCAATCTCTCCCCGCTCGTTTGCTGGTTTCTCCATAGATAGATCTTGGTGACACGTAGGAAAATTTTGATTTACTACTACGTCCCCCAACAGTGGCATCATGAGCTAGGTCTATGCGTAGAATCTATGCACGAGTAGAACACAAAGCAGTTGTGGGCGTCGATTTTGTTAATATGCTTGCCGTTACTAGTCTTATCTTGATTCGACGGTATTGTGGGATGAAGCGGCCCGGACCAACCTTACACGTACGCTTACGTGAGACCGGTTCCACCGCCTAACATGCACTAGTTGCATAAGGTGGCTAGCGGGTGTCTGTCTCTCCCACCTTAGTCGGATTGGATTCGATGAAAAGGGTCCTTATGAAGGGTAAATAGCAATTGGCATATCACGTTGTGGTTTTGGCGTAGGTAAGAAACGTTCTTGCTAGAATCCTATAGCAACCACATAAAAACTTGCAACTACAAATTAGAGGACGTCTAACTTGTTTTTGCAGCATATGCCTTGTGATGTGATATGGCCAGAAGGATGTGATGTGATGCATTGTGATGTATGAGATTGATCATGTTCTTGTAATAGGATTCACGACTTGCATGTCGATGACTATGACAACCGGCAGGAGCCATAGGAGTTGTCTTATATTATTGTATGACCTGCGTGTCAATCATAAACGCCATGTAATTACTTTAATTTATTGCTAAGCGTTAGCCATAGTAGTAGAAGTAATAGTTGGCGAGACAACTTCATGAAGACACAATGATGGAGATCATGATGATGGAGATCATGGTGTCGTGCCGGTGACAATGATGATCATCGTGCCCCGAAGATGGAGATCATAGGAGCAAGATGATATTGGCCATATCATGTCACTATATTGATTGCATGTGATGTTTATCATGTTTACATCTTATTTGCTTAGAACGACGGTAGTAAATAAGATGATCTCTCAATAAAATTTCAAGAGAAGTGTTCACCCTAACTGTGCACCGTTGCTAAGGATCGTTGTTCCGAAGCACCACGTGATGATCGGGTGTGATAGGTTCTAACGTTCGCATACAACGGGTGTAAGCCAGATTTACACACGCGAAACACTTAGGTTGACTTGACGAGCCTAGCATGTACAGACATGGCCTCGGAACACGGAAGACCGAAAGGTCGAACATGAGTCGTATAGAAGATACGATCAACATGAAGATGTTCACCATGGATGACTAGTCCGTCTCACGTGATGATCGGACACGGGCTAGTTGACATGGATCATGTATCACTTGGATGACTAGAGAGATGTCTATCTAAGTGGGAGTTCATTGAATAATATGATTATGTGAACTTAATTATCATAAACTTAGTCTAAAATTGCCTTTAATATCTATATTGTAGATCCAATGGCCAACGCAAATGTCAACCTCAATTTCAACGCGTTCCTAGAGAAAACCAAGCTGAAAGATGATGGAAGCAACTATGCGGACTGGGTCCGTGGCTTGAGGATCATCCTCATAGCTTCCAAGAAACCGTATGTCCTTGATGCACCGCTAGGTGACCCACCCCTTCTCCCAGCAGAACAAGACGTTGCGAACGCTTAGCATTCTCGCTGCGATGATTACTCCCTTGTTCAGTGTGGCATGCTTTACAGTTTAGAACCAGGGCTCCAAAAGCGTTTTGAGCAACACGGAACATATGAGATGTTCCAAGAACTGAAACTGGTCTTTCAAGCTCATGCCCGGGTCGAGAGATATGAAGTCTCCGACAAGTTCTTTAGTTGTAAGATGGAGGAGAACAGTTCTGTTAGTGAGCACATCCTCAAGATGTCTGGGCTTCACAACCGCTTGACTCAGCTGGGAGTTAACATCCCGGATGACTCGGTCATTGACAGAATCCTCCAGTCACTTCCACCTAGCTACAAGAGCTTTGTGATGAACTACAACATGCAGGGGATAGAGAAGTCCATTCCTGAGTTGTACTCGATGCTGAAATCAGCAGAGGTCGAGATCAGAAAGGAGCATCAAGTGTTGATGGTAAACAAGACCACTAGTTTCAAGAAAGGCAAGGGTAAGAAGAACTTCAAGAAGGATGGCAAAGCTGTTGCCGCGCCCGGTAAGCAAGTTGCCGGGAAGAAGAAGAACAAGAATGGACCCAAGCCTGAGACTGAGTGTTTCTATTGTAAGGGTACCGGTCACTGGAAGCGGAACTGCCCCAAGTACTTAGCGGATAAGAAGGACGGCAACATTAAAGGTATATGTGATATACTTGTTATTGATGTGTACTTGACCAGCGCTCGTAGTAGCTCCTGGGTATTTGATACCGGTGCAGTTGCTCACATTTGTAACTCCAAGCAGGAGCTGCGGAATAAGCGGAGGCTGGCCAAGGACGAGGTGACGATGCGCGTCGGGAATGGTTTCAAGGTCGATGTGATCGCCGTCAGCACGCTACCTCTACATCTACCTTCGGGATTAGTTTTAAACCTTAATAATTGTTATTTAGTACCAGCTTTGAGCATGAACATTGTATCTGGATCTCGCTTGATGCGAGATGGCTACTCATTTAAATCCGAGAATAATGGTTGTTCTATTTATATGAGAGAAATGTTTTATGCTCATGCCCCGCTGGTCAATGGTTTATTTTTGATGAATCTCGAACGTGATGTTACACATGTCCATAGTGTGAGTACCAAAAAGTGTAAAGTTGATAAAAATAGTCCCACTTACATGTGGCACTGCCGTCTTGGCCATATTGGTGTCAAACGCATGAAGAAGCTTCATGCTGATGGACTTTTGGAGTCACTTGATTTCGAATCATTTGACACATGCGAACCATGCCTCATGGGCAAGATGACCAAGACTCCGTTCTCCGGAACAATGGAGCGAGCAACTGACTTGTTGGAGATAATACATACCGATGTATGCGGTCCAATGAGTGTCGAGGCTCACGGTGGCTACCGTTATGTTCTCACCCTCACTGATGACTTGAGCAGATATGGGTATGTCTACTTAATGAAACACAAGTCTGAAACCTTTGAAAGGTTCAAGGAATTTCAGAGTGAGGTCGAGAATCAACGTGACAGGAAAATAAAATGCCTACGATCTGATCGTGGCGGAGAATATTTAAGTCACGAGTTTGGCACGCACCTTAGGAAATGTGGAATTGTTTCACAGCTCACGCCGCCCGGCACACCTCAGCGAAATGGTGTGTCTGAACGTCGTAATCGCACTCTATTGGATATGGTGCAATCTATGATGTCTCTTACCGACTTACCGCTATCATTTTGGGGATATGCATTAGAGACTGCCGCATTCACTTTAAATAGGGCACCGTCTAAATCCGTTGAGACGACACCGTATGAATTATGGTTTGAAAGAAACCTAAGCTGTCGTTTCTAAAAGTTTGGGGATGCGATGATTATGTGAAGAAACTTCAACCTGAGAAGCTCGAACCCAAAGCGGAAAAGTGCGTCTTCATAGGATATCTCAAAGAGACTATTGGGTATACCTTCTACCTACGATCCGAGGGCAAAGTCTTTGTTGCCAAGAATGGATCCTTTCTCGAGAAAGAGTTTCTCTCGAAAGAAGTAAGTGGGAGGAAAATAGAACTTGATGAGGTAATTGTACCTCCACTCGACCCGGAGAGTAGCGCAGCACAGGAAGTTGTTTCTGTGGAGCCTACACCGGCTAGAGAGGAAGTTAATGATGATGATCATGAAGCTTCAGATCAAGTCGCTATTCGAAGGTCCACTAGGACACGTTCCGCACCAGAGTGGTACGGCAATCCTGTCCTAGAGATCATGTTGTTGGACAACGGTGAACCTTCAAACTATGAAGAAGCGATGGCGGGTCTGGATTCCGACAAATGGCTTGAGGCCATGAAATCCGAGATAGGATCCATGTATGAAAACAAAGTATGGACTTTGGTGGACTTGCCTGATGATAAGCGAGCCATTGAAAACAAATGGATCTTTAAGAAGAAGACTGACGCGGACGGAAATGTGACCACCTATAAGGCTCGGCTTGTCGCTAAGGGTTATCGACAAGTTCAAGGAGTTGACTACGATGAGACTTTCTCACCCGTAGCGATGCTAAAGTCAGTCCGAATCATGTTAGCAGTTGCCGCATTTTATGATTATGAGATCTGGCAAATGGACGTCAAAACGGCATTCCTTAATGGCTTCCTCAAGGAAGAACTGTATATGATGCAGCCGGAAGGTTTTGTCGATCCTAAAGATGCTAACAAGGTATGCAAGCTCCAGCGCTCCATCTATGGGCTGGTGCAAGCATCTCGGAGTTGGAACATTCGCTTTAATGAGGTGATTAAAGCGTTTGGGTTTGTACAGGTTTATGGAGAACCTTGTATTTACAAGAAAGTGAGTGGGAGCTCTATAGCATTTCTTATACTGTATGTGGATGACATGCTGATAATGGGAAATAATATAGAACTCTTGGAAAGTATAAAGGCCTACTTGAATAAGTGTTTTTCAATGAAGGACCTTGGAGAAGCTGCTTACATATTAGGTATTAAGATCTATAGAGATAGATCGAAACGCCTCATTGGTCTTTCACAAAGCACATACCTTGAAAAGATATTGAAGAAGTTCAATATGGATCAGTCCAAGAAGGGGTTCTTGCCTGTGTTGCAAGGTGTGAGATTGAGTACGATTCAATGCCCGACCACGGCAAAGGATAGAGAAGAGACGAGTGTCATCCCCTATGCTTCAGCCATAGGCTCTATCATGTATGCCATGCTGTGTACCAGGCCTGATGTGAACCTTGGCATAAGTTTGGTAGGAAGGTACCAAAGTGATCCCGGAGCGGAACACTGGACAGCGGTCAAGAATATCCTGAAGTACCTGAAAAGGACAAAGGACATGTTTCTCGTTTATGGAGGTGCCGAAGAGCTCGTCGTAAAGGGTTACGTCGATGCTAGCTTCGACACAAATCCGGACGACTCCAAGTCGCAAACCGGATACGTGTATATTTTGAATGGGGGGGGGGCAGTGAGCTGGAGCAGCAGCAAGCAAAGCGTCGTGGCAGCATCTACATGTGAAGCGGAGTACATAGCTGCTTCGGAAGCAGCAAAGGAGGGAGTCTGGATGAAGGAGTTCATCACCGACCTAGGAGTGATTCCAAATGCGTCGGGCCGTGACAACACTGGAGCTATTGCCCTTGTGAAGGAGCCCAGGTTTCACAAGAAGACAAGACACATCAAGCGCCGCTTCAACTCCATCCGTGATTACATTCAGGAAGGAGACATAGATATTTGTAAAGTGCATACGGATCTGAATGTCGCAGATCCGTTGACTAAACCTCTCTCACGAGCAAAACATGATCAACACCAGAATGCTATGGGTGTTCGATTCATCACAATGTAACTAGATTATTGACTCTAGTGCAAGTGGGAGACTGTTGGAAATATGCCCTAGAGGCAATAATAAAATGGTTATTATTGTATTTCCTAGTTCATGATAATTGTCTGTTGTTCATGCTATAATTGTGTTAACCGGAAACCGTAATACATGTGTGAATACATAGACCACAACGTGTCCCTAGTGAGCCTCTAGTTGGCTAGCTCGTTGATCAATAGATGGTCACGGTTTCATGACCATGGACATTGGATGTCATTGATAACGGGATCACATCATTAGGAGAATGATGTGATGGACAAGACCCAATCCTAAGCATAGCACAAGATCGTGTAGTTCGTTTGCTAAAGCTTTTCAATGTGAAGTGTCGTTTCCTTAGACCATGAGATTGTGTAACTCCCGGATACCGTAGGAATGCTTTGGGTGTGCCAAACGTCACAACGTAACTGGGTGGCTATAAAGGTACGCTACGGGTATCTCCGAAAGTGTCTGTTGGGTTGACACGAATCGAGACTGGGATTTGTCACTCCGTGTGACGGAGAGGTATCTCTGGGCCCACTCGGTAAGACATCATCATTATGAGCTCAATGTGACTAAGGAGTTAGTCACGGGATGATGTATTACGGAACGAGTAAAGAGACTTGCCGGTAACGAGATTGAACAAGGTATGGGGATACCGACGATCGAATCTCGGGCAAGTTCCATACCGATAGACAAAGGGAATTGTATACGGGATTGATTGAATCCTTGACATCATGGTTCATCCGATGAGATCACCGTGGAGTACGTGGGAGCCAACATGGGTATCCAGATCCCGCTGTTGGTTATTGACCGGAGAGGTGTCTCGGTCATGTCTACGTGTCTCCCGAACCCATAGGGTCTACACACTTAAGGTTCGATGACGCTAGGGTTATAGGGAAATAGTGTACGTGGTTACCGACGGTTGTTCGGAGTCCCGGATGAGATCCCGGACGTCACGAGGAGTCCCGGAATGGTCCGGAGACGAAGATTGATATATAGGAAGTGAGGTTTTGGATACCGGAAGTGTTCCGGGTGTCTTCGGTAGTGTACCGGGACCACCGGAAGGGTTCCGGGGGTCCATCAAGTGGGACCACCTGCCCCGGAAGGTTCCATGGGTCAAGAGTGGGAGGGATCCAGCCCCTAGGTGGGCTGGTGCGCCTCCCACCCCAGCCCAAGGCGCAGCAAGGGTGGAGGGGGCAAACCCTAGGCTTAGATGGGCCTTAAGGCCCACCCTAGGGCGCCTCCACCTCTCCCTGCCCTGGCCGCCGGCCAGATGGGCTTCTGGAGGCTGCCGCCACCCCTAGGGTGGAACCCTAGGGCGCAGCACCTCTCCTCCCCTCCTCCTATATATAGTGGAGGTATTTGGGGCTGCACAACACACGAGTTCATCTCCTCCCTGGTGCAGCCCTACTCCTCCCTCTCCTCATTCTCCGTAGTGCTTAGCGAAGCTCTGCCGGAGTACCACGCAGCTCCACCGCCACCACGCCGTCGTGTTGCCGGAGACCTCCCTCAACCTCTCCTCCCTCCTTGCTGGATCAACGCGTAGGAGACGTCACCGGGCTGCACGTGTGTTGAACGCGGAGGTGCCGTCCGTTCGGCACTTGATCGGATCTACCGCGATCTGAATCACTGCGAGTACGACTCCATCAACCGCGTTCTAGCAACGCTTCCGCTTAGCAATCTTCAAAGGTATGAAGATCCAATCTCTCCCTGCTCGTTTGCTGATTTCTCCATAGATAGATCTTGGTGACACGTAGGAAAATTTTGATTTACTACTACGTCCCCCAACATGGAGGGCTAAGCAGAAGGCTATGGAGGAGAGGTTTGGGACGTTCTTCGACTCATATGATGGCGGGAGAGAATGGCGGGAAAGATAATGGCGGGAGAGAATGGCGGGAGAGAATGGCGGGAAAGATAATGGCGGGAGAGAATGATGGGATACAGGTGGCGGCACAATATTGCGACAAATAAAAACTGGAATAGTCCGGGTAGCTAAAATTAAGATACATCTTGCCGAAATTAAGATACAACTTGCAGAAATGAAGATACAACTTGCTGAAATTTGAGTTATAAGAAGATAAATCTACTTAGTACAACGTGGATATTTTCCTTTTTCATCTCCGGCTTCTTCTGGTACCTGGGATTCACGGGCCCTGTCTTTCTTTCTAACCGTGGCAGATAGCTGAAAACAACAGCTAGCTCTTGTTCACGTTGTTTGAATGTTACAAGCACCAAATTGTTGACTTACATAGACGATGCCAGTAGAAAATTACCGAAACCTTCCTTCTTCAACACCATTCGATCACCCAAGCCAATGAAGTATGAACAAGGAATGCTCACAAATATATCATCATCTTCTGAATCTAAAGTAATTTCTAGAAGTAAAGAACCAGTCCTAGGAATAGCCACAAATTCCATCAAACTCCTCACAACCATGGTAGGAATAACCTGACAAAAACAAGCAAGTTATATGATCCATCTTATGAACCAGCAAAGAACAAACAAATAATAAAAATCAGAAACCAAAGCTTACCATATGTTGGGAAATAACGTTCATGCAATCCATCCTATGAACAAAAGGAGTACACAGTATGTAGTTGTCATCAAAGAGCTGCCATGACATTACATACATTTGATGATAATTCAGAGTGACACCACGACTATAAAAACAGCTGTCAACAAGTTCCCTCTGAGTTTCACTCAGATCCTCAAGAGCTATGAAAAAATGATTTCACTAACTGAGATGAACCGCAAAAAGTATAAGTTCAAACAAATCTGAAAATCAGTCAAACAAATATCTTACCAACATGGGGTAAAGGAAACAACATAACACCATCCCGATGAAATTCGACACTAATATAAGTTCCATAGTGCTCAAGCATAATAGTCATCATGTCACTGTGGCGGAGACCATAATCATTCACGAGTTCCTCCCACGAAGGACCATGGAATTTACTTCTCATCCTACCATGTGTAAATATAACATGGTATAAGTTACCCTTAGTGTTGTGCAGAGCAAGATCAAAATCTGTGTCACCTCTCCAAATAGCTAAAGCTCTGCACTCGTCAATGTACCGAGCAAGATGTGATCTAACACTGCACGGAACATACTACAAACAAGAATGGAAGCAATGATCATAAACTTATAAACAAAGGCATTCGAATATGCCACAATTAGATAATCAAGACATAGAATCTTACAACACGTCTTGCACATCGACGATCCAGCACCACAGTAAATACAGACGCATCGGAATCAATGGCAGCACAAGGGCCACCTGGAGCTCGGCAAAATGGGCAAGCCATTACCTGCAAGCGGACGGTGACAAATATGAACTAAATCCACTACCGACTTGACAGTTCTCATTCGATTGAGTTGGAAGCAAAAAAATATACCGTAGGCCGGTGGAGAACACCCTGATCTATTGTTTACGCGGGTAGGATAACAAAATGGGTGGTCCAACGAGGAGATCGGCGAGGCGGTGGAACCACCGAAGATCAACTTGAGTGAGAGGGGAAGGCTAGTAGACGGGGGGGGGGGGGAGGGTGAAACGAGTTGTCAGAGGAGGAAGAAAAGAGGGCCGGGCCTTATCCAGGTGCCTTTCGGCCTACCCCTGGCCGACAGGCCTCTCCCCTGGCCTCTGATTGGCCGACAGGGGCTATTCGGCCTACAGGTGGCCGACTGGCCACTGGTCGGCTTGGTGGTGGCCGACAGGTCCCTGTTCGGCCTGCTACTGGCCGACAGGGTACCTTTTTTGAAATTTTGTAAACTCCCAATACATTTTTCAAATTTCTTACAAATTTTGTACTAGTTCTGAAAAAAATTCTATTGTGAGTATTGTGGGCTGGTAGGACACATGTCTAAGAGGTTTTGTAGGATCCCTAAGGATAGAAGAGTAGTTTCTTTTCCAAAAAACCTGAGTGTGGATGCTTATTGAAAGGGTCAAGTGTCTAGTAAGAGAGCTCTTATGTTTGACGGCTCAAACAATAGTAACTTATCTAGAGCCACAAAAGGAATGGTGGTCAAGGTGACCAAAGTCGTGAATGATCTCATGGTGATAGACAAGGGCGCTGCGACGTCCACGACGACAGCCCAGGTGGGCCACTCGATGGCCAGGAGGGCCGGGCTCTTATCGCCAACCAATGAGCCTCCCTCAGTGCTGCGCCACATCAGGAGGATCTGGATGTAGTTCCGCTCGTCCAGGCCAACCTTGGCCACGAGGGCATGGAGCTGGAGGCAAAAGGAGCCTCCAACGAAGGCGTGTCGCCGCTCGGCCAGGAGGGCCGAGCTCGTGTGACGCAAATGAGAACTACATCTGCTGCAGCATCTGGTCAGGTGGACCGGGTTGCAGCTCCAGACTTCACTGCTAGACTAGGCTAGGAGGGCCTTGGTCTAGTGGTGAGGGGATTTTCTCCTCCATATGTACTACCTGACCAAGAGGGCCAGGAACATGTACGTGGGGGGAGGGCATGGAGCCTCCAAGTTGACCCCTGGAGCTGATGGAACTTGACAGTTCCCTCTTGGCCACGAGAGCCAGGGACTCGAATTCAGCAGGGAACAATATGCGCGTTTTCTGCAGATTTTGATGCTCATGAGCAGTTCAAGCAAATCCTATTCAAACCGGGTGTGCTGGAGGCACTCTCGGGAGCTGTGTCTGCAAGGCTAGCTACATCTAATGAAAATACTAGTAGTGCATTCATGTTCAGTGCAAAAAAAAAAGAAAAACAATGCAGGTCAAGCAAAAAGGAAAAGGGAGGAAAGAGAGTAAAGAGAGAGGAACTGTGAGGTCCGGCGAAGCGCACAAAAATATCATAGGTAAAAAGAGGAAGATTTTTTTTCGAAGCACCATGCAGTGAAGTAGATTTTTTTTTTGAAAAAAACGATGGATAGCTATGAGTTCATGTTGTATGTAGATATAAGTGTCTCTTCTAAGAGAATATGTACATGTAGAGTGGAAGTAGTGAGGGATGGGAATGGGGCTATCTCACATGTGGTTAAAGAAGTAGAAGAGAAAGAAGAAATCTACGTGCAACAGAGGAGGTAATCCGTTGGATATGATGACGCATCGGTGGCCTCTGAGGAGGAGGTCCGCCAGGCCAAATGAAAATCATAGGGTGGAACTGTCGTGGCATGCTCTCCCCCACGACAGTTCGTGAGCTCTTGGATCTTCAAGGGCGTGTCAAAGCGGAGTTGATTTTCATTTTCGAGTCTCATTTGAATAAATGTAAAGCCGATGAGCTACGTCGTGTTTTAAGTTTTGATTCAATGTTTGTAGTGCAAAGTGATGGTCAGGTCGCTCGCCTTGTTTTGTTTTATCAAAAGTTGAATAAAGTTTCTTTGAACTATGTGTCATCTCATTTTATTGATGTTCTTTTCATGAATGAAAATGTTATACAATGGCGTTTTACGGGCTTTTATGGTTACCCGAATTGGAATGAGCGTAATCTTTCTTGGGAGGATATTCGCAATCTATATAATAAAGGTGACCATATGTGGGTAGTGTTGGGAGACTTTAATGAAATACTATTGTCTTCGAAAAAAGAAGGAGGAAATGATGAGGCCTCATTTAATGATGAGATAATTTTGGAATTGCCTAGGAGAATACGGATTAGAGCATCTCCAGCCGTTGCCCCCCTAGGGACCCAAAATAGCGATGCCTAGGGGCGAGCCGGTGCTATAATCGGCCTGGAGGGGGCTCGGCTTCCCAGTCGTGCCCCCGGGCAGGGGCGGGCGGGGGGGGGGGGGAGGGCAACGGCGTATGCAAATTTTAAACATTGCTTTTCTCGCTGCCCAAAAAATGACGCGGGTTCGGCGATCATGCCACAGTTCGGCGTCATCGTGCCATCCGATGATGAGGTTCGGCGATCACAACAATAGTTCGGCGTACAAAAAAATGCGGGGGGAACGCGAGCATAGAACTCCTCAAACGGCCAGCTCCACGTCATCTGCCGGAGCTATCGGCATGAGTGAGGTCGGCGTAGCGGTCGACGTGGGCGAGGTCGGCGTAGCGGGCACGTTCAACATCGGAGACGCGGGCGGTGGGCTCGGCGGCGATGCGGAGGGTGCCGACATGAGGTTGAGGATGAGGTCGCGCTCCGCTAGGTACCACGCCTTGACCAGCGGGTCCATGTCCTCCGTGACTCCTCCCATGAGGAACGCCAGGTCAGTATTGCGCTTCTTCGCGGCGACGTTGGTCCTGAGGAGGGCGAGCTTTGCGTCCTGCTTCGTTAACAACGCCGACCACCTCGCCTCCGTCTTCTCCTCCCTCAGGGCAGAGTGGGTCTTTGCATCGGCGATGCACTGCTCGATCGACGCCTGCAGACGCTCGGCCACCGGCGCGTCATTCCTGGCCTTCTTCACCTTCTTGTTCCTGTTTGATCGCTCTTCTGCCGCCCCAAGAACAGGCGCGTCCGAGCTGAGCGAGCCGTCCTTGTTGGCAAGTTTATGCCGAACCTCGGCCCATTTCTCCCAGGACTCGATCTGCGTGAACACATGGAGGAACTTGAAGTCGAAGCCAACGTCCCGGCGAAACAATTCGAACATCCGCACCATCTGTGCCCCCAAAAAAGAAACGGTGGCACAGGAGGGCACATGCCAAGTGTTCGATGAAAGGAAGTAGGCGAACATACCCGCTGCTCGACTCTCGTGCCCTTCTCTGGGCGAGCATGGACCTGTTCCTGGATCCTGTGCCATTTGTTGCATGCCGTTTGAATGCCCCCCAATGGTTGGACATGGCCTTGGTGCCGCGGTCCATGTATGTGCCGGTGAACTCTGGGCCGACCAACTTGCGCTCGCCGAAATCCGCCTTGATCCTCTTCCAGTAGGTCTCGGTGTTCTGGTTCGCACCGGTGATCGGGTCCATGCTAACTAGCTTCCATGCTTCGGCGAGGCACACGTCCTCCACCGACGTCCACTTGATGCGGGGCTCGCCCGGCTTGCCGTTGGCCGATCTCGTCTTCTTCTTCTTTTTCCTTTTTCCCTTCGCCGGCACGGGCACCGGCTCTTCCTCCTCAATCTCCTCCTCCTCCTCCTCCTCGGGGTCGACCTCGGCGTCGCCTATGTCGCTAGTGTCCTCCACCTGCGCACCAAACCAGGGGCACAAGACGGCCGCGATGGAGCTGGTGTTGATGATGTCCTCCATCTTGGCCTCTATGTTGCTGTACTACGGCACGTGCGCGAAAGGAAGAGGGCCATGCCGAGCTGTCGCGGACGAGCCGGAGCACGTCGGCGAGGGCACGTAGCCGTATTGGGCATTGGGGTGGCCGGCGGAGAAGGCAGAGGGCGTGCGAGGAAGGTAATGTTGGGGTTGAATCCGCCAAGGGCGTCGCTGTTAACATACTCCGGCGAGGGCGCGTACCCCCACATCGGTGAAGGGAAGGTCGGCGAAGGAAAGCGCGGGTCGCCCGAAGCGATTTGATGGCCGGCGCCTTGGGGAACGGGCCCACGGGCTATCGCCTTGGGAAGATCGGGCGGTGAGACGACACTTCTTGCTCAACCGCCGCCGCCGCCGCTGCTTCCCAGGCTTTCTTCATGAGGAGCTGTTGCAGCGATTGGTGGTCACCGCTTCCCTCCGCTCGACGTCGGCCTTCCACTCGGCGTTTGTCAACCCCGACGGTCTTTCCATCGGCGCACGGGCCCTGCGTGGCTTGGCGACGGTGGGGCCGGTGGCTTGGCGAGGGGCGACGTACTTCTTCGGTGGCATGAAGACGAAGGAAGGGAAATGGAGAGAAGAACCGGGGGCGAAACTGCGAGAGAGGGAAAAGGAGGGGGAAGTGGCGGGAAGTGGTAGTCCGTCTCGCCGACACCTCGGCCCCACCCGCCTTTTCGCTTCAGCCGACGTGCCCAGGAGACCCCCAGCGCCCTGGGTTTGGCCTGGGTTCGCCAGCCCCAAAAAAGGCCTCAACCGGCAAAAATCGGCGTATTGGGGCCATGGCTGGGGATTTTTTCGCCCGCGGGCGATGAAAAGGGGGCCTGGGGGGGGGGTCCTTTGGGGCCGCGGCTGGAGATGCTCTTAGAAGATATGGGATATATCGATGATCCCTTTACTTAGAGAAGAGGTGACATTAGGGAGAGACTTGATCGTGGCGTTTGTAATGTGGAGTGGGCAAATAAATTCTCCCGGGCTGCAATCATAAAGGAAGAACACATTCATTCTGATCATCGACCCTTCATTTTGGATACGGGATACTACGAGGTAAACATGTTTAATCAATTTGTAAGACGAGTGAAACAATTTAAAGCTCGTTGGCTCGCAGAAGAGAAAGTGGTAGACATTTAGGACAGTAAAACTGAGCGTACAAAGAGCCCTCACATCGCTTTGCATTTTGGACCGTCCATTTTCATGATCTAAGCATTGCTGGCCGTGAGATATGGTGTCTACAGCCATCTCCAGCGCTCCTTTTAATTGTTGGCCCAGTTGTCCTAATGGGCACCTGCTCTAGAGGCTGAAACCGTGCCCTTGGTAAACTGGGCCGCTTTCCTAGCCCACTTAGCTAACCGGCGGCAGTCCAGAGCGATCTGACGTTGCGCTTCCCTCCCCGTCTCCTAAAAAAAGAGCGCTGCACGTAAGAGGAGCAGATTGGTTGGCATTGGATACACAGGAGCGGACTGGTCATCGGTGACACAGGGGATCCAGGCTCGGGTGAAGTGGGCGACGCGGTCGATCGGTCCTGCCAACGCACGCGTGCTGCGGTCGACGCTGGCGATCATCTACGAGGGGATCCAGCCTACGCATGCGTTGTGGGTGATTCAAGGGCCGTTCGATCCAGCCGACGCCGTCGGTCGGGCTGCGAGGTGGGAAATGGAGGGGACAAATTCACTATTTTGACCCTTTGCCATTAGTTAGCACGATTTGACCCTATGTGCAAAAGCTTTTCGTATCTGATCTTTTTCCTACCACCATTGTCTATGACGGTAGGGTAACACAACCTAGCGCCACGGTCTATGACGGTAGGACTTAGCGACGCCGTCACGTTTGTTTCGTGCAAAAACATCCTACCTCCATATCTCTGGCGGTAGGATGTGTAACCCTACCTTCATCGTCTATGGCGGTAGGGACCTGCATGGAATTATAATTGCATGCAGGTCCCTACCGCCATAGACGATGGCAATAGGATCATTTTTCACGCCGAATGGACGTGACGGTGTAAGTAAGTCCCGTCAAAGATCTTAACGGTAGGATGTGTTAGCCTACCGCCAAAGATAATGACAATAAAAAAAGGATCAGATCTAAATTTTTTTTATGCATGGGATCAAATCACGCTAAACTAACGACAAAGGATCAAAACAGAAAATTTGTCCAAACGGAGGGGACACGGGCAACGAAGGCCGACGCCTCAGCTTATCAAAACTGCTCCACTCAGACTTGATAGACTCAATCAACTTTCAGTTTCTGAGCGCACATTCATGAAGGATGATGTGTCGATCTTTTCCGCTTCCGAGGGGTACAAGTACGTCTATATATGCTTCCTACCCTTCCACTCTCTGTTGGTTTTTGAATCGCTGGATCAAATAACGACCGAAGCTAATACACGTACGTGTGTAAAGCTGGCTCGAAGCAAGCAAGCAAGCAGGTTAATTGATTCGTGAACCTGGCTTGCTAGCTAGCTCTAGTTGATCGGATCGATCGATTTTCTTCGACGGCAACGAAACTCCGTGAACACAAACAAAACTTGCACCGAATCGATGTATAGCTACAGGGGCGTGTCGCTCCTGTCTCTCTTTATTTTTTGAACTTTTCGTTGTGTTTACAAGGGCTGGGGTAGACGCATATATATATGCTAAGCGTAGCCTACTTCTAATCCTACTCGGTGTAGTACTACTAATCCTACTCGGTTTGCAATACTAACCAAACTAGGACACACATTACAACTAGATTAATTACTACATTCACCTCCTTAATCTGGTTGCTTTGTCTCCATTGCTTGCACTCCGATTTTTTTCCTCATCTCGATGAACTTCTGTCGACCGAGGGACTTGGTGAAAATATCGGCAAGCTGGTCCTTCATGTTCACGTGCTGAACTTCGATCATCCCTTCCTTAATGCACTCCCGGATGTGGTGGAACCGAGTGTCTATGTGCTTGCTCCTTTCGTGATGAACCGGATTTTTGCATAATGAGATTGCGGCTTGGTTGTCGATCTTCAATGACACCTTCTGCACCTCTCGCTTCGCAAGAATAGCTAGGAGTCTTCTCAGCCACACTGCTTGACAAGCTGCCGTGCTTGCCGCTATGTATTCTGCCTCGCATGAAGACAGTGCCACCACCTTTTGCTTCTGAGAATTCCAGCTAATCGGATTCGGACCAAGGTAGAATACCATGCCCGTTGTGCTCTTCCGGTCATCCACATCACCTGCCATGTCACTATCTGAATATCCACGAAGGATCAATCCTTCCTTTCCCTTTCTGTACGTGCAGCCAAGATTAATAGTGCCTTTCACATAGCGCAAGATTCGATTGACCGCGCTCATGTGTTCGGTTGTCGGATTCTCCATGAAACGACTCACGATCCCGACTGAATAAGCCAAGTCAGGTCGGGTATGCACCAAGTATCTTAGACTGCCCACAACGCTTCGATACATTGTGGTGTCCACCGGCGGATTTGAGCTACGCTTGCTCAACTTGTGACGTTGGTCCATTGGAACTTGTGTCTCGTAGCAATCTGACATGCCACACTTTTCCAATAACTTGACCGCATAAGCCGATTGACATAGGGAAATCTCACTGGAGCTTTGCTTCACTTCGATGCCCAAGTAATAGCTGAGTAATCCCAGATCGCTCATGCTAAACTTGTTCTTCATTTGCGCCTTGAAACGTTCAATTTCTTGTACGCTATCTCCGGTGATAATCAGATCGTCGACATAAACTCCCACTAGCAGGTTTGAGCCTTTGGGGTTCTTTGTATAGACTGCATGCTCGAGGGGACATCTCTTGAATCCGAGCGAGACCAAACTTCGGTCTAACTTTGAGTTCCAAGCTCTTGGTGCTTGCTTCAACCCGTAAAGTGCCTTCTTGAGCTTGTAAACTTTCCTTTCTTCGCCTTTCTTCTCGTAGCCGAGGGGTTGTTCTACGTACACTTCTTCTGTGAGATCACCGTTGAGAAAAGCGGATTTAACATCCATATGATGAACCTTCCAATCCTCTTGTGCTGCCAAAGCTAGGAGCACTCTCACAGTCTCGAGTCGAGCAACCGGTGCAAACACCTCATCGTAGTCAACTCCTTGACGTTGTACGTAGCCCTTTGCAATGAGTCTTGCTTTGTACTTCACAATAGCACCCTCCGTGTCCTTCTTTAACTTGTAAACCCACTTCAAACCGATGGTCTTTTGGTTCGAAGGTCGGGTTACCAAAGTCCACGTGCCATTGCTCTCAATCGCCTTCATCTCCTCATCCATGGCGTGCGTCCAGCTAAGATTTTTGCTCGCCTCTACGAAGTTCGTCGGCTCCTCAACTCCGAGCAGACATAGTCCGGAGTACTCGAGCGTAACTGGCTTTGTGTACTTGTAGACTTTCTTGAGGGTCTTGTAGCGGCGAGGCCCGGAGGAGTCCGTTGTGGCTTGCGAAGGAGGCGACACAAATTGTGTCGGCGTTGGTGCACTTGAGGAAGACGGCTGAGTCTCGGGCGTGTCGTCGACATCCGTGTCGTCGGCGTAGTCGTTGTGATCGTGACCATCATCTTGATTGTCGTTGTCACTATGCGCCTTGTTGTCGATGTCGTCACCGAGATCTCAGCCTGTGTCGTGCACGTCGTCGTCGCTATCACTTTGCGACCCATGTGCGCCGTCGTCGGTGTCGGCACCATGATGATCACTACCATTGTGGTCACCTTGGTTGGGTGTCTTGCCAACCACCTGGACGTCTTCCCCTGCATCATCATCAGGAAACTCAACTGTGAATATGTTACCGTTTGGAGCATCGTTGGCTGCTTCGCTCCAATTCCACGCTTTGTTTTCTTCAAACGCGACATCGCGTGAAATCCGTAGACGCTTGGTTTGTGGATCATAGAAGCGGTATGCCTTGGTGCCGGAACTGCTCTCATATCCGATGAACACCATCTTGGTGCTACGATCGGCAAGCTTTGAGGGATGCGGCTCCGCCGTTTTCACATGTGCCACGCACCCGAACGTCCGTAGATGAGACACATTTGGCTTACGTCCGTAAATTGCTTCATACGGAGTCTTGCCGATCACCGCCTTCGTCGGAGCCCGGTTGAGAAGATAGACCGCCGTTGAGACAGCTTCTCCCCAAAAGGTCCCCGGCAGGTTCTTGCTCTTGAGTAAACTCCTTGCCATGTCAACGACGGTTCGATTACGCCTTTCAACAACCCCGTTCTGCTGCGGCGTATAAGGTGCCGTGAGGAACCTTTTTATGCCAATCTTCTCGCAGTAGTCGTTGAACTCGTTCGACGTAAACTCTCCGCCGCGATCTGTCCGTAGAGCGCGAACCTTCAACTTGTGTTCCATCTCCGTTGCAGCCTTCAGCTTCTTGAACGCTTCAAATGCCTCATCTTTAGATCGTAGGAGAACGACCCACATATATCTCGAGTAGTCATCTACCACAAGGAAGAAGTACTTCTTTCCTGCGTGAGTTTCCGGGGTGATAGGGCCACAAAGATCACCATGGAGCAGCTCGAGTGCATCACTTGCACGATAGGTAGACTGAGCAGGGAACGGCCTGCGGTGCTGTTTTCCAACCAAGCACCCGTCACATACTCGATCAACATGGTTGATAAATGGCATCCCGGATACCATCTCCATCTTTGACATCTTCTTCAAGGCGTAGAAGTTAACGTGTCCAAATCTAGCATGCCATAACCACGAATCATCATCACTCTTGGCGAGCCAACACTCCGGTTGAGATTGATCAAGGTTGAGGATATAGAGTCTGTTCCGTATGCGATTAACACGAGCCAGCACGTTTCGGAGGTTGTCGAAGATCGTCATCACTCCGTTCTCGATATTCACCTTGCATCCATTCTCGTCAAGCTTCCCGATAGAGATGATGTTGTTGCGAAGCCGTGGGATGTAGTACACTCCGGTGAGTATGCGATGTTCGCCTGTGAGACCCTCAAAGAGGACAGATCCTTGCCCGCAAATCTCCACAGCTGAACCATCACCGAACTTGACCGAGCCTTCAACATCGTATTCCAGCTCGAGGAATTTCTCCTTGCACCCCGTCATGTGGTTACTGGCACCCATGTCGAGATACCACGACACGTTCTGAACCCCGGATAGCTTCGGTGTCACTTTCTTCTCATGAAGTAGCACCTTCCGGCTTGGTTTCACAACCACCGTTTCAGCGAGATCACAAACTTCGGCCATCAGAAGACCTGGACCTTCGTCTTCTTGCTTCGCCAAATTTGCCTTGATCTCCCGCTTGTTAGGCTTCGGACAATCCTTTGCAAAGTGACCCATCTCGTTGCATTTATAGCACTTGACCTCGGATAAATTCAAGTTCCGTGGCTTCCGCCCTTTAGATTGGTCCGCCTTACCACGACTTTGTGGCTTGCCTTTTCCTTTGCCTTTTCCGGTTTGTCCGTCGCGCTTAGCGTTGCTTGAGCCTTCGCCACCATCACGCCTTCCTTTGCTACTTGGGGCCTCCCAATCTGTGCGCGAGTACATGAGTTGGTCACTACCTCCTCCTTTGCCTTTCCGACAGCCACGAGCATTCTCTTCCCACGTCCGTAGGCGTCCAATCGCCTCCGTTATGGTCATGTCGTCGATGTCGTAAAGCTGCTCGAGCGTGCCGATGATGTACGTGAATTTGTCAGTCACCGAACTGAAAAATTTCTCCACAATCTCGGTCTCCTCGAGCTTTGCACCAAGCGCGCGGATCTCTCCCACCAATGTAGTAAGACGCATGGCATAGTCGTTCACTGATTCAGTTTCCTCCACCTGCAACTTGTGAAATTAGCGCTTTAGCACTTGTGCCCGAGCCTTGGTGACGCGATCTTCTCCGATCCTCATCTCCTTGAGTGCGTTCCACGCCTCTCTTGCCGTCTCGAACTCCGCCAATGTCATCAGCACGGAATCCGGCACGGACTGGGCTATGGCGGCCATGGCACCTTCGTTGCACTCCTCGTCGACGTCGTCGTCCGTGATTGCCTGCCACACACGAAGAGTTCGGAGAATAATCTTCATCTTCACCGCCCACACGCCATAGTTGGCGTCGGTGAGCATCGGGTACTGGATGGGGATGTTGCAATGCGCCTGGACGTTGGCGCTGCCCGTTCCACCACCACTAGTCGCTGACTTGCCGCCCTTGTTCACCTTGTCGCCGTTCTTGTTCGCCTTGGAACCGCCGTTGCCGGACTTGTTTCCCTTGGAACCGCCATTGCCGGACTTGACTGACGCAGTGTCGCTGTCCGTCATCGTAGTTCGTCGATCCTCGAGGCTTTGATACCAATTGTTGGTTTTTGAATCGCTGGATCAAATAACGACCGAAGCTAATACACGTACGTGTGTAAAGCTGGCTCGAAGCAAGCAAGCAAGCAGGTTAATTGATTCGTGAACCTGGCTTGCTAGCTAGCTCTAGTCGATCGGATCGATCGATTTTCTTCGACGGCAACGAAACTCCGTGAACACAAACAAAACTTGCACCGAATCGATGTATAGCTACAGGGGCGTGTCGCTCCTGTCTCTCTTTATTTTTTGAACTTTTCGTTGTGTTTACAAGGGCTGGGGTAGACGCATATATATATGCTAAGCGTAGCCTACTTCTAATCCTACTCGGTGTAGTACTACTAATCCTACTCGGTTTGCAATACTAACCAAACTAGGACACACGTTACAACTAGATTAATTACTAAGCACAACATCTTTGAGCATGATGCTTGGGTAGGTTTCCTCTTTTCAGTTCATTTATGCTGGTCATACTCTACTGATTTGGGCACATCTTGGAGCTTGGTACTAGGATTTTTTTTGTTCGGCAGTTCATGATCTGAAATTACGTCCTGACAGCTAATTACTCCACATTTTACCATCCATGTTTTTACGCTGCACTGCACAGTTGCTGCGATGATTGGGGATCACTCGATCGAGCCGATGTAAGTGATCGGTTTGCGATGGAGAAAGGAGGGGATCCGGCAACACGACGCGAGGATCGCTTGATCCTACCAACGCGGACGATCGATCTTTGAGGGAGAAAGAAGGGGATCCAGCTCGCCCGGCGTCTCGTCTGAACGAAACTGCTCCACCTGGATTTCAAGGACACAATAAGAGTTCGGCTCTCTGCACATGGTCGTGTACATGTGTTGTCTCTCCTACCACTTTTCACTCCGTCAGCACAACTTACTTAAGCATGATTCAGCATCGAGCACCCGGTCAGACGTCAGGCAAGTGTTGGTCGGGGACCTCTGTTGGGACGTGCTCAGGGCATGCACCACTTTGACGTGCTCAGGCAAGTATTTAATCCCAAAGTTATTTTGTGTGTGCAGGCTTCCCCGAGTGCAATCATCATCTACGTATGGACATGATTTTCAAAATTAAGTAAGCTAGGAAATGCTACAATGATTGCCCATATTGTTGTCATACTGTTAATACATTGGCATGTAAAATCTTTTGTGTTGTCATGGTTGTATTAAATCACATTTCTTTCCTCTTCTTTACTGCAGGGTTCACGGATTACTGAGAAGTGACCAGAACCACTGTTCAGTGAAGCAGTTGACTGCCAGGAAAATGGTGCTGAAGAATCAAGTGTGTTGCTCAATCATGAGCCATTAGTTACCTTCACCATGTTATATGTCTTCTGATTTCTTAGGTTAAATGGTCATCGATTGCTGAATTGTGTCTTCTATGGCTGTTGGCATAGAATAAGCCATCGGCATATTAGGTTATTCCGGTCGTGACTGCCTTATGATCTGTAATTCTATATATCAATAAATGCAGATAAACAAATTCCGTAACCCTGGTTTCTTTTAATAATACAACTTTGGGCTTGGGACTTGTAGTCATAGTGACAAAGTATGGCATCATCTATAAAGGTAGACACTTTCTTTTTGAGTCGTATAAAGGCAGTCACCTTGATAATGCAATATAATGTGTTCAGCACATCAACGACCTTGCATATTCAAATATAGGACATCAAATGGAAGCCTTTGAGCTTTCTCAACTTGCTTTTACTAATAGATAATTCATCTCTTCCATTACTTAAAAAATAATCATATATAAATATTTCCGTATATTTCTACCATTTTGTTGTCAAAATGAACGGGCGCGGCAACGTGCGATATCGATGATCTAGTTGTACATACAACATGGAAAAAAACAAATATGTTGGGCATTGGACCATTTCTCGCCGAGCGTACAAGGGTAGTGCATGTAGATTTGCATACCCGGACCGTGATGTACTAGGGGGTGGAAAGAAGAATAAAAAAACTCAAAAAAGATCTAGAAAATTGCGAAGGGGCCCTATGAATGCGGAAAATCAAGCGCGACAAAAGGATATCCTAGTTCTTATTGAAATCCTTTTGGAACAAGAAGAAATATACTGGTTACAACGAGGTCCTGCAAACTGGCTATTACATGGTGACCGTAACTCATCCTTTTTTCATAATGCGGCAGCGACTAGAAAGAAGAGAAATCAGATTAAAAAATTGATGGATGAGAATGGTGTATGGGTACAAGATACGGATATAAAAAATCATATTTTGGGGGCATTTTTCAAACCTTTCAAATCATAAGTTTTACAACCGAATCCGGAGGTTATATCTCTTGTAAACAAGAAAGTGACCGATGAAATGAATAATGATCTTCTAGCGCCTTATACAGAAGAGGATGTGCGAAAGACACTATTTGATATTGTAGATTTAAAAGCACCAGGACCGGATGGTCTGCATGCTGTTTTCTATAAACGATCCAGGTCTATGTTAGGGGATGACCTGACTAAAGAAGTACTTCAAGCGGTGAACACTTGCTCTAGACCTGATGGTTGGAATGATACTGCAATAGTTATGATCTCTAAGGTTAATTCTTCAGAAAAGGTTACTTAGTTCAGACCTATAAGTCTATGCAATGTGGTTTACAAAGTAACCTAAAAAGTGATTGCAACGTGCTTGAAGCTAATCCTTCCAGAAATAATTAGCATAACCCAGAGTGCGTTATGATTACTAACAATATTCTAGTGGCGAATGAATGTTTTCATAAAACAAAGAAAAAAAGAATGGTAAATAGGGTCTATGCGCTATAAATTGGACATGCACAAAGCGTATGGAAGAAAAAAAGAATGGTAAATAGGGTCTATGACCGAGTAGAGTGGCCTTTTTTGAAGGAAACTATGCTCAAACTAGGTTTCAAATAGAACTGGGTAAATCTGATTATGCAATGTGTATCATCTGTAGAATACCGGATTCGTTTTAGTATGGAAGAAACAAAGAGTCTAGAGGATGAGGCAAGATGATCCTCTCTCTCCTTACCTATTTTTATTATATACGGAGGGACTGACTGCACTTTTAGCAAACGCAGAGGAGAATGAAAAAATCTCTGGAATAAAGGTCAATAAAGATGCACCCTCGGTTTCAAACCTTCTATTCGTAGATGATTCCTTGATTCTTATGAAAGCAAATGCTATGAATGTGGAGGCTTTGAAATCAGTCTTGAATTCTTACTGTGCCTCCTCAGGGAAAAGGGTAAGTGCTGAAAAATCTAGTATATTCTTTAGCCCCAATACAAAGGTGGAAGCCAAGGTGCAATTTGTACAATTCTCAGTATTATGACTGAAGCACTAAACGATAAATATTCGGGTTTTCCTGCAAATGTGGGTATGAATAAAAGTGATTGCTTCCAATTCCCGACCGATCAAGTTATCATGAAAATTAGTGAATGAAAAGAAAAATTGTTATCCACTGGAGGAGAGGAAATATTGCTCAAATCTGTTGTACAAGCTATCCTAGCTTATGCCATGTCCGTCTTTAAAATTCCTATTTTTTTGTAAAGGAATTATTGACGTGATGTCGCAATTTTGGTGGGGTGACGAGGACAACAAGAAGAGAATGCATTGGATGGCATGGTGGAAAATGTGCATACCAAAAAATCAAGGAGGTATGGGTTTTATAGACATATATTGTTTCAATCTGTCTTTGTTAGCCAAACAGGCATGGCGCCTGATTGATAATCCCGAGTCCTCATGTGCGTATATTTTAAGAGCAAAATATTTTTCGGATGGGGATCTAATGAATGCAAAATTAAGGAAGGGCTCCTCTTTCACTTGGCAAAGTATCATGGCAGGAGTAAACTCATTAAAAATGGTTTTATCTGGCAGTTTGTAAATGGACAAAGTATTGATATCTGGAGAGATGCATGGATCCTGAATTGTGCAAATAGGAGGGTTGTTACTTCGAGAAGAGGGAAACTTCTATCAAAGGTTTATGATCTTATTGATCCAGTCACGAGTTCTTGGGACGAATATTTGGTGAGACAAACATTGTGGCCAATTGATGCTCAAAGGGTGCTCGCAATTCCTCTCTCGATGCATAATATGTCGGACTTCATTGCTTGGAGTTTAATTTTTTTTTCACTGTACGATCGACCTATTTGGAGGAATGGAACATGCAATATGGGACAAAATTGCAACATGGTGGTATGGGAAAACCAGTATTAATCCAAGTTGGAGTAAGATTTGGATATTATCTTGTCAGGCGAAGGTAAAAATATTCATCTGGCATACTTTACATGGAACCATACAGTGTCAGGTTACACTGGCTAATAGGCACATGAAAGTATCGGTCACCTGCCCATCATGCTCAAATGGGGCAGAAGATATAAAACATGTTTTATTCATGTGTCGAAAGGCAAAATAGGTATGGGGAAAACTAGGATTGCATGAAGTGATTAATAAAGCTTGTGTTGTTGATCGTGCGGGAGAGACGGTATTGGAATTCTTATTGCTTATGCCAGAATTAGAATTAGCGATTATGCGTGCTCCAAAAACGCGGGAACTGATTGCCATTACAGCTTGGTACCTATGGTGGGAGAGATGTAAGTTGGTTCATGAAGGAAAGGTCCAAGATGCACAACAAATTTCCATTGGTGCCCGGGCTATAACGGCTAACTTGTCAATGCACACTCCTCTAAGGCAATTAGCAAAATAGGGGGATGGACCAGACCTACTTCTGGTTTGGTGAAGCTTAATGTTGACGCCTCTTCTGACTATGATATACTTAAAGGTATGGCCGGGGCTATCCTCAAAGATGATAATGGAAGATTTATTGTTGGGGGGAACTGGAAGATTGATTGTTGTGCCGATGTATTAATAGCAGAAGCTTTGGCTCTAAGGTTTGGTCTACTCCTTGCACAAAAGGCGGGTTGCAATCGCCTTGTCGTTAACTCTGACAATATGGAGGTAATTGAAATAATGGAGAATGAAAGACAGTCGGCGGGAGCGGCGGCAGTACTATTTGATGACTGCTATTTTATAGCTTGCGATTTTCCTCTTGGTAGGTTTGAACATTGTAATAGAGAAGCTAATAAGGTCTCTCATGAACTTACTAGGCTAGCGAAATTTACAACCTCTAGGGACTGGTTTGAGGAGCCTATGAGGGGCATTGAAATTTTAATATTTTACGATGTAACTATTACTTCAAATCAATAAAGTTCAATTTTATTTCAAAAAAACCCTCCTCCTAAATCTTGGTGATTTTTGCTCGACGCCAACCTTGGGATCTTGTCTAATTTACTTCCAACCTTCTCAAATCAACTTGTCCTCATCCTGTGTGTATGACTTGCTCTGAATGCTTTGCCGTCTCTTGTTTTGTGCATTGGCTTATTGTGTGAGCCCATCGGCAAACAAAGGCCCCTCCTCGATATCCACATCATCATCGTCCTCTTCGTCATAGCCGTAGTCGTCTTGCCATTGGTCATCGGTGTCTTCTTGGTTGAAGTGGTCGTCGAAGCTGCAACTAATCCCTGGGTGGTTCTAGTAATTCATGACAACATATACATCATTGCACTAATGCCTATTCAACAAATATTTCAGGAAAGTTCAATTAGGCATGGCAATGAGATGTGAATGTGGACCCCTCGAATGCAAAGGATAAAGCATGGTAAAAGCTCTAAGACTCAACATTTTTGGTTAAGTGACCCAATATTGAAAGCACATATGCTCCCTTGGTGATTTTCATAATTCATGATAACATACATTGTCTCTTGGACTAACATCTCTACCTAGTTTATTTCAGGTTAGTCCAAAGTGAGGAATGTCTAAGGATCGTGTGGAGAATTCCCAAGAAGAAGAAGGGAAGGAATAGGATTGGCCAAGCTCCAAGATTCATTTATATCTTGTGAGAAATCACTTTTGAGTCCATAGGAAAACCAATACTATTAAAAGGGGATGATGAATTATGATGATCTGGTTGCTCAAGTGCTTATAGATTAGCCACGAAAAATACTCACCCATTCTCCCACAAATATTCTCTGTCCAAAGCCCAAAAGTCAAAAATCGGTGACACCAACTTTTCCGTTCCGGTCCCACCGAGTTTTGCCTTAGAGAGAACCTAATCCAAACCCTAGCATCACGGTGACACCAAGTTTCCACTCGATGCAATCGAAATCAGTGACCAACATTTTGTTATCCTATTTCTTAAAATTGGAACCTCCGAGTTTTAGGAATCGGTGACACCAAGTCTTGGCAACTGCCTATGACACCCATATCGGTACCACCGAGATTTATATATCGGTCTCACCGAAAAGGCCAAAGTTGCCACATTTTGCACTAGTCAGTGCAACCGAGTTTTCACTTCGGTTTCACCGAGTTGGGCAATAATGTTGTAATGGTTGGTTTTTTGGAGATGCCTATATATACACCTCCACCACCTCTCACTCGTAGAGGAAGCACTCAGAACATACAACCACTTGCCATATCCAATTTTTCGAGAGAGAGCCACCTACTCGTGTGTTGAGATCAAGATTATCCACTCCAACCATATGAATCTTGTTTTATAGCGCCCCCAAGTTTCTTTCCATCCAATCAATCTCTTCTACCCATGCCAAATCTGTGAGAGAGTGATTGAGTGTTGAGGAGACTATCTTTTGAAGCACAAGAGCAAGGAGTTCATCATACTACCACATCTATTACCTTTTGGAGGGTGGTGCCTCCTAGATTGGTTAGGTGTCGCTTGGGAGCCTCCTACTTCGTGTTGTGGAGTTGAACCAAGAAGTCTATAAGGGCAAGGAGATTGCCTACTTCGTGAAGATCTACCTAGATTAAGGCTAGTCCTCCGTGGACGTAGGCCATCATGGAATAGACAAGGTTGCTACTTCGTGGACCGCTTGTGGGTGGAGCCTTTCGTGGAGTCTCGCGACCGTTACCCTTCGTGCGTTGAAGTCTCCATAAACATGGACGTACGATAGCACCACCTACCGGAACCACGGAAAAATTCTTCGTGTCAACCTTGCGCTCTATCTCTACTCTCTTACATATGCTTGTCTTTACTTTCTGCTGCCATACTTGTTGACTAGTATGTGTAGGGTGCACCAGAGTCGTTAGAATTGCTAAAATCCACCAACCAATTAACTTGGGGAAATGTTAGGTTTTTAATTTATCAAGTAGTCTATTCACCCCCTCTAGACGCCTCTTCTTGTCATCCCACAATTGGTACGAGAGCTTTGGTCTCCATAGCCTTGGTTTCATCACTATTGGAGGAAGATGGATGTGTCTAGTTTGGGGAGTCTTAGTTGTAGAGTGCCCGTTCTCGATGGGAAGTACTATAGTCAATGGAAATATGAGATGATTGAGTTATCCAATGAATTCCATTTGAGCAAGTATGTTAAGATCCCATATGTACCTCCCATTGACCCCTTACACCCCACACATGAAGAGGAAATTGATACACTTTGCAATCTTAGAACTGTTAATCTCATCATTAGAGGATTGCCAAGAATTGCGTTTGATCAAATGAAGAATTTTTATTTTTCTTATACTTTTTGGAATGATTTGGATAAACGATATCCAAATTATTCATTGAGTAATCTTGATGCAATTCTTCATAAAGCTATTGCCTTTCATAAGATGAAGCCTAGTGATCCCAACTTTGAGAAATGCTTGTTTGAGCTTCGAGACCTCATGCGTGCTAAAGGAGATGTCATTACCATTAATAACATCATTGTTGAAGACATTCGCATTCATAATCTTGAACATTGTTATGATCACAACCCTAACAAATCTCTTGTCTCCTTTGACGAGGATATCCCAATTGATGATGACAATGTGAAACGTGGCTACTAACGAGGATATGTACCTAGGGTAGGGTCCTAGGCCGGACCTAGACCCCCTACCTAAGGGCATTATATTGGAGGACTTGAAGATCACGGACAAGATTCCGACTGGATTCCCGGTGGCGCTCAAGTCACTCGACATGCAATCCACTTGGAGACTTCTTCCTTCACTCGACGGTTGACTGTCACTCGGAAGACCTCGTTTCCACTCGACGCTAGAAGACCAGAAGCCACTTCCAGGAGGCCAACAGGTAGGCGTTAGGTTTTACGTCATTAGTAGCTTTTATTATGTACGTTACCAGTAACGATAGTCTTTAAACCCATGACCGGACCCTTAGATGCTGGGCAATTATGAGGGGCAGCGAACTCTATATAAGCCTCCCCTCCCCTCTGGCACAAGGGTTCGCAACCACTGTAATCTCACATTCCACATGACAAAGCTCCCGAGAACTGAGACGTAGGGCTGTTACCTCCACGAGAGGGGCCTGAACTCAAACATTCGTGTGTACACGCTCACCATAGCTAGGACTCTTCCCTCTCCTTTCGTACCCCTACCTTCTACTGTCAGGCTCGTTCCCACGATAGTTGGCGCCCACCATGGGGTAGGCATCTAATCGACTTCTGGCGAGGTTGCATTTTTCATCCTTCGACATGTCTTCCGGCGGTGTTTTCACTCTGGGCCAGGAGATCCATTTCGGAGCGCTCACCTTCATCACCGACAATTCGGAATGGCTTCAGGAAGCGCCTCTCGATGTCGAGGCGCTACCAGTCTGCGGGGCCGCGCACTTCCGCGTGAGTTCCTGCGGCGTGTTGCTGCGTCAGCCGTCGACTCCGTATGCGTCGGCTCCCCTCGCTGTTCGTGGTCGCAAGCAGTCCGGCCGCTCATGACTCCAATGCTGGGTCAAGCATGCAATGGCATGTCAAATTTCTTCTCCACAGGTCGCTGTGCTCGAGCCTGCCGAGTCTCTTCACGACGTGTTCGAGTCGGATTCCGATCCGTCCGATATCCCTTCTGAGTGCGAGAGTTGTGATCCAGCAGTGGAGGTCCTTATGGCCGGCTCTCATCAAAGCCCGCCGCCGAGCTTTGTCCACGGCAGGCGCGATGCTGGCGGTGCGTCGAGTGAGCATCCCAGTCGCGATGGTGAAGTACTTCATACTCCCATCGTGGGTACGACAGCCTAGGATCATGCCTTGGAGGCCACACGTATTCAGCTGGAAGAGCTCAAGAGGGAACTCGACGAGCGCACAAGTCAGCGCCCACCAGTTGCCGGTCGACGATAGCGACAACTCTTCCCAAATGGATCCCGCAACGACGTTGAGGTATATCGTACCCCTGTGTTAAATGTAGCAGTTGCTGCTAGGATACCAGACTCCATTCAGCCGTCACGGTCAGAAGCTGGAAGAGGGTTGATGCAGATCAGAGCACTGTTAGATTCGGTGCAGCATCAGAATTCCGTCGTTTCACAGTCCCGCAACAGGATACACAGTAACTCATACAGGGCGGAAACCATTCAGTCGACACATAGCCCTGGATCGCCCTTGCATCGTAGGGGTGGAGGCTTTCGTGAGGATCAGGTCAGAGATCAGTTTCTCCGCGAGGACCACCGTCGAGTGCCCGTCCCTCCACAGGGCGGTCCGCGCGTGCCCCGTCACCCGGACGAAAGGCGCTCGTTCGGTGATGAACGGAATGCGGAGTTTGATGCTCGTGATCTCCCCCACCCAGAAGCGGATCGACAGGGGCATAGACCATAGAGAAGGCCAAGATAGATACTTTCCGAGTGGTAGCTCGGTCGTGATTTCTGGTCCTGAGTGTTTCAGCAGAGCCATCCGTTCTGCAGAGATTCCCCCAACTTCAGGTTGGCGGCTAGGATCGAAAATTTTTCTGGCGAGTCCAAGCCAGAGACTTGGTTAGATGATTACCGAGTGGCTGTACAAATTGGTGGCGGCAATGACAATGTCGCAATGAAGCACCTGTCCTTGATGTTATATGGTTCAGCTCGTTCTTGGCTGAATTGTTAAGCTCTTTCCAGTATATATTGCTGGGAGGATCTTGCCCAAGTGTTTATCCAAACCTTCGAGGGCACTTGCAAGCATCCGGCAGGTCTGGTCGACTTACAACATTGTGTCCAGAATCCCAATGAGACTTTGAGAGATTATATTTAGAGGTGGTCCACTCTGCATCATACGGTGGAGAATGTGTCAGAACACCAGGCTGTGTGTGCTTTAAAGGCCGGTGTGAGATACAGAGAGGTCTATCTGAAGTTCGGTCGAATTTCACTCAGCAAGATGATGGAAATCGCCACTCAGTACGCCAATGGCGAGGAAGAAGACTGCCTCCGTAGCGGCAAAGGAAAGGCGGTTGTCAGTGATAATGGCGGCAACTCCAATCGGAAACAGAAGCGAAAAGCTAAGGGTCTGGTTCAAGCAGAAGCAGTCGCACTGGCAACCCAAGGAAACAATAAGGGGAAGGCTAAAGCACAGTATGCCCCCAAGAAAGGAAAAAAATCAATCAGGGACTGATATTATGGATCAGCCGTGTGTAATTCACACGAGGAAAGATGAGGAGGGCAATGTGATTCTACCCAAGCACACCACTCGGCAGTGTCGAACACTCATTCAGCAGTTCAAAGAGACTCTGTCGAGTGACAAGACTCCTAAAAAGGAGGAAGATGAAGATAAAGAAACATTCCTAGATGTCACTGCTACACTTGTGATTTTCGCTGATGTCAAGAGCAAGAGTCGACTGAAGGTCTTCAACAGAGAAGTCAACATGGCTGTACCTGCTACCCTCACCTACCTCAAGTGGTCCCAGTATGCTATCACATTCGACCAGACAGACCATCCTACCCATGTGGCCACTCCTGGTCGACAGGCTCTAGTAGTTGATCCGGTGGTGGGGGGCACTCGACTCAGAAAAGTCCTCACGGACGGTGGCAGCGGTCTGAACATCCTCTATGCGGATACCCTGAAAGGGATGGGCATTCCGATGTCCCGACTGAGTGAAAGCAACATGCAATTTCACGGTGTCATCCCAGGGAAGAAGGCCAAGTCACTTGGCTAGATTGCATTGGACGTGACGTTTGGGAACGACAAAAGTTTTCGAAAGGAAAAGTTGAGTTTGAAGTCGCGGATTTCCAGAGTGCCTATCACGCCATTTTGGGTCGATCCATGTATGCTCGTTTCATGGCCCGACCATGTTACATGTATCTCAAGTTGAAGATGCCAGGCGCTAAGGGTGTGATCACGGTCACTGGCAATCGACAACGACCTGAAGAATGCCTCCAGCAAGGTTCCAAGATCACTGATCATCAGATGGCCATGATTGAGCTGGAGGAGTACAAGAAAAGCGCTGACCCTACTGATTTGCTCCATGCAAAGAAGCCCGCTTCTGAGTTGGTGTTTTAGTCTGCAGGGGAAGTAAGAAAGTGCAAATCCACCTGACGGATCCAACTGCTGCCCCGACGAATATATCATCAACAATCGATAGCAAATAGGAAGCCGAGCTCACCCAGTTCCTCCGTGAGAACTGGGATATCTTCGCATGGAAGCCTGCTAACATGCCGGGGGTTCCCAGGGGACTGGCTGAGCACCATCTAAGAGTTGATCCGAAAGCTAAGCCCTTAGCCCGTCAGGGAGCATTTGCATCGATCGGCGGCGAAAAAGCGCAAAGCAATCGGCGAAGAAGTGGCCCATCTCTTGCAAGACAAGTTCATTCGGGAGATTTACCACTCCGAGTGGCTCTTGAATGTCGTGATGGTGCCCAAAAAGGATAAATCAGTGCGCATGTGCATTGACTTCAAACATCTCAATCGGGTTTGCCCGAAGGATCATTTTCCGCTCCCCCACATAGATCAGATTGTTGACTCGACTACGGGATCCGAGCGCTTATTGTTTCTAGATGCTTACTCTGGGTACCATCAGATCCATCTATATGGCCCAGATGAAATAAAGACATCCTTCATCACCCTTTTCGGGTGTTTTTGCTACATCACTATGCCATTCGGCCTGAAAAATGCCGGTGCTACTTCTATGCGCATGATTCAGAAGTGTTTACTCGACCAGATCCCTCGGAATGTCGAAGCGTACATGGATGATATAATGGTCAAGTCCCACAAAGGTTCCGACCTGCTGGCTGACTTGGCCGAAACATTCGCCAATCTGAGGAGATACGACATAAAGCTGAATCCAGCCAAGTGTACTTTTGGCGTCCCTGGCGGCAAGTTACTCGGTTTTCTTGTTTCCGAACGAGGGATCAATGTCAACCCTGAGAAAATCAGCGTCATTACCCGGATAAAGACCCACGTGCGAGTGTACGATGTTCAAAAACTCATAGGTTGCATGGCAGCATTGAGTTGATTCATTTCTCGTCTCGGTGAGAAGGCATTACCTCTGTACCAATTGATGAAGAAGTCCGATACATTCGAATGGACTCCAGAAGCTGAGGCAGCGTTTGTTGAACTCAAAGCCCTGCTCTCCACCCAGCCGGTGCTTGCCGCTCCATGCAGCAAAGAGCCATTTCTCCTATACATCTCGACCACTAATCAAGTCGTCAGTATGGTGCTAACTGTCGAGCGATAGGAGGAGGGTAAAGCTTACAAAGTCCAGCGGCCAGTTTATTATGTCTCTGAAGTTCTGTCCCCCTCGAAGCAAAGATATCCACACTACCAGAAGCTGGTTTATGGTATTTACCTATTAGCGAAGAAGGTGGCGCATTATTTTCAAGACCACTCAATTTCAGTCGTCAGTGATGCTCCATTGTCCAAGATTTTCAACAATTGAGACGCATCTGGTCGAGTGGCTAAGTGGGCAACTGAACTCGGACATTTTGACATCAAGTTTGAAGCCAAGAAAGCAATCAAGTCCCAGGAATTGGCATATTTTATGGCCGAGTGGATTGAAGAGCAACAACCAATCCAAGTTCACTCGGCACATTGGACCATGTTCTTCGATGGCTCTAAAATGTTGAATGGGTCCGGTGCTAGTGTTGTCTTGATATCTCCTAGGGGCGACAAGCTCAGCTATGTCTTGCAAATTCACTTCGATTCCTCCAACAATGAGGCAGAATATGAAGCACTTCTCTATGGGTTGCGCATGGCTATCTCACTCGGCATCAAGCACCTGATGGTTTATGGTGACTCAGATTTGGTGGTGAATCAAGTGATGAAAGAGTGGGATGTTCGAAACCCCGCTATGACTGAGTACTACAATGCCATCAAAAAGTTGGAGAAGAAATTCAAAGGCCTAGAACTTCATCATGTTCCTCGACTAAAAAATCAGGCGGCCGGCGAACTAGCAAGATTGGGTCCACTCGACGACCCATCCCCAGTGATGTGTTCTTAGATCACTTACACACTCCTTCAGTACAAGAAGATCCTTTCACCGAAGAGCCCCCGCAAGCTTTGAGCTCCACTAATCCGACTGAAGTCGATGTCCCTGCAGTAATCGATTTGGTCATGGAAATTTTGGTTGTCGTTCCTGATTGGACAGTGTCTTACATTGCTTATATCCTCCGACAAGAACTCCCTGAAGATGAAACAGAGGCTCGGCAGATTGTGCGCAGATCCAAGGCCTTTACTGTGATGGGAGATCAGCTGTTCAGAGAAAGCGCGACTGGCATGACGTAGCATTGCATTTTCCCCGAAGAAGGTTGAATGATTCTGGATGAGATCCACTCGGGAACTTGCGGCCATCATGCATCCTCACAGAAAATCGTCGCTAAAGCATACCGAGCTGGTTTCTTCTGGCTACGAGCTAATGAGATGGCTAAAGACATTGTTGACCATTGTGATGGATGCCAGTTCTATGCAAACTTGTCACATAAACCGGCCTCTGCTCTGAAGATGATTCCCCTCTCCTGGCCATTTTCTGTTTAGGGACTCGACATGGTTGGTCCCTTTCGGATCGAAAAAGGCGGTTTTACTCATTTGCTGATTGCAGTCGACAAGTTTACAAAATGGATAGAAGCCAAGCCCATCAAGAAATTGAACTCTCGTACGGCGGTTACATTCATGAGAGAAATAATTTCCCGGTACGGCGTTCCTCACAACATTATCACGGATAATGACACCAACTTTGACTCGGAAGAGTTCAGAAACTTCTACACATCTCAGGTCACTCAGATGGATTATGCATCTGTCGCTCACCCACAAACCAATGGGCAAGTCGAGCGAGCCAATGGCCACATCCTGCAAGGTCTGAAGCCTCGTCTCATGCGTAATCTAGATCATGCTGCTGGTGCCTGGGTAACTGAGTTGCCGTCTGTGTTATGGGGCCTGAGAACTATGCCAAATCGGTCGATTGGACAAACTCCTTTTTTCCGGGTCTACGGTGCCGAAGCTGTCCTGCCGAGTGAATTGTTTCACAATTCTCCCCGAGTGGAACTTTATTCTGAGGCTGAAGCTGAACAAGATAGGCAGGATGATGTTGATCGCCTGGAGGAAGAACGAGATATGGCTTTGATCCGGACTACAGCCTATCAGCAGGATCTGCGGCGCTTCCATGCGAAGAATGTCAAGAGTCGATCGTTTCATGAGGGAGACTTGGTGCTCCGAGTGAATCAACACCGACCTCATAAGCTTGCTCCTGCATGGGAAGGTCCTTTCATCATCACTAAAGTGCTGAACAACAGAGCTTATCATTTGTACAATCTCATGAAGCGGATATACTAGCCTCGAGCCTGGAATACATATCTGCTCCGACGTTTTTATACTTAGAGACAAAAGAGTCTTCTGATGTAATAAGAATACTTCATCTATGCAATTCAAACTTCTGTAATATATATTGTCGATTCCGATCGTACAATTTCACTCTTGGGAATACTCTGAGTGTTGAGCAATCCTCACACTTGGGGGCTTAGCTGCGAACATGCTTTCGCCTAAGTTAAAAACCCTGTCAGGTGGATAGCAGTCCATTCACTCGACGACCTATTTGTGAATCCGTCTTTGCTTAGGTTCAAAAATACTCCGAGTGTCGAGCAATCCTCACACTCGGGGGCTTAGCTGCGAACATGCTTCCGCCTAAGTTAAAAACCCTGTCGGGTGGATAGCAGTCCATTCACTCGACGACCTACTCGCGAATCAGTTTTCGCTTAGGTTCAAAAATACTCCGACTAGCGAGAGATCCTCACACACAGGGGCTTAACTGCGAACATGTTTTCACCTAAGTTAAACACCCCGCCGAGTGGATAGTAATACATCCACTTGACACCCAAGCCACAAATACATCTTCGCCCAGGGTCAAAAATATTCTGAGTGTCGAGCAATCCTCGCACTCGGAAACATAGCTACGAACATGTTTTCGCCTAAGTTAAAATTCTTCGTCGAGTAGATATACTTCCACTCGACACCCTAGCCGCGAATGAATCCTTGCTTAGGGTCAAAAATATTCCGAGTGTTGAGCGATCCTCACACTCGGGGGCTTAGCCGCGAACATGTTTTCGCCTAAGCCTAAAAACAAACTCAGGCGAGCAAACGATTGAAAGCCAAATACGGATAATTCCAAAGGTTTAATCGCAGATAAAAGTTCTGTGAGAAAGCAAAAGTGCTCAGGCCTAAGGCCTGAATGAAGTTTTAAAGCTCATACAGTTTCACTCAGCATACCAAGGCAAATAAAGTTTTCTTCCAAAGATCAAGTTTTTAAGCGCCCGACGGGCTTGCTGGCTCGTCGAAAGTGTCCAAGTCGATGCCGTCCGTGATCCTGGTGGCTGCGTCGATGAAGGTCTCCATGAAATCTTCAAACTGGAGCTTCTTTGTGTTAACCACTCGGAGCTCCTTCAGCTTGTCTTCCCTCACTTCCTTGCAATGGACCCTCACAAGGGAGAGTGCCACGTCAGCATCGCAGCGAGCACCAGATTTCTTCCAGGCTTGCACTCGATTGGGGAGGTCGTTCACGCGTATCATCACAGATGTGTGGTCGAGCTGAAGAGTGTCTTCAGGCCACAGCTCCTTGTCAATCCTCTCCATTGTAGTTTTCAACCGATGGACATATGCTTGGACACCTTGAAGCCTGAAGTTGAGTCGGAGCATGTTCATGGCCACCGCGTCCCCAACACGTGACTTGGTGGGATCCAGGTTGGGCTCCATCTCCTCAGTCTCTTTCTCAAAGTCTTGGCAGAAGTTTAGGAAATAAGAATGAGAGAATGGAATAAGGACTAGTGAGATGCCGTCGTCAAGAATTCCATAAAGTTCAGTCGACAGAAAAACTCACCGTCGAGCAGAATATACATCTTCCTCGAGAACTCTCCTAGATGCCTCTCCAGGCTGTTGCTCCTCTTGGTTAATTGCTCAGCCTTTTTGATGAGGTCTACACGCTCTTGCTCCAGCTTCGAGTTTTCTTCCTCCATCCTCTTCGCAGCAGCCAGCCTCTTGTCAGCAGCTTCAGTTTTCTCCTTCGCCACACGCTGGGCGTTGGCGAGCGCTTTGTCCTTGTCCTCTAGTGCCTTCTTCATGGAATCTAAAGAAGCAACATTGTTGAGTCGCGCTTGGAATCGACGGTTTTCATTGCGTACGTCTGTTCGAGTGAAAACACTCAGTTCAAAGCATGGAAAGTGAAGATGAGAATGTAGTGGGTCGAAGAAAGTTACCTCCCAGAGTTTTCAGCTCGGCGCGCACCCTCTCCAAAGCATTATTGGAGGTATCCAAGTCCACGCGCAACCGGTTCCTTTCATCCTTAAGATCCTTGTACTGCGTTCCAAGTTCACAAGCCCTCTGAAATCTACAAAGAAAGAAATTCAATCGACAAAAATTCCAGCACGGAAATGCAGAAGACCAAAAATGGTCGATTGGGCAACGCACATCACCCCGCCCCACTACCTTGGAATAGCATCATATCATGGTTGATCAATGATGTCCATGAAACCTGCATCGAGGGGAAATAGAATTTAACCAAAAGTACACTCGACATGTCAAGTGGCTCGTGTACTCCGCATACTGTAAACGAGTTCAAGACAGTCTTTATCAGACCCTCGCCAGTGCAAGCACTCGACGGCGATCTCGGGGACTACACCCAGTGGGTTCACTCAGAGTGCCCCCACTAGAACAGTTAACATACGATCCGTCGAGTGTTTCGTCGACCCCGTTCCACACCTTTGAAGCAGCGTCTTCGGAGCGAGACGGTCAAAAAGAAAAAAAAATACATACACTCGACTTGTCAAGTGGTGCTCGTACTCTGCGTACGATAGAAATTCTTATTTCGAGTTTTCAGGACTACTGCTTATTGTCTGCGATTAACAGTAGCCTCGGGGACTACACCCAATGGGTGCACTTAGCGTGCCCCCACTAGTTAGAAAACAGTCGACAAGGTTTGCCCTGTCAAACTTTCGTCACTCGATCTGTCGAGTAACGTGCTCCCCCCCACTCAATGAAGTGTAGTCTATCCTTATGTAGCGTCATAGCATGGTTGATCAATGATATCCATGAAACCTACAAGGTAGCCTCGGAGTGGAAGGCAAATGTATCCTGCATACGACAAACTCTAAGACCCTTGCCGGTGCAAGCACACGACAACAATCTCGGGGACTACACCTAGTGGGTGCACTTAGCGTGCCCCCACTGGATCTGCCAATTCTTGACCTGTCGAGTGGCAGAAAATATCCATCAATGGAACATCCGTCACTCGATTTGTCGAGTGACGTACCCCCTACACTTCCTGAAGTGCAGTCTATCCTTATGTAGTGTCATATCATGGTTTATCATTGATACCCATGAAACCTACAAAGTAGCTGCGGAGTAGCTCGGTAAAGGGCAAACATATCCCGCATACGGCAGACTCTAAGACCCCTGCCGAGTCAAGCATTCGATAGTGGTCTCGGGGACTACACCCAGTGGGTGGACTTAGCGTGCCCCCACTGAACCAAAACCTACTCGACTAAGACCTGATCTATTCGAATGGAGAGCTCCAAAACATTCTATGAATGGAAAATAAACACCCAGTGGGTGTGCACTCAAAGAAGACAGGAATTCAATCAAAAATGTACTTACAATCGAACTTACTCAGACATTCGTGCGAAGAGCTGTGCTGGCATCGTAAGCCAACTTGCTGGCCTCGTACGCCTCCTTGGTGCATAGCATCACCTGCTCCGCATGGATCATGGCCTCCTTTGCAGCTCCGGTCTGATCTTCCAGACGCGATGCAGAGGAAAAACCATCATCAGCGCGAGCAGCGTAATGATGGGAGCAGTCAAAGTAGTTTGGGCAGGGCCGGTTGGAGTCGACGTCACGATGGTAGAAACAGCTGGAGGGGCACCCGCAAGAGGCACTGTTGGGTTAGTTCTGATCTGCGTCGAGTCACTCATCCCCTGGGAAGACTCCGCGGTCGACCGCTGAGGCGTTTGCGTAGATGAAGTTCTTCGAGTGTGTATGTGCGGGGTGCTCAAGGTCTCGCCTCCACCTCCCGTACCCCCAGGGTGTTCTTCATCATCTTCTAGCTGGATGATTTCTACAACTATCAATCAACAAAATTAACTTTAGCATTCGACAAATCATATTCAATAAGCAAAACTGAAGAGTTGATTACCTCTGTGAGAAGTGGCTGCATCGGTAGTGTCTACATCCATGGCATCCCCTCCATAATGTTGAGGCGAAGTCACCGAGGTAGCATCTCTGACGGATCGAATAACATTCAGTCAACAAGGATTTCAAGTCATAGTCGACAGTGAGAATTCAAAAGTAAACAGTCACGTGGAGACGATAGGCACAACCATTTTCATGCGAGGCAGGGCTTTGCGAGGTTTGGCCACAGTCACTTTGGGTCGCTTCGCGGATCGTTCGCTCGACTCAACAGTCGAGGGGCGGCTCCGTTTTGAGTTCTTCTCGCTTGGGCCCGGAGCCCTGTCCTCAACAGCCACAGGATCTTGGCGAGACTTGGAGCGGCGTTCGGAGCCAGGAGGTGACTTGACTTCTGGCTCATTTTTGTCCGAGTTTTCATACTCGTCTTTGGAGTCTTCTGAACCGTCGCCGTCCACGCTGCCGCCTTTGCTCACAACACCATCTTCAACTTGGTTCTCGTTAGGAACAGGCAAGTGCATGTTTGTCCACTCCTGCATGATTCAAACAAAGAAGTCAGTTCATAAATCAATTTATCACTCGACAGTACAAGTACATCAATCGACACAGCACCACTTACCAGATTCTTCGGCAGGTTTTCGGCCGAGTAAGGCCGGATCCTCTTGGCTCCCAAAGGGTTGTCGCATGCTCCAGTGATGCTACGAAGCCACCGATCGACAGTTTTTTGTGGAACCTCTTCTGGGTGCGTCCTGGTCGATTCCTCAGGGCCCACATAGTGCCACATGGTGTGATCCCTGGCTTGGAGCGGTTGAATACGCCGACTGAGAAATGTCTCCAACAGATCCATGCCAGTCACTCCACCTCGAATCAGTTGCACCACAGCTTCAACCAAGATTCCCACTTGGACATGTTCCTCTTCGGTCACCCTCAGAGACTTGGGGACAACTGGACGATCGGTTGTATAGGGCGGAAGGCCAGTCGACATGTTAGGATATGCTACATCTTTGTAGTAGAACCAAGTCGACTGCCAGCCTCTAACAGATTCAGGAAAAGTCATGGTAGGGAAAGAACTATGAGCTCTTTTCTGAAGTCCTAAACCCCCATACAACTGAAGCACATGTGTCTTCCCATCAGCAGGGAGAGCTTTCTTCACAGTCTGGGATTTGACCGTAAAGATGTGCTTGAACAACCCGCAATGAGGAGAACAACCCAGAAAACACTTGCACAAGGTAATAAAGGCAGACAGATATGAAATCGCATTCGGTGGGAAGTGGTGGAGCTGAGCGCCGAAGAAGTTCAAAAAAACCCTAATGAATGGGTGGGGAGGCATAGAAAAACCTCTTTCGACGTGGAGAGGAGGAGGACCCGCTCCCCGTCGCGTGGGTCCGGCTCGCGCTCTCCCTCCGGCAGCCTCCAGGCGCCGTTCGCCACAAGCCCATCGGCAACCAAGCCCTCCATGTCCTCACGAGTGACCACAGAGGGGAGAAAGTCCCCCTACATCCATCCCACCGGCACGGTGAACCGAGCCATCGAGGGCTTCTTGCCCTTGCTCTTCGACGCCCCCCTTCTTGGCGCGCTCCAGTTTCTCCGTGATGCCCTTCGTCATCACAGCGGCCGCTCTCGTCGGAGAAGAATAGGATGAGGCGCTGAAGACAGGGGAGGCGGAGGAAGAGAGGAAGTTTGGGGAAAGTACTGTGCGACCCGCAACACTTTGAAATTTATAACCCGCCGAGTGCCTCGCTGACTGGTGGACCCATGAGATTACCGCACACGCCAACTGCAGTCTGCGTCTGATATGTGGCGAAATGACCGGTGCGAGAATCGAGGCGTCATGCCTCCACTTGATCTGATTGTGGCGTCTTCATCACACGCGCTCATGCTTCCCAAATTTTCGTATCCCGCAAAATCTGGTTCTAACAGATCGACCCGCCACCTCCGAAGATTCCTTCGGGTCATTCCGAACAAAATTGACACGAAACATTCACTTGGGCATTTTCAAGGCTGAACGTACCCGGGCGAATGGCGAAGAGTTCAGTCGACGCAAGTTTCGTTGAAGTCTCAAATATCATTCGGAAGATTTGATACCTTATATTGAAATGGCATCAATATACCCATTCACCACTCGAACCCCGATCCGTTCGGGGGCTAATGACAAGGATATGTACCTACGGTAGGGTCTAGGCCTGACCTAGACCCCCCTACCTAAGGGCATGATATTGGAGGACTTGAAGATCACGGACAAGATTCTAACTGGATTCCCGATGGCGCTCAAGGCACTCGATAGGCAATCCACTCGGACACTTCTTCCTTCACTCGGCGATCGACTGCCACTCGGAAGACCTTGTTTCCACTCGACGCCAGAAGACCAGAAGCCACTTCCAGGAGGCCAACGGGTAGGCGTTAGGTTTTATGTCATTAGTAGCTTTTATTATGTACGTTACCAGTAACGGCAGTCTTTAAACCCACGATCGGACCCTTAGATGCTGGGCAATTATGAGGGGCAGCAAACTCTATATAAGCCGCCCCTCCCCTCTGGCACAAGGGTTCGCAACCACTGTAATCTCACATTCCAGATGACAAAGTTCCCGAGCACTGAGACGTAGGGATGTTACCTCCATGAGAGGGGCCTGAACTCATACATTCGTGTGTACGCCCTCGCCGTAGCTAGGACTCTGCCCTCTCCTTTTGTACCCCTACCTTCTACTGTCAGGCTCGTTCCAACGATAGCTACTATGATGAAGATGAGTTGTTCGATATCGAGTCTAAGAAGACTATGAAGAGTCTAAGTCTCATGGATAATATCAAAGACTACATGTTCGGAGGAAAAGGATGGATTGTCGATAGTGGATGCACCGATCACATGACTGGAGATAGAGACATGTTTCAAGAGATCACACCAAACCATGGACCACGAAGGTATTAGACTCTTGGAGACAACTCCAAGGGTAAGGTACTCGATCTTGGTAAGGTGGCATATCTGATGATAGTTCTATACAAAATGTCATGCTTGTGGAATCCCTTGGTTACAATCTTCTTTCTGTATATAGACTTGCCGACTTCGGTTTTAATGTGCTATTTACCAAAGTAGATTGCCAAGTGTTTCGTCAATACAATCATAGCATGGTCTTTAATGGTTTCCATAGAGGTGATCTATACATTGTTGATTTCACTAAGAGATCCAAACCCCATACTCGTCTTATTGTAAAATCTTCTAAAGGTTGGCTTTGGCATAGAAGGCTAGGACATGTTGGTATGCGTAATCTAGACAATCTCATCAAAGGTGATCATATACTTGGGGTTAAAGATGTTATCTTTGACAAAGATGTAGACTTTGTAGTGCTTGTCGAGCTGGAAAATAAGTGGGCGGAAGTCATCCTGTAAAGAATATCATGACTACTAGGAGGCCACTCGAGTTGCTTCATATGGATCTCTTTGGTCCCAATGATTACAAGAGCCTTGGTGGAAATTACTCTGGTCTAGTTATAGTTGATGGTTTTTCCAAATTTACGTGGGTATTCTTTCTTGATGACAAGTCACAGGTACAAAAGATCTTCAAGAACTTCGCTCGAAAAGCGCAAAATCAGTTTGAAGTGAAAATAAAGAAAGTCCGGAGCGACAATGGATCGGAGTTCAAGAACACCAATGTGGACACCTTTCTTGATGAAGAGGGGATATCACATGAGTTTTCGGCTATGTACACACCTCAACAAAATAGAGTTGTTGAGAGGAAGAACTGTCATAGAGATGGCCAGAACGATGCTCAACAAATACAAGACACCAAGACACTTTTGGGCTGAAGCCGTGGAAACAACTTGTCATGCAACAAACCGACTCTATCTACACAAGCTACTCGGCAAACCGGCATATGAGCTACTCAACGGTAACAAGACCCAAGTTGGATACTTTCGAGTATTCGTTTCCAAGTGTTACATTCTTGATAAGCATCGTCGTTCTAAATTTGTTCCTTAATCTCATGAAGGTTTCCTACTCGGTTACATATCAAACTCTGACACTTACCGTGTCTACAACAACTTCACTCGAAAAGTTGAAGAGACGATAGATGTGAAATTTGATGAATCTAATGGTTCGCAAGTCGAACAATTGCCAAATGATGTAGGAGATAAGGAATCTTTGGAAGCCATTCAATACTTATCCATCGACAAGATTCGTCCCATGGAGGTGAAGGAAAGTTCTTCATCGACCCCAGTGGAAGCTCCTACTTCGTTGCAAGGAAAACCTCAACATGTCATGGAGGCATCTACAAGCGGTATATGACAATATGAAGAGGAGGAAGAAGTACATAATGGTGATCCACCTGAACCTCCTTCACCACCACCTAAAGGAGACAACACCTTCAACAACAATAGTGAATAAGAAGAAGATGACAAGGAAGCTCCACCTTCCAACAAGAAAAATCTACCTCGAGTCCGAGCAAGAGCGAACAAGAATCATCCCTTAGAGAAAATCTTCGGTGATATTCAAACTCAGAGAATCACTCTCTCTAAAACTCGCTTAGCTAATTTTTCTGAGCACTAATCATTCATGTCTAGTATTGAGGCTACGAAGGTGGAAGAAGTGCTTGAAGACCCGAATTGGGTAAATGCTATGCATTAGTAGCTACACAACTTTGAGAGGAATAGAGTGTAGACACTAATGGAGAAGCCCAAAGATAAGCAAAACACCATTGGTAAAAAAGGGGTATTTTGGAACAAGCAAGACGGACAAGTGTCTAGTCGTATGCAACAAGGCACGTCTCGTGGCTCAAGGATACACGCAAGTCAAAGGTATGGACTACGGTGAGACCTATGCCCCATTGCTAGAGTTGAAGCTATTCGTATATTACTTGCTTATGTCAATCACCATGACATTACACTTTACCAAATGGACATTAAAAGTGCATTTCTAAATGGGGGAGATTGAGGAAGAAGTCCATGGTAAGCAACCCCCTGGTTTTGAAAACCCCAAGAAACCTAATCATGTTTACAAGGTTCCTAAAGCTCTTTATGGACTTAAGCAAGCCCCACGAGCTTGGTGCAACTGTCTAACGAAGTTTCTACTTGAAAAGGGTTTTGAAATTGGTAAAATTGACACAACCTTATTCACTAAGAGAATTACTGGTGAATTATTTGTGTGCCACATTTATGTGGATGATATTATCTTTGGATCTACTAACCTGCAATTTAGTCAGAAATTTGGAAGGTTGATGTTCGAGAAGTATGAGATGTCCATGATGTGTGAGATGAATTTTTTTCCATGGTTTGCAAATTAAGCAAACGAGAGAAGGAACTTTCATCTCTCAAACCAAGTACACCAAGTACTTGATCAAGAAGTTCAACATGCAATAGTGTAAAGGTACGCAAACTCCTATGCCTACTAGTGGACATGTTGACCTCACCAAGGAGGAAACACTGGTTGATCGAAAGGTTTATTGATTAATGATCGGTTCATTGCTATATCTACGTGCCTCCCGACCCAATATCATGCTTAGTGTGTGCATGCGTGCTAGATATCAAGCTGCTCCTAAAGAGTGACATCTTAAGGCCGTGAAAAGAATTGTGAGATACTTGATACATACACCAAACTTGGGCATATGGTATCCAAAGGGATCTTCTTTTAGCCTCGTTGGCTATTCCAACTCGGACTATGCTGGAGACAAGGTTGATAGATAAATCCACCTCGTTTACTTGCCAATAACTTCGTATATCTCTTGTGTCTTGGTCATCCAAGAAACAATACTCAATATCTCTATCTACCGCCGAAGCGGAATACATTGCCGCCGGATCATGTTGTGCGCAATTGCTATGGATGATTCAAACTCTTAAGGATTATGGCATACATGTGAAACATGTACCATTGTTATGTGACAATGAGAGTGGAATAGAAATTTCTCATAATGCCATGCAACTCTCCCGAACTAAGCATATTCAAGTTCGACACCATTTCATTCGTGATCATGTTGCCAAAGGAGGTATCAATCACAAGCATGTTCGTACTAACAAACAATTGGCCGATATCTTTACTAAGCCACTTAATGAGAAAGTGTTTTGCCACTTGAGGAGTGAGTTGAACATCATTGATGCTTGAAACTTGAGCTAGACTCACTCGGATGCATGCAAGGGCATGAGCTTACATGACTATTCCATGATACACTTGATATGACATAATCATATACCATGGAAATATATGCTCCCTTGTATTGCATCTAACCTTTTGTAGGTACTTGGAATAACTACACTCCACAAGATTGCCATCAACTCATATCACAACCAATCTTTTCATGGCCAAGTATCCACAACCCTTCTTTAATGATGGAAGGAAGAAGACAACGCAAACCATATCCTTTACAACCATTTGATAAACAAATTTGATTCTTGTCATTTGGATATATCTTGTTCTTCCTTGCATGACTAACCCGTGTAGGTGAAAAGAGAACATAAACGATCAAGGATAGCTCTCAACTCAAGATGATCTTCATCAATAATGAGCATCCACAACAAGTTCTCCTACATGCTTTGTCATCTACATCACTCAAAGGTATGTGATCATATCCTTGAAATAGCTTTACTCCAAGTCATGAGATAAAGCAACTCAAGTGATATGAAAACATTAAGAACATTTAAACGAAAAATGGTAACCCCATTTTGAGCTTAACATAGAGTATGCCCTATGATCAAGTATTATTGCTTTGCTCCTAAGTCAAAATACTCTAATATAGGTGACCTAGTTACCGACCATCATTTAGATGAAGTATATTGTCTGGTTCATCTTATAGTAGCATGCTTTCTTGGAACCACTCAATCCCCATCTCATTGAAAATTCCTTGCAAATCAATGTGAAAAATTCATTGCAAATATTTCTGAAAATTTATTGAAAATCTTCTTGAATCTTTTGAGACCTTTTGAAATCTATGAAAAATTGCACCTATGCCAAGATTCTGTTTTGCATTTTGGACCCTCCGATTCAAATAACTTGGTGTCACCGATCATGCAGATAGGCCGCACAACCACATATCAGTTCCACTGACTCATTTAACTCCGGAGCCACCGAGTTTGCTATCTTTTGTGATATTTGTAAAAAATTGAAAAATCCAAATTTGTTCATCCCTATGTCAAAGGGGGAGAAATCTTAAAAGCTTTCAGATAACATAAGGGGGGGGGGGAGAAATTATACTCAAGGATCCCTAAGTCTCAAATGCTTTCTATGATCCATACTTTCAATGAACCTTGTTCTCAAGGATCCCTTACCATCTACGCATTTTTGGAAATTACTGCCAAAGGGGGATAATATCAAAGCTTATGCTTGTATATAGGAGGAGAATATCAAAGCTTATGCTTATCCATAGGGGGAGCTATATCATAAGGAAAGAGAGAGCAGACCAAATTTATTCTATCATTTAAGGAGAGAGAAAATATGTTTTGAATTTGATTGATTGTATAACATACTTATCTCACCCAACCCACTCCCAATATCTACATGCTAATATTCAGGGGGAGAGGAAGAATTACAATTTCATACTTAGGGAAGAAAGCTCTAAATGCTGCTAGAGACATATCAATCTTAGGAAACATTATCTTTTATATGTCTTTCGTACCTTGGTACTCTTGAAGTTCTTTGCCTTTTATGATAGAAATACTCTTGTGTTTCCTAACATGTTTTCTTAAGTGTGTTTCTTCTATTAGGGAAATACTCAAGAACTTCAAGGTAAGTATATGCATCATATCCTTGGTCAAGATGATCTCTTGCTTATTGCACATATTGTTTGCAAGAGTGAGTCTTGAACATGGAGACACTGCATTCACATATATTAGATGCATATAGCCAAGATACACATGACTTATCATATCCCTTCTACTAAGTGTGTTTGTTCATGCATTCCAATGCAACTATCCTTTAAAAGGATTGCACAATTTAGGGGGAGCTTGCATTAGTGATGTATCCTTCAAAGCTATCATATATCTTTGCATATATAAATTTGAATATTTGATTCTATGTTGTCATCAATTACCAAAAAGGGGAACAATGAAAGAACATATGCTCCCTTGGTGGTTTTGATAATTCATGACAAAATACATTGTCTCTTGGACTAATATCTCTACCTAGTTTATTTCAGGTTTAGCCCATAGAGAGGATTGTCTAAGGATTGTGTGGAGAATTCCCAAGAAGAAGAAGAAGAAGAGAAGGAATAGGATTGGCCAAGCTCCAAGCTTCAAGCTACAAGACTCTACATTTTATATCTTGTGAGAAATCACTTTTGAGTCCATAGGAAAACCAATACTATTAAAAGGGGATGAGTAATTATGAGGATGTGGCAGCTCAAGTGCTTAGACATAAGCCACCAAAAATACTCACCCATTATCCCACAAAAATTCTCTGTACAAAGCCCAAAAGTCAAAAATTGGTGACACCAACTTTTCCCATTTGGTCCCATCGAGTTGTTCCCTAGTCAGAACCTAAGCCAAACCCTAGAATCTCGGTGACACCATGTTTCCACTCGGTGCAACCGAAACCAGTGACCAACATTCGGTTATCCTATTTCGTAAAATAAGAACCTATGAGTTCTAGGAATCAGTGACATGAGCCTTGGTAACTGCCTATGACACCCGTATCGGTACGGCCAACATTATATATCGGTCTCACCAAAATGGCCAAAGTTGCCACATTTTTGCACTAGCCGGTGCAACCGAGTTTTCACTTTGGTTTCACCGAGGTCGGCAATAATGTTATAACGGTTGGATTTTTGGAGATGCCTATATATACCCCTCCACCACCTCCCACTCGTAGAGGAAGCACTCTGAACATACAACCACTTTCCATATCCAATTTTTTGAGAGAGAGCCACCTACTCATGTGTTGAGATCAAGATCATCCACTCCAACCATATGGATCTTGATGTCTAGACTCCCCATGTTGCTTTCCATCCAATTAGTCTCTTATACCCAGGCCAAATCTGTAATCTGTGAGAGAGTGATTGAGTGTCGAGGAGACTATCTTTTGAAGCACAAGAGCAAGGATTTCATCATACTACCACATCTATTACCTTTTGGAGGGTGGTGTCTCCTAGATTGTTTAGGTGTCGCTTGGGAGCCTCCTACTTAGTGTTGTGGAGTTGAACCAAGAAGTTTGTAAGGTCAAGGAGATCGCCTACTTCGTGAAGGTCTACCCTCAGTAAGGCTAGTCCTCTGTGGACATAGGCCATCATGGAATATACAAGGTTTCTCCTTCGTGGACCCCTTGTGGGTGGAGCCCTTCATGGACTCTTGCGACCGTTAGCCTCTGTGGGTTGAAGTCTCCATAAACATGGACGTACGTAGCACCACCTATCCAAGCCATGGGAAAATCTTCATGTTAACCTTGAGTTTGATCTTCCTATCTCTACGCTCTTACATATGCTTGTCTTTAATTTCCACTGCCATACTTGTTGACTAGCATGTGTAGGGTGCACTAGACTTGTTAGACTTGCTAAAATCTGCCAACCAATTAACTTGGGAAAAGGTTATGTTTTTAATTTGTCAAGTAGTCTATACACCCCTCTCTAGATGCCTCTTCTAGTGATCCCATAAATACCACATTGAGTCCATAGGAAAGCCAATATTATCAAGAGGGAATGTTGTTTTTATCATGAGTCAGTTGCTCAAGTGCGTAGAGATATTGCTCTAAAAACCCTTAACCACACCCTCACATTCCTAGCAGTCCAAAACCCTAAAGAATATCTTAGTCCCACTGAATTTATCTAGCCCGGAACCACTGAGATGCACTTGACAAAGCCACTGCCTAAACCCTATAAGCCCGGTCTCACCAAGATGACATTTGATCTCACTGAAGTATGCATACCAACCTTGTGTAACCAATCAATTTCATCTCAGAATTTTTGAGTTGTTTCAACCGGTGACACCTAGAAAGTGCTTAGGTCATCACTCATTGGAGCCTCCGATTGGATTCATTCGGTCTCACTAAAATGCCTAAAGTTCAAACCTTATGCACTACTCTGTCTCTCCGAGTGGTTTCATACGGTTCCACCGAGTTGTGTAACAATTGGATTTTTGGTGATGGATATATATACCCCCACCCACTCCATAAGCTCAGAGAGAGCAACCAGGATGGAGCTACCACTTCCCATATCCATTTTCTGAGAGAGAACCACCTACACTTTTGTTGAAATCAAGGAGATTCCACTCCAACCTTTGATCCTTGATTTATAGCCCCCCAAGTTGCTTTCCATTCCAATCCTTCTCCTACTACCATGCCAAATCCGTGAGAGAGTGATTGAGTGTTGAGGAGACTATATTTTGAAGCACAAGAGTAATGAGTTCATCCAACAACAACATCTATTACCTTTTTGAGAGTGGTGTCTCCTAGGTTGGTTAGGTGTCACTTGGGAGCCTCCAAATCTTGTGGAGTTGAACCAAGGAGTTTGTAAGGGCAACGAGATCACTTAATTCGTGAAGATTTACCCTGGTGAGGCTAATCCTTCGTGTAAGTAAGACATGATGGCATAGACAAGGCTGCTTCTTCGTGGACCCTTCGTGGGTGTATCCCTCCATGGACTCGCACAACCGTTACCCGCTGTGGGTTGAAGTCTCTGTCAACATGGACATACGATTGCACCACCTACCAGAACCACGCCAAAATCACCATGTCTTCATTGTGTTTGATTTCTCCGATCCCTTCTTTATGTTCATATGCAAAGTATTTACTTTCCAGTGCCTACTATCTAGACATGCATGTTTAGGGTGTTGCTTGCCTTATGTGAATTGCTAAAACTTGCCAAGAACAAAAATTTGAGAACAGGCTAGGTTTTATTTGGTCTAGTAGTCTAATCAACCCCTCTCTAGACCTACTTATGATCCTACTATTGGAACTATGCCTTAGTGGCGCTTACTTTACCTAGAATAAAAACTACTTTGCGAGAAAAAAACTAGGAGTACTTTACGAGATAATAAAAGTTGATAGTTTAGTAGAGAGTTTTTTGTAACACAATAAAAAGACTGACCATAGGAAATTGAATATAACACGATATATACTTATCATATGCAATGGGGGAGAGGCATACGCTAACATACTTTCCGTACTTGGATCACATGCACTTATGATTGGAACTCTAGCAAGCATACACAACTACTAAATATAACTAATAAGATAAAACCCAACCATAGCATCAAGTAAGAAGTCCTCTTTAATTACTCCCATAAGCAACAACCCCCTTACTCAGGTGTAAGCTTCTATCACTCTAGTCACCCACTATAAGTGAATCATGAGCGTATTGCAAAACCCTACATAGGTAATCCCACACACTTGCGTGACATGGAGGGCAGCACATGACAACACCATATTAAGATACAACTCATAGTAATCACACCATACGGCAATTAACCCGTAGGAAAAAAATGATCTAGTCAAACATCATAGGGTAGACAGACATTTTTGGGTAATAATATATAGAATTAAGAACCGTGTTTAAGTAGAGATTACAGCGGGAAAAGAGGTGTTACACCACTACATAGAGGGGGGAGAGGTGGTGATGATGGTAGCAAAGTTGTTCGTGTTCATCATTGTCACGATGGTGGCCCGGCGGTGTTCCGGCGCCACCAGGAGAGGGGGAGAGCGCCCCCTCCTTCTTATTCTTCCTTGGTCTCCCCCCTAGATGGGAGGAGAGTTCCCCCTATGGTCCATGGCCGCCATGGCTCCCGAAGGGTAGGATCCCCTCCGAGATTGGATCTCTCTCTCTCTATTCTCTTCCGGTTCGTGCTCATGTTTTCTGGTGTTTCACCATTTCTTATATTTTTGGAGATCTATAATTCTGATCGAGATGAAATTGTGAGGGAATTTTTATCCAAAAATTATCTTTCTTGGGGAGAAAGAAGGGCCCCAATCAACGTTCAAGGGAGTCGTAAGGCAACCCGGCATGCCCAACCCCCCTAGTCATGCCCTGTTGTCTTGTGGCCACCTTGGACACTGTCTTGCATTGATTCTTCTTCCTAAAAATCACATATGTTCCAAAATAATTCTTTGCAAACTTTTATCGTGTTTGTACTTTGTTTGATGTGGATTTTCTGCGAAACAAAAAACATGCAAAAATAGGAACTGGCTCTGGTCACTGGATCAATATGTTAGTCCAAAAAGTAATATGAAATGTTGCCAAAATTATATAAAAGTTGTATAATATTGGCATGGAACAATACAAAATTATAGATGCGATGGAGACATATCAACACGCATGTCATACAATATAATTGAGATAATCATATGGCTCCTACTGGTTCTCGTACTTATAGACATTGAATTCGTGAACTATTACAAAACATGATCATCTCATACATCACATATATCAAATCACTTTATGGCCATACCACATCACATCACATGCCATGCAAAAATAAGTTTGACGTCCTCTACTTTGTTGTTGCATGTTTTACGTGGCTTCTAGGGCAAGTAATAAGAACTGTTCTTACCTACGCAAAGCTACAATGATGATATAAAAGTTTCCTTTTAACCTTCTACAAGGACCTGTATTGTCAAATCAGATTTAACTAAAGTAGGAGAGATAGACACCCACCAGCTACTTATGTAGTAGAAATTGCATGGTATTGATACATCTCAAACGTATCAATAATTTTTATTATTCCATACTATTATATTATCAATCTGGGATACTTTATATGCAATTATATTCTATTTTATATCAATTTTGGGAGCTAACCTATTAACCCAGTGCATAGTGAGAGTTCCTGTTTTCAGCTTGTTTTTGGATTTCTAGGAAATAGTACCAAACAAAGTCCAAACGTCATGAAACTTTTTGACGATTTTTTTCTGGACAAAAGAGACCCTGGAAACTAGGGGGAGGCTAGACATGAAGTGAGGAGACGGCAAGGCAACAGGGCGTGCACAGGGGTAGTCGTGCCCTCATCCTTGTGGGCCCCTCGTGGATCCGTCTGACGTAATTCCACTTCCATAAATTCTTTAAAATCTGGAAACCGATAGAGAGCCACCAGAAACAAGTTTTCTACCGCTGCAAGTATCTGCTCCGCCGTGATCCCAGCCGGAGACCTTTTCTGATACTCTGTCAGAGGGGGAATCGATCAGGGAGCCCGTCTACATCAACCATGCTGCCTCTATGATGATGTGTGAATAGTCTACCATAGACCTATAGGTCCATTGCTAGTACCTCGATGGCTTTCTCTCTCTTTGATCTTCAATACCATGTTCACCATGATTTTCGCGGTGATCTATCTGATGTAATCCTCTTTTGCAGTGTGTTTGTTGATATCTTATGAATTGTTTGTTTATGATCAGATTATTTATGGAAAGTAATTGAGTCTTTTCTAAATCCTATTATCATGATTGTTATAGATTCATATTTCCCTGCAATCTATCGGTTTGGTTTGGCCAACTAGACTGATTTATCTTCAACAGGAGTGCTGCGTTGTAATGGGTTGAATCTTGCGGTGCTCTATATCCCAATGATAGAAGGGGACAAGACACATATTTGTATTGTTGCCATTAAGGCTAAAATGATGGCGTCTGAACATATTGCTTGTCTTAGTTTGTCTACATCGTGTCACCCTACTCCAAACATTACTCTGTTTGTCTTGAACTTAATATCTAGAGAGGCAAGCATAGAAGCGCTCTCAAAGTGGAGCAACAGTAGTAGATGGAAGATCATTTTGGTCTACTTGTTTATGGACGTGATGCCTATATACACAATCATTGCCATGAATAACAAGTCATAACTATGCGCTATTCTGTCAATTGCCCAACAAGAATTTTTTTACCCATCGTATGCTATGTTCAAGAGAGAAGCCTGTAGCGAAAACTATGCCCCCCGGGTCTACTTAATCATAAATACTAAATCCTAAAAATACCTTGCTGCAATTTACTTATTGTTTTTTTACTTCTATTATTTGTATCAACTATCTCTATGAAGATTTAATCCTTACAAGTAGCGAGTTAAAGGGTGTTGACAACCCTCTTGCCCGTGTTGGGTGCAAGTGTTTGATTTTGTCTGCGTAGGTGCATTTGAAAGGGGTTTGCTTGGTTCTCCTATTGGTTCGATAACCTTGGTTGTCACTGAGGAAAATACTTATATCTACTGTATTGCATCTCCCCTCCTCTTCGGGGAAAAACCCAACACATCTCACAAATAGCAGGTATGTGTGTGTCGGTGCACTAAGAAACGGGGTCCTTAGTCCCCAGACTTGAGCACAGACGATCGTGGCCTCCGACATGACAAGACCTTGTCGGGCAAGGAATCACTTCCAAGAAACCCCAACCAAGGATAAGACGGCCAACAAGCCTCCTTGCTGGTCGAAAAGGTTCGGCCACAAGCACTGCAAGCGCCTTCCTGCCAAGACCTCCGCCCAGCAAGCCATCACCCACATCACCAAGCTGGTTGTCTACATTAGCTAGGTGGTGGGAAGGAAGGCGGTTAGGTGGAGTTGTTCGGGGCACGTGGCATCTAGACAAAATTACCGCAACTTTAATGAAGCCCGTCCTACAACGTGGCGAGAGAATAGTGTTGGAGATATGCCCTAGAGGCAATCATGTATGATGATATTTCCTATGTGTTTATGAATAAAGATAGTCCTTGGACATTATCATTGATGTGTATTAACAAGTATGTGACTTGTTTGTGAGACTATGCATTGTATGATGATTGTCCTAAATGGTCCCTAGTCGAAAGGCCTGTATGGACGCGCAGCCAGTTAGACTAGCATATGACATGGTGGATGGTCCCGTCTCACTAACCATGTAGCATTGGATGCTATCCGGATAATATGGACTCAGAAAGGTCTAGTTGGATTCACATAGTCGGATCCGAATCGAGATAAGGTCTGAGTTGGACAGACCCAACTATGAGGCACAGGGATAGGTCATCCATGAGTCTCTAGTACAACATACGTTCTATGTCCTAAGACCTGAGTTGGCACATGTACTTGGGATGGTGACAGACTTGCTTTGGGCCGACCAAACGCTACTCCATGACTGGGTGGTTACAAAGGTAGGTTTCATCCTTGTTCAGACCCATGCTACGAGACATGGTCGAGCAAGATGGGATTTCCCCTCCGATCAGGAGAGATATACTCTGGGCCCCTCGGGTGATCCGACCTGGATAAGCATGGCCATGCGATGAGGATTATGAGATAATCTGAAGTGTTGGTCGGATTCACCGGAACGAGAAAGAGGTCATGTTGTAACAAGGATGACCATGTCGCTTTGTGCACGACAACATATATCGTTAGGGAACAAAAGTGTGAAGTACAAGTTTGCCTAACCAGCTTCATCGGACACTTGGAGTCGGCACGTTTTGCTAGAGGCCGCTATCGACTGGTCGAGCCGGATGTGATCTGACTCGCGACCAAGTGAACGAGAACCTAAGGGGTCGCACGCTTAAGGGAAGGAACACGTGGGCTTTAGGATCCGTGCGAGGCCCAAGAGTTGAGCCCGCACCGGATGCCTATATATAGTGGAGGTGCGACACACCCATCTGGTTGATCGCTTCGGCGCCGTCATTAGGGCATTGCATGTGTTGCAACTAGCCACCTCCAGTTGCCGCCGCCGACTGTGTGACCGAACCTAGCAGCCCACCGCACGGTGTTCCTCCTACACGCGCGGATACCGTTAGAGGTGGTGCACCTGCACCGCTCCGGTGAACCTGTACATGGAATCCGGCTACTGGCGGTTCGAGGGAGATGAAATCGGCTGTTCGAGGAAGATCGTATCAGCTATTCGTGGGAGATCGGATGAGGAGGAGACGGACCACACGAATGCGTTGCCCCAACTCTACTTTTGCTGCACGGCACTGTGCATCTAGTGGTAACGACGTGTGGTATCTCCGTAGCATGTTCTTGGTTGGTCTGCGCGTAGGAATTTTTTGATTTGCATGAGATGCACCTACGGTAGAACCCAACAAATAGGAGGTTGTTGGGCGAACAACACAGAAGGAGAGGCCATTATTACCGGGAGACACCACCATCGCGCCACCTCACGGCGCATTTGATGCGCCTGTCTTACTCCGCCAGAGTTAGGTATTTTGCACTGTAGCTCCTACCAGTGTCTCGGGCAGCGATAGTGCGCACTTTTACCCCATGTAATTATTATCTTATCCATTGTGGTAACCCCTTGATCTATAAAAGAAGGCCCATTCCTACCTTTAGAAAGGTCGACTCTCTATTCATTCTACATGCGTAGCCACATCACCCTAGAGAATCTCTTGCGAATAAACCACCACACATGACGTAGGGTATTACGCTCCCGAGCGGCCCGAACCTGTCTAAACCCCCGTGTGCATAGCGGTCGTTGGTGTTCTTCGTGTAACACGACTCCCCATAACTGAACCGTAGAAAGGGGCCTTGCTGGTCCCATAGATCATCGGAGATATGTCACTATGATGTGATAGTTGATCTGAAAACAAGGTCTCGTGGATGGACACTCGTTTCTGCACCAACTGCCCCGTCGCCAAGGCCCAACTACCGTGTCGGTTGCGACTAAATGGAGTCCTCCTGCTTGATGCCAAAGATGCCGGCGTCATCATTGCTGTCATTGGAGGAGCCGAAGTCGCTACCGCTCGAGCTCTCCGTGCAGCACTCCAGATAGACGCCGGACACCCCGAAGAACTTCACTGAGAGGGTGTCGGAGACATTGAGCTAGAACTGGAGGAGCTTCCTGGGTTCGTGACCGCAGGAATCGGTGAATGACTTCCACCCCCTTGTTAGGAACATGGCATTTCCAAGGGAGAGGTTGAACCACACCCAGATGGGCCCATTGTAGCAACCGTTTGCTCGGAGCCACATACCTCGGGGCCGGCTGCCTTCCATGGCCCGCACGAAAGGGTCGGGCAGACGTAGCCAACTCTAATGCCGTCGAGGGAGCACCACGACGAACTCATGAACCTTCTCCCCCACATGGGTCCTCATGGGAGACTGCATAGGAGGCGCGCCACCTCGACCACCGCAGCTCGACGAGGCCGTCCTCTCGCGCCCCTAGGATTTCGTCCCTCCATGGGAGTCGAAGCTCGCCCCTGCCGCCATCACCATGATTCGCATTGCACTCTGGGGAGCGCCTCTCGCCGCGGCGCGAGACCCACGGGTGAGACCACGACCCCTCGCCATCCCGAAGACAGTGCGATGGAAAAGATCATGGAGGAAGGAAGAAGGAGACACTGGTTAACAGACTAGTGAGGGAGGGCGCGGATGAGAAACACTCTCTTCGAACCCCCTCTTTATAGTGTTGGGGATGAGGAGGGAATGGCTCTTTGTGACCTGAGCAGAATGTGTGCTGGAGCATTCTTAACACTAGCGTCCACCTCTCTCAGCCGATGTTGAAGCCCCATATGCAACACACGTCATCAAGGGCGCAGTAAAGAACAGAAGGGGAGGCGACAGAGTTCAACGCGAGAGGCGAGTGGGCAGCGCCCCCAGGATATTTCCTTCCCCATAAGGAAGACCCAGGGGCTGGCTGTTCCTTGCCCAATGTGACCATTCGCTACCAGGCGTATTGCTTGGGAAACCGCCCCGCTCCACCCATAGCGTGCCCTTCTTGAAAGACACGTGTCCCAGGCGACGCTTCGTCTAGACTAGCATCGCACGACTTTTCGAGCGTGACTCCTCGGGGCAACTGCTTCACTCCACCACTCCCACGACCTGCAGTCAATGCGCATTATGGGCAGATCGGTGAAAATTATCATAACCGTAGAAAATTGCGTCCGCGTGTGCCTATGCACTGTTTTCTGGGCCTAGCCCAACAGCGTCACAGACTCATGTATGGCCTAGGGGCTATTATTGGTGCACTAAGAATAGGGTTCTTAGTCCCCAGACTTGTGCATAGATGACCACGGCCTCCGGCATGACAAGACCTTGTCGGGCAAGAAATCACTTCCAAGCAACCCTGGGCCAAGGATAAGACGACCGACAAGCCTCCTTGTTAGGCGAAAAGTTCCACCCACAAGCACTGTAAGTGCCTTCCTGCCAAGACCTCCGCCCGGCAAGCCGTCGCCCACGTCACCAAGCCGGCTGTCTACATCAGCTAGTTGGCGAGCAGGCATGCGATACGATCCACCGCACCAAGGGCCATGACATCATCGAGTTCTACCAAGTAGGACAACTTGCTGAGAAGCAGAAGCAAGAGTACAAAAATCACGTCAAGGAGAAAGGCCAGGATGGTGCTGGTGGGTCCAGCAAGAAGAACCGTGGTGGCTGTCGTGGCAAGGCCAAGCAGCAGAAGGAGAAGCTTGCTCGAGGCTGAGACAAGAAATTTGACGATGAAGAGGCATATGATGATGAAAATGTAGAAGGATCTGATGGTCAAGAGTTCCAGAAGGCTCTGGATGCTATGTGTGTTGGTAGAGGAGCATCTTTGAACTCCTCTCACAGATAACTCAAGCAATTGGCTCGAGAAGTCAACACAGCAGAACCAGCAGCAGAAGCAAGGTAACCCCTCAAATGGTCCAATACTCCCATCATCTTCGATGCAGAGGATCACCTCGGCCACAACACTACCGTCGGGTGTGTGCTGTTGTTGGTCTCACGAACAATCTGCAAGCTCAAGGTCACGAAGATGTTGGTCGACAGTGGGGATGGCTTGAACCTGATCTTGCCCGACATGATCAAGTGACTATAAAATCCCTACACATATCTCAAGCCGACGGGGTCCTTCAAGGGGGTCAACCCAGGGAGGTCACAACCCAAGAGGAAGATTACTCGGCCAGTGACGTTTGGCGGCAAGCTCAACTTCAGGAGAGAAAGGGTCGTCTTTGACGTCACCAAGACATCGATGCCCTTGAATGGGATCTGGGGCCATCTGGCGCTCGCAAAATTATGGCGGCGTCTCATCATGCCTACAACACCCTCAAGATGCCAGGGCCGATGAGCATCATCACCGTCCATGCTGACAACAAGGACGCGGTCCTCTGTGTCAACAAGTTGTACAGGGAGATAGTTGCAACGTCTGTTGACAAGGCACTCGCTCCTGTCGGCAAAAATCCTAGGGGGAATAACAAGAATAAGACTTCTGGCAAAGCTCGAGAGGACTCTGGAAAGCACGCCCTAGAGCATGGCACGCCCGTCGATTACTCACCTCAGACTTCTGCCGTAGGAACATGAAAAACGAAGTGACCATTCCCAAGACGAAGCAAGTGGCTGCATGGGAGGACGGCGAGGGTGGCGCTTTCACCATAAATGCCATCCTCGATAGAAAATAGAAAAGCACGTTCATCTCCTTCCTGTGGGCGAATGTCGATGTGTTTTCCTCGCAACCATGTGACATCATCGGTGTTCCTAGGGAGGTGACAGAGAACCACCTTTCCACCTGTCCCCATTCACGCCCCGTCAAGCGGAAGGTCCAAAAACAAGCACTGGAATGGCAAGAGTTCATTGCCGAAGAGATCAAGAAACTAGAAGTAGCATGCCTAATCAGGGGTGTACTTCACCCGACATGGTTGACAAACCCCGTGGTGGTGCGCAAGGCGAATGGGAAGTGGAGATTTTGGATCGACTTCACGGATGACAATAAGGCCTGTCCAAAGGATCCATTCCCCTTGCCGCGCATCGACCTGTATAGTGGATTTGACGGTCGCCTATGACCATTTGTCCTTCCTTGATGCCTACTTCGGTTATCACTAGATTTTCATGGCCAAGGAGGACGAAGAGAAGACATCGTTCATTACTCCTTGTGGCACATACTATTTCAAGCACATGCCATTTGGACTGGAGAGTGATGGGTCAACCTTTGCAAGGGCTGTCCAAATTGGTCTTGGCTCGCAACTACACAGAAATGTGGAGGCATACATGGATGAAATTGTCGTAAAGACGAAGGATGAGGCTACGCTGATCCAAGCACTAGAAGAAACCTTCGCCAAACTATGAAAGATTAAGTTGAAGCTCATTGCGTGTTCGGAGTCCCATCCGGCTAGGTCCTCAGGTTCTTCATTTCACAATGCGGGATAGAAGCCAACCCGGCCAAGATAGAAGCAATCGAGCTATTCGAAGTGTGTCAATGATGTACGCCGCCTGGAGGGCTACATTGCCGCCCTCAGCAAATTCATCTCCAAGTCTATAGAGCATGCCCTGCCATTCTTCAAGATCCTAAAGAACGCATGCCCAATGACATGGACCCTAGAAGTGGAAGCAACACTTCAAGATTTGAAAAGGTCCGTGTCTTCGGCACCGATCGTAGTCCTGCCTAAACTGGAGGAACCATTGCTGCTATACCTGGCTACAACAAACCAAGTGGCCAGACTGACGTTGGTGGCGTAGAGGGAAGCTGAGGAAGGCAAAGCAACAACACCCAAATCAGCAATTGGCAGACCAGGGCCAACTCTCATTGATGAAGGTGCGGACGACACAAGTGGGCAATAGAAGCAAGGCAACAGATTGTGCAAAAGAAGAAGATGGTGCAACAGCCCATGTACTTCATCAACTCCCTCCTGCAGGGGCTAGGTCGAGGTACTCTGGGATACAGAAACTACTTTTCGGCCTTCTCATGGCCTCTCGGAAGCTGCGTCATTACTTCCAAGCACACCACATCATCATCGTCACTCACCTCCCACTGCAACCCATATCGAGGAATCCGAAAGCAACTGGCAGGATAGTGGAATGGGCATTGTTGCTGTCCAGCTTTGAGTCGAGATTTGAAAGCACTTCAACAATCCAGAGTAGAGCCCTGGCAGAATTCGTCACTGAATGGACACCAACACCAGATGAAGAGATTCCTAGAACATCCCTCCATGACAAGGAAGCACTTCAAGAATGGGTCATATACTTTGACGGAGCTTTTTTGCTGCAAGGTGCTAGTGCGGGAGTGCCGCTTGTCGCACCCACCGGAGAGCACCTCAAGTACGTGATCCAGATGCATTTCATGTAGGAAATATCAACTAACAACACAACTGGTAGAGAGGATTGCTTGCCAGACTACGGATAGCAGCCAATCTTGGCATCAGGAAGTTGATAGTCCGAGGGGATTCGCAACTAGTGGTGCACCAAGTGAGAAAGGATTACTAGATCCCCTTGATGGAAGCATATGTCGACGAGGCGAGGAAGTTGGAGGAGCATTTTCATGGGCTGCAAATGGAGCACGTACCCCGTGCAAAGAATGATATTGCTGACGACCTGTCAAAACTAGCCGCTCAGAAGTCACCTGTGGAACCAGACACCTTTGTACTCCGAATCACTCAGCCATCAATCAAGCCTTCAGACCGGCAAGCCAAGAAAATAAATGTCAACTTTTGCGACTATTTCCCGGTAGAACCGTCATCGGACGCCAAGAAAGATGTTGGGGTGAAAAGAAACCTACCGATGAGCAGTAAGCTACGACAAACTCAATGGTCTTTGCCATAGAAGCCAGCGCTCCCGTAGCAAAGGATACACCTTTAGTTCTTATCGTCGTGCCACAGGCCCCGACATGGTCACAACAGATTATCCAGTTCCTGTAGATAGGAGACCTCCCTGAGGGTCAACACGAAGCTGAAAGAGTAGCCCGACAGTCAAGTATGTACCAATTTGTAGACAACATTCTGAACAGAAGGAGACCAAAAGGGGTGAAACTGAGGTGCATTTCCTAGGAGGAAGGAGATAGGCTAATGGAAGAGATACATGGGGGGGGGATTTCTGGTTCACACATCAGGTCGCGGGCCTTGTCAGAAAGGCATTCCAGCAAGGTTTCTATTGGTCGACTGCCCTCCAAGATGCTTTGGCGGTGGTGACAACATGTATGCTAGTACCATGCCAAGCAAATACATCAGCCAACACAAGCCTTTCATACCATACCGCTCTCCTTGACCTTGTCAGTTTGGGGGCTCGACATAGTCATCCCTTCCCCTTGCGCTACCTGGGGCTTTGAGTTCTTGTTCATCGTAATCGACAAGTTCATGAAGTGGACAAAGGTGGAGCCAATTACAAAGGTGAAACTGCTAGCTATCGACTAAAGGGGGGGGGTGCATAGGTGATTTTTTTGATACTCTTCGAAACAATGAATGTATTCGAATAATGCCAAAATGTAACCAGGATCAGTTAGGGATAGAAATCAAGAGTCTAGTGTAGGCATGCAACACAATGAAGACATACACACAAGTCATGCATCATCATGATGCATACTAAGATGACTCGAAGACAAACTTAGACAATATGAAGATAGTTAGTGGATATTAATGACTTCGGAGAAAGTCTTCAAGCAATGAACAAGCAATGACTTCACAATTCAGAATAGGAATGTAAGAGAGTGAAGGATAGAACCAGTTGCTTGACGAAGAAACATGATTTGTTGGACCAATTCCAGTTGCTGTGACAACTATACGTCTGGTTAGGGAGGCTGCGATTGAACTTAGAAGACCTCGTCTTCACCTTATTCCCCTTGAGCCGAAGTCACTTAGGCAATGCTCAATCACTCAGGTTAGTCTTCAGGGGAGACTTCTGAAACTCGTACAAACTTGGTCACCCGGCAGTCCACAATGACTCTTGGACGCTCTAGACCCAGACGCCTAACCGTCTGGAAGACCACAGTCTTCAAGTGTAATAAGTCTTCAGTTCTCTCAGAATAGAAAGTCTTTGGTGATGCTCAAACACACTAGCTCTAGGTGTTTAGGTGTATCCTCGCAGGATGAGTCTCTCTTAATGTATTCGAGGTGGGTTACTCTAAAACGACAACAACCATATCTCTCTCTGAGCAGCCACCTTCTCATGGTGGAGGGGGTGGGATATTTATAGCCAGTAGGCAACCCGACCTGATATGACTAAAATGACCCTGGTTCAATGGCTAACCGACACGTGTCACAATGCTTGGATTTTAAACGCACGTGACAACTTTTCTCGGGCTACAAGTAAAGCTGACTCAACCAGCTCTGGAAGAAATTTCCTCTCATTTTCTTTGCTCAAAGAAATAGGTATGGGTTGAGCATCATGTCAGCATATGAGTTCAATCACTTCAAACCCACTTAATAGTATGGTGGTTCCTATGACCTAGGAAAGAAGAAACAAAACTACCAAATGACTTAGTCTTTTCGTTTCATTGTCTTCGGAAGAATGTCTTCGTATCCCACCAATGGCTTCAGCCGTCATCAATGTCTTCGAACATTTTTGGGGGTCGTCTTCGACGGCTAAACCGAAACTCTAGGGACTTCTATCTGTGTTAACTTGTGAACTCTCACAAACACATTAGTCCCTCAACCACATTTGTCTTCATTACCCCAAAACCAACAAAGGGAGGCACTAGATGTACTTACAATCTCCCCCTTTTTGGTGATTGATGACAAACTAGCTGAAGTTTGCAATGCGGATAAATATATGTGAAGATAAGGTTTTGAAGATTTTGAATACAAGATATAGAGACCTCCCCCTGAAGATGTGCATATGAAGATTTTGCTTTGAATGCAAGTGCACATGGCAGGTTGTAGGTTGTGGAGATCTCCCCCTATATCTTTTAGTCCAATCACTATGCATTAACCAATATGTCGAAGATAACGAAATGCACAATGAAAAATGGGCGTCTGCAAAATGACTTTAAGCGAATAAAGGTAACTTGAGGAAGCGCCAAAGAGTACGGTAAACATAAAGTGTAGACGTGCATCATGACTTAAGTTTTACAACCAAAACAACAAATGTTTAGAAAAGGAGAGTTGTAAACTTAGCAAAAGATAACACCCATCTCATATTAGTAGACCTGTTAGAAGACTATTGCCCAATGCTTCTCCCCCTTTTGTCATCGAATGACCAAAAAGGAATGAAGACATTGAGAAACTACACATCTCCAGGAGATGTCAACGAAGACGGTGCAATGTAGTCTTGGGGTGCTGGTGAAGTGGAGCTTAGTGCAGTGTCGTGACGCCGAGTCGATGGAGGCAAATAGTTTGCATCATCAGCTTCATCTTCAAGTCGGACGTTGGCGGAAGGAGCTGACGAGGAGAAGTCACTATCTTCGAGCGATGGAGTCTTGCGACACTTCTCCGCACTGGGAGGTGGTGCACCAAATCTAGAGCGTGGATGATATCCATCTTCATGAAGCTCCTCCTCTGGTGCCAGCATGGTCAAGGTCCTCCATGAGCGACGACTGGTTTCATAGGAAACGAAGGCATTCTTGGGGGCCAGATTGTGAACATGGTTGAGGTCTTGCACAACATACTGCATGTGGCATCGAGTCCATTGATGATGCGTATCTTGCTTCTGGATCAGTGAAATGAGAAGTTCACGATCAATGAGTGCACACTCTCTTCTGCGTAGGCGTTGACGAGGCACGATACTACCAGTGGCTTCAGTGTTGGTAGCACCGGATCTTGGTCGTCAAACAAGTCTTGCCCTTGATGGATCAGAGGGAATGTGAAGACCTTCAACATCAGCAGTGCCACTAGTGCCTTCGAGAATTGGATTCTTGCTCTTGGATGGATATAGATCTACTTGCACGACTTCAATATCAGGAAGATAAATGCCATGGTTTTGAGCAGAAGGAAGAAACCTGGTGTTGGTTCTGTACTTGATGAAGCGCATGATCCAGGGAGCAGATATCTTTGGCTCAAGGACATTGATGCCATTTGCAGCAAGGTTGCAAAGGAACAAGTCTTGAAGATTGAACCTGATGCCATACACAATGTTGCAGAGCAATGTCTTCAGAGGCCCTTCAATCTTGCGAGATGAGTTGTGCCCTTTAATCGGCCAAATGGTGTGTCAAACAATGTGGTAGAGAGTCCTGGGCAAGTTTTGAAGATCATCCACGAAGAATGAAGTGAGCAATTCTGCATCTCGAGGCAAAGGCTTCATCATTGTGAGCATCTCAGTCATGTCGGGTTCTCTCATATGGAATAGGCTTCGAGTGGCAGCCACGTAGGCTTCAGAGCGAGGATCCAAGTCTTCACTAGCAGTAGCAAGTGGTTTTACGGGAAAGAATTCTAGTGGTGAGGCAGTGATATGTTCATCCCTTATCATGCAGTCCATCTGCCAAGTGTTCAAATCACGACCGAAGCCAGAGAGAAGGGTTGCATAGAGCTGGAGGATGAGTTCCTCATTCCAGTCTATATGGTCTATGTGCAGAAAGGCAGCAATCCCACATCTCGAAGACCATCCAATGCTTGATCAAAATAGGGAAGATCTTTCATAGCTTCAAAGGTGACATGTCTGTGGGGAAATATCCTGTTATGACCATAGAGCACACACATGTAGTACTAACATTGTGGAGCACTCCAGAACCTATCAGACTGTATTCTTTCACGCTTGTATGGATTGCGGTCGGAGCCAAAGAAGGTGTTGTTCAGCCTGAACCTTTCAAGCTTGAATATAGTGGGTCTGGCTGGGCCAGACTGTCGAAGACATGGAAGACAAGGCATAGGGTTCATGAAAGTGGGGCGGCGGTCAAAGTTGAACTCATACTGAAGACCATCCTTGGTGGTGCAACAAGGCGAGACCATCTTGTAGGAACCATCTCTCCTTCCCGATTGCGAGCCATCACAATGTTATCTTCATTGTCTTTAGTGGATGGTGTGGCAAGAATAGGAGGTCCATCAAGGGATGGGGCATTGGCTTCGCCCATGGTGGCATCGACATTAATGTCTTCGGCTGTCTTGCCTTCTCGTGCAGAGTGGATGGAAGGAACATCTTCAATCCTTAGCACTTCTTCGACTGGTGTAGTCGGTGAAACTCGTACTTCGTCTTTAGGAATAGGAGACATGGTAGATCGAGGTCCTCAACGAAGACATTTTAGTGGTGAAGTGTTGGTAGTGATTCCAATCTCCATTGGAGAAAACGAAGATTCCAGTGAGGTTATCATTGGTGGGAATAAAGGAGGTGATGGTGTACCGGGCTCAGCTTCAGGTACGTCTGGCCGAAGAGGAGTCCCAATGTCCAGAAATTCACTAGTTGGTTGTGGGGAGGAATCCATTGGGTCATCCACCCGTGGAACATGTTCTGGCTCAACATTGTCTTCAGGACCAATGTCTTCATGAGCAAAGTCTTCAGTTACTGCAGTGTCTTCAGCAACTGGGATCTCTTCTGGTTTCCGAGTCTCTGTGGAAGTAGACTCATGCATAACAACTTGTCTCTCCAAGTTTTCTGATGCGGGAGGAGCCACTAAGACTTGCGTAATGAGTAGGGGCTCTTTTGAGGAGCGGGGGTTGATGGCGGAGCAGTAGGGGGTACTGGTTCTTGCGCCCGCTCCAAAGACTTTGATATTCTTGTCTTCAACCTCTTCGAAGGTTGGGCTTTAGAGGCAGCAACCTTGCGTTTCTTGGCTTCAACTTCAGCCTGCTTTGTCTTCTTGCTAGATGTAGTAGTGGCAAAGGGGTGCGTCCGTGGGTTGGCAAACTTAGCGGGGAAGGCAATGCCACGATGCTCTGACCAAGTAGGAGCTGGTTGATCTGAGGACATTAAAGCTTGTCGTGAGCGTTTAACTATTTTAGGAGCAAGTCCAGGCTGGTCAAGTGCCTTTCTCTTCAACATGTCATTGTGAGCTTGGACCAAAATCGAAGTTTTCTCTTGAGGCGCGCTAGGGCGCCCTTGATAGCTTCACATTTCTGTTCAAACTCAGCTTTGAGATCTACCATCACCAGCTGATATCCCTTTATATGTGTAGCAGAGAGTCTGTGCACATTCTGCTTGAATAGCTCCTTTTCATGGCTAATCTTGCCCTTCATGTGCTTGGCTTTCTGAGCCATAGTCAGTTCCTCATTCACCATGACACTCAGTCCAATTGGAAGTTGGAGGGAATCAATGGAGAGTGAGAGATCAACGAACCATTCATTAATGAAGTGTTCAAAGATGACTGGGTCGAATAGAGGCAAGTCTTCGAGCACTTGACTTCCTCTTCTTTCTGCTGGATGAGCCCGGCTAAGGCTTCATCATCGAACTCATCATTAGACAGCTCAATTATATTGGCTGCATCCATCAAAGAAACGGTTGGCTTCGGACCTTTAGAGGCAGCAACTTTGCTTTTCATTTGCCTGTGAAGGTGGCCTTCATGTTCAGACTCTTCAGGATTAGTGGAGGGAGAGCGTGAAGCTTGAGGTGAAGAGTCAGCAAGCTTGGGAGTCTTTGAAGCTTTTGTCTTTGAAGCCTCTGACTTTGTCAAAGGCTTCGTCTGCGGTTCTAGAGGATTTTCTTCCTCTTCTTCATTAGAGTCTGACTCTGTTCGTTCTGGGTAGCCAAGAATGCTTGATGGATGAGGATTCTCAGGTAGTGGGATCCTGAACATGCATGGGTAGAATCCCATCTTGATAGCATATGCCTTAGTCTTCGGATGAAGATTTCTATAGACGATGTTAGTCCAGGGTGCTTTCTCAGCACATTTCTCAGCATACACGTCAGTCACTCCAATATCTTTGAATCCATTGGATTCGATTCTTGCGTTAGCGATATGATTATCAGACTTGTATTGCTCATATAGATCTGGAGGAAGATCCTTAGTAGTATTCTTGCATCTCTTCTTCCCTCCCTTCATGACTGGTTTATCATCTGCCATAGGCTTCGACAAAGGCTTCACAGGGGTGCGCAAATATGAACACGCAGCAGGAGATTCCAGATGTATCTGCAAATAGTCTTCAAACTAATTCAGACTATGAGATCCAAGCTACTCTGCTATAGACATGTACCTTTGAAAGAGTGAGAGAGGCGAGGGAAGAGGAGAGGTCATATACATTCTGAGAAGATTTGGAAGATAACACAGTGTTTTGGAGAGATTGACCTTTTACCGAAGTCACCTGCCTTAAGGGACTCAAGGACTTCCCCATCAACAGAAGGCTACGCCAAGATATCGACCCCTTCCATTCTAATGCGAGACATCTAAATGTAACTAACCAACACGAGTAACACCAGGACCAGGACGAACACACACACACACTATCTTACCATGTATTCTGACTTTGGGATGCACATGCAAGCGAACCCTTGCCAGAACCTCGTTCGCCAAACCTTTGACCCTTAGGCAAGCCTAGCATATTACAAGAACCACCTTCACCCTTAGACGAAGACAACGATGCAATGGAAGACATATCATCAGATACTTCAAGATCCCAATTGTTTCAGGATCACCAGATACACCAAGATCTCTAGCATATCACATATGACATATTTGATCATCTTGCCAAGTTTCATATCAATCCCAATTGATCTGATTCACCAAAATATCCCAAAACCCTCTTTGTCCAGATCCAAATTTGAGCAACTCTACATTGCCAAGTGTCTCCTTTTGTTCTCATATTTTTTGGAAGTAGTCTAATCCTCTAATAATGCACCCACACCAAGTGGTGCATCAAGGAGAATAGATCCACCTATCCACATTCCCCCAAACCTCTTTCTGCTGATTTCAAAAATTAGAGATTCTTGCATTATCAAATTTCCCTTTTTGGCCCCAAACTTTTTGGGCATTCTCTAATCCCTAAATTATGCCACCACACCAAGTGGAGAATCAAGGGGAATGGCTTAGCATGATAGTATCTATGGAAACCTATTCGTGTCGGTTTCTAGGGTTTGCCAAAGTTACATTGGCAACTTTCTTCAAATGAGATAAAATTTGGCGATCAACCTCAATTATACCTATAATTTAATCCTGTTAAGTTTCATGCCACGTAAATTTATTCATCTGGTTCAAACACCCATCAAACACTTTTTGTTGCTTTTTAAAAGTTCCTGTTTCGCCCACTTCCATGTTTCTCCTTGATCTAAAATTCTTACCACAGTCACTCACATACCTCCCCTACCTCCAGTAAAAAGATGCATCCCTGGTTCAATCATTCAGAGGGGCAAAACCTTAATATACCGCTCTGATTTCACCGTGGCAGACCATTTTCCATCTCTCCCTCTCTCAACTCCGTCACGCCTACTTCTCCCTTAGCTCCTAAGTATTCCTAGGGAATCCCTGAAATCCCCACACACTACTGGACAAGCCAGAGCGCGTAGGGCATATCCATGCCGGCCATTTGGCTGCTCTGGAGCGTGCTACAGTGCAGCGGAGCACTGTAGCCACCGCTGCCCGTTGCACCCGACCACCTTGGGCCTCCCTAGCACGCCTGTTGAGGGACCTCGGCATCCGAAACACGCCACCCCTTGTACCCCCTCTTCTCTCCCCCTCTACGGACCCCTCCTCGCATGCGCATGGAGCCGCCCGAATGCACCTATGGGCATGCTCACACGTACGACGATCTGGTCCTCTCACGCTCCCTCTCTCCTCTTCCCTGGACATAGGCCACGTCCACGAAGACCATAGACACTCTCTTGGTTACCCCCATAAGGTCTAGCAGTAGCTGCGCCATGGCCGTGGGCGCCGTCCATGGTGAACTCACACCCGACCATATGACGCAACCTCGAGCTCCCGTCTGCGTCTCTCTAGCTCTTTATCCATCCTTCACCCTCCTAGAGCCCCAGTTTCTCCTCTCACGCCCTCCTTCAACCTCCATGGCCAAAGCCCCGCCAGCTGCCTTTCACTCGAATTCGGCCACGGTGGCCTCTCCCAGCCCCTCTAAGCTCCGCCAGAGCACCCCTACATATCCACATGCCTCCCCCGAGCTTCATTCCACCCTCCCTATGGTCAAAGCACCTAGACCGTTGCTACCATCGTTGGAGTCTGCCACGGCCGAAGCCGGGCTCACTCCTGCACTCCTGGGCAAAAATGAAGCCCCCAGGTGGATGCGATGCTCCACCCTCAACATGCCAGTGGTTGGAGCCCCACCGTACTTGGCCGGAGCCACCGGGATGGTGCCGGCACCCCCTCGGCCCTGCTTCCCCTGCCTCGCCTCTATTTAGGCGGGAGGAGGGAGATGCACCTGGCGGGCGGGCTCCGCCTATAAGCCACACCCGTCCGGGCCCCTCCCATTTAAGTGGAAACGGGAGCCACCATGAGACGCCTTTGCACGGGGAAATTGTAATACCAGGGGGAGCCTTCGACGTGGTCGGCCTGCTGCACGAATGGGCTCATGGGTCGGACCAGTCACGGTCCTGCACCGGTGCGCGCTGCCGCACTGTGAAAACAACCCATTTTAGGTGAAGATTTATTTTCCATTTTCTTTATCAGGAGATTTGAAAAAATCCTAGTAAATTCATTTGACCTCCAAAATTGGTGATTCAAATTTCTACAAATTCCTAAAATCATGTACTAACCAAATATGTGTTTTGCACATTTTTCCATAGAACACTTTCTGCACCATCAATATTTTGTCATTTCTTCCATTATAAAACCCCTCTTTGCAAAATCTCTAGGGCATCCAAATCAACTCCAAATGGAATGATTCAAATTCTTAGGTGGGTATAAATTCATGATCTAATTGATGAGCATTTTTTACTTACACCTATTCTGCTATGTCAAATACTAGGCCATTTCTTCATATACATCCACTTTGCACATCCCTAGAATATTGATACCAGCTCCAAATCTAATAGAACCAATTTGAAAAATCCTATAAAATTATGTCCTATTTGTTAGGTTCATCCACTCATTTTTGTTTAAACATTTTCTGTGGACATCTTATAGGATCATCATTTCCTTCATTACCACCATTCAAGAGTCCCCCTTGACCCACATCCTTGGTTATTTTTCTCATGACCAGATGTAACAGCCCGGGACCAACACTCCAGAAGATTCCACTTTTGTTTCCATTCTCGTCGTGTGATTCGTTTGGTTGTTGCATTCATCACTGCATCATTCGCATCATCTGTATAGCATCGGCATTTTGTCAACATGTGTTTTCAAACTTGCATCCATTCGTAGTTGCCGGTTCTCTCCGTTCATGTCGTCAACCTTTCAAGGCCAACCACATATGCACGCGCCTACGGCATCGATAAAGATATTGTTTTTAAAATGCATATGAAATATCTTAGGATTGAGTCAAAAGTTGGCGTGCGGTCTTATTATATTGTAGGTAGACCGCCTGCAAAATTTCGTCACATTCCGATTTCGTTTGATACCCGAAAGGTCAGTCGTAACAATACCGTCATCGGGTTATTCGTCGGATGTTTTCGGTGTTTCAAAACCTCCCTCTCTCCTTGGGTCAACCACCTCTTCACATGCCACCAGCCCATTCTAACCCATCTCTCTGACCTGACCGTCGGATCGTGATCGGAGGCTCCAAAACATCCCAAAACCCCCTAACCCTAATCTCTGCCTATAAAAGGAGGTCCTCCCCTGCCAAAATGGTTTCCCCTAGACTTTGCCTTGAAATCTATGCTGCCCTAGCCTCCTCCCACCTCCTAGCAGCCGCTGCTCCCTATCTTCCGTGTCGGAGCAACCCACCACCACCACTTGGCATGCCACAAGCCAACCCAGCCGCCGCAGCCCCACCTTAGGCCACTCAGCGGCCGCCACGTAGGCGCCCGCGCCGCCAACCTGCTCCTAGACGCCATAGGGCCCGCCAGGGCCAATCCAGGCCCGCTTGAGCCCATTGGGGCCCGGGGCAGCCCACGTGCGCCCCCACTGAACCCTAGTGCAGCCCGTCTGCCCCGCCGCCGCACCTCGCCTCCAGGACCCCGTCAGTGCTTAGTTCAATATGCCATGTTGTGAGCTTCCTACCGTGTGATCCATGGTTCTTTTGAGTATGATATGTGAAGCTGAAATGAAGTGTATGTTATATTCTACTATCCCATGCTTAGTTTGTGCATTTGAGAATCTTGTGGCTTGTTGTTTTCATGCGTGCAAGATGCCATCTTGCTGTTTTGGGCAAATTTGAAATAAAACTTGTGTTGGTTGTTGTGGTTGAACCATAACTTCGTTTTTGACATGCCATATATGAAACTTGCTTAGAATTTCATGTAGTATCATAATATATTTCTGCATTCATGATTTGAGACGTTTGTGGCTGTAATTTTCATGCATTTTGCATTCATGTCATATTATCTTGTGCGGGTCATAACTTTTAGACCGTAGCTCCGTTTGAGATGTTCCATATATGTAAATCGACTAGAATGACATGTATAATTGCATGGTATACTTTATTCTGTTTTTTAACAAATATAAAATGTGGTTAGTTCAGATCTGGACCAATTTCTAAATTAACATATGGGGTCATTTCAGAAATGCTATAAGTTGTTTCCGGCCTCATTTAAGATGCCTAGATAGAGTAGTTTATTTATCCTTCACCTCTTGCCATGTTTAACAACATTTAATATTATCATGTAATTAAACGAGAGTGAACTAAATAATCGACCATGGAGTTTCGTCGATATGCAGCTCATTGCATATTGAGCTTCACTTTAATGTGTAGTAGTTGTTTGATGTGATTTGCCATGCCTTGCATATTGAAACCGGACATGCATCATATTTGTTTGCGCATCATATCATGCATATGTTGTGGTGTTACCGTGTGTTGATTGTTGTTTTCGGATTGTTCCTTCTCGATAGAGTTCCGAAAGCGTTCGGAGTGTGAGAATTCGTTCGACTACTTTGGCTCGTCTTCTTCATGGACTTGTTCTTCTTCAAAGCGGGATCTTAGGCAAAATGACACATTTCCCTAGATACCACTACTATCATTGCTATGCTAGTTGTCCTGCTTTTATCGTTATGTCATGCTACCTACCACTTGTTTGACAAGCCTCCCAACATTGCCATGAAAAGCCTCTAACCCTCCACCATCCCAGCAAACCTTTGGTTGGCTATGTTACCGCTTGCTCAGCCCTTCTTATAGCGTTTCTAGATGCAGGTGCAATTTCTTGCATGCGACAACATGGACAATCTTTTGTTATCACAATATTATTGCTAACTAATTTAATGCACTTATACACTTGGTAAAGGGTGGAAGGCTTGGCCTTTTGCTTGTTGTTTTGTTTCACTCTTGCCACCCTAGTTACTTGTGAACCAGTGTTATGTTCCATAATTGAGCGCTCCTAACATGCTCGGGGTAGTTATGGGGAACCCCTTGATTTTAGTTTTAGGATAAAGCTTGTCTAGCAAGGCCAAACATTGGTACTACATTTGCCTAATAACTATAAACTTGCATAGGGACTTTCCGGACCCCGTGGATAATTAATCAACCCCCCAGGCCAGTGCTCATGAGTGTTGGTCCAAACTGAGCGATGTCCGGCGCCCCCTGGTCACCCGGGGTTTCAGCCAACCCGACGTCTAGCTCATCCGGTCGTACCCTGAGAACGAGATACACGACTCCTATCGGGTTTAGTCGGTATGCCGGGCGGTCTTGCTAGATTTGTTTTACCTTTCTCGAATGTCTTGCACGAGGAATTAAGTTTTACTTTGGGCTATCTCGAGGTGTGGTCTTCCTGTGGAATTGTCTATGAAGATCACGAGATCCGTGGTCGAGGTTATTCTCGTGGCGTGTGGTTAATTTGTGATGGATTAGTTGGAGCACCCTTGCAGGGTTAAATCTTTCGAAAAGTCATGCCCACGGTTATGTGGCAAACTTGGAAACTTTGTTTAACACCCAGTCATAGCAAACTTGAAGTAAACTGAAATAAAATACACCAACTGTGTGCCTAACCGTGACTGTCTCTTCTCATGAGGCCTGATCCAAGAGAGAACATGGTGGGGTTATGATTGACGTAAGTAGGTGTTCAGGATCACTTAGTGATCATTACTAGCTCACGTTCGTTATGCATAGACCACCCACTTTACTTTATGTATTCATGAGTTAGCCACTCAATAAATGCTTGGTGATTGCTACAGCCTCACCACTTAACCATACCTCACCCATTAAGATTTAATAGTCTTGATACCCTTGGAAATGAGATTGCTGAGTCCCTGTGGCTCACAGATTACTACAACAACAGTTGCAGGTACAGGTAATGTGATGCTTTGATGTGAGAGCGATGCTTGATTGATTTGAAGTTCTTCTTTGTCATCGATCTAAGATGGGTTCCAGGTGGCAGTCTGGGATATCAAGGATGTATGTCATTTTATCGTTTGATTTCGTCCGTAGTTAGACCCTGCTCTTGCATATGATGTTTGAATATGTTTTTATATTGATGTGATCTTGGTGTAGCTTGTGGCGAGTATAAGCCAATTTCATATACTCATCTCTTCTGTACATGTACTTGTAATGATATCATTCTTGCAACAGGACAAGATGCACTTCTATCCCTATCGAGTCCCTTGTGCCAAAATAAGGATAGGATCGCATCTTGGGCATGACAAGTTGGTATCAGAGCCTATACCGACCTAGGATCCCCCTTGATTGATCGAACTTGGCCGAGTCGAGTCTAGTGAAAATATTTTCAGTCTAGTTATATATCGGAGATTAGGTTTCTTTGACTTATATTCTATACTCTAGTGAGGAATTATGACTTAGGAATTTTGATTCTACCCTCTTCTCACTCAATTTTTTAGGATGACACGGATATTTTGCAATCTCTATGATGGCGATGTGACGGAGTTCTGTACTTGGTGCCTCCTCTTATCGAGGAGTAGAGCTCCAAGGGATTCTTGGCACATCATTATCGTTCAGTTTCCTTAGTATCTCAGGACGGAGTATGTTTGAAATTGCTTCAATACTAGTAGTGCAAGAGGTGTCCGGCATCCCCAGTACCAGTGGAGAGCATTTGGATGTACTGCCATACTTGGTATCGTTGTGTTTTCGAGTGTCAGAGGTAGATGAGTTTTTGAGACCTCTGGTTATGTGTTGACGGATGTGTTACATTGGAGCATAGTATTACTGTTAGGAGTTGAGTGATGGATTTTGCTCCTTGTATCGGTGGACCAGATTGCATAACCGGAAGATTAGAGAATTCTTAGGTGGGAATTCAAGTAGTTACCTAGGTTATCTTTCAATAGATCATGATGTGAGGTTGGGGTTCGACATCTAGTAGATTCGTTTGTTCACGGTCTTCCTTACAAAGGACAGTCTCGATATATGTCAACAGATATGCTTCATCAAGCCTTGTAGTTTGCTACGCCTAAGTAGCATATTCGAGTGTCATTTCAATATGACAATCCAATGTACGATCGAGCCCATGCGAACCTTACCACGAAAATATCAAGCAGAATCCCTGTCATGAATTTGTTCTGGCATGTTTCGTAAGCCCCATCCTTTGTTTTGTTTTCTATATGGTAATTCGAGTTGCTTCGATGTCAAGTGGTGATTTCATATCTTTTCTAAGTATTCTTCTCATATTTTACGGGAATGCAAATCGTTTTGTTCAACTGGAGTTGTCTTGAAATTGTTTTCATCCGGTGCGCTTCTCTTCAAGATAATTCTATCATCTCCAATGATTGCAAGATTAATCCCCATATTTTGTTCCGGAGTTTATCTCATCTATTCCAAGTTTTCTTTGTTTTCCCCACCCTCCCTCCCTTTTTCTTCAACGATTAAATTCTCATTCAGTGCCTTTCTTTTCATGAAATGCTTCCGCTATCTTTCTTCAGTATCGTATCCGATGATTCATTGTGAAGATCCTCAAGTGATTCGAATGCATCATTTCTTTATTCTTGTTTTCCTTCCCGGCGCATTCTATTCAAGATCTCGTTGTTCTTCGTATCCTTTCCAATCGCCTAATGCTTCCCCATGTCGGAGAGTCTATCCAAGTATCTCATGATTTTCGTCTCTCTCTATTCTATCCGGAGTGCTGAAGATATCTCATAAGACTTCCATTTCCATTCATATCCTCTTAAATTATTTCGAGGTTCTCACCTCATCAAGTTCTTAATTGTTTTGGTGCAATATCTCTTCCTAAGCAATTGTTTCAATGGTGTTTCTTTGAGTGGGCCCATAACCCAGATGTTTTCCCCTAGGATATTACCTGGCTCTTCTAATATTTCCGGAGATGTCCTGAAGTTCTTCTCAATATGATGCAAAAATGATTTTCATCAGTCATATTCATTATCCAAGATCGCTTCGAATTAATTTCATCATTGGATCAACCTTTCCTTATTCATTCTTTCGGAGTGTCTCAGTAATTCTTGGTGGTGTTTCTCTCCATCATTCCTTGCCTTGAAGACCGAAGGAGATTTTCTCTTAATCTTTGCTCATTCTCTTGAAGATTCATGGTTTCAGCTTCATTCGGACCTCTCAGATTTGTTTTGATAATGAGTAATTCCTCCCATATCTATCTGGTGCATTTCAGAGTTGTTTTCATTTCTCGATTCTCTGGAGGCCATCATTTCAGAAGATTTCTCGTTCTTAGCTTTCAGCTTTCGTTCTCAAATTCTTCTCAAGTGTTGTTCCTTCGTTCGTATCTCAATTATTCCGGTGCTTCGTTCAAGTTTTCTATTAGGTGGATCATGCTCTCTTTGTTCTCATGTTATATCATTCATTTGTATTATCCTCTTTAGTTTCTAATTCTTACCGGTGTTCTCGTTCAAAGACTTCTTTAAGTTTGTGATCTCTCTCTCTCTCTTTCTCTTCAATTCTTTGCATGAAGAATAAGTGGTGTGCGAAATCCGTCGTTTATCATCAATTTACCTTGATGAAGGATAAGCATAACATAATTCCTATTCTTGTTGGTCAAGTGATTCCCATCTTTCTTCCAAAGTGTTCATGATATCAAATTATCGATATCAAGTGTTCTCATCTTTTTTCCCCGGAGTTCTAGCTCTCTCAAATATCTCTTTGAGAAGCTTCATCTAAATATTTGCAACATCATAATCTATTATTTTCAACCACATTCTTTTGATCGTCCTTTCATCCCGGTGTTCGACAAGAGATCCTTCATGGTGGTTTGTTAAGGATGTAGTTCTTTATCGAAGTGTTCTTCAAGATTCTTGTCGGAGAAGCTCAAGGATTCTTTCTCGCATTTCTAATTTCAATTCCTTCTCCATTGTCTTTTGAGATGGTATTATTAAATTCTTGATTATTAGGAGTCTCGAAGGAAAAATTGTCAAGAATAAAGATAAGTAAACCCATCTTGTCTTCTCGGAGTTATCTTGGGTTAGATTTCACCTATAGAATTTGCCTAAGGATTATGGCTATCATGGTGTCATTAATGATTCTAGTGTCTCCTCCATCACTTGGTGAAAGAAGTTTTGCGTACTTGTTGTTCTCAAGCAATCAATTGTTTCTGTTGTGGCAGGTTGTCACCTCATAATTTTGAGATGTTTTCCATAAGCCCATAACAAGCTATTCTTTTCGTTGTTGATTCTCCATCAACTTTGTTCAACCATGCTTTTCAAGTTCAATAGTGGTAGAAGTTGTTATTTTCTTTTCCGTTCGTTTCCTTCCGATGATCTAGTTTCTATTATTTTCTTCTAGAGGCGTTGTCATGTTGCTCTCTTGCAGCCATCATCTTGTTGTATCAAGATCATGTTCTTTCTTGCTTATTCATTTAACCGGAGTGATGTGAAATCTTTTCATGATCCTTCCATCTTATAAAGTTTTGATTCTATTCCAACCGACTTTTGGTGTCTCTCTTTCAATTTGTTTCCATCATATCAAATTTTGCCTCTCTTTCCTACTGAAGTGCTGCCCAAATTTCTTGTGAATTCTTGCTTGTTCCTCATGTAATTCTTCATCTCTTTCCAACCTTCATGTTTCATTGGTTTCACCCGTTTGTCAAAAAGCAACTAAGTTTACCTCTTGCTCTTTCTCTTCCCCTTTTCATTCTTAGATATTGGGACAAGATCCTCGTGTAGTGGAGGAGAGTTGTAACAACCCGGGACCGATGCTCCAGAAGATTCCCCTTTTGTTTCCATTCTCGTCGTGTGATTCGTTTGGTTGTCGCATTCATCATTGCATCATTTGCATCATCTGCATAGCATCGACATTTTTTCAACATGAGTTTTCAAACTTGCATCCGTTCATAGTTGCCGATTCTCTCTGGTCATGCCGTCAACCTTTCATGGCCAATCACACATGCACGTGCCCACGACATCGATAAAAATATTGTTTTTAAAGTGCATATGAAATATCCTCGGATTGAGTCAAAAGTTGGCGTGCAGTCTTATTATATTGTAGGTGGACCGGCTGCCAAATTTCGTTACATTTCGAGTTCGTTTGGTACCCGAACGGTCAGTCATAATAATACCATCATCGGGTTATTCGTCGGATGTTTTCGGTGTTTCAAAACCCTGTCACGGGCCGCAAACCTCCCTCTCTCCTCTGGCCTACCACCTCTTCATAGCCCACCGGCCCATCCTAACCCACCTCTTTGACCTGACCGTCGGATCGCGACCGGAGGCTGCAAAACATCTCAAAAACCCCTAACCCTAATATCTGCCTATAAAACGAGGTCCTCCCCTACCAAAATGGTTTCCCCTAGCCTCTGCCTCGAAATCCGTGCTACCCTAGCCTCCTCCCACCTTCCAGCAGCCGCTACTCCTCGTGTTCCATGCCGGACCAGCCTATCGCCGCTACTTGGCGCGCCGCAAGCCAGCCCAGCCGCCGCAGCCCAGCCTTAGGCCACTCAGCGGCTGCCACGTAGGCGCCCGCGCTGCCAGCCTGCTCCTAGCCGCCGCAGGGGCCACGAGGGCTGATTCAGGCCCGCCCGAGCCAATAGGGGCTCGGGGCAGCCCGCGTGCGCTGCCGCCGAACCCTAGCACCGCCCGTCTGCCGCGCCGCCGCACCTCACCTTGCCGGACCCTATCGCCGCTTGCCGCAGCGTGTCGCCGCCTGCGTAGCACCCCGCTGGCAGCCCCACGCCTCAGTGCCACGCTAGCTCGAGCCATCGCTGTCGGTGCGTGCAGTGCGCTAGCTCGTCGGAGCGCTCGCCCGTAGCACGGTCTCCTCCCGCAGCTTGCCGGAGCGCCGCCCTTGCCTTCCCGTCGCCGCCCGGCCTCGCCGACAACAGATCTGAGATGCCCGCCCCAGATTTGGTCGTCCTTATTGCTGGCACTCACCGGGGCCCTGCCGTTGTCCCCGCTGATGACGTCCTCGTAGCCAGGGCCTCGGGCCTCCTCCAGCCGCCGGGATGGCCTCGACCTGGATCCCGTCAGTCGCCGATCCAAACAGTGACGGTACCCCGTTGTCCCCCTTGGGATCGTCCCGTCCATTTTCCCCCGGGGGAATGAAAATCCACTAAGTCCATTTATTTGTGTCTGTAAATATTTTCATGATGCCATATTGAACTGCATTTAGTTTTCAAACCGTGCATCGGATGGAGATGAAATATATATGTAAAATGATCTGCTCTTCGTGCTCTTGGTGATAGTGTCAGTTGCATAAGAAATAGGAATCATTTGCATGCTCAGTAGTCTGTTACAAAAGCGCATTCCATCGTAATCGCTAAAACTGTTATTTTGTTCATACTTATGTAGATGGTTGCATCAAATCCGTAGGTCTTTTGCATATGTGTCTTCATGAGTACTGCTCTATGTGATGTCTACTTTCATGCCATGCCTATGGTTGCTAGGTAGAACATCATTATCATGTATAATTCTTGATCTCAAGGAGCCATCGCGTTAAAACTGAAATCTGTTAATGAAGAGTTTCGTTATGTGAGCATCATATTAAGCAAAGCATGCATTCTATGTAATTTTGGCAATGTTATGATTTGAAGTGTATCATGTCTAGTTGTTGTTAGAGTCCTTGCCATGCCTATAAATGATTGCTATGCTAGTGTTATTGCCATGTCAACATGCCTTGTCAATACTGCAGTTTTGGGAGATAGCTAAATATTTCCAAGTCTGGAATCTGTAACATTCTGTAGCTGTCTTGCCATGTGTTTTGCTAATGATCTATGCGTCCTTTGGGGTTGGTGTAGTGGAGTTATTTGTAGTTTATAATGTCCTCTAGCATGTGGTTAAATTTTATGTCATAATATGCCCTGTAGCATATAATTTTACTGTTGTCAATATGCCTTCGTGATAAACTGCACTGTCAAAACTGGGTTATTTTCACCAAGTCTGGAAACTGCTTAGTTCAATATGCCATGTTGTGAGCTTCTTACCGTGTGATCCATGCTTCTTTTGAGTATGATATGTGAAGATGAAATGAAGTGCATGTTATATGCTAATGTCCCATGCTTAGTTTGTGCATCTTGTAGCTTGTTGTTTTCATGCGTGCAAGATGCCATCTTGTTGTTTTGGGCAGATTTGAAATAAAACTTGTGTTAGTTGTTGTGGTTGAACCGTAGCTCCGTTTTTGACATACCATATATGAAAATTGCTTAGAATTTCATGTACTATCATAATATCTTGCCGCATTCATGATTTGAGACGTTTGTGGCTGTCATTTTCATGCATTTTGCATTCATGTCATATTATCTTGTGTGGGTCATAACTTTTAGACCGTAGCTCCGTTTGAGATGTTCCATATATGTAAATCGACTAGAATGACGTGTAGAATTGCATGGTATACTTTATTCTGTTTTTAAAAAAAATATAAAATATGGTTAGTTCAGATATGGACCAATTTGGAAATTAACATATGAGGTCATTTCGGAAATGCTATAAGTTGTTTTCGGCCTCATTTAAGATGCCTAGATAGAGTAGTTTATTTATGCTTCACCTCTTTCCATGTTTAATTTTTTTTAATATTACCGTGTACCTAAACGAGAGTGAACTAAATAATCGATCGTGGAGTTTCATCGATATGCAGCTCGTTGCATATTGAGCTTCACTTTAATATGTAGTAGTTGTTTGATGTGATTTCCCATGCCTTGCATGTTTAAATCGGGCATGCATCATATTTGTTTGCGCATCATATCATGCATATATTGTGGTGTTACCATGTGTTGATTGTTGTTTTCGGATTGTTCCTTCTCGATAGATTTCCGAAAGCGTTCAGACTGTGACGATTCGTTCGACTACTTTGGCTCATCTTCTTCATGGACTTGTTCTTCTTCCAAGCGGGATCTTAGGCAAGATGACAGATTTCCCAGGATACCACTACTATCATTGTTGTGCTAGTTGTCCTACTTTTATCTTTATGTCATGCTACGTACCACTTGTTTGACAAGCCTCCCAACATTGCCATGAAAAGCCTCTAACCCTCCACCATCCCAGCAAACCTTTGTTTGGCTATGTTACCAGTTGCTCAACCCTTCTTATAGCGTTTCTAGCTGCACGTGCAATTGCTTCCATGCGACAACATGGACATTCTTTTGTTATCACAATATTATTGCTAACTAATTTAATGCACTTATACATTTGGTAAAGGGTAGAAGGCTTGGCCTTTTGCTCGGTGTTTTGTTCCAGTCTTGCCGCCCTAGTTACTTGTGAACCGGTGTTATGTTCCATAACTGAGCACTCCTAACATGCTCGGGGTTGTTATGGGGACCCCCTTGATTTTCATTTTAGGATAAAGCTTGTCTGGCAAGGCCCAACATTGCTACTACATTTGCCTAATAACTAATAAACTTGCATAGGGGCTTTCCGGACCCTGTGGATAATTAATCAACCCCCCAGGCTAGTGCTCCTCATGAGTGTTGTCCAAACTAAGCGATGTCCGGTGCCACCTGGTCACCCGGGGTTTCAGCCAACCTGACGTCTAGCTCATCCGCTCGTACCCTGAGAACGAGATACGCGGATCCTATCGGGTTTTGTCGGTACGCCGGGCGGCCTTGCTGGATTTGTTTTACCTTCCTCGAATGTCTTGCGCGAGGAATTATCTTTTACTTCGGTCTATCTCGAGGTGTGATCTTCCTGTGGAATTGCCTATGAAGATCACGAGATCCGTGGTCGAGGTTATTCTCGTGGCGTGTGGTTAATTTGTGATGGATTAGTTGGAGCACCCCTACAGGGTTAAATCATTCAGAAAGCCATGCCCGCGGTTATGTGGCAAACTTGGAAACTTTGTTTAACACCCGGTCATAGCAAACTTGAAGTAAACTCAAATAAAATACACCAATTGTGTGCGTAACCATGACTGTCTCTTCTCGTGAGTCCTGATCCGAGAGAGAACATGGTGGGGTTATGATTGACATAAGTAGGTGTTCAGGATCACTTAGTGATCATTACTAGCTCACGTCCGTTATGTGCAGACCACCCACTTTACTTTCTGTATTCGTAAGTTAGCTACTCAAAAAATGCTTAGTGCTTGCTGCTGCCTCACCACTTAACCATACCTCACCCATTAAACTTTAATAGTCTTGATACCCTTGGAAATGAGATTGCTGAGTCCCCGTGGCTCACAGATTAGTACAACAACAGTTGCAAGTACAGGTAATGTGATGCTTTCACGTGAGAGCGATGCTTGCTTGATTTGGAGTTCTTCTTCTTCATCGATCTAGGATGGGTTCCAGGTGGCACCCTGGGATAGCAACGATGGATGTCATTTTATCATTTGATTTCTTCCGTAGTCACACCCTGCTCTTCTGTATGATGTTTGAATATGTTTATGTATTGATGTAATCTTGATGTAGCTTGTGGCGAGTGTAAGCCGATTCCATATACTCATCTCTTCTGTACATGTACTTATAATGATATCCATTCTTGCAACATGACGAGATGCACTTCTATCCCTGTCGAGGCCCTCGTGCCAAAATAAGGATAGGATCGCGGCGTGACACCAGAGGTGTCCAAGAAAAATAAAACTCCTATTTAAAGACCTCTTTTATTTCTTTGCTTGTTGTGTTGCTTATTGCGGTTGTTTCCGGCGATAGTTGGCAAAGTAGACGAAGTGCTCGGAGTGGACGAGAAGTGTGTGAAGTCCTTGAAGACTTTGCTGAGCCAGGCAAGCAACCCTTTGACCATGACTATAAACCCTTTTTATTTGCATGGAATATAGGACTTATTTCCATGATGTCGATCATGTTGATGTGGTGACCACTTTGGTGGGTTTTCCTCCGATACTTTACCGTTGATACTTGCATTGTGCATGAGCCTACCATCCTTATGAGGGTTGTGCGGGTGGGAGTAGATAGGATACTTAGTAGATGCTACGCAAAGTGGGACGGGAATATGCATGGTGATGGAAACAAAAATGGTTTCAATGACTTCTAGAAAGCCCTGTTAGGTGTCACTAATGCCCGATGGAGATGCTATGAGCTAGGTAACCACTTGACAAAGAAGTGGTGTGCCGGAGCAAGTGAATGTGTGTGTTTTCGAAAACGGATTAGATTTAAGATTTGTCGACCATCCCAACCTTACATGTACAACCATGATACCCCTTATAGGATGGGGTTTTGATGGTTACTTTGGTGGGTACTAGCATAGAGCCCACATTACTAGTGGCGGGAGTGACATGGTCACTCTCGATACGGGGTTGTGCCTGGTAGGGCGACCATGCGCTGTCTTTACAGGCATCAGGCACAACTTTGCGTGCCCTCATGGATGATATGTGTGATTTACATCATGAGGGATGGCACCAACGAGTGAACTCTTTGTTTAGTATCATCAGGGGAAAGGCATTGTTCGGGTGCTTACCTTAGGTATGTAATATACGGCGACTCGTGGATGACATGGAAGTTCCTCGAGTCTTGTGGGTAAAGTGTGCAACCTGTGTAGAGTGTAAAACTATTCGAATAGCCGTGTCCATGGTCAAGGAAAGTTGGGTGGTGTTGCTTAAACTATGTCCAGATGTCTTCACAAAAACTTGGTGTATGTGTGACAAAGAGATACTTGAGCTAAGTCGGAAGACTTGATGAAATGATTGCATATGTCATGTTCAAACCCCTTGCTTATGATGATATATGTAACTTGTTCATATGGATATCTACCAACTGTTGATGCATGCTTACATAAGTTAGTTGATCATGTCACTACACTAAAAATTAGCTTTCTACATAAATTACCTACTTAGTGTTATATCATGCACTGTTGAACCTTGTTCCAAACATGGGTTGCCTGCGAGTACTCTCCTCCCTTCAAACCTTTGTAGATGGCCATCATACCCGAAGCCTTCTTGACATCCAGCTTTCCCTTACTCCTTGGGGATAGCCTGGAGAAGTGCCAGTTTCGCCAACCACCCATTTTCCTCTACCACGAGCACTGGGTCGATGCTGTCATGAAGGAGTACCACGTGGATGTGTTCATGAAGGCAAACAACCCCCCGACTAGTTGGTTCTTTGAAGTACCATGGATGGAGACCATGATACTTGCAGTCGAGACAGCTGCACGCAAGGAACTCCTACACCTTCGAGACATCATTCCAGAGATGGCTGACGAGCTGGCTACTCACTACCTTCCCTTCAAGAAGGATGATCTTGGCAAGAGTTGGACGCTGATCCCGTCCAAGGAGGATGGCATGCTACTCAGGTTCCAGACCTACTTCAGCCTCTCCACCGATAGTCTGGTTCATAACCTGATGAAGGAGTCCGTGAAGCTCTGCAAGGAACTTCACCACACCCGAGAGCTATTCCGGCAAGCCAAGACGAAGCCAGATTAGATCAAGAAGGATGGAGCCCCTGATGGATGACCAACTATCTCTTATCGAGGAGGAGTACCCCCAGCTAGTGATGCACCCACACGTCGTCATCGCATGAGTGCGAAGGAGTACCGTGAGCTCTTCACCGACCCGCCAGCAAAGCATCATCGGGATGGACCTCCTCGTTCCCCGACCCCTTCGACCGGGAATGATGCCCGTTTGGATGACGAACAGGAGGAAGACCCAGAGGAGCATGGCTACGAGACTGAGCACTCCACCACCTGAGTTCGAGAACCCCTAGGGTAGGATCAGTCATGTATCCCTCATGCGAAGTCGAGTCCGTGTAATGGTTCATATGAAGCCATGTGTGCTTGTTGTTTATTTTGTTGTTTGTGTTCCAATGCAAGTCGCACTTTTGCCTTAGGCAACATGTAAGTGACTCCATCGTCTATCTTAATATATATGTTGGTCTTTCAACCTTTGTTTCACCACACTTGCACTCGACCAACCCCCTTAGGCGCGCTCTTCCATTGTTGCTTTTCCTATCATCTATCCCAGTTGTTTGACTTGGCTGCTCCAAACAGGATGGTGACTGCTACCGGCTATAGCTCTTTCGCCAACCCTGAAGCCACCAACTCAAGCCAGCAACAGGAAGCTGGTGGGGCTGCTCACACTGGAGGACACCAGGAGCAGGCACAAGGCGACATTCCCCCGCCACCACCTCCACCGGAGAACATGACCATAGCTCAGTTTCTCCATGTTCTCCAGGAGGAACGCCAAGCCAACAATGCTCTTATTCAGCAAATGGCTCATGCCCTTGTGAAAAACCAGCAGCAAGGCAGGAACGGCAATGGCCGCTCCACTCTGTCGGAGTTCATGAGGAATTCGCCCCCAACCTTCACCGGGACTGCCGAACCATTGGATGCTGATGACTGGATCCGCACCATCGAGGACCTCCTTGCACTGGTCAATTGCAATGAGGATCGTGAGAAGGTGCTTTATTCCTCTCACTGCCTTGGCGGTACCGCCCGAGATTGGTGGGATGGATTCAAGGTCATGCAAGGTGAGTGTGTGATCACTTGATATGGCTTCAAGGAAGGATTCCACACCGCCCAGATTCCTTCTGGGATCATGGCTATCAAGAAGAGAGAGTTCCGAGTGCTGAAGCAAGGAAGTGGCTCTGTCAACGAGTACCTGCAGAAGTTCAACCTGATGTCAAGGTGTGCACATGAAGATGTCAACACAGAAGCTGCCAAGAAGGAACGCTTCATGGAAGGACTTCAACAGACCTTGCAGTATCAGCTCATCATCTGTGACTATCATACCTTCTTCGACCTGGTGAACAAAGCCCTAATGCTGGAAGACAAGCGTCATGCCATAGACGACACTCGCAAGCGCAAGATGATCAACAAGGGTAGATCCAGCAACCAGAAGCCTCGCCCCTGGCAGCCAGCCCCAGCCAAGCCAACCTATCAGCCGCAGTAGGCTAGACCTCCTGCGCCTCGTCCGAGCTACCAGCCTCAGCAATATGCCAACCCCAGGCCAGCTTATAACAACAACCCCAATAACAACAACGGTGGCAGGAACTATAACAACAACCCTGGACAAGTTGCTTGCTTTGGATGTGGTCAACTATGACACATCTCTAGGCTGTGTCCCAACAAGAACGAGATGCACCGTGCCCCAATGTGCCAAAACAAGGACAAGGCCGTGGAGCACCCCCACGGAACCCCGATCCCCACAACCAGCCCAACAATGGCAAGGGTTGTGTGAATCACGTCACCGCAAAGGAAGCCCGGGAAGACCCGGACGCCATACTGGGTACGTTCCTCGTCAACTCAACCCCAGCAACAATACTGTTTGATTGTGGAGCTTCACATTCTTTTGTCACCCAAAAGTTTGCACTAGAGAGTGGCATGAAGCCTACGCCCCTGGGTAGTCGTATGTTGATACAAACCCCAGGATTAGTTATCAAGTCTAGGATAGGTTGTAAGGGAGTTGAGATTAACATCAACGGGGTAGATTTCCTAGCAGACCTCATCATCCTAAAGTCAGAAGGTTTGGATGTAATCCTAGGCATGGACTGGTTAACCAAGCACCAAGGCTTGTTAGACTGTGCCAAGAGGATTGTCACCATGACCAATAGCCAAGGAGTGGAAGTCAAGTATGTCCCCAACCCTGCCTCCACTCAAGCCCCTCGGGCTAACTGTCTATCAGGAGTTGAGTTGGATCAAGTGCCAGTAGTATGCGAATACCCGGATGTGTTTCCTGATGAGCTGCCCGGAATGCCTCCTGACAGTGACATTGAGTTCATCATTGAGCTTATGCCCGGATCAAGGCCCATCTATAAGAAGGCCTACATGATGGGATCCGAAGAGTTGGCTAAATTGAAGAAGCAACTAACAGAGCAGCTCAAAAAAGGATTCATTCGCCCAAGTGCCTCTCCATGGGGATCACCTATTCTATTCGTGTCAAAGAGGGACAAAACTATCAAGCTTTGTGTCGATTACCATTCTCTCAATGAAGTCACGATAAAGAACAAGTATCCCCTCCCCAAGACTGAAGACTTGTTTGATACATTGAACGGAGCCAAGGTGTTCTCCAAGATCGACCTCAGGTCTGGGTACTATCAGCTGAAGATCAGACCCCAAGACATTCCGAAGACGGTGTTTTTAACCCGTTATGGCCTGTATGAATACACGTTCATGTCATTCGGGTTAACCAATGCCCCTGCCTACTTCATGGAGTACTTGGACAAGTTTGTTGTCATCTTCATTGATGACATACTCGTATTCTCTAAGTCCAAAGAAGAGCATGAGGAACACTTAAGATTGGTCCTAGAGAAGCTTCGAGAGCACCAGCTTTATGCCAAGTTCAGCAAGTGTGAATTCTGGCTGCATGAAGTTGGATTCTTGGGTCATGTGTTGACTGTAGAAGGATTATCAGTGGATCCTGCCAAGATTGAAGTCGTGACTGAATGGCAAACCCCTACCACCATGAAGGAAGTCAGGAGCTTCCTCGGACTTGCGGGATATTACCGCAAGTTTGTGGAAGGGTTATGAAGCATTGCCCGACCCATGACCCAGCTTTTGAAGAAGGACAAGAAGTTTGAATGGACAGCTAAGTGCGAGGAAAGCTTCCAGGAGCTCAAGAAGAGATTGACCACAACCCAAGTTTTTGCCCCCCTGATATTCACAAGGAGTTTGTGATATACTATGATGCATCGAGAACCGGGCTTGGAGGTGTTTCGAGGCAAGAAGGTAGAGTCGTAGCATATCTATCTAGACAGCTACGTCCTCATGAAGAGAACTACGCAACTCATGATCTTGAGTTGGCAGTCGTGGTTCATGCCTTGAAGACATGGCGACATTACCTTCTGGGAAGCGATGTGAGATATACACAGACCACAAGAGTTTGAAGTATATTTTGACTCAAAGGGAATTGAACATGAGGCAGCGAAGATGGTTGGAGTTGATCAAAGATTATGACCTCAGTGTTCAATACCACCCCGGCAAGGCCAACGTGGTAGCAGACGCCTTAAGCCGAAAGGCTTGTTCCTTGAATGCTATGATTAAGGAAAGTCTACCCGCCCTGTATGAAGAACTTGAAAGCTTCGGCTTGGAACTGGTTGCACCTGGATTCCTCGCCAACCTTGAAGCAAAGCCTACCTTGATGGATGATATCAAAGAAGTTAGAAGGGACACGAGAGTATTGAAGGCATCAAAAGGAAGATCAAGGCAGGCAAAGCCCCAGGATTCCCAGTGGATGAACAAGGAGTTGTATGGTTCAGAGACCGCATTTGCGTACCCAACAAAGAGGAACTAAAGAACTTGATCTTGCAAGAAGCTCATGACACTCCACACTCCATCCATCCTGGAGGAACAAAGATGTATCAATACCTCAAGGCAAGATTCTGGTGGCATGGCATGAAATGTGAGATAGGCACCTTTGTCGCCAAGTGCGACATATGCCAGAGAGTCAAAGCTGAGCACCAACGACCCGCTGGGCTATTGCAACCTCTCAAAGTGCCTGAATGGAAGTGGGATAAAGTCGGGATGGATTTCATCACCAGATTACCCAGGTCAAGTAAAGGACATGATTCAATTTGGGTTAATTTCGACCACCTGACCAAGGTAGCCCACTTCATTCCCGTCAGGACCACCTATGATGGAAGCCTGCTCGCAAAACTCTACATCAACCACATCGTATGTCTTCACGGATTTCCAAAGGAAATTGTGTCGGATCGAGGAACCCAGTTCACCTCAAGATTCTGGAAGAAGTTTCAAGAAGCCATGGGAACTAAGCTCTCCTTCAGCACTGCTTTTCACCCCCACACCGGTGGACAAATAGAGCGAGTAAATCAGATACTCAAGGATATGCTCCGCGCTTGTGTTTTGGCGTATGGAGCCAAGTGGGAAGATTGCCTACCATTTGCCGAGTTCTCCTACAAGAACAACTATTAGTCAAGTCTTCAGATGGCACCATTTGAGGTGTTGTATGGATGCAAGTGTCGTACTCCCCTCAACTGGTCAGAGATCAGAGAAGGATTATTTTTTGGACCAGACATCCTTCACGAAGTTGAAGAGCAAGTTCAACTCGTTCGAGAGCGCCTTGAGGCCGCCAAGTCAAGACAGAAGAGCTACGCTGACTCCCACCGCCGATAAGTGAGATTTTGTGTCGGTGACCATGTCTACATTCGGGTCACGCCTCTCAAGGGAACCAAGCATTTCCACGTCAAAGGAAAGCTGGCACCAAGATACATTGCCCCCTTCAATATCACCATGATGCGAGGAGAAGTTGCCTATCAGCTAGAGCTACCTTCCGAGTTATCGGATGTGCACAACATCTTTCATGTGTCACAACTCCAGAAGTGTCTCCCAGTTCCCAACCATCCCGAAATTGACAAGGACATCAACCATCAAGCCATCAATCTTTAGCCAGACCTCACTTATTGTGAGCGGCCAGTTCTCATTCTGGATGAAGCCGAGCGTTGCACCCAAAGCCGCACCATCAAGTACTTCATGGTCCAATGGAGCAACCACACTGAAGCCGCTATCGGTTATTGACTATATAGGTGTCTCGGTCATGTCTACATAGTTCTTGAACCCGCAGGGTCTGCACACTTAAGGTTCGGTGACGTTTCAGTAGTATAGAGTTATGTATGGTGGTGACCGAAGGTTGTTTGAGTCCCGGATGAGATGCTGGATGTCACGAGGAGCTCCGGAATGGTCCGGAGGTAAAGATTGATATATAGGAAGTCCTATTTTGGTCGCCGGAAAAGTTTCGGGCTCATCGGTAGTTTACCGGGAGTGCAGGTAGTGTACCGGGAGACCATCGGGAGGTGTATTTCGACCCAAGAGGCTACATGGGCTGTGGGAGAGTGAATAGCAGCCCTTAGTGGGCTGGTGGAAGTCCCACACAAGGTCCTTGCGGCTAGGAGAGAAAGCCCAAAGAGAAAAAGGTGGAAAAAGGCAAAAACACCAAAATAAGGAGGAGTCCTAGTCCTACTAGGATTGGATGAGGATTCCTCCTCTCCTCCTTGGTTCGGCCGACCCAAGGGCTGGCTCCTTGGGAGACAAGCCTCCTCCTCTCTTCCTCCTATATATACTAGAGGTTTTAGCGCTATGTAATGCTTTACTTTATCGCTAAACGGTAGCAACAGTAGTAGAAGCATGTTGGGCGCGACAACCCCGATGGCGACACGTTGATGGAGATCAAGATGATGGAGATCATGGTGTCATGCCAGTGACGATGGAGATCATGTCGGTGGTTTCAAGATGGAGATCAAAAGCACAAGTTCATGGCCATATCATGTCACTTATGATTTGCATGTGATGTTAATCCTTTTATGCACCTTGTTTTGCTTAGGACGACGATAGCATTATAAGGTGATCCCTCACTTAAATTTCAAGATGAATAGTATTCTCCCCGAGTGTGCACCATTGCGAAAGTTCGTCGTGTTGAGACACCACGTGATGATCGGGTGTGATAGACTCTACGTTCACATACAATGGGTGCAAGCCAGTGTTGCACATGCAGAACACTCGGGTTAAACTTGACGAGCCTAGCATGTACAGACATGGCCTCGGAACACAAGGGACCGAAAGGTCGAACATGAGTCATATAGTAGATATGATTAACATGATGATGTTCACCATTGAAACCACCTCAACTCACGTGATGATCGGACTTGAGTTGGTGAATTTGGATCATGTATCACTCGAATGACCGGAGGGATGTCAATTTGAGTGGAAGTTCTTAAGTAATATGATTAATTGAACTCATTATCATGAACATAGTCAGTAGTTTCTTTGCGAAATTATGTTGTAGATTACTAGCTCATGCTGTAGGTCCCTTGCATTTTTTGTATGTTCCTAAAGAAATAGAGTTGAAAGATGATGGTAGCAATATTGCGGACTGGTTCCGTGATCTGAGGATTGTCCTCGTTGCTGCACAGAAGGCTTATGTCCTTAATGCACCGCTCGGTGCGCCAACCCCTCTAGCGTCGTATGTAGATGTTGTGAACATCTGACAGGCATGTTCTGATGACTACTTGATAGTTTAGTGCGTCATGCATTACGTCTTAGAATTGAGGCTCCGAAGTGTTTTTAACGTCACGGAACATATGGGATGTTCTAAGAGCTGAAATTAGGATCTCACGCTCGTGCCCGTGTTGCGAGATATGAGATATGATGATGTTGTGAACGTCATAGTCGTGCTCTATTGGATATGGTGCGGGCTATGATGTCTCTTATCATTTTGTTACTATAGTTTTGGGGTTATGCATTAGAGACAACTACATTCACTTTAAATAGGGCACCATCTAAATCCATTGAGATGACACCATGTGAATTATGGTTTGATAGAAACCTAAGCTGTCATTTCTTAATGTTTGGGGATGTGACGCTTGTGTGGAAAAATGTTTTCACCTAATGAGCTCGAACCCAAAGCGGACAAATGCATATTCATAGATTACCCTAAGAACAGTTGGGTGAACCTTCTCTCAGATCCAAGCATAAAGTGTTTGGTGCTAAAACGGGTCCTTTCCCGAGAAAAAGTTTCTCTCGAAAGAATTGAGTGGGAGGAAGATAGAACTTGATGAGGTTGTTGAAACTTTGTTTCAACTAGAGAGTAGCGCAGCGCAGAAAGATGTTTCTGTGGAACCTACGTTAGTTGAAGAGGAAGTAAATGATGATGATCATGAAGCTTCGAATCAAGTTACTATCGAACCTCATACGTCGACAAGGATGCGTACTGCTCCTGAGTGGTACGGCAACCCTGTCTTGGAGGTCATGTTCTTGGACAACGATGAACCTACGAGATATGGAGAAGCGATGATGGGCCCGGATTCCAACAAATGATTAGAGGCCATGAAATCGGAGATAGGATCCATTTATGAAAACCAAGTATAGACTTTGGTAGACTTGCTCGTTGGATGGCAGGTCGTCAAGTACAAATGGACTTTTGAGATGAAGACAGACGCTGATGGTAAATGTCACCATTTATAAAGCTCGACTTGTCACAAAGAAGTTTCCGACAAGTTCAAAGAGTATACTGCGATGAGATTTTCTCACTCATAGCGATGCTAAAGTCTGTTGGAATTATGTTAGCGGTTGCTTCATTTTTCAATTATGAAATCTGGCAGAAGGATGCCAAAACATCGTTTCCTTCCTTAAGGAAAGGTTGTATGAGATACAACCAGAAGGTTTTGTGAGTCCCAAGGATGATAAAAGGTGTGCAAGCTTCAGTGATCCTTCTATGAACTGAAGCAAGCATCTCGGAGTTGGAATATACACTTTGATGAGGTGATCAAAGTTTTTGAGTCTATACAAAGTTTATGAGAAACTTGTATTTAGAAAAAGTGAGTGGGAGCACTATAGAGTTTTTGGTAAGCATATGTGGTTGACATATTGTTGATCGGGAATGATGTAGAATTTCTGGAAAGCATAAACTGTTGTTTGAAAAGAGTTTTTCAAAGGAAGACCTGGATTAAGCTACCTAATTGTTGAGCATGAAGATCTATAGAGATAGATCAAGATACTTGATGAGACTTTCAAGGAGTACATACCTTGACAAGATTTTGAAAGAGTTCAAAATGGATCAGTCAGAGAAAGAGTTCTTGCCTGATTTGTAAGGTGTGAAGTTGAGTGAGATTCAAAGCTCGACAACGGCAGAAGAAAGAGAAAGGACGAACATCGCCCCCTATGGTTTAGCCATAGGCTCAATATTATGCCATGCTATGTACCGCACATCTGTGTGTGCCTTGCCATGAGTCTGTCAAGGGGTACAAGAGTGGTCCAGGAGTGGATCACTTGACAGCGGTCAAAATTATCCTTCGTAACCAGAGGACTAAGGAGATGTTTCTCGATTATGGAGGTGACAAAGAGTTCGTCGTAGAGTTACGTCGATGCAAGCTTTAACACCAATCCGAATGACTCGTAGTAGCAATCTGGATACGTATAGTGGAACAACCATTTGGAATAGTACCAAGTGGAGTGTGGTAGCAGTGTTTACAGTTTGACATAGAGATTTTGCAAAGTACACACGGATCTGAATGTCGCAAACCCATTGACTATAAGACCTCTCTCACATGCAAAGCATGATCGAGCCCCAGAACTCAGTGGGTGTTAGATTCATAACAATGCGAATCACATGGTGATGTGAACTAGATTATTAACTCTAGTGCAAGTGGGAGACTGTTGGAAATATGCCCTAGAGGCAATAATAGATTAGTTATTATCATATTTCCTTGTTCATGATAATTTTTTATTATCCATGCTATAAATTGTGTTGATCGGAAACTCAGATACATGTGTGGATACATAGACAACACCATGTCCCAAGTATGCCTCTAATAGACTAGCTCGTTGATCAAAGATGGCTATGGTTTCCTAGTCATGGACATGATATGTCATTTGGTAACGGGATCACATCATTAGGAGAATGATGTGATGGACAAGACCCAAACAACAAACGTAGCTATGATCGTGTTAGTTTATTGCTACTGTTTTCTGCATGTCAAGTATATGTTCCTATGACCATGAGATCATGCAACTCACTGACACCGGAGGAGTAACTTGTGTGTATCAAACATCGCAACGTAACTGGGTGACTATAAAGGTTCTCTACAGGTATCTCCGAGGGTGTCCGTTGGGTTGGCATGGATCAAGACTGGGATTTGTAACTCCGTGTGACGAAGAGGTATCTCAGGGCCCACTCGGTAATACAACATCACAATAAAGCCTTGCAAGCAATGTGACTAAGTGTTAGTCACGGGATCCTTTATTATGGAACGAGTAAAGAGACTTTCCAGTAACGAGGTTGAACTAGGTATGGAGATACCGACGATCGAATCTCGGGCAGGTAACATACCGAAGAACAAAGGGAACATCGTACGGGATTAACTGAATCCTTTACATAGTGGTTCGACCGATAAACATCTTCGTAGGATATGTAGGAACCAATATGGGCATCCAGGTCCCGCTATCGGTTATTGACTGTAGAGGTGTCTCGGTCATGTCTACATAGTTCTCGAACCCGCACGGTCTGCACACTTAAGGTTCGGTGACGTTTCAGTAGTATAGAGTTATGTATGGTGGTGACTGAAGGTTCTTCAGAGTCCTAGATGAGATCCCGGATGTCAAGAGGAGCTCCAGAATGGTCTGGAGGTAAAGATTTATATATAGGAAGTCCTATTTTGGTCGCCGGAAAAGTTTCGGGCTCATCGGTAGTGTATCGGGAGTGCCGGTAGTGTACCGGGAGATCATCGGGAGGTGTATTTCGACCCAAGAGGCTACATGGGCTTTGGGAGAGTGAATAGCAGACCTTATTGGGCTGGTGGAAGTCCCACACAAGGTCCATGCGGCTGGGAGAGAAAGCCCAAAGAGAAAAAGGTGGAAAAAGGCAAAAAGACCAAAATAAGGAGGAGTCCTAGTCCTACTAGGATTGGAGGAGGATTCCTCCTCTCCTCCTTGGTTAGGCCGACGCAAGGGCTGTATCCTTGGGAGCCAAGCCTCCTACTCTCTTCCTCCTATATATACTATAGGTTTTAGGGTTTTTGGCACTAGATTTTCAGCCACGTGCTACCCGTTCCTCTAGTGCATAGTTTCTCCTCTAGATCGGTTTTCTGCAGTGCTTAGGCAAAGCCCTGCCGGAATTGCTCCACCACCATCGTCGCGATGCCGTCACACTGCCGGAGAACTCTTCTACCTCTCTGCTCCCTCTTGCTGGATCAAGAAGGCGGAGATCGTCATCGAGCTGTATGTGTGGTGAACGCGGAGGTGCCGTCCGTTCGGTGCTAGATCGGAAGGACCGTGATCAAGATCGCGAGAAGGATCGTGATGAGATCGTGGGACGGATCATGATGAGTTTGCAGGACGGATCGTGATGAGATCATGGGATGGATCATTATGAGTTCGCGGGATGGATCGTGATTGGATCGCGAGACGGATCGTGATGAGATCATGGGACACTCGGCGATTTGGATCGCGAAGACGTTTAACTACACCAACCGCGTTTCTTAACGCTTCCTGCTTAGTGATCTACAAGGGTATGTAGATCCACTCTCCCTCTCGGAGATGCTCATCACCATGGATAGATCTTGGGTGTGCATAGGAAATTTTTTGTTTCCCATGCAACGTTCCCCAACACCTACCACCTTATCAGGGTTATGCGGGTGGGTGTAGTTAGGATGCTAGTAGATGCTATGCAAGTGGGTTCGGAATTATGCATAGTGATGGGAAGGAAGAAATACTTTCCAAGACTTTTCAAAACCCCCCATCGGGTGCGACTAATGCCCGAGGGAGATGATGATGAGTTGGGTGACCACTTGAGAAAGAAGTGGTGTGCCGGAACAAGTTGAGGATGTGTTTTCTAAAATGGAGGGTTTAAGATTTGTTAACCGTCCCAACCTTACATGCGCAACCACAATACCCCTTATGGGACGGGGCTTTGTTGATTACCTTGGTGGGTACGAGCAAGGAGCCCGCATTACTAGTGGCGGGAGTGGCGTGGTCACTCTCGATATGGGGTCGTACCAGTATGTACGATCGTGTGCTGTCTTCACAGGCACTGGGCACACCGTTGGTCCCCTCATGGATGGTACGATCTAGAGCGAGGCTCATGTGATGTACATCGTGAGGGCTGGGTACCAATCGAGTCGACTCTTTGTTTAGTATTGCTAGGGGAAAGGCATTGTTCGGGTACTTACCTCGGGTATGTGATGTACCGCGAGTCGTGGATGATGCGGAAGTTTCCCGAGTCTTGTGGGTAAAGTGTGCAACCGTTGTAGAATGTCAAACTATTCGAATAGCCCTGTCCATGGTCAAGGACAGTTGGGTGGTGCTTCTTATGCCACGTCCAGATGTTTTCGTAAAACTTGGTGTGAGTGTGGGTGTGATGGTGACAAAGAGGTCACTTGAGTTAAGTCCGATGGCTTAGCTTGACGATTGACTAAGTCCGATGACTTATCATAATGATTGAACATGAGACGTTCAACCCCTGTTTATGATGATATCTATAACTTGTTCATATGGATATTTGCCAATTGTCGATGCATGCTTACTTAGTTACTTGATCATTTCATTGCATTCAAAATTGGCTTTCTGCAAATTACCTACTTAGTGTTATATCATGCATCATTATTACCTTGTCCCACAACTTGGGTTGCTTGCGAGTACATTCAAAGTACTCATTGGCTTGCCATCGGTTATTTAATTGGCCAGACATGGAAAAACAGGAATATGTTGAAGAGTTTGTTGGTGACGAACATGCAAACTAGAACGCTTCCCAGTCAGAATGCCTGTAGGTTTAAGGCAGATGGCATGGGTTCACGCTTTCGATCAAGATTTCCGCTGCTTTTTCTATTTAAGTGTTTGGCCCTCGTGGCCCTATCTATGTAAGACTAGACCTTCATGGTCTTTATTTGTGTAAGACGCTAAATGTGGATGTAAGACTCTTGTTATTCAACTTCTGTGTGATCAGTGAGCGTTGATCTTTGGGATCGCTATACACATGCATTTGGTGATCACGACTTATGATTCGGGGTCCCCACACTCAGCCAGGGGATTTGGTGTGCAGTGTCTTGCAGCGGATCTGAGGAGTGCGCATTTGCCCAAGGACTTTAAGGGGTCGCGGAAGGTGCCCAATTACACGGTGGATCTATCCCCAGAGGCTTGGATTGAAAGTTATGAGCTTGCTATGGAGATGCTGGAGGTCAACGAAGCAATTTGTGCAAAATACTTCGTCATGATGTTGGAAAGACCGGCTCGCACTTGGTTAAAGGGGTTACCACCGAATACCATCACGTCATGGGCCGAGTTGAAAGCACAATTCATCAAGAACTTCAAGGGAACTTGCAAGCAGTAGATGACGATTGTGGATCTGGATCTTTGTGCATAGCAGAAAGGTGAGCCGGCCCATCATTGGGTGTGGCAGGTCTCGATGATGATCCACTCATCTGAGAATATTTTGGCGTCTCAGGCGGTTCTGATTTTGTAAAGGAACTGTCGCTTTGTGCCCTTGAAGCATAAGCTCGGGCGGTTGAAGCATTCTCGTTAGGATATGGGTGAGCTCATGATGTCTCTCACCAAGTATGCAGATTCAGATACCACCAAAGACCCAGACTCCGACGATGAGAAGTCAGGTCAGGGTAAGAAGGGCGGCAATGGTAAGAGCCACCAGGGAGGTGCTGGGAACGGCAGGCAAGGCAAGAGGAAGAACCCAGATGACGGGTCAGAGTTTGTGGCAAACACCAATGCACAGCCGGCCGGGAATGGTCACCCTAGAGGCAACAGGAACTTCAGGCCGCCATTCTACGGGAATAGGGCACGTGTGCCTTACACCTTGGAGGAGGCATTGAACAGACCTTGCCCAGCGCACAGCCAGCTGGACAAGGAGGCCACCTACACTTGAAAGGAGTGCATTGTTATGCGCTAGTTTCAGGAGCAAAGCCTTCGTCAAAATCATAATAATGGTAATGACCCATCAAGCGGGTCAGGACCGGGCGGCTCAGGAGCCGACATCGGTGCTGGCGGGTCAGGTTCAGGTCTCAAGGCCAAAACAATCAGAATCAAGGAAATCAAGGAAGTTATCAGCAACAGAGCAATGGTGGTCAGCAACAGAATAATCACTCAGGATACCAGAGCAACCCGAAACAACTTAGTGGAGGACAATATCATGCCTTCACTATGAGCCTGGATAAGCGGGATCAGAACCTGAACAAGAGGGCGGTCAATGCATCCATGCCATCTCTCCCGCGATACTTAAAATGGTCAGAGTACCCGATTACGTGGAGCTGGGAGGATCACCCGCCACGGGTCGACAACCCGGGTCATTTAGCTCTGGTGGTCGCTCCTCAGGTTGGAAGGTACAAGTTCACAAAAGTGCTCATGGACGGTAGTAGCAGTATCAACATCCTATACTACGACACCTTCCAACGGATGGAATTAACTGACAAGTCTCTTAAGCCATCATCAACCATTTTCCATTGGGTGGTGCCAGGCAAGTCGGCTTACCCAGTAGGGAAGATTTCCTTGAAGTGGCGTTTGGAGATGAGTATAACTACAGGGTGGAGACCTTGTGGTTTGAGGTGGTATAGATTAAGAGCCCGTATCATGCTCTGTTTGGCTGGCTGGCTTTCGCAAAGTTTATGGCCAGGCCTTGTTACGCTTATCTACAACTCAAGATGTTGGCTCTCAATGGAACAATGCGAGGAAGGAGACGCGGCTTATGTAGAGTCACGTTGCGTAGAAGAAGAGCTTATGTTTTATAAGGATAACATTGACCCAGCAGATATGACTCCGTTGAAGAAACCCAGTACAGAGTCTGAGTCGCCCCTCAAGTTTGCGGCTGATGACATGAAGCTGGTGGATTTTACTCCGAGCAACTCATCCAAGCAGTTCACTATTGGGGCCAACATGGACCCTGCGTACGAAAGCGCGCTCATCGAATTCATCTATGAGAATCGGGACATCTTTGCATGGAAGCCATCTGACATGCCGGGTGTACCGAGAGAGTTCGTTGAGCACCACCTTAATCTGGCTCCTAAGTTTAAGCCGATTAAGCAATTCCTCCGTCATTTCAACAAGGAGCGGTGTAAAGCAATTGGAGAAGAGGTAGCCCGGCTCTTGGCAGCAGGGTTCATCGTGGAGGTATTTCACCCGGAGTGGTTAGCCAACCCTGTGCTGGTGCTCAAGAAGGACGGCACATGGCGTATGTGTATAGACTACACGGATCTTAACAAGGCTTGTCCAGTTGACCTGTTTTCTCTCCCTCGTATCGACCAGATTATTGATGCAATGGCGGGTTGTGAGAGTTTATGTTTCCTGGACGCTTATTCAGGCTATCATCAGATCAAGATGGTAGTTAAATACCAAGAGAAGACCTCATTCATAACACCTTTTGGAGCTTTCTGTTATGTGTCCATGCCGTTCGGACTCAAGAGTGTGCAGGCAACTTACCAACGTTGTGTGCAAAATTGTCTTCACAGTCAGATTGGACGTAATGTTCATGCCTATCTGGACGATATTGTGGTTAAGTCAATGAAGAAGGAGACGTTGTTGGACGACCTGAAGGAAATGTTTGATAACTTACGGGGTTATAAGATGATGCTTAACCCAGCTAATGTGTTTTTGGAGTTCTTGCAGGCAAGCTTATGGGTTTCTTGATTTCAGAATGAGGTATCGAAGCCAACCCGAACAATATAAAGGCCATCACGTCACTAGCCAAGCCGGCGAGCGTCAATGATGTGCAGCGCTTGGTGGGTTGTATTGCCGCTTTAAGTCGCTTCATCAACCGCGTGGGGGAGAAGGCTATTCCTATGTACCAGATGATGAAAAAGGCGGATGACTTTGTGTGGAGTAAGGCTGCAGATGAAGCTCTAGAAACACTTAAAAAGCAGCTGGTTGAGCCGCCGTTCTTAGCCACTCTGGCTGAGAAGGAACCCCTGCTCCTTTATGTGGCGGCTAATAATCGGGCAGTTAGTGTTGTGATTGTGGTGTAGTGTAAAGAGGTAGGGAATGAGTATCCGGTTTAGATGCCGGTTTATTATGTCAGTGAGGTGCTTATCGAATCAAAGCAAAGATAGCCCACTGGCAGAAGCTAATATATGGGGTGTTCATGGCGAATCATAAGTCGAAGCATTATTTCCTTGGAAATCAGATCACGGTAGTTAGCTTTGCTCCATTGGGAGACATAATACATAATCGGGAAGCCACTGGTAGAATTGCTAAGTGGGCGCTGGAGCTTCGGCCTCTAAATTTGAAGTATGCACCTTGCACAGCCGTGAAGTCTCAGGCATTGGTGGATTTCATAAACGACTGGACGGAGTGTCAGTCGTCGGAGGAAAAGCCGGACAACACGTATTGGACGATTCACATTGACGGGTCCAGACAGTTGGAGGGCTCGGGGCTGGAGTTGTCTTAACCTCTCCCAAAGGTGATAAGTTTTGTTATGTATTAAGGCTGATGTTTCTTTGCACGAACGTTGCAGTTGAGTACAAAGCTTTGCTTCACGGGCTTCCTGTGTCCAAGGAGATGAACCTAAGACGGGTTAGGTGCCTTGATGACTCCGATCTTGTGCCACAACAAGTGTCAGGCACATGGGATTCCAAGGACCCGCGGATGGCGTCTTATCGGCAAGAGGTGGATATTGTTGCTGGTCATTTCAAGGGTTATCAAGTAGATCATATTGATCGTCGCAAGAACGAGGAGGTAGATGGATTGTCAAGACTGGGCTCTCAGCGTAAGCCGATGTTGCCTAATGTTTTCTTGGATGTACTTTATCATCCGTCTGTTAAGATACCATCAAAAGAGGATCTGGCTATACCTGACCCGAAGGGCAGCTAGTGGCGGATTTACACGCTATTCCAGATGGACGTTGCCACATCTGGCATACCTGACCCGGGGCGAGTTTCCTGAAGATGAGACTCTAGCGCAGCAGATCGTGAGGCGTTCTAAATCCATGACGATCATTGTAGGGGAATTGCACAAGTGTAGCGTCACTGGCGTCTTCCAGCATTGTGTCTCGCTAAAGGAAGGCAAGGAAATCTTATATGAAATACATGCTGGCGATTGCGGACATCACGCCGGGTCAAAATCTTTAGTGGCCAAGGCCTTCGGACATCGCTTCTTCTGGTTGATGGCTCATAAGGACGCAGAGGATCTGGTTGCTAAATGAGACGGGTGCTAGAAGTTTGGAAGACGTGCTCACATGCCGGCTCAAGAATTACGGATGATACCGATCACTTGGCCGTTTGCAGTATGGGGGCTTGACATGGTTGGACCTTTCAAACGGTCTAAGGATAAAAGACCCACCTTTTGGTGGCAGTGGACAAATTCACCAAGTGGGTGGAGGCTGAGCCAGTCAGTAAGTGCGATGCAGCCACAACGGTTCAGTTTGTCAAAAAATTGATCTACCGGTATGGATACCCTCATAGCATCATTACAGATAACAGCACAAATTGGTCCAAGGGGGCCATGAAGGTATTATGCGAAAGCGAGCACATCCGGCTCGATGTTTCGGCTTTTGCTCATCCATAGTCCAACGCTCAGGCAGAACGGGCAAATCAGGAAGTCTTGAGAGGTATCAAGCCCCGGCTCATGGTTCCTTTACAGAGAATGCTGGTTTGTTGGGTGGAAGAACTGTCGTTCGTTCTTTGGAGGATCAATACTATGCCTAACAGGTCGACGGGTTACACCCCCTTCTTCATGGTTTACGGTGCGAAGGCCGTGTTACCAAGCGACATACGTCATGATTCACCATGTGTCGCGGCCTATGTGGAAGCTAACAATGAGGCGGCGCATCAGGATGCATTAGATGCTCTGGATGAAGCACACGATCTTGCAGCAGCTCGGTCGGCGATTTATTAACAGGACCTACGTCTCTACCATAGCCGTAGGGTCAAGACCCGGACGTTCCAAGAAGGCGACTTGGTATTACGTTTGATTCAAGATCAGACAAATTCGCACAAGTTATCACCACCATGGGAAGGACCTTTCGTGGTTAGCAGGAATCTGAATAATGGATCTTATTATCTCATCGACGTGCGAGACGAATCACATACCTTCGGGCAGGAAACTCATCGGCCGTGGAACATCGCTCATCTACGACCTTACTATACTTGAGTCATCGACTCTTATTTTTTTACATACATATTTTATTGTATTTATACTCATATAATAAAGTTGGCATCCCTGCAAGACCGGGCCTCTCCCATTTTTTCTCTTTGGCATTACACATTTGTGCAAAGATGAACACCTCCATGTGGTCACTTGGGGGCTTCCAACCCACCGGGTTTAGCTTGCTCACCCTTTCGGCCGGCTCTTCAGCCAAAGTAGCACCATTGTGCGATGACTTACAAGATGGCGGTCTGCAGTATGGTGGCTTACAAAATGGCGGCCCATGGGATGATGGCATGCAAGATGGCGAGATGCTTAAGGTCACCCAAGAGGACGAGCCGCCACATTGCGAGCCGTTCAAACATGGGTGCGCCTCCCAATGGACGAAAGGTTTTTAGGTCACGCAAGAGGATGAGCCGCCACGTTGCGAGCCGTTCAAACATGGGTGCACCGTTTCATTGATGAAGGATTTAAGGTCACTCAAGAGGATGAGCCACCACATTGTGATCCGTTCAAACATGGGTGCCTTACCTTATCGGTGAAAGATCTCAAGTCGCTCAAGAGGGCGAGCCGCCATGATGCGAGCCGTTCAAACATGGTTGCCAAGTCGCTCAAGAGGGCGAGCCGCCATGATGCAAGCCGTTCGAACATGGGTGCCAAGTCGCTCAAGAGGGTGAGCTGCCATGATGCGAGCCATTCAAACATGGGTGCCATGGGTGCCAAAGAGGATGAGCCGCCAGGATGCGAGCCGTTCAAACATAGGCACCATGATGCAAGACAGGTCGTGGACAAGAGCAAGTGCCAGAGTGGGTGAAGGCCGCCCCCACTCTTGGTAGAGTTGTACCTGCCTGTATGTAGCTGCCGCTCGTCCAGGGGTGCAACGAGCTGTCAATCACCCCCTCATACAACAGCGAGGGAAGCTCTCTCATCTGCTACATACTCTCCGCCAAGTGGCCCGTCGTACTCTTAACTAGTGACGTTGTTTAAGGTTCAAACGACGAATTTATGTCACGTGAGAAGTAGCTTATGAGCCGGGGCACACACCCCGTTGTAAATTCTGGTCTATTGCACCCTTGACGGTTAATCTCGCCTAGAGACCCTAAGCCGTGCAAGATTGGCGGTCACTCTCGTTAGAGACCCTGCACTGTTAAGCGGTTCAAAGCAACAGTTCCCCCTCAGACGGGTCGGAATATGAGTTTTTCAAAAAACAACAAAAAAACAAGGGGAAAGCAAGATCATCATGCATTACATCACATATTGTATCATATACATATTGCATCATACATTGCATCATCGCTGCATCATACATTGCATTCATAATATAAGTGTGGCTAGAGCAAGATGGAAAGATGAAGCAAGGTTATATTGAAGATCTCGGGGTTATGCTTTTCTATAGCCGCTTAGGCAAACATTACAGACTATTTTGTTTGGTTTTTGCAGGATTTATCTCTAAAGATGAGTCACCGATTAAGGCATAAGAAGATTGCAAAGTATATTAAAGGGCTCTCCAAGATCTCAAAAGACGAAGGGCTTAAAAGTTTTTCACTTGTTCCGACTTAGCTGGCCAGGTTACAATCAGTTGAGGACAATGAGTTTAACTGGACAGCGGGTCATCCTGCGCCGGGTCTTCAGGCTCTTCGATCTGAAGGTGATCCATAGCCTAGTGTAGTTTAGTAAGGCTTCAAATTGTGCATCATCGAAAAGTGGAGACGGATCAACTTCAGGGGCGAAGAGCGGCTTATGACGTGCACGGACCAAGTCTCTGGCTTCAAAGGTCGGGCAGCGCAGCCGTTGGTTGTTTTCGTCATAAGCCGCTTGGTATGGAACCAGGTCCGTCTCATCAACTAGTATGGAGGCAAGCCGCCAGGAGGCCTTAATGCACTTGGCATAATCTGCTTTAGTGAATTCTGAGCTGTCATCCTTCTTGGAAGGGAAGTCGTTCATCATTTCTTTAGCAGTTAATTCCGGAGCGAAGGCCATGGACCGGCTCAACGTAGCTATAGCCCCTCTTCTGGTGGCTGATCACCTTATTTCCTCCACCTGTTTGGGAAAAGTTGATAAGACCTCTATGACACCCTTCATAAATTTGGGGACATACTTGGCCGTCATCATAGCCTTGATGGTGCAAAGGGCCCCACTATACATTTGCTCCGTCAAAGTGTTGACTGCTTTCAACTTCATTAGACTATCAGAAGATAGCTGGCGCCTCCTTTTGCCTGCAAGAATAGGTCGAAGGTTAAAGCCTCCGACGGGTGTTTATTTCATGAAAATATTTTTTGAGCCGTATGCACTTACCGAAGATAGCAGCAGTCATCTTAGAGATGTGATCCTTGAGGGTCTTCAGCTCTGCCGATGCAAGATTGAGCCGTTCTTCTACATCACTCGCACGCTTCACCAGGGAGGCTTGCTCAGTTTCGGCAGTCTTCTTATATGCAGTAAATTCAGCCTGGAGTTTCTCAAGCTTTTCAACAGCCGCCCACAGCTTCTCTTCTATTATGGCTCGGGCGATCTGTTGGGCTGACAGATCTTCCCTCAAGCCGGCCCGCTCAGACTCGGCAATATTCAATTCCTCCTGCATTTCACAAGTGAAAGGTTATCAATGTTAAGTCGCCAAGATGAAATTACTCTTATAAGTCCCAAGCACATTGCAAGCAATATACTTGGCACTTGGGGGCTAATGTTTGTGTTTTCATTTTCAAGTCTGTGATGAAAGTTCCGGCTCATCATTATCATAATGCTCCGGACTTGGGGGCTACACCCGACAAAATTTCTTACATATGAGAGATCCAAGTCACCATTATCATAATGCTCTAGGCTTGGGGGCTACAATTGGATCTATAACTTAGTATAAAGTACCGGCTTATATGCAATTTAACCCGGTACTTGGGGGTCACAGGTTAAGCTCTATACAACATGATTGAAGGTTTGGAAGACCCGGTCTATTATTTGAAATATTAACCCAGTTCTTGGGGGGATAAGTACGGATATAAGAGAAATATAGAAGATCGAGGATACCTCATATTTCTTTTTCATCAAACCAACAAACTTTCTCTCCATGTTGCGACTGGCAGACAGGCAGTTCAGATAGCTGGCGTGTAAGTCACCTGCAGTCATCTTCTCCAAGACAGGGAATTCGAAATCAAGCTTCTCGGGAGAGTAAGTAGAAACTTTACTAGAGTGCTTTGTGAGAGTATGGTGCGTGGGAGATTTATGACCCGTACCAATGATGGTAACATCAGGGAGAGACGAGTCTTCAGTGGAAGGATTGGGAAGCTTAGGATCAGCCGTGGGACTATCGGAATCCGCCAAATGTTGACCCGCCAACTCGGAGGGTGGGGGTGATTGCTTAGGTGTTTCTTTGGTAGCTTCAGAAGGTTTAATAGGAGAGAGGGATGGCTCAGCGGTATCCGGCTGTTGAGCAGTTGGAGCAGCGGTAGACCTGCCGGTTTTCTGTGCTTGGCTTGCGCCCTGAAAGATCAAGGAGTCAGCACATAGTATAAAGGTGATACAGGTAGTATATAAATGGCAGAGGTGAAGACTTACTATGGTTTGACCTTCATGGGAGGAAGTTTGGAGGCAGTTGAGTCACTACATGAAGGAGGTGACTCCTACAAATTAAGACAGTTAGACGTAATATTAAGGCATCATTATGGAAATATAAGACATATATTGGGTTCTTTATAAGTACCTCAACAGGACGTTTCCGTGGAGCCGGGGCGTTAGGTAAGCCGGCCATGAGATCCCCAAAGTCGGTGCTCTGGTTCTGATGTCGAGAGTCATGTTGTTGTTTTTTCAAGGAAAATTCGGGATCAAAATAAGCGAGAGGATGTGAAAAAGGAATTTTTTGGATGACCCACCGTATCTTCATTGGTGGGAAGATTTCTCCGTCGAAAGAAAGATAAGTTACCTCGAGGGTGTTATTGTGGCTCGTCTGTGTCTCCTCCTGTGTACAGTCATTGTCAGTAAGTTGCATAAAAGGATATCCAAGGGGATCAAATTTTACCTCTAAGTCGTTTAGTTCAAGCAGGTTTTGAGCCGACGTTTTTGATTTGCGGCCGCGGGTGTTACCCGCCTGAGACTTCTTCTTCACTGGAGGATTGTATTTCTTCTTCCAGAAGCTGGGGTTAGCCTGTAAGCGAAAGCCGCCAAGAGGGATTGGGAGGACTATATATATCAGTTCAAGACAGAAAGAAAAGTAGATCTGAAAGCCACCCTTACATCTAGAGCCGGGTTTGTGGTGCAGAAAGGTTTTAACCCAACTGAACGACAAGCTTCTTGAGATTCGCGAGTAAGTCCTCTGATAGCAAAGGTGATGTTTTCTTCTATAAAGGGTGTGTGGTTGAAGCAGAGAGGATCATTTGCGTCACCTGTGTACTCACACATAAGCTGGTCACACCGGCTCAATGGTAAGACCTTCCAGGAGATCCAACAACGGGTTAGGTCCACTCCCGTCAAACCGTTTGCCAGAAAGGCCTTGATTTTGGTGAAAGCCGGAGCATACTTCGCTCGTGTTGTGTTTCTGCAATGGAACCAAGTCGGGTAGAAGTACAGGGCCGGGTAGGACGGTAACCCTGTAGGGTTTTTTCACCTTCTCGAGATGTGTCTCTGCAATGGAACCAAGTTATGTTCCAATCTTTGGGATGGCTTGGCATTTTAACAGTTGGGTAAGCCAGATATCTTCTTCTTTGGAAGGAGACTCTGCTGAGCTCCAAGGCTGGGCCAGCCGCTACTTCCGTTTGGCGGTTGACATAGAAAAAGTCACGGAAAAGATCAACTAACGTCTCTTCTTGTAAGTAAACTTCACAAAGGACTTGGAAGTTGCACAAGTTGGAGACAGAGCTAGGGCAATGTCTTGAGGATGCAATTTAAAGAAATGGTGGACGTCTCGGAAGAACTTAGATCCTGGCGGGCTGAAACCACGCATAAGGTGGGCGGCAAAGATAACAAATTCACCCTCTTGTGGGATGGGTTTATTCTCTAAACCCGGAACCCGCCAGTGAATTACATTGTGAGCCGGCAAGGTTCCTGCCTCTACAAAATCCTGTAGGAATTGTTCGGAGACTCCAGAGCTGACCCAGTTATAAGAAGAAGATGCCCGAGACATGATGGCGGGTCAAGGCTGTTAAAGGTAGCAATACGTGGCAGGTCAGAAAGTGATTAGACAACAATTCGACTGATGCAATTAAATGATGTGATGCTAAGCCGCTGGTACAATTTATCCAAGGAGCCAGAAATTTGATGGCGGGTTAAGTGAACAAGGCCATGATGAAAAAACTGCTAAGGACATGCAAACGGGTTTTACATATTATGCTGAAGCTACAAGATCTACAGGCAAGGAAAAATCAAACATATTCTAAACCTAAAAAGGGTCTAAGGAGGAATAGGTAATTCGCGCGCATAGTGGAGCAACACATGGATCTAAGATAAACGTCGTCAAAACTTCGTATTGATGACCGTGGCAAATTAAACAATACTACAAGATCTAAGGGGATACTCATCGGTTGGCATTAAAACAATGAACAAGCATGCTAATGGAGTTCGATGGACTCAACATGATTCAAGTGGGAAGTCATAGATCTGAAAGTGGATGAAGAACGCACCTTAAGGATGTGGCAGACGCGCGCGAGAATTTGGAAGCGCTCAGGCTAATGCAGTGGAAGGGTCATACCTGGCGGATCGTAGCGTATGGGCTGGAAGAGGAAGATTGGGCTGCACGGTGGCTTACCAGATGGGCTGAGGCGGAGGCCAAGAGTCAGGAAGAAGACGCAAGACCCGGGCGCGTAAGCCTCCCGGAGACAGCCTGCCAGAGTCAGCAAAACGGCTTAGAGATAGAGTCATACATGTTGTAAGAGTCGGTATGAGATTTGTGTAACATGTGGTCTTGACCTCCTATATAATGGTGAGACCCGAGGATGGCTTAGGGGAGAATCCAATCAATCGAGAGCTAGGTCAAGAAAATATGCTCCCTTCTAATCGATACTCCAATCAATATACACAAAGCAGGACGTAGGCTTTTACCTCATCTCGAGGGGCCGAACCTGGGTAAATCCGTGTCTTTCGTCCCGTCCATCCCCTTTGAGTCCACCGCCTTAGCGATGGCCTCGAACCTAAGTCTTCGGAAATCGGTCATGACAAAACCACGACATTTTCTATGTGTTCAGTGAGCATTGATCTCTGGGATCACTGTGCACGTACATTCGGTGATCACGACTTATGAGTCGGTGTCCCCACAGACCTTGTATCAGAGCCATCGTGACTGTAGGAAGCACTTAGTTAGCATGGACGTTAGTTAGGACAAAACTATTTTTCCAGACCCTTCAAAATTATTTACAAAACCACTATAATTAGCACCTCTCCTAAAATTTCAAAGGAAGCAAAGGTTTTTGCCTTAGCACTACCACCAATTTTTCTCTCAGCTCTCCTCATCTGCTTTTCAAAACTTTGCAAACGGTTGCTACTACCCTTGTGCCCCTAACCACTTGATTCCTTGAAAATCCTCATGGGTAACCTGGAAGGAAGCCACCTTGCCAGACATTCACACAAGTTTGACGACCCCACAACAAGACAATACCAATAGAAGATACCTTCTCGAGGGATCAAGGCATCAAGACTAGGAAGGTGGTGACACCCTCGACACTACCCCAGGATGATGCCACCTTGGCCTATGATGGCCAGGGCATAAGATATGCAAGATCATTATATGCATCACTAATAGAGCAATCCTTTCATTACCAATGACGTGTCGGGAGCCATCGGTGGATGAGAACCTTGCCATTTGGTCTGCCTCACTATAGTGAGCAGGAAAATGGTTCACATCATCCCCTGCTCTTGGTGTCAATGATATCATCAACGTGACCTACATGATACAACTCTATCATGCCTTGTTAATGTCATTGCATAAAATATTGCCTACCTGGAACCCTCGATGTCTCAGAAGACAAGAAGGCATTGTCACAATTACGAAGACAATAGGAGACCCTGTCAACAAACGCTATGAAGAACCACCTTCCTCATCCACTCACCAGATAGTAAGTTGTCAAGGACACTTCAAGAACAACCCGATAGTTTCGACAAACAACAACAAAAGACATAGGGACACCTGAAGAAGATCATGAAGACTGAGCGGACTCCTCTCCGAGATGCGAAGCAAGCACGACTACTGAGTCCAAGGACCCCTAGGGTAGGATGAGTCGTGTACCCCCCATGCGAAATCAAGTCCGTGTGATGGTTTGAACGGTATCGTGATGTGTGTTGCTTGTTTTCTACTTGTTTATGCTTTGGTGTAAGTACCACTTTTTCCCTAGGCAACAAGTGCGCGACTATATCACCTACCTTACCTTGATGTTTGTGTTTCGCCTTTTCGGCACTTGCTTGATTGTACCTGCACTATAGCGCCCCTTAGGCTCTTCCTCTATGATAGTTTCCCTCTTCCCCCTCTCGTCAACTGAAGATCAGCAAGACAAGATGCACTAAGGATCAACCTCAACAGAAAGTTAGCACTAAAGACTTCAACTACAACGTACTCAACCAGACGCAACCCCGTAGAGCTATACTTTTCCCTCAAGATTGGAAACCCCTCCCTAGCCCAACCTAGACCTCACAAGCTCCCATGGCTCAAACCTCTAATCATGTGTTTAATACATGGAATTGCCAGATCACCTGATGAGCATCAATAACCCCTACTTACCACTGGGTTCATTACGGTACTAGTGATCATGGTGAACAGACACATTACATCCCTAAGCCAGCACTTTAACCGATGATGCCATAGGGAAGATTATTCTAAGGATATATAACTAGTAAGCTAATTATTTGACGAGGTTGTAATAGATATCTTGAGGAAGTAGTTGAGACCCTTTGGTGGATTATGAGGCTTAATGTTGGTATACGAACTTGGTGGATCAAGATTGATAGAGTAGCATAACTTACTTCCCCCTTGAGGAAATTGGATTTAGTAGGACCATTGTGATCACAAGCTGAAATTATTGGTGGATAAATGACTTGACTTTGGCAAGTAATATTGATAGTGGATTGATGATGTTACAATAATAACTGGAGTAACTAGTAGGAAATTCTTACTAGAGGTAAACCTTGGATTTAACTAGGTGATTCTAATAGGTGCTCGAGATCGATCAAACCACATGGTTCAGAGTAATTTGGCTTTAGTCCGATGATCTTGATCTTGATACCATGTTTCTCGGTGGGAGACAAACCAGGAATACTGGATTATTGTTTGAATAGATTCAAGGATGCATATGCACCTAACATCGGAGTTCACTAGATCATCATGATGGGTATTCATGGTTATACTGTGATGAGATTGTTCTTTCTGGAATTTGGGGATTTCGGAAATATGGAGATATATGGAACGACAGCGGTATTGTATTCGTAGCAATAATAGGTCATGTAATAGTGGATGGTTTTCGTGGATTGATTAATTGGATTCGTAGGAAAGAAACAAGATCTTGGATTGGTTTATTACGTGTTTCCTTAGCATAGTAATGCAACACCTTAGACATTGGATACATTAGTTGAACACTTGGATTTGTAGTGTCACAATCAAGCTTAGCGGCTTGTATGCTTTCCCGAGGATTTTTACATAGGGATGTAGATGAATGGCTGTAAAGTATGCATGACAGTATGGGTTGTCCTTCTCTTAAAGCTAGGGAGATAGATGTAGCATGTGTAATGTTGGAGTGACTTATATGAGATGATACCTTTGATGATATATGATGATTTTATTTGGAGTAATAGGTAGTACTATTGGCATCTAATAACTGTGCTCGAGGCTAAGATGATAGACGTTCACTCACATCCTAAGCTCCTTGAAACCCCTAGGCTTTACCGAGCCACAACATGGTCAGATCACAACCAAAGTGCTTGACTCTAAGTCAAAAGACTATGATCTATACTCCACCTCGACCACCACCAATCATGTCCCTAAGGAGGATGGGCATGAAGAACTAGATTACGATGGACCACAAGCCCCTGGACAAGTGGCCATCCAGAGCAAATGCCCGCTCCTCTCACATATCCCACAAGCAATTTGCTTGTATGATACTTGGGGGAAATATGTTGTTGTCCTCATGGATGAAATACTTATCTACCCAATGAGAGGAAGGAACACATTAGTCATATTTGGATAAGCCCCAGGAATACCAACTGCCTTGCCTCTCAAAGAGTGAGGTTATAACTTAGAGAATTTGGACTCCTTGAAGCACCCGCCCTACAGAAGAAGACATTCCTGCCCAAGCAAGATGAAGAACCACTACGTTTGCGAAGCCATGACGACGACGAAGAAGAAGCAGAAGAAGTCAACCACCACTCCTCTGTCGGCTACATCAACTAGACTATACCAAGAAGCACCAACGTCCAAGAATGATGAATCCCTTGCACATCAAGAGGATTATAGAGCCCCTTGTTTTAACTAGTCATCCATCAGTTCCTGACTAGGAAGGGACCGAGAATTTGATAGCCCCCTCACTCTACCACTTTGATGGTGTACGATGAACATGACGTCCCTACTCCCTCTAGATATCTGGAACGGAGTGGAACGACTGTCATGACCTCATTGCTAGCCCCTTTTTGGTCCAAACAAGGGTGTAAGTCCTGACATATCATGGTGAAACACCATTAGAGGTAGTTCACCCCGATTGCCAAGCCTCAGACCTTAAGGATTAGATGGTTGTTCCATAATCTCAATAGTCAGCTTATCTAGAATCCCGCTGAAACCTTCCCACATTATGGAAGCCGTTTTAGCGCCAAGTGTCTAAGCTTAGTCATAGGGACGAGACCTAGCCCAAGCCTTCCCAAAAATGGCTATTGAGAGACGGGAAGACCAAACACTCAAAAGCACGCGAGAAGCGTGCATCCATGATGAAGAAGAAAAATGGCCGAGGGTGAATGAAGAACATACCTGGGCAACTTACTCAAGCAAAAGATCTCGATGAGAAGCCTATGTTGACATGCCTCAACATTCTCAAGAATGAAGACCGCCTACTACAGAAGACCACCCGCCTTAAGGGACTCAAGGACTTCCCCATCATGGAAGGCTACGTGAAGATATCGACCCCTTCCATTCTAACGCGAGAAATCTAAATGTCATTAACCAACGTGAGTAACCCCAGGACCAGCACACAGACAGACTACCTTACCATGTATTCTAACTTTGGAATGCACATGCAAGTCGGACCCTTGCCAGAACCTCGTTCACCAAACCCTTGACCTTTAGGCAAGCCTAGCATATTCCGAGAACCCCGTTCACCCTTAGATGAAGTCAATGATGCACTCGAAGACATCATTAGATACTTCAAGATCCAGAAGGACAACCACGCCGGAGCAGAAGCAACATGGAACGTGAAGACTACCTCACCTCTGGTTTTCTGCACCTTTCCCATGCCTAGCCTAGGAATCTCGGGGACGAGATTCTTGTAAGGGGGATAGGTCTGTCACACCCTGTGATTTGCCTCATGACTAAGTTAACATAGCTAAAACATTAGGACCAATTAAAACGTTTGTGTGCTTGAGATGTTTTACTTGGTTGCTGCTTGTTTGATTGCTTGCTTGTGCTCTATATTCATAAAAATCCCTCCTACTTCCAAAACTCTTTTCCTTTATCTAAAATCCTGTCCAATGATCATACCATGTGTATAGGACCTAAAACTATTTTTATCAAATATTAATTTGGCCAAAAACCATTTATTCCATTTGGGTTTTCAAAACCCCTTGAACCGAGGTTTGTACTACAAGTCCTCAAATTGGGTGGACTTTTTTGCCCCAAGGATTTATTTCGTACCTACTATATATATAACTCCCCAAAACCACAAAATATAAATTTTAAAGATTATTTTCCTATTTTATTTAACGGCTTTTTCTTAAGGCCAGAAATGGTCTTTTATAGGGAAAACTTATTTTATGATTTGAAAATATTTGAGAAAATTTAGGAAAACTCACAGGACATATATTGTCCATATATAAGAGTTTAAGCACATGGTCATGTTCAAAATATTGGAGAGAACCCTTCAAAGGAATTTTTGCCCATTTTGAGCATTTTAAATATTTCTATAAGAAATATTCTCAAATAAATCCAGTAAAATTTTAGCATGTCACATATGACATATTTGATCATCTTGACGAGTTTCATATCAATCCCAATTGATTTGATTCACCAAAGTATCCCAAAACCCTCTCTGTCCAGATCCAAAATTGAGCAACTCTACATTGCCAACTGTCTCCTTTTGTTCTCAAATTTTGTGTAAGTGTTGTAATCCTCTAATAATGCACCCACACCAAGTGGTGCATCAAGGAGAATAGATCCACCTGTCCACATCCCCCCAAACCTCTTTCTATTGATTTCAAACATCAGAGATTCTTGCATTGTCAAGTTTCCCTATTTGGTCCCAAATTTTGTGGGAATTCTCTAATCCTAAATTATGCCACCACAGCAAGTGGAGAATCAAGGGGAATGGCTTAGCATGATAAGATCTATGGAAACCTATTCCTGTTGGTTTGTAGGGCTTGCCAAAGTTACATTGGCAACTTTCTTCAAATGAGATAAAATTTGGTGATCAACCTCAATTATACTTATCATTTAATCCTATTAAGTTTCATGCCAGGTGAATCTATTGATCTGATTCAAACAGCCATCAAACACCATCTGTTGATTTTTAAAGGTTCCTGTTTTGCCCACTTCCATGTTTCTCCTTGATCTCAAATTCTTACCATAGTCATTCACATACCCCCTACCTCCGGTAAAAAGATACATCCCTGTCTCAATGATTGAGAGGGGTAAAACCTTAGCATACCCCTCTGATTTCACCATGGCAGACCATTTTCTATCACTCTCTCCACTCCTTCACCCCTACTTCTCCCTTAGATCCCAAGTACCCCTAGGGAATCCCTGAAACCCTCAAACACTACTGGACAAGCCAGAGCACGTAGGTCATGTCGATGTCCGCCACTTGGCCCCTTTAGAGCGTGCTACAGTTGCACTGTAGCCGCCCCTGCCCATTGCACCCGACCACCTTGGGCCTCCCCAGCACGTTTGTCGGGGGACCTCGGCGTCTGAAAGAAACCACCCCTTGTACCCCCTCCTCTCTCCCGCTCTGTGGACCCCTCCTCACACGCGCACAGCACCGCCCGAACGCACTTGTGGGCGTGCCCACACACGCGATTGTTGGGGAACGTTGCATGGGAAACAAAAAATTCCTACGTTCATGCAAGACCTATCCATGGTGATGAGCATCTACGAGAGGGAGAGTGGATCTACATACCCTTGTAGATCGCTAAGTGAGAAGCGTTAAGAAATGCAGTTGATGTAGTCGAACGTCTTCGCGATCCAAATCGCCGAGCGTCCCGCGATCCAATCACGATCCGTCCCGATCTATCACCGAACGGACGGCACCTCCGCGTTCGGCACACGTACGGCATGATGACGATCTCCGCCTTCTTGATCTAGCAAGAGGTGGCAGAGAGGTGGAAGAGTTCTCCGGCAGCGTGACGGCGCTCCGGCGATGGTGGTGGAGCTGTTCCGGCAGGGCTTCGCCTAAGCACTATAGAAAACCGATCTAGAGGAGAAACTATGCACTGGAGAAGAGGGCAGCACGTGGCAGAAAATTCTGTGCAAAACCCCTCAAAACCACTAGTATATATAAGAGGAGGGGAGGAGGAGGCTTGTCCCTCAAGGGGCCAGCCCTAGGCTTCGGCCCAACCAAGGAGGGAGGAGTCCTCCTCCTCCACTCCTAGTAGGATTAGGACTCCTTCCTTATTTCTTCCTTTTTGCCTTTTTCCACCTTTTTCCTTTTGGGCTTTTCTTCCCAGCCGCATGGGCCTTGTGTGGGACTTCCACCAGCCCACTAAGGGCTGGTATTGACCTTCCCACAGACCATGTAGCCTCTTGGGTCGAAGTACCCCTCCCGATGGTCCCCTGGTACAATACCGGCACTCTCGGTACACTACCGATGAGCCCGAAACTTTTCTAGCGACCAAAATAGGACTTCCTATATATCAATCTTTACCTCCGGACCATTCCGGAGCTCCTCGTGACATCCGGGATCTCATCCGGGACTCCAAACAACCTTCGGTCACCACCATGCATAACTCTATACTACCGAAACGTCACCAAACCTTAAGTGTGCAGACCCTGCGGGTTCGAGAACTATGTAGACATGACCCAGACACCTCTACGGTCAATAACAAACAACAGGACCTGAATGCCCATATTGGTTCCTACATATTCTATGAAGATCTTTATCGGTCGAACCTCTATGTCAAGGATTCAGTTAATATCATATGATGTTCCCTATGTTCTTCGGTACGTTACTTGCCCAAGATTCGATCGTTGGTATCTGTATACCTAGTTCAACCTCATTACCAGAAAGTCTCTTTACTCGTTCCATAATACAAGATCCCATGGCTAACACTTAGCCACATTGCTTGCAAGGCTTTATTGTGATGTTGTATTACCGAGTGGGCCCTGAGATACCTCTCCGTCACATGGAGTAATAAATCCCAGTCTTGATCCATGCCAACTCAACAGACACCCTTGGAGATACCTGTAATGCACCTTTATAGTCACCCAGTTACGTTGCGATGTTTGATACACACAAGGCACTCTTTTGGTGTCCGTGAGTTGCATGATCTCATGGCCATAGGAACATATACTTGACATGCAGAAAACAACAGCAATAAACTGACATGACCATATGCTACATTTGTAGTTTGGGTCTTGTCCATCACATCATTCTTCTAATGATGTGATCCCATTATCAAATGACATCACATGTCAATGGTTAGGAAACCGTGACCATCTTTGATTAACGAGCTAGTTCACTAGAGGCATACTAGGGACCAAGTGTTGTCTATTTACCCACACATGTAATGTGTTTCCAATCAATACAATTATAGCATGGATAATAAACAATTATCATGAACAAGGAAATATAATAATAAACACTTTATTTATTGCCTCTAGGGCATATTTCCAATAGTCTCCCACTTGCACTAGAGTCAATAATCTAGTTCACATCACTATGTGATTTACATTGTAATGAATCGAACACCCATGCAGTTCTGGTGTTGATCATGTTTAGCCCTTGGAAGAGGTTTAGTCAACGGGTCTGCAACATTCAAATCCGTGTGCACTTTGCAAATATTTATGTCCTTCTCCTCGATGTAATCGTGGATGGAGTTGAAGAGTCGCTTTATGTGTCTGGTCCTCTTGTGAAACCTTGGTTCCTTGGCCAGAGCAATGGCACCAGTGTTGTCACAAAACAGGTTCATTGGATTCAGTGCACTGGGCACTACTCCAAGATCTGTCATGAACTGCTTCCTCCAGACACCTTCCTTCGCCGCCTGCGAGGCTGCGATGTACTCCGCTTCGCATGTAGAATCGGCTACCACACTTTGCTTGGAACTGCACCAGCTTACCGCTCCCCCATTGAGAATAAATACGTATCCGGTTTGTGACTTAGAGTCATCCGGATCAGTGTCAAAGCTTGCATCGACGTTACCCTTTACGACGAGCTCTTCATCACCTCCATAAACGAGAAACATTTCCTTAGTCCTGTTCAGGTACTTAAGGATATTCTTGACCGCCGCCCAGTGCTCCATTCCAGGATCACTTTGAAACCTTCCGGTCATACTTATGGCAAGGCTGACATCGGGTCTTGTGCACAGCATTGCATACATGATAGAGCCTATGGCTGAAGCATAGGGGATGACACTCATCTTTTCTCTGTCCTCTGCAGTCACTGGGCATTGAGTCTTACTCAACTTCACACCTTGTAACACAAGCAAGAACCCCTTCTTGGCCTCATCCATTTTGAACTTCTTCAAAACTTTATCAAGGTATGTGCTTTGTGAAAGTGCTATTAAGCGTCTCGATCTATCTCTACAGATCTTAATGCCTAATATGAAAGCAGCTTCTCCTAGGTCCTTCATTGAAAAACTCTTGTTCAAATATTCCTTCACGCTTTCCAGCATTTCTATATTCTTTCCAATCAGCAATATGTCATCCACATATAATACTAGAAACGCTATAGAGCTCCCACTCACTTTCTTGTAAATATAAGCTTCTCTGTAAATTTATATAAGCTCAAACGCTTTGATCACCTCATCAAAGCGCTTATTCCAACTCTGAGATGCTTGCACCAACCCATAAATGGATTGCTGGAGTTTGCAAACTTTGTCAGCATTCTCTAGATCAAAATTTCAGCCTTCTGGTTGCATCATATACAACTCTTCCTCAAGGAAACCGTTGAGGAACGTTGTTTTGACATCCATCTGCCAAATTTCATAGTCGAAATAAGCAGCTATTGCTAACATGATTCTGACAGACTTAAGCATCTCTACGGGTGAGAAAGTCTCATCGTAGTCAACTCCTTGAACTTGTGAAAAACCCTTTGCCACAAGTCGAGTTTTATAGACGGTGACATTACCATCCGCGTCTGTCTTCTTCTTAAAGATCCATTTGTTCTGAATGGCCTTTCGCCCTTCAGGTAATACTTCCAAAGTCCATACTTTGTTTTCATACATGGATCCCATCTCGGATTTCATGGGCTCTAACCATTTCTCGGAATCCGGGCCCATCATTGCTCCTCCATAGCTCGTAGGTTCATTGTTGTCCAACAACATGACCTCCAAGACAGGGTTGTCGTACCACTCAGTGGTAGTACGTGGCCTTGTCAACCTACGAGGTTCAATAGAAGCTTGATCTGAAGCTTCATGATCATCATCATTAACTTCCTCTTCTACCGTTGTAGGTTCCACAGAAACATCTTTCTGCGCTGCGCTACTTTTTGGTTGAAGTCAAGGTTCAATAACCTCATCAAGCTCTATTTTCCTCCCACTCAATTCTTTCGAGAGAAACTCTTCTTCAAGAAATGTTCCGTTCTTAGCGACAAACACTTTGCCTTCGGATCTGAGATGGAAGGTATACTCGACTGTCTCTTTCGGGTATCCTATGAAGACGCATTTCTCCGCTTTGGGTTCCAGCTTTTCAGGCTGAAGCTTTTTGACATAAGCATCACATCCCCAAACTTTTAAGAAACGACAACTTTGGCTTCTTGCCAAACCATAGTTCATATGGCATCGTCTCAACGGATTTTGATGGTGCCCTATTTAAAGTGAATGCAGTTGTCTCTAATGCATAACCCCAAAACGATAGTGGCAAATCAGCATGAGACATCATAGAACGCACCATATCTAATAAGGTTCGATTACGACGTTCGGACACAGCATTACGTTGTGGTGTTCCGGGCGGTGTCAACTGTGAAACAATTCCACACTGTCTTAAGTGACTACCAAACTCATAACTCAGATATTCACCTCCTCGATCAGATCGCAAGAATTTAATCTTCTTGTTACGATGATTCTCAACTTCACTCTGAAATTGCTTGAACTTTTCAAACGTTTCAGACTTGTGTTTCATTAAATAAATATACCCATATCTACTTAAGTCATAAGTCAAGGTGAGAAAATAATGATATCCACCACGCGCTGTAACATTCATTGGACCACACACATCAGTATGTATGATTTCCAATAAGTCACTCGCCCGTTCCATTGTTCCAGAGAACGGCATTTTAGTCATCTTGCCCACGAGGCATGGTTCACATGTGTCAAGTGATTCAAAATCAAGTGACTCCAAAAGTCCATCAGCATGGAGCTTCCTCATGCTTTTTACACCAATATGACCTAAACGGCAGTGCCACAAGAAAGTGGTACTATCATTATCAACTCTACATCTTTTGGCATCAATGTTATGAACATGTGTGTCATCACTATCAAGATTCAATATGAATAAACCCCTAACATTGGGTGCATGACCATAAAAGATATTACTCATATAAATAGAACAACCTTTATTCTCTGATTTAAATGAGTAACCGTCTCGCAAAAAACAAGATCCAGATATAATGTTCATGCTTAACGCAGGCACTAAATAAAAATTATTTAGGTTCATCACTAATCCCGATGGTAATCGAAGAGAGAGCATGCCGATGGCAATCACATCAACCTAGGGACCATTTCCCACGCGCATCGTCACTTCGTCCTTTGCCAGCCTTCGTTTATTCCGTAGTTCCTGCTTTGAGTTGCAAATGTGAGCAACCGAACCGGTATCAAATACCCAGGCACTACTACGAGAGCTAGTAAGGTACACATCAATAACATGTATTCATATATACCTTGTTTGTCGTTGGCCACCTTCTTGTCAGCCAGGTACTTGGGGCAGTTCCGCTTCAAGTGACCAGTTCCCTTGCAATGAAAGCACTCATTTTCTGGCTTGGGTCCATGCTTGGGCTTCTTTACAGGAGTAGCAACTGCTTTTCCATCCTTCTTGGTTTTACCCTTCTTGCCCTTGCCCTTGACTTTGCCATTTTTCTTGAAACTAGTGGTTTTATTGACCATCAACACTTGATGTTCTTTCTGGATTTCAGATTCAGCGACTTTTAGCATCGCAAACAGCTCGGCGACTAACTTATTCATCCCGTGCATGTTATAGTTCATCACAATGCTCTTGTAACTAGGTGGAAGTGATTGAAGAACTCTGTCAGTGATCGCCTCTGGCGGAAGGGAAATTCCCAACTCCGCTAGACGAGTTGAATACCCAGACATTCTGAGTATATGTTCACTGATAGACCCGTTCTCCTCCATCTTGAAGGCATAGAACTTATCGAAGGTTTCATACCTCTCGATCCGAGTGTTCTTCTGAAAGATAAACTTCAACTCCTGGAACATCTCATATGCTCCATGACGTTCAAAATGTCTTTGAAGTCCTGGTTCTAAGCCATACAATATTGCACACTGAACTATTGAGTAATCTCCAGTACATGTCTCCCAAACGTTCTTAACGTCTTCGGAGGTCATGTCTTCTGGTTGGTCACCAAGCGGTGCATCAAGGACATATGATTTCTGGGAAGCCATGAGGATAATCCTCAGATTACGGGCCCAGTCAACAAAGTTACTTCCATCATCTTTCAACTTAGCTTTCTCTAGGAACGCATTAAAATTCAGGGGTGCTACTGCTTGAGCCATTGATCTAAAACATAAATATGCAAAGTTTACTTAGACTATTGTTCAAGATAATGAGTTTAGTTAATCAAATTACTAAAGCTCCCACTCAAATTGACATCCCTCAGGTCATCTGAGTGTCACATGATCCAAATCCACCAACTCAAGTCCGATCATCACATGAATTGAGGTGGCTTCAATGGTGAACATCATTATGTTGATCATATCTACTATATGACTCATGTTCGACCTTTTGGTCTCTTGCGTTCTAAGGACATGTCTGTACATTCTAGGCTCGTCAAGTTTAACCCAAGTGTTCTGCGCGTGCAACACTGGCTTGCACCCATTGTATGTGAACGTAGAGTCTATCACACCCGATCATCACGTGGTGTCTCAACACGACGAACTTTCGCAATGGTGCACACTCGGGGAGAACACAATTTATCTTGAAATTTAAGTGAGGGATCACCTTATCATGCTATTGTCGTACTAAGCAAAACAAGGTGCATAAAAGGATTAACATCACATGCAATTCATAAGTGACATGATATGGCCATGAACGGCATGATCTCCATCGTCACCGGCACGACACCATGATCTCCATCAACGTGACGCCATCGGGTTTGTCACGCCCTGCATGCTTCTACTACTATTGCTACCATTTAGCGATAAAGTAAAGCATTACATAGTGCTTAATGATTGACACGCAGGTCATACAATAATTAAAGACAACCCTATGGCTCCTGCCGGTTGTCGTACTCATCAATATGCAAGTCGTGAAATTCTATACATCACATATATCACATCATGTAATTGGCCATATCACATCACAACATACCCTGCAAGAACAAGTTAGACGTCCTCTAATTGTTGTTGCATGTTTTGTGTGGCTACTACGGGTTTCTAGCAAGAACGATTCTCACCTACGCATAAACCACAATGGTGATACATAATTTGCTTTTCAACCTTCTCAAGGACTGCCTTTGTCAAATCCGATCCAACTAAAGTGAGAGAAACTGTCACCCGCAAGCCATCTAGGCAACAAGTTGTGTCGAGGGAACCAATCTCTCGTAAGCGTACGAGTAATGTTGGTCCGGGCCGCTTCATCTCACAATACCGCTGAACCAAAATACGACCAAGGGAGGAAGCAATCTAAGCATCAACGCCCACAAACCTTTTGTGTTCTACTCGAGATCTCATCAACACATAGACCTAGCTCATGATGCCACTGTTGGGGAACGTTGCACGGGAAACAAAAAATTTCCTATGCACACGCAGATCTATCCAGGGTGATGAGCATCTATGAGAGGGAGAGTGGATCTACATACCCTTGTAGATCGCTAAGCGGGAAGCGTTAAGAAACGCGGTTGGTGTAGTCGAACGTCTTCGCAATCCAAATAGTCGTGTGTCCCGCGATCCAATCACGATCTGTCCCACGAACTTGATCACGATCCGTCCCACGAACTTGATCACGATCTGTCCCACGAACTTGATCACGATCCGTCCCACGAACTTGATCACGATCCGTCCCACGAACCTGATCACGATCCTTCCGATCTAGCGCCGAACGGATGGCACCTCCGCGTTCAGCACACGTACAGCTTGATGACAATCTCCATCGTCTTTATCCAGCAAGAAGGAGTGGAGAGGAAGAAGAGTTCTCCGGCAGCGTGACGGCGCTCCGGCGATGGTGGTGGAGCAATTCCGGCAAGGCTTCGCCTAAGCACTGCAGAAATCCGATCTAGAGGAGAAACTATGCACTGGAGGAACGGGTAGCACGTGGCTGTAAAAACTAGTGCAAAAACCCTAAAACCTCCAGTATATATAAGAGGAGAGGAGGAGAGGCCTTGGCACAAGGACCAAGGCCTCCTTGCTTCGGCCGAAGGAGAGAGGGAGAGGTGGAGTCCACCTCCAATCCTAGTAGGACTAGGATTCACCCTATTTTGCCTTTTTCCACTTTTTCTCTTAGGCCTTTTTCCTCCAGCCGTATGGGCCTCTTGTGGATGTTACACCAGCCCACTAAGGGATGGTTTACACCCTCCTACATCCCATGTAGCCTCTTGGGTCTAAATACCCCTCCCGGTGGCCTCCCGGTACACTACCGGCACTCCCGGTACTCTACCGATGAGCCCGAAACTTTTCCGGCGACCAAAACAGGACTTCCTATATATGAATCTTTACCTCCGGTCCATTCCGGAGCTCCTCGTGACGTCCGGGATCTCATCCGGGACTCCGAACAATCTTCGGTCACCACCATACATAACTCTATACTACCGAAATGTCACCAAACCTTAAGTGTGCAGACCCTGCGGGTTCGAGAACTATGTAGACATGACCGAGACACCTCTACGGTCAATAACCAATGGCGGGACCTAGATGTCCACATTGGTTCCTACATATTCTACGAAGATCTTTATCGGCCGAACCTCTATGTCAAGGATTCAGTTAATCTCGTATGATGTTCCCTTTGTTCTTCGGTATGTTACTTGCCCGAGATTCGATCGTCGGTATCTCCATACCTAGTTCAACCTCGTTACTGGCAAGTCTCTTTACTCGTTCCATAATACAAGATCCCGTAACTAACACTTAGTCACATTGCTTGCAAGGCTTATTGTGATGTTGTATTACCGAGTGGGCCCTGAGATACCTCTCCGTCACATGGAGTAACAAATCCCACTGTTGATCCATGCCAACTCAACAGACACCCTCGGAGACACCTGTAGATCACCTTTATAGTCACCCAGTTATGTTGCGATGTTTGATACACACAAGGCACTCCTCCGATGTCCGTGAGTTGCATGATCTCATGGTCATAGGAACATATACTTGACATGCAGAAAATAGTATCAATAAACTGACACGATCATAAGCTACGTTTGTAGTTTGGGTCTTGTCCATCACATCATTCTCCTAATGATGTGATCCCGTTATCAAATGACATCTCATGTCCATGGCCAGGAAACCTTAACCATCTTTTGATCAACGAGCTAGTTCATTAGAGGCATACTAGGGACATTGTGTTTGTCTATGTATCCACACATGTATCCATGTTTCCAATTAATAAAATTCTAGCATGGATAATAAACAATTATCATGAACAAGGAAATATAATAATAAACACTTTATTTATTGCCTCTAGGGCATATTTCCAACAGTCTCCCACTTGCACTAGAGTCAATAATCTAGCTCGCATCACCATGTGATTTACATTGTAATGAATCGAACACCCATGCAGTTCTGGTGTTGATCATGTTTAGCTCAAAGAGAAAAAGGTGGAAAAAGGCAAAAAAAAGGCCAAAATAAGGAGGAGTCCTAGTCCTACTAGGATTGGAGGAGGATTACTCCTCTCCTCCCACTTCGGCCGAAGCCTAGAGGGCTTGTCCCTTGCGCAAAGTCTCCTCCTCTCTTCCTCTTATATATACTAGAGGTTTTAGGGTTTTTGCACTTGATTTTCATCCACATGCTACCTGTTCCTCTAGTGCATAGTTTCTCCTCTAGATCGGTTTTCTGGGTGCTTAGGCGAAGCCCTGCCGGAATTACTTCACCACCATCACCGCGGCACCGTCACGTTATCGGAGAACTCGTCTACCTCTCTGATCCCTCTTGATGGATCAAGAAGGCGGAGATCGTCATCAAGCTGCACGTGTGCTGAATGCGAAGGTGTCGTCCGTTCGGTGCTTGATCGGGACGGATCGTGATTGGATCACGGGACGCTCGGCGATTTGGATCGCGAAGACGTTCGACTACACCAACCGCGTTTCTTAACGCTTCCCGCTTAGCGATCTACAAGGGTACGTAGCTCCACTCTCCCTCTTGTAGATGCTCATCACCATGGATAGATCTTGCGTGTGCGTAGGAAATTTTTTGTTTCCCATGCAATGTTCCCCAACAAAAACAAGTCCAGCAAGACCTCCCGACGTGTCGGTGATCGTGATAGGAGTCGTGTATCTCGTTCTTAGGACATGACGGATAAGCACAGCGTATAGTGGCCTGATATACATCTCCCGAGTTGCCCCGGGTTGGCCCCACACACGGCTCTGTTTTGGACCAGCACCAGCAGCACTGCCCCCCTGTATTATGTTGAATAACAAACCTTGGGTAGCGCTAACTCCCTATGCGTCAAATTAATAATTAGTGTTATTATGTTGGGGAAATGTAGTACCAATGTTGGGCCTTGTCGGACCAGTTTTATCCTAAAACGAAAATCAAGGGGGTCCCCATAACAACCCCGAGCATGTTAGGAGTGCTCAATTATGGAACATAACACCGGTACACAAATAACTATGGCGAAAAAGTGGAACAAAACACTGAGCAAAAGGCCAAGTCTTCTAGCTTTTACCAAGTATATAAGTGCATTAAATAAAATAGCATTAATATTGTGATATAGCAAAGATATCCATGTTGTCACATGGAAGCAATTGCACCTGCAGCTAGAAATACTATAAAAAGGGTTGAGCAAGCGATAACAAAGCAAAACAAAGGTTTTCTGAGATGTGGAGGGGTTACAAGCTTATCATGTCAATGTTGGGAGGCTTGACATACAAGTGGTAGGTAACATGACACAGCGATAGAAAACGAGACCACTAGCATGGCAATGATAGTAGTGGTATCCAGGGAAATGTGTCATCTTGCCTGAGATCCCACTTGGAAGAAGAACGATCCATGAAGAAGACGAGCCAACGTAGTCGAACGAATCCTCACACTACGAACGCTTTCGGAACTCTATCGAGAAGGAACCAGCCCAAAACAACAAACAACATATGGTACACCACAATATATGCATGACATGATACGCAACCAATATGATGCATGTCCATTTAATTATGCAAGGCATGAGAAAGCACACAACAAATACTACACAGTAAGTGAAGCTCAATATGTAACGAGTTGCATATTGATGAAACTCCACATTTGAATATTTAGTTCACTCTCGTCTAGGTACTCATAAATATTAAATGTTGTTTAACATGATAAACGGTGAAACATACACAACTACACATCTACGCATTTTAAATGAGGCCGGAAGCAACATATAACAATTCCGGAAAGTCCCGATATGTAATTTTCGAATTTGCTACTGGTCTGTCTAGAACGCAATTTTAGAATTATTAAATAGAAAAATAAATGCCACCATGTTATTCTACACATTATTCTAGTCAAGTTACATCTGTATAACATTTGAATCGGAGTTACGGTTAATTAGTTATAACAAAAACTGTTTTGACATGCCATTTATGCAAATTATATGAAAACAACAAGTTAAATATTTTTATCATGGATGAAAGTTGAAAATTGTGAATCGACACGAAGTTCTAATCATTTTTCATATATAAAACATTTCATTCCGATGCACGGTTAATTAGATATTAGCAATTTAAACTGTTGTCATTATCAATAAAATGCATGTTTGGTTATTTGACAAATTCGCAGATCCTAAAAAAAACTGGGCTGAATCTACGGCACTGTACAGTGCCCCAAGACTGGTTCAGGCCCAAGCTAACATGAGTGCTTGTGTGAGGATGACAAACGGGGCCAAAGTGTAAGGACACATCACTAAAATACCAATGCATGCAAAAAAATGAGGAACCTGGGTCTCCAACCCAAGACCTCTTGGTTCTAACCGACCAAGCCAACCAACTCGGCTAGTGCTTATGTTCGAACTAAACAAGGGGTTCCTTTCTTTTGAACCAGCCAAAGGCCATGCCTTCTTCATCCGCGAATACACGGAACTGACGAGCAAAACCGAACCTTGACATGGCTGGGGCGAGGCTTGCGGGCAAAGGCAGGGCGTGGGGCGAACAGGAATGGACGCCGGAGGTCTTGGGGATACCGGATCCGGGCGGCGAGGTTGAAGAAGTCGTCGAAGGAAGCAGATCAAGGCGACGACGGTTCCTGCTCCCTGTTTCAACGAGAGAACACACCCACACACACACACACACAGAGGGAGCTTAGAGATAGAGAGATAAAGGAGAGATTACGAAACAGGGAGAAGGGAGATACATGGGAAGGAGAGGGACGGCAAGGGGGCGCTACCTGACCTCTGGCAAGGCCACTAGCGTGAGGAAGGCCGGAGAGGCTTTGGGCTACTGCTGTTGGACGTCGGCGTCGCGCCTCACGCACGGGGCGGGCGCGGGGTCTCTCTCTGCTTGCCTTGCGAGGAGAGGCAGCCATGGGTAAGCTCCTGCTTGTTCCTGTTCTTTCACAGAAAAGAAAGAGAGATGAAGAGATGCGGGACAAAGAAGAAAAGGAAGATGGGGAAGAAAAGTGAGGAGGTAGGAGACGACCTAATCTCTGACGATGGAGGATGGATGGAGCGGCTACCCATGAGAGGAGCTCCTGGTGGTGACCGTCTCCACCAACGGTGGCGACTGGCCATGGGAGGCAAGGCAGAGGAGCACTCGGGCGCGGGGCAGAGGAGGCCTCACTCCCGATCCAGGCGCGTGGGGCGGGCTTCTCTGCGGGAGGCAGCTCAGCTTGGTTGGCTAGGGATCCCGATGGGAGAGGGTGTGCGGCGGCAGATGATGGGATGGATGGGACATCTCCCCTATATTTTAGGGTTGCCAAATATATATAGTAGTAGGTGCTAGATAGGAGGGAAGTTGGGGTAATCTTAATCAACAGATCGTGATTGGACGGCGTAGCTCAGAGGAGGGGCTAGATGGACTTGTGGGTGTGTAGGGTTGAACATTGAGATGAGAGAGAGACGTGCGTCCCGGCAACAAGTTACATAAACGAAAAACGTGTGCGATTTGACCGGCTATAGTTCCGCTATATATAACAAGACCGCACGCCAAGTTCCGACCCAATCCGAGAATGTTTGAAATGCACTTTTAAAAACAATATTGTAATGATGCCACGGGCGTGTGCATGTGTGGTTGGACTTGAAACACACAATGGGGAGAACCGACAAGTACGAACGGATGCAAGGTTTCGAAAACAAGAGACGATGCTATGCAGATGATGCGAATGATGCAATGATGAATGCAACGCCCACACGAATCACATGACAATAATGGAATTAAAGGGGAATCTTTTGGAGTGTCGATCCCGGGCTGTTACAACTCTCCTCCACTACACGAGGATCTCGTCCCGAGATCTAAGAATGAGAAGGGGAAGAGAAAGAGCAAGAGGTAAACTTAGTTGCTTCTCTAACAAACGAGTGAACCCAATTATCATTGAAGGTTTCAACGAGATGAAGGATGACACCGGGAGCAAGGAAGAATTCACAAGAAATTTAGGCAACACTTCAGTAGAAAAGAGTGGAAATTTTTGATATGATGGAAAGAAATTGAAAGAGAGACACCAAACTTCGGTTGGATTAGAATCAAAACTTCATAATATGGAAGGATCATGAAAAGATTTCACAGCACTCCGGTTAATGGACAAGCAAGGGAAGAACATAAACTTAATCAAACTAGATGTGAGTTGGAAAGAGCAACACCACAATGCCTCCGGAACAAAAGAATAGAAGCTAGATCTTTGGAGAGAAGAGAATGGAGAAGAAAATGACAACTTCTACCACCATTGAGTTTGAAAGGCACCCTTATAAAGAAAGGGGTGAACAGAGTTGTTGGAGCATGAACAACGAAAATAATATGCTTGATGTGGACTTATGGAAAACATTTCAAAATTATGAGGTGATAACCCGCCACTGACAAAACAAGGATTGCTTGGGAGCAAAAGAGATGGAAAACTTCTTTCACCAAGAAGAGGAGGAGGAAACTTGAATCATTTATGACACCATGATATTAACAATCCTTAGGAAATGCTTTAGGTGAAATCCAACCCAAAATAACTCCGAGAAACACATGATGGGTTTACGTATCTCATTCTTGACTAATTTCCTTTGAGACCCTCATAAATCAAGAATGCTACAATACCATCTCAAAAGATAAAGGAGAAAGAATTGAACTTAGAAATCCAAGATAGAGGACACTTGAGCACCTCCAACAAGAATCTTGAAGAACACTTCGAGAAGAATTACATCCTTAACAAACCCCCATGAAGAAGCATCGGGATGATCTCTGGAATGAAATGATGAAGCTTGACATTGAAGGTTGCAAAATGACAAGATTGAGGCCTTGCTATGCTTTAGAAGAACCTTCGCGAAGAGATACTTGAGAATAACTTGGAACTAAGGAAAGAAAAGATGAGAACACTTGAAATCGAGAATTTGATACCATGAACATACTCCGAAAGAAGGATTGAAATCACTTTGATGAAATAAGAATAAGAATTATGGTATGCCTATCCTTCATCTAGTTAAATTGATAACAAGCAACGGATTTAGCACACAACTTATTCTTCTTGAAAAGACTGAAGAGAGAGATAGAACACACATTTGAAGAAGTCTTGAACGAGAACACCGGTAAGAATTAGAAACTAAAGAGGATACTAGAAATGAATGATATAACATGAGAACAAACAGAGCATGATCCACCTAATAGAAAACTTGAACGAAGCACCGAAATAATTGAGATACGAACGATGGAACAACAATTGAGAAGAATTGAGAATGGAAGCTGAAAGCTGAGAACGAAGAAATCTTCTGAAATGATGGCCTTCGGAGGGTCGAGGAATGAAGACAACTCTGAATGCACCGGATAGATATGGGAGGAATTTCTCATGATTGAAAAGAATTTGAGAGGATAGCAACAAGTTGAAACCATGACTCTTGAAAAGAATAGACAGATTTAAGAGAACTCTCCTTGGGTCTCCAAAGATGAGAATGATGGCTAGAAACACCAACAAGAATAACTGAGATACTCCGGAATAAGGAATAAAGAACGGTTGAGCCAATGATGAAAATAATTTGAAGCGATCATGGAGAAGGAATATGACTGATGAAACTGATTCTTACATCATATTTGAAAAGAACTTGAGGACATCTCCAAAAAGATTAGAAGAGCCAGGTAAGATCCTGGGGGAAAAACTAGTGGGTTATGGGCCCACTCAAAGAAACACCGTTGAAACGATTTCTTAAAACGAGAGATTGCACCGGTACAAATGAAAACTCGATGAGGTGAGAACCTCGAAATAATTTAAGAGGATATGCATGGAAATTAAAGTCTTCTGAGATATCTTTAGCACTCCGGATAGAATAGAGAGAGACAAAAACAAGAGATACTTGGATATAATTTCTGACATGGGGAAGCGTTTAGCTATTGAAAGGATATGAAGAACACCAAGATCTTGAATTGAATAAGCTGGGAAGGAAAACAAGAATAAAGAAATGATGAATTCGAATCACTTGAGGATCTTCACAATGAATCACTAGATACAATACAAAAGAAAAGATAGCGGAAGCATCGATGAAAAGAAAGGCATTTTGATGAGAATTTAATCATTTAACAAAAAGGGTGGCAGGGTGGGGAAAACAAAGACAACTTAGGATGGATGAAATGAACTCCGGGAAAGAATAAGAGGATTGATCTTGCAAATATTGGAGAGGATTGAATATCTTGAAGAGGAGAGCACCAGTTGAAAAGAATTTCAAGACAACTCCAGTTGAACAAAAGGATTAGCATTCCCGTAAAATATGAGAACACTACTTAGAAAAGATATGAGATCACCAGTTGACATCGAAGCAACTCAAATTACCATACTCCAACAAAACAAAGGATGAGGCTTACGAAACAAGCATGAACAAATTCATGACAGAGATTCCGCTCGATATTTTCGTGGTAAGGTTCGCATGGGCTCGATCGTACATTGGATTGTCATATTGAAATGACGCTCGAATATGCCCCCTAGGCATAGCGAACTACAAGGCTTGACGAAGCATATCTGATGACATATATCGAGGCTGTCCTCTATAAGAAAGACCATGAACAAACGAATCCACTAGATGTCGAACTCCAACCTCACATCACACATTTGTTGAAAGATAACCTAGGTAACTACTTGAATTCCCACCTAAGAACTCCCGAAATCTTCTGGTTATGCAATCGTTTCCACGGATACAAGGAGCAAAATCCATCACTCAACTCCTAACAGTAATACTATGCTCCAATGTAACACACCCATCAACACATAACCAGAAGTCTCGGAAACTCATCTATCTCGGACCCTCGAAAACACAACTATACCAAACATGGCAGTACCTCGGACACCTCCCCAGTACTGGGTGACTCCAGCCTTATCTCGCCACAAAAAGTATTGAAGTAATTTCGAACATCCTCCGTCCTCAAATACTAAGGAAACTGAACGATAAAGATGTGTCAAGAATCCCTTGGAGCTCTACTCCTCGGTAACAGGAGGCACCAAGACATAATTCCTTCACATCGGCATCATATAGTTTCCAAAAATAGCCGCGTGATCCTAAAACAATTTTTGAGTGAGAAGAGGGTAGAATCAAAATTCCTAAGTCGTAATTCCTCACCAGAGTATAGAAGAAAAGTAAAAAGAATCCTACTCTCCGATATAACTAGACTCAAAATAGTTTTTCAATAGACTCGACTCAACCAAGTTCGATCAATCAAGGGGACTCCTAGGTCGGTAATGGCTCTAATACTAACTTGTCACGCCCATGATGCGATCCTATCCTTATTTTGGCACGAGGGCCTCGACAGGGATAGAAGTGCATCTCATCGTTTCGCAAGAATGGATATCATTACAAGTACATGTATAGAAGAGATGAGTATATGGAATTGGCTTACACTCGCCACAAGCTACATCAAGATCACATCAATACAACAACATATTCAAACATCATACATAAGAGCAGGGTCCGACTACGGACGAAATCAAACGAGAAAATGACATCCATCCTTGTTATTCCTGGCTGTCGCCTGGAACCCATCCTAGATTGATGATGAAGAAGAAGAAGAAGAACCCCAAATCAAATCAAGCATCATGCTCACGTCAAATCATCGCATTACATGTACCTGCAACTGTTGTTGTAGTAATCTGTGAGCTACAAGGGAATCAACAATCTTGTTTCCAAGGGTATCAAGACTAGCAAAGCTTAATGGGTGGGATGTGGTTAAATGGTGAGGCTGCAGCAAGCGACTAAGTATATATTTGAGTGGCTAACTTACGAGTACAGAAAGTAAAGTATAGTGGTCTACGCATAACGGACATGAACAAGTAATGACCACTAAGTGATCCTGAACACCTAATTACGTTAAACATAACCCCACCATGTTCTCTCTTGGTTAAGGGCTCACGAGAAGAGACATTCACGATTACGCACACGGTTGGTGTATTTTATTTGAGTTTACTTCAAGTTTGCTATGACCGGGTGTTAAACAAAGTTTCCAAGTTGACACATAACCGCGGGCATGGCTGTCCGAAAGATTTAACCCTACATGGGTGCTCCAACTCATCCATCAGAAATTAACCATACGCCGCGTTGGAACTCCTCAAACATGGAATCACTCGTAGTATTTGCGTAATCCCGATGAAAAATCTCAACTTCAAGATAGCTCGAAGTGTCGTTGAAATCCCACGCGCAAGAGGTTCGACAAAGGTAAAACAAGTCCAGCAAGACCTCCTAACGTGTCGACGATCCCGATAGGAGCCGCACATCTCGTTCTCAGGACACGATGGATAAGAACAGCGTACAGTGGCCTGATAGACATCTCTCGAGTTGCCCCGGGTTGGCCCCGCACACGACTCTGTTTTGGACCAGCACCAGCAGCACTGCCCCCCTGTATTATGTTGAATAACGAACCTCGGGTAGCGCTAACTCCCCATGCGTAAAATTAATAACCAATGTTGAGCCTCGCCAGACAAGTTTCATCCTAAACTGAAAATCAAGGGGGTCCCCATAACAACCCCGAGCATGTTAGGAGCGCTTAATTATGGAACATAACACCGATACACAAGTAACTATGGCGACAAAAGTGGAACAAAACACCGAGCAAAAGGCCAAGCCTTTCGCCTTTTACCAAGTATATAAGTGCATTAAATTAAATAGCAATAATATTGTGATATTGCAAAAATATCCATGTTGTCACATGTAAGCAATTGCACCTGCAGCTAGAAACACTATAAGAAGGGTTGAGCAAGCGGTAACATAGCCAAACAAAGGTTTTCTGGAATGTGGAGGGGTTAAAAGCTTATCATGGCAATCTTGGGAGGCTTGACATACAAGTGATAGGTAACGTGACATAGCAATAGAAAACAAGACAACTAGCATGGCAATGATAGTAGTGGTATCCATGGAAATCTGTCATCTTGCCTGAGATCTCGCTTGGAAGAAGAACGATCCATGAAGAAGACGAGCCAACGAAGTCGAACGAATCCTCACACTCCGAACGCTTTCGAAACTCTATCGAGAAGGAACAAGCCGAAAACAACAATCAACACACGGTACACCATAACATATGCATGACATGATGCGCAACCAATATGATGCATGTCCATTTAATTATGCAAGGCATGAGAAAGCACACAACAAATACTACACATTAAGTGAAACTCAATATGCAACGAGTTGCATATTGACGAAACTCCACATTCAAATATTTAGTTCACTCTCGTCTAGATACTCATCAATATTAAATGTTGTTTAACATGGCAAACGATGAAGCATACACAACTACACATGTACGCATTTTAAATGAGGCCGGAAGCAACATATAACAATTCTAGAAAGTCCCCATATATAATCTTCGAATTTGCTACTGTTCTGCCTAGAACACAATTTTAGAATTATGAAACAGAAAAATAAATGACACCATGTTATTCTACACATTATTCTAGTCAAGTTACATATGTAAAACATTTGAATCGGAGTTACGGTTAATTAGTTATGAAAAAACTGTTTTGGCATGGCATTTATGCAAATTATATGAAAACAACAAGTTAAATATTTTTATCATGGATGATAGTTCAAAATTGTGAATCTACACGAAGTTCTAATCATTTTCACATACTCCCTCCGTTCCTTGATATAAGGTGTATAGATTTTTGAGAAAAATCCCAAAATATAAGGTCTATTGCATTGCACCACTCGCTTGGATATATTTTTTAGGAATTTGATTAGATTTCCTTATATCACCTCCTGTATTTTATGATCTCCATTAGTCAGGTGTAATCTCGCCCAAAACTTATGAAATTTCACTCCACGTGCGTTCTTTAATATTCGTGGCAAAAACTATACACCCTATATCTAGGAACGAAGGAAGTATAAAACATTTCATTCCGATCCACAGTTAATTAGATATTAGCAATTTAAACTACTGTCATTATGAGTAAAATGCATATTTGGTTATTTGACAAATTCACAGATCCTAAAAAAACAACCTGGGTTGAATCTGCAGCACTGTACAGTGACCCAAGACTAGATCGGGCCCAAGCTAACGTGAGTGCCCGTGTGAGGATGACAAACGGGGCCAAAGTGTCAGGACACATCACTAAAATACCAACGCAAGCAAAAAAATGATCATACATTATTCTAGTCAAGTTACATATGTAAAACATTTGAATCAGAGTTACGGTTAATTAGTTATGAAAAAAATTGTTTTGGCATGGCATTTATGCAAATATATGAAAACAACAAGTTAAATATTTTTATCATGAATGATAGTTCGAAATTGTGAATCTACACGAAGTTCTAATCATTTTTCATATACTCCCTTCGTTCCTTGATATAAGGTGTATAGATCTTTGAGAAAAATCCCAAAATATAAGGTGTATTGCATTGCACCACTCGTTTGGATATGTTTTTTAGCAATTTGATTAGATTTCCTTATATCACCTCCTGCATTTTATGATCTCCATTAATCAGGTGTAATCTCGCCCAAAACTTGTAAATTCTTCCCTCCACGTGCGTTCTTTAATATTCGTGGCAAAAACTATACACCCTATATCTAGGAACGAAGGAAGTATAAATCATTTCATTCCGATGCACGGTTAATTAGATATTAGCAATTTAAACTACTGTCATTATGAGTAAAATGCATATTTGGTTATTTAACAAATTCACAGATCCTAAAAGAAACAACCTGGTTTGAATCTGCAGCACTGTACAGTGACCCAAGACTGGATCGGGCCCAAACTAACGTGAGTGCCCGTGTGAGGATGACAAACGGGGCAAAGTGCAGGACACATCACTAAAATACCAACGCAAGCAAAAAAATGAGGAGCCTGGGTCACGAACCCAGGACCGTCAGGTTCTAACCGACCAAGCCAACCAACTCGGTTAGTGCTTATGTTCGAAGTAAACCAGGGGCTCCTTTCTTGTGAACCAGCCAAAGGCCATGCCTTCTTCATCCGCGAAAACAGGGAACTGATGAGCAAAACCGAACCTTGACATGGCTGGGGCGAGGCTTGCGGGCAAAGGCGGGGCGCGGGGCGAACGGGAATGGAAGCCGGAGGTCGCGGGGATACCGGATCCGGGTGGCGAGGTTGAAGAAGCCGTCAGAGGAAGCAGATCGAGGCGGCGGCGGTTCCTGCTCCCTGTATCAACGAGAGAACAGAGAGAGAGAGAGAGAGAGAGCTTAGAGATAGAGAGATAGAGGAGAGAGTACGAGAGGAGGAGAAGGGAGATACAGGGGAAGGAGATGGACGGCAAGGGGGGGGGGGGGGGGGGCGCTACCTGACCTCTGGCAAGGCCACCGGTGCGAGGAAGGCCGGAGAGGCTTCGGGCTACTGCTGCTGGACGCGGCGTCGCGCCTGACGCACGGGGCGGGCGCGGGGTCTCTCTCTGCTTGCCTCGCGAGGAGAGGCAGCCATGGGCAAGCTCCTGCTCGTTCCTGTTCTTTCACAGAAAAGAAAGAGAGATGCTGAGATGAGGGACAGAGAAGAAAAGGAAATGGGGAAGAAAAGTGAGGAGGCAGGAGACGACCTGATCTCTGACGATGGAGGATGGATGGAGTGGCTACCCATGAGAGGAGCTCCTGGTGGTGACTGTCTCCACCAACGGGGCTGACGAATCAATCGGGAACGGCGGCTACTGGCCATGGGAGGCAAGGCAGAGGAGCGCTCGGGCGCGGGGGCAGAGGAGGCCTCGCTCCCGATCCAGGCGCATGGGGCGGCCTTCTCTGCGGGAGGCAGCTGAGGTTCGTTGGCTGGGGATCCCGATGGGATAGGGTGTGCGACGGCAGATGATGGGATGGATGGGACATCTCACCTAGATTGATTTTAGGGTTGCCAAATATATACAGTAGTAGGTGCTAGGTAGGAGGGAAATTACGGTAATCTTAATCAACGGATCACGATCGGACGGCCTAGCTCGGTGAAGGGGCTAGACGGACTTGTGGGTGTGTAGGGTTGCACATTGAGATGAGAGGGAGATGTGTGGCCCGGCAACAAGTTCGTGTGCGATTTGACTGGCTATAGTTCCGCTATATATTTATCCATTGGGGTATCAAACGACCTTCAAAAGCGATGAAATTTGGCAGACGGTCTATCTATAATATAACAAGACCACACACCAAGTTTAGACCCAATCCGAAAATGTTTGAAACACATTTTTAAAAAAACAATATTTTAATGATGCCATGGGCGCGTGCATGTGTGGTTGGACTTGAAACGCTAGACGGGGAGAACCGACAACTACGAACGGTTGCAAGGTTTCGAAAACGAGAGACGATGCTATGCAGATAATGCAATGATGAATGTGACACCCACACGAATCACACGACAATGATGGAATTAAAGGGGAATCTTCTGGAGCGTCGGTCCTGGGATGTTACAAAGGGGAGACGAGCGGTCTGGCAACATTTTACAAGACTGCCCTTCCCACAAAGGAGGCACCACCCATTTAAACAAGCTGAATCATGGTTAGGGCCACATCTTCCTCTTCTTCCCCATTAGAAAAAACTTTAAGCGAGAGATCACCAAAAAACATGGCGAGCATCCCAGCTCTTCCTCGCGTCCTTACGGCTCCTGTCCCGGGGATTGGGCAAGTTGCTATGTATCCCTCCTTCGGTTGTGCGACCTTGAGACCCAAGGGTATCTTCCTTCCTCGGAACTGGCGGCTACCCACGCCAGTTTGACTTCTTTTGACAATGAAGCCTTCGCGGAAAAGTTCCCTAATCCCCACAAGGGAGAGCGGGCATGCTTCATGCCTTTCCTCTTGTGGGGCCTAGGGTTCCCCATTCATCCTTTCCTAAGGGGATTACTGGAGTTCTATGGGATCCAGCTCCATCATCTTACCCCCGGCTCTATTCTGCATATCTTGGGCTTTGTTGCCCTTTGCGAGATGTTTCTGGGCTGCGAGGCACACTTTGTTGAAAATATGCCCTAGAGGCAATAATAAATTAGTTATTATCATATTTCCTCGTTTATTATTCATGCTATAATTGTGTTGATCGGAAACTCAGATACATGTGTGGATACATAGACAACACCATGTCCCTAGTATGCCTCTAATAGAGTAGCTCGTTGATCAAAGATGGCTATGGCTTCCTAGTCGTGGACATGAGATGTCATTTGGTAACGGGATCACATCATTAGGAGAACGATGTGATGGACAAGACCCCAACTACAAACGTAGAATATGATCGTGTCAGTTTATTGCTATTGTTTTCTGCATGTCAAGTATATGTTCCTATGACCATGAGATCATGCAACTCACTAACACCGGAGGAGTACCTTGTGTGTATCAAACGTCGCAACATAACTGGGTGACTATAAAGGTGCTCTACAGGTATCTCCGAGGGTGTCTGTTGGGTTGGCATGGATCAAGAGTGGGATTTGTTACTCCGTGTGACAGAGGGGTATCGCAAGGCCCACTCGGTAATACAACATCACAATAAAGCCTTGCAAGCAATGTGACTAAGTGTTAGTCCCGGGATCTTGTATTACGGAATGAGTAAAGAGACTTGTCGGTAACGAGGTTGAACTAGATATGGAGATACCGACGATCGAATCTCGGGAAAGTAACATACTGATGAACAAAGGGAACATCATACGAGATTAACCGAATCCTTGACATAGAGGTTCGACCGATAAAGATCTTCATAGAATATGTAGGAACCAATATGGGCATCCAGGTCCCGCTATTGGTTATTGACCGTAGAGGTGTCTTGGTCATGTCTACATAGTTCTCGAACCCGCAGGGTCTACACACTTAAGGTTCGGTGACGTTTCGGTAGTATAGAGTTATGCATGGTGGTGACCGAAGGTTGTTTGGAGTCCCAGATGAGATCCCGGACATCACGAGGAGCTCCGGAATGGTCCAGAGATAAAGATTGATATATAGGAAGTCCTATTTTCGTCGCTGGAAAAGTTTTGGGCTCATCGGTAGTGTATCGGGAGTGCCGGTAGTGTACCGGGAGACCATCGGGAGGTGTATTTCGACCCAAGAGGCTACATGGGCTGTGGGAGAGTGAACCAGCCCTTAGTGGGATGGTGGAAGTCCCACACAAGACCCATGCGGCTGGGAGAGAAAGCCCAAAGAGAAAAGGGTGGAAAAAGGAAAAAAGACCAAAATAAGGACGAGTCCTAGTCCTACTAGGATTGGAGGAGGATTCCTCCTCTCCTCCTTGGTTCGGCCGACCCAAGGGCTGGCTCCTTGGGATCCAAGCCTCCTCCTCTCTTCCTCCTATATATACTAGAGGTTTTAAGGTTTTTGGCACTAGATTTTTAGCCACATGTTACTCGTTCCTCCAGTGCATAATTTCTCCTTTAGATCGGATTTCTGCAGTGCTTAGGCGAAGCTTTCCCAGAATAGCTCCACTACCATCGCCGGGGTGTCGTCATGCTGCCGGAGAACTCTTCTACCTCTCCGCTTCCTCTTGATAGATCAAGAAGGCGGAGATCATCATCAAGCTATACGTGTGCTGAACGCGGAGGTGTCGTCCGTTCGGCGCTACATCGGAAGGACCGTGATGAAGATCGCGAGACGGATCGTGATGAGATCGCGGGACGGATCGTGATGAGTTTGCGAGACGGATCGTGATGAGACTACGGGACGGATCATGATGAGTTCGCGGTACGGATCGTGATTGGATCGCGGGACGGATCGTGATGAGATCGCGTGATGCTCAGCGATTTAGATCGCGAAGACTTTCGACTACACCAACCGCGTTTCTTAACCCTTCCCGCTTAGCGATCTACAAGGGTATGTTGATACACTCTCCCTCTCGTACATGATCATCACCATGGATAGATCTTGCGTGTGCGTAAGAAATTTTGTGTTTCCCATGCAACGTTCCCCAACAGTGGTATCAGAGCTAGGTCTATGTATAGATGAGATCTCAAGTAGAACACAAAGAGTTTGTGGGCGTTGATACTTAGATTGCTTCCTCCCTTGGTCGTGTTTTGATTCAGCGGTATTGTGAGATGAAGCGGCCCGGACCAACATTACTCGTATGCTTACGAGAGACCCGTTCCCTCAACCGCAACTTGTTTGCATAGATGGCTTGCGGGTGCCAATTTCTCTCACTTTAGTTGGATTGGATTCGACAAAGGCGATCCTTGAGAAGGTTGAAAAGCAACTACTGTATCACCGTTATGGTTTTTGCGTAGATGAGAATTGTTCTTGCTAGATACCCGTAGCAGCCACGTAAAACATGCAACAACAATTAGAGGACGTCTAACTTGTTTTTGCAGGGTATGTTGTGATGTGATATGGCCAATTACATGATGTGATATATGTGATGTATGAGATGATCATGTGTTGTATAGAATATCCCGACTTGCATGTCGATGAGTACGGCAACCGGCACGAGCCATAGGGTTGTCTTTAATTATTGTAAGACCTGCGTGTCAATCATTAAGCGCTATGTAATGCTTTACTTTATCGCTAAACGGTAGCAGTAGTGGTACAAGCATGATGGGCGGGACAACCCCAATGGCAACACGTTGATGGAGATCATGGTGTCGTGCCGATGACGATGGAGATCATGCCGGTGCTTTCAAGATGGAGATCAAAAGCACAAGTTCATGGCCATATCATGTCACTTATGATTTGCATGTGATGTTAATCCTTTTATGCACCTTGTTTTTCTTAGGATGACGGTAGCATTATAAGGTGATCCCTCACTTAAATTTCAAGATGAATTGTGTTCTCCCCGAGTGTGCACCGTTGCGGAAGTTCGTCGTGTTGAGACACCACATGACGAACGGGTGTGATAGACTCTATGTTCACATACAATGGGTGCAAGCCAGTGTTGCACATGCAGAACACTCGGGTTAAACTTGACGAGCGTAGCATGTATAGACATGGCCTCGGAACACAAGAGACCGAAAGGTCGAACATGAGTCATATAGCAGATATGATCAACATGATGATGTTCACCATTGAAACCACCTCAACTCACGTGATGATCGGACTTGAGTTGGTGAATTTGGATCATGTATCACTCGAATGACCGGAGGGATGTCAATTTGAGTGGGAGTTCTTAAGTAATATGATTAATTGAACTCATTATCATGAACATAGTCAGTAGTGTCTTTGCAAACTGTGTTGTAGATTACTAGCTCACGATGTATCTCCCTTGAATTTTTATATGTTCCTAGAGAAATAGAGTTGAAAGATGATGGTAGCAATATTGCGGATTGGCTCCGTGATCTGAGGATTGTCCTCATTGCTGCACAGAAGGCTTATGTCCTTAATGCACTGCTCGGTGCGCCATCCCCTCTAGCGTCGTGTGTAGATGTTGTGAACATCTGACAGGCACGTTCTAATGACTACTTGATATTTTAGTGCATCATGCATTACGGCTTAGAATTGAGGCTCCAAAACGTTTTGAACGTCACGGAACATATGAGATGTTCTAAGAGCTGAAATTAGGATCTCAGGCTCGTGCCCGTGTTGCGAGATATGAGATCTCCAACAAGATTCTTTGCCTGCAAGATGAAAGAGAATAGCTCAATCATTGAGCATGTGCTCAGATTGTCTGGGTGCTACAATCGCTTGAATCGAGTGGGAGTTGATCTTCCAAATAAGATAGTGATCGATATAGTTCTCCAAGTCACTGTCACTAAAGCTACTAGAACTTGGTGATGAACTATAAAATGCTAGGGATAGAAATAATGATCCCTGAGCTATTCGCGATGTTTGACACCGCGAAGGTAGCATTAAAGAAGGAGCGTCAAGTGTTGATGGTTAGTCAAACCACTAGTTTCGAGAAGGGAAAGAGCAAGGAGGGAAACTTGATGGATAGCAAGTTAGTTGCTGCTCTAGTGAAGCAACCCAAAGTTGAACCCAAACCCGAGACTAATTGCTTCAATTATGAGGAGAGTGGTCGCTGAAGCGAAACTACCCTAGATACTTGGTAGATAAGAAGGCTGGCAACGTCGACAGAAGTATATTTGATATACGTGTTAATGATGTGTACCTTGTGAGTACTCCTAGTAGCACCTGGGTATTGGATACCGGTTCGGTTGCTAAATTTTAGTAACTCGAAATAATAGCTATGGAATAAATGGAGAACTAGCTAAGGGTGAGGTGGTGATGTGTGTTGGAAATATTTCCAAGGTTGATGTGATCAACAACGCACGCTCTCTCTACCTTCGGCATTAGTGACAAACCTAAATAAATGTTATTTGGTGTTTTGCATTGAGCATGAACGTGATTAGATCGTGTTTATTGCAACACGGTTATTCATTTAAGTTAGAGAATAATGGTTATTCTATTTACATGAATAATACCTTCAATGGTCATGCACCCAGTGAGAATGGTTTGTTGAATCTTGATCGTAGTAATACACATGTTCATAACATTGATGCCAAAAGATACAAAGTTAATAATGATAGTACCACATACTTGCGGCACTGTCGCTAAATGTCATATAGGTATAAAGCGCATGAAGAAACTCCATGCTGATGGATCTTTGGACTCATTCGATTTCGAATCGGTTGAGACATGCGAACCATGCCTCTTGGGCAAGACGACTAAGGACCCCGTTTCCAGATGGATGGAGCGGGCAAGTGATTTATTGGAAATGATACATGTTGATGTATGCAATCCAATGAGTCTTGTAGCATGCGGTGGATATCGTTATTTTCTTACCTTCACTGATGATTTGAGTAGATATAGTGTATATTTACTTAATGAAACACAAGTCTGAATCGTTTGAAAGGTTCAAGCAAATTCAGAGTGAAGTTTAAGATCATCGTGACAAGAAGATAAAAATGTCTGCATTATGATAGTGGAGGTAAATATCTGAGTTACGAGTTTGGCATACAACTTTAGAGAATGTGAAAGTTGTTTCGCAACTCACACCACCTGGAACACCATAGTGTGATGGTGTGTTCGAACGTCATAGTCGTGCTCTATTGAAAATGGTGCTTGCTATGATGTCTCTTATCGTTTTGCTACTATAATTTTGGGGTTATGCATTAGAGACAACTACATTCACTTTAGATAGGGCACCATCTAAATCCGTTGAGATGACACCGTGTGAATTATGGTTTGATAGAAACCTAAGCTATCATTTCTTAATCTTTGGGGCTGCAACACTTATGTGAAAATGGTTTTCACCTAATGAGCTCGAACCAAAGCGGACAAATGCATCTTCATAGAATACCCTAAAGACAGTTGGGTTAACCTTCTATCTCAGATCCAAGCATAAAGTGTTTGTTGCTAAAACTAGGTCCTTTCTCGAGAAAGAGTTTCTCTCGAAAGAATTGAGTGGGAGGAAGATAGAACTTGATGAGGCTGTTGAACCTTTGTTCAACCAGAGAGTAGCGCAGCGCATGAATTTGTTTCTGTGAAGCCTACTTTAGTTGAAGAGGAAGTTAACGATGATGATCATGAAGCTTCGGATCAAGTTACTATCGAACCTCATAGGTCGACAAGGATGTGTATTTCTCCTGAGCGGTACGACAACCCTATCTTGGAGGTCATGTTGTTGGACAACAATGAACCTACGAGCTGTGGAGAAGCGATGATGGGCCTGGATTCCAACAAATGGTTAGAGGCCATGAAATCTGAGAAAGGATCCATGTATGAAAACCAAGTATAGACTTTGGTAGACTTGCTCGTTGGACGGCAGGTCGTTGAGTACAAATGGATGTTTAAAATGAAGACAGGCGCTCATGGTAAATGTCACCATTTGTAAAGCTCGACTTGTTGCAAAGAAGTATACGACAAGTTCAAGGAGTTGACTGCGATGAGACTTTCTCACTCGTAGCGATGCTAAAGTCTGTTGGAATTATGTTAGCAGTTGTTGCATTTTTCAATTATGAAATCTAGAAGATGGATATCAAAACATCGTTTCCTTAATGGTTTACTTGAGGAAAGGTTGTATGTGATACAATCAGAAGGTTTTGTCAGTCCTAAGGATGCTAAAAGGTGTGCAAGCTTCAGTGATTCTTCTATGAACTGAAGCAAGCATCTTGGAGTTGGAATATACAATTTGATGAGGTGATCAAAGTTTTTGAGTCTATAGAAAGTTTACGAGAAACTTGTATTTACAATAAAGTGAGTGGGAGCAGTATAGAATTTCTGATAAGTATATGTGGAAGAGATATTGTTGATCGGAAATGATGTACAATTTCTGGAAATCATAAATGGTTGTTTGAAAAGAGTTTTTTCAAAGGAAGACCTGGATAAAGCTACCTAATTGTTGAGCATCAAGATCTCTAGAGATAGATCAAGATGCTTGATGAGACTTTCAATGAGTACATACCTTGACAAGATTTTGAAAGAGTTCAAAATGGATCAGTCAGAGAAAGAGTTCTCGCCTGATTTGCGACGTGTGAATTTGAGTGAGACTCAAAGCTCGACAATGGCAGAAGAAAGAGAAAGGACAAATGTCGTCCCCTATGCCTTAGCCATAGGCTCTGTATAGTATGCCATGCTGTGTACCGCACCTGTGTGTGCCTTGCCATGAGTCCGTCAAGGGGTACAAGAGTGATCCAGAAGTGGATCACTGGACAACGGTCAATATTATCCTTAGTGACTAAAAGACTAAGGAAACGTTTCTCGATTATGGAGGTGATAAAGGGTTCGTCGTAAAGAGTTACGTCGATGCAAGCTTTAACACTAATCTGGATGACTCTTAGTAGCAATCCGGATACCTATAGTGGAGCAGCCATTTGGAATAGTACCAAGTGGAGTGTGGTAGCAGTGTTTACAGTTTGACATAGAGATTTGCAAAGTACATACGGATCTGAATGTCGCAGACCCATTGACTATAAGACCTCTCTCACATGCAAAGCATGATCGAGCCCCAGAACTTAGTGGGTGTTAGATTCATAACAATGTGAATCACATGGTGTTGTGAACTAGATTATTGACTCTAGTGCAAGTGGGAGACTATTGGAAATATGCCCTAGAGGCAATAATAAATTAGTTATTATCATATTTCCTTGTTCATGATAATCATTTATTATCCATGCTATAATTGTGTTGATCGGAAACCCAGATACATGTGTGGATACATAAACAATACCATGTTCCTAGTATGCCTGTAATGGAATAACTCGTTTATCAAAGATGGCTATGGTTTCCTACTCATGGACATGACATGTCATTTGGTAACAGGATCACATCATTAGGAGAATGATGTGATGGACAAGACCCAAACTACAAAAGTAACATATGATCTGTTGGAAATATTGCCTAGAGGCAATAATAAATTAGTTATTATCATATTTCCTTGTTCATGATAATCGTTTATTATCCATGCTATAATTGTATTGATCGGAGACTTAAATGCATGTGTGGATACATAGACAAAACCATGTCCCTAGTATGCCTCTAATGGACTAGCTCGTTGATCAAAGGATGGTTAAGGTTTCCTAGCCATGGACATGAGATGTCATTTGATAACGGGATCACATCATTAGGAGAATGATGTGATGGATAAGACCCAAACTACAAACATAGCATATGATCGTGTCAGTTTATTGCTACTGTTTTCTGCATGTCAAGTATATGTTCCTATGACCATGAGATCATGCAACTCACGGATATAGGAGGAGTGCCTTGTGTGTATCAAACGTCGCAACGTAACTGGGTGACTATAAAGGTGCTCTACAGGTATCTCCGATGGTGTCTGTTGAGTTGGCATGGATCGAGACTGGGATTTGTTACTCCGTGTGACGGAGAGGTATCTCAGGGCCCACTCGGTAATACAACATCACAACAAGCCTTGCAAGCAATGTGGCTAAGTGTTAGTCACGGTATCTTGTATTACGGAACGAGTAAAGAGACTTGCCAGTAACGAGGTTGAACTAGGTATGGAGATACCGACGATCGAATCTCGGGCAAGTAACATACCGAAGAACAAAGGGAACGTTATACGGGATTAACTGAATCCTTGACATAGAGGTTCGACCGATAAAGATCTTCGTAGAATATGTAGGAACCAATGTGGACATCCAGGTCCCACCATTGGTTATTGACCGTAGAGGTGTCTCGGTCATGTCTACATAGTTCTCGAACCCGCAGGGTCTGCACACTTAAGGTTCGGTGACATTTCGGTAGTGTAGAGTTATGTAAGGTGGTGACCGAAGTTTGTTCGGAGTCCCGACTGAGATCCCGGACATCACGAGGAGCTCCAGAATGGTCCGGAGGTAAAGATTCATATATAGGAAGTCCCAGTTTGGTTTCCGGAAAAGTTTCGGGCTCATCGGTAGTGTACCGGGAGTGGGGGTAGTGTACCGGGAGGCCTCCGGGAGGGGTATTTCGACCCCAAGAGGTCCATGGGCTATGGGAGAATAATAACAGCCCTTAGCTGGGAAAACAGCCACAAAGGCCCATGGCGTAGGAGAGAAAGTCCTAAAGCAAAAAGTGGAAAATCAGCCAATAGGAGGCAATCCTACTCCAACTAGGATTGGAGGTGAAGTAGGATTGCTTCCCACCTCCTATTACGGCCGACCCAAAGGCCTTGGCTGCCTATCATCTCCTCTCCTCCTATATATACTTGTGGATTTGGTGGTTTTTGGACAGAATTTCCGGCCACGTGCTACCCGTTACACCGATGCATAGTTTCTCCTCTAGATCGGTTTTATGCAGCGCTTAGGCGAAGCCCTGCCGGAATTGCTCCACCACCATCACCGGAGCGCCGTCATGCTGCCGGTGAACTCTTTCTCCTCTCCACCTCCTCTCGCTGGATCGAGACGGTGGAGATCGTCATCAAGCTGCACGTGTGCTGAACGAGGAGGTGTCGTCCGTTCGGCGCTAGATCGAAAGGACCGTGATCGAGATCGCGAGACGGTTCGTGATGTGATCATGGAACGGATCGTGATGAGTTCGCGGGACAGATCGTGATCAAGATCGTGAGACGGATCGTGATGAGTTCGTGGGACGGATCATGATGTGTTCGCGGGACGGTTCGTGATTGGATCGTGGGACGCTCGGCGATTTGGATCGCGAAGAAGTTCGACTACACCAACCGCGTTTCTTAACGCTTCCCGCTTAGCGATCTACAAGGGTACGTAGATCCACTCTCCCTCTCGTAGATGCTCATCACCATGGATAGGTTTGGGTGTGCGTAGGAAAATTTTTGTTTCCCATGCGACGTTCCCCAACAGTGGCATCATGAGCTAGGTTGATGGTTCGGTGAGATCTCGAGTAGAACACAAAAGGTTTGTGGGCGTTGATGCTTAGATTGCTTCCTCCCTTGGTCGGATTTTGGTTCAGCGGGATTGTGAGATGAAGCGGCCCGGACCAACATTACTCGTACGCTTACGAGAGACCGGTTCCCTCGACGCAACTTGTTGCTTAGATGGCTTGCGGGTGACAGTTTCTCTCACTTTAGTTGGATCGGATCCGAGAAAGGCGGTCCTTGAGAAGGTTGAAAAGCAATCTATGTATCACCGTTGTGGTTTATGCATAGTTGAGAATCGTTCTTGCTAGATACCCGTAGCAGCCACGTAAAACATGCAACAACAATTAGAGGACGTCTAACTTGTTTTTGCAGGGTATGTTGTGATGTGATATGGCCAATTACATGATGAGATATATGTGATGTATGAGATGATCATGTGATGTATAGGATTTCACGACTTGCATGTCGTTGAGTACGGCAACCGGCAGGAGCCATAGGGTTGTCTTTAATTATTGTATGACCTGCGTGTCAATCATTAAGCGCTATGTAATGCTTTACTTTATCGCTAAGCGGTAGCAATAGAAGTAGAAGCAGGGCTGGTGCCACAACCCCAATGGCAACACATTGATGGAGATTAAGATGATGGAGATCATGGTGTTGTGCCGGTGACGATGGAAATCATGCCGGTGTTTCGAAGATGGAGATCTTAAACACAAGTTCATGGCCATATCATGTCACTTATGAATTGCATGAGATGTTAATCCTTTTATGCACCTTGTTTTGCTTAGTACGGCGGTAGCATTATAAGGTGATCCCTCACTTGAATTTCAAGATGAAGTATGTTCTCCCCGAGTGTGCACCGTTGCGAAAGTTCGTCGTGTTGAGACACCACGTGATGATCGGGTGTGATAGACTCTACGTTCACATACAACGGGTGCAAGCCAGATTTGCACGCGCAGAACACTCGGGTTAAACTTGACGAGCCTAGCATGTACAGACATGGCCTCGGAACACAAGAGACCGAAAGGTCGAGCATGAGTCATAGAGTGGATATGATCAACATAATGATGTTCACCATTGAAGCCACCTTAACTCACGTGATGATCGGACTTGAGTTGGTGAATTTGGATCATGTATCACTCGAATGACCCGAGGGATGTCAATTTGAGTGGGAGTTCTTAAGTAATATGATTAATTGAACTCATTATCATGAACATAGTCAAAGTGTCTTTGCAAATTATGTTGTAGATTACTAGCTCGCGCTGTAGCTCCCTTGTATTTTTATATGTTCCTAGAGAAATAGAATTGAAAGATGTTGGTAGCAAAATTGCGGACTGGGTCCGTGATCTGAGGATTGTCCTCATTGCTGCACAGAAGGCTTATGTACTTAACGCACCGCTCGGTGCGCCACCCCATCTAGCGTCATCTGTAGATGTTGTGAACATCTGACAGGCACGTTTCGATGACTACTTGATAGTTTAGTGCGTCATGCATTACGACTTAGAATTGAGGCTCCGAAACGTTTTGAACGTCACAGAACATATGAGATGTTCTAAGAGCTGAGATTGTGATCTCAGGCTCGTGCCCGAGTTGCGAGATATAGGATCTCCAACGAGATTCTTTGCCTGCAAGATGAAAGAGAATAGCTCAATCGTTGAGCATGTGCTCAGACTGTCTGGGTACTACAATCGCTTGAATCGAGTGGGAGTTGATCTTCCAGATAAGATAGTGAGTGATGTAGTTCTCCAAGTCACTGTCACTGAGCTACTAGAACTTGGTGATGAACTATAAAATGCCAGGGAAAGAAATGTTGATCCCTGAGCTGTTCACGATGTTTGACACCGCGAAGGTAGAAATCAAGAAGGAGCGTCAAGTGTTGATGGTTAATCAAACCACTAGTTTCGAGAAGGGCAAGAGCAAGGAGGGAAACTTCATGGATAGCAAGTCAGTTGCTGCTCCAGTGAAGCAACCCAAAGTTGAACTCAAACCCGAGACTAAGTGCTTCTGTTATGAGGTGAGCGGTCACTGAAGCAGAACAACCCTAGATACTTGGTAGATAAGAAGGCTGGCAACATTGATAGAAGTATATTTGATATATGAGTTACTAATGTGTACCTTGCTAGTACTCTTAGTAGCACCTGGGTATTGGATACCGGTTCGGTTTCTAAATGTTAGTAACTCGAAATAAAAGCTACGGAATATACGGAGAACTAGCTAAGGGTGAGGTGACAATATGTGTTGGAAGTGTTTCCAAGGTTGATGTGATCAACATCGCACGCTCTCTCTACCTTCAGGATTAGTGACGAACCTAAATAAATGTTATTTGGTGTTTTGCGTTGAGCATGAACATGATTAGATCATGTTTATTGCAATATGGTTATTCATTTAAGTTAGAGAATAATGGTTATTCTGTTTACATGAATAATACCTTCAATGTCCATGCACCCAGTGAGAATTGTTTGTTGAAATCTTGATCGTAGTATTACACATGTTCATAACATTGATGTCAAAAGATACAAAGTTAATAATGATAGTACCACATACTTGTGGCACTGCCGCTAAATGTCATATTGGTATAAAGCGCATGTAGAAACTCCATGCTGATGGATATTTGGACTCATTCGATTTCGAATCGGTTGAGACATGCGAACCATGCCTCTTGGGCAAGATGACTAAAGGACCCCGTTGGATGGAGCGGGCAAGTGATTCATTGGAAATGATACATGTTGATGTATGCAATCTAGTGAGTCTTGTAGCGTGCAGTGGATATCGTTATTTTCTTACCTTCACTGATGATTTGAGTAGATATAGTGTATATTTACTTAATGAAACACAAGTCTGAATCGTTTGAAAGGTTCAAGCAAATTCAGAGTGAAGTTTAAAGATCATCATGACAAGAAGATAAAAATGACTGCGATATGATCGTGGAGGTGAATATTTGAGTCACGAGTTTGGCATACAACTTAAGACAATGTGAAAGTTGTTTCACAACTAAACGCCACCTGGAACACCATAGTGTGATGGTGTGTCCGAACATCATAGTTATGCTCTATTGGACATGGTGCGTGCTATGATGTCTCTTGTCGTTTTACTACTATAATTTTGGGGTTATGCATTAGAGATAACTACATTCACTTTAAATAGGGCACCATCTAAATCCGTTGAGATGACACCATGTGAATTATAGTTTGATAGAAACCTAAGCTGTCATTTCTTAATATTTGGGGATGTGACACTTGTGTGGAAAATGTTGTCACCTAATGAGGTCGAACCCAAGGCGGACAAATTGCATCTTCATAGAATACCCTAAGATCAGTTGGGTGAACCTTCAATCTCAGATCCTAGTGCAAAGTGTTTGTTGCTTAAACGGATCCTTTCTCGAGGAAATGTTTCTCTCAAAAGAATTGAGTGGGAGGAAGATAGAACTTGATGAGGTTGTTAAACCTTTGTTCAACCAGAGAGTAGCGCAGCGCAGAAAGATGTTTCTGTGAAGCCTACGTTAGATGAAGAGGAAGTTAATGATGATGATCATGAAGCTTCAGGATCAAGTTACTATCGAACGTCATAGGTCGACAAGGATGTGTACTGCTCCTAAGTGGTACGACAACTTTGTCTTGGAGATCATGTTGTTGGACAACGATGAACCTACGAGCTATGGAGAAGCGATGATGGGCCCGGATTCTGACAAATGGTTAGAGGCCATGAAATCCGAGATAGGATCCATGTATGAAAACCAAGTGTAGACTTTGGTAGACTTGCTAGTTGGACGGCAAGTCGTTGAGTACAAATGGATCTTTAAAATGAAGACAGACACTGATGGTGAATGTCACTATTTGTAAAGCTCGACTTGTTGCAAAGATGTATGTGACAAGTTCAAGGAGTTGACTACGATGAGACTTTCTCACTCATAGTGGTGCTAAAGTCTGTTGGAATTATGTTAGCAGTTGCTGTGTTTTCAATTATGAAATCTGGCAGATGGATGTCAAAACATCGTTTCCTTAACGGTTTACTTGAGGAAAGGTTGTATGTGATACAACCACAAGGTTTTGTCAAGCCTAAGGATGCTAAAAGGTGTGAAAGCTTTGGTGATCCTTCCATGGACTGAAGCAAGCATCTCGCAGTTGGAATATACGCTTTGATGAGGTGATAAAAGTTTTGATGTTTATACAAAGTTTATGAGAAACTTGTATTTGCAATAAAGTGAGTGGGAGCACTATAGAATTTCTGATAAGTATATGTGGATGACATATTGTTGATCAGAAATAATGTAGAGTTTCTGGAAAGCATAAAATGGTCATTTGGAAAGTGATTTTCAAAGGAAGACCTGGATGAAGCTACCTAATTGTTGAGCATCAAAATCTATGGAGATAGATCAAGATGCTCGATGAGACTTTCAATGAGTACATACCTTGACAAGATTTTGAAAGAGTTCAAAATGGATCAGTCAGAGAAAGAGTTCTCGCCTGATTTGTAAGGTGTGAAAGTTGAGTGAGACTCAAATCTCGACAAGGGCAGAAGAAAGAGAAAGGGCGAACGTCGTCCCCTATGCCTTAGCCATAGGCTCTATATTATGCCATGCTGTGTACCGCACCTGTGTTTGCCTTGCCATGAGTCCGTCAGGGGGTACAAGAGTGAACCAGGAGTGGATCACTGGACAGCGGTCAAGATTATCCTCAGTAACTAAGAGACTGAGGAGATGTTTCTCGGTTATGGAGGTGATAAAGAGTTCGTCGTAAGGAGTTACGTCGATACAAGCTTTAACACTAATCCGGATGACTCGTAGTAGCAATCTGGATACGTATAGTGGAGCAGCCATTTGGAAATAGTACCAAGTGGAGTGTGGTAGCAGTGTTTACGGTTTGACATAGAGATTTGCAAAGAGCACACGGATCTGAATATCGCAGACCCGTTGACTATAAGACCTCTCTCACATGCAAAGCATGATCGAGCCCCAGAACTCATTGGGTGTTAGATTCATAACAATGCGAATCACATGGTGATGTGAACTAGATTATTGACTCTAGTGCAAGTGGAGACTGTTGGAAATATGCCCTAGAGGCAATAATAAATTAGTTATTATCATATTTCCTTGTTCATGATAATCGTTTATTATCCATGCTATAATTGTATTGATCGGAGACTTAAATGCATGTGTGGATACATAGACAAAACCATGTCCCTAGTATGCCTCTAATGGACTAGCTCGCTGATCAAAGGATGGTTAAGGTTTCCTAGCCATGGACATGAGATGTCATTTGATAACGGGATCACATCATTAGGAGAATGATGTGATGGATAAGACCCAAACTACAAACATAGCATATGATCGTGTCAGTTTATTGCTACTGTTTTCTGCATGTCAAGTATATGTTCCTATGACCATGAGATCATGCAACTCACGGATATTGGAGGAGTGCCTTGTGTGTATCAAACGTTGCAACGTAACTGGGTGACTATAAAGGTGCTCTACAGGTATCTCTGATGGTGTCTGTTGAGTTGGCATGGATCGAGACTGGGATTTGTTACTCCGTGTGACGGAGAGGTATCTCAGGGCCCACTCGGTAATACAACATCACAACAAGCCTTGCAATCAATGTGGCTAAGTGTTAGTCACGGGATATTGTATTACAGAAGGAGTAAAGAGACTTTCCATTAACGAGGTTGAACTAGGTATGGAGATACCGACGATCGAATCTCGGGCAAGTAACATACCGAAGAACAAAGGGAACGTTATACGGGATTAACTGAATCCTTGACATAGAGGTTCGACCGATAAAGATCTTCGTAGAATATGTGGGAACCAATGTGGACATCCAGGTCCCGCCATTGGTTATTGACCGTAGAGGTGTCTCGGTCATGTCTACATAGTTCTCGAACCCGCAAGGTCTGCACACTTAAGGTTCGGTGACGTTTCGGTAGTGTAGAGTTATGTATGGTGATGACCGAAGTTTGTTCGGAGTCCCGGATGAGATCCTGGACATCACGAGGAGCTCTGGAATGGTCCGGAGGTAAAGATTCATATATAGGAAGTCCCAGTTTGGTTTCCGGAAAAGTTTCGGGCTCATCGGTAGTGTACCGGGAGTGCCAGTAGTGTACCGGGAGGCCTCCGGGAGGGGTATTTCGACCCCAAGAGGTCCATGGGCTGTGGGAGAATAATAACCAGCCCTTAGTGGGCTGGGAAAACAGCCACAAAGGCCCATGGCGCAGGAGAGAAAGTCCTAAAGCAAAAAGTGGAAAATCAGCCAATAGGAGGCAATCCTACTCCAACTAGGATTGGAGGTGAAGTAGGATTGCTTCCCACCTCCTATTTCGGCCGACCCAAAGGCCTTTTCTGCCTCTCCTCTCCTCTCCTCCTATATATACTAGTGGATTGGGTGGTTTTTGGACAGAATTTCCGGTCACGTGCTACCCGTTACACCGGTGCATAGTTTCTCCTCTAGATCGGTTTTCTGCAGCGCTTAGGCGAAGCCCTGCCGGAATTGCTCCACCACCATCACCGGAGTGCCGTCACGCTGCCGGTGAACTCTCTCTCCTATCCACCTCCTCTCGCTGGATCGAGACGGTGGAGATCGTCATCAAGCTGCACGTGTGCTGAACGCGGAGGTGTCGTCCGTTCGGCGCTAGATCGGAAGGACCGTGATCGAGATTGCGAGACGGTTGATGATGTGATCACGGAACGGATCATGATGAGTTCGCGGGACAGATCGTGATCAAGATCGTGAGATGGATCGTGATGAGTTCGCGGGACGGATCATGATGTGTTCGCGGGACGGTTCGTGATTGGATCGCGGGACGCTCGGCGATTTGGATCGCAAAGAAGTTCGACTACACCAACCGCATTTCTTAACGCTTCCCGCTTAGCGATCTACAAGGGTACATAGATCCACTCTCCCTCTCGTATATGCTCATCACCATGGATAGGTTTGCGTGTGCGTAGGAAATTTTTTGTTTCCCATGCGACGTTCCCCAACATGATCGTGTCAGTTTATTGCTACTGTTTTCTGCATGTCAAGTATATGTTCCTATGACCATGAGATCATGCAACTCACTGACACCGGTGGAGTACCTTGTGTGTATCAAACGTTGCAATGTAACTGGGTGACTATAAAGGTGCTCTACAGGTATCTCCGAGGATGTCTGTTGGGTTGACATGGATCGAGACTGGGATTTGTTACTCCATGTGACGGAGAGGTATCTCAGGGCCCACTCAGTAATACAACATCACAATAAAGCCTTGCAAGCAATGTGACCAAGTGTTAGTTACGGGATCTTGTATTACGGAATGAGTAAAGAGATTTTCTAGTAACGATGTTGAACTAGGTATGGAGATACCGACGATCGAATCTCGGGCAAGTAACATACCGAAGAACAAAGGGAACGTTATACGGGATTAACTGAATCCTTGACATAGAGGTTCGATCGATAAAGATCTTCGTAGAATATGTGGGAACCAATGTGGACATCCAGGTCCCGCCATTGGTTATTGACCGTAGAGGTGTCTCGGTCATGTCTACATAGTTCTCGAACCCGCAAGGTCTGCACACTTAAGGTTCGGTGACGTTTCGGTAGTGTAGAGTTATGTATGGTGATGACCGAAGTTTGTTCGGAGTCCCGGATGAGATCCTGGACATCACGAGGAGCTCTGGAATGGTCCGGAGGTAAAGATTCATATATAGGAAGTCCCAGTTTGGTTTCCGGAAAAGTTTCGGGCTCATCGGTAGTGTACCGGGAGTGCCAGTAGTGTACCGGGAGGCCTCCGGGAGGGGTATTTCGACCCCAAGAGGTCCATGGGCTGTGGGAGAATAATAACCAGCCCTTAGTGGGCTGGGAAAACAGCCACAAAGGCCCATGGCGCAGGAGAGAAAGTCCTAAAGCAAAAAGTGGAAAATCAGCCAATAGGAGGCAATCCTACTCCAACTAGGATTGGAGGTGAAGTAGGATTGCTTCCCACCTCCTATTTCGGCCGACCCAAAGGCCTTTTCTGCCTCTCCTCTCCTCTCCTCCTATATATACTAGTGGATTGGGTGGTTTTTGGACAGAATTTCCGGTCACGTGCTACCCGTTACACCGGTGCATAGTTTCTCCTCTAGATCGGTTTTCTGCAGCGCTTAGGCGAAGCCCTGCCGGAATTGCTCCACCACCATCACCGGAGTGCCGTCACGCTGCCGGTGAACTCTCTCTCCTATCCACCTCCTCTCGCTGGATCGAGACGGTGGAGATCGTCATCAAGCTGCACGTGTGCTGAACGCGGAGGTGTCGTCCGTTCGGCGCTAGATCGGAAGGACCGTGATCGAGATTGCGAGACGGTTGATGATGTGATCACGGAACGGATCATGATGAGTTCGCGGGACAGATCGTGATCAAGATCGTGAGATGGATCGTGATGAGTTCGCGGGACGGATCATGATGTGTTCGCGGGACGGTTCGTGATTGGATCGCGGGACGCTCGGCGATTTGGATCGCAAAGAAGTTCGACTACACCAACCGCATTTCTTAACGCTTCCCGCTTAGCGATCTACAAGGGTACATAGATCCACTCTCCCTCTCGTATATGCTCATCACCATGGATAGGTTTGCGTGTGCGTAGGAAATTTTTTGTTTCCCATGCGACGTTCCCCAACATGATCGTGTCAGTTTATTGCTACTGTTTTCTGCATGTCAAGTATATGTTCCTATGACCATGAGATCATGCAACTCACTGACACCGGTGGAGTACCTTGTGTGTATCAAACGTTGCAATGTAACTGGGTGACTATAAAGGTGCTCTACAGGTATCTCCGAGGATGTCTGTTGGGTTGACATGGATCAAGACTAGGATTTGTTACTCCATGTGACGGAGAGGTATCTCAGGGCCCACTCAGTAATACAACATCACAATAAAGCCTTGCAAGCAATGTGACTAAGTGTTAGTTACGGGATCTTGTATTACGGAATGAGTAAAGAGATTTTCTAGTAACGATGTTGAACTAGGTATGGAGATACCGACGATCGAATCTCGGGCAAGTAACATACAGAAGAACAAAGGGAACATCATACGGGATTAACTGAATCCTTGACATAGAGGTTCGACCAATAAAGATCTTCGTAGAATATGTAGGAACAAATATGGGCATCCAGGTCCTGCTATTGGTTATTGACCATAGAGGTGTCTCGGTCATGTCTACATAGTTCTCGAACTCGCAGGGTCTACACACTTAAGGTTCAATGACGTTTCGGTAGTATAGAGTTATGTATGGTGGTGATCGAAGGTTGTTCGGAGTCCCGGACGTCACGAGGAGCTCCAGAATGGTTCAGAGGTAAAGATTGATATATAGGAAGTCCTATTTTGGTCGCCGGAAAAGTTTCGGGCTCATCGGTAGTGTACCGGGAGTGCCGGTAGTGTACCGGGAGACCATCGGGAGGTGTATTTCGGCCCAAGAGGCTACATGGGCTGTGGGAGAGTGAATACTAGCCCTTAGTGGGATGGTGGAAGTCCCACAGAAGGCCCATGTGGCTGGGAGAGAAAGCCCAAAGAGAAAAAGGTGGAAAAAAAAGGCAAAAAGACCAAAATAAGGAGTCCTAGTCCTACTAGGATTGGAGGAGGATTCCTCCTCTCCTCCTTGTTTCGGCCGACCCAAGGGCTGGATCCTTGGGAGCCAAGCCTCCTCTCTCTTCCTACTATATATACTAGAGGTTTTAGGGTTTTTGGCACTAGATTTTCAGCCACATGCTACCCATTCCTCCAGTGCATAGTTTCTCCTCTAGATCGGATTTCTGCAGTGCTTAGGCGAAGCCCTGCCGGAATAGTTCCACCACCATCGCCGGAGCGCCGTCATGCTGCCGGAGAACTCTTCTACCTCTCCACTCCCGCTTGCTGGATCTAGAAGGCGGAGATCGTCATCAAGCTGTACGTGTGCTGAACGCGGAGGTGCCGTCCGTTTGGCGCTAGATCGGAAGGACCGTGATCAAGATTGCGAGACGGATCGTGATGAGATCGCGGGACGGATCGTGATGAGTTCACGGGATGGATTGTGATGAGATCGCGGGACGGATCGTGACGAGTTTGCGAGACGGATCATGATTGGATCGCGGGACGGATCGTGATGAGATCGTGGGATGCTTGGCGATTTGGATCGCGAAGATGTTCGACTACACCAACTGCATTTCTTAACGCTTCCCGCTTAGCGATCTACAAGGGTATGTAGATCCACTCTTCCTCTCGTAGATGCTCATCACCATGGATAGATCTTGCGTGTGCGTAGGAATTTTTTTGTTTCCCATGCTACGTTCCCCAACACACTTTGGATTACGAAGGAAGTACTTCTGCCTCGTCCCTCGCACTCGGGGTGACACAATTTGGGAACTCGGAGGAGCCGAAGTATGTCGTATAGCCGGAATAGGGTATCTAGTGGGGATACTAAAGAAGGAATCCAAAGAATGGTCATCAAAATGGTTCTATATTGAGGAGGTTCCCCTATTCAATCTAGCTCGGAGAGGCTTACCCGAATACTCCGATGCCCCTTTGAGGAAAAAAATACAACTGGTGACCGAAGAGTTCATCCCAAGAGGACGGTGCCGAAGTGCAACACTTGGCTGCCCACATAAGGCCACTGGCTCATCACAAGCTGACCATGATTGATGTAATGGCTGCCACCATCACCTGATGCGTTCAAGCTCTTCAGCAAAGGATACACCCTTTGTGGTGTTACAACGGAACGAGTGACACCACTCACACCCAGTGGCTCGGCCCCGCCAACCAAGCGGCATTAGCAGCTGCACCTGCCGACCTGTTCAAAGGGGAAAAAGAAGACTTTGTTCGGCTACCGGTTAAGGAGTGCTACTCAAGTTACAACCCCATCAAATGGGTAAGCCTTTGAACTTCGTGACCTGAGTTCGAGTTTTTTATTTGCCCCTTTTGACCGAAGCTTTTAATCTGTGTAAACAGGAATGGAGGAGCTTTGTCAAGACAGTCAACTGTCCCGCCCCAAAACCAGAGAACAACTCTCGTGATGACGATCCAGGATTCCATGACGATCCGGAGCTGTCAATCGAGTACGAAGACGGGGTCTTTTACCAAGAGAGCCTTGATCGTACCATGGTGGCTATCATAGCCAACCACCTCGGATCACTCCCTTCCCCTATTACAGACAAGAAGAAAAATTCTTCCTGTAAAAGGCAAGTGTCCTCCGTCCACCCAAATGTGCCGGTTTTCGCTCCCAAGCGTCATCGGTCCACGCGACGAACGTCCGCTATGACAGCAATGCCCGGACCGGGTAGCAACAAGAATCCTTCAAGTGAGCCGGCCGTGAGGACGACCCCGACCACTTGTTCAACCAAAAGGTACTTCGTTCAGCCACTTAATCTATTGTTATCATAATCGATAGGTTTTCATAGAAGATCTCATGTTAAAATTCTCAGGAAATGAGTACAACCATCTTCTGTCGGGAATGTTGTCGGGGTGCGTGGCAACACTCATGAATTAAGATCCTCTGCTCATGCTGAACCTGCTGAGGAGGCCCATGTTGTCAATCAGGCCCCTGAAGATTCTGGGGACTCAATATCAGTCACTAAACCCGAGGTAGAGAGTGCGATGAACCACTAGCGGCGACAAGAAGCCCTACGCCAGCCGGCGTTTTCCGAACAAGAGTTTAATGCTCTATGCTCGGCAGACGCGCACATCGGAGCTGCCCGCGCTGGGCTTGGGGAAGCCATGAAGCTGATATCATCCAGCCTGAAGGTGAGTGGTTGGTTTTAAGAATCCGGACACACATGTAAACCTAGTAGCCCCTGAGCATTAAATTGGTCCGGACAGCCGATTTAAGGATCCACATATTGTTTTAGTCATGATGTAGGCCTCAAGGCACCAGAACGAGCAATTCACCAATGAATTGGAGGCAAGCCAAACACAGGTGGAAGCCGTGAAGGCCAAACTTGAACAAGTGAAGAAAATTAGTCAGGAGACGCATGGTGAGTATATCCATTCTGCCGATCTTAGTATATAGTCCCGTGCTGACGCAAGGGTACTTTTGTAGCAGCTGAGTCTATAGGGCAGTTGCAAAAATATTTAGATGCGGCCCGAGAATCCCAGAGGTATGCTGAGTCCCAGTATGAGGCCAGCTGCCTTTCGGCGCAACGAAATCGTGAGGAGAAGAACCATCTCCACGCGGAAAACAGGCAGCAGGCCGAAGAAATTGAGAGTTTAAAGACTCAATTGGACGTGACCTAAGAAGAGATCCAGAAATTACAAAGGGGCATGTTCGGTAAGTGTGATTATAACATCGAAGGGTACCTCCAGTACATGAAGTGTAATGGACATGTCTCGTCTCATGTATAGGTCTCCTAACCAAGTAGCCTGAAGAAGAGATCGGATCCTACTGGGGGAGCCTTCTAAAGGAATTGTCCTCCGTACATGAGCGGGCTCGGAAGGCGATGATGAGCATGATAAAAGCGCTATGGCCTGCCACGAAGCCTTCAGAGGGGATGGCCGAATTGGCCGATCGGTTGAAGGGAGCCCAGAGTTGGTTCGAGCTATGGAAGACATCGGCCTGCCGAGAGGGAGCACGAGAGGCGTGGGCGATGATAAAGACCCATTATACCGGCCTTAACCCCAAGCATATGGCTCGGGTTGGGTCGACAGGGCCGGATGGGCAAGAAGTGCCACTTCATTTGGTGTACGACCAAGTGATGTCTGCCGCTCATCTCTCGCAGGAAGATTGCACCTTGATGCCTTAATAGACAATCTTTACCAGCATCCAGATGTGTGATTTTATGTAATTATGTACTTTAAATCAAAATTTCTCCATCTGTGTTGTAAACTTTGTCTTAATCGGCCATCGACTTCTACCTCCCGCGCTAAGAGTGTGGGAGTGTTCCTTATATAATATCCCTCGATAAGAGGGAATTCTTTCGAGGAACCAGGCAATCTGGCCATTTGGTGTGAATAGACAGAAAATGCATAGGGAGATATGTTATATTATTGCTTCGCGTAAGAAACATCTTCCAAAGAAAATAGTACCTCTATCGGTACCTTCCTTCAGGCTGCTACGTGAATCGTAGATAGTAAGGTCGTATACTACTAGTATGCGACTAATGGCTTTTTTCAGAAAAGAAGCCCGAGTAATGGTGAGAACAACCATAATTTTATTTGTTGCTTCCATCGTAGCCGACCAATTTTCTGCTAAAGATAGCTAGCTTTTGGTTTCACCCGTCTAAGGTACGTATCCGGATAACTCGGTTGTAACAATCATAGAGGTGCTCCCTTTACCCTCTAGCCGAACAATCGGGAACGTAGAGGGTAAACATAGGAGCGAGGCAACCCAGCTTGGCAAAAATCTTAGTTTGAATTAATGCATACAATGGCTTAAAAATCGACAAGGGAAACATGCATACACAATAAATGTGAATAGATGCATTAAAATATAGTCATCGGCTTCGGGAAGAAGCCTCCAGGCGCTTTTTTGGGTTTAACATTTGAGGATGTATGCCGAAAAACTTGACATGAGCTCGGTTTAGCCGAACATAGACTTGGGAAGAGAAAATCCGAACCTGTCCGAAATCAAGGTGGGCGCCAGAAATCAAGTAAATTGATGGCGCCCCCTCTCCCGCAGCCCTCTCTCCAACGATCTCACCTTATGGCCATCAATCATTGATTCTTCACCGACGATTCTCTCCGGCGACCTCTCTGGATCAAGGTAAGACCCATCTCGGATGGGTTCTCATGGTGGATCTACCCTTGGCTTGGATTTCTCCAATGGTAGAGTTTTTTCTGATGAGGTTTTTAGATCTACTGGTCTTACGGTTCATTCGATGGGGATCGGAGATCTTTCACTCTAGTGGTTTCTTTCAGTCGACATGTCTTTCAGTTGACAGAACAATCTGTGGCAGCCTCTTTGGAATCAGCAATTGGTGGTTCGGCCATTGATCTAAGGGTTTCGCACATCAAAGATAAGGTTTTTTCTTTCAAGTTTCTTGCCAGCAAGTTGGTTTTCACATTGCTGATCTTCGCTCTTATGCTTGCAATTTGTTCAAGTGCTATTTCAATCTTTGGGCTAATGAGGGACCTAATTGGATCAGGGAACTGAAGATTTGGAGAAAACAATGTGATGCAGAATGGGTTTTGGTTAGTCCATCCAAATGGCGCTCCTCCATGGGGCTCCTAGCAATGCATAAAACTCCTGCCAAGTCTTCTATCAAGTCTTTATGTTCTATCAAGAAGAAACTATCATTTGCCACTCTTATGAATTATCCTGCCTGTAAGGGCTATAGAAACCCAGCAACTCAGGAATGTATAGACACTTTGATTGAAGCGGGTCATGAATTCTCAAAGCATGAACGTGTTTTAGTGCAGCCGTCACCTCAGGAGGATTTGCAATGGACGACAACAAGGCCACACATTTGCTTTGGTTCTGTGCATCCATTGGAACACGTTCGTTCGGCCTCCATGATTGTTACCCCAAGATCTTTGGAGATTCAGCCGGATATTCGGTGATTTCCCTTCATCTGCGGAGGCGAGCTCGTCTAATTTTCAAAATCTATGAGCTTCTAGGGGCCATATTGGGCCTAACTCTCCTCAAAATATCCCTCTGGGCGATAGTAGCACTGGGCCAGCTAATGGGCCTCCTGATGTACCGAGCCCTGGCTCCTTTGATATCCCCTCCACTCAGGAGGTTGCTTGGCAATTTGAGACCATGGTCAATGACATGGTGGACCGTGTGCTGACGTGTACTATTTGTTCCCAACCGGGCCACCTCTCATCCTCTTGCGGAAGCTCAACAGTCTGCACGGCTTGCTCTCATTTGGGTCACCGTAGGAAAGATTGCCAAGAGTTCGCGTGCATACATGGCTTAGTTTGGAAGCCATTTTTTGTAGCAAAAGTTGGGGTTTTCGAGTCCTCTGCACACCTGGGGAAGGGAGCCGGTGTTAAGGGGATAGACTGTTCGGTCACATCGCCGCAGCCTACCTTGCAATCTACTCCACCACCTCCATCCAGAGAAAACCCCAAGTCTGCACCACCGCCTGTCTCCATGGCAAACTATGAGCTCGATCCTGAGCGGTTCGTGCTACAGGACATCACATCATCGATGGGGGTGAGCTCTGACTCCCGCGTACCTTCTTCACGCCTATCGCGTGGCCGCCGTGTTGCCATGAGGATTACACGGTTGCAAAGTTTATGCTGGCACCAGAAGGAGCTCTTGGGCCAATCAGAGAGGAAATCACACAGTTTATGCAAAACAGAGGTATTCTGGTCCGGTCCACGCAGCCATAGTTTCATGGTGTAGGACTCTTTCAAGTTCAAGATCCTACTGTTATATACTCTTTGATTCAGCATGCTCCTTTCCCGATTGGTGATGACCGCTTTGTTTGATTGATGAAACATGATGAGGGGGATAGTTTCAAGGGAGCTCAGGGTTTCGTAATGGGTGGCTGATGTTCATTGGTATTCCGCTTGATTACCGCACGATAGAATATATTTCTCAGATGGTTGGTACCTTTGGGAAGTTCATCTCTTGGAACTGTGAGGATCCATACATGGTCAGGACATTGGTGGTGGATAGTTTTCCCGATACACCGCTAGTCCCTAGGGATATTGTACTTGGAGATTATGCTGAGTGGGGAGGTGCTCGGGTGTCGTGGACCGCGACTTCTTATGTGTTGGGGGCAAACTTTGCTGATCAAAACCCCAATGATGAAGACCAAATGCCACTTGACGGTAACCCACATCCTCTTCCTGGAAACCTCATTCTTGACAATCTGCCATTTTTGCTTCCCCCTACCCTCAATTGGGATGGAACGAGGCACCTATTCTACCTGAACAACTAGTGCCGGACAATGCTCATGAGGTGGCGGCTGATGGCTGGGGTCATGTTGTGTGGGGGGTAATCAAGAGGATCTGAATGTCCCCCCGCAAGCTGCGGCGCCAGAGCAAGATCAGATTTCAATTGTGATTGATCAACTAGAGGCTTCAGATTCAGTTGATCAACAGGTGCAGAACCTTGAGGTGCCATTGCTGTTTGCTCCTCCAACTAATCCACTAGCCATTGTACCATATCAGCAACCTCTAGTCAACCAACAGCAGCTCTTTATTGGTATGGTCAGAGTTATAGCAGAGCCATCTCTTCCCCTAGAGATGATCTGGAAGCGTTCTTTTGAGACTCTTCTTGGCGACTTTGCTCGGATGCATGTGCCCAGATCCATCAATTCTAAGCCATTGGGGGTGATTTTCTACTCCAAGCATACATGGTCAATTACTTTTGATGTGGATAAGAGATTGTATATGTTGGTTCCACAATCTAGCACACCAGAGAGACGGTTGGTGGTTACAGCTCGGAGGCTGGTGGCTAGAGCTTTGTTCCATACGAGCTCTGATCAACTTGAGGGCGATGCTCCCATGGACTCGCAGCTGGATTCTTCTGTGTCATAGAATTAGGTGTTCGCTGCGGAGAAGGTAATAAGTGCAAGAAAAGTGAGGGCCAAGAAGAAGGTACCTTTGGTGGACACTTCTGTTAGGCGTTGTAATAGGAGCACGACAAAATTAGATGGCTTCAAGAACACAATTTTTGAATAGCTAGCATACCAGCCCAGGAAGAAAAGGCCGCGCTCAAAGCCCACCAATGATGAGTCCCAATTGAACCTTGAGTCACCGGCTCTTTTGATGGTGAAGGAACTGCAAGAGGAACCAGAAGCTAAGGTTGTGCCTCCACACATACCAATCAGGGTGATGGAAGCTACATGTGCAGAGTTGGAAATTGATGCAACGCTCTTGTCTATGGAGAAGCTTATGGCGGATCCCATAGTGGAATCTTCATCTTCCAAGGATCAATCATGTGCATGCACTCAACTTTAGTTGGGTCTGGCATACTTGTTAACTTTGCGTGTCTCCTGCTGCCTTTTTGTGCTGGGTGTATTTTGCTACAAACTCTTATGTTCTATCATTTGTAAGGATTATGGCCATGCTGTATTACGTGTCATATTTTATTTTTCTTCTTATTATTAGTTCATCCGTGAGTGCATCATCCCATCGTAGCTGGAAAGTCCTCTACTGGAATATCAGAGGGATGAATTCTGAAGCTCGTCAGAAGGTGGTAGAAAGCCAGTGTGATGTTATTTGCTTACAAGAAACTAAATTGCAGAGCTGTAATCGTGCTACAATTCGGAACATCTGCGAGCCTCATTTTGATCAATTCATTAAATCACCATCTTCTGGGGCATGGGGGGCATTCTCACAGTTTGGCGATCGGATATTCTTCAGGGTGTGTTAGTAGAGGTCAAATCCTTTGGCATTATAATTAGCTTGACTTGCACACATAATAATGATTAATAGTTCTTAGTTAATGTATATGACCCTTGCCAAGGGGACATGCGGGATGAGTTTGTTAGGTGGTTATATGCTTTGGAAATTGATCCTAACAAACAATGGATGTTATTGGGGGATTTTAACTTTATCAGATTGCTGGACAACAGGAACCTACCTAGGGAGATGTAAATGATATATTTATCTTTAATGAAATCATTGGGCATTGGGGACTGCTTGAACTTCCCCTGAAGGGTAGGCGTTTTACATGGTCTAATATGCAGGATCACCCATTGTTGGAGTAACTGGATTGGGTGTTCACTTCTGCTAGTTGGATTTGTCAGTACCCAATGACCCAAGTGATTCCTCTGGCTAAGACTGCTTTAGACCATGTACCTTGTTTGGTCACAATTGGTACCTCCATCCCTAAAGCAAATATTTTCAGATTTGAGAATTATTGGTTGGAGCAGCCAGGTTTTATGGAATGTGTGAAATCTGTGTGGAATAGGCAATCAAATAAGTCAAATATCTCAGCCATAATTGTGGATAAATTAAAACCACTGAGGTTTGCTCTAAAGAAGTGGCAAAAGGGTCTTTCTCATCTAAAAAGATTAATCCAAGCATGCAATGAGGTTATCCTATGGTTGGATAATCTAGAGGAGTTGAGACCTCTGTCCAGACCTGAATTTAACTTCAGAAAAATCGTTAAGCTACACCATGAACATCTTCTGCACCTCTAATGCCTTTATTGGAAGACGAGATGCAACATTAGATACATCAAAGTTGGGGAGGAGAGCTCTAAATTTTTCAAGGCTATGGCAACAGAGAGGCACATGAAAAATGTTGTTGCTAGTCTGGTTTTGCTTGATGGATCAGTTACTTCAGATCATGACCGTATGACCTTAGAGTTTCTTGTGGCTTTCCGAAATAGAATGGGTTCTGTCAGAGAGATTTCAATGGGAGAAGACATTCTTTCTCTAATTCCTCAGGTTCAAGGACTTGATGTGCTAACCAGGTCTTTTCAAATTGACGAAATTGAACAGGTTATCAAGGAAATGCCCATTGACAAGGCACCTGACCCTAATGGTTTCAATGGTTTGTTTCTGAAAAAGTGCTGGCCCATTATCTCTGAGGATTTTGTGACACTAGTACATGAATTCCATGCAGGGACGATAAGATTAGAGAACGTGAATGATGCTTTCATCACACTGGTGCCAAAGAAATGCCCCCCTGAAAGTGTTGGTGACTTTAGACCAATTTCTCTGACTAGTGTTGGTTTAAAGTTCCTAACCAAAATGGCAGCAACTAGATTTCAGAATCAAATTATGAGCTGTGTGCACAAAAACCAATATGGTTTCATTAAATCAAGAACTATTCAGGTCTGCCTTGCTTGGACTTTTGAATACATACATTAGTGTAATTGCTCAAAGCATCCAATCATCCTTCTTAAGCTTGACTTTGAAAAGGCTTTTGATTCTATTCAGCATGAGGCAATCATAAGGATCCTTCTGGCTAAAGGATTTACTAGCAAATGGGTGCATTGGATAAAAGAGCTTTTGACCTCTGGAACTTCCTCTGTGTTACTCAATGGAGTGCCTGGGAAACATTTTGAATGTAAATGTGGGGTTAAGCAGGGAGATCCCATATCACCCCTTTTGTTAGTTCTTGCTGCTGATCTCTTGCAAACAATGATAAATCACCTGTTGCATCAGGGAGTTCTAAACCCGCCTTTGCAAACCAATGATCTTGATTTCCATGTGGTTCAATATGCAAATGACACCCTGATGTTCATTCAGGCAGACAAGTGTCAATTGGTGCCCTCAAGGAATTGCTGAGTTCTTTCTCCCAAGCCACTGGACTGCAGATCAATTATCACAAGTCCTCTATGTATCCAATAAATGTGCAGGATGACATTGCTGCAGGTTTAGCAACTGATTTTGGATGCAAAATAGGGACAATGCCTTTCACCTATTTGGGACTCCCTGTTGGCACTACCAGGCTAGAAATTGTTGATCTAATGTCTCTTGTTGAATGCATGGAAAGAAGGCTTACTGCAAGTTCCTGGTTTTTACCACAAGGTGGTAGACTACAGTTGGTTAACTCTGTGATGTCATCCCTGCCAATTTTCTTCCTGTGCAACTTGTCGATTCCACCTGGTATCTTAAAACAATTAGGAAGGATTCAAAGGCAATGTCTATGGAGAAAATATGGGGAAGATAAGGGACATTCTCTGGCATCTTGGATACTGGTATGCATGCCCAAACTAAAGTGTGGAGTGGGGATCCTCTACCTTGGACTGCAAAATGAGGCTCTACTCATGAAGCATCTCAACAAGTTTTATAACAAGGCTGATGTTCCATGGGTTCATCTAATCTGGGACACATATTACTATAATAGGGAGCCTCATGATACAACTATGTGTGGTTCTTTCTGGTGGAGAGATGTTACCAAGCTGATGGATAAATTCAGGGTAGTCACACTTATTACTGTGAATAAAGGGGATACTGCCCTGTTCTGGGCTGATAATTGGAACCTTGACAATCAGGTTGTTCCACTGCAAGAAAGATTCCCAAGGCTTTTCTCTTTCTGTCAAGATAAAATGCTATCTGTACAGGAGGTCATGAGCGCAACAGATTTCCATGACTTATTCTTACTACCCCTTTCTGAACTGGCCTTTAATGAGTTGAATCAGTTGACATCTCTTCTGGAAGCTACCAACCTCAATCCCGAGGCTAATGATTGCTGGAACTGGAGACATGGGAAAGCATCAGAATACACGGCTAAAAAATACTATGTTTTTGTGCATGAGCCAACTGTGGTCAATCCTATTCTATCCTGGATTTGGAAGAGCAGTTGCACCATGTCAATCAAAATGTCTGCATGGTTAGTTATAATGGACAAAATAAGCACTAAGGACATGATTCAACGCAGGCATTGGAAAATTAATGATGGGCCAGAATGTGTACTTGGCCCCACCTTGGCATTGGAGGATAGAAATCATTTTTTCCTTCAATGCAATTTCAGCTTTCAGATATGGAACTATCTGTAGATCACTTGGATGGACAACAACAACATGGTGCAGATTGCACACCAGGCCAGAAAGGAGTTGAGAAAACCTTTCTTTGCTGAAGTGGTTTTCTTAACATGGTGGAATATTTGGAAAGTGAGGAATGAATAATCTTTCAGGCACATCAGACCTTCTTTCAAGCGATGGAAATGTGGTTTCATTCATGATATTTCTCTCCTCACTCATAGGATAAAGACCAAGCATAGAGAGGAGCTACGCAAATGGATTGACTACTTACCCCCTTGAACCTTTCTCTATGCATTTTTTGCTTTGTTTCTCTTCTTTTACTTCGAGCCTCTTGTACATTTGTTTCCTTTTTAAGTTAATAAAACGCTGTGGGGCGTAAGCCTTGTAGTCTTCATGGTAAAAGAATCAAGGTGGAAGGGAAGAAAAATGAAAAGAAAGAAAACAAAAAGGAGGGTAAAAAGTATGACGACACCGGTCTAGCCGTAAAAGCGCCGAAGACGAGCTGTGTTCCATTTGTTTGGTTCAAGGTGGTTATCCAGTGGGTTTCGAAGATGATAAGCCCCTCCTATGAGTACTTCGTCAATTATGAAGGGGCCCTCCCATTTGGGATTCAGTTTATGCTTCTGCTTCTCTGGGAGCCATAAGACGAGTTCACCCACATTATACGCTTTTGCCCTGACCTCCCTGCTGTGGTAACGTCGAGCCTGCTTTTGATAAAAAGTAAAGTGAGCCCGAGCTATGTCATGCTCTCCTTCTAAGGCGTCCAAGTCATCCTACCGATATAACTCGGCCTCCTTTTCTTCATACTTGTGCACCCTTGGTGCATCATGAATAATATCATAGGGAAGGACTGCTTTTGCCCCGTAGACAATTAAGAACGGTGTGTATCACGTTGATCGATTCAGGGTGGTACGCAGGCCCCACAGAATAAAGCCAAGCTCCTCTACCCAATGGCAGTCGGACTCGTGAAGAGATCGGACCAAACATGGTTTAATACCACTTGTGATGAGGCTGTTGGCCCGTTCAACTTGTCCATTGGTCTACGTGTGATACACCGATGCGTAATCGAGCTTTATACCCATGTTGGCGCACTAGTCTTTTACCTCTCGGGCGGTGAAGTTGGATCCATTATCCGTTATTATACTGTGCGTGACATCGTAATGGTGTACCACGTCGGATATAAAGTCGATTACTGCTCCGGACTTGGCTGATTTGACAGGTTTTGCTTCTATACATTTGGTGAACTTGTCAACCATGACCAATAGATATTTATTCCACTTGGCACCCCCTTTAAGTGGTCCGACCATATCCAGCCCCCGGACATCAAAAGGGCAAGTAATCGGAATAGTCCTGAAAAGCTGTTGCGGGCATGTGGCTTTGATTTGCAAAAAGTTGACATCCCACGTGATGATGGACAAGTGACTGGGTCCACTCGAGCGGTGGGCTAGAAAAACTAGCCCGAAAGGCCTTGCTTACAAAGGCCCTTGCCGCGGCGTGATGGCGGCCCATTCCTGCATGGATTTCAGCCAAGAGTTGGCTTCCTTCTTCCTGAAATATGCACCGTTGGAGTACTCCGGTGGTGCTTTTCTTGTATAACACACCACCATGGAGTTTATAGGCCTTGGATCGCCGAATTATTCGTCTCGCTTCTGTCTAATCGTTGGGGAGTTCTTGGCGAAGAAGGTAAGCGAGGAAGGTCTCGGTCCATGGTGCGATTATTCCATGACCTCATGATCCGAAGGCATTTTGTCCATTATGGAGCCACAGATGATTTGGTTGTTTGGTTCGTTTATAAGGGGGAACAACCTCTTATGCACTGATGGATCCATCGCCCTTATTGTCTTCCTTCCAAACCACCGACGGCTTGTAGAGACATTCAAGGAAGGTGTTCTTCGGGACAGGGTCGCATTTGGCCCCCATGCGGGCTAGTATTTCAGCGGCTTGGTTGTTGTCTCCAGTGACATGATGGAATTCCAACCCCTCGAACCATTCGGATATTTTAAGGACGACGTTTCTATATGAAGCCATCTTTGGGTTTTTGGCATCAAATTCACCATTGATTTGCGAGATGACTAGGTTGGAGTCTCCCTGTACCTCTAGCCGTTGTATGCCCATTGATGCTGCCGTCCGAAGACCATGCAAAAGTGCTTCGTATTCGGCTACGTTGTTGGAATCGGCATACATGATTTGCAACATGTATCGGATGTTGTCACCTGTGGGAGATGTGAGAATAACCCCAGCCTCCAGTTCAGCCAGTGTTTTGGATCCATCGAAGTACATCGTCCAATGGGAGTATGTACTATATTCCCTAGGGAGCTCGGCCTCTGTCAATTCAGCAAGGAAATCTGCCAACACATGAGATTGAATAGCTCGTCATGGCTTATAGGCGATTTCGAAAGGAAGGAGTTCAATGGCCTAGTTGGCTATGCGACCGGTGGCGTCCCTGTTATTGATCATATTGTTCAGGGGTACTTTGGATGCTACCATGATCGAACACTCTTGAAATTAGTGCCTTAGTTTCCATGATGCCATAAATACTGTATAGGCTTTCTTTTGGTAATGCGGGTATCTGAACTTGCATTGCGTTAGCACTTCTGACACATAGTTGACTGGATTCTGTATCCGGAATTTGTGATCCTCCTCTTCTCATTCGAAGATGAGCACTGCGCTAACCACTTGGTTGGTGTCCGATATGCACAACAACATTGACTCACCGGCGCGAGGTGCTATGAGTATGAGGTTGCTTGCCAGTGTTTTGATTTCTTCTAACGCAATCATTGCTTCGTCGGTCCACTCAAAATTCTTGGTCCATTTCAGCAACCTATAGAGCGGTAGAGCAATTTCACCGAGGCAGGAAATAAAGCGACCTAATGCCGCCATGCAACCTGCCAACTTTTGGACATGCTTTAGCTCTATAGGAATTGCAAGTTCCGATAGGGCGCGGGTATTAGCCAGATTGGCTTCTATTCCTCTATGGGAAACAATGAATCCGAGCAATCTATGAGCGGGAACTCCAAAGACACATTTCTCCAGATTGAGTCGTATATCCTACTCTCGTAAGTTGGCAAAGGTTTTCCTTAGGTCATCAATAAATTGGCTAACGTGTTTGGTTTTAATGACCATGTCGTCCATGTATGCCTCGACTGTTTTACCAACCTAATTCTCAAGACAAGTCTGAATCATGCGTTGGTAAGTAGCCCCAACGTTTTTAGCCCGAAAGGCATTGTGTTGAAGCAGAATGGCCCGTAGGGGGTGATGAATGCGGTTGCCGCTTGATCTTATTCCTTCATTTTTATCTGATGGTATCCGGAATAGGCATGGAGGAAGCATAGTGAGTCGTGTTTGGCTGTGGCGTCAACAATATGGTCTATGCGTGGTAAGGGGAAAGGGTCCTTAGGGAAAGCCTTATTGAGGCCTTTAAAGTCGATGCACAACTGCTATGATTTATCTTTCTTAGGTACCATCACTAGGTTAGCCAACCATTCGGGGTGCTTGATCTCCCGTATGAATCCGGCCTCTAGTAGTTTGGCTAGTTCTTCGCCCATAGCTTGTCGTTTGGGCTCATAAAAGCGGCGTAGAGTCTGTTTGACAGGCTTGAAGCCTGTAATTATGTTCTGCTAGCCACCGTGGGATTCCAGGCATATCAGAAGGATGCCTGGCGAAGATGTCCCAGTTTTCACGTAAGAATGCTTGCAGCCCCTCGTCCACCATGGGGTCCAGCTGAGCTCCGATGGACGCTATTTTATTGGGGTCCGTTGGGTGTACCTGAAATTTGACAATTTCTTCTGCATGTTTAAAGGACATGGGTTTGGGACTTTTGCTAAGGATGACATCATCCTTGTCCACTGTTGACCGGAATGCGGTCAATTCCTCTACAACAAAGGTCTCCGCTAGTGCCTTGATGGCAAGTGCTGCTGTTTTGTTCTTAACTCGAAGGGCTATATTCGGATCACTAGTGATTGTGATTACCCCGTTTGGGCCTGGCATCTTGAGCTTCATATACCTGTAATGTGGTATAGCCTGGAATTTTGTGAAGGCGTCATGCCCCAACAGGGCGTGGTAGCCGCTGTGGAAGGGCACCATATGGAAGAGAAGTTCTTCGGATCGGTACTTTTTGGGCATGCCGAACACCACGTCCACGGTGATGTGTCCTGAACAATGCGCCTCTTTCCCAGGGATGATCCCTCGGAAGGTTGTGTTGCTATGTTCGATGCGAGATCGATCGAGCTGCATTTTTTCCAGGGTGTCTTCATAGATGAGGTTTAAACCATTGCAGCCATCCATTACCACCTTTTTAGCCAGAAACCATGGACGATGGGGTTTAGGACCAGTGCGGCTGGTCTTCGACCGGGATGGATGGTTGGTTGGTCGGTATCTCCGAAGGTGATGGGTATGCATGCCCATGAACTTGTTGCTGCCACATGGTAAACCTGTTCGAGTTCTCTAAGAGCTCTTTTCCTCCTGTTCCTAGAGGGGAACCTTTCGTAGATCGTCAGGACCTCAACATTGTATTCTGGTGGTGTTGTGGAGGCCTGTTCGGCGGTATTGCCTCGAGGATGGCCTCTCCATTTTTTGCGACCTGCCTGATGACCCAAGAAGCTCTGAGGTTGTGAGTCGGTCTTGTGTTCAGCAAGACAGAATGTATAGGGCATGGCTTGTCCAATAGTCCGTCAAGGACAGTTCTGACCCCCGTAGGGGGTCTATTTATTTTCTCGACGGATTCGTGTTCGGCTAGCCGCTTCGTAGGTATCCGCTTTTTCTGATCTCCTCTAGGGTATTCGGTAAAGACTAGTTCCAAAAGTAACCGTTCAGCTTGCTAGGTGCTCTCCATGGCACAATATTTTTGTACCAGGTCTGATAGCTCGCTTAAGTCGCGAATGTGTCGACAAGCTAGGGCGTTGAGGATCCCTTCGTCCTGACAATTGCGACTGAAGGTTGTCATTATCTCCTGGTCCCTAGAGCCTAGTACTCTGTCTCTAACAAGGAGGAGTCTGGTCCAAAAATGACGAACCGACTCTCCTGGTAATTATTTAACATCCCATAAGTCTGAAGACTTGGACTCTCCTACTATGCTTGAGTGCTCGACTTGGGTTGTGGGTGGGAAATTTTTTGGTTTCGAGCCCGGACGTGAGTCCAGAATCACGGGGTTCAGCGCGGGGGAGTTGGACTCCGCTTTGTTCGCATGACCATTCCGCGCGGGGTTCTTGTTGCACGCTAGATCGGGGATCAATCCCAAACTATTTCTGGAGCGAACTCCAGAGTTCGGGTTACAAGAGAGATCTTGATGATTGGAATTTGGGATATAAACCGTATGTAATTCGGGTTGTTGGGGGGACGAGCCTCCGGCCAGACACTCGACGGTGGCGACTAAGTGAGTGATCGAGGGGGTGCGAATCTCCCTTTCATCGGGTTTGAGCCCGATCCGGTCATAGACCGGGGTCTGGTCGTCGGCCATGCCCATGGTTTGAATCTGATCAAGTAGATCATTTAAGGATGAAACGTCGGTGGGGTAAGTGTCGCCGAAGCATACGGGGTCGATCCACAACGTCGTGGTCCCAGGATTGCTCGACGATAAATCCAGGTCATATTTGGCCGTGGTGGATCCGGCACATCGATGGGGTTGGACGTTCTGGATGGCTTGAGGGTAGTGGCCACCTCACAGGCAGGGCCCGATGCTCCTGGCGTCAAGGCGTCAGGATCTGCGGGCTCATCCATGAGAGTTCAGAGCTTCATCCAAACAGGCTCTCCCCGTGAATCAGTCACGAACTTTAGGTTCCCGAATCTGATTTCTTGATCAGGGAAGAAACTTCTGATCTGACCAAGATGGTCAGTCAGATCGGCATACGTAAGGGCGTTGCCACCTATGGACATCTAACTAGGGAGGGAGACATCCTGGTTGCAGATATCATTGCTTATGATAAGGCGAGCCATCGATTCTTTTGGCGATCACAGCGGAACTCTCAATGAAAGCACCAATGTCGGTGTCCAAACCGGCGGATCTCGGGTAGGGGGTCCCGAGCTGTGAGTCTAGGATCGATGGTAACAAGGGGATGAAGGAGATGATGTTTACCCAGGTTCGGGCCCTCCTATGGAGGTAAAACCCTACATCCTGATCGATTATATTGATGGTATGAAGGTTACAAAGTTGATCTACCTCGAGATCAGGTAGCCAAAACCCTAGATGAGTTCCCGTGTCCATCAATCAAAAACCCTTTAGCTCATATAGATGCCAAGGGTTCCTAGGGTTACACATGGTGGGTTGCACACCGAAGGAAAACATTCTTATCTACTATCTCAAACTTGGAAGACATGCCATGACTCCTGAGGTTTCCTCCCTGGCGGCGGGGCCTTCGATAGTCCAATACTCAGTGAGCGGCCATGAGCCCGGCCCATAAGAAATAGGCCGGATGTCCTAGGACCCCTTAATCCTGGACTCCCTCACCTGGTGCATTTATGTTGTCAAACATTCTCTCAATTTGAACTTCATTTGCCACGCGTGGATGAGCAGGGCGAAGACTTTGTTCTGGCTAGTGAGCATTGTCTTTGTCAACAACATTCTCTTCAGGTTCAGCATATTCTTCGCGCTGATTGGATGGAGGAATGATCACTTCTTCAACCAAAGGTTCTTCAGGCACAATTTCTCTAGTGCCCATCAGTCTGATAGCTTCATTAGGAGGTAATTCATCTAGCACAGGAGGTAGGTGCTCTCGTTGCTAGCCGTTAGTTTCATCGAATCGCACATCTACAGTTTCAACAACCTTGTTGTGAAAGGTGTCGAAGACTCTGCAGGTGTGCGAATCCTTTCCATAACCAAGCATGAAACCCTCATGTGCTTTTGGTGCAAATTTAGAAGTGTGGTGTGGATCCCTTATCCAGCATCTTGCACCGAAGACTTTTAAGTAGCTTACATTGGGTTTCATACCGGTGAGAAGCTCATAAGATCTTTTCTTGAAGAACTTGTGAAGATATACTCTATTGATGATGTGGCATGAAGTGTCAATGGCTTTAGGCCATAGCTTCCGTGGTGTCTTGTATTCATCAACCATGGTGCGAGCCATCTCAATAAGAGTCCTATTCTTGCGCTCCATGATGCTATTCTGCTATGGGGTGTATGGAGCGGAGAACTCATTAGTGATGCCATGAGTATCAAGATAGGTGTCCAAGCCTATGTTGTTGAACTCAATGCCATTGTCACTTGATCATGATGTGCTTGATCTTGATGTTGTAGTTGTTCATGCACCTATTTGCAAAGCGCCTGAAGACATCCTGCACTCCTGTTTTATAAAGAATGATATGCACCCAAGTGAATCTAGAATAGTCATCAACAATCACGAAGCCATATAGATTTGAAGTGGTAGAGAAGGTGGAATAGTGAGTAGGGCCAAATAAGTCCATGTGTAGCAGCTCGAAGGGACGTGAGGTCGTCATGATTGTCTTCGAGGGGTGTTTGGCCCTGGTCATCTTCCTGGCTTCACATGCACCACAACGGTGGTCGTTCTTGAACTTAAAACCCTCAACGCCAATGATGAGCTTCTTCTTGGCGAGTGTGCGCAAATTCCTCATCCTAGCATGTCCTAGCCTTTTGTGCCAAAACCAACACTCCGAAGCTGTTGCTAGAAGACATGAGGCAACCTGTGGTCCTGTAGAGAAGTCTACCATGTACAAATCACCTCTTAGAAAACCTTCGAAGACTTTGATTTCGTTAGAGGCCATCAGTACCACACATCAAAACTTGCCGAATATGAAAAGCATGTCTAAGTCATAGAGCATTGAGACAGACATTAAGTTGTAACCAAGGGATTCGACAAGCATGACATTTTCCATGTGCCGGTCCCTTGAGATAGCAACTCTACCTACCCCAATACTTTGCTGCTGCTCTTGTCAGCAAAGACAATGTGGTCTTTTGTTGGAGGTGGAAGAGTTTGCTCCATTAATATGCTTCGATCACCAGTCATGTGGCTGGTGCAACCACTATCCATGATCCATTCAATGGCATTGGATTTTTTGTCCTGCATTGAGAATTAGTATGGTTCACCAAGGCATGCAGCTATAACATGCATTGATTATGATATAGCAGTGCATAGTTGAGTGAAGAAATTGGACAATATTAATGATAACATCCGCATTTATTATCTTGCATACAAACAAGAATGTTCTCAGGTCTCCAGAGATAATCTTCGGGATAGGCTTCTTCCTATCTGGAGAGCTGATGCTACATGAAGACATTAATTCTTCTTAACCACCCACATGCGAAGGGTTGTCTTAGAAGCAATGAGACATAAGGCAACATCAGAGAATTTAGGCAAAGATGCCCTAATAGCACATTTCACGGGAGGGTTAGTGTACTCAAATGAATAGGCTGAGAAATTCTTGGTTGGATGAACATAATGGTTCATGCCATAATGCACATATTCATGTGTCATTTGAATCCTTCCCTGCGAAATAGATATGTTAGAGTGTTCAAGTGAAGGCATTTGTCTTCTCGAAGACATTGATCTGGGGTTTGTCATCTTCTTGCGAGATGTTGTTTGGACATCCACACGAAGCTTCTCAAGAAGACGTTTGGCAACCCAGATCTTCTTCAAAGGAGAGACATTCCTGCAGTTAGTACCAATAAACCTGGCAAACACTTCACCATTTTGGCATTTGAACAGTTTATAGTTGGAATCGAAGGATTCATGAATAATGAGAGGATTCACATAGTTAAAGCCTGATAGTGTGGAAGGATCAACTGAAGGACCTTTCACAACAACCCATGTGGTTTTGGGGTACTGCTTAGGTGTCCAGTAGGATCCATCGAGGTTTCTTTCAAAACCAACACCCTCTTTCCTAGGATTTTTGTTCAGTATAGTCTTCTTCAGGACATCACAAAGAATCTGAAGTCCTTTCAGACTCTTTTACATGCCAGTTTCAACAAATGTCTTCAACTTGTCATTGTCATCAGTGATAGCGGTGGTTTCCTCAGATGAGGGGTTTGGTCCCACAGATACAGTTGAAGATAACGCATTCTCAAAAGCATTAGAGCATTCAACAGTTGAGTCATTATCTTCTTGAGCAAGACATCTTAAGCATGGAGCATCAAATTCATCCTGAGCGGTACCGATCTGCTCTACTAGGAGTGGGTCATTTTCCTTCCAAAGGTCATCATGTGCTTCCCTCAAGTTCTTAAGATCAATCTTTTTTTGAAGATATTCCATAGAAAGTTTCTCATGGTTAGTTGAGAGGGCACCATGGCAACTTTGGAGATCCTCAAACCTTGAATGAAGACTACGCATGTCTTCAGCCATAGTTTTTTTTAGACTCATCTCTTCGCGTAGCAGGTCATCTTTGTTGGAAATATGCCCTAGAGGCAATAAATAAAGTGTTTATTATTATATTTCCTTGTTCATTATAACCGTTTATTATCCATGCTATAATTGTATTGATTGGAAACTCATTGCATGTGTGGGTAAATAGACAACACTGTGTCCCTAGTATGCCTCTAGTGAACTAGCTCGTTGATCAAAGATGGTTAGGGTTTCCTAGCCATTGACATGTGATGTCATTTGATAATGGGATCACATCATTAGGAGAATGATGTGATGGACAAGACCCAAACTACAAACGTAGCGTATGATCCTGTCAGTTTATTGCTACTGTTTTCTGCATGTCAATGTATATGTTCCTATGACCATGAGATCATGCAACTCACGAATATCGGAGGAGTGCCTTGTGTGTATCAAACGTCGCAACATAACTGGGTGACTATAAAGGTGCTCTACAGGTATCTTCGATGGTGTTTGTTGAGTTGGCATGGATCGAGACTGGGATTTGTTACTCCGTGTGACGGAGAGGTATCTCGGGGCCCACTCGGTAATACAACATCACAATGAGCCTTTCAAGCAATGTGACTAAATGTTAGTTGCGGGATCCTGTATTACGGAACAATTAAAGAGACTTGCGAGTAACAAGGTTGAACTAGGTATGGAGATACCGACGATCGAATCTCGGGCAAGTAACATACCGAAGAACAAAGGGAACATCATACGGGATTAACTGAATCCTTGACATAGAGGTTTGACCGATAAAGATCTTCATAGAATATGTAGGAACCAATGTGTACATCCAGGTCCCGCCATTGGTTATTGACCGTAGAGGTGTCTCGGTCATGTCTACATAGTTCTCGAACCCGCAGGGTCTGTACACTTAAGGTTCGGTGACGTTTCGGTAGTGTAGAGTTATGTATGGTGGTGACCGAAGGTTGTTAGGAGTCCCGGATGAGATCCCGGACGTCACAAGGAGCTCCAGAATGGTCCGGAGGTAAAGATTCATATATAGGAAGTCCCAGTTTGGTCGCCGGAAAAGTTTTGGGCTCATCGGTAGTGTACCGGGAGTGCCGGTAGTGTACCGGGAGGCCTCCGGGAGAGGTATTTCGACCTTAGAGGGTCCATGGGCTGTGGGAGAATAATAACCAGCCCTTAGTGGGCTGGTGGAACAGCCACAAAGGCCCATGGTGCCAGGAGGGAAAAATACCAAAAGGAAAAAGGTGGAAAAAAGGCAAAAAGGGGCTATATAAGGAAGGAGTCCTAATCCTACTTGGAGTAGAAGGAGGAGGACTCCGCCCTCCTAGCCGGCCAAACCAGCTAGCCTTGGAGGCGAAGGCTGCCTCTCCTCCTCCTATCCTCCTATATATACTAGAGGGTTTCAAGGGTTTTGCACTAGTTCTTTCTTCCACGTGCAACCCTAACCTCCAGTGCATAGTTGCTCCTCTAGATCGGATTTCTGCAGTGCTTAGGCGAAGCCCTGCAGGAATAACTCCACCACCATCTCTGAGCACCGTCACGCTGCCGGAGAACTCTTCCTCCTCTCCACTTCCTCTTGTTGGATCAAGACGGTGGAGATCGTCATCAAGCTGCACGTGTGCTGAACGCGGAGGTGGCGTCCGTTCGGTACTAGATCGGAAGGATCGTGATCAAGGCCACGGGACATTCGTGATCGTATCGCGGGACGGATCGTGACAAGATCGTGGTACGGTTTGTGATTGGTTCGCGGGACGGTTCGTGATTAGATCACGGGACGCTCGGCGATTTGAATCGCGAAGAAGTTCGACTACACCAACCACGTTTCTTAACGCTTCCCGCTTAGCGATCTACAAGGGTACGTAGATCCACTCTCCCTCTCGTAGATGCTCATCACCATGGATAGGTTTGCGTGTGCGTAGGAATTTTTTTCTTTCCCATGCGATGTTTCCCAACACACTTTTCTTTAGAGTAGTTTACATTTTCTCCATGGCACTTTGCTGCTTGGTGGAATTTTTCCAAGTTTAGCATAGCTTGGTTTCCTGTCATTATTAGATTCAGCTTCAGATTCAGAGTCATGACGTGAGGAATTTGAGGATACTTTGGAGGCTTTCGCCATGAAGCAGTAAGTAGGAGTAGCATCATTGTCACTGGCTTTGGTGTGGAATAAGGAGCCATTGTCTTCTGGTTCGAAGATAGGCTTGGAGAGATATGCCGAAGCCATTGCCAGTCCAGCTACTTCAGCATCAGATTCCTCCTCAGATGCTTCCTCGACCTCAGAGCCAGATTTATATTGTGAGTCCATCTCTTTTCCGATGAAGGAATGGGCTTTCCTAATGTACTCTTCTTGTGTGATGAATACTTTGCATACTTCTTCTTGTCATCTAAGTCATAGTTCTTGCTCTTCTTCTTGGATTCCTTTTCCCATTGTGGACAATCAACAATCAAGTGACCAGTTTTCTTGCACCTGTGACATGTTTGCTTCTTGCTATACTTTGAAGAAATTTCACCTGACCTCTTGGAATCACGTCTTGAAGATTTTGCATAGCATTTTGACTTGGCAAAGCAAGTTCTTTTTCCAAAGTCTTCAGCACCATCAAAACTTCATTCAGAGTTGTCTTCAGATGAAGACACAGCCTTGACCTTCAATGCATGGGAGAGACTATAGCTTGGTTCGTAGATATCTCTCTTCTCAGCTTGTTTAAATTTGTGGGTGTTCAACCTCTCGAGCATATCAGCTGGGTCCAACCTCTTGAAGTCAGGGCATTTGGTATGGGGCATGTCGGTGTGCATTGATCTTTTCACACTTGGAGGGGAAAAAGGAGAAATCAAACACTCATGGACAAAATCCGATCACACATCCACTAAGAACAAGCAAACACATGAGGTAATTCGATCCACAACCAACATACGCATACAAGTAACCGATAGTTCTTCCTCACTCCGGGGAGGAGGCCCTGAATCCACGGGGGATCTTCCCTCTAGAGGGGAATTGGCATCACTTGGATCTACTTCCAAAGGAGGGCAAACTACCTAGGAGAAGCAAGTAATGGAGCTAAGCTCAAGTGAAAACATTAGCTAACCCTAGAAAGTGGGGGAGGGGTTGTTTTTATAGTGCTAGTGGAAAGAGGGGCGAGAGAGAGGGTACAAGGGCCTCCATCCCGTGTCTGCCCGCACAAGGGATGGATGTTCATGCTAGGGGGGCGGATGTCGAGGGCTTCAGGGGACGCCGGATGTCTAGGCCGAGGGGCCGGATGTCCGGGGAGAAGTTGCCAGCTCCGCTCGGTTCTGTTGCGTAGGGGCCGGATTTCTGGGGCCGGGGACCGGATGTGCAGGAGCGGCCGGATGTCCGGGATTTGGCCATATGTCCGGCATCTGTAGCCTGTCCTTGGTACTGGTGGGGTCTCCAGGGGACGGATGTTCGGGGCCTGGAGGAGAATCTTTCCTTCCTTTGGTGCTCACGTCCATCCTTCTCCGTGTCCATCTCCCCAGGGGCTTGTACTTCACTCCGAGCATCCACTAGGCCATCTCCTTTGTACTTGATCATGCATAGAGTCTCCGCTTGAGGTAGCATCCAAGTTCCAAGGACATCAAAGGGAGAATCATATAGGAGGGATGTCACCTTGTTTGCAATGGCACGTGCACGAGATTTCATCATGGGTCCTTTCATAGCTTGAGGTGTTGGTGATGGGTCCATGGGGGTGATCATTGGATGCTCCGCATCATCTCCCCCCCTTGAGAGAGATCCGACCTCGGATCAGGATCTTCATCACCAAGGAAAGGGGATAGGTCCGCGACGTTAAAGGTGTCTCTCATGTTGTACTTGTCGTGTGTAATGTCAATCTTGTAGGCATTATTGTTGTAGCATGCCAACACCTTGAAGGGTCCATCGGCTCGAGGTAGTAACTTGGACTTGCGCTCGGTGGGAAAACGGTCCTTGTGAAGGTGTAGCCACACAAGATTACTGACCTTGAACACCATGGGTGCTTGTTAATGTTGCGCTTGGTGGTAACGTGCTCCACTTGATGTTCTATCATGCGCCTTGTATCGTCATGCATGTTCTTGATGTAGCTTGCCCTTGTTCTTGCGTCCATGTTGACGCGCTCTTGTAGCAGTAGCTTGAGAATGTCCAATGGGGACAAAGGGTTGAAGCCATAGACCACCTCGAAGGGAGACTAGTTGGTGGTGACGTGTCATGCACGATTGTAGGCGTACTCGGTGATGGGGAGGTAATCTTCCCATTCCTTGATGCTCTTCTAGATCAACACGCAGAGGAGAGTCCCAAGCGTCCGGTTCGTCACCTCCGTTTGGCCATCAGTTTGTGAATGGTAGGCCTAAGAGAAGAGTAACTTGATGCCGAGCTTGGCGCAAAGGGTCTTCCAAAAGTAGCTCAACAACTTGATGTCGCGATCCGAGACAATGGTCTTGGGTACTCCATGTAAGCGCAAGATGTCCCTACAAAATAGATTGGCGATATGTGAAGCATCATCTATCTTATGGCAAGGAATGAAATGATCCATTTTGGAAAAATGATCCACAACAAAAAAAAAATGGAATCATAGCAATTCTTTGTTTGTGGAAAACTAAGCACAAAATCCATGCTAATATCTTCCCAAGGTTGGAACGATATAGTAAGAGGCATGTAAATACCATGGGATTGAGCTTTTGACTTAGCTTTGCGGCATGTAGAGCAGCGGTTGGTGAAGCATGCTACGTCACGAAGCATCTTAGGCCAATAGAACTTGTCGAAGAGGGTGGCATATGTCTTGTCGCGTCCAAAGTGACCCATTAGTCCTCCACTGTGAGCCTCTTGCAAAAGCAGCAAACAAAGAGAAGATTAGGGAATAAAAAGTTTGTTAGCACCCATAAGATAGCCATCTTTCATATAGTAGTTTTCACAACAATGATTCACTTGGCAATTGGCATATGGAATAGCAAAAGAAAGATCATGATCATAAAAATCTTTTATGTGCTCAAAACCCATAATATTCAATTCTAGTTTAGTAACGAGCATGCATTTAAGGGAAAGAGCATCCGCCACAACATTTTCTTTGCCCTTAATGTATTTGATGACATAAGGGAAAGACTCAATAAATTCACTCCATTTTGCATGTCGTTTGTTCAACTTAGTTTGGCCCTTTATGTACTTGAGAGTATCATGATCGGTATGAATGACAAATTCATACGGTCGCAAATAATGTTCCCAAGCTTGTAAGACTCTCACCAATGCATACAATTATTTGTCATAGATAGGATAATTGAGTTGAGCGCCGGAAATTTTCTCACAAAAATATGCAATTGGATACTTTTCTTTCATAAGCACACCTCCTGTGCCATTATCACTAGCGTCACAATGCACTTCAAAAGTTTTGTCAAAGTTACGCAAGGCAAGCAAAGGTGCATGAGTGATCAAATTCTTAAGTTCATGGAAAGCGGTGTCTTGGGATGGTCCTCAAACGAAACGTACATTTTTCTTGATCAAAGCGTGTATATGAGTGGTAATGGTGCTAAAGTCTTTCACAAACCGATAGTAGAAACCGGCTAGTCCTAAGAAACTACGCACTTGTTGCAAATTGGTGGGTGTGGGCCAATTTTTAATTGCCTCAATCTTAGTTTCATCAACATGGACACCCGTAGAGGAAACCACAAATCCTAGAAAAACAACTTTGTCAACACCAAAAATGCATTTGTCCGTGTTTGCATAAAGTTTTTCTTTACGAAGAGTTTGCAAAACGTCCCTAACATGTGGGGCGTGTTGTTCTAGAGAATTACTAAAAACAAGGATGTCATCAAAATAGACCACAACACAATATCCAATGTATGGATGTAAAACATGATGCATCATGCGCATGAACGTACCCAGTGCTTCGGATAAACCCATGGGAATCACTAACCATTCATAGAGACCAAATTTAGTTTTAAAAGCCATTTTCCAGTCACCACCCTCGTGTATGCAAATTTGGTAGTAACCACTTTTCAAGTCTATTTTGGAAAATATAGTGGCACCACTAAGTTCATCTAGCGTGTCATCTAAGCGTGGTATAGGGTGATGATAGCGAATGGTGATAGCATTTATAGGTCAGAAATCGGAACACATGCGCATACTACCATCTTGTTTAGGCACTAGGATCATGGGAACCGCACAAGGACTCAAACTCTCATGTACATGCCCTTTATCTAGGAGTTTTTGGACTTGCCTGTGTATATCCTTTGTTTCGTCGGGGTTGACGCGGTAGGGAGCCTGGTTAGGGAGTAGTGCGTCAGGGATGAGGTCGATGCGGTGTTTGATCCCTCGTCTTGGTGTTAGTACCGAAGGTAGCTCATCGGGAAAGACATCTTGGAATTCATGCAACAACACAAGAGGAAGATGTTGTGAAGGTTTAGGCCGAGTAACATCATCCTTGCACACTATCACGTAGTGAAGGACGGTGAATGGGCTCTCACTCACATCCCTCAAATCTCTTTTGGTGGAAAAAAGGACTAGGTCACTCATGTCCCTCATCGTGGAGTCACTCAATTCTGGCTTTTGGCGCTCACTTGCTTTGAGGTGGATCACTGTCTCACTTTACTCTCCATGATGGGACAAAGCTTGCTTGTCGGCGGTTACTTGACTTGGAGACATAGGACAAAGCACAAATTCGGCACCCTTTATTTTGAAGCTATATTGATTTGTGCGCGCATTGTGTATGATGCCCCAGTCGAATTGCCAAGGTCTCCCAAGGAGTAGGTGGAAAACAGACATGGGTACCAAATCACACTCCATGGTGTCTTCGTAAGCTCCAATCTTGAAGGAAACGTGCACGGTGTGGTCAACTTGTATTGTGCCAGAGTCACTTAGCTATTGGACCATGTAGCGGCGAGGATGCTTTTTCTTGACCAAGTGTAACTTGGAGCAAATTTCCTCACTTGCCAAATTGTGGCAACTCCCTTCGTTGATGATGACTTTGACGGATCTTCCTTGGATACCGTCCTTGGTGTGGAAGATGTGGAAACGTTGGTCCTCATCTTGTTGTTGTTGTAGAGTCAAAACCTTTGAGACAATGAGAGTGTGGCTTGGATCGTTGTCACAAAAGATTTGAGAATCTTCATCTTCATTGACTTGTCGGTGCATAGACACTTGTTCCAAAGCTTCCATCTCATCTTCGCTCATGGAGTCATAGGAACCATCATGTTGAAGGATCATGGTCTGCCTTGTGGGACACTCATACATCTTGTGACCTCGGCCATGGCATGTGAAACACTTGATAGAGCTTGTTTTCGCGTCATACGGTGTTGGTGTAGAGGATGACGCTCTTTCTTTGCTTGTCGAAGCATTGCGGGATGATGAAGATGACTTGTCCTTGTATATTGACTTGTCATGTTTTGTTGTGGAGGTTCTCGTACAGGAAGGTGCCGTGGTTGGAGTAGCTTGAGTAAAATTGCACCATAGGTCTTGTAGGAGGTCTTGGAGTACTTGGAGTCCTCTTGAACTTGACGTTCCACCTTGGTGGCTTGATGCACTAGCTCTAGCAAGTTGGAGTAGGGTTGGAAATCGGCAATTTTCTTTACTTGGTAATTGATACCATTCAAGAAATGTTCCATAGTTTTCTCGTCGTCTTCCTTTACATTGGCTCTTATCATGGCCATCTCCATCTCTTGATAGTACTCTTCCAGCGACTTGGTGCCTTGCTTAAGTAGTTGAAGCTTCTTCAAGAGATCATGATTGTAGTGTGTTGGGATGAATCGAGCTCTCATGAGATCTTTCATTTGTGCCCATGTGGTGGTTGGCGGGTCACCTCTTTCTCTTCTTCAACATATTTTATCATTTACGGGGCATTTATTACATAGGAACCAAATCCTAACTTCAACAGCGATTGTTGACGACAGGTATAAGGACCGCCGTTCGATCTGGGTGAATCCTATGGTGCAAACGCATGATCCGTGTGGTTTGGGTTTTGTCCAATCATAAAGCAGGACTCACGTTGCACGCACTAGGTTTCATAGGCCACGGTTTAGAAAGCACACGGTTCTAGTTAATAAACCGTGTGCTATTTGTCCATGCAGAACAGTCATATTTCCATTTCAATTGAATTTGGGGCACCATCATTTCGCCTTGAATTATTTTCATCTCCAGAAAATCAATTATTAACCCATGTATTGATTTCCGGCCTCATTTCATGACTTGTTTGCTAATTTGAAGATATTTTTTCCACCAACATGGGGCTTGTTAGTAATTTAATTGGAGGAAATGCAGATGTATTACAAATATTACAAAAAAGGGTGTGTCATCGTGGCATGATGTGAAGACCCCGTGCCAAAATATTGGTAATGTTTGGCGGAAGTTGTGATGGCCTGCCCTTTGAAAATGAATGCATCTCACACAAAGGATCATGGTTTAAAAAAAGTAGACTTGGCATTTCGGACTCCAATCGGTGTCAATCTCGTCCTTTCGCCTTGGTTTTTTCCATGGTATGCAAACATCATTGTACTCCTAATATTGATCTTCTGGTGGATTACATGTCTCTTTTTCTATATCTAAGTGATATTTTAGCGGTTACCATGTTAATTAGTTCTTATAAATAAAACATCCCAACATGAATTACGTGTGGATGGTGGCAAAGAATCTCTGACAAATCCTTTGTGTGTCACTTTGCATGGTTTTCGTCATTGTGCAACGAATGAGAAGAATTGTCAAGCATTTCGGATGAGAGATGTGTCCACCTAAATAAATGTTAGTAATTTAATTACAGGAGTGAGATGAACTTAGCTTTCTGCCTATAAAGTAAATTATCATGAACATTTCAAATTCATTGCTACAGGTGACAACATATTAATCTAGATGAACATAAGGCCGTGCATACCTCGCAATACAATACACGCAAAACTTACAAGACGAACTCAGTACACGCAACAATTCAATATAGTTGACATAATGACTACTTTTCAAAATCAATTCCCATACACATGTTGTGACTGCGATCATTAGGTTGACCCCTAATGAACGTAGGATTTCTGATGATTTTAAGCTTCTCCTTTGCTATTTCGCGTGGCTCTTGAGGTGGCAACTCATCATATTGATTGTATTCCTCCTCATCACCAACATTCTTGATGCCTAGTACCCTCCTCTTCCCATACATTTCTACATGGCAGTGCATATGCAAGAGGTCTAGCACAAAGAAAATCTGGGTAGCATCACTGGCAAGAATAAATGGGTCCTTGTGATATGCCATAACTCGGTGGTCAACATATGTCTACCTGCTGTAAGCATCAACCTTTACGCTACTAAGAGGGACCCATTTGCACTTGAATAATGCCACCTTCATTTTCACACAGTAAAGCTTCCAAGTCTCGTCAATGGTTCCATAGTAGACTTGTTTATCATCTTTCTTTACAGTTAGGCATTCTATTCGAGCAGAGTTGTTCTGATACAAGGTCTTAGCATCACATTCCTCAGAGTTGAACGTGTTGCCATTTATGTCGTACGCTTGGTACTTCATAATCGTCGTTGATGGCTTTTGTGCCAACCACGTTGCAAGGTATTCTTGGGGTCCATTTGCCAGACGATACTTTAGCCATCTTATATAGTCCCTATTGTGTGCATTTGTCTCAGCAACTGGTGACAACACATTGGGTAAGTTGCTTTGTCATATATCCTCCACATGTTTTGCAGCATAAACATCGAGTATCGGGCTGTTAAGCAGTACCGTCAAATGGGCTTAATCATACATATCTCTAGGTGCAAGAGTCTTATTGCCAGCAAGGACTGGCTTACCACCTATAGGTCTAAGTTTCATGTATTCGGTGCAAAACTCAACCTCCTCCTCTGAGGTATAACCTTGTAGGATGCTTGCCTCTAGATGACATCGGTTCCGACAATAGCGCTTCAATATTCCTATGTACCGCTCGAAGGGATACATGTCGTGAAGAAACACAGGACCACAATACTTCATCTCATCCACAAGGTGCACGATCAGATGGACCATGACATCAAAGAATGACAGTGGGAAAAACACCTCTAAGTTTGACAATATCCTTGCAATATCAGCTTGCATACTATCCAGCTCTTCAACATCTACCACCTTCTGCCATAGTTTGTTGAAGAAATCACAAAGATCAATCAATGTGTTTCTTATGTCTGTGTCCATCATACTCCTTATGGCCACCGGGAGGATTTGTGTCAACATTACGTGGCAATCATGTGACTTCATGTGAGACAACTTCTTTTTACCCAAGCTGTCATCCACGAGACTTATGATGTTTGCAGAGTAGGAAGAGGGTGTCTTAATTGACAACAGAAATCGGAAGAACTCTTTTACTTCTGTTGTAGTTAAATTGCAACTCTCATGTTAGTGGAGCATTTTGTCATCATCTTCTGTTTCATCTATGTGTTGTCATTGATCACCAAGCATATCGAGTCATGCACCGTCACCATCCTTTCTTTTGCCTTTACTCTTGAGCAGAGTACCAAGGATGCTTTCACAGACATTCTTCTCCATGTGCATGACATCAATGCAATTACATACACTTAGGAACTCCCAGTAAGGTAATTCCCGGAAAATTAATTTCTTCTTAAACACTTGGTCCCTGGGTGTTATTTTTTCGTCGAATCAGATCCCTTGTCAAGCACGACATTAATTCCTTTAACCATGTTGTGGACTTCTTTCCCATCACAGGGTCTTGGGACCATTCCTTCCTCTACTATACCATCAAATTCACTAGTCATTTTTTGCTAAGGGTGATTTCTCCTTAATAACCTATGATGACGCAAATACACGGTTTTGCGCGAGTTGGAAAGAAATCTACTCTCGGTCCTATCCATGCATGTGAAACATCCTACTGGTCCCCTTTTTTCTGCCCCGAACTGATGCCTAATATCGGCATATCTTGAATGGTGTGCAGCAGCAACACATGTAGCCGGAAAAACTACTTTGCATTGGCATCATAACAGTTCACACCGGACGTCCATAATGTCTTTAGTTTTTCTAGCAGTAGCTCAAAGTAAATGTCGATATCATTTCCAGGTTGCTTTGAGCCTTGGATAATCATCGACATCATGTTGTATTTTTTCTTCATACACAACCAGGGAAGAAGGTTAGATATGCACAGAAGCACCGACCAAGGGTTGTGTTTGGTGTTCATATCGCCAAATGGATTAAATCCATCAGTACACTCCCCTAGCCATATATTTCTAGGATCCTTTGCAAAATCTTTAAACCTTTTAGTGATTTGTTCCCACTGAGCCCCGTCTTACGGGTGCCTCATATACTTATCCACAGTTCGCTCATCATGGTGCCACCGCAACCTATTTGCCTCTCTAGGGTTTGTAAACAAATGCTTCAACCTTGGAATTATATGCAAGTACCAAACAACCTTGGACATGATTCCTGTCTCGATCTCTTTGTCCAATTTGTACTTGTCATGTGCTTTCCTGTGCTTGTATCGCGCGTGCTTGCATATGCGGCATGAATGCAAATCTTTGTAATCATCGCGGTACAACGTACAATCATTCACATAAGCGTGTATCTTCTGGACTTCAAGTTTCAATGGATAAACAATTTTCTTTGCTTCGTTCGTGCTTTTGGGGAGCACATTATCTTCTAGAAGAATGTCTTTGAAAAGACTCAACAACCGTGTGAAGGCCTTGTTTGATAGATCGCTTTGTGGTTTAAATATGTGAAGCGCTAGTGTGTGTCGGGACCCCGATCCTAAGCCATAGGAATCCAACATGTAACACATCACATCACTTTGCGGTCTCACACACGGTTATCTCCATGGCTGCCACCTTACCTGGGCCGGGACCGTTTGCGTCTTTTGACTCATGTATGTGAATGTGTCGCTAGCATTCAAATGTCAAAAAACCCGGGCCGACATGACTAGTCGTAGAACCCAAGTGGCACATCCATACAGGGACAGGCATATGTAACCCAGCAATGCAGGTGTTGATCTCTAGCGTGTGTAGACGAGTCATAGCAAGATACAAGGACTCCATTACGCCATGGGACATAAATGTCATCACTACACGTAGACGAGTCGTAGCAGGCTATAGGGACTCCATTACACTGCGAGATATTTCCCCGAAGGGACAGACATAGTAGCAAAGAAGGATACACGCCAGTCAATCAATGTGTCCGGATTAGTAGCAAGCTACCAAGGCTTGGTGGAAGCACAAAGAGACATTTCCCCGTAAAGAGTACTACTAAAGGCACACAACTAGGTGTTGAAATCCCATACATATCGTTGCACGTCACATGTACGCACGACATGCCCGATATGCATAGATACAACTATGGCATCACAACATAACCATACAACGTTACAACAATTATTTTGAAGGCTCGGAAGAGCCAACACAATAAGATGTGACAAGCAGAGGTCACAAGACCCAACATTCAGAGCATTCAAACAACAAGCGGAAGTTAATCATGTCTAGGTACAAATATCTACAAAAGTGGCTAGAGTAGCCTGAAAAGCTACAACGACCCTACCAAAAGAACCAGACCTCTGTCTGGGATTCCCAAACTAATCTAGTCAACATCAAACTTCATGTCGTAAATACCACATATGAGACTGACGTCTCCTTTGCAAAAACATAAATTAAGCAAACGTGAGTACAACGGTACTCAGCAAGACTTACATCAGAACTAACTACATATGCATCAGTATCAATGAAGGGGTTTGTGGAGTTTATTGCAGCAAGCCAGCTTTGACTCTTGGCTAACCTATACTACGACTACAAGATTTCTTTGAGGTGGGATAGCGCACATGAGAGTCCACATATTCACCAATCAATATGCCACTATGGATCCACTCCCGTCTCCCTATGAGAAGGCCATCCATAGCACTCACGCTTATCCTGCGTATTTTAGAAGTATCCATTTCACTTATCTATGAACCACATAAGCAATTTAAGTAGTCCATATCTGAGGACGCGGCTATTCGAACATATTACTTCACCCTGCAGGGGTATACTTCTTCACACACGCTCTCGCCACTTATCACCATATGCACGTCATGCATCTCGACAATCTTCAAGCGGAAGCACTGGCATGGGTGTCGGCCATGACTGTCAACCACACAAGACCCTAGTCCAGGTTTATCACCTATTTGAGACTGAACCTGCACGGAAGTCCGGCTGAAGTTTCCGCTATGTCCTCAAACGATGTGCATAGGGTTCCCAAGCCCATCGTTCGGGTGCCACTTGGTACACCGTGCCACTGTGCATCTACCGCATCACAGTCCACCCCGTCGGGCAGCGCTATGCACAACCGCCAACACTTTTCCTACAAACACCACAAACTAGTTGCAACCCCTGGACAGAGGTCTAGGCGATTAATAAGCCGAGAGGGGTCGAGTTACCGGAACCCAACGTGTGGTAGTATCTTGTCTTGGATAACAAACAAAGAACTCAGTTCTTAAGGACGGTCCCAATGAGGTAACCCGCCATGTACTCCTACATGACCTCTCATCGCTACCTTCACCAAATCGTGTTCACACACTTAAGCTCTCACACAGTAGGACATGAACATTGCATTCTGATTCATCACCCAGATGGATCAAACCCGACATGACACGACTCTAAGCATAGCAGGCATAGTAAGCAAACATGGATGAGTAAGCACAACAAGGCTCAAGCAGTTGCTACTCATGCTAAGTGGTTTCAACCATTTACTATGGCAAAGACAGGTCATGCAAAGGAATGGGTTCAACTACCGAGAACATGTAACAGTTTAATCGTTGTTGTCCCAATGCAATAAAAGAGAGGAGGAGCGAGAGAGTGGGTTCATATCAGTATGCTCAAGGGGGGTTGCTTGCCTAACAGTCCTGAAGATATTACTTCTCTACATTAGTGTCAACGTTCACATCGTCAGAATCATCATCTACCGAAAGGGAACACCACCGTTAAAACAAAGAAGGAACACATTCAATGCAATGCAACAAACATGATGCATGATATGACAAGTTAAGGTACTGAATTGACCTAGAGGAATAATTAGCCAAGTTAATTGAAGCAGAATTCAAATAAGTTTGAATTCCAACTCCAAATGATATTTCATATATTGCCCTAATCATAAAATGTCCTACTTGGTGATGTTAACTTGTTCAAACATGCATGATCATGGCATAAACAGATTCATTGGATTTTTCTGATCATTTTTTTATATAAATTATTTTCATTTGACTTATATATTATTTTCTATGATTTTTAGAATTTTAAAAATTTTCTGAAAAAATCATTTAAGATTTATTTAAATTTTGGAGTTGGATTATTGCGTCAGCATGAGGTCATCGTGACGTCATCGGTCAACAAAACCGGTTGAGGTCATACCTGGCTGGTTGGACCCGCATGTCAGTGACTCGCCATTAACTATGGGTTAATTAAACTAACAAGGGGGGTTAATGGCTGATTAGCTCTTAAGCTAATCACGCCACGTCAGACCGGCCGGGGTTAGCCATCGGCGATCGGTTCCCGTGGCGGTGGCTCGCCGGCGTTTCTCGGGGCGGTGCTACAGGGGCAGCTAGCGGCGCTGAGGGCACCAAAGGGGAGGCCATCCCTGCGCACATCCAAGGGAGCATGCGGGAGGCTTCGGGGTGGTCAGGGCCGACGGCCACGACGACCTTTGTGATGGTCGGAGTTCGATCGTGGTGGCGCTAAGGCCTAGGGGGCGCGGGAAGAGCTGGGGGAGAGGGGGAATGGACGTGGCAGCTCACGGGGGGCTCGATGGCGTCGAGGGCGGGCTCGGGGAGGCAGCAATGTGAGCATAGGGTCGCCGGAGATCTCTCGGGCCGAAGGTTGAAGACGACGGCCAAAACGGCAGTGCGGGGCTTCCGATGAAGCGCGGTTCCACAGAGAGGACGAGCACAACCTCGCGGAGCTCGGGACAACACAGGGTTGCGAGGCATGACCGAAGGGTGCAGCAGCAGCGGACGGCGGCGAGCGGCGCTCTCGGTTCCGGTGACAGAGGGGAGACGAAGAAGAGATGGCTAGAGGAGGCGGAGAGCTTGCGGGAGGTGAGGGCGATCCAGACGCCTCCTATGGCCTTATCCCACTCGGCATCGAGGCAGGTAGGCAGCTGCATCGTGGCGTCCTCGCATGATGCCGTGCCCTGTCTCGCCTCTGACTGTAGGGAGAGGTTGAAGACGACTGGCAATTACCAGGTGGGCTGGGCCGGTTCTTCTGGCCAGGTAAGCTCCTTTCCTTTTATTCATTTTGGTTTTCTATTTTTAATTTTCTGCTCTTTGTTATAATTTGTTTGGGCAAAAGCTATAAAGCCATAATTCGTGTAAATATTTGTGGGGGTATATTTGGAATATTTCCAAGCTCCACAAAAAGTTTCAAGAAATTTTAAGCAACTAAAATATTTATAGTGCTTTAATAGTGGTTTTCAGAAACTTTGCTGATTTATTAAATTTGCCAAATTAGTTATGAAAATATGCTTCACCCCTGGTATGTTGTTGCCAACATTTCTCACACATGGTGAACCTTTTTAAAAGGCATTTTCAAGTCATTAAAAAAGAAAAACAATTATTGAAATTGGTTTAATCTTTTTGAAGTGCTAGGGTTTATCATCCCCATTTCAAATTCATTTGAAGTTAAACATGATGCAATGAATGCTCAATGATGCAACTAATATAAGCAATTTCTAGGGCTGGGACAACTCACCCCCACTAAACAAGAATCTCGCCCCGAGATTCAAGCGTAGGGTAAGAGAACAGAGGGGACACTAACTACCACAACCTTCTTGGTCCACGTGCCCTCCTCACAGCTGTTGATTCATTGAATTATGCTAATCTTGACATGTTTGCCTTCGGGATCCTCATCCAACAAAAAGACAACAGGAATAGAAAGCTCTACAAGAATCGATCTTTACAAAGATCGATCGACTCATGACCAACTCATGGAATGCGACATAATAACATCTCTCGAGCTGGGACACAAAACACATGTCGAGAACAGTGAATGAGGCAGATGACGGAGGTCCAATTGGTAGGCAACAACCCCACACTAAAACAGATGGTGATGGAGTTTCAAGGTAGCGAGGAGTTAGTTGCCCTTCATACCATAATGGGCACCTTAGGGAAGGTGACACATAGGATTATCCCTTAAGTGGCAAAAAGAATTACTTTTGATACAAGGATCATTGAAGATCTTCATACTAGCCTAAGGCAATTCACAAATGATCGTTGGAAGGAATTCAAAGAATGGCATACTCAGATCGGAGGGAAACTAGAGATATAAAACAACTCAGCAACAGAAGGCACATTCCAATTTATATCGAGGATATAACCTTGTGTCTGAGCGTGCTCTCAAGAACTTGAGCATTTTCATATTCATCAGGTTTTTTACCAACATCCATGCCAAGGATCCCGGCAACACCTCATACTACCATGATGAAAAAGGATGGAGGATGCAGATGCAAAGGAAGACAACACTTTCTCAGATTTCACATTATCTATGCCAATGGAGCGAAATCTGGATAATTGACCGAGAGACATTTAGCACTCCGCTTCTAATGTTCTCCTTGATAAAATAGCGTAACCTAATTATAGGTAACGTTTGGTATCTAAAACATCAAGTAAAAGGTCGGACTTCGGAATCTCAAAGGGTCCATGAGGAATAACTTCTAGGGCAAGTCATACAAGGTCCTCATGGGGAGGTGGCCAAGTTGCTGAAACAAGATATTATAATAGTAGGTCTTCCTGATAGGTATGTTAGCCACAACATCCCTTTGCCGGGTTACAGAGAGACCAATATTACAATTCTTGGGGAAACGTCCCAACCATCATATCTACTCAAGATTCAGATATGGTTGGTGTCAGGATATTCCAGACTCAACATGTCTGAAAGTGGAAGTTGCAACACAAATCGAAGAGATGACATTGCAAGATTCTCAGGAAATAAACTACGTGCGTCAACTCCAAAACATGAGCTGGATTGCAAGACACATGTGAACACACTGTCCAGGACAAGCATGACTACATGGACTTACAACAAAACACTACCGAGTTCGGGTTAGGAACCATCATTGTAGATAACGAAGTCGGGTGCAAGTCCGTCTGGTACCTTCAGGAGTAACACTTAACTTCTTTTCCTTAAACAAATCAATCAGTGGCTTGGTGTGCTAGGGTTGCAAATGTAATGGAGATGATCAGTCTATCAAACCATAGAATACTTCGCACGGGCATGACTGACTTGGGATGATTCCAAGAAACAAATCGACCTTTCTCAAGTTCACGGTGGCAACTTGCACCATATGCACATGAACTAAGAGTAAGTGACTTCTTACACCATGCATATGCGTCATGTATAGGACACGAAGATATTGCCTACAAAAGTTTCCAATACCAGCTTAATGTTCATCATGAATCATGAAACAGATGAAAATGTTGTCGATGGGCCCAACAACAATTCATCAAGATATCCACATAGATGGAATTCCACAACTATGAGAACAAGGTGATAGCATTGGTCGGACCAAAGGATATAATGGTGTATGCTCGGGGATACATCCACGAGTAAAAACAACATTAGGAGGATCTTTGGTTTTGAGTTTGATTTGATGATAGCCCACACTCAAATCAAAGATTGGATAAGACGATAGATGCAACAATTGACCACAAGGATCACTTGGTGAAAATATCGCCTTTCTTCAACACACACATCCACAACAAAGACATCCCTCTGGAATGAACTAAGTTAGGTGAAGCTTTTATGTTCCAACTCTCCAAGTTGTTGTCTAGCTTAACCAACTAGTTCAGGAGTGTCCCACTGATTCTTGGAGAAAAGGTGGTTTATAGGAAAACCATCTTGATCACGAACTTAACATAACGATCAAGGAACACCTTGGTAATACTTCTGAGAGGATATTCGGAAAATCATGATCCGCCGATATGTTATCAAGCTCGAGAACAATCTTGCTTTTCAAGGCAAGACGATATGATCAGCAGAGCGAAGGATTGACACAATCCTAACTCCTTGATCGAAAAGTGCACCATGAAAGATGGACTAGGTAGCACAGTCAATCTTAGGTTGATAATGCAATAACCATCACACTAAGAATGAGATTAATGTCCATTAACTACCAAGCAACAAAGTTGCTAGGAGTATTTATTACGCGCATCACGATTCACTTGTCGGTGTTCTAGTTACAGAGAACACAAAGACCGGGGAATGAATGATAATGGCGAGAAGTATCACTACATCAAGATTTCATAAGAGGGAGTGCAGTTCTCATGATAATCTTGACATGAAGAGGGTAATACCTCAAGGTAGAACAGAGCAAAAGCTGGATCGACATTTTGATCTGGGGAATACAACTGCTTTGACCAAATCCAAGAAATGGATGAGGTATGGGAGTTTGCTTCTCCTAGCCATTCTAAAATAGAATGGCTTGATAGGCCACAAGAATAGTCGGCATCAATAACACCATGCATGACATACTCTTGACTATCCATTGATAGATAAAGGTCAGAATACAATTGAAGAAGGACAACTCAAGAGCACCTGAATTTTCTGCGTTGTAGATACATAGGTTGGCATGTCGAACAAGTTCAACATGAATCTTCCGGATAACCCATGCAGAAATGTAGGATTGGCAGAGTCACAACTATGGAATGGAGGACTCATCACAAGCACTCTTGTTGTGATATTAAGATCACAAGAAACTTCTACCATAATGGATCATGGTATTGGAAGAATGATATACCACGAACCTTGAAGACTATAACAAGGTTACTAATATCCTAAAGGAACGAGTAAATACTATCAACAGAAGTGAGCAGAATGATTCTTGGGTTCAAGAACCCAGATACAGAATACCTATTGACTAAGTAGCATCACAGCATGCTCTTGATAATGATGGCCAAAATTATCACACTGGAAACAAAAGATGCAACTAGACTATTGGGTGGTTCACTGAAACAACATGGTTTCCTAAAACTTCATCAAACACGTCGAGGTAATAGAGTACCTCAACTCAACAATTAGTGTGCTTTGTTTGGCCTGAAAAACATTGACTCAAGATGAAAGAGTTTTGCAATTGCATCAGATAATTTAGAAACCTTGGATAACTCGGACAACATAACGGCTTTACGGGCATGAAATATGAGGCAACCTGCAAGACAACTGACAACATAACAATAAATTCTTATGGAGACACTGATCCAGGAGGACAACAACTTTCCTATAGGTCTCCAACATAGTAACTCGTCATCCTAGTAGATAGATGAGAAAGCCTAGTTCTTAATCCCGGTAGAAAATCAGAGGGTGACTCAGAATTAGAATGGCACAAAGAATGGAGTAAAAAGAGCCTTACGTTCCCTTCCACAATCAATTCCCTTAGATAACTAAAGCAGTTCTAGACTCAACATCGACCAGTTTGGCTTGGTAGTCCTAAAGGCAGTCAAGCTCTGATATCAAAGCTGTCGGGACCCTGAACCTAAGCAATAGGAATCCAGCCTGTAACACATCACATCACTTTGCAATCTCACGCACGGTTATCTCCACGGCTGCCACCTTACCTGGGTCAGGACCATTTGCGTATTTTGATTCACATATGTGAATTTGTCGCTAGCATTCAAATGTCAAAGAACCCGGGCCGACATGAGTAGTCATAGAACCCAAGTGGCACATACATACAGGGACATGCATACGTAACCCAACAATGCAGGTGTCGATCTCTAGCGTGTGTAGACGAGTCATAGCAAGCTGCAAGGACTCCATTACGCCGTGGGACATAAATGTCATCACTGCACGTAGACGAGTCGTAGCAGGCTATAGGGACTCCATTACATTGTGAGACATTTCCTCGAAGGGACAGACACAACAACAAAGAAGGATACATGCTGATCAATCAATGTGTCCGAAGCAGTAGCAAGCTACCAAGGCTCGGTGGAAGCACAAAGAGGCATTTCCCCGTAAAGAGTACTAGTAAAGGCACACAACTAGGTGTCGAATCCCATAGATACCGTTGCACGTCACACGTACGCACGACATGACCGATATACATAGATACAACTATGGCATCACAACATAACCATACAACATTACAACATTTATTTAGAAGGCTCGGAAGAGCTAACACAATAAGATGTTACAAGCAGAGGTCACAAGACCCAACATTCAGAGCATTCAAACAACAAGCGGAAGTTAATCATGTCTGGGTACAGACATCTACAAAAGTGGCTAGAGGAGCCTGAAAAGCTATAACGACCCTACCAAAAGAAACTAACCTCTGTCTAGGATTCCCAAGCTAATCCGGTCAACATCAAAATTCATGTCGTAAATACCACTAATGAGACTGACGTCTCCTTTGCAAAAACGTAAATTAAGCAAACGTCAGTACAAGGGTACTCATCAAGACTTACATCAGAACTAACTACATCTACATCAGTATCAATGAAGGGGTTTGTGGAGTTTATTGCAGCAAGCCAGCTTTGACTCTTGGCTAACCTTTACTACGACTACAAGTGCTTTCTTTGAGGTGGGATAGCGCACACGAGTCCACATATTTACCAATCAATACACCACTATGGATCCACTCTCGTCTCCCTACGAGAAGGCCATCCATAGCACTCACGCTTATCTTGCGTATTTTATAAGTATCCATTTCACTTATCTATGAACCACATAAGCAATCCAAGTAGTCCATATCCAAGGACGCGGCTATTCAAAAAGATTATTTCACCCTGCAGGGGTATACTTCTTCACACATGCTCTCGCCACTTATCACCATACGCATGTCATGAATCTCAGCAAGCTTCAAGCGGAAGCACTGGCGTGGGCGTCGGCCACGACCGTCAACCACACAAGACCCTAGTCCAGGTTTATCGCCTATTTGAGACTGAACCCGCACGGAAGTCCGACCCAAATTTCCGCTACGGCCTCAAACGATGTGCGCAGGGTTCCCAAGCCCACCGTTCGGGTGCCACTTGGTACACCATGCGACTGTGCATCTACCGCTTCACGGTCCACCCCATCGGGCAGCGCTATGCACGGCCGCCAACACTTTTCCTACAAACACCAGAAACTAGTTGTGACTCCTAGACAGAGGTCTCGACGATTAATAAGACGAGAGGGGTCGAGTTACCGGAACCCAGTGTGTGGTAGTATCTTGTCTTGGATAACAAACACACTTATCGCTACCTTCACCAAATCATGTTCACACACTTAGCTCTCACACGGTAGGACATGAACATTGCCATTCTGATTCATCACCTAGATGGATCAAACCCGACACGGCATGACTCTAAGCATAGCAGGCACAATAAGCAAACATTGATGAGTAAGCACAACAAGGCTCAAGAAGTTGCTACTCATGCTAAGTGGTTTCAACCATTTACTATGGCAAAGACAGGTCATGCAAAGGAATGGGTTCAACTACCGAGAACATGTAATAGTTGAATCGTTGTTGTCCTAATGCAATAAAAGAGAGCAGGAGCGAGAGAGTGGGTTCATATCAGTATGCTCAAGGGGGGGGGGGTTGCTTTCCTGACATTCCTGAAGATATTACTTCTCGTCATTAGCGTCAACGTTCACATCGTCAAAACCATCGTCTACCGAAAGGGAACAACATCGGTAAAACAAAGAAGAAACACATTCAATGGAATGCAACAAACATGATGCATGATATGACAAGTTAAGGTACTGAATTGAGCTAGAGGAATAATTAGCCAAGTTAATTGAAGTGGAATTCAAATAAGTTTGAATTCCAACTCCAAATGATATTTCATATATTGCCCTAAACATAAAATTTCCTACTTGGTGATGTTAACTTTTTCAAACATGCATGATCATGGCATAAACAGATTCATTGGATTTTTCTGATCAATTTTCATATATAATTTTTTTCATCTGACTTATTGATTATTTTCTATGATTTTTAGAAGTTTTAAACATTTTCTAAAGAAAAAAAATCATTTAACATTTATTGCATCACCATGAGGTCACCATGACGTCATCGGTCAACAAAACCGGTCGAGGTCAAACCTGGCTGGTGGCACCCGCATGTGAGTGACTCGCCATTAACTATGGGTAAATCAAACTAACAGGGGGGTTAATGGGTGATTAGATCTTAAGCTAATCACGCCACGTCAGACCGGCCGGGGTTAGCCACCGGCGATCGGTTCCTGCGGCGGTGGCTCACTGGCATTTTTCGGGGTGGCGCTACAGGTGGTGGCTAGCGGTGCTGAGGGAACCAGAGGGGAGGCCATCCCCGCGCACATCCAGGGGAGCACACGGGAGGCTTCAGGGTGGCCGGGGACGATGACCACGACGACCTTTGCGACGGCCAGAGTTCGGCCATGGTGGCGCTAAGCCCTAGGGGGCACGGGAAGAGCTAGGGAAGAGGTGGAATGGATGCGGCGGCTCACGGGGGGCTCGATGGCGTCGAGGGTAGGCTCGGGGAGGCAGCGAGGCGAGCGGAGGGTCATCGGCAGTCTCTTGGGCCAGAGGTTGAAGACGGCGGCCGAAACGGCAGTGCAGGGCTTCTGGCGAAGCACGGGTGCACAGAGAGGACGAGCACGACCTGGCGGAGCTCGGGGCAGCATAGGGTTGCGAGGCATGGCCGGAGGGTGCGAGAGCAGCGGACGGCGGGGAGTGGTGCTCTCAGTTCCGGTGATAGAGGGGAGAAGAAGAAGAAGAGATGGCCAGAGAAGGGGGAGAGATTGCGGGAGGTGAGGGCGATCCAGACACCTCCCGTGGCCTTATCCCACTCGGCATAGAGGTAGGCAGGCAGCTGCATTGTGGCATCCTCGCGCGACGCTGTGCCCTGTCTCGCCTTTGCCAGTAGGCAAAGGTTGAAGACGACTGGCAATTGCCAGGTGGGCTGGGCCGGTTCTTCTGCACATGTAAGCTCCTTTCCTTTTATTCATTTGTGTTTTCTATTTTTAATTTTCTGATCTCTGTTATAATTTGTTTGGGCAAAAGCTATAAATCCATAATTCCTGTAAATATTTGTGGGGTATATTTGGAATATTTCCAAGATCGACAAAAAGTTTCAAGAAATTTTAAGCAACTAAAATACTTATATTGCTTTAATAGTTGTTTCCAGAAACTTTGCTGATTTATTAAATTTGCCAAATTAGTTATGAAAATATGCTTCACCCCTGTTATGTTGTTGCCAACATTTATCACACATGGTGAACATTTTTACAAGGCATTTTGAAGTCATTGAAAAATAAAAACAATTATTGAAATTGGTTTAATCTTTTTGAAGTGCTAGGGTTTATCATCCCCATTTCAAATTCATTTGAACTTAAATATGATGCAATGAATGCTCAATGATGCAACTAATACAAGCAATTTCTAGGGCTGTGACAGTGTGACACTCAACTTGAAATGTTTGTTTTTGCAACCTGGATACAAATCTTTCTTGGAGGCCGCAACAATGGTTGGAAGCTCCTTGTACTTGGCTAAATCTTTCGCTGGGCCCTGGAAATCTACAATCATAGCAGCAAAATCCGGCATATCATGAAGGTCAGTGTTGTCTGCTTCACACTCTTAGTTTTTCTTTGGGTTGTTTGTCATTCCAGTCCTCTGTGTATAGCTTGACGTATGAGCCCCGAGGTTAAATTCATGACCCATGCGACTCTGATCCGTGTTTGGAACCTCGCCGACATGCAGGTTATTACATTCATCCATAACCGTCTCTTCACCATATTTAGTCCATCTTGTGTATCCATCCATGAATCCCCTTTTTTATAAGTGTTAATCGACCTTATCAATTGGAAATGACACCATATTGCCAGAATCCTTGCATGGACAGAGGACATAATATTGTTTGCAAATTCTCTTCTTTGTCCATTCAGCAAAAGCCATGAACTTCTTCACGCCATCCCTATACCTTGAGCTGGTCCGGTCCCCCATCCATTCAGATCATTCCATCTGCACACGTTGCATCCATTAGATGGGTGAATAAATCACAAGATTTTATTTTCATAATTTATGGAGGGCACTGAATAATGCTACCCAGCCGTGCAATGACACTAATCAACCAGTCAATTTACACGCAACGTAAGTACTGCCATTTTATGAATTTAATACCTTAATTCGGCCACTCAAGGCAAACCATACCATAATTAATTAGCAATGGTAGGGCGAGACAGGACGGTCGAGGAGCAGAGCTTAGCGGAGCACCTGCCTGTAGTCCGGGCACCACTATCCTGCCTACGACTGAGGGACGTGCTCCAGTCACGCCGGTGTCGACCACAAGGATTGAGCTCCTCCTATATCTCCCGCCGCTGACTGAGGATTTACCTCCTATCGTGTTGCCACCGCCGACCGAGGATTGACCTCTTGTAACGCCGCCACCACCGACTGATCGAGGATGGACTCCCTATAACACCGACACCGGATTGACTTCCTATCCGTCAGCCGCTGCCTCAGCCGCCGTTGACTCTCTATGAGCATAGCGTTTTTAGGGGGGGTTTCCGCAGAGCGGCTATTTACCGCACCCATATGTACCGGGAAGCACATCACAATCGGTCATGTTACGGAAACAAAGAATCACGCACGTTCTTTTTCACACAATTTGATTTGGGAAACCGTGTGCCGTATACAACAGAATGTGATAAATAGTTCACCCGACCGTTATCATCAGATCCCCATAGTTTCCCCGTCTTCCCCAAATCCCTAAATAGCTTCAAAATCCCTAGCGCCCAAATTCCCTAATGTGGATCTGACATTGGGGAAATGCGGACGAGTGGTGCTGCTGGTTTCAGTGCGTCTACACCAATCCATACATTCGCTCTTGGCAGTGCCATTGGCAGCGCAACCACGGCGGCGGTCACCGCTGAGCACTTTCCTAAGGTCACCAGCAGGCCAGTGTATTATAGATCCGAATCGTCTTGTCAGGTCCCAATCATTCCTCATGATTTTAGCATGACACACACACATGAAATCGATCAAATGCTGGATCCAGAGTTTGACTCCAGCAGACTCCCGCAACATGAGTTTGATTTCGAGTTTTGCGCCACCGAGAAGTAACAAAAGCTGAGTTGTGTGCATAGACACCCCCCACTCGACATGTATGCATGAAGGGATTCGATATTGGCAGACGGTTTCTCGATTGCCCCTTAGAGGTTAGTGATAAGTTCATCCCTTAAGTTCAGTTCATGCCCTCACTCATCCTGATTATTTAACATTCACAAGGATATGAGGCTTGTGCCTTTGTTAACTAGCTGGATGATGAATGGCATGGCAGGGCTCGGAGTGTTGTCACCAAGCTTGCAGAAGATAACGTAAAGCTGAAGAAGAAACTGACTAATCTAGAGTGTACAATCACTACAATGAAGCAAGAAAGAATCAATCACATGCAACAGATAAAGGCAAGAGACAAGAAGGAACTAGGATGTGTAGTTGTAGTTGCAACATTATCCATCTTCTATGTGCTGTTTGCAATGATCATTAGGGGTTTTGTTTGATTATTAATAGCTACATCAATAAGTAGAGATCATCTATTGCTTACCAACTATCCTATGTTAAATGCTTACTATTTCACACCCGTTGTGTTTCATACAAGCGTGTGTATTTAAATAATGGATCTAGCGAACCGTGTGAACTCCTAAAATGTACACATGTGAAACATTTGGCATATTGAGAACTGCACAATAGCGGGAATTTAGAGCGATGGACCGGGTGCACACAATTGTGGTTGATTATCTAGGATTTCTACTCGCTTGCCAAGGCACCAATATAATCCGTCAATCCCCTGCTTCAATAGCAATTCCTCTTGTGTTCAGACCATGCTTCAGTTGCCACCATCTTCATCGTCCTGACCGACCACTCTACACTTCCACACACTCTGCAATCTCGCTTTTTCGTCAGTTGTTTAATTACATAGTGCAGCAATGTCGAGCGACAGCGAGGACGACAGTTCCACCAGTATGGGGTCAACCACAGAATCATCGCGCTCGTCTTCCATGATTCTGGCATCAAGCCCTAACCTCCATTTTATCTGGCTCATGGAAGGGCACCGCTGTCGGAGTCACCAAATGACAACCAGATGGATGAGGAGCCACCAAAGGACGAAGAAGATGACAACGATGAGGAGGCGGAGTAATGTTCGAACAAGGAGGAGGACACCGAGGAGCCTCCGAAGGACGAAGAAGATGACGACGATGATGATGAGGAGGAATGGTCGAACAAGGAGAATGACGACGAGGACATCAACAACGATGGTGATGAAAATCCAGCGGTCAGCGGGAAGAAGCGTCCACGTCAAGACGATGGTGCGGGGCCATCCAACAACAACAAGAAGAAGTAAAACAGATTGTAATCCTTAAACCTATTGTCATTTTCTCATATTTATTCCTTAACTCTGCCTACCTTCTCAATCTCATCGCAAACGGTTAAGAACACAGATTTGTTAGTGATCATTCAGAGTATCACACACATTTGGTTTCTTGAATTGTGTGCCATGTCGAGCACACAATTAAGAACAACAAATCGTATGCATTTTCCATAATTATAGCACACAATTCTGATTATCGAACTGTTTGCAACCTATCACACACATGTTGTTATGTCACACTGTTTGTGTTCTTACATATCATCGCAAGCAGTTCATATGAGGGACCCGTATACCGTACATCACACACATCTATATTCGAATAAACGTTTGTGCCATTTCGCCTCATCACAAATAGTTCTTAAAAGTCAACTGTCTGCCATAGATCGCACACGCAAATATTTTCTGAATCGAATTTGATGGATCCTACATCACACACAGTTTGTGTCATTGGCAACGGAGCTTGAACTATACCGTTTATGATTCATGCATCGTACACTATTTTGTCAAAGGGTCTCTGATTATAGCATCGCGTTAGCAGCATCCTGCAGTATTGTGACGTGCGTGTCAATCATTAAGCACTATGTAATGATTTAGTTTATCTCTAAGGTGTAGCAATAGTAGTAGAAGCATGGTGGGCGCGACAACCCCGATGGCGACACAATGATGGAGTTCATGATGATGGAGATCATGGTGTTATTCTGGTGACGATGGATATCATGCTGGTGCTTTGGAGATGGAGATCAAAAGCACAAGTTCATGGCCATATCATGTCACTTATGATTTGCATATGATGTTAATCACTTTATGCATCTTATTTTGCTTAGGACGACGGTAGCATTATAAGGTGATCCCTCACTAAAATTTCAAGATAAAATTGTGTTCTTCCCGAGCGTGCACCATTGTGAAAGTTCATCGTTTTGAAGCACCACATAATGATCGGGTGTGATAGACTCTACGTTCACATACAACGGGTGCAAGCCAGTGTTGCACGTGCGAAACACTCAGGTTAAACTTGATGAGCCTAGAATGTATAGACATGGCCTCGGAACACAAGAGACCAAAATGTCGAACATGAGTCATATAGTAGATATAATCAACATGGAGATGTTCACCATTGAAACCCCCTCATCTCACGAGATGATCTGACTTGGGTTGGTGAATTTGGATCATGTAGCACTAGGATGACCGGAGGGATGTCTATTTGAGTGGTAGTTTTCTAAGTAATATGATTATCTAAGCTCATTCTCTTGAACAATAGTGTTAGTAACCTTTGCAAATTTATTTTGTAGATAATTGGCTCACACTGTAGATCCCCTGAATTTCAATGTGTTCCTATAGAAAGCCAAGTTGAAAGATGATGAAAGTAACTTTGTAGACTCGGCCCGTAATCTGAGGATTATCCTCACGGCTTCCCAAAAGTCTTATGTCCTTGATGCACCGCTCGATGAACCACCCGCTCCAGTATAGTCCACATATGTTGTGAACACCTGGCAGGTGCGTTCTGATGACTATTCAGTAGTTCGATGTGGTATGTTGTATGGCTTAGAACCGGGACTTCAAATGCATTTTGAACATCATGGAGCATATGAGATGTTCCAAGAGTCGAAGTTTATCTTTGATAAGAATGCCCGGATCGATATGTATGAGACCTTCGATAAGTTCTATGCTTGCAAGATGGAGGAGAACGGGTCTGTCAGTGAACACATACTCAGAATGTCTAGGTATTCAAACTATCTGACTAAGTTAGGGATGCCCCTCCCCCTAGAGGCGATGACTGACAGAGTTATTCAATCACTACCACCAAGCTACAAAAAGCTTCGTGTTGAACTATAAGATGCAAGGGATGAACAAGTCAGTCGCCAAGCTGTTTGCGATGCTGATAGTCGCTGAGTCTGAAATCCAGAAGGAGCATCATGTGTTGATGGTCAATAAAACCACTCATTTTAAGAATAATGGCAAGGGCAAGAAGGGTAACTCCAAGAAGAGTGTCAAAGCAGTTGCCCCTCCTATGAACAAACCCAAGGCTGGACCCAAGCCAGAAACTGAGTGCTTTCATTGCAAGGGAACTGGTCACTAAAAGCGGAACTTCCCCAAGTAATTGGCTGATAAGAAGGCGGCCAACACCAAACAAGGTTTGTATCATATACATGTTATTGGTGTGTACCTTACCAACTCTTGTTGTAGTGTCTGGGAATCATATACCACTCAAAGCAGGAGCTACGGAATAGACGGAGGCTAGCAAAGGACAAAGTGACGATGCGCGTGGGAAATGGTTCCAAGGTTGATGTGACCGCTGCCGGCACGCTCGCTCTTCGATTACCATCGGGATTAATGATGAACCTGAATAATTGTTATTTAGTGCCTGCAGTAAGCATGAACATTATATCTGAATCTTGTTTATTGCGAGATGGTTACTCATTTAAATTAAAGAATAATGGTTGTTCTATTTATATGCGAATCAGTAGTTTTTTGATGGCAAGACCCGAGGGATGCAACCCGAGGCACGTGGGCAGAGGTGGATGCACGCGAGGCGGCGGTCTCGAGACGCCACACTGTTTCCCAAAGGGGTGGCATAATTACTCTTACAACTTTCTTCCCTCTCACCTCACTCACACTGGCGGCGGCGGGCAGTAGAGCAAAAAACTGCAAGGCGAGCACCATTGTTGATCACCGGCTTTACCATTGTACCGACTGGAGTTCGACAATGGTGGCAAGCCCATTATCCTCTCTTTTGATTTTTAACATTTGATTCGTGCTTTCGATTTGATTTCCACATTAGATTCGAGTGTTAATGATCAGATTGAACATGGGGGTTAAAAACGGGGATTCAACACCACATCTGGATTTAGCCCATACCAATGAATTTTAGGGTTCATACAAAGATTTTGAGTACAATGGGGTTGGGGGGATGGGGGGAAATCAACCTTACAAGCACCTAAATGTCCTAGCTGTGGCGACCCTTGAAGCACTTGGTGTAGTGTGGTCCCATAGCCTTGTTGTCGTCCACCACTTGGTCCATCGCATTTACCATTATTCCGCCCCATCGTCTTCATCCAGAATGATGGGCCTTGCACATTTGCCTCGCACCGGTGCCCTGACCACCAACTCCACTATTTTCTGGTGTTCCTCCAGCGCCACCACAATGGCCGTTGGGTATGAGGAGGTCGAACAAGCATATAGTTTGCCCATCTGGCACTCTGAACATGATCGCCGGACTAAGCATGATCCATCGCCCGACGTAGTATGTCCATTAACATAGTGCCTTTGACTGGGTCTGGTATCATCGTCTTCAACTCTTCTTTTGTCGCATTCAACACCATGTGTTGTTCAAGCAATCTTCACCCCTAACATATATATGAGGTGGCCTCCTAAACTAGCCTAGAGGATCGTCAATCATCAACACGAAGAACGATTGAAGAACAAGAGAGAAATAAGCCGTCGACTCGTTTTGGGATGTGTACGTGCTTCAATCCATGCATGTTGAGAACGAAGAGCCTCTCTTTCTTAGCATCACCATTGGACATTTCTTCTACCTGTGCCGCCCGTTTATCTATGACTACTTCTTTGTCAGTGCGTCCGACGGTCTCCTCGTCCTCAAGACATGGAGCGGCTAGATGCATAATCTTGGAATGGCCTTAATGATGTTAAATTATTCTACATCAGCTATAATTGCATGGGGATGCCGATTCAACCAACTAATGAACTGGAATTATAGAAAGTCTAAGCTCAGCCTACAGCTAGCAACCGTCTTCCCTCGACCTAATTGTGGATCAAATCACCTATCTCATCAGCTCTTGACCTAGAATTCTAAAAATTGTATAGTCTATAGGATATTGGCCCATGTGATATCTTATACATGGCCCGTGCAAACATCTCCCCATGAGTATACACCATGGATGATGTGGAGAAGGAGGTCGAGGGTGAGGATTGGACATGAGGATTGATTGCATCTAATTTGTCGTTGATCTCATCCATACATGGAATGGCAGTCGTAGAGGATGGGACTCAAATAAACGAATCTTGACCGCCAAATGTTTGTTACACTATGAGGGCTCATAAAATTAATGGCCAGATTTTTCTGATTAATGTGGAATTTTCTAGAATATTTCCTTAATTTTGATACGTATTTTTCTTTTAGTCAATAATAGATATCAAACAGATAGTACCATAATTATGCCACAAGAATGAATATTTTAAAATCCTAAACCTTGGGGGAGGGAGGTACTACATCGTCATCGCCATGAAATTGTCTAGACGCGCGGTTCATCAGTTTCAGACGCACGATTAGGTGAGAGATGCACGGTTGTACATAGACATAGAGCGATGCATAGTATATATGAGATGGACTTCCCTTGTTCCAGATGTTTTCGCTGAAGTGTTTACATGTTTATGATAGTCATGGGGAGATACATTGAGAAAACAATTATGGTGACAGTTTAACTATGTTGACAGGTAAACTGTTGGCAAAGTTTTAGTCTTCATCTTTGATTAAGATCCTTGTAATCTATTGACCCATCGCATTGGGTTTGACTTCATTTTCTTCATTGAGTAATACCAACAATTTGCCATAGAGAACATGCAACTAGCTAGTTAATACTTGCGGAGGCCGAAGCAGGGAAATAGATCACTATATAAGTCGACCCCTGCATCTCTCTAGCAAAGCAAGCAATAGAGACCAACAAACCAATGCAGTAGAAACCAAGAAGAAGAGGGTGACAGTTCAAGAGTATTCAGTATCTAACATGGCTATGGAAAGAGCTCTAGCTACCATGGCAATCTTCTTGCTGGTGGAGCTCTCCACCTCCCATGTCGCGTCCTCACTTCACCCGAGCCTTGGTGTCTGCTGTGCAAGTGGCTATCTTCCAGTAAAGTTGGGCAACCGTGAGAAGAGCAACAACGCAAGAGATACACGTAGTACCACCGCTCGTCCTCGGTCACCATGACCATGAAGGCTGTCTTGATGCTCAACTAATTCGAGAAGGGCAAGAACGACTGCGGCCCATCGGAGTGTGACAACACCTACCATAGCGATGGTCGCCGCACTCTCCACTGGTTGGTTCAAGAACATGGGCCATTGCGGGCACCGTATCAAGATCACTGCCAATGGCAACTCCATGCATGCCAAGGTGGTGGACGAATGCGACTCCATGTATGGCTGTGACGACAATCACAACTACAAGCCACCCTTTGCCGACAATTTTGTAGACGTGTCTTCGACGGTGTGGAACGCATTGGGGCTTGACCAAACCATCAACATGGAAGGCATCACCTGGTCTGACGTGTGAGCATCTTCGTTTTCTAAACCAGGGTGAGTGCAAGTTGCTGGCTGCGCTCGTATCACTTTGTCAGTCAGAGTGTCATGTATATAATTTTCATTCTCAGAGACGTGCCAAGTTATACCGATCCTATAGGGGGAGGTCAGATTATGTATATGATTGTGTGATTCTATATTCTTATTACTAATTGGAGGCACCAATGGAGCCTTGATGTTAATCTCATAAAACACAGTAATTTAACCCTCTGATTTTCAATCAATGGTTCAGATTAAATAAATAAGAGTCCACCACAAAAAAATCTTAAGTGCCCAAAAGGTATATGATATGTTAGCTCCCATGTTAGAAAACTTTAGCGCTGCCCTCATGGCAACAGAGATGTGTCCTCTTCGGTCTCCTCTTTCCTTGTGGGGTGTGCTCTTCGGCCTCCTGCAAGGCCTCTCCTCCTAGATCCTCCTTCACCATTTTCCCTTTGCTACAGCGTAATCAGACTAAAAGAAGCCAGACCGATGAGCGTACTTTCTTCCTGGTGCTAGGATCATTGGACGTACGACCCTAATGTTTGGTTTCATATTCCCAGATTTTTGGTGCTCAACATGGAAAGATTTATCAATTACTTCAACACCATAGTGAAGCATAATAGTCGTTTGGCAGTCAGACAAATTCATGGTGGTGCTTGCACTTTGGAAGAAGCATGCCGATCATGCCAAAATCCAGTTGTAAACGCACATCCCCAACATGGAGGGCTGGATAGGTATGAATTCTTCCCTGCCTTGCATGTTTGTAACCAATGCAACACTGTGAGCAGAAACGGAGTTAATCAACCCATTTATGTGTCTTATTAGTTAATGTATGAGGACATCCGATCCCCATCGCCCTAACATCCGGCCCATGTGAGGGCATACGTGGGCCAAAGAGGACATGTGTACCCCTCTCTCTCGCCCCCAACTCTACTAAGACTATAAATAGGGCCCCTCCTACTCCTTTCTACGGTTAGCAATGTGTTAGCTCATATTTAGTTGAGCATTGCTCCTTCCATATACTTCTCCCTAAGAGATTGACACCTCTTTGTGAGAAGATCCTATCAGGAAACATGTCCATGGAAAAGGACATATTATCCGAACAAAAATCCATTGAAACATTTTTTTCTTTACACAAGGATTTTTTATCTTTTTTTACAGTGAATACGTTTCCTTGTACTTTTTCACGAAATTTCGCATGCAAGTAGATCTAGAACCCAGGTTTGATATCCCAAAATCCCAGTTTTTCTTCAATTGCTGAGCATTTTTTGATTTTAATGTTCGTCTAGGGGTGTGGAGCACCCACATGCTACAAATCCGCTTCCATCTATTGGCAGCCTTTTTAACTATGGCACATGTTGTTGCTCGAAAGTACAAACGGTTGTTGCATGTCCGAAATCATTAGTTGAGGAGTACACCTTGCAGAGATCACTCCCACCTCCTTAGATTGCGACAAGTGGCGCACTACATATGTGCCACTTGTCGCAACCTAAGAGATTTCTCTTTTTCGTAGATCCATTTATTCAAAACATTTTATGTCTTACACTGTGCGTCAAAATCTGCCTCGTATGTTTGCACGAGCCTCTTCATTAAATCCACATAATTTTCATCACTAGCATCAGCCTCCTTATAGCTCTCATAAAACCGCAACCCTTGTCTTAATTCTTCCAAAGCGATCTTTCACTTTTCAGGGGATGGTACTATTATAGACAGCATCAACATCATTCCGATATTGGTCGTTCTTCTTGTAATTCGATTGGATCAGATCTGTTTGAATTATTCAACATGGCCCATGCCAAAAATAAAAGATACACTAGAGGCACAAGAGGACTATCATCGTATGAACAAAAAAGATGACATGCATACAAAGCAGTATCAAGGTCCTGCCAGCTATGCTCTTAGCAAAGCAGAGAAGGAAATCTTTTTTGAATGCTTTCTCAGTATGAAGGTCCCATCCGGCTTCTCGTCGAATATAAATGGAATAATAAAAATGGTAGAGAAAAAAATTCTAGCTCCCAAAATATAGATTTCTTCTTCCACATGGGTGCGCGTCGCTCAGCGTTAGTCGGAACAGATTGTCTGCCACGACCCTTTCCAAATATTACTTGTAAATCCTTGACCATATCAAGTATGTCATCACCAGTAGGGAGGACGGGATTCTTCCGGTGACGTGCCTCACCTTTGAAATGCTTTCCTTTCGTTCTTAAGGCACGCTTGGTTGGAAGAAATCAAGGATGTCGCAGGTACACATTATTCTTGCATTTGTCCAAATATATACTTTGAGTCTCATCTAAACAGTGCATGCATGCATGGTATCCCTTGTTTGTCTATCCTAAAAGGTTACTAAGAGCAGGCCAATCATTGATGGTTACAAACAACAACGTTCGCAGGTCAAATTCCTGCTGTTTGTGATCATCCCATGCACATACACCTTTTTTATTCCATAGCTGTAAAAGTTCATCAACTAATGGCCTTAGGTACACATCAATGTCTTTGCCGGGTTGCTTAGGGCCTTGGGTGAGCACTGGCATCATAATGAACTTCCGCTTCATGCACAACCAAGGAGGAAGGTTATAGATACATAGAGTCAGAGGCCATGTGCTATGATTGCTGCTCTGCTCCCCAAATGGATTAATGTTATTTGCACTTAAACAAAACTATAATCTCCTTGGGTCATCTGCAAAGTCCGGCCACTCTCTCTTGATTTTCCTCCACTGCGACCCATCAGCGGGTACTCTCAACTTTTGCTCTTTATTATGGTCTTCTTTGTGCCATCGCAATGACTTGGCATGCTCTTTGTTTTGGAACAAATGTTTCAACCGTGGTATTATAGGAGCATGCCACATCACCTTGGATGGAATCCTCTTCCTGGGGCACTCGCCCTTAACATCATCACTAGGGTCGTCCTGACCAATCTTATATCGCAATGCATTGCATAATGGGCATGCATTGAAATTCTCGCACTCACCGTGGTAGTGGATGCAGTCATTAGGGCATGCATGTATCGTCTGCACCTCTAATCCTAGAGGGATAACGACCTTCTTTGCTTCGTATGTACTGTCGGGCCATTCATTGTCCTCTGGAAGCTTATTCTTCATTATTTTCAGCAACTTTTCAAATCCCTTGTCAGATACACTATTCTCTGCCTTCCATTGCAACAATTCCAGTGTGGTACCGAGCTTTGTGTTGTCATCTTTGCAATTTGGGTACAACCCTTTTTGTGATCCTCTAACATGCGCTGCAACTTCAACTTATCCTTTTCACTTTCACAGTTTCTCTTTGCATCAGCAATGGCCTGACCAAGATCATCAGCGGGCTCATCTGATAACTCTGCTTCTTCTTCTTCATTGTCTTCCCCCATTGTGGTACCATCATATTCAGGACAACCAGGATATTTGTCATCATCCTCTTCTTCTTCATTCTCTTCCATTAGAACCCCTCTTTCTCCATGCTTGGTCCAACAATTATAGTCGGACATGAAACTAGACGTAAACAGGTGGACGTGAATCTGTTTTGAGCTAGAGTAAGTCTTATCATTCTTACACACAACACATGGACAACACATAAAACCACCCCGCTTGTTTGCCTTAGCCGCACGCAAAAAACTATGCACGCCATTAATGAACTGGGGAGAGCATCGGTCATCGTACATCCATTGCCGGTTCATCCTCATTACACAACACCAAAAGACCAAATTAATACAAGTTCATACATTTTCTGCGTTCTGGGAACGGGGGTACCTAGACCTGCCTGCCTGCGGAGCAGGACATGGCCCACCTCGTCAGCCAGGCTTGGCCCGGTGCGGCTTCACTCAAGACAAGGCCCTCGCGAGGTCCCTAGGCTAATGAGGAAGAATGACACCAAGACCCGCAAGGATGGGCCTCCTCAGGCCCCCTCCGGAGCAGCGGAGATCTCTATGCAGAACCCAGCCTCAGGAGTTAAAGATGATGCAAGGAAGGACAGGCAGGCACCAGCGCGCCAGGCAGTGTAGTTTCCCCTTTGGTGCAAATGGGGCAAGGATGTACACGGGTTCCCAAAGCCCCGCCCAAAGTTTTCCATTCCCGTGCAACAATACCATGACCACGAGCCCCGCAGGGCGGATGTCATCGCTGAGCCCACCACTGCATCATCGACAGCCACTTTGTAGGCGAAGACCACCTTTGGACAGGGCGTAGATGTACTCCTACCCCCCTTCAAATTTGGCCGTTGTGGGATCCCTTCCTGCCATTGTGATAAGGGAATAGGACCCAGGACACCGCTATATATAGCGGCTAGGCCACACCGTAGAGAAGATCCGATCTGATCCACAACTTAGCCACTCAAACCACTAGACAAGGCAGTCAGCCAAGAACACCACTTGAGCACCCTCGCAAGTCTCGAGCATGCTGTACTAGTTCATCCACCACACCTCCCCAAGAGGCAATCCACCAAAACATGAGTAGGGTATTATGCTTCACAATGGCCTGAACCTAGGTAAACTGCCGTGTTCATCTTCTTCCTCGTCATCGTGCGAGTTTCCTGTTATATCCACTGAGTAGTGAGCTAGGTAGGATGAGGCTGCTAGGGACCTTTGCACACCCCCCTCTGTTTGAACCTTCAGGGTTTTGCGGAGCCCGAAATCCGACATACATAAAGTTCATACACACTTATTCTCATAAATCTAGATAAAACATTTTGTTCGCTGGACGTGCCGGTCGAGGAGGTCACCAACATTCTAGGCTGGTTGCACTCCATGAGGAGTGGAGAAGGGATGGTCGCGGACAACCTAGTGGCCGCCTTCATCAACCGCTAGGTGATGCCTCTACAACAGAGGCCGCATCGGATCTACGACATGGGGGACTAACACGACCCGTGGCGGCTATCCACCTATGAGCTGACTCCGTCTCAAGTGGAGGAGCGGGTGAACTCCATCAGCAACTTCAAGATGGAGGTGCGCATGTGGCGCTTCAGTAAGATGTCGTACAACCGGCTTGACCCGGCGCACCTGGAACGTTTGGCTGCCATCGTTCCTCTCATTTTTCTCCTCCCGACCTCCGTGCTAAAGTACCATGCTGACCGCAGCATTTTGTGCATCGGAACACGGCGGACGGCCCGCACCCCAGGTGTTCAAGGCGGACCGGGCCGAATCCGACTTGGAGGACTTCGAGTTCGAGGGAGCAGTTGAGGAGGAGGTCGAGTCCTTCGGAGAGGTTGAGGAGGACGGGATGATTGTAGACCTAGGAGGAGGCGGGTCCCGGGCGGCTGGTGAGTTTAATCTTGCACCCACGATCAGAGATTGGAACGATGATAATGATGACGTCCGGATCTTTGATGCGCCTCCCCCCATAGCTCGACGGGAGCCACGAAGGAGCAAGGAGCCGACGGCTAGGGGCCGGACGGGCGATACGACCCGGAGGGAAAATTGGCCGGCGGCGCTACAACCGGTGCGGAAGAAGACACACGTCACCATTGCGAAGACGCCACCCTGGGCCAGGCGCCCCATTCCCATGGTCGTTGGGTAAGGGTTTATTCCATGTGACTTGCTTCTTTTTTCTCCAGGCCGCCCAAGGTTCGGGGGATAACTTCCTTCTCTTTTTCAGCAAGGCCCTCGAGCTTCAAGACACGGAGTCTGCCGCGGCTCCAATGGATTCCGCTAGCCAGCTTGCTCTGCAGCACGCGGCCATGGCGCGGGAGGAGAAGAGGCGGTAGGACGAGCTGCGTGCCACGAAGGGGACATCGAAGGGCACCCCTGCACGATGTCGTCTCGTACTTGCGGTTCCCCCTAGAGTGTAGGATTCATTATAGTGATCTTCAATACTTCCTTGCCATCAGGTTTCTTATCATTTAAAACCTCTCTTCCCAAATCCTTTCTACTCTCTCTACTTTTGTTGGGTTCATCAATAACAACAATAAGTTAATTAGCAGATTTGGCTATATTCGACTGAGTTAACATTCTCTTCCCTCCCAAGTCCATGGTGTTTATCGGGAAGGGCTGCTTATAAACTTGCATCTCAGAAAAATTCAATTGCCTGTCATTAATGAGGAAATTAATTATGATACTTGCAATAAGAACATAGTTTTAGCTCCCCAAACGACAGTAAATTGCGCGATATTCTAATCATCTTATCTTGCAATAGAGCATCAAATAATCTATCACACTTGGATATATCAAAAGTAAATTTCATATGCTCGTGTCTATTCGCGGTACGAACCTACCATCACGACCGCAAACTATCCCTTTTGTAGTAGAGATGTATAAGGCAGTGAATGGTAATAAGAAAGGAAATATCCCATCAATGCTTGATTGATTGCAATTTATTTTTACTATATGGTAATTAATCACTGATGAGACAACACCTCAGGGAAGAATTAATATAAAAGTTAGGATTTAAAATCAATTGCGACAAAACCGGATTTCATTGTTCCGTAAAAACATGGTTGGTTAGGAATGTTTAGAAAGGTTAGGAAAGTTTTTTCTTGAGAAGGTGAAAAACCAACATGAAGGGGTGGTCAAGGGATATGAGACAATGTACAATTTTTTTGGAAATGTTTTCTTCAATCCCTTCCGGCATATCCCGGGAACTCCATATGTCCTAGCTAGTTTCTAGCGCAAGTCATGCCGAAAATCATGGAAATTTTTGGCATGACCTTTGCTAAAAAGTGGGCATATGGAGCGCCTAAAATTTGCCGAAACGGAAATGAATCAACATTCCGTCAAAACATGGGCCACTCGGAGCATATGACATCAATGACATAGGGTTCATATTGGAAAATGACCTCACTAAACATTTGCAAAATATAAAACAAGTACACATGGGGTTCATATTACAAAATGACCTCACTAAACATTTGCAAAATATAAAGCAAGTACTCATAGGGTTCATATTGCAAAAAGGCCTCACTAAACATTTTCTACTGTTTTTTATTTATAGCTAGAAATACTAGGAAGGGAGGTACTGTTTTTTTATTTATAGCTATTGTATAAAACTACAAAAATTGCCCTACCTAATTTCCTAAAAAAAGTTTCCCTAGCTAATTTCCTTTGTCCTCTTCTCCTTATCCTCCTCTCCTCTTTCTTCTTCTTCCCTTCGTCTTCTTCTTTTCCTTTTTCCACTTATCCTTCTCCTCCCCTCTTTTGTTTCCTCTCCTCTTTATTCTTCTTATTCTTCTTCTCTTCTTCTTCTCTTCTTTTTCTTCTTGTTTTCCTTTTCCCTCTTCTCCTCTTTATTCTTCTTCTTCTTCTCCTCCTCCTCCTCCTCTTCTTCTTCTTCTTTTTCTTCTTTTACTTTTTCCTCTTCTCCTTCTCCTCCCCTGTTTTTCTTGCTCTCCTCTTTCCTCTTCTCTTCTTCTTCTTCTTCTTCTTCTTTTCCTTTTTCCTCTTCTACTTCTCCTCCCCTCTTTTCCTTCTTCACCTCCTCCTTCTCCTCATCGTCTTCTTGTTTTTCTTCTTCTTTTCCTTTTCCTCTTCTCCTTCTCCTCCCCTCTTTTACTTCTTCTCCTCCTCCTCATCTTCTTCTTCTTCTTCTTCTTCTTTTCCTTTTTCCTCTTCTCCTACAAAAATTGCCCTAGCTACCTTCGTAAAAAAATCTACATTCCTAAACACACCTAGCTATTGTTCATATGAAGGGGAGCTGAGAGGGAGAGGGAGAGGAGAGGGGGGCAGAGAGAAGAGAGGGAGAGGGAGAGGAGCAGGGGAAGGGGAGAAGAGAGGGAGAGGGAGAGGAGAGGGGGCAGGGGAGAAGAGAGGGAGAGGGAGAGGAGCTTAGGGCAAGGGAGAGGAGGTGACTGTCGGTGTAAAATCTGGCATATCTTGTAGTAGGGGTCCTAATCTAGGCGTCTTGGAGACATGGTAACATGGACACAGGATTTTACCCAGGTTCGGGCTCTCTCAAGGAGATAGTACCTTACGTCCCGCTTTTGATTGTATTGATATGGGGTTAGTACATAGTACAATTATGTACCACGAGATTGTAGTAATGAATATGAGATTGTATATTGACTAGCCTAGCCTCGGTTTATATATGCACCGTATGCCTAGGGTTTAGAGGAGTCCTTGTCTTGTGTGCCAAGTCTTGTGGAATCCCCCTTGTATGCTTCATGGGCTGCCCGATGTGGCCCATTAATGAATCATCATGGAGGTCCTCGGCCCGACCCACTGGTCAGGAGACGACGTGGTGAGTTCTCCCTAGTCCAGGACACCGTCAATAGCCCCTTGAAACGGTCTTCAAGTTGAGGATGATCCTCGGTTCTTTCGAATAATTCTTCGTCTTCGATCGCCGGTCTTGAAAACTGGTTCAACAAATCTGCCCATGTCCGATCTTGAGGATCGTCGAGCTGAATCCATAGAGTTTACATGTCGGGCCTTCGAGGATCCCCTTTAAGTTATTGACCTTTATCAATGCCATGTAATTTTTTACACCACACCTAATGGTTGAATTGTTTCTTGTGCGATGGCGTCCTCTTGCGTCTGAGCTCCAACGCCGAACTACATTTGAGGCATCTTTTCACAGCGAGCTCCAACACTATTCGGCGTTCAAGGTATCCTCTTGCGTCCGAGCTCCAATGCTAGACTTCATCCGAGGTGTCTTTTTGCAGCCGAGCTCCGACGATGATCGACATCCGAGGTATCATAGAATACCTTGGCCTCTAAAAATTTGAATGAGTCCATCTGAGCTTAAATGTTGGACTAGACTTCTATGGAATGAACCATTCGAATCCGAGCCTTATGCCAGACAGCTTTCGAGCTCCAACACCGGACTACATCCGAGCTCTAACGATGGTCAGCGTCCGAGGTGTCATAAACTAACTTAGACCTTCAAAAAAATGAAGGAATTCACCCAAGCTTAATGTTGGAAATGCTCTCTATGGAGCCAGCCACTTGCGCCCGAGCTTTATACCAGACTGCTTTCGAGGTGGTGTTGGTATGATTTTTTGTGGATATTTTTGATTGGTGCAATTTATTCTCTGCCGAGATATATAGCCGGTAGCCCTCAAGGTGTGTGTCGGTCTAAAACCCGAGATGCACCTGAAGGATGACATAAAACCGCTGATCCCAGTAGCCCTTGAGACTCAGGTCAATTCGCAAAATCAGACTGAGGATCAACTCCAAGCTCGACAGCATACATCAGAACACAAAAGCGGTGTGGATAGACCTCGAGACTCAGGTTGGGTGTGGCCGACCAACCCAAGGATCATAATCTCCTCGGAAACTATATTGCACTAAAATTTTCTGCATTGAATTGTCAATGCAGTATCCCCCAACACTTGGGTTGGGCAATAGGGCCGATCCTAGGGTCGTATCTCCTCAGGAACTAGTCCAACCACATGTACGTTTTGACAACGCCGAGGTGGAGTTCTGCAAGAAAGATGCCGAACCGTAGTTCGGAAAAGAGTTTCCGGGCAATACCATCACGCCGAACACCTCAACCAAGAGGATGTCCCGCTTCTTGAAAGGAAAACATAAAATTGGTTTAAAAAATTTATAAGCAGAAAAAACCAAAAAACTTATGTGAAAACTGTACGTCTCAATTGAATAAAGTTTTTTTGGTGCCAATACAAAATTGGTCTTAAAATTGTGGTTTCGTCGTGCTTTAAGATGACACATCTGATCTCCTGACTTCAGGTGGGTCATCTCTAACAGCCCAAGTGCAACTAGGGGCCTAGATGTAATTTATGCATGTGTGAACCTTCCATGAATGCCGCCATGGTTTTGTGAAATATATTTTGCTTCATGTCATTCCTACATCATGGCATCATTATCATTCATCATATTGTTGTCTGTGCACCAAGGTTCTGGTGATGTTGTTGTGGTGTGGTTGAAGTGATCATGTGTGTTCTAGGGTCATGGGAGTGATGTGTGTGCATGTGTAGTATAACCCTTCACCATTTTTGCAAGCAATGCTAAACCATTTCGTTTTCAAATATTATTGTGACAAGAGTTTAAACTTGCCTATCAAATCTTTAAAAAATGTTCTTTTGTTTAAGTGAATTATTTTGAGTGGGGTATGTGAGCTCTCTCATTTGTTGCAACTTTTGACATTAATGATTAATTGAAAACTGTAGTATTTTCTCATTAAACGCAATTATTTTTATTTTGGCAAAAAATGGCTAGATCATTTTTATTAAATAGGTTGTATTTATTTTGGTGTCAAAGTATTTTTGTTTTCTATAAGATCTTTTATTTCTTCTGTGGGGCTTTTATTTGGTTTTGATTTGTTTTAAAAATAAAACTTCTGTTTTTGAGAGAGAGAGAGCCAGGGCGAGTGGGCCTCATTCTCCCATCGCAGCCCAACTCCCCCAGCTCCCGAAGCCAGCCGCGGCCCAACCTCCGACCGCTTCGTCCACCTAACGGCAACCTGCCAACGTCGTTCGTTTCGTTAGAGAGCACGGAGCAGCGCCCGCCGATTGGCACGGATGTGGAGACGCCATTAGCCCCCGTGCCCTCCTATATAGTTGTTCGCGCGCCCCTCTAGGGTTCCCTCTCCCCATTCCCTCCTTCCTCCGGTGCCGCCAGCGTAGGTAAGGGATTCTCCCCGCCATAGCCGACTCCTGCCTCCATGACCCGAGCGAGCATGAGCTCGATCTCGGGCTAGTCGCCGACCCCCCTTCCGGCCTCCTCTATCACACGGGGACGAAGCCCCGTTTATTCTCCGTCTTCTCCTACGCCTGTGGGAGCGCCAAGGTCCATCTCCTCGCCACCCCGAGCTTCTTCTTCATCTTCTTCTCGAACTCGACTACCTACGACGTTTGACGACTCGGTGTCGTCGCCTCGCCGTGCCCCGCGCCCCCTCTGCATGCCATAGTTAAGGAGGTACGAGCCTCTCTGCATCGTCTTAGGCTCATGTGCACATAGATCCGCCGATGCCATCGCCATGCTCCCGGTGCTCTGCCAAGTGGGTGTTTTTCTTTTGTTGTGTGTGCGTTTTCTGTGTCGCCAGTGTGTGTGCCGTCGCGTTCGTGCCCTACAGTTGCTAGGCGTGCCGTTGATTCCCTCACACACATGCGGTGGCCCTTGCTGCTCACCACTCGCTTCGGTCTGTTTGTGCGCTCCCGTAGCTTGCCACCGCATCACAGCCTACGCGCCTTGCCCTATAGTGCCGCCTCGTCGTCCTTGCCCCAGGAACGGGAACCTAAGGTTCCCGCAACCCCCGCTGGCAGTCCGTGGCATCTGCCGCCGCAGCCTCGCTCACCGGCGACGAGATGATCAGCGACCAAAGAAGATCCCAGTGCATGTTCCTTCTTCAGTTTTGTCAGAGTTAGGGCGTCACTAGTGTTAGTAGTAGAGGCGCTGACCCCCCCCTTTGGTCAGATTCGGGTCAGTGGCGGAGTGGTTCAACCGAACCAGCTTGGCCAAGAGGTCAGGGGTTCGAATCCCCTCTGGCCTTTTTTTATTTTCTATGTGTGGTCCTATGTCTATGAGTGTGTGTGTGTGTATGACATGTGGGCTAGTGAGGCCACCTTGTCATGCTCACAGGGGGGCCTGGCTCACTGCCAGGTGGGACCCCCCTTTTTTGTTTTTGTTATTTTGTTTTACTCTGCTTTTCTCCTGTGTTTTTAGATTATTTCATTTTAGGAAATAGTCCAAATCTGGACTAGTCCATTTCTGCCAGTGGCCATTTAGAGTAGGTATTGACTTATAAGTGATTGCATGTATTTTTTCGAGCTAGGTTTTGGGCAATTTTCAAAAGCAAACCTAGGAGTGTCATATATGATTTTGGTGTAGAATTTACCAAGGAATCCATTGGTGCTATTTGTTTTGTCATTTGGGTAAGTTTTCAAAATATCATTTTTTTCCAACATGCCATTTTGTCATTTTTGTATGATGTAATCCATGCGTGCTTTGATGAACTTGTCAACATGGACGTGCTAGTGTTTTGTGGGTACTAGGCCCTGGTAATTTTGTTTGGCAGAATAAACTTGTAGATTCGTGGGTCTCTTTCTGTTAACATGCTTAGACAATAACACTGGTTCATGGCTCAAATTTTGCTAAGTGTTGTAAACTGTTATTTTCTAGCTATGTTTAGAGGATGGTTCCCATGGATATGGTGCTCCTCCGGAGTTGTTCCAATGCCATGAATTGTTTTGCTTGTTCCCCTCTATCATGTGGTGTAGTTACTTTTCCATATGATTGGTTCTTCTTCTAGTTACATCCTGTCAAAGATGCCATGTTGATATAAACTGTTGTTTTTCTCCTTCTGTTATTTTGACCAAGTCTAAGAGATTGTAGTTATTTTTATGCCATGTTTAGAGGATGCTACCAAGTGTTCTCTTGTGTTTTAGGTCAAGCCCACTGCTAGTGTTTTGTAGTAGATGTTTCCCTCTACCATCCTGTCAATTTTCATGGCATGAGGTGGTGTCTAGCATCATTTTTTTCTGCTGTCAAATTGCTATCAGGTTAACTCAGATTCCAGAAAACTGGAATTTTCACTAAGTCCCTAGAATCTGTTTCACAATGCCATCTTGGGAGCTTCTTTGCTAGTGATCCATTCTTCCTTTCAAGTTTGTGTAGTTGGGTGATTTGTTAAGCATGATATGTAGTTTCTATACATACTTTGTTTGTGGTTGGAAACATCCTGTAGCTCTAGATAAGTGATGTGCAAGTTGCTATGTTGCTATTTTGGACAGGATGTGTGTGGTTTTGTTTTGTGACTTGTGGGAGCTATGATCCATAGTGTTGCTTGATATTTGGCTCCATTGTTGCTAGATTTTCATCTCCTAACTAGTGGCAACCTTGGAATACCAAGGAATAGCCCATGGCCTTCCTTGTCTTGTATTTTGTCTTCATACCTTGCCGTGAGCGTCCCGTGAGCTACGTTACTCCGTTTGTGACATTCTTCATATGCCTTTGCACCAATTTTGCATGAAGCATCCATATTTTCCATGATCATGCATGTTCAAACAACTTAACATGAGGTTTCGTCCAGAATTCTAATATCATATCTATTGCATGCATTGCCATGTTAAATACTTCAAATGGATCATGCATCATCATGATTGTGCATTGCACCTTGGTTGTATGTTCATTTGGTGCTGTTTCTCTTTGGGTAGACGCAAGTGTTGAACCTGAGTATGAGGATCCATGAGAGTACTACTACGAGGACCCAGCTCTTTGTCCCTCTGAAGAACCAACATGCAAAATGATCATACCCGGATCCCGACACTATTTTTGCTTTTCTAAAAGTCTCGTTCTTATCATTACACTTTCTTTACCTACCACTTAAATGTCAAGCCTCCTACATTGCCATGAAAGCCTCTAACCCTCAACCACCTAGCAAACCTTGTTTGGCTAAGTTACCGCTGCTTAGCACCTCTTATAGCGTTGTTAGTTGCAGGTGCAGGTTGTTTCCATGTGCTAACATGGATATCTGGAGATATCACAATAATATGGCTATTTATTTTAATGCACTTATATATTTTGGTAGATGTGGAAGGCTTGGCCTTTTGCTTAGTGTTTTGTTCCACTTTTGCCGCCATAATTACTTGTTACCGGTGTTATGTTCCATATTTCGCGCTCCTAGCATGCGCGGGGTTGTTATGGGGACCCCTTGACTATTCGTTTGAGATTAAGACTTGTTTGGCAAGACCCAACTTTGGTACTACATTTGCCTAATAAACTAATAAAATGCATAGGGCTTTGCAACCCCGTGGATAATTTAATCAACAACCTGGGCCAGTGCTCCTCATGAGTGTTAGTCCAACTAGAGCACTGTGCGGGGCCAACCCGGGGCAACAGGGGAGATTTCTATCAGGCCACCTTGCACTAGCTTATCCGGTCGTGTCCTGAGAACGAGATACACGGCTCCTATCGGGTTTGTCGACACGTCGGGCGGTCTTGCTGGACTTGTTTTACCTTTATCGAATGTCTTGCGTGAGGAATTCTGATGTTTCTTTGAGCTATCTTGGGGTGGCGGTTTTCCTCCCGAATTGCCTAGGAAGATCACGAGATCCGTGGTCGAGGTTATTCTCGCGGTGTGTGGTTAATTTGTGATGGATTAGTTGGAGCACCCCTACAGGGTTAAATCTTTCGGAAAGTCATGCCCACAGTTATGTGGCAACTTGGAGATTTGTTTAACACCCGATTATACTTAACTTGAAGTAAACTCTAATAAAATACACCCACTGTGTGCGTAACCGTGACTGTCTCTACTCGTGAACTTGAACCCATAGAGAACACGGTGGGTTTATGTTTGATATAAGTAGGTGTTCAGGATCACTTAGTGGTCAAGCTAGTTCTTGACCGTATTTTGTAGCCCACCATATTTATTTTCATGTTGTCGTAATATAGCCACCAAATATATCCTTAGTGCTTGCCGCACCCTCAACAATTACCCTTCCTCACCCAAAAGCTTCCATAGTTTCGGTACATGGGTTATGAAATTGTTGAGTTCCCTGTGGCTCATAGATTACAACAATATAAGTACATGTACATGTATTGATGAGAACGTGCCAGAAGATGTGACCTAGCTCCAGTGGGAGTATGATGAAGAGAGTAGGCATATGTATGTTACCTATCCCGACGAGTAGGGAGTTCCTTGGTGGTGATCCAGGGATAGCAAGGCAGTTTTACATTGTTTCTTTTATCGTTTGATTTCGTCCATAGATGGACCCTGCTTTCTGGATGATGCATGAATATTTGTGTGAACTTGTACTTTAGCTTATGGCGAGTGTAAGCCAACTCAATACTCATCTCTTCATACATGTATGCAATGTTTACTACACTTGTAAAACGACGAGATGCGCCTCTTGTTGGAAATATGCCCTAGAGGCAATAATAAATTAGTTATTATCATATTTCCTTGTTCATGATAATCGTTTATTATCCATGCTATAAATTGTATTGATCGGAGACTTAGATGCATGTGTGGATACATAGACAAAACCATGTCCCTAGTATGCCTCTAATGGACTAGCTCATTGATAAAAGACGGTTAAGGTTTCCTAGCCATGGACATGAGATGTATTTGATAATGGGATCACATCATTAGGAGAATGATGTGATGGACAAGACCCAAACTACAAACGTAGCATATGATCGTGTCAGTTTATTGCTACTGTTTTCTACATGTCAAGTATATGTTCCTATGACCATGAGATCATGCAACTCACGGACATCGGAGGAGTGCCTTGTGTGTATCAAACGTCGCAATGTAACTGGGTGACTATAAAGGTGCTCTACAGGTATCTCCGAGGGTGTCTGTTGAGTTGGCATGGATCAAGACTGGGATTTGTTACTCCGTGTGACGGAGAGGTATCTCGGGGCCCACTCGGTAATACAACAGCACAATGAGCCTTGCAAGCAATGTGACTAATTGTTAGTTGCGGGATATTGTATTACGGAACGAGTAAAGAGACTTGCCGGTAACGAAGTTAAACTAGGTATGGAGATGCCGATGATCGAATCTCGGGCAAGTAACATACCGAAGAACAAAGGGAACATCATACGGGATTAACTGAATCCTTGACATAGAGGTTCGATCGATAAAGATCTTCGTAGAATATGTAGGAACCAGTGTGGACATCTAGGTCCTGCCATTGGTTATTGACCGTAGAGGTGTTTCGGTCATGTCTACATAGTTCTCGAATCCGCAGGGTCTGCACACTTAAGGTTTTGTGACGTTTCGGTAGTATAGAGTTATGTATGGTGGTGACCGAAGGTTGTTCTGAGTCCCGGATGAGATCCCGGACGTCACGAGGAGCTCCAGAATGGTCCGGAGGTAAAGACTCATATATAGGAAGTCCCAGTTTGGTCACCGGAAAAGTTTTGGGCTCATCGGTAGTGTACCGGGAGTGCCGGTAGTGTATCGGGAGACCACCGGGAGGGGTATTTCGACCCAAGAGGCTTCATGGGCTGTGGGAGAGTAAATACCAGCCTTTTGTGGGCTGGTGTAAGTCCCACACAAGGCCCATGAGGCTGGGAGAAAAAGCCCAAAGGGAAAAAGGTGGAAAAAGGCCAAAAAAAAGGAGGAATCCTAGTCCTACTAGGATTGGAGGAGGAGTCCTCCTCTCCTCCCCACTTTGGTCGACCCAAGGGCTGGTTTTTTGGCAGCCAAGACTCCTCCTCCTCTCCTCCTATATCATAGGCTCTATCATGTATGCAATGCTATGCACAAGACCCGATGTCAGCCTTGCCATAAGTATGGCCAATAGGTTTCAAAGTGATCCTGGAATGGAGCACTGGACGGCGATCAAGATTGTCCTTAGTAACTAAAAGACTAAGGAGATGTTTCTCGATTATGGAGGTGATAAAGAGTTTGTCGTAAAGAGTTACGTCGATGCAATCTGGATACGTATAGCGGAGCAGCCATTTGGAATAGTACCAAGTGGAGTGTGGTAGCAGTGTTTACGGTTTGACATAGAAATTTGTAAAGTACACATGGATCTAAATGTCGCAGACCTGTTGACTATAAGACCTCTCTCACATGCAAAGCATGATCGAGCCCCAGAACTCATTGGGTGTTAGATTCATAACACTGTGAATCACATGGTGATGTGAACTAGATTATTGACTCTAGTGCAAGTGGGAGACTGTTGGAAATATGCCCTAGAGGCAATAATAAATTAGTTATTATCATATTTCCTTGTTCATGATAATCGTTTATTATCCATGCTATAAATTGTATTGATCGGAGACATAGATGCATGTGTGGATACATAGACAAAACCATGTCCCTAGTATGCCTCTAATGGACTAGCTCATTGATCAAAGAGGGTTAAGGTTTCCTAGCCATGGACATGAGATGTCACTTGATAACGGGATCACATCATTAGGAGAATGATGTGATGGACAAGACCCAAACTACAAACGTAGCATATGATCGTGTCAGTTTATTGCTACTATTTTCTGCATGTCAAGTATATGTTCCTATGACCATGAGATCATGCAACTCACGGACATCGGAGGAGTGCCTTGTGTGTATCAAACGTTGCAACATAACTGGGTGACTATAAAGGTGCTCTACAGGTATCTCCGAGGGTGTCTGTTGAGTTGGCATGGATCAAGACTGGGATTTGTTACAGCGTGTGACGGAGAGGTATCTCGGGGCCCACTCGGTAATACAACAGCACAATGAGGCTTGCAAGCAATGTGACTAATTGTTAGTTGTGGATATTGTATTACGGAACGAGTAAAGAGACTTGCCGGTAACGAGGTTGAACCAGGTATGGATATGCTGACGATCGAATCTCGGGCAAGTAACATACCGAAGAACAAAGGGAACATCATACGTGATTAACTGAATCCTTGACATAGAGGTTCGACCGATAAAGATCTTCGTAGAATATGTAGGAACCAATGTGGACATCCAGGTCCCGCCATTGGTTATTGACCGTAAAGGTGTCTCGATCATGTCTACATAGTTCTCGAACCCGCAGGGTCTGCACACTTAAGGTTTGGTGACGTTTCGGTAGTATAGAGTTATGTATGGTGGTGACCGAAGGTTGTTCAGAGTCCTGGATGAGATCCCGGACGTCACGAGGAGCTCCGGAATGGTTCGGAGGTAAACATTCATATATAGGAAGTCCCAGTTTGGTCACCGGAAAAGTTTCGGGCTCATCGGTAGTGTACCGGGAGTGCCAGTAGTGTACCGGGAGACCACCGGGAGGGGTATTTCGACCCAAGCGGCTTCATGGGCTGTGGGAGAGTAAATACCAGCCTTTTGTCGGCTGGTGGAAGTCCCACACAAGGGCCATGCGGCTGGGAGAAAAATCCGAAAGGGAAAAAGGTGGAAAAAGGCCAAAAAAAGGAGGAATCCTAGTCCTACTAGGATTGGAGGAGGAGTCCTCCTCTCCTCCCCACATTGGTCGACCCAAGGGCTGGTTTTTGGCAGCCCAGACTCCTCCTCCTATCCTCCTATATATACTATAGGATTTTAGGGTTTTTGCACAGAATTTTCAGCCACGTACTACCCGTTCCTCTAGTGCATAGTTTCTCCTCTAGATCGGTTTTCTGCAGTGCTTAGGCGAAGCCCTGTCGGAATTGCTCCACCACCATCACCGGAGTGCCGTCGCGCTGCCAGTGAACTCTTCTTCCTCTCCACTTCCTCTTTCTGGATCAGGACGGTGGAGATCGTCATCAAGCTGCACGTGTGCTGAACGCGGAGGTGCCGTCCGTTCGGCGCTAGATCGGAAGGACCGTGATCAAGATCGCGAGACAGTTTGTGGGACGGATCGTGATGAGTTCGCGGGACGGATCGTGATCAAGATCACGAAACAGATCGTGATGAGTTCACGGGACGGATCGTGATGAGTTCATGGGACGAATCGTGATGAGATCGCGGGATGCTCGGCGATTTGGATCGCGAAGACGTTCGACTACACCAACCGCGTTTCTTAACGCTTCCCGCTTAGCGATCTACAAGGGTATGTAGATCCACTCTCCCTCTCGTAGATGCTCATCACCATGGATAGATCTTGCGTGTGCATAGGAAATTTTTTGTTTCCCATGCAACGTTCCCTAACACCTCTATCCCTATCGAGGCCCTCGTGCCTAAATAAGGATAGGAGCACATCTTGGGCGTTACCTCAGCCTTCGGCTTGAACCTCCCTATCCGAAAGGTGGAGTGTTGCTCATGCCAGTTTCTCAGATGAGCGACTTTAAAGAGAAACCAGGCTACCCAACTATTGACCAAGCACTCGAGTCGAGAAAGGAATGGTAGAAAAAAACTTTGCAACGACTAAGAAGAACAGATTTATTATAAAATAGCTCATACAAATTTAAGAGCCCCCAAGTGATTTGGGTAAACGAATTTTATGTATAGTGATTGTATGTACCAAAGTACTCATATAATATATGTGTTTGTCCGAACTTTAAACGTGTCTTAACCGATCGTAGGCTTCTCCCTCCTCGGCCAAGGGCCGAAAAGTGTTAACTACTACGCCATCAAGGATATCGGAGGTGTTTCAAATGACCAGGAAATCAGGCCATTAGGCTATAACAGACAAAGCCCGCCCAGGGAACTTATGATATATCACTATTTAACGTAAGAAGCATCTTCAAAGAAAATAGTTCTGCCAATGGTTCCTTTCTTTGGGTTCTCATGAGCACCATGAGGGGTGTGCAATAGATTTATGTATTCTTGTCTTCCGTCGTGGTCGACCATAGTTGAAAACAGTAAGAGCGCTAGCTTTCAGCTTCACCCGTCTGCGGTACGAGTTCAGATGATCCGATCGTAACAATCGCAGAGGTGCTCCCTTTACTCCCTAGCCGAACAATCGGGAACATATGGGTAAACATAGGAGCAAGGCAACCCAGCTTTGTGGAACACTTAAGTCTACATGATGCATATATTAGCATAAACACAAACAAGGAAGGGTGCGATACATTATTAATCATATGCAAGAGGAATGGCTTCATAAAGGAAGCCTCCGCGTAAACGGGGTATTTGAATTTGATTGTAACAAACAAGGTTTTGACAAAGAAAGTTTTTCGCAAATAACTTTTTGTCAAAAAATTATAATGCTTGGTCAAACCGACCAAAATTTAAAACTGAAAGTTTTTGAGCATGAAAGCGACTTAGTTGGTTAATGTGCTCGTGACGTGTGTCGAGCTTGTAGTGGATCAAGGTCCCAGCCCCCAAGCAAGGTTATGAGGTAGGCGAAGAAGAGCTTGGCTTGATGATGTGATGATGACCCACAAGTATACGGGACCTATCTTATTCCTTTCAATAAGTAAGAGTGTCGAACCCAATGAGGAGCAGAAAGGAATGACAAGCGGTTTTAGTAAGGTATTCTCTGCAAGCACTGAAATTATCGGTAAAAGATAGTTTTGTAACTAGATAATTTGTAACGAGTAACAAGAAACAAGTGTATCAAAGGTGCAGCAAGGTAGCCCAATCATTTTTGTAGCAAAGGACAGGCATGGACAAACTCTTATATAAAGTGAAGCGCTCCCGAGGACACAAGGGAATTTCCGTCAAGCTAGTTTTCATCATGCTCATTTGATTCGCGTTCGTTACTTTGATAATTTGATATGTGGGTGGAACATCGCTTGGGGTGCTGCCCTTACTTGGACAAACCTCCCACTTATGATTAACCTCTCTTGCAAGCATCCACAACTACGAAAGAAGAATTAAGATAAATCTAACCATAGCATCAAACATAAGGATCCAAATCAGCCCCTTACGAAGCAACGCATAAACTAGGGTTTAAGCTCCTATCACTCTAGCAACCCATCATCTACTTCTTACTTCCCAATGAATTCCCCTAGGCCAAAATAATGGAGAAGTTTATGTAGTCGACGTTCACATAACACCACTAGAGTAGAGACAACATACATCTCATCAAAATATCAAACGAATACCAAATTCACATGATTACTTATAAGAAGACTTATCCCATGTCCTCAGGAACAAACATAACTACTCATAAAAAATGTTCACATTCATAATTAGAGAAGTATTAATTATCATAAAGGATCTGAACATATGATCTTCCACCAAGTAAACCAACTAGCATCAACTACAAAGAGTAATGAACACTACTAGCAACCCACATGTACCAATCTGATGTTTGAGACAAAGATCGGATAGAAGAGATGAACTAGGGTTTGGAGAGTATATGGTGCTGATGAACATGTTGATGGAGATTGACCCCCTCTCGATGAGAGGATCGTTGGTGATGACGATGGCTTCGATTTCCCCCTTCGGGAGGGAAGTTTCCCTGATAGAACAACTCTGTCGGAGCTCTAGATTGGTTCTGCCCAAGTTCCGCCTCGAGATGGCGACACTTCGTCCCGAAAGCTCTCTTCTGATTTTTTTCCATGTCAAAACCCTTCATATAGCAGAAGATGGGCGTCGGGGACCTGCCAGGTGGGTCACAAGCCACCTAGGGGCAATCAGGGGTGTGGTCGCGCTTGGTAGGCTTGTGACCTCCTGGTGTGCCCCCTCTGGTATTTGTTTCACCCAATATTTTTATATATTCCAAAACAATTCTCCGTAACTTTTCAGGACTTTTGGAGTTGAGAAGAATAGGTCTCTCAGATTTGCTCCTTTCCCAGTCTAGAATTCCAGCTGCCGGCATTCTTCCTCTTCATGTAAACATGTAAAATAAGATAGAAAAGGCATGCGTATTGTACCATAACGTGTAATAACACCATAACGTGTAATAACAGCCCATAATGCAATAAATATAAATATAAAAGCATGTTGCAAAATGGACATATCAACTCCCCCAAGCTTGGACCTTGCTTGTCCTCAAGCGAAAGCCAAAATTGATAAATATGTCCATAAGTTTAGAGACAGAGGTGTCGATAAAATAAAATATGACCTTGAGGGCATCATGATTATCTTGAGAACAATAACACTTATTGATATATAATTTCTTATGCTAGAGTAACAATTTAGTCACAGGGTAAAAGTATGAACCAAGAACTTTATTGACAACTAACAAACTGTGCTCTCAGTCATTGAAGCAATTTCAATTTATCGTAACATCAGAAAGAGTCAATATAAGAGCTTGTAAAGCAAATCCTACTCAATCATGTTTTAGTCTTTCACAATTGCGAACACTCACGCGGTACTCATGAGATCAAACCTTCAATTGGACACAGAGAAAGATAGGGGCTTATTGTTTTTCCTCCGAACTACTCACCTCAAGGGTGATTTCAACAATAATAACTCATGATCACCCACATCTGAGTGGATATATGTGTTTAGATCATTCCCCAATACATAATGCCTGCCAAGTGAAAAAGGCAAAATATAGGAAGTGGTGAAGATCACCATGACTCTTGCATAAAGGTAAATACTTATAAAGTAAATGTAATAGATAGGCCCTTCGCAGAGGGAAGCAGAGGTTGTCATGCGCTTTTTGTTTTTTGGACGTGTAAACCCTTAATGCAAATGAATGTCGCGTTGTATTGCCCTTTGTGATAGCAACCTTTTTTATGCAGTCCGCTCTTTTATTTCTTTACTATCACAAGTTCATACAAGGCTTATTTTCCTTTACAATAAAAGATCATACATATTTAGGAGCAATTCTTATTGCCTTTGGTGCACCGATGACAACTTACTTGAAGGATCTTACTCAATCCATAGGTAGGTATGGTGGACTCTCATGGAAAAACTGGTTTGAGGGCATATGGATGCACAAGTAGTATCTCTACTTGGTGCAAAAGTTTTGGGTAATATCAGGTGGAAGCAAGCACTACATGTTGGAGGATCTATAACAATATAACTTCTGTTTGGAAATAAGCAAACATAACCCATTATGTTGTCTTCCTTGTCCAACATCAACTTTTTAGCATATAATATTTTAATGACTGCTCACAATCATAAAAGATGTCCAAGACAATATATTTATATGTGAACCTCTCTTTCTTTATTACTTCCTTTTAGTTGCCCCAATGACCAATCTCTATGTTTGTCAACTCCAACCAAATTTCAACCAACATACTTCTTGTATGTGAAGTCATCACTCCCCATAAGATTATCATATATACTCCTTGCTTTTATTCTATTCTTCTTTTATTTCTTATTTATTTTTCTCAAGATCATAACAAGAAAGCAAAGCCCTCACATAAAAACTACTTTTCATTATATAACTTTTGGACTCACTTACACAAGAGGAACATAAAGCAAAACTCAAAGCTAGACCATACTAAAATTTTATTCTACTAGATCAAGATAAAACCAAAAGGATCGAACTATGAAAAACAAGAAAAGGAAGAAGGTGTGATGGTGATACGATACTGGGGCACCTCCCCCAAGCTTGGCACAAGCCAAGGGGAGTGCCCATACCCATGTGTTTAGATGTCCTTCTTCGGAGGCGATGATGGTATATTCTTGGTGATGATGCCCCTCAAAATGTGATTCTCCTCCTCAAGCTTGTTATTTTGCCACCTTAGATCCATTATCTCCTTGCAAAGCTTTCTACTAATGGTTAGGGACCCAATCACCCATGGATGTTTCATTGCTACGAGAGAAAAAGAAACACTATTTTTCACATTTTCATAAGTAAGGAATCTAGCCTTGGGAGGGATGACCGAATCGGGAATTGTTGTGCTTTGAAGTTCCTCCAACATGACTCCAGGATGTAGACGAGAAGTGGCTTCTTGGTCTTCCTCCATGGCATCCACCCTTTTCAAGTCGGCCTCCATCTCTTCCTCCGTGGCCTTCCCAAAGTGATTTGCTTTGTTGTATGCTTTGGGCCCTGGTGCCGGGTGAGAGACACGACTCTCCCCGATCGACTCTTGCAAAGACATCCTGCTCTAAATCTACTGCAGAAACAACTCAAAACGAAAACAAGAGGTATTGTCGTGATACAAAAGTCCAAGCCTTCAGGAGATTATATATTGAATTTTTACCGACCCAAAGGAGTATACCGCAAGAAAACGTAGTTCGGAGGGTGCACGAGGTGGTCAGAAGCCACCTAGACATGGACAGGGGGTGGTCGCGCCTGGCAGGCTTGTCACCTTCTCGCGCATCTTTCGGACTACTTAAAATTTTCCTAATTTATTAAATATTTAAAAACCGAGAAAAATTGCTATTGGGAATGTTTTGGTGTCTGTTTGCTTACCTTACCACATACCTATTCCTTTTCGGAGTCTAAAACATTCCGATAGGTCTCCCTAATATACTCCTCCGGAGTTATGGTATTGATAATACTGGTTTCAACATTTATGGGAGTACCTCAGATATAATGTTTGATTCTTTGCCCGTTTACCACCTTCGGATTTTTGCCTTCGGCGTTGCTGATCTTGAAGGCACCGGAACGATATACTTCATCGACAATGTAGGGCCCTTCGCATTTAGAGAGAAGTTTTCCTGTAAAAAATCTTAAACTAGAATTGTATAGAAAGACATGGTCACCTACATTGAATTCACGCTTCTGTATCATTTTATCATGCCATCTCTTAACCTTTTCTTTAAACAACCTGGCATTCTCATAGGCCTGGGTTCTCCATTCATCAAGTGAGCTAATTTCAAATAACCTCTTCTCACCAGCAAGTTTGAAATCATAATTGAGCTCTTTGATTGGCCATTAAGCTTTATGCTCTAGTTCTAGAGGTAAGTGACATGCTTTACTATAAACCATTTTATAGAGTGACATACCCATAGGGTTTTGTAAGCAATTCTATAAGCCCATAATGCATTGTCAAGTTTCTTATACCAATTCTTTCTACATCTATTAAGAGCCTTTTGCAAGATCAATTTAATTTCTCTATTGCTTAATTTTACTTGGCCATTAGACTTAGGATGATAAGGAGATGCAGTTCTATGATTAACGTCATACTTAGCAAGCATTTTACGGAAGGCACCATGAATAAAGTGTGAACCACCATCAGTCCTTAAATATATAGGGACTCTAAATCTAGGGAAAATAACTTCTTTCACCATTTTAATAGAGGTGTTATGATCAGCACTACTAGTTGGAATAGCTTCTACCCACTTAGTAACATAATCAACAGCAACTAGAATATTAGTATACCCGTTGGACGCTGGAAAAGGTCCCATATAATCAAAACTTCAAATATAAAATGGTTCAATAACAAGAGACTAATTCATAGGCAATTCCCGATATCTACTAATATTGCCAATTCTTTGGCATTCATCACATGACAAGACAAACTTACGAGCATCCTTGAAGAGAGTAGGCCAATAAAACCCAGATTGTAACACCTTGTGTGCAGTTCTATCTCCACCGTGGTGTCCTCCGTAGGCCTCGGTATGACACTTCTGTAGGATCTGTTCTTGTACATGCTCAGGTACAAAACGTCTAATAACACCATCTACTCCTTCTTTATAAAGGTGAGGATCATCCCAAAAGTAATGTCTTAAATCATAGAAGAACTTTTTCTTTTGTTGGTATGTGAAACTAGGCGGTATAAATTTAGCAACAATGTAATTAGCATAATCAGCATACCATGGAGCATTAAGCGAAGCATTTATGACAACTAATTGTTCATCGGGAAAGCTATCATCAATAGGTAGTGGGTTATCAAGAACATTTTCTAACCTAGACAAATTATCCACTACGGGGTTATCAGCACCCTTTCTATCAATAATATGCAAATCAAATTCTTGTTACAGAAGAACCCATCCGATAAGTCTAGGTTTAGCATCTTTCTTTTCCATAAGATATTTAATAGCAGCATGATCAGTGTGAACAGTTACTTTGGAATCAACAATATAAGGTCTGAACTTATCACAAGCAAACACAACCGCTAAAAATTCCTTTTTAGTGGTAGCAAGTTTCTTTGAGCAATGTCTAGAGTTTTACTAGCATAATGGATAGCATTTAGTTTCTTATCAACTCTTTGTCCTAGAACAGCACCAACGGCATAATCACTAGCATCACACATAATTTCAAAGGGCAGGTTCCAATCAGGTGGTTGAACAACATGTGCAGAAATCAAGGCATTCTTAACAATTTCAAATGCTTCTACATAATCATCATCAAAAATGAATGGAACATAGTTTTGCAAAAGATTAGTGAGAGTCCTCGAAATCTTAGAGAAGTCTTTAATAAACCTCCTATAGAAACCAACATGACTAAGGAAACTTCTTATACCTCTGATATATGTAGGACACGACATTTTTTCAATAGCATCAACTTTGGCTTTGTCAACTTCAATAGCTCTTTCAGAGATTTTGTGTCCCAAGACAATACCTTCATTCACCATAAAGTGGCACTTCTCCCAATTCAAGACAAGATTAGTTTCTTCGCATATCTACAAAACTCGATCAAGGTTGCTCAAACCATCATCAAAAGAAGTTCCGTAAATGAAAAAATCATCCTTGAAAATCTCAACGATCCTTTCACAAAAATCAGAGAATATAGCAGTCATACATCTTTGAAAGGTAGTAGGTGCATTGCATAAACCAAAAGACATACGTCTATAAGCAAAGGTACCAAAAGGGCAAGTAAAAGTGGTCTTCTTTTGGTCCACTTTTGACACAGGTATTTGAGAGAAACCAGAATAACCGTCTAGAAAGCCAAAAATGTGTGTATTTGGATAGTCTTTCTAGCATTTGATAAGTAAAAGGTAGAGGATAATGATCTTTCCTAGTAGCTTTATGTAATTTCCTAAAATCAATTGCCATTGTATACCCTGTAACAATTCTTTGCGAGATCAATTTATTTTTATCATTAGGAACTACGGTAATACCTACTTTCTTAGGGACACAATGAACGGGACTAACCCATCTACTATCAGGAATAGGATAAATAATACCTGCCTCCAGAAGCTTTAATATTTCATTTCTTATCACTTCTTTCATTTTAGGATTTAACCGTCGTTGGTGATCAACAACTAGTTTAGTATGGGGCTCCATATTAATTTTATGTTGGCGTAGAATTGGACTAATGCCCTTAAGATCATTAAGTGTATATCCAATAGCAGCATGGTGCTTCCTTAGAGTTTTCAATAATCTATTTTCTTCATGCTCTGAAAGGTTGGCACTAATAATAATAGGATATATCTTATTTTCATCAAGATAAGCATATTTTACAGTATCCGGTAATTGTGTAAGCTCCAACACAAGCTCACCCTTGGGGGGAGGAGGATCCCCAAGTATTTCAACAAGAAAGTTATGTTTCAAAATAGGGTGTTGATCAAAGAAAATCTTATCTATTTCATTCCTTTCATTCATATGCATATCGTTTTCATGGTCTAGCAGATATTGTTCTAATGGGTCAGTAGGAGGCACAACAATAGATGCAGGACCAATAATTTCAACCTTACTAGGAAATTCTTTATCATGGGCTTGGCTACAAAATCTAGAGAATTTAAACTCATGAGACGTGTCCCCAGAACTTACAGTAACAATTTCCTTCTCACGACCTATCCTGGCATTAACAATATTCAAGAAAGGTCTACCAAATATAATGGGACCAAAATCATCTTGTGGGGAACCAAGGACAAGAAAATTAGTAGGATATTTTATTTTCCCACACAAGTCTTCAACATATCTAACAATCCCAACTAGTGCTAGAGTATCTCTATTAGCAAGCTTAATTGCAACATCAATTTCCTCTAACTCAGCTGGTGCAATATCATTCGTAATTTCTTTATATAAGGTAAAGGGAATTGCACTCACGCTGGCACCCACATCACATGAGCCATGACATAAATGATCTCCTATTTTAATAGAAACAACAGGCATGCCAAGAATAGGTCTATATTTATCTTTAGCATCAGGTCTAGCGATTCTGGCAGTTTATCACATAACTGAATAACATGCCCATCAATATTACCAACCAAGAGATCTTTAACCATAGCAATACTAGGATCAACTTTAATTTGTTAAGGAGGTGTAGGTGTTCTAACATAGATCTTATGGACCATAGTTGAATCTTTAACATGTTCCTTTATTCTAACACAGAAAGGTGGTTTCTCAATGTAAGCAGCAGGAATAACAGGATCAACATTATAAGTAATAGTTTCTTCCTCAACTTTAAATAGGTTCAACTACTTTCACTTCAATGGGAGGATGGTATTTAAACCACTTCTCCTTAGGGAGGTCAACATGAGTAGCAAAATATTCACAGAAAGAAGCTACTATCTCAGAGTCAAGTCCATATTTAGTCCTAAATTCATGAAAAGCATCTGTGTCTACAAAGGACTTAACACGATCAAACTTAAGGTTTATACCTGACAACTTACCTTAGTCGAGTTCCCAATATTCAGAGTTGCGTTTAATTCTTTCCAATAAATCCCATCTGAAATCACTATCTTTCTTCGTATAGAACCAATAGAAGAAGTATCGAGCATGGATTGCTCATTACGAAAAAGCCGAGTATAAAAATTCAGAATAATAATTTCTCTCGAGGGCTCATTATTGGGCCATGAATGTAACATTGACTTAAGCCTGCCCCAAGCTTGAGAGATTCGTTCTCCTTCACGAGGCCAAAAATTATAGATATAATTTCGATCACGATGAACTAGATGCATAGGATACAACTTCTGATGTTCAATTTTCAATCGGTTGTAGTTCCATGATCCAATATCATCATATAGCCTATACATTGTGAATGCCATCTCCTTCAAAGATAAAGGAAAGACCTTCTTCTTGATGTGATCCTCGTGTTGGAAATATGCCCTAGAGGCAATAATAAATTAGTTCTTATCATATTTCCTTGTTCATGATAATCGCTTATTATCCATGCTATAATTGTATTGATCGGAAACTTAGATACATGTGTGGATACATAGACAACACCATGTCCCTAGTATGCCTCAAATAGAATAGCTCGTTGATCAAAGATGGCTATGGTTTCCTAGTCATGGACATGAGATGTCATTTGATAGCGGGATCACATCATTAGGAGAATGATGTGATGGACAAGACCCAAACTACGAACGTAGCATATGATCGTGTCAGTTTATTGCTACTGTTTTCTGCATGTCAAGTATATGTTCCTATGACCATGAGATCATGCAACTCACTGACACAAGAGGAGTACCTTGTGTGTATCAAACGTCGCAACGTAACTGGGTGACTACAAAGGTGCTCTACAGGTATCTTCGATGGTGTCTGTTGAGTTGGCATGGATCAAGACTGGGATTTGTTACTCCGTGTGACGGAGAGGTATCTTGGGGCCCACTCGGTAATACAACGTCACAATAAGCCTTGCAACCAATGTGACTAATTGTTAGTCATGGGATCTTGTATTATGGAACGAGTAAAGAGACTTTCCGGTAACGAGGTTGCACCAGGTATGGAGATACCGACGATCGAATCTTGGGCAAGTTACATACCGAAGAACAAAGGGAACATCATACGGGATTAACTGAATCCTTGACATAGAGGATCGACCAATAAAGATCTTCATAGAATATGTAGGAACCAATATGGGCATCTAGGTCCCGCTATTGGTTATTGACCGTAGAGGTGTCTCGGTCATGTCTACATAGTTCTCGAACCCGCAGGGTCTGCACACTTAAGGTTCGGTGACGTTTTGGTAGTAGAGTTATGCATGGTGGTGACCGAAGGTTGTTCGGAGTCCCGGATGAGATCCCGGATGTCACGAGGAGCTCCAAAATGGTCCAGAGGTAAAGATTGATATATAGCAAGTCCTATTTTGGTCGCCGGAAAAGTTTCGGGCTTATCGGTTGTGTACCGGGAGTGCCGGTAGTGTACCAGGAGACCATCAGGAGGGGTATTTCGACCCAAGAGGCTACATGGGCTGTGGGAGAGTAAATACCAGCCCTTAGTGGGCTGGTGGAAATCCCACACAAGGCCCATGCAGCTGGGAAGAAAATCCCAAAGAGAAAAAGGTGGGAAAAGGTAAAAAAGGCAAAAATAAGGAGGAATCCTAGTCCTACTAGGATTGGAGGAGGAATCCTCCTCTCCTCCTTGATTCGGCCGACCAAAGAGCTGGTCCTTTGAGGGCCAAGCCTACTCCTCTTTTCCTCTTATATATACTAGAGGTTTTAGAGGTTTTGGCACCAGATTTTTAGCCACGTGTTGCACATTCCTCTAGTGCATAGTTTCTCCTCTAGATTCGATTTCTGCGGTGCTTAGGCGAAGCCCTGCCGGAATAGCTCCACCACCATCTCCAGAGCATCGTCATGCTGCCGGTGAACTCTTCTACCTCTCCTCTCCCTCTTGCTGGATCAAGAAGGTGGAGATCGTCATCGAGCTGTACGTGTGCTGAACGCGGAGGTGCCGTCCGTTTGGTGCTAGATCGTTAGGACCGTGATCAAGATCGCGAAATGGATCATGATGAGTTCGCGGGACGGATCATTATGAGTTCGCGGGACGGATCGTGATGAGTTCATGGGACGGATCGTGCTGAGTTCGCGGGATGGATCGTGACGAGATCGCGGGATGGATCGTGATGAGTTCTCGGGACGGATCATGATTGGATTGCGGAACGGATCGTGATGAGATCGCGGGACGCTCGGCGATTTGGATCACGAAAACGTTCGACTATACCAACTACGTTTCTTAACGCTTCCCGCTTAGCGATCTACAAGGGTACGTAGATCCACTATCCCTCTCGTAGATGCTCATCACCATGGATAGATCTTGCGTGCGCGTAGGAAATGTTTTGTTTCCCATGCAACGTTCCCCAACAATGGCATCATGAGCTAGGTCTATGTGTATATGAGATCTTGAGTAGAACACAAAAGGTTTGTGGACATTAATGCTTAGATTGCTTCCTCCCTTGGTCGGATTTTGGTTCAGCGGTATTGTGAGATGAAGCGGCCCGGACCTACATTACTCGTACGCTTATGAGAGACCGGTTCCCTCGACCGCAACTTGTTGCATAGATGGCTTGCGGGTGCCAGTTTCTCTCTCTTTAGTTGGATCGGATTCGACAAAGGCGGTCCTTGAGAAGGTTGAAAAGCAACTAGTGTATCACGATTGTGGTTTATGCGTAGGTGAGAATTGTTCTTGCTAGATACCCGTAGCAGCCACGTAAAACATGCTACAACAATTAGATGACGTCTAACTTGTTTTTGCAGGGTATGTTGTGATATGATATGGCCAATTACATGATGTGATATATGTGATGTATGATATGATCATGTGTTGTATAGAATATCACGACTTGCATGTCGATGAGTACGGCAACCGGCAGGAGCCATAGGGTTGTATTTAATTATTGTATGACCCGCGTGTCAATCATTAAGCGCTATGTAATGCTTTACTTTATCGCTAAACTATAGCAATAGTAGTAGAAGCATGTTGGGCGCGAGAACCCCGATGGCGACACGTTGATGGAGATCATGGTGTCTTGCCGGTGACGATGGAGATCATGCCGGTGCTTTCAAGATGGAGATCAAAAGCACAAGTTCATGGCCATATCATGTCACTTATTATTTGCATGTGATGTTAATCCTTTTATGCACCTTGTTTTGCTTAGGACGACGGTAGCATTATAAGGTGATCCCTCACTTCAATTTCAAGATGAATTGTGTTCTCCCCGTGTGTGCACCGTTGCGAAAGTTCGTTGTGTTGAGACAGCACGTGATGATCGGGTGTGGTAGACTCTACGTTCACATACAACGGGTGCAAGCTAGTGTTGCACATGCATAACACTTGGGTTAAACTTGACGAGCCTAGCATGTACATACATGGCCTCGGAACACAAGAGACCGAAAGGACGAACATGAGTCATATAGTAGATATGATCAACATGATGATGTTCACCATTGAAACCACCTCAACTCACGTGATGATTGGACTTGAGTTCGTGAATTTGGATCATGTATCACTCGAATGACTGGAGGGATGTCAATTTGAGTGGGAGTTCTTAAGTAATATGATTAATTGAACTCATTATCATTAACAAAGTCAGTAGTGTCTTTGCAAACTATGTTGTAGATTACTAGCTCATGCTGTAGCTCCCTTGAATTTTATATGTTCCTAGAGAAATAGATTTGAAATATGATGGTAGCATTATTGCGGACTGGCTCCGTGATCTGAGAATTGTCCTCGTTGCTGCACAGAAGGCTTATGTCCATAATGCACCCCTTGGTGCGTCAACCCCTCTTGCGTTGTTTGTAGATGTTGTGAACATCTGACAGGCACATTCTGATGACTACTTGATAGTTTAGTGTGTCATGCATTACAGCTTAGAATTAAGGCTCCGAAACATTTTGAACGTCACAGAACATATGTGATGTTCTAAGAGCTGAAATTAGGATCTTAGGCTCATGCCCGTGTTGCAAGATATAAGATCTCCAACAAGATTCTTTGCCTGCAAGATGAAGGAGAATAGCTCAATCGTTGAGCATGTGCTTAGATTGTCTGGGTGCTACAATCGCTTGAATCGAGTGGGAGTTGATCTTCTAGATAGGATAGTGGTTGATATAGTTCTCCAAGTCAGTGTCACTAAGATACTAGAATTTGGTGATGAACTATAAAACGCAAGGGATAGAAATAATGATCCCTGAGCTATTCGCGATGTTTGACACCACGAAGGTAGAAATCGAGAAGGAGCGTCAAGTGTGGATGGTTAGTCAAAACCACTAGTTTCGAGAAGGGCAAGAGCAAGGAGGGAAACTTCGTGGATAGCAAGTCAGTTGTAGCTCTAGTGAAGCAACCCAAAGTCTAATCCAAACCTGAGACTAAGTGCTTCGATTTTGAGGAGAACGGTCACTGAAGCGGAACAACCCTAGAGACTTGGTAGATAAGAAGGCTGGCATAGTCGACAGAAGTATATTTGATATACGTGTTATTGATGTGTACCTTGCTAGTACTCCAAGTAGCACCTGGGTATTGGATACCGGTTCAGTTGCTAAATGTTAGTAACTCGAAGTAAAAGCTACGGAATAAACGGATACTTGCTAAGTGTGAGGTGACGATGTGTGTTGGAAATGTTTCCAAGGTTGATGTGATCAACATCTCATGCCCTTTCTACCTTCAAGATTAGTGACGAACCTAAATAAATGTTATTTGGTGTTTTTGCGTTGAGCATGAACGTGATTATATCATGTTCATTGCAACACGGTTATTCATTTAAGCTAGAGAATAATGGTTATTCTATTTACATGAATAATACCTTCAATGGTCATGCACCCAGTAAGAATGGTTTGTTGAAACTTGATCGTAGTAATACACATGTTCATAACATTGATGCCAAAAATATACAAAGTTAACAATAATAGCACCACATACTTGTGGCACTGCCGCTAAATGGCATATTGGTATAAAACGCATGAAGAAACTCCATGCTGATGGATCTTTGGACTCATTCGATTTCGAATCGGTTGAGACATGTGACCCATGCCTCTTGGTCAACATGACTAAGGACCCTGTTTTTTATTTTGATGAAGCGGGCAAGTGATTTATTGGAAATGATACATGTTGATGTATGCAATCCAATGAGTCTTGTAGCGTGCGATGGATATCGTTATTTTCTTACCTTCACTGATGATTTGAGTAGATATAGTGTATATTTACTTAATGAAACACAAGTCTGAATCGTTTGAAAGGTTCAAGCAAATTCAGAGTGAAGTTTAAGATCATCGTGACAAGAAGAGAAAAGTGTTTGCGATACGATCGTGGAGGTCAATATCTGAGTTACGAGTTTGGCATACAATTTTAGACAATGTGAAAGTTGTTTCACAACTCACGCCACCTGGAACACCATAGTGTGATGGTGTGTCCGAACGTCATAGTCGTGCTCTATTGGATATGGTGCGTGCTATGATGTCTATTATCGTTTATTACTATAATTCTGGGTCTATGCATTAGAGACAACTACATTCACTTTAAATAGGGCACCATCTAAATCCATTGAGATGACACCGTGTGAATTATGGTTTGATAGAAACCTAAGCTGTCATTTCTTAATGTTTGGGGCTGCGACGCTTGTGTGGAAAATGTTTTCACCTAATGAGCTCGAACCCAAAGCGGACAAATGCATCTTCATAGAATACCCTAAGAACAGTTGGGTGAACCTTCTATCTCAGATCCAAGCATAAAATGTTTATTGCTAAAACTGGGTCCTTTCTCGAGGAAAAGTTTCTCTTGAAAGAATTGAGTGGGAGGAAGATAGAACTTGATGAGGATATTGAACCTCTGTTTCAATCATAGAGTAGCGCATCGCAGGAAGTTGTTTCTGTGAAGCCTAGGTTAGTTGAAGAGGAAGTTAATGATGATGATCATGAATCTTCGGATCAAGTTACTATCAAACTTCGTAGGTCGACAAGGATGTGTACTACTCTTGTGTGGTGCAGCAACCCTGTCTTAGAGGCCATGTTGTTGGACAATGATGAACCTACGAACTATGGAGTAGCGATGATGGGGCCGGAAACCAACAAATGGTTAGAGGCCATGAAATCCGAGAAAGGATCCATGTATGAAAACCAAGTATAGACTTTGGTGGACTTGCTCATTGGACGGCAGGTCGTTAAGTACAAATGGATCTTTGAAATGAAGACAGATGCTGATGGTAAATGTCACCATTTGTAAAGCTCGACTTGTTGCAAAGAAGTTTACGAAAAGTTCAAGGAGTTGACTGCGATGAGACTTTCTCACTCGTAGCGATGCTAAACTCTGTTGGAATTATGTTAGCAGTTGCTGCATTTTTCAATTATGAAATCTGGCAGATGGATATCAAAACGTCGTTTCCTTAACGGTTTACTTGATGAAAGGTTGTATGTGATACAACCATAAGGTTTTGTCAGTCCTATGGATGCTAAAAGGTGTGCAAGCTTCAGTGATTCTTCTATGAACTGAAGCAAGCATCTGAGAGTTGGAATATACACTTTGATGAGGTGATCAAAGTTTTTAAATCTATACAAAGTTTATGAGAAACTTGTATTTACGATAAAGTGAGTGGGAGCACTATAGAGTTTCTGATAAGCATATGTGGTTGACATATTGTTGATCAGAAATGATGTAGAATTTCTGGAAAGCATAAACGGTTGTTTGAAAAATGGTTTTCAAAGGAAGACCTAGATAAAGCTACCTAATTGTTGAACATCAAGATCTATAGAGATAGATCAAGATGCTTGATGAGACTTTCAATGAGTACATACCTTGAGAAGATTTTGAAAGAATTCAAAACGGATCAGTCGGAGAAAGAGTTCTTGCCTGATTTGTAAGGTGTGAAGTTGAGTGAGACTCAAAGCTCGACAACGGTAGAAGAAAGAGAAAGGATGAACGTCGTCCCCTATGCCTTAGCCATAGGCTCTGTATAGTATGCCATGCTGTGTACCGCACCTGTGTGTGCCTTGCCATAAGTGTGTCAAGGGGTATAAGAGTGATCCAGGAGTGGATCACTGGACAACGGTCAATATTATCCTTAGTGACTAAAAGACTAAGGAGATGTTTTCTCGATTATGGAGGTGATAAAGAGTTCGTCGTAAAGAGTTACGTCGATGCAAGCTTTAACACCAATACGGATGACTCATAGTAGCAATCTGGATACGTATAGCGGAGCAGCCATTTGGAATAGTACCAAGTGGAGTGTGGTAGCAGTGTTTACACTTTGACATAGAGATTTGCAAAGTACACTCGGATCTGAATGTCACAGACCCGTTGACTATAATACCTCTCTCACATGCGAAGCATGATCAAACCCTAGAACTCATTGGGTGTTAGATTCATAACAATGCGTATCACATGGTGATGTGAACTAGATTACTGACTCTAGTGCAAGTGGGATCCTTGTGTTGGAAATATGCCCTAGAGGTAATAATAAATTAGTTGTTATCATATTTCCTTGTTCATCATAATCGTTTATTATCCATGCTATAATTGTATTGATCGGAAAATTAGATACATGTGTGGATACATAGACAACACCATGCCCCTAGCATGCCTCTAATAGAATAGCTCGTTGATCAAAGATGGCTATGGTTTCCTAGTCATGGACATGAGATGTCATTTGATAGCAGGATCACATCATTAGGAGAATGATGTGATGGACAAGACCCAAACTACGAACGTAGCATATGATCATGTCAGTTTATTGCTACTGTTTTCCGCATGTCAAGTATATGTTCCAATGACCATGAGATCATGCAACTCACTGACACCGGAGGAGTACCTTGTGTGTATCAAACGTCGCAACGTAACTGGGTGACTATAAAGGTGCTCTATAGGTATCTCCGATGGTGTCTGTTGAGTTGGCATTGATCAAGACTGGGATTTGTTACTCCGTGTGATGGAGAGGTATCTTAGGGCTCACTCGGTAATACAACGTCACAATAAGCCTTGCAAGCAATGTGACTAATTGTTAGTCACAGGATCTTGTATTACGGAACGAGTAAAGAGACTTGCCGGTAACAAGGTTGAACCAGGTATGGAGATACCGATGATCGAATCTCGGGCAAGTAACATACCGAAGAACAAAGGGAACATCATACGGGATTAACTGAATCCTTGACATAGAGGTTTGACCGATAAAGATCTTCCTAGAATATGTAGGAACCAATATGGGCATCCAGGTCCCACTATTGGTTATTGACTGTAGAGGTGTCTCGGTCATGTCTACATAGTTCTCGAACCCGCAGGGTCTGCACACTTATGGTTCGGTGACGTTTCGGTAGTATAGAGTTATGCATGGTGGTGACCGAAGGTTGTTCGGAGTCCCGGATGAGATCTCGGACGTCCTGAGGATCTCCGGAATGGTCCGGAGGTAAATATTGATATATAGGAAGTCCTATTTTGGTCGCCGGAAAAGTTTCGGGCTTATCGGTTGTGTACCGGGAGTGCCGGTAGTGTACCAGGAGACCATCAGGAGGGGTATTTCGACCCAAGAGGCTACATGGGCTGTGGGAGAGTAAATACCAGCCCTTAGTGGGCTGTTGGAAATCTTACACAAGGCCCATGCAGCTAGGAAGAAAATCCCAAAGAGAAAAAGGTGGGAAAAGGCAAAGAAGGCAAAAATAAGGAGGAATCCTAGTCCTACTAGGATTGGAGGAGGAATCCTCCTCTCCTCCTTGATTCGGCCAACCAAAGAGCTGGTACTTTGAGGGCCAAGCCTCCTCCTATTTTCCTCTTATATATACTAGAGGTTTTAGGGTTTTTGGCACCAGATTTTAAGCCACGTGTTGCCCGTTCCTCTAGTGCATAGTTTCTCCTCTAGACCAATTTCTGCAGTGCTTAGGCGAAGCCCTGCCGGAATAGCTCCACCACCATCTCCGGAGTGTCGTCACGCTACCGGAGAACTCTTCTACCTCTCCTCTCCCTCTTGCTGGATCAAGAAGGTGGAGATCGTCATCGAGCTGTACATGTGCTGAACGCGGAGGTGTCGTCTGTTCGGTGCTAGATCGGAAGGACCGTGATCAAGATCGCGAGACGGATCGCGATGAGTTCGCGGGATGGATCATGATGAGTTCGTGGGACGGATTGTGATGAGTTCATGGGACGGACCGTGACGAGATCACGGGACGGACCGTGACGAGATCGCGGGACGGATCGTGATGAGTTCGCGGGACGGATCGTGATTGGATCGCGGGACGGATCGTGATGAGATCGCGGGATGCTCGGCGATTTGAATCGCGAAGACGTTCGACTACACCAACCTCATTTCTTAACGCTTCCCACTTAGCGATTTACAAGGGTACGTAGATCCACTCTCCCTCTCGTAGATGCTCATCACCATGGATAGATCTTGCGTGTGCGTAGGGATTATTTTGTTTCCCATGCAACGTTCCCCAACACCTCGGGCAGACATGCAAGCTTAAATAATCCACAAAGTTCATCCACATAGATCAGATGCAAATTAGGATGTAGTGTTCCATCTCCTGCATAGGATTAGCCAGCAGTTTCTCTATCATACCTGAAGGAATTTCATAATAAATATTTTCAGAACGTTCAGTAGGTTGAGGGGCAACTCTTTTTGCTTCTGGTCGAGGTGAAGATACCCCGAACGAACTCCTCATAGGATTACTTTCCATAGTAGCAGGTGCCAATAAATTTCAGCACACTATATAATTTTTTCCTTACCAGATTCCACTTACCAAAGGCGCTTCACTCCCCGGTAATGACACCAGAAAAGAGTCTTGATGACCCACAAGTATAGGGGATCTATCATAGTCCTTTCGATAAGTAAGAGTGTCGAACCCAATGAGGAGCAGAAGGAAATGACAAGCGGTTTCAGTAAGGTATTCTCTGCAAGCACTGAAATTATCGGTAACAGATAGTTTCGTAATAAGATAATTTGTAACGAGTAAAAAGTAAAAAGTGTAGAAAAGGTGCAGCAAGGTATCCCAATCTGTTTCATAGCAAAGGACAGGCCTAGACAAACTCTTACATAAAGTGAAGCGCCCCCGAGGACACATGGGAATTTCCGTCAAGCTAGTTTTCATCATGCTCATTTGATTCGCGTTCGTTACTTTGATAATTTGATATGTGGGTGGACCGGTGCTTGCGTGCTTCCCTTACTTGGAAAAACATCCCACTTATGATTAACCTTTCTCGCAAACATCCTCAACTATGAAATAAGAATTAAGATAAATCTAACCATAGCATGAAACATATGGATCCAAATCAGCCCCTTACGAAGCAACGCATAAACGAGGGTTTAAGCTTTTGTCACTCTAGCAACCCATCATCTACTTATTACTTCCCAATGCCTTCCCCTAGGCCCAATAATGGTGAAGTGTTATGTAGTCGACATTCACATAACACCACCGGAGGAGAGACAATATACATCTCATCAAAATATCGAATGAACACCAAATTCACATGATTACTTATAAGATGACTTATCTCATGTCCTCAGGAGCAAACGTAACTACTTAGAAAGCATGTTCGTGTTCATAATCAAAGGAGTATTAATTATCAGAAAGGATCTGAACATATGATCTTCCACCAACTAAACCAACTAGCATCAACTACAAGGACTAATCTAACACTACTAGCAACCCACATGTACCAATCTGAGGTTTGAGACAAAGTTCGGATACAAGTGAACTAGGGTTTGGAGAGGAGATAGTGCTGATGAAGATGTGGAAGGATATTGACTCCCTCTGAATGACAGGATCGTTGGTGATGACGATGGCTTCGATTTCCCCCTCCGGGTGGGAAGTTTCCTCGGCAGAACAGCTCCTCCGGAGATCTAGATTGGTTTTGCCCAAGTTCCGTCTTGAGACGACGGCGCTTCATCCCGAAAGCTCTCTTCTGATTTTTTCCAGGTAAAAACCCTTCATATAGCAGAAGATGGGCATCGGGGACATACCAGGTGGGTCACAAGCCACCTAGGCACGGCGAGAGGGGTGGCCGCACCTGGTAGGCTTGGGACCTCCTGGTGGGCCCCCTCTGGTATTTCTTTCACCCAATAATTTTTATATATTCCAAAACAAATCTCCATAACTTTTCAGAACTTTTGGAGTTGTGCAAAATAGGTCTCTCAGATTTGCTCCTTTCCCAGTCCAGAATTCCAGCTGCCAGCATTCTCCCTCTTCATGTAAACCTTGTCAAATAAGAGAGAGAAGGCATAAGTATTGTACCATAACGTGTAATAACAACTCATAATGCAATAAATATCAATATAAAAGCATGATGCAAAATGGACGTATCAAGTGACAACACAACACTTCCGATGGCCGAGGAGAAACCCCCGGTCCAATCGAGCGGACGGAGTAGTTCGGGAGCGTGACGGCGAAGTCCCCATGTCCGTCGGCCATGTCAACGACACAATTTTGTTGATGGAGGCGGGACAACGATGTATGCATGCGAAAGACCACATGACATAGCCGAAGTCGATTACCTGTGCACACAATATAGCGCAAGCCAAGAGTAATAATAAATAAAGGTAATAATATACTTTTAAAAAAATTCTTCTACTTAGTTAATTTAAGTGAAGCAAATAAGTAAAGGAATATGGCCTGGGTGCCAAGGTGTGTGAATGAAGAGTTCGGCTTGACGAAGTGGCGACGCTGCACAGTCGATGTGGGGAGATGATGTCCTCGATCCAGTTAACATGGTGAAGCTATGATCGGCGGACGCCAAAGTCACATGCAGGTCGGCTGGTGACATCGAAGTCTCATGACAGCCGAGGTGTTGAAGCAGGTCAGTTGGTGATGCTGAAGTCTCATGCCAACCGAGGGTTCAAAGCTGGTCGGCTGGTGACGCCAAATTATCAGGCCAGCCAAGGTGTCGAAGCTGGTCGACTGGTGACGCCGAAGTCTCCGAAGCGGGTGGATGAGGAGATGACGAAGCCCCCAGTCTAGACTAGGTGACGAAGCAGATCGTTAAGGTGATGCTAGAGCCCCATGCCAGCCAATGTGTTAAAGCAGGTCGGCTTGGTGGACGTTAGCTTGAAAAAGTAATGGCGTGGCAATGCTGACGCAGGTCAGAATTCGTGACGAGGTTGATGCTGGCTTGATGAAGCAATGGAGTGCCTGACCCGTACAACCCACGGATGACGAGGCTCACTTGATGATTATTCAGCCCTCGCGATGCTGAACTCTTGGTCGGATGACTGAGATCATGAGAAAAATTCCTTCAAAATGGACGTTCGAGAATCCGTTCATGAAAAACATGAACTTGGGTCGGATTCGTTTTCGTGTAGAAAATTGATCCTAAATTCGTTGTACTAATCGGATGTTTTCCGGAGTTTGGACGGTTGGATTGAGCTGAAATTTGGAGGGGTGATCGGTATTGGAATTCCGCAACCGATGAATGGTGGGATGTTCCAACGGACGTCCGAGCCAGCTGGACTCCTCGTCTAAACTCGTTCAGATTCTCGTCCAGATTCAACACGGCTTCTGTAGATCGGAGATTGCCGGAGATTCCTCCATCGGAAGGCGACAAAATTTTTCAGGGTTGTTCTAGACTCAATTCTAGATAATTCCACCGAAGCAATCGTCAAAAATACACTCGAGGAGGCGGCGACGATGACGAACACGAATCCCCTGTCAAGAAAAACTACATGATCGCACGAGGGAAATGTTGACGTTGAGCCCCCAAGCACCATGAAGGATTCTTCCTTGATCTTGGTTGAGATAGGACTTGATGTTTGATGAAGACACCCGTCTGATCTATATGATCCGACATGGAGCACAGTCCTCGGCATAGCCAAGGTGAACAGTCAAGCCGGCGACAAAGATATCGACGTTGACGATGTAGCTTGGTTCGGACATGCAGATCGCAAAGGAGCCGATCTGAATTCCCATCGCACCGCGGCGACTACCCAGCAGGCTCTCAATAAAGGCACCAATGTCGGTGTCAAATCCGGCATATCTCATAGTAGGGGTCCTAAGCTAGGCGTCTTGGAGCAATGGTAACATGGACACAGGATTTTACCCAAGTTCGGGCTCTCTCAAGGAGTTAATACCCTACGTCCTGCTTTTGACTATATTGATATGGGGATAGTACATAGTACAAGTATCTACCACGACATTGTAGTAATGAATATGAGATTGTCTATTGACTAGGTTAGCCTTGGTTTATATATGCACTGTAGGCCTAGGGTTTAGAGGAGTCCTTGTCCTGTGCACCATGTCTTGTGGAATCCCCCTTGTACATGTCATGGGCTTCCCAAAGTGGCCCATTAATGAATCGTCATGGGGGTCCTCGGCCCGACCCACTAGCTGGGAGTCGACATGGTGAGTACCCCCTATTCTAGGACACCGTCAGCGGTGGCGGGGGAGAGTAGGGCAGGGAGAGGGAGAGGAGAGGGAGGCATACAATGCGGCGGCGGTTAGGGATACGGCGCTGGTGGCGGCTCGGGCAGCAGCGGGCGGCTCGGGCAATGGCGGCTCGGGCGGCCAGGGCAGCTCGGGCAGCGGCAGCCTGGGCGATGGTGGGCAGGGGAGATGGCGGCGACGGTGACGGAGGTCAGTGCGCTAGCGACAGAGAGGGTCGAGAGGGGTGTGGGGTGAGTTGGCAATATTTGAGCCCACACCCGGGTTATCTCAAATTAGTAGTAGCGTTGGATTAAGGACCAAGGCTATAGCTAAGTTGGCTCAAGGTTAAGGCCGGTATAACGGGTCTTGATCATCGCCCATGCCTCTCGTGCTCCCTCCCGGCAGGCCAATGTCTTCCATAGCTCGAACCGACAGTAAGAGTGTAAAAGTTTTATATGGCAACAAAGGTAAATTGGTAAAGACGAAAAACTAATATATGGTGGTGATGGACCTCAATGGATCGTGGCACGACGTCCTCCGACGTTCTTAGTCGAATCGTAAAAGTCGAATGCACCAAAAACGGTAGACACCAGCTCGCCCTTAATCACCAGCTTAGCTAATGGGACGTGCCCTTGGGCGTGCAAGGTCCCCTTTCTTGGGTAGGCGCGGGCAGTCGACACATGCCTATCTTTCTAGCTTGGATTTTTTACTCTGAGGTTTTCCTACATAATTCTACACGAAGACCCCCTATCGATCGAATCTAAGATGTAATTGAATGAAATTTTTCATATTAAAATCTTTTGGCTCGTTTAGCTAAACTAGTTTTACTCTTGAATCAATGCTATCTGAGGTCCTATGTAGCCTATATGTCCTAAAGGGAAACCTTGTATTAGCTTGGTACTAACTTAGTAGTATAGCACTATCTTGGTGCTAGCTTTAAGTTTCACGAGGTACTATTTGTTAAAGGAGGTAAATCGGTAAGAGCATCAAAATGTATATGCTAATGAACGTTAAGTGGTCCCTTTTACCTTCATGCTTCATAGACAACAAAATAGCAAAGATGAGCTATAAGGTTCTAGTAGAAATACTCAGTTTGTAGTCCATTTTAAGTTCTCTATGGAAGGACATGCAATCTTCCATTGCAAGACAAGCAATAAGGCTTTAAGTAGTAGCATACCTGTAGTGCATACACTCTGTTGTATGTTTTCTTCCTCTTTTCCAAACTTCCACTCATGCCAGCAATAGATATTTCACTGCCTCACTCTATTGGTTCATTGCATACATTTTCTGCTTGTTCGTGATTGCAACCCGAATAGAGTAACAAAATTGTCGCTTTGGCCCACGGATGGATCAATGGGAAAACACTATCACATTGGCATGCATAGGTGTTCTGAAACCGTAAAAAATAGCAACTACATCTGCATACACAAGGAACAATTCCAAGAAAAAATCGATCCAGTCAAAATTTCAATAATCATAATAAATAGGATGCATAAGTTCACAGGAAACCAAATTAGTCGTTTGAGAGACACCAACTACTAATAAAGGCAAAATAACATGCTTGCTTGAGCCTATGCCAATAGACAAGGCTGATTTATTGATCTGGTAATTCATAATACTAAAATCAATATGGATAATAGAGAAGGCATTACAATAATCACCCCCTCTCCTCCGCCGCCTCACAGCTCTGCTGCCCTCGCTCATAGATATGAAGGGCTTCCAAGCAACTCGTCGATCGGCAAGGATCCGTCGCGAACCGTCCCAGTTTGCGAAGCGGAGGACGAGCTCCGATTGGGTAATTTTCATAGGTGTTGTAAAGGTATCGGGAATACGATATGGTAGAACTTCTAATTGTGACGATCTAGAAGATTTTGCAGACGCACACACAGACACGAGCACGCACGCGGGAAATGTCTAGCCCATAAAAGGCCGTCTATGCACTAAAAACGGATCACAAGATGCAAAAAACGAATGATTTCTCAATTACAGCTCGGAATCCCATGGGCCAACCCATCTGTATGGTATTCAGAACTATGCGCCTCGACCATGGAGTGGATACAACATGGTGTTAGTCTCACATTAGAGAAGAAATGATGAATATTGGAAAGACAAAATTCACCCTATAGAGGGTATTCAACAAGACTATTAACGTGAGTCAGGACAAGCTCCGGTTGAGTAATTTTCATAGGTGTTAGAAAGGTATCAAGAAAACGAGATGATATAACTTCTAATTTTCACGACCTGGAAGATTTTGGACATGCACACACACACGATCACGCACGTGGGAAAATTCATGCCCATAAAAGGCCGTCTATGCCCTAAAAACGGATCGCAAGATGGAAAAAACGAATGATTTTGCAGTTATAGATGGAAATCCCATGGGCCAACCCATCTGTATGGTCTTTAGGACTTTGTGCCTTGACCATGGATTGGATACAAAATTATAACTCATGTCCATGGTTAGAAACCTCGACCATCTTTGATCAACGAGCTAGTCTATTAGAGTCATACTAGGGACACAGTGTTGTCTATGTACCCACACATGTATTTGAGTTTCCAATCAATACAATTCTAGCATGGATAATAAAAATTATCATGAACAAGGAAATATGGCAATAACAAATTTATTGTTGCCTCTAGGGCATATTTCCAATATGATGAGCATTGAGGTGCGTGGTGGATATCGTTACTTTCTCACCTTCACCGATGACTTAAGTAGGTATGGGTATATTTACATAATGAAACACAAGTGTGAAACGTTTGAAACGTTCACGCGATGTTAGAGTGAAGTTGAGAATCATCGTAACAAGAAGATTAAATTCCTACGATCTGATCAAGGAGGAGAATATCTGAGTTATGAGTTTGGCAATCACTTAAGACAATGTGGAATTGTTTCACAATTGAAACCGCCTAGAACACCATAGTGTAATGGTGTGTCTGAACATCGTTATCGAACCTTATTGGATATGGTGCGTTCTATGATGTCTCTTGCAGATTTGCCGCTATCGTTTTGGGGTTTTGTGTTAGAGACAGCTGCATTCACTTTAAATAGGACACCATCGAAATCTGCTGAGACGACGCCGTATGAACTGTGCTTTGGGAAGAAACCAAAGTTGTCGTTTCTTAAAGTTTGGGGATGTGATGCTTATGTCAAAATGCTTCAGCCTGAAAAGATGGAACCCAAACTGGAGAAATGCGGCTTCATAGGATACCCAAAAGTGATGGTTGGTTATACCTTCTATCTCAGATCTGAAGGCAAAGTGTTTGTCGCTAAGAACGAGTCATTTGTTGAGAAAGAGTTTCTCTCGAAAGAATTGAGTGGGAGGAAAATAGAACTTGATGAGGTTGTTGAACCTTTATTTCAACCACATACTAGCACAGCGCAGAAAGATGTTTCTGTGGATACTACATCAGTTGAAGACGAAGTTAATGATGGTGATCATGAAGCTTCAGATCAAGTTACTATCGAACCTCGTAGGTCGACAAGGACACGTACTTCTCCTGAGTGGTACGCTAACCGTGTCTTAGAGGTCATGTTGTTGGACAATGATGAACCTATGAACGGGTCATTTGTTGGGCAAAGTGTTTGTCGCTAAGAACGGGTCATTTGTTGAGAAAGAGTTTCTCTCGAAAGAATTGAGTGGGAGGAAAATAGAACTTGATGAGGTTGTTGAACCTTTATTTCAACCAGATAGTAGCACAGCGCAGAAAGATGTTTCTGTGGATACTACATCAGTTGAAGAGGAAGTTAATGATGGTGATCATGAAGCTTCAGATCAAGTTACTATCGAACCTCGTAGGTCGACAAGGACACGTACTTCTCCTGAGTGGTACGGTAACCGTGTCTTAGAGGTCATGTTGTTGGACAATGATGAACCTATGAGCTATGGAGAAGCAATGATGGGCCCGGATTCCAACAAATGGTTAGAGGCCATGAAATCTAAGATGGGATCCATGACAAAAACAAAGGATGGACTTTGAAAGTATTACTTGAAGGTCGAAAGGCCATTCAGAATAAATAATCTTTAAGAAGAAGACGGACGTGGATGGTAAAGTCACCGTCTATAAAGCTCGACCTGTGGCAAAAGTTTTTTGGCAAGTTCAAGGAGTTGACTACGATGAGACCTTCTCACCCTAGTGATGCTTAAGTATGTCAGAATCATGTCAGCAATAGCTGCATTTTTTGATTATGAAATTTGGCAGATGGATGTCAAAACAGCGTTCCTTAACGGTTTCCTTAAGGAAGAGTTATATATGATGCAACCAGAAGGTTTTGTCAACCCAGAGAATGCTGACAAAGCTTGCAAACTACAGTGATCCATTTATGGGCTGGTGCAAGCATCTCGGAGTTGGAATCTTCGCTTTGATGAGGTGATCAAAGCATTCGGATTTATACAAGTTTTACAGAGAAGCTTGTATTTACAAGAAATTGAGTGGGAGCTCTATAGCATTGCTAATATTATATGTGGATGACATATTGCTGATTGGAAATAATATAGAATTATTGTAAAGTGTGAAGGAATATTTGAACAAGAGTTTTTCAAAGAAGGACCTAGGAGAAGCTCCTTTCATATTAGGCATCAAGATCTATAGAGATAGATCGAGACGCTTAATAGGACTTTCACAGAGTACATACCTTGACAAAGTTTTGAAGAAGTTCAAAATGGTTCAGTCCATGAAGGGGTTCTTCTCTATATTGCAAGGTTTGAAGTTGAGTAAGACTCAATGCCCAATGACTACAAAGGATATAGAAAATATGAGTGTCACCCCCTATGCTTCTGCTATAGTCTCTATCATGTATGCAATGTTGTGCACAAGACCCAATGCCAGCCTTGCCATAAATATGGACGGAAGTTTTCAAAGTGATGCAAGAATGGAACACTGGACGGCGGTCAAGATTATCCTCAAGTACTTGAAAAGGACTAAGGAAATTTTTGTCGTTTATGGAGGTGATCAAGAGCTCGTCGTAAAGGGTTACGTCAATGTAAGCTTTGATACTGATCCAGATGACTCTAAGTCTCATTTTTGCCTCGGAGCCAGCAAAGGAAGTTGTCTGGATGAAGGAGTTCATGACAGATCTTGGCGTAGTGCATAGTGCACTGGACCCAATGACTTTGTTCTGTGACAACACTGGTGCCATTGATCTGGCCAAGGAACCAAGGTTTCACAAGAGGACCAGACACATAAAGCGATGCTTCAATTCCATCCGCGACTACATCAAGGAGGAGGACATAAATATTTGCAAAGTACACACGGATCTGAATGTTGCAGACCCATAGACTAAACCTCTTCCATGAGCTAAACATGACCTACACCAGAACTGTATGGGTGTTAGATTCATCACAATGTAAATCACAAGGCGTTGTGAACTAGATTATTGACTCTAGTGCAAGTGGGAGACTGTTGGAAATATGCCCTAGAGGCAATAATAAAAATGGTTATTATTATATTTCCTTGTTCATGATAAATGTTTATTATCCATGCGATAGTTGTATTGAGTAAAAACTCAAATACATGTGTGGGTACATGGAGAACACAGTGTCCCTAGTATGCCTCTAATAGACTAGCTCGTTGATCAAAGATGGTCAAGGTTTCCTAGCCATATACATGAGATGTCATTTGATAACCGGATCACATCATTAGGATAATGTTGTGATGGGCAAGACCCAAATTATGAACGTAGCATATGATCGTGTAGGTTTATTGCTATAGTTTTCTACATGTCAAGTATCTATTCCTATGACCATGAGATCATGCAACTCACTAACACCGGAGGAGTACCTTGTATGTATCAAATATCACAACGTAACTAGGTGACTATAAAGGTGCTCTATAGGTATCTCGGAGGGTGTCTATTGAGTTGGCATGGATCAAGACTGGGATTTGTTACTCCATATGACAAAGAGGTATCTTAGGGCCCACTCGGTAATACAACATCACAATAAGCCTTGCAAGCAAAGTAACTAAAGTTTAGCCACACGGTCTTGTAGTACGGAATGAGTAAAGATACTTGCCGGTAACGAGATTGAAATAGATATAGAGATACCGGTGATCGAATCTCGGGCATGTAACATAACGAAGAACAAAGGCAACTACATACGGGATTAACTGAATCCTTGACATAGAGGTTCGACCGATAAAGTCTTCATAGAATATGTAGGAACCAATATGGGCATCCAGGTCCCGATATTGGTTATTAACCGTAGAGGTGTCTCGGTCATGTCTACATAATTCTCGAACCCGCGAGGTCTGCACACTTAACGTTCGGTGATGTTTCGGTAGTATCGAGTTATGTATGTTGGTGACCGAAGGTTGTTTGGAGTCCTGGATGAGATCCCGGACGTCATGAGGAGCTCCGAAATGGTCCGGAGGTAAAGATTGTTATATAGGCAAGTGGTATTTGGTCTTCAGAAAAGTTTTGGGCACTTCCGACAGTGTATTGAGAGTGCCAAATGGGTCCCGGAGGTCCACTAAGTGGGGCCCACCCACACCAGGGGCCACATGGGCTTAGGAGGTCGCGCACCAGCCCCTAGTGGGTTGGGCAGCCATCCCCTAGAGGCCCTTGGGCAAGGGGTGGGGAAAGAGCCAAGTGCGAGGGAGTCTGATAACCCACAAGTGTATGGGATCATTTGTAGCTTTTTTCTATAAGCACGAGTATTGAACTCAATGAGGAGCTAAAGGTAGAATTAATATTCTCTCAAGTTCTATCGACCATCGATACAACTCTACGCACGCTAACGCTTACTTTACCTAGAACATGTATGAAACTATTTTGCGGGAATGAAACTAGAAGTACTTAATAGGTGTAGAGATAGTTTTGCAAGGCAAAAAAGAACGTGGTAATAAAATTAGTTGCTGTTTTAATAAAGAAAACTAAATTAAATTATTTAGTATAAAGCTTTTTGTAGCGCAAGAGAAAGATTAGTCCCTAGGCAATTGATAACTAGACCGGTAATCATTATTGCAGTTTTATATAAGGGAGAGGCATACGCTAACATACTTTCCGTACTTGGATCATATCCACTTATGTTGGAAATCTAGCAAGCATCCACAACTACTAAAAATTCATTAAAGTAAAACCCAACAATAGAATTAACACGTCAAGTCCGCTTTACTAAATACCAGGAATATGTTAGCCAGAAGGCATTATAATATAGACGGAGACATGAGTTGCAGAATTTGCATGAGCGGTGAAGAGGAAATAGTGGAACATCTGTTTTTTGCCTGTCCTTTCAGTAAACAATGCTGGGAGGTGCTTGCGTTTGACTTGACAATCGAGGGTACCCGTCTAAACATTATTCATTCCGGGAGAGCCCGATCGACACGTCCCATATACATGGAGATATTTATGACTTCGGCTTGGAGCATATGGAAAGAGCGGAATGGTAAAATATTTAGAGGGATCCCACCTTCATTTGAATCTTGGGGACAGAGGTTCAGGATAGACTTTGGTCTGTTGATTTATATGGTTAAACCCTCCATGAAAAGCTTTGTAACAAACTTTGTAAATTCCTTCATTTGGGACCCACCTTAACGGGTTCTATAGCTTGATTAGTTGCTCTCCAAAAAATCACACTTAGGGAAATGCTCCCATGCAGGGGCGTGGAGATAGTGTGTGGTTGAGATGCGGGACTACCATGTAAGTTGTAATTCTCCCTTATTTATGAAAAATTCAGTAGGAGTCTTTCCAATTGTGAGGGGCTTTAAAAAAGTCCTCTTTACTCCCATACGCAACAATTCCCTTACTCGGGTGTAAGATTCTGTCACTCTAGCCACCCAGTATAAGCGAATCATGAACATATTGCAACAGCCTCCGATGTTATTCTTTCACGTGTGCACCTCACCGAAAGCACCATAGGACAACATCAAAATAAACCATACCAATCACGATCTTCAATCAACTCATAGGACAAAAGATATCTACTCAAACATAATAGGATAGCCACACATCATTGGATCACAATATATAGCATTAAGCACCATGTTTAAGTAGAGATTGTAACGGTGAGAAGAGGTTTTACACCACTTCATAGAGGGGGAGAGAGTTGGTGGTGACGGTGGTGAATTTGTTGGTGTAGATCGTCGTCATGATGGATGCCCCGGCGGTGCTCCGGTGCCACCGGGAGAGAGAGGGAGAGAGCCCCCTCCTTCTTCTTCTTCCTTGGCCTCCTCCCTAGATGGGAGGAGGGTTTCCCCTCTGGTCCATGGCCGCCATGGCTCCCATAGGGCAGGAGCTCCTCCGAGATTAGATCTCTATCTGTTTCTCTTCTGGTTTCGCGACTGGTTTCTAACCCCTACACCGTTTGTTAAATATCTGGAGATCTGTAACTCCAATCGGGCTGAAATTTTGAGGGAATTTTTATTATAAAAATATCATCATTGTGGCTAAAGGAGAGCCCCAACCAACTAAAGAGCTGGCCACAAGCCATACAACCGTGACCCCCCACTAGGACGTGGCCAGATAGCTTGTGGGGCCCTCGGGCATCATGTTCCATTGATTCCGACTCTCAAAAATCACATATATTCCAGGAAATTTTTATCGCGTTTGGACTTCGTTTGATATGGATTCGCGGCAAAAGGAGAGCTCCAACAGGAACTGGCACTAGGCACTAGGTAAGTAAGTTAGTCCCAAAAATATTATAAAATATTGCCAAAATTATATGATAGTTGTAGAATATTGGCATGAAGCAATAAAAATTATAGATTCGACGGAGATGTATCAGCATACCCAATATTAATTCTTGCTCATCCTTGAGTAGATAAATGATAAAAAGATAATCTTGAACAAATGTCTAGTCATGGCATGACTATTAAGATACAAACGATTCAAGGCAATAGTCTGATAAAAAGACATCCATACTCAAGTTTACTAGCAAACAATCATGTGAAAGTGCGTTATATCGACTAGAGGGGGTGAATAGGTGTTTTTTTAGAAATTCACCACTTGAGGAATTTCAACTTGAGGACTTTGAAATGTGATGAATAACTAGCAGCGGAATAAGTACTCAAGTGCACGAGACACATAGCAATAGCGTAGTCATCATGATGAAATAAAACATGCATAGATTACAGGTAGCATGATACAGGATAAGCAGGTGAGGAACAAGGTAACTTGAAGAATTTGAGGTGAGGAAATTGAGAAAGGCTTCAGTCAAATTCTTCAAACAGTAACGATCAATTTCATCAAGTATACGAGGAAATGAAAGGGTTGAGGAAATAGAACCAGGTAGCTCGATGAAGACAATGGTTTGATAACCCAGTTCCAACTGCTATGACAGTCATACGTCTGGTTTAGAGCGGCCTGGTATTTAAACCAGAGGACATACAGTCCGAGGATACACAGTCCTTACCGTATTCTCCTTGAGCTAAGGTCACAAAGTCCTCGCCCAGCACTCGTGGTAAGTGTTCAGGGTAGACTTCCAAAACCCTCACAAACTGGTCACCCGGAGATCCACAATTGACTGGTAGATGCTCTAGACCAAGGTCACTCCATGATCCCCAATTGACTACAGGATGCACTAGACCATGACGCATAACCGTCTAGAAGATACACAATCTTCAAAGGTAACAAGCATCGGTTCCACACAGGAACAATCTCTTTAGTGATGCTCAATCACTTTGGGTTTGGTGGTTTGGATTTGGGTTTTTCCTCACTGATGGTTTTCTCTCAAATTCTCTGGAGGATGGGTTGCTCTCAAAATGACAAGTGTCGGTTCTCTCCGAGAGAAGCCAACCAACTAGTGGTTGTGGAAGGTGGATATTTATAGCCAGGGTGCAACCTGACATGATAAGACATAAACGCCCCCAATGATATGACCGTTATGTGGATAAGATGATAGGGGACAGCTGACGCTAAGCACAACAATGGTCGGAATTTCGAACTATGGAAGTCCTCAGACTTATCATATTCCTCACTTGTAGGCAATTCGCACTGGCGAAATCCTAACTCCTCAGCATACCAATTTCATCAGAGACCATAAGAACTTCGTCTCTGTCACTCAAGAACTTGACTGAACTTTAAGAGATTTCTAAAGGCTTCACTCGAAGGATTGGATAGGTTGATGCTTTTGAGTTGAGCATTAGTTGGAAATTTTCCTTAGTATTACCTCGGCCCCCTTTAACAGTACAATCTTTCCTTTGACTCAAAGAAAGGAAATGAAACTACAAAAACAAAAGTCTTCACGCTTCATAGTCCTCGTTCATATCTTCAAGGTCACACCAATTTCTGCATTTTCAAAGTCTTCCGGGGATTGCAAAGTCTTCAGCAAAGTCTTCAACAAAGTCTTCACCAAAGTCTTCAGTTGAAGACATACATTTTTAGGGGTCGATAATCTTCGAATATATCAAACTCCTCAACGACTTATAGATCCTGTCTACACTTACAAACGCATCAATCTCTTAACCTATAAGTCTTGAATATACAAAAATCACTAAGGGGAACTTGATGCGCTTACAATCTCCCCCTATTTGGTGATTGATGACAAATAGGTTAAGTTTTCAACAGGGATAAACATATGAAGTGTAAGTACCGAGTTTGAGGAATTTGATTGCAAGATGTAGAAGAACTCCCCCTAAAGATGTGCATATTTGAGGAATTTTCTTTGGACTGCAAATGCACATGGCAGGTTAAAAACATGGAGAACTCCCCTTATATCTTGTAATTCATACACGCATTTAACATATGATATGCAAAATTTGAAATGCATGATGAAAATGGTGTCTGACGAAATTCAGCATGCATGCATTAATGTAATTTGAGCAAATAGCATGCGGAAAGCAGTTCACAAGAGTGAGACCACCATCGGACTTAAGTTTACAACTCCACCCACAATATCTTCAGAAGAGTGAGAGTTTTAACTTAACCAAAAAACAACCCATATATAGAGACCCGCTTGAAGACTAACTCAATTTTTCTCCCCCTTTGTCATCGAAGACCAAAAGGGAAGAAAACTGAGGACTAATGCGTCTTGAAGAATTTCATCTTGAAGGTGATGGAGGAGCGCTAGTGTTGTCGGGGTCGTTTGTCGATGCAGGGCCCATCGCAGTGTCATCAATATCCTCCGCTTCATCCGCCTCGCGTGATCAAGAATATGAGCTTGTAACCAGCTGAGGAACTTGAACTTTCTTGAATTTCTTCTGCGGAGGACGAGCCTAGTCAAGGTTCTGCTCAAGGTCCATCTCCTTGAATTCTTCACGAGTCTTGAGGTGAGATAGAACGGACCAAGTGCGGTTGAAGACTTCATGGAGGTAGTATTGGTTCTTCCTCATAGTGTTGTGCGTGACAGTCATGTCTCAAAGAAGTGAACCAAACTGACGCTTGACCCACTTGTGATTGCGATCAACTTTCTGATGAAGACTTATAAGAATCTCATGACCAGTCATCACACAAGGGGCAGACTCTTGTGGCTTTTGCACTGAGGCTTTTACAGTAGAGTCTTGAGTTGCAGTGTCATCATTGGTGGAATAAGATGCAGGTTTGCTAAACTGGCCATCCAATGGATGAGTACCTTCATCAATGACATCCTTGCATTTGCCCTCAACTAAAGTAAGTGTGTGCTTGAGGACTTCAATAGGAGGCAGAAAGCCGAAGTGATTTTGAAAATCTGCCTTGAAGGGAACTGAAGACCTTGATCTGATGAATTTTAGGATCCATGGAGCATAAGGCTTCAATTCAAATGGGGCTGAACCTGCATTTGCCAAAGTCCCCAGGAAGAAATCATGGTAGTGGATGGGAATCCCATGAATGATGTTGAATAGCATGTTCTTCATGATTCCCTCCAGTTCTTCTTCCTCAGAGTTGTGACCCTTCTAAGGACTTGAGGGATTTGGTCAGAATGCGATAGACTGTCCTGGGCACACAGAGCAAATCCTTCACAAGGAAGGTAGTCCTTTGAGGTTGTCCAGGAGCCAAAGGCTTCATCAGCACTTGCATCATGTGGTTGGACAGAGAAGGTTCATCAAATCGGCATATTGCACCTTCTAAGGGAATTGGAATTGGGACTGATCGAAGTAGTTTACATGCTGGAGCAGTCATCCAGTCCAAGATCCAAGAGTTGATATAAGAGGCATCACCTATGATGTGCAAGGTGGCATAGAATTGAAGAATCATCACTTCATTCCAATCGCAGATATCCATGCAGAATGGAAGAATTCCTGCATCATGAAGAACTACGAGCACCGGTGAGAAGCATTGAATAGTTTCCATGTCCGCATGAGGAATTTGCTGATGCTCGAAGACTTTATCCTTGTCAAACAACACAGATGCATAGTAGTTCATTTGGTCTTGAGGAATTTGGGGCGCTTTGAGTTTGAATGGCATCTTGGGCTTCGGCTGAAGGTTTGGTTTGAAGCAGCCCACAATTTCCTTAGGCATTGGAGGAACTTCTTCAGACTGAGGAATTTGAAGAGCAGTTTCCTTAGATGAAGTTGGAGCAGTAATTTCTTTAGTTGTTGCAGCTGGAAATTATTCAGGGACAGGTGCAGTCAAGTCATCAGATCCTGTATGAATTTCTTCAGTTTGGGCTGGAGACTGAGGAATTGGTTACAGGGGAGTGGTCATTGGAGAATCTGGGTGTGCAACTTCCTTGTATTCATCATTGATTAGAGGAGTTGTGTTTCCAATGTCCACATCCTCATCCATTTCTTCAACGCCGGCCTCTTCAGCAGTCAACTGAGGGTGGGGCGATGATACCATTAGAGTTGACGCATTTGCTTCCACTTCAATTTCTTCATCAATCTGCTCTGAGGTACTAGCAGACTGATCCTTTTCTTGTTGTTCATCATTTGGGATGACATACTCAACACCAAATGGTACCAATCATAGGCTGGCCCAGTGGTAATGTGAGTTGCATCAATCGGGTCAGTTGAAGAACTTGACAGTGTCTTCAATTTCTTCACTGCTGAGGAATCTGAAGTTGATGCCTTTCTATGTTGTGCCTTCTTCTCTAAAGCCTTGGTTTTTTTCACTTCTGATGCAGAAGGAAGGTTGACGTTCTTCACCCTTGAGGATTTTGCAGTTTCTGTGGAGGGTGAAGTAGGAGCATTTTCTTCACGCACGACTGATGCAGTCGTCGTTGTTGTCTCAATTTCATCAGGCACATCAAAAGCTTCAGCTGGCCTGGCAATTTCTTCAGGCGCAATAGTGGAGGTTGCCCTGACAGGTTCTTCAGTAGCATGAATTTCTTCAGTTGCGGGATCAGTTTCTTCAGCAGGCTGAGCAGATTCTTTGACCTGAGGAATTTGAGTTTGTGATCGAGATGCAACCCTCTCGTTATGGTCCTTAACTTCAGCTTGGGCTGCCCTGACAAATCTTACTTTGGTGCTCTTCCATTCAGCATCATAATTTTCTTGTTCACCAGTAAGGCAGCGAACCTCAGACTAAACTTTGGTGAGTTGATTGGGAGTCAAATTCATCACATTGTTCCTCAGAAACTTTTCTTTTCTAGCCCTGCTTCTTTTAGCTCTTTGAGCTTGATCTCTCTTCCATTTTTCCTCAACTATGAAGTGTGTCAGTACATGGTCCACACCAAGAGGTAGATTCAGTGACGAAAGTGGAGTGCTGGGATCCTCATGCCATATGTCGATGAAATTGAGGATCATCTTAGGATCCAGCATGAGGGGAACAGAGCTGCCCTTGGCTTTTGCAGCTCTCTATTGATTGTTTTTGATGATTCCTTCCAATTCTTCATAATCACCCTCATCATCATCCTTAGATCCTGAGCGTACATTCACAACAACTTTGCTAGTGTGAGGACTTGGTCTTTGACTGCTTCTAGCAGTAGCTTTCATCTTCAGCAGTGAAGGACTAGTTGAGGACTGTGCTTGGGCAGAGGAACTTGCAGAGACCCCTGAAGCATATGATAAGCATGTAGTCCTCTGAAATGTTGCAAGATGTACAGGTTTTGAGGACTTTGTGGCAGCAACTGATGATTGTTCAGCTACTAAGGCATTGTAGAGGCCTTTGAAGATTTTTCTTGACGATTATGATGTGAGGACTTTGAACTTGAGGATTTTGGCTTTACTACAGACTTCCTCACTATAGTTTTCTTTGGAGTACTAGCAGAGGCTCCGGCAGAGGCAACAGCAGCAGAGTCTTCATTGAATTTCCTCATAGCCTCTTTTGCCTTCTTTGCCAGCTTGGCTTTTGTCTTTCCCATTCTTGAGGAAAGTCAACACCAGTTTTGAGACTGGTGGGATCAGCAAGTTGGTTTGGAGCCAAGGGTGTCGTATTGCAAGGGGGTTTAATAGCAAATTTCTTCATGTATTTCGGAGTGAGATATCGATATTCTTTCAACTCCTGTGCCCATCTCCTCTCAATTCTCTATATGCGAATCTTTCGCTGCTTTTTGGTTTCCTTGTCATGTGTTTCTTCATCGGGAGTGCAATATTCCTCATAAAGTTCATTAGGTATCTCAAATGTAGTTTGCACTTTAGGTTTCTTTCCACCTTTTTGGGGCTTTTTCCCATCAGCCATTTTCTTCACTTGATGACTTTGAACTCTTGATGATTCTGAAGATGTACACAATTTTTCCTCAACAGACGCTGCAAATGAGTTAAGTTGATGAGAACCTAGTGATTCATCGGCAGACATTTTGTACCTGTGAACAGAATATAGGCGCGAGGAATTTGGAGGGGTCATATGCGTTCCCAAAAAATTTCAAAATACATCAAGTTGAGCAATTTTGACCATAGATGTCTTAAGGAATTTCACTAAGTGTTCTCGTCTTAGGTTCCAGAGTTGTGCGAATTTTGAGGATCCACACAATTGAGGAATCTTGAAGAAAATCATAACTTAGGAAAAACATCAAGGGAATGAACATGTAAGGTGCTTTAGAATATGATTCTTGAGGAATAAACACCTTTGAGGATTTTGTGGAAAACATGAAGATCAAACAAGGGTAGTAAAATTAGATTTTATTTACCCTGATGAAGAACACGATGAACAATGAGATGAAATCGGGGAAGTTCATTCGTCCAGATCGCCCACGCCCTAGCTTGGCTGAGGGAGACAACTATAGTGGTGGTGGAGTGAAGATTTTCGCGGACGATGCAAGTACAATGCCGACAAGGTCAAGGAAGTCAAGCTCTTCCACACCGACAGTGATGATTTTAGCGGCGGCGCTAGGTTTGAGCTCGGGAGAGAGTGGGAGTGAGGAGTAACTCGAGCATAGTGACAGGGAAGGGGTATTTATAGTGGAGGTGAAAACCAACCGGCCTGAAGATTTTGGACCAGGTTGCCCGTGACCCTTGCTCTCCATGCAACGTGTGTCACCCACATTCTGAGTAGTGGAGATAGTGGGGGCTCGTGGGTTATCCATACGTGGGAATCAAAACGGTTTGAGCGGGAAGCGCCGAAAATTTTGATAGAAAACACTTTTAAGTTTCCATTTGCAAATTCTTCAGCTGTCAAGAACACAGTGAAGACTTTGAAAAAGTTTCAAAGTAGAACACATATGAAGAATTTATGTATAGACTGGGTTGAGTTTAGCATAGAGGGGGAACGGGTCTGATCACATTCACTTAGATGAAAATCGAATTGAAGAACTAGCAATAAGTGAATGTCGTTAAGGACATGAAAACTCATATATATATATACACATATATATATATATATATACATATATATATCTATATACATATATATAGTCAATTAAGAACATCACTTTCATAGTTTGAAGAATTTGACAAATTGAGTAATTTGCAAACCTCAGGAATTTGAAAATTTGAAGAATTTGCAAAATGATGAAAAACTCAACTTTGAAGAATTTCAACTATTGTTGGTGGCGTGACCCACCATATAAGAATGATGATTTCAAACACCGCGTACAATTGTCGTATGGTTCTGAGAATCAAATTCTTCATTAATTTCTTCACACTTAGAGGGTTATTCTTCATTCATTAAAGAAAAACGTTACTTCGTGTGTTGCACATCTAAGTCATCAATTTTGCATAAGTGTTAGAATGTGTGTCTTTTTGAAAGAACATTCGAAGATTCTAAGATATTTAGCTCACATCGCAACTTGCAAAATCTATTTTCATCCAAGGGCTTTGCGAAGATATCAACCAGTTGTTCTTCAATGGGGATGTGGTCGATGGAGATGTCGCGCTTGGGTGCATGATCTCGAAGAAAATGATGACGAATCTATATGTGCTTGGTCTTGGAGTGCTGAACTGGGTTGTAAGCAATCTTGATAGCATTCTCGTTGTCGTAGTAGAGAGGCACATTATTCACCTTGATGCCATAGTCCTTGAGGGGTTGTTCATCCACAACAACTAAGCGCAACATGAACCAGCAACAATATACTTATCTTCGACAATAGATAGTGACACGCAGTTCTGCTTCTTCGAGGAGCAACAGACTAAGGATCGTCCATGGAAATGACATGTGTCTGAGGTTGAATTGTGATCCACATGATCTCTAGCATAGTCAGCATCTGAGTATCCAACGTGGTGATGATTTGAGCCCTTGGCATACCATAATCCAACCGTTGGTGTGTGGGCTAAGTATCGAAGAATATGTTTCACAGCCTTATTGTATGATTCCTTTGGTGTTGCTTGGAATCGGGCACACATGCAGACACTTAGCATAATATCAGGCCTAGATGCACATAGATACAATAAAGAGCCAATCATGGAGCGCTATACCTTCTGATCGAAATCTTTACCATTTCCTCAGTGCAGAGGTGGCCTTTTGAAGGCATTGGAGTTTTGACGCCTTTGCAATCTTGCATGTCGAATTTAATCATAACATCCTTGAGGTATTTCTCCTGAGAGATGAAGATGCCATTGTCTTGCTGAGGAATTTGAAGACCTAAGAAGAAGTTCAACTCTCCCATCATAGACATTTGATACTCTTCAGTCATTATATAGGAAAATTCATCATTGTAACATTTGTCAGTACAACCAAAGATAATATCGTCTATGTATATTTGGCATATGAAAAGTTCATTGTCATAGGATTTTGTGAAAAGAGTTGGGTAGAGTGAACCGGGTTTGAAGCCTTTCTTCGTGATAAATTTCTTCAGATTGTCGTACCACGCCCGAGGGGCCTTCTTGAGGCCATAGAGGGCCTTGTTGAGTCTGAAGACTTTGTCATGATGCGTAGGGTCTTCAAAACCTGGAGGTTGAGCAACATATACTTCTTACTCAAGCTTACCGTTAAGGAATGGACTTTTCACATCCATTTGATATAAGATGATATCATGATTGTTAGCATAAGCAAGCAATATGCGAATAGCTTCAAGTCTAGCAACAGGTGCAAAATTTTCATCAAACTCCATTCTTTCAACCTGTGTGTAGCCTTGAGCTACAAGACGAGCCTTATTTCTTACCACAAGGCCATTTTCATCTTGCTTGTTTCGGTAGATCCACTTGGTACCTATGATGTTGTGCGTGCGAGGATCTGGCTGCTTGACAAGTTCCCACACGTTGTTTAGCTTTAATTGATGCAATTTCCCTTGCATAGCTTGAATCCACTCAAGCTCCTTGAATGCTTCGTCAACTTTGCTGGGCTCTATGATAGAGACAAATGCAAAGTGCCCACAAAAGTTAGAAATGTCAATCTCATGAGCGAGTGAGGGGACCTGGTGCATTGATGTCATCAATGATTTTGTCAATCTACACTTCATTTGCAACTCTTGGATGAGCAGGTTTACGTGGCTGAGGATTTTCTTCAGCACCATTTTCTTCAGGTGTATCAGCATGAATGTCTTCATTGGTTGGAATGACTTCATCAATAGGTTTAGGTTCTTCAGTGGGTATGACATCTTCAGTAGGCTTCAGCTTAATGTATTCCTTAGGGGACTTTTCGTCTAACACAGAAGATAGGTGCTCTCTTTGTGAGCCGTTTGTTTCATCGAACCGCACATCTAGAGTTTCAACAACCTTTTGGTGGTAGGTGTTGAAGACTATGTAGGTGTGCGAGTCCTTCCTGTAACCAACCATAAAAACTTGATGTTTTGGTGCAAATTTAGAACTATGGTGAGGATCTCTAATCCAACATTTTGCACCGAAGACTTTGAGATAACTTACATTGGGTTTCTCGCCAGTCATGAGTTCATATGACGTCTTCTTGAAGAATTTGTGAAGATATACCCTGTTGATGATGTGTCAAGCTGTATAATTTGCCTTAGGCCAGAAGCGACGACGAGTCTTGTATTCATCAAGCATGGTGCGACCCATCCCAACAAGAGTCTTGTTCTTGTGCTCCATGACGCCATTCTGCTGAGGAGTATATGGGGCAGATAGCTCGTGAGTAATACCAAGGTCATCAAGATATTCATCAAGATTGGTGTTCTTGAACACAGTCCTATTATCACTCCTGATATGCTTGATCTTGACGTTGAAGTTTGTAGAGGCCCTTGAAGCAAATCGTCTCAAGACATGCTGCACTTTAGACTTGTACAAAATAATATGCACCCAAATTTAACGAGAGTAATCATCAACAATGACAAAGCCATACAAACTTGAAGAATTTGTTAGCGTGGAATAATGAGTGGGGCCAAAGAGGTCCATGTGAAGCAATTCAAAAGGTCGAGTCATGGTCATGTTTGCCTTCGAGGGATGCTTGGATCTGGTCATCTTCCCAGACTCACAAGCACCATAGAGGTGATCCTTGAGGAATTTGACACCTTTAATGTGAATGACATGCTTTTTCTTCATGAGTGTGTGCAAGTTCCTCATACTAGCGTGTCCAAGTCGTCGATGCCACAACCAGCCTTTTGAGGACTTTGCAAGTAGGCACATGGCAGGTTGAGGACCTATAGAGAAATCAACAATATACAAGTCTCCTCTCCTAAATCCTTCGAAGACTTTGGAATGGTCAGATTCCATGGTAACACAATGATATTTTCCAAGGACAACAACCATATCAAGATCACAAAGCATTGAGATAGACATAAGGTTGAACCCGAGGGATTCGACAAGCATCACCTTATCCATGTGTCGGTCCTTTGAGATTGCAGCCTTACCTAGACCCAATACCTTGTTTTCTCCTTTGTCAGCGTAGGTGATATGCTTCAGATGAGATGGGGCAAGTGGAAAATTCATCAATAGATTCTTGTCACCAGTCATGTGGTTGGTGCATCCACTATCGAGGACCCACTCAGTAGCTTTTAGATGTTCATCCTATAGATGAATTAGTACAACTTACAAACTCATATGCTTCAGAGTGAACAATATGACATCAAATCCATCAGGCGGAATTTTATCACACAATATGATAAGTAAAGCAGTGTGAGGACGTGATAAATGAGGAATTCATTTCTGCATGATTAGCTTGCGTCCTTTCAAGCATTTCCTTTGGTTTCCAGCAAATTCATCAGACGTTCAAGTTCATCTGGAGAGCTGACCCTGCATAAGAGATTAGTTCAATTTATTCACCACCCACATCTGGAGGGGTAGGAAAGAGTTCATCATTCTGCAGGCACCATATGAGAAGGGAGGCATTGAAGCTAGTGCACTTCGTTTCACAGGACGAGTGTTAGATTACTCATATGACTAAGTAGAGAAATTCTTCGACAACTTATGAATATAAATATTTGAAGAATAATGCACATATTCAGAACTCTTAGACTTTCCCTACAAAATAGATGCATTAGCACGAGAATGATACTTTTGACCATTTCAGGAATTTGGTCCAAGGGATGACTTTGGTCCATATGAGGAATTTGATCTGGGGTTCCTTTTCCTCATGAGTGGTGTCGTGAGGACATTCACTTGAAGATTTTGTAAGTAGCTCTTGGGAACCCAGATTTTCTTCATAGGTAAACCGTTCATGCAGTTAGTTCCAACAAATCTGGCAAATACTTCACCTTTATAATTTTTGAAGAATTTGTAGTTGGAGTCAAATGACTCATCAGAGGAATATCAAGATTCAAAGGTAAAGCCAGATAACGTAGATGTATCTACAGGATGTCCTTTTGCAGCAACCCATGAGGTTTTGGGGTACTGCTCAGGTGTCCAGTAAGATCCATCAGCATTAAGTTTCCTCTCAAATGCAACACCCACTTTCCTAGGGTTCATGTTCAGAATCTTCTTTTTGAGCACATCGCAAAGGGTTTGATGCCCTTTGAGACTTTTGTACATGCCTGACACATACAATTCCTTCAACCCTGCATTTTCGTCAGTGATACTTGTGGTATCCTCAGATGAGGAACTTGTGACCACGGGAATAGTCAAAGAATTTGCAGCAATAGAAGCATTTGAACATTCAGGTGAAGAATTAGCAGTTTCACGTTCGATGCATTTCAAACAAGGTGGAACAAATTCTTCCTGAGCGGTACTGATCTGTTGAGCGAGTAAGGAATCGTTTTCCCTTTGGAGATCCTCATGAGACACTCTTAGTTTCTCAAGATCTTGCTTTCCTTGAAGAAATTCATAAGATAGATTCTCGTGATCAGCTAAGAGAGCATTATGATGTCTCTAAAGGTTATCATACTTTGTTTGAAGACTTTTGAGATCGTCAGACAGAGTTTGAGTTTGATCCACTTCCTCATTCAACAGATCATTGCTTTTGTCTAATAGTTTTTGAAGCTTTTCAAGTGCACTTTGTTGCTTAGTGGTAATATTAGGAAGTTTGGCATAGCTAGGTTTCACATATTCATCAGATCCACCATCACTTGATTCAGAGGAGGAGTGATGCTTGTGTACCTTGGAACCTTTCGCCATGAGACAAATTGAAGAAGATGAAGCAAGATCTGCTTCCTAGGTTTTGAGGAATTTCTTGACTTCGATGAATATGGGGTCTTGATGAGTGTGATAGCCTTCATTGATGTCCATGATCATATCCCAGATGAGCTTGGAATTTTGGAGATGACAGATGCCTCTAAACATGATGCTCAATAGGCTTGAGCAGATGATGTTCCTCGCGTGAGCATCAAGTTGAGTGTACTTGCGAATTTCCTCCGCATTTTCCATATTGCAGAGTTCAGTCAGTCCAAGTTCAGTAATAGTACATAATTCACTATTCATTGATATGAGATGCTTCTTCATCAGAACTTTCCACCTAGGATATTCAATGTCATCAAGATTGGGACATTCTGTGACTGACTTGACACATTTTGTCATGAAGCAGTAAGTTGGAGCATATTCATCATTGTGGCCGTCAGAGTTGTTGGAGTAGTCATTTTCTTCATCATTGAAGATGGACTTGCTAACGAAAGCAGTAGCGAGACTCCACCTTAGATTCTTCCTCTTCTTCATATTCTTCATATTCTTCTTCCGAGTCCATTTCCTTGCAAATGAAAGCCCGAGCCTTTCTAGAACCATTCTTCTTGTGAGTTGAGGACCTTGAAGATGAGGACTTTGAAGATTTATTCTTTTTCTCCGATTCATTAGAACTGTCACCCTTGTACTTCTTCTTCTTTGATTATTTTTCCCAAAGAGGACTGTCGGAGATAAAGTGACTAGATTTCTTGCATTTGTGACAAGTTCTCTTCTTGTAGTCGCTTGAGGAATATGATTTCGTCAAACCACTTTTTGACGACTTTACAAATCGGCCTCTCCTTGAGAACTTCTGGAATTTCCTCACGAGCATTGCCAGCTCCTGACTCAATCTTTAGGATCACCAAGGCTACTATCAGAATCTTCGCCATCGGACGAGGAAATTGCTTTTTCCTTCAGAGCACGAGATATTCCATAGCTTGGCCCGTAGAGGTCCCTCTTCTCTGCTTGTTGGAATTCATGAGTATTGAGTCTCTCAAGAATATCAACAGGATCAAGTGACTTGTAGTCTCCATGCTCTTGAATCAGCAAAGCCAGAGTATCAAAAGAGGAATCAAGAGATCTCAGCAGTTTCCTCACCACTTCATGGTCGGTGATGTTAGTGGCACCCAGTGCTTGAAGCTTGTTGGAGATATCAGTGAGCTGATCAAAAGTTTGCTAAAGATTTTCATTGTCGAGTCTTTTGAAGCGTTTGAAGAGATTGCGAAGAACATCAACACGGGAGTCAAGTTTAGTGGAAACACCTTTGTTGACTTTGGACAGCCTATCCCAGATAAGCTTAGCAGACTCCAAAACACTCACTCTGCCATACTGACCTTTGCTTAGATATCCACAGATGATATTCTTTGCTTGAGAATTGAGTTGCTTGAATTTCTTCGAATCAGCAGCAGTAATAGTCGGAGAAGTGCGGGGAACACCATTTTCCACAATGTACCAGAGATCGTTGTCAATAGCTTCAAGATGCATGCACATCTTGTTCTTCCAGTAGGGGTAATTTGTCCCTTCAAAGGTAGGACAACCTGCAGGAACCTTGATCTACCTGCAGTCGACATAACTAGAACTCTAGGTGGTTAAACCAAAATCACACAGAACAAGGGAGTACCTTGCTCTGATACCAATTGAAAGTGCATTATATTGACTAGAGGGGGCGAATATGCGATTTTTAAAAATTCATCACTTGAGGAATTTGAAATGTGATGAATAACTATCAGCGGAATAAGTAGTCAAGTGCATGAGAAACATAGCAATAGCATAGTCATCATGATGAAATAAAACATGCACATATTACAGGTAGCATGATATAGGATCAACAGGTGAGGAACAAGGTAACTTGAAGAATTTGAGGTGAGGAAATTGAGAAAGTCTTCAGTCAAATTCTTCAAACAGTAAAAATCAATTTCATCAACAAGTATACGAGGAAATTAAAGGGTTGAGGAAATAGAACCAGGTAGCTCGATGAAGATAATGGTTCGATGACAGTCGTACGTCTGGTTTGGAGCGGCCTGGTATTTAAACCAGAGGACACACAGTCCCAGGACACACAGTCCTTACCGTATTCTCCTTGAGCTAAGGTCACCAAGTCCTCGCACGACACTCGTGGTAAGTTTTCAGGGTAGACTTCCAAAACCCACACAAACTGGTCACCCGACGATCTACAATTGACTGCTGGATGCTCTATACAAAGGTCACTCCGTGATCCCCAATTGACTGTAGGATGCACTAGACCATGACGCCTAACCGTCTGGAAGATACATAGTCTTTAAAGGAAACAAGCGTCGGTTCCATACAGGAACAATCTCTTCAGTGATGCTCAATCACTTTGGGTTTGGTGGTTTGGATTTGGTTTTTTTCTCACTGATAGTTTTCTCTCAAAGTCCTCGAAGGATGGGTTGCTCTCAAAATGACAAGTGTCAGTTCTCTCTCGGAGCAGCCAACCCACTAGTGGTTGTGGAAGGTGGTTATTTATAGCCAGGGTGCAACCTGACATGATAAGACATAAATGCCCCCAATGATATGACCGTTATGTGGATAAGATGATTGGGGATAGTTGGCGCTAAGCACAACAACGGTCAGAATTTCGAACTATGAAAGTCCTCAGACTTATCATATTCCTCACTTGTAGGCAATTCACACTGGCGAAATCCTAACTCCCCAGTCAGACCAATTTCATCAGAGACCAGAAGAACTTTGTCTCTGTCACTAAACAAATTGACTGAACTGTAAGAGATTTCCAATGGCTTCACTCGAAGGATTGGATAGGTCGAAGCTTTTGAGTTGAGCATCAGTTGAATTTTTTTTAGTATTACCTCGGCCCCCTTTAACAGTACAATGTTTCCTATGACTCGAAGAAAGGAAATGAAACTACGAAAACATAAGTCTTCACGCTTCATAGTCCTCTTTCATATCTTCAAGGTCACACCAACTTCTTCATTTTCAAAGTCTTTAGGGAATACCAAAGTCTTCGGCAAAGTCTTCAACAAAGTCTTCACGAAAGTCTTCAGTTGAAGACATACATTTTTAGGGGTTGATAATTTTTGAATATATCAAACTCCTCAACAACTTATAGAGTTTGTGTACACTTACAAACGCATCGGTCTCTTTAGCTATAAGTCTTGAATACACCAAAATCACTAAGGGGCACTAGATGCACTTACATCATGTCCTTTCAAAATATTAATGCCAAAGAGTGCTATCCCTACAAAATCATATAGCATGTCATGCTTGGTCTTCCTAGCATAAAGTATAAATCATGAGCACCCCAGTGTCAAACCAAGAAATTGGATCATACCATTTAACGTGCTTAAGCTTTTTATTACAAACTCCTCAGCGACTTATAGAGTTTGTGTACACTTACAAACGCATCGGTCTCTTAAGCTATAAGTCTTGAATACACCAAAATCACTAAGGGGCACTAGATGCACTTACATCATGTCCTTTCAAAATATCAATGCCAAAGAGTGCTATCCCTACAAAATCATATAGCATGTCATGCTTGGTCTTCCTAGCATAAAGTATAAATCATGAGCACCCTAGTGTCAAACCAAGAAATTGGATCATACCATTTAACGTGCTTAAGCTTTTTATTACTCACACAATATATGAGCGTGAACCATGGATATAGCATAAAGGTGGAATAAAATATGGTGGTAGGTTTCAAAGGGGTAAAAGTGGATAATAAAGTATCGCATCAACTTGGCATATCAACGGGCTATGAAGACGCGCATCAATAGATATCAATGCGAGGAGTAGGGATTGCCATGCAACGGTTGTACTAGAGCTATAAGTGTATGAAAGCATGACTGAAGCTAAGTGGGTGTGCATCCAAATTGCTTGCTCATGAAGACATCAAGCATTTGAGGATGCCCGTCATCAGAAGATACAAGCCAAGTTCTATAATGAAAAATTCCCACTAGCATAAGGAATTGACAAAACAAGAGACTCTCTATATGAGGAATATGGTGCCACTTTGAGGCACAAGTGTGGTAAAGGATAGTAGAAAAGTCCCTTCTCTCTTTTTGTCTCGTTTATTTGTTTTTTTTTCATGTTGGGATTTTTCTTTTCTTTTCTTTTTTCGCCTCCCCCATCTGTCCCCCTTTTGTGTGGTGGGCTCATTTGGCCTCCCCATTTTTCATTTTTTGTCCGGAGTCTCATCCCGACTTGTGGGGGAATCATAGTCTCCATCATCCTTTCCTCACTAGCAAAATGCTCTTATAATGATGATCATCACCCTTTTATTTACTTACAACTCAATATGAATAACTATAGTATAACTCTATATGAATGCCTCTGGCAGTGTACCCGGATGTGCAATGATCTAGCATAGAAAAATATATCAACAAACGGACAAGTCATGGAAATATCATGGAAATATCATGCTAGTTATCTTACGATCATGCAAAGCAATATGACAATAGGTTTACAAGTCATATGATGTAACGGTGAAAGTTGCATGGCAATATAAATCAGAATGGCTATGGAAATGCCATGATAGGTAGGTATGGTAGCTGTTTTGAGGAAGATATAATGAGGCTTGGATGCACAGGTAGAGGTTACACCAATCCTTGAGGTGAGAATGGGTAATGCACGGTACCAAAAAGGCTAGCAAATATGAGGTGGTGAGATTGCATATATCCATGGATTCACATTAGTCATAAATAAATCACATACTTATTTCAAGGTTTTATTAGCTCTCTCGAAGCAAAGTACTACTCGCATGCTCCTAGGGAGGAGGTTCGAAGGAATTAACCATCGCGCGCCATCGATTATAACAGCACAAAGGATTTCAATCAAGGATAAATTATGCTCCAACTTCATCGCAGAACTATAAACTATACGTGCATGCTTCGGGAATCATAAACCTTAACATAATTATTCTTACTAATCCACAATCATCAACTAGTGCACCCACATATTACTATCTCAATATCGTAAAACTATTGTAAGGAATCAAACATATCATTTTCAATGATCTACAAGTTTTATGTAGGATTTTATAACTAACCATGTAAATGACCAATTCTCGTTGACTCTCTAAATAGGTTCAAGTGAAGCATGAGAGTTTAATTCTTTATTAAAAAATACCTAGAAATGCTCTAATAAATATAAGTGAAGCAAAAGAGCATTCTACAAATAAAGGTTTTCTATATGTTGAGAAACAGGCATCTAACATCAAATGATATAAGTGAAGCACATGAAGCATTCTATAAAGCCATACTCAAAAGATATAAGTGAAGTGCAAAGAGCATTCTATAAATAAACCATAGACTTTCCCATACCAACGTGGTGCATTTCTAAAAGGAAAATAAAAGCACATGATACTCCAAGAAATTATGCATATCATAAGAACAAAACAAAAAACCAAAACATACCAGTAGTTGTTGAAGAAGAAAGATGGGATGCCTTATGGGGCATCCCACAAGCTTAGATGCTTGAGTATCCTTGAATATTTACTTGGGGTGCCTTGGGAAGCCCCAAGATTCAACTCTTGCCTCTCCTTATTCGTCTCATATCGATACCTCCTCGAGCTTCGAACACTTGATCCACACAAAACTTAACAGAACTTTTATTAGAAACGTTAGTACATAATCATCAAATCTCATCATGTCCTGCCATAAAATGATTGCATAATTATAATCTAAGATTACCCACTGTATTCTATCACAATTCTATGGCTCCTAAATCAATGGCGCTCAACAAGAATTCGAACATAAGCACGCAAAGCAACTATAACATCAATATGTGAAAAACAGGACAGTCTGTAAAGATGTAGATGGAACATAAACTTGTGTAACTCAAAAAATTCTGAAACCTGAGGATGTAATAACGCATTTGTATAACAGTATTATGTAAAAAATACAGAATTTTTCATGCTCCGGTAAAATACTAAAATTCAAACACTTCAACAAGAGTTTCTGTTTCTACATAGCACATATCAAACAAGCAATTTAAACACCCTAAAGGTAATTCTTGGCATATTATTTTTATAATACAATGGATTTATAGAAGGGTATAATTATTTTTGTTGAAAAGTTTTTGTAATCAAGATTCACAAAGTTTCCATGGGCATGAACAAAGTTCAAGGCTAGCCACCACTTCAACGATGCTCGTCTTTCTCACTTTCACTTCTCTTTTTGAAAAAGTTTTATGTTCCTCACTTTACTTTTTTGTTTTTAAGTATTTTAAAAGCACACAACAGAATAAAATGTCTCTCTAAAACTTCTAGGTTCTCTCCCTGGCAGCACTTTCTTTAAAGCCATTAACCTAGGCATATAGTGCTCAAGTAATTGATCCACACGAATTCCAAGGTATATCAAAGCCAATTTTAATTAACAATGATTTGTAATTTAGTAGTGAGCACAGAGTGATATATATCATGTGACAATGAAGTCTAACTCCCTTCCTATGCATTGGCATGTCATACAAGAACAATTCATGCACACAAAGTAAAGGCCAATACATAGCGTAAGTGGTTTCTTGCAATTTTAATATATAGGAAATATAGAGAGGTGAAGATTTGGCTACTCTTTCATAATAATTGCAAGTAGGAGCAGAAAGCACATGCATATTATATCCATCAAAATCATCATGTGTGATAGTAAAATGCAACCCATCAATATAATCCTTAATAAGTACAAACTTGTCCGATATAGTGTAGTTGGGAGAATTCAAAAAGATAATAGGACTATCATGTGTGGGTGCAATAGCAACAATTTCATGTTTAACATAAGGAACTATAGCAAGTTCATCTCCATAACCATAATTCATATTGTCATCATGGCCACAAGCATAGCAAGCATCAAGTTCATCAAAAAGGGTTATTTCAAATGAATCCAAGGGATCATACCAATCATCATAGCATTCATCCTTCGGTATGTGCGAAGGGCAATTAAACAATATATTATTTGAACAGTTACTCTCATTAGAAGGTGGGCACAGGTAGCTAATCCGCTCTTCCTCCTTTTATTCTTTGCTCTCCTCCTCATTTTTTCATCTAATGAGCTCATAGTTTCAGGAATTTCTTCTTTCATAGATTCCAGCAAAATATTAGTCTCTTCCAAGGCAGCGGTCATTCTCTCAAAAAAATTCAATAATATCAGCATTGTATCCATAATTCTCAAGGCAATATTTAAGTATGGCAATATTTTCACATCTGTAAATAGAATAACCATAGTCATATCTTTCAAAGAACGATTCAATTTCATAAGCACCCCTAAAAGCAACAAATTCTTCTATTTGTTCCACGTCATAGTAATCATATATACCCTTAGAATAACAAGTCAAGGTTTTATTATCATTAAATTCACATTGAAAGGGAAGGTGAAGACCCTTCATCTTAGAGCAACAAGTATAATCACGTTTCGAGCATATATCCCAAGCATACCAACGCAACAATTTAATTTGATACCATAAGTGTTTCCCTTTGTAAGATAAGCAATAATCCATAAAGTACTCATGTTGATCTAATGTGTCTCCCATTATAAAGTTGAATGAGGATTTCTTAGGATTATCAAAGGAGTAATTAACGTGTTTCACATAACTAGCATAGAGGGTTTTAGGAGCTTCCCCATCTCCATGAGTAGCAAGTACATCTAATTTTTTTGGTGTTTCGTGTTCCATATCCATAACGAAAGATTTAAAACAACTAATAACAAAAAAATAAAAATTACTTAGTGATAAAGCAAACAAGCACACACGAGAATATCAACCACTATGCTATTGCTCCCCGGCAATGGCGCCAGAAAGGGTCTTGATAACGCACAAGTGTAGGGGATCATTTGTAGCCTTTTTTGGTAAGTAAGAGTGTCGAACCCTACAAGGAGATAAATGTAGAATTAATATTCTCTCAAGTTCTATTGGCCACCGATACAACTCTACGCATTCTAACAATTACTTTACCCCAAACAAGTATGAAACTATTTTGCGGGAATGAAACTAGCAATACTTAATAGGTGTAGAGATAGTTTTGCAAGGTAAAAAAGAACTTGGAAATAAAATTAGTTGCTAGTTTAATAAATAACACTAAACAAATTATAGAAATCTTTTTGTAGCACAAGAGAAAGATTTGTCCCCAGGCAATTGATAACTAGACATGTAGTCATTATTGCAGTTTTATATGAGGGAGAGGCATACACTAACATACTTTCCATACTTGGATAATATGCAATTATGTTGGAACTATAGCAAGCATCCACAACTACTAGAAATTCATTAAGGTAAAACCCAACCATAGCATTAACACATCAAGTCCTCTTTACTCTCATACGCAACAATTCCCTTACTCGGGTGTAAGCTTTTGTCACTCTAGCCACCCACTATAAGCGAATCATGAACATATTGCAACACCCTCTAGTGTTATTCTTTCACGTGTGTGCATCATAGAAAGCACCTTAGGACAGAACCAAAATAAACCATGCAACTCAAACCAATCACGATCATCAATCAACCCATCAGACAAAAGAAATCTACTCAAACATCATAGGATAACCAGCCATCATTGGATAATAATATATAGCATTAAGCACCATGTTTAAGTAGAGATTACATTGGGGAGAAGAGGTCTTACACTGCTGCATAGAGGGGGGAGAGTTGGTGGTGACGGCGGCGAAGTTGTTGGTGTAGATCGTCATCATGATGGATACCCCGGCGGCGCTCCGACACCACCGAGAGAGAGGGGGAGAGACCCCCCCACCTTCTTCTTCTTCCTTGGCCTCCTCCCTAGATGGGAGGAGGGTCTCCCCTCTGGTCCATGGCCACCATGGCTCCCGGAGGGTAGGATCCCCTCCAAGATTGGATCTCTCTCTCTGTTTCTCTTCTGTTTTCGCAACCTTCACCTTTTCTTAAATATCCAGAGAACCGTAACCCCGATCGGGCTGAAATTTTGAGGGGATTTTTATTATAAAAATATATTCCTTGCGGCAAAAGAAGATCTCCAACCGACCTAAGGGCTGGACAAAAGCCATCTGGCCGTGACCCCCTAGGACGCGGCCAGATAGCTTATGGGGCCCTCAAGCATCGTCTTCCGTTGATTCCGACTCTAAAAATCACATATATTCCAAAAAAAAATCTCTGTAAGTTTTTATCGCGTTTGGACTTCGTTTGATATGGATTTTCTGTGAAACAAAAAATAGGAACTGACACTCAGCACTAGGTAATTAAGTAAGTTGGTCCCAGAAATAATATAAAATATTCTCAAAAGTATATGAAAATTGTAAAATATTGGCGTGAAGCAATCAAAAATTATAGATACGACAGAGACATATCATACTCCTACTAGGACTCCACCACCCTTGTGGGAGGTGGACTCCCCCTTGTGCGTCAGCCAAGCCCCTAGGGGAAACCCTAGGGCGCCCCACCTACCCCCTCACCCTCCTATATATAGTGGAGGTTTTGAAGGCAAACACCCCCTAAAAAGCCACGTGTTGCCCTCCTCCCACTAGATCGTAGTTCTCCTCTAATTAGTTCGGTAGAAGCTCGGTGAAGCCCTGCCGGATTAGTTCACCAACACCGCCACCACGCCGTTTTGGTGCCAAAGAACTCATCTACCTCTCAACCGTCGCTTGCTGGATCAAGGAGGTGGATATCATCGTCGAGTTGTACGTGTGATGAACGCGGAGGTGTCATCTCTTTGCCGCTAGATCGTGATTGGATCGCGGGACGGCTTGGGATTTGGATTGCGAAGATGTTCGACTACATCAACCGCATTTCTTAACGCTTCTCGTTTAGCGGTATACAAGTGTATGTGGATCCGATCTCTCCTCTGATAGATGCTCACACCATGGATAGATCTTGTATGTGCGTAGGGAAATTTTTGTTTCCTATGCAACGTTCCCCAAGCCATGGATGGGTCTCTCTCTTTGTTTCTCTCCTGTTTTCATTACTGTTTTGCGAGCCCTTCACTGTTTCTTAAATATCCGAAGAACTGTAACTCCAATCGGGCTGAAATTTTTAGTGGATTTTATTTTGAAAATATCTTTCTAGCGATGGAAGGGGAGTTGTAGACGACCTAAGGGCTGGCCACAAGCCATCAGGGCACTAGCCCCTGGGGTGCACCCTGTTGGCTTGTGGGGCATTCAGGAATTGTCTTGCGTTGATTTCGACTCTCAATATTCACACATATTCAAAAATAAAATCTTCGTAAAATTTTATCACGTTTGGACTTTGTTTGATATGGAATTTCCGTGTAACAAAAAACACAAAAAATAGGAACTGGCACCGGGCACTGGGTAAGTAAGTTAGTCCCAAAAATAATACAAAAAGTTGCCAAAATTATATGAAAGTTGTAGAATATTGGCGTGAAGCAATCGAAATTTATTGATATGACGGAGACATATCAGCATCCCCAAGCTTAATTACTGCTCGTCATTGAGTTGGTAAATGATAAAAATATAATTTTGTATGTGGAATGCTACCCAACATAATCTCGAATAAATGTCTAATCATGGCCTGAATATTAAGATACAAGTGATTCAAGCCAACAGTCTCGCAAAAAAGACATCCATACTCAGGTTTACTAGCCACCATCATGTCCTTTCTAAATAGCAATGCCAAAGAATGTTATCTCTACAAAATCATATAGCCTTCCATGCTTGGTCTTCCTAGCATAAAGTATAAATCTTGAGCACCCCGTTGTCAAACCAAGCAATTGGATCGTGCTTTTTCAATGCACATAACCTTTTTATTCTTCCCACAATACATGAGTGTGAACCTTGTACATAGCATATGGTGGAATATAATATGCTAGTAGATATCAAAAGGGTTGAAAGCGGAGAAGAAAGTCTCACATCCACTCGGTGTATCAACGGGCCATGGAGATGTCCGTCAATAGATATCAATGCGATGAGTAGGGATTGCCATGCAACAGATGCACTAGAGCTATAAGTGCATGAAAGCTCCACTGAAGCTAAATGGGTGTGCATCCAACTTGCTTGCTCATGAATACCTCTGGCATTTGAGGACTCCCATCATCAGAATATACAAGCCGGGTTCTATAACGAAAAAATCCCACTAGCATCTGGAAGTGACAAAACAAGAGACTCTCTATATGAAGAACATGGTGCCATTTTGAGGCACAAGTGTGGTAAAGGATAGTAGAAAAGTCCCCTCTCTCTTTTTCCCTCATTTATTTGTTTATTTTCATTTTTTCATGGTGGTATTTTTTTCTTTTCTTTTTCTTTTTTCGCCTCCTCCATTTCTCTTTTTTTGTGGCGAGCTCATTTGACCTCCCCCATTTTTCATTTTTCGTCTGGAATCTCATGTTGACTTGTGGGGGAATCATAGACTCCACCACCCTTTCCTCACTGGGACACTGCTCTAATAATTATGATCATCACACTTTTATTTACTTAGAACTCCATATCAAAAACTGAGAGGATAATATGATTCTATATGAATGCCTCTGGCAGTGTACAAGGATGTGCAATGATCTAGCATAGCAAAAGATATCAAAAAACAGACAAGCCATGTAAATATTATGCTAGCTATCTTATGATCATGCAAATAAATATGAAAATGGAAATACAAGTCATATGAAGTGATGGTGGAAGTTGCATGGAAATATATCTCTGAATGGCTATGGAAATGCCATGATAGGTAGGTATGGTGGCTGTTTTGAGGAAGATATATTGAGGCTTATGTGCAACAGAGCGTATCATGTCATGGGGTTTGGATGCACCGACGAAATTTTCACTGATCCTCGAGGTGAGAATGGGCAATGCACGGTACCAAGGAGGCTTGCAAAATATGAATAGGTGAGATTGCGTATGTCCATGGTTTCACATCATTCATAAAGAACTCATATACGTATTGCAAAGTTTTATTAGTTTTATCACAAAAAAAAGTACTACTCGCATGCTCCTAGGGAGGAGGTTGGGAGGACTTAACCATCACACGCCCCCGATTGAACAACACAAAGGATTTCAATCAAGGATACATTGTGCTCCAATCTTCATGGGATAACTAAAGACTATACGTCCATGCTTCGGGAATCACAAACCTTAACATCAATATTCTTACTAATCCACAATCCTATACTAGTGCACCCACATATTACTATCTTAATGTCGCAAACCTATTGCAGGGAATCAAACATATCATATTCAGTGATCTACAAGTTTTATGTAGGAATTTATGACTAACCATGTAAATGACCAATTCCCCTTGACTCTCTAAATGGGTATAAGTGAGGCATGAGAGTTTAATTCTTTCTACAAAATACCTGGACATGCTTTAATAAATATAAGTGAAGAAAAAGAGTATTCTACAAACAAAGGTTTTCTATATGTAGAGAAACAGGCATCCAACTTCAAATAATATAAGTCAAGCACATGAAGCATTCTATAAAGCCATACCCAAAAGAAATAAGTGAAGTGCAAACGGCATTCTATAAATCAACCATGGACTTTCTAAAACTAACAGGTGCATTTCTATAAGGAAAATAAAATGTACACAACGCTACAAGAATTTACGGATATCATCTTGATGTCTACTACACAACTTGTTCTTGTAGACTCATGTTGGGCCTCCAAGCGCAGAGTTTTGTAGCATAGTAGAAAAAAAATCCCTCAACTGGCCGACCTAAGGTTCATCAATACATGGCAGGCATAGGATGAAGATGGTCTCTCTCATACAACCCTACACCAAATAATAAAAAGTCTCTTGTGTCCCCAACACACCAAGTACAATGGTAAATTGTATAGGTGCACTAGTTCGGCGAAGAGATGGTGATACAAGTGTAGTAATGATAGTAGATATTGATTTTTGTAATAGTAACAATAAAAATGGCAAGGTAGCAAGTAACAAAAGTGAGCACAAATGGTATTGCAATGCTTGAAAACAAGACCTAGGGCCAGTACTTTTGCTACTCCAATCTCCCAACAATGCGAATATAATTGGATCACATAACCATTCCTCAACGTGCAAGGAAGAATCACTCCAAAGTTCTTATCTAGAGGAGAACATAAGAAGAATTTTTTTTATAGGGAACAAAACCACCTTGAAGTTATCCTTGCCGATCGATCTATCCAAGAGTTCGTACTAAAATAACACCAAGTTATCCTTTCCGGTCGATCTATCTAAGAGTTCGTACTAGAATAACACCATATGATACGCATCAACCAACTCTAATGTCACTTACATGCTCACCACCACAAGTATCCATGAGTTAATTATACGATACACATCAAACAATTTCAGATTCATAATATTCAATCCAACACAAAGAACCTCAAAGAGTGCCTCAATATTTCTATCGGAGAACATGGTATGAAAACGTGCAATCAACCCCTATGCATAGATCCCCAAGGTCACCGGAATACGCAAGTTGGCGCCATAACATATATCAACTTAATCACTTGAATACCCAAATATCACTACGGCTATCTGCATGCAAGACATACATCAAGTGCTCTTAATGCCATAAAAGTATTCAATCTAGAAATGACAAAATTTGACCGGGAAAACTCAATTCATGACAACAAGATAGAGAAGGGAAATCACCATATGATCCAACTATATTAACAAAGCTCGTGATACATCAAGATCGTGCCATCTCAAGAACACGAGAGAGAGAGAGAGATATTGAACACATAGCTACTGATACAAACTGTCAGCCCCGAGGGTGGACTTCTCCCTCCTCATCACGGAGACCATAGGGATGATGAAGATGGCCTCCGGAGATGATTTCCTCCTCCGGCAGGGTGCCAGAATGGGGCCTAGATTGTTTTTTCATGGCTACAGAGGCTTGCGATGGCGAAACTTCTCATCTAGGTTTATCTCTGGTGATTTCTGTATATATAGGATTTTTGGGCATCGGTGTCACGCGAAGATGGGCCATGAGGAGCCCACAAGACACCAGCGCAAGCAAGAGGGGGCTGGCGCACCATTGTGGATTGTGCCCATCTTATGGCTCTTATGGCCCTCCCACGAATCTTCTAGTGCCTCTTTTGTTCGAAACAAAATTGTTAAAAAGTCTCGTTGCATTTGGAGAACTTTTATTTCTACGCAAAAAACAACACCACGGTAGTTTTGCTAAAAACAACGCCAGTCCGGTTAGTTCTAAATAAATAAATCATATAAAGTGCATCAAAACCATATAAAAGTATTATAAACATAGGTGAATATGGCATGAATACTTCATAAATTATAGATAAGTTGGAGACGTATCAGCATTCTGGGAACAGGGGTACGTAGTCCTGCCTGCCCGCGGCCCAGGGCATGGCCCACTTCGTCGTCCTGGCGAGGCCCGATGCAGTGTCACTTCAGACATGGCCCTCGCGGCGACCCTGGGCTCGCGAGGAGAAGCAGCATCAAGACCCCTAGGGAATAACCTCGTCAGGCCCCCTCTCCTAAGGGGCGGAGATACCTATGCAAGGCCCGGCCTTAGGAGATAAGGATGACACAAGTGAGGATAGGCAGGCACCAGCACGCCAGGCGACATAGTTTCCTATTTGGTGCAAAGGGAGCAAGGACATGCGCGGGTTCACAAAGCGCCGCCCCAAAGGTTTCCATTCCGGTGCAACAATACCAAGACCACCAGCCCCGCAGGGCAGATGTCATCGCCGAGCCCACCACTGCATCACCATCAGCTACTTTGCAGGCGAAGACCGCCTTTGGACATGGTGTGAATGTACTCCTGCCCCCCTTCAAAATTGGCCGTTGTGGGATTCCTTCCTGCCATTGAGATAAGGGAAGAGGTCCTGGGCCGCCGCTTTATATGGAAGCTAGGTAACACCCTAGAGAAGGGGATCCAATCTAGCACTTAGCCACCCCACTCTCCATCGGCAGACAGAGAGCCAGGAACATACCTTGAGCTCCCTCACGAGGCTCAAGCATACTGTACTAGTTCATTCACCAAAACCTCCACGAGAGGCAATCCACCAAAGCAAGAGTAGGGTATTACACTTCGAAGCGGCCCGAATCTGGGTAAACTGTCGTGTTCATCTTCTTCCTCGTCATCGAACGAGTTCTCCATTGTGTGCATCGAGTAGCTAGCTTGGTTTGATGTCTTCGGGGGGAAGTCTTCGCACACGCCATTGTGTTCAAACCTTAAGTGTTTTGCGGATCTCGAAATCCAACATTTGGCGTGCGAGGTAGGGGGCGTGTTGGAGTCCTCCTGAATCCAGGCTCTCCATCCACCTTGCCACTCCGATTGTCGAAGCCCCGCGAGCACCTGCCGGCCACAACGGACCGGCCACCACCTAACTCAACGCTGCCGTCGAGAACCTGCGGCCCGACGGCCTAGTGATGGGTGGGCAGTATCAAGTTGCCAGCGCCATTTTTGTCGTCACCGCCTCTCGCACCACCCAAGCGCATGATGACTAGGCGGCACCTTCGGCATCCGCATCACGTCACTCCCACGTGGGGGTCCTAAACGCACATGACACGCTTCTGCTAGCAAGCGAGGTGCTCCGCAACTGTCCAACGCTAGGGGGCTTCGATGCGTGGGCCAATCACATGGTGGAGTTGATCACCGTCATGCGCGGTGCCATGGTCCCTCATCCTTCCTCAAGGGCTGGGGGCTCGTTCATCGCACCTGTTCCCTAGCCCGCCAAGGGCACACCTCTTTCAGCCCCGGACGAACCCGGGAGGGGCCCGCCGAATGCCATGCCCCTCCTGCTACGGATTCCGGTAACGGATTTCGTGGCACAACCCAGCCATGGCGAACCAGCGTGTGGAGAAGACAACGGTGTGCCCTACGCGCATGCCGGCGCGTGCCCCGACGACCCAATGGATCATCAACAACCCGAGCTAACCAGACGCGAGTGCTCCACCCTGCGCAAGGAGCAGATGAGGCAGGTATCTAGGCAAGAAAGCAACCACGATGAGGTCGCGCCGGATCTTCGGGGAATTGACTCACGTCAGGAGACAAGCGGCCTAACGGGCAACAGCAACAGAGGTAGGCAACTATGTTCTAAGGCCCGACGCAGGAGGATCTCTAGGCTGCGTGCACAGGGTACTGTCCCATCGTCGCCCGGAGGGACCGTTCTAGGCACCGCGTGGGACGTCTTGGGAGAAGGCCCAGGCCCCCATGTGGATCCCTACGTGTCGTTCTACATCGTGCCTAGGGAAGACGACTAGGAGCGGGTGCCTGTTGCGGGCGCTAGCACCTCCCGAGGGTAGGGGGCCCCGGACGTCCTCCTGAGCCAGGCTCAGGGGCTCCCCAGGAGGAGTGCCAAGCTCGGACAATGCGAACCGAAGAAGGAGGGAGGACGTCACCGGATTTGTGGGGGCACGGTGCGGGCTATCGCCTTGCCCCCACCATGGGCATGGATCAACAAGCCAGACCCCAGGGTGTTGGGCGTAATGCCCTAGGGAAAAGCAACAAGACACATGTAATGTGGGCAAGCCATGGCAACTGGAACATCAACACATCCTCGGGAGGTCAGACTTCATGAGGCTCCCGAGGAAGCACACGGTCACCACCCAAACGCCTCACGAGGCGGCTTCAAAGACAAAACACTCTTACAGTTGCGTCGGCTGCCTTGTACTCATTTTTGGGCTGCAGGAGCGTAATGCTGGGGCTAGGCGGGGAACAATGCATCCGGTTTTGAGTCATAACGGCGTGCAACGAAGCAGAAATGCATGGGATGACTCTTGACGGAGTTGGGAGATCCTGGGCCTGGTGCCAGGGGGCTTGCCCAGTTATCTATGCTAGGGGTCTCTCCCTAAGCCAGGCCGACTTCACCGACCCGTGACACTCTCACGTAATAATGAGTGGGCTTCATACACCCGCAGCCCCCTGAGGATGCGTAGGGGTTCCTCCCACGCAATGTGTTAGCCACAGCTCCGCACTGGCAGAGAAGTCAAAACTGCCTATCAATGGCTATGCCCATGAAATGTGGATGCCCTACACTCAGTGTTGGGGGAAGACGAAGACTATCCTAGGCATCGGACGCAACATTTGCTTGCTTTCTTTTTGTGTTCGAGTTGCCAACTTTTGAAACAAAACTTGAAGGTCTTAGAGCTCTGAATTTAAAAAGAAAAGGGGTGGGGACTTTTACCTTGTTGCTTTCGCTTTTTTATCAAACTCGAGTTCTCCTTCTTTTGGATCGACGTTTTTTTGCAAGGGGCCCCACATTGAGGCCCTACCCGGGTCATCCCGAGCCCAGATAGTGGGACCCTGCCACCTCAGGGACTCGCAACTTTCACGGCCGACCCCCACCTGGGGGCACCGACCGTGACACGGCACCACAACATGGAGTCTGAGGGGCCCCCAGAGCTTGGGCCTCCTGAGGCAAAGCCCCTCAAACGGAGTGGGGGTCGCTCGAGCTTCAAGGGGGGCTCCTGAGCACCGTGCCTCACGAGCCTTACCGGTCACAAAGCCACTTGGCAGCCTCGATGCTGTCCTTGGTTATCCGGCTGACATCAAGGGTGTTAGGGCCTCACCTCGTGGTTGCGTCCCCGATGATCCGACCGTATACCACGGCGGTAGGGAAATGAGCGGGACTGGAACCTATCGACGTAGAGTTGCTTGAGTGTCGAAGGGGACTCGTGAGCAGTGTGCCTCAGGAGCCTCACCGATCATATAGCCACTCGGCACCCTCGATGCCATCCATAGTGATCCGGACAACATCGAAGGTGTCGGGGTCTCACCCCGTGGTCGCGACCTTGGCTAGTCATATACCACGGCGGTAGAGAAATGCGCAGGACTGGGATGTGAAGACATAGGGCGCGGAAAAGACTCTGACTTCACCTCGCACGTAAGCAAGGAAGAAGCACCCTGTAGTGACCCGACTCAAAACGAGTCAAGACTCTGTGTGTTCTGTGCCATCCCTGGATCAGTATGCTGGCACACAGTACATCAATGTATATATCAAAGTGCAATCACATGTAATTAAGGTAAAACTGATATATACCTTAAAATCTCAGTAGAAACAGTCAACGGGAGTGGAGTCCCAATAAACACCAACGGCAGGTTGAGTGTAGACCGTAACCCTGAATCGTACTCTTACCCGTCGTAGAGCTTATCTGCAACATAAGACGTTGCAGCCGTGTAGGTCAGTACATTGAATGTACCGGCAAGATCACCATAGCAGAACAGAAGATAAAAACTATTCTATATGCACTAAGGCTTTGTGGCTCTGTGTTTGAGTTTTTGCATAAAATCTGATTTTATTTCTTTTTTTACAACAAAGGAATATCAGGAATTTGCTATAGAGTTACATAACAAGACATTGTTCCGCCAACCAATGTCTTAATGCCCACAAGTATCATAAGTTGCCCAGAATTAATTATCTGTCCAGTGTTGAGAGTTCAGCGATAGATCCAAGTCTAGAAGCTCAAATTGTCTGTAACCGGGGACACGGCTAATCGATTAGGTTTAACTTTGCAGAGTGTTGTGTACTTTACCCACAAGATTCGTTCCCTCCTTGTAAGTCCTCGCACTGCATGGTGTTTGAGAATAGGACGAACGAAACATGGTCTTTCAGAGTGTTTCCATGACTACTGTCAGTGCCCATCCATTCCTAACGTTGACTACATCTCGTAGCACTGCCCAGCCAGAGGCACAACAAAGATCAACCAAGCTAGAGCCCATAATGACTTGTGGCTACACATGTAAGCTTCCGGGCATGAAGTATTCATCCGTCTCTTTGAGTCTGGGTGAAGCTTTCCGCAAGATGTCATGGCGTTTCTCCATGCATCCCGGCCATCCACTGGTTACTCCAGGGATGCCCAATCAACCATCCTTCACCCAGTAGTGTGTATTGAAAACTTGTTTCTTGAGTCTCGAATGTCTTGAGGTCTTGAAGATGCAGGACTTGAAGATGCCTTCATGAAGTTGTCGTCTTGATGTAGAGTCCTCCTTCTCACACCACTCACGAACACTCATCCCAAACCCCGTATACTTTAGCATAGCATAAAAATAACTAACGTTCCCGGGGCTTTAGTAAAAAGTGGTGGGTTCCTACCTCATGCATTCTACTCAACTACAAGAATTTCAATAACACTACGGGAGGGATTTGTTGAATGATGTCACTACATGCAATAAAACATAGGTATGAACAAAATGGTCAAAGTGAACTTGCCTCTACTGTTGATGAAGAATAATATCGCTCTTAGAAATAACTTGATAGAACTATTCGTCACTCTCCGATGAAAATCTATATAGTCAAACATTGCATTCATATAAGCAATCATACTAGCAATCAATGCTATCACACAAAAATAACACAAGAGTAAACACCAAACCAAAAGCAACAAGGTTGTGATGAAGGAAATTCTTAAGACAAAACTCAAAACAACAAAATTTCAACAATACAACTAAGGTTGGTTTTCTCTACAAGTAAATCCTATTTTCAAAAGTAAAACACAAAAACAAAGTAAAATATAACAAAATTATTTTAATAAATATTTTACTAGCAAAAAGAATTACTTTTGGAGAACAAGTAAAAAATTTAAAAACAACATTCTAAACAACATAGGCTTTTACCTAATAAACTTAACAATAAGAAAACAAAGGAAATATTAAAATAACAGGAAACAAAATATATAACACTAAGTTAATAGAAAGTGAAACTTATAAAATATTTTATGAAAATACTTTCAAAGTAGGAAATCCAACTAGCAATGAAATCAATTTGCAAGTTATTATGAAACTAGAATTGATTTCATGCTAAAAAAAATTATAATAAGTAACATAAAAATAAATTTGGTGGAAGTACTTCTCCTAACTAACATAAAACAAAGTAGTAATTTCCAACTAATATAAAAGTAAATAAATTAAAACAATTTAAAACAAAAGAAATAGTAATAATCCTAAAAGATCTAAACAGAATATGTTTTGCTTGAAAAGACTAATTTAAAATAATCTAAAAATTCGAAAATAAAGCAGGATGATAAACCTAACTAATACAAAACAGTGGCAAAAAGAATCACTCAAAAATAAGTTTTTAAACACAAGTTATACAAGTTTTAGTGATTTGATCAAATTTAACAAAATTCAAATTTAAAAGTCCAAATTTGAAAACTAAGACTACAGGCAGAAACTACAAGTAATTTGTGACATGTTGCAAAAAGAATCATGCAAAAACTCTAAATATTTTAAAAGATATAGCAAAAATAAAAACAGAAATCATTCTGTTTTCTAAAACAGAAACAGAAAAAGAAAATATTTAGCTAACGGACAGGGGCTACATGGAGGCTTCCTATTGGTCGAAAGAGCGTGCGTGCTGGTGTTTGTGGGCGGATGACCGAAGCTTATAAGAAAAAGGTTCGGCCTTTAATCCTTCTAATCTAAACCGTTGACTCTAGATCCGACGGCTACGGGAGGGCGCGGGGCTTACAAAGGTGGAGGTCGAGGTTTCCGGCGAGGTCGACGGCGGCCGGAGGTTAGCGCTGGTCGGAGATGGTGGTGCGGTGGTCGGGGGCGGCGTCCGAAGTGCTCAAGCGACAGCGGTGATGCTCCAACGTCAAATGGTGGCGTCGGATGGGGTTGGGAACGATGGACGCGACGACCTCGTGCTCGGAGGGCTTCGGTCGATGGCCGAACTCCGACGAGGTGGAGCGGTGGCGTTTGCGGGCGAGGACAGGGGCGTTCGGGGGTGGAACGGAGTGTGGAGAGGCGGGGCTACTTATAGGCGCGGTGCGGGGTCGGGAGAGGGAGAGAGGAGCGAGATCCGGGGAGGTGGGATCTCCGGCGTGGTCGGGGGCGAGGGGAAGGGGATGAGCGCGGTCGGACGGTGGGTCCCGCGTGTCAGTGAGAGTGGGGCGGGATCAGCGGCGTCGGTGACCGATCCGGAGGGATCTCGGTGTTTAAAGGCTGTGGGCCGGTCGGTTTTCTATTAAAATGTTTAAATTCGTTTCCTTTTCTATTTTTTAGGGCATTTAAAACTCTTTAAGGCATTCAAAACATTTCCAACAATAGGATATATATATATATATATATCAATTTGATCAGGGGAATAAATGCTATTTAATGAACATTTCCACTATCAAAAATGAATACTTTTAAAAAATTTATTTTCAGAAAATGCCTAATTGATTTTAAATTATGTTTGCAAATAATTTTCAAATAACCCCCTGGGTTTTATGTTTCAAATACTTCACAAAATAACCCCTGGTGTGGAGTGTCATATTACTCCTCTCAAATTTTGGTCAAGAGGTTTTGAATTATTTCAAAGTTCAAATTGGAAATTCAACTATGAAAGGAACTCCATATCAGAAAATTTTCAGATGGTTTCAAATCCACTCTTCAAATCTTTTTATATTTAAGAAGTCATGTCATCCTCTCTCACTGATTTGAAATGTAGGAATTTGAATTGGAAATCAAACACAAAGGGGAAAGTCATTTTATTCCCTCTCATTCAAAAGTTTTTTAAAAGTTTCAAATTTCACTAAATTCAATCACTCAAGCAAACAAACACTCATTCTAATATTCATTATAACATTCCAAAATTTTGGGATGATACACGCCCTCGGGCAGGACAGGGGAGTATCTGGACAACTTGCCCGCGTAGCAAGATCATCCACGAGCTAATTACACTATCAAATCAAACAAGAATTCCCTAATTTAACATCACTTCTAAGGTGAGGCGAGGCTTGTGCATACTAATGTGAGTACATAGGTACTAAGGGACGAATGCGCACAATTACTAACACCACAGGCATCTACAGCGTCAAAGGGAGCGGCATGGGAACTGAGACCCGACGGTGACAGGCACCTGATCCGCAAGCCTTGGCTGGCAACCGTAGGATTCCCCTCAGGAGGGGGGTTGACTCCACGAGGATCCAACTAGCTACCGCCATCAGGCCGCACCGACGGAGGCCCCAGACAGACACAGAGGAATCAAATCACGCAACTACGAGTGGTTGATGGAAAATCAAAGGCGAGAAATGAAACAAAAGTAAGGCACAAAATATTAATGCCCACGAGGGACAAGTTCGCTTCATCGTATTATAGGTACCGGGAGGAAGGAGCAGGGGGATCTAAGCAGAGGAGTCGTTGTCGATACCCGAGCCAACGGCCGCCACGACGCCAGGGCCGCCCTCTCTGTCGGGAGGGGCGCCCAGATGAACTGTGCGACCAGGGCGTCCACGTGTGGACGCACCTCCTCCCGGAGAGGCCTCGGGAGCCCCCCCGGCGCATGCTCCACCACGCGCAGGAGGTTGAGCTGCGGGGCGAGACGACGTAAGTTGGAGAAGACGTGCGTCGAGCCAGCTCCAGGAGGTCCCGGGCGTCGGCCTCGCTGTGCTCATTCACACGGGAGACGCCGATCTCCAGCGCCTCCACCACCCGGCGGAAGAAGCCAAGGTAACCCTCGTCGCCCTGCACGTTGGGGAGGACGGGGGCACCCCAGACGAATCATTCCACCGCTCCAACTGCGTGGCAAGCGACGTCGCAGAACAACTTGGCTCGCTGGGACTCCAACATTCTGGCAAAGGGCGCCTAGTCGTGCACGGCCTACACGGCATCGATCGCTTCTGGGACCTGGGCTTGCAGCGCCGCTAGCTCCGCCCTCTCTCGCCCCTGAGGGTGGCCTGGAAGGCGGCGGCGATGGTCGCCAACGGGGCAAGCACCGTGCCCTCCTCCTCCTCGAGCTCGGCACACTTGCGCTTCTTGGCTGTCGGTGCCCTGGAAGAAGGAGATAGTCAAGCTCGACCTGTTGGATATGACGAGCGAAGAAAGGGGTAGGCGACGGAGCACTTACTCTCCCACCATGGTCCAACGCTGGTGGACCCATGATGGGTCCGACGGCCCCCCGCCACCGCCTTCGGAGGGAGGCAAGGGGGTTGACGGCCCTGTGCGCTCTCCAACACCGGCGGAGCTTCCGCTGGACGCCATGAAGAAATAAAGAAGCAGGGAAAGGAAGAGAGTTTTCTCTCGAGGTGCGGAAATAGGCAGATGCTTCGAGGCAGCTGGGTTACGTCACGAGGAGGAGGATTTATAGGAAGGACTAAGGCCATGAAGCGTCATGGGAGAGCAAGCGGCATGCGCCCATCAGGCTCCGAAAAGGCAGACTCAATTGACGCGTGGCTCTGCCGCACGTCACCTCGCCTGACGCCCCAGGTTGCATCCGCGTGGCCTAAGAGCATGAAGTTCATGGAATCGATAGAATTCAAGGAAGGGTAATGATGGTCGGCGCTGGCACGAGTGTCCCATCGGTTTGACTTGGGCATCCCTTGACGCCTTCGAGGCGTAGGGGCACCGCCGGACGAGTGGCCGACACACGTAAAGCCTAGCCCACAGGCGTTTGGGCCCCATGGCACTCTGGGACATCCCCAAAGCTTCACTTCGAAGCCAACTCGAGCGCACCTTGGGCCTGGGTGCTATTGTCGTTGTTCTGGGAACAGGGGTACCTAGTCTTTCCTGCCCACGGTCCAAGTCATGCCCACTTCGTCAGCCTAGCGAGGCCTAAAACGACATCACTCAAGACAAGGCCCTCGCGAGGACCATGGGCTCACGAGGAGGAGCAGGATCGAGACCCTCGGGGAATAACCTCTTCATCCCCCCTCCTGAGGGGTAGCGATCCCTATGCAAGGCCGGCCTCAAGTGTCAAGGATGACGCAGGTGAGGACAGGCAAGCGCCAGCACGCCAGGCGGCACAGTTTCCTCTTTGGTCCAAAGGGAGCAAGGACATACGCGGGTTCCCAAAGCACCGCCCCGAAGGTTTCCATTCCGGTGCAACAAGACCACGACCGCCAGCCCCAAAGGGCGGATGTCATCGCCGAGCCCACCACTACATCACCATCAGCTACTTTGCAGGAGAAGACCGCCTTTGGACAGGGTGCGAATGTACTCTTGTTCCCCTTCAAAATTGGCCGTTGTGGGATTCCTTCCCGCCATTTAGATAAGGGAAGAGGACCCGGGCCGCCGCTATATATGGAAGCCATGTTACACTCTGGGGAAGGGGATCCAATTGAGCACTAAGCCACCCCACTCTCCATCGTCAGACAGAGAGCCAAGAACACACCTTGAGCGTCCTTGCGAGGCACAAGCCCACTGTACTAGTTCATCACCAAACCTCGACGAGAGGCAATCCACCAAAGCAGGAGTACGGTATTACGCTTCGCAGCGGCCTGAACCTGGGTAAACTGTCGTGTTCATCTTCTTCCTCGTCATCGAACGAGTTTGTCGTTGTGTCCATCTAGTAGCGAGCGAGGTTGGGTGTCACCGCAGGGAACCCTTCGTACACGACCCTATGTTCGAACCTTAAGGGTTTTGCGGAGCCCGAAATCTGAAATAATTCCTACTCATCCTCTATTTGGTAAATGATAAAAGAAACAATTTATGAAGTCTGAATGCTAGCATAGTGCATAAGTTTGATCAATGATAATTTCAACTACTTTTCCTAGCATCATAACAACAACTCTTTCTCATAAAACTCATCATCATAAAGTAGCAACCAATTCACATGTTATGGTTTGAACAATGGATTTTCTTGAAACTTAACAACCTATGTTCTTAGTCACCAAACAATTGCAATTCAACTTATTCTCAACAAAGTCTAAGTAAGAGCTTCACATACACAATCATCGTATAGTCTTCTATGATTACTAGTACTCAAAGCATATTTTCACAACAAATGTCATCCATCAAACACATAGAAAGATAGGGGCTTAATGTTTTGCCTCCTAACTCATTTATCATAGAGATAATTGTCAACAATAATAAGTCATGATCAAATATATTTGAGTGGCCATATGTGCCTAGATCTTTCCCCACCACATGATACTTGCCACCTAGAGAATAATTGAGCTTGAAATGAGAATGCATACTATTGACTCTTGCATAAAAGTAAATACTAAAAGTAAAAGATAGGCCTTTCGCAGAGGAAGCAGAGGTTGTCATGCGCTTTTTGGTTTTGTATGCACAATCCATTAATGCAAAAGAATGTCACGTTATATTGCCCCTTATGATAGCAAAATTTATTATCCACTCCGTCACTTTTATTAGTTTGCCATCACAAGTTCGTACAACACTCAATTTTCTCTTTCACTAAATGATCAAACACATTTAGAAGCAGTTTCTATTGCTTTTTTCCATCGATGACAACTTACTTGAAGGATCTTATTCAACACATAGGTAGGTATGGTGGGCAATCATGGCAAGGAACTGGGTTTAAGGGTTTTTGGATGCACAAGTAGTATCTCTACTTTCTACGAGTTTTTGGCTAGCAACATATCCTAAGTAAACACCACATGTTGGAGGATCTATAACAATATAACTTTTATGCAAATATACACAGCCATAACTCATTACGTTTTCTTCCTTGTCAAACTTCAACTAATTTGCTCAAGTTTGAAAATAATTAATGGGTATTCATAATCATAGAAGATGTCCAGAATAATATATTTGTATGCGAAAGTTCTCTTCCTTATACCAATCATTCATGAATTGCTTGTATGACCAATATTGTGATTGTCAAGCTTCAAAAGATTTAACTTGCTAAACCCAATGTGAAGCTACTACTAGGCATGATATGAACATATAACTTAAACTTCACGGTATTCAATTCATTCAACAATTTACTCATAGGATATAAGTGAAGCACAAGAGTAAATGAAATGCTACTCCAAAAAGATATAAGTGAAGATCAAGCGAGTAGTGAAGTAAATGGATAGCCATTTGAGAACTCTCTCTCTCTCAATAAATATTTTCAGATCTGAGTATTTTATTAAATCAGCAAGCAAAAAATGGCATTCCAAGAATAGCACACATCGTGTGAAGAAGCAAAAACTTTGGCTCAACCGCTACTAACCGATAATTGTTGATGAAGAAAGGTGTGATGCCTACTGGGGCATCCCCAAGATTATATGCTTGAGACTTCTCGAAATATTATCTTGGGAGTGCCTTGGTCATCCCCAAGCTTGAGATTTTGTATCTCGCTCAATCCTCTCATATCACGGTTTCACCTAGTCCCAAAAACTTCGTCCACAAAAACTCGAAAAGAACTTGTGAGATAGGTTAGTACACATAAGAAAAAATCCACACTTCATGTAATATCAAGACAAGTTGCACAATAATTTTGAAACTTCATCTAATTTTTACTATCATTTCAAAAATTTATATCTACCAATATACGCTATGGAAACTATAGCATAAGTAGATAACAAAACTATGACATCAATGTGTCCAAACAGAACAGTCTGTAGCAATTTATGAAAACAGTATACCTATATAACTCAAACAATTATGAAAATTTAGGACGTGATAAAGAACTTATGTGAAAGCACTGTGTAGAAGTTTCAGAAACTTTCCATGTTCCAGTAAAATATCAAATATCAAACATGTAACTCAAGCATCCTAAGAGGCAATTTTTGGAACTTTTTATTGAAAAACAAGATTATAAATAACATCTAACATATAACAACAAAATAAATTAAGATCCAAGCAAAATACATAGAATGTGACAAATAAAAATATAGCTCCAAGTAAGATGTACCAATAATGTTGGAGAAGAAAGAGGGGATGCCTTCCGGGGCATCCCAAGTTTAGACGCTTGAGTCGTACTTGAATATTACCTTCGGTGCCTTGGGCATCCCCAATATTAGGTCCTTTCTGCTCCTTATTCCCCTCATACCGGTATCTCACCAAAAACTTGAAAAACTTCAATCACACAACACTTAACGGAACTTTGTGAGATGGGTTAGTGTAGTAAAGATAGATCATTCACTTAGGTACTATCAAGACTAGACTAATAGTTGTTCTCACATAATACCTACTGTATTTCATCATTCCCACAATTTATATTACCAAATATAATCTATGGAAACACTTGAAACAAGCAAACTATGCATGCAAAACAGAATCTGACAAAAACAGAACAATTTGTGAAGATCTAAATAATAACCATGCTTCCCTAACTCTAAAAATTCTGAAGATTTGAAAAAGCGTATAATTCTCATAGAATTTTTGTGTAAAATTTTCATAATTTTGTGTCACTCCAGTAAAATATGATAATTCACATATTGTATGCAAAACTTTCTATTTTTGCACAGAATCTAACAAGCAAGTATCCACACAATCCCAAAGGCTTTACTTGGCACTTTATTGAAATAAAAGACACAAAACATGATTACTGCAGTATCTTAATGATGTGAACACACACAAAAAGAAATTAAAAGTGTTGAGTTATCTCCCAACAAACGCTTTTCTTTAATGCCTCTTAGCTAGGCATGATGATTTCAGTGATGCTCGTATAGGAATAGTAGTTGAAACATGCAAGAGAGCATCATCAATCACATGATAAGCACATTTAATTCTAACCCACTTCCTATGCATAGGGATTTTGTGAGCGAACAATTCATGGGAACAAGAATCAACTTGCATGGGAAGGAAAAACAAGCACAACTTCAAAACTTTGAACACATAGGAAGGAAAATTGATATTATTGCAATTCCTTCAAGCATATGTTCCTCCCTCATAATAATTTTCAGTAGCATCATGAATGAATTCAACAATATAAATATAACATAAATCATTCTTTTCATGCTGAACAAGTATAGAATTTTTATTACTACCCACACAAGAAAAATTCTTCTCATTCAAAATAGTGCGAGCAAACTCAACAAAATAACTATCATATGAAAATTGATTGACATAACCACATTGAATATTAAAATCATGATAACTAGTTTCATAGTTGTCATTACTCTTTATAGCATACATGTCATCATAATAATAATCATACATAGGAGGCATGCTATCATCATAATTGTTTTGCTCATCAAAACTTGGGGGACTAATAACATCGTATTATCAAACATAGCATCCCCAAGCTCCTGGCTTTGGATATCATTAGCATCAGGAATATTCAGAGAACTCATACTAACAATATTTCTATCATGCTCATCATTCAAGTAATTTTCATAAAGTATTTTCATAATTTCTTCCTCTACCAATTGAGCACAATTTTCCTTTCCATCATTTTCAAGAAAGACATGATAAAAACGAATAATGTGAGGCCACCTCAATTCCATTTTTTAGTTTTTGTTTATAAAACAAACTAGTGATAAAACAAGCGGCTAAAAGATTCCATCGTAAGATCTAAAGATGTACCTTCAAGCACTCTCCTCCCCGGCAACGATGCTAGAAAAGAGCTTGATGTCTACTACACAACTTGTTCTTGTAGACTCATGTTGGGCCTTCAAGAGTAGATTTTTGTAGGACAGTAGAAAATTTTCCTCAAGTGGACGACCTAAGGTTTATCAATCCATGGGAGGTGTAGGATGAAGATGTTCACTCTCAATTAACCCTGCAACCTAATAATAAAAAGTCTCTTGTGTCCCCAACACACCAAATACAATGCTAAATTGTATAGGTGCACTAGTTCGGCGAAGAGACGGTGATACAAGTGTAGTAACTGTAGTAGATATATTTTTTTGTAATAGTAACAATAAAAAACAGTATGGTAGCAAGTACCAAAAGTGATCACAAATGGTATTGCAGTGCTTGAAAACAAGGCCTAGGGTCCGTACTTTTGCTAGTGCAATCTCTCAACAATGCTAATATAATTGGATCACATGACCATCCCTTAACGTGTAATGAAGAATCACTCCAAAGTTCTTATCTAGCGGGGAACATAAGAAGAAATTGTTTGTAGGGTACAAAACCACCTTAAAGTTATCCTTTCCGATCATTCTATCCAAGAGTTCGTACTAAAATAGCACAAAGTTATCCTTTCTGATCGGTCTATCTAAGAGTTCGTACTAGAATAACACCATATCATACGCATCAACAAACTCTAATGTCACCTAGATACTCCAATATCACCACAAGTATCCATGAGTTAATTGTACAATACACATCAAACAATTTTAGATTCATAATACTCAATCCGGCACAAAGAATCTCAAAGAGGGCCCCATTATTTCTATCAGAGAACATGGTATGAAAACGTGAAATCAACACCTATGCATATATTACCAAGGTCATTTGAATCCGCAAGTTGATGCCATAACATATATCAAGTGAATCAGTTGAACACCCCAATGTCACTATGGGTATCCGCATGCAAGACATACATCAAGTGCTCTCACACTACAAGGGAAAACCTTATACACAGAACCTTAGCAGTAGCGTTGGATAAAAAGTGGCGCTACTGCTACATAGCAGTAGCGCACTTCCAAACACGGTGCTACTGCTAACTACTTAGTAGTAGCGCGGCATTAAAAAATGCTACTACAAATAATGCCCCACCGTTGTCGCCAGGCTAGGTTTAGCAGTAGCGCTGGTTCCTGAAACGTGCTAAAGATACGTCAGGTAGCAGTAGCGTTGTTTCCTAAAATGTGCTACTACTATCTTGACAAATGCCTGGCCCGCGCGGGCTTTCTCTCTACCACTTATTTCCTCCATCCCCATTCCCCCATTTGATCCCTCTCCTCCGACCCCGCATTCGTCGTCCGTCGCCGCCCGCTCCTCCACCCGCACCCACCCGTCGCCGCCCACGCCCCATCAGTCACCGCCCGCGCGCCCTCCGCCTCCCCCGAGTTCCACCTTGTCGTCGGCATTTCCCCTGAGCTCCACCTCACCGTCGGTATCTCCCCGGAGCTCCACCTTGCCGCTGACGTCTCGCCTAGACCCTTGTAAGTTATCTGCCCCTCCTCTCTCTGTGTCTCTCTAGGACAGATTAGGACAGATTAGGTACGTAGTATGAATTAGTATGGACCCTAGGACAGATTAGGTAGTTTTCTTACTATTATATATTAGTATAACTTAGTATGAATTAGTGTGAACCCTAGGATATATTAGGACCTTATTGCATTATCAACTTTGGTATTGGTGTCCTACTTGGTAGGGACAACTTTTAATTTGGGAACTAGCCCAAATTATACAAATTACATGCCACTAGGGCATAGGTTGATGGTGGATGACATTCACCAAACTATCTTGGTAAGAGTTATAAAGTACACTACTATTGCGTAAATGGTGTTGATTACATTGCTAACTAGGCTTTTAGTATGTTCTTCAACAGAAACTGCCAAATGATGTTGTGCCACCGTTGATGCATGGAGAAGGTTATATGACAATTAAAAGCCCTATGAGGCCCTAGTTCTCTTTTGCATACTCGACTGAGCGCAAACCATCAAGATGGCTCCAAATTGAAGCATGGGGAAAAATAAATAAGGATTGCAAGCCACAAGTTGGAGACCATTGGATCTCTGTGCTTCATCATAGAGACATAGGTGTTATTCTGTCTTACGTCATTCTACCTAGGAGGGAGTACTAGGTCCTATGAGAGAGAAGTTTTTCTGATTTATATTAACTTGCATGACCGATTAGGTTGATTACTATTATGATGTTTTTTGGTTTTATGAGATTTTAACTTGGTATGATTAAGATTATGCTGAGCTATTAGATGAGTAAGATGGTGATGAGTTATATGACATATATTTGATTAAGGTGGATGGATGCAAGTGATCATCTTGAATTAGAGGAAAATATGATGTTGCGACTGGCAACATCATATTTTCTTCTAATTCAACATGATCACTTGCATCCATCCACTTTAATCTAAATGTAGTCACTGGCACAATAATTATTGATGTTGTATATTAATTTGTGTATCCGTGTGTAAATACAACATAAATATAAAAAGGAATATGTGCGCTTAACAGTGGCGTGGGTTAAAGAAGTGCGCTCCTGATAACTAGGTTACTAGTAGCGCTGGATAAGAGGCGCTACTGCTAAACTTTAGTTATAGCGCTTGGTAACCAGTGCTACTAATAAAAGGTAGCTATAACGCCTTCTCAGTAGCGTGGGTGCCCGTGCTACTGATACAACTAAAATCCTCGCTAATGCTAGGCTTTTCCGTAGTAGTGTCAAATCTATAAAAGTATCTAATCCGCTAATAACAAAATCTCAAAGGGAAAACTCAATTCATCACAACAAGAGAGAGGGGAAAACACCATATGATCCAACTATATTAACAAAGCCCGTGATACATCAAGATTGTGTCATCTCAAGAACATGAGAGAAAGAGAGAGATTGAACACATTGCTACTGGTACAAACCGTTAGCCATGAGGGTGGACTACTCCCGCCTCATCATGGAGACTATAGGGATGATGAACATGGCCTTCGGTGATGATTTTCCCCTCTAGCAGGGTGCCGGAACGGGGTCTAGATTGTGTTTTCGTTGCTACAAAGGCTTGCGGCGGCGGAACTTCTCATCTTGTGTTATTTTTGGTGGTTTTTAAATATATAGGATTTTTGGGCATCGACTTCACGTGAAGATGGACCACGAGGAGACCACAACACACTAGCGCAAGCCAGAGGGGTCTGGCACGCCCTGGTGGGTTGTGCCCACCTCGTGGCTCTTATGGCCCTCCCACAAATCGTCTAGTGACTCTTTTTTTCACAAAAACTTCAAAAAGTTTCGTTGCATTTGGAGAACTTTTTTCCTGCACCAAAAACAACACGATGGTAGTTCTCATGAAAACATTATCAGTCTAGTTTAGTTCTAACTAAATCATATAAAGTGCATCAAAACCATATAAAAGTATTGTAAACATAGGTTATTATGGCATGGATACTGCATAATTTATAGATACATTGGAGACGTATCACATGTGATCAAAACAAAACCGGAACATACTGATAGTTGTTGAAGAAGAAAGATGGGATGCCTTCTAGGGCATCCCCAAGCGTAGACGCTTGAGTCTACTTGAATATTTATTAGGGGTGCCTTGGTAATCCCCAAGATTGAACTCTTATCTCTCCTTATTCTTCTCATATCGATACCTCCTTGATCTTCGAACACTTCATCCATACAAAACTTGAAAATAGTTTTATTAGAAATGTTAGTACATAATCATCAAATCTCATCATGTCCTGCCATAACATTATTGGATAATTATAATCTAACATTACCCATTTTATGCTATCACAATTCTATGGATCCCATGTTATTGGGGTCAACAAGAATTCAAACATAAGCACGCAAAGCAACTATAACAGCAATCTGTGAAAAATGGGACAGTCTGTAAGGATGGACATGGATCCTATACTTCTGTAACTCCAAAAATTCTGAAAAATAGTATGTGGTATACAATTTGTATAATAGTACTTTGTAAAAATTTCTGAAGATTTTGATGTTCCTATACTATATGAAAAATCAAACACTACAACAAAAGTTTCTATTTTTGCACAACACATATCAAACAAGCAGTTTAAACACCCGAAAGGTAATTCTAGGCACATTATTTTTATTACACAATGGATTTATACAAGGGGGTACATATTTTTGTTGAAATTTTTCTGTAATCAAGATTCACAAAGTGACCATGGGCATGAACAAAGTTCAAGGCTAGCCCCCACTTCAACGGTGCTCGTCCTTCTCACTTTCACTTTTCTTTTCCGAAAAAGTTTGAAGTTCCCACTTTATTTTTTCTTTTTAATTATTTTAAAAGCACACAAAATAAATAAATGACTCTCTAAACTGCCGGGTTGTCTTCATGGCAGCACTTTCTTTAAATCCATTAAGCTAGGCATATAGTGCTCAAGTAATTGATCCACCCAAATCCCAAGGCATATCAAAGCCAATTTTAATTAACAATGATTTTCAATTAAGTAGTGAGCACAAAGTGATATATATCATGTGACAACAAAGTCTAACTCTCTTCCTATGCATTGGCATGTCGTACCAGAACAATTCATGCACATCAAGTAAGGCCAATACAAAGCATAAGTATTTTCTTGCAATTTTATAGTATTGGAAACATGGAGAGGTGAAGATTTGGTTCCTATCTCATAATAATTGCAAGTAGGATAAGCAAGTACATGAATATTATATTCATCGAAAACATCATGTGTGATAGTAAGATACAACCCATCAATATAATCCTTAATAAGTGCAAACTTATCTGATATAGTGTAGTTGGGAGAATTCAAAAACATAATAGGACTATCATGTGTGGGTGCAATAGCAAAAATTTCATGCTTAACATAAGGAACTATAGCAAGTTCATCTTCATAATCCTAATTCATATTGGCATCATGGCCACAAGCATAGCAAGCATAAATTTCATCAAAAAGGGATATTTAAAATGAATCGAAGGGGTCATAGCAACCATCATAGCATTCATCCTTTTGGAGGTGTGAAGGGTAATAAAACAATGTATGAGTTGAAGAGTTACTCTCATTAGAAGTTGGGCGCGGGTAGCTAATCCGCTCTTCCTCCTTTTTTTTCTTTGCTCTCCTCCTCATCTTTTTCATCTAGTGAGCTCACAGTTTCAGAAGTCTCTTCCAAGGCAGCTATCATTCTTTCAATAAATTCTTTAACATAAGCATTAGAACCATAGTTTTCATAGCAATATTTAAGTATGGAAAAAAATAGATTTGTCAAGAGTAGCATCATACTTTTCAAGCAAACTAGCAACTTCATAAGCACCCTTAAAAGCAACAAATTATTTAATTTTTTCAACGTCATAATGACAATAGGCCTTCTTGGCGTAAGAAGGTAGTATTTCATTATCATTAAACACACATTGGTAGGGAAGGTATTTTTTAGTTGTTCAGAATAACAAGTAAAATCATGTATTTTGCATAACTTCCAAGGAGAGCAACACAAAGATTTAATTTCATACCACAAGAGTTTCCCTTTTGAGATAAGCGGTGTCCCACATAATGAGAATGCACATTTAATGATTTTACCTCAGCTAAGCTAGTTGGGGTTTCAGCACGAGCACAAAGGGATCGAAGATGATCAAAGTAATAAGCTTTGATAGTACGGAACACTAGTAGTTCCTCAACTTTTGGAGCAGCAAGTACATTTATTTTTTCGGTATTTTGCGTTCCCTGCCCATATCTAAAGATAGAAAACAACTAATAACAGAAAATAAAAAAACGAATAACAAAAAATAAAAATTATAGTGATAAAGCAAAAAATCACACACGAGAATATCAACCTCTACGTTATTGCTCCCCAACAATGGCGCCAGAAAAAGGTCTTGATAACCCACAAGTGTAGGGGGGTCATTTGTAGCCTTTTTTGATGAGTAAGACTGTCGAACCCAATGAGGATCTAAAGGTAGAGTTAATATTCTCTCAAGTTATATTGACCACCGATACAACTCTATGCACGCTAATGCTTACTTTAACTAGAACAAGTATGAAACTACTTTGCGGGAATAACACTAGAAGTACTTAGTTGTGTGATAAATAGTTTTCCAAGATAATAAAGAACATGGAAACAAAATTTAGGTGCTGTTTTAATAAAAGAACAATTAAATAAATAGTTTATTAGAAATGTTTTTGTGTAACACAAGATAAAGATTGTGCATATGCAATTGAATATACTATGATAGATACTTATAATATGCAATAAGGGAGAGGCATATGCTAACACACTTCCTCTACTTGGATCATATGCACTTATGATTGGACCTCTAGCAAAAATACACAACTACTCAAGATCATTAAGGTAAAACCCAACCATAGCATTAAACATCAAGCCCCCTTTACTCCCATACGTAAACAATCCCCTTACTCGGGTTTGTGTTTCCGTCACTCACCAACCCACTATAAGTGAATCATGAACATATTGCAAACTCTCCAACGGGATTCTATCACGTGTCTGCCTCACGGAAGGTACCTTACGATAGCACCATATCAACATACAACTCACATCAATGACATGATACGACAATAAACCTGTAGGACAAAAGAAATCTACTCAAACATCATAGGATAGCCATACATCATTGCATAATAATATATAGCATTAAGAACCATGTTCAAGTAGACATTATAACAGGGAGAAGAGGTTTTACACCGCTTCATAGAGGGGGAGAGAGTTGGTGGTGATGGCGGCGAAGTTGTTGGTGTAGATCGTCGTCTAGATGGATGCCCGGACGGCGTTCCGACGCCACCGAGAGAGGGGGAGAGAGACACCCTCCTTCTTATTCCTTGCCTCATCCCTAGGTGGGAAGAGGGTTTTCCCTCTGTCCCATGGCCGCCATGGCTCCTGGAGGGCAGGAGCCCCTGCGAGATTGGATCTCTGTGTGTGTTTCTGTCCTGTTTTCGAGACTCTTTTCTGAGCCCTTCACCGTTTCTCAAATACATGGAGATCCGTAACTCTGATCAGGCCAAAATTTTGAGGCGGGTTTTATCGTGAAAATATCTTTCTTGCGACTGAAGGAGATCCCCAACAGACAGAAGGGCTGGCCACAAGCCATCAGGGCATGCCCCTTGGGAGCGCGTCCTATTGGCTTGTGGGGACCTCGGGCATCGTCTTGTGTTGATTCGGATTCTCAAAATTCACATATATTCCAAAAACAATCTCCGTAAGTTTTTATCGTGTTTGGACTTGGTTTAATATGGAATTTTTGCGAAACAAAAAACATGCAAAATCAGAACTGGCACTAGGCACTGGGTAAGTAAGTTAGTCCCAAAAATAATATAAAATGTTACCAAAAGTATATGAAAATTGCAAAATATTGGCATGAAGCAATAAAGAATTATAGATACGGTGTAGACGTATGAACGGTCTAAACACAAAAGGAGATCTGCCAGTACACTATGGCAACTGATCCAGAAAGAAGGTCTCGCGGATGGAGCCTCGTCTCCGCACCAACTGCCCCGTAGCCAGGGCATAACTACCGCGTCACGCGTGCCTAAACGTGTTGGGGAACATTGCATGGGAAAAAAATTCCTACGCACACGCAAGATCTATCCACGGTGATGAGCATCTACGAGAGGGAGAGTGGATCTACATACCCTTGTAGATCGCTAAGCGGGAAGCGTTAAGAAACGCGGTTGGTGTAGTCGAACGTCTTCGCAATCCAAATCGCCGAGCGTCCCACAATCTCATCACGATCCGTCCCGCGATCCAATCATGATCCATCCCACGAAATCATCACGATCCGTCCCGTGATCTGTTGGAAATATGCCCTAGAGGCAATAATAAAATGGTTATTATTGTATTTCCTTGTTCATGATAATTGTCTATTGTTCATGCTATAATTGTATTAACCGGAAACCATAATACATGTGTGAATACATAGACCACAACATGTCCCTAGTGAGCCTCTAGTTGACTAGCTTGTTGATCAATAGATGGTCACGGTTTCATGGCCATGGACATTGGATGTCGTTGATAACGGGATCACATCATTAGGAGAATGATGTGATGGACAAGACCCAATCCTAAGCATAGCACAAGATCGTGTAGTTCGTTTGCTAAAGCTTTTCAATGTCAAGTATCATTTCCTTAGACCATGAGATTGTGTAACTCCCGGATACCGTAGGAATGCTTTGGGTGTGCCAAACGTCACAACGTAACTGGGTGGCTATAAAGGTACGCTACGGGTATCTCCGAAAGTGTCTGTTGGGTTGACACGAATCAAGACTGGGATTTGTCACTCCGTGTGACGGAGAGGTATCTCTGGGCCCACTCGGTAAGACATCATCATAATGAGCTCAATGTGACTAAGGGGTTAGCCACGGGATGATGTGTTACGGAACGAGTAAAGAGACTTGCCGGTAACGAGATTGAACAAGGTATGGCGATACCGACGATCGAATCTCGGGCAAGTACCATACCGGTAGACAAAGGGAATTGTATACGGGATTGATTGAATCCCTGACATCGTGGTTCATCCGATGAGATCATCGTGGAGTACGTGGGAGCCAACATGGGTATCCAGATCCCGCTGTTGGTTATTGGCCGGAGAGGTGTCTCGGTCATGTCTACGTGTCTCCCGAACCCGTAGGGTCTACACACTTAAGGTTCGATGACGCTAGGGTTATAGGGAAAAGGTATACGTGATTACCGAAGGTTGTTCGGAGTCCCGGATGAGATCCCGGACGTCACGAGGAGCTCCGGAATGGTCCGGAGGTAAAGATTGATATATAGGAAGTCCAGTTTTGGTCACCGGAAAGTTTTCGGGCTCATCGGTAGTGTACCGGGAGTGCTGGGAGGGTGCCGGAGGACCCCCGGGAGGGGTGTGACGACCAAAGGACCACATGGGCTGTTAGATAAAGTGTGCCAGCCCTTATTGGGCTGGGCAAGACTTTTGCTAAAGGCCCGTGCGGCTGGAGATAAGGAGATAAGGCAAAAAGGATTTAAAAGGAGGAGATCCACCTCCCTTGTGGGAGGTGGACTCTCCCTTTAATTCAGCCGGCCATCTCCTCTTTGGAGTAGAGGCCAAGCCAGCCCTCCACGTCCCTCCTCCTATATATACTTGAGGTTTTGGATGTTTTGAGATAGGATTTGATCTCTCTCTCTCTCACGGCGAAGCCCTACCTCTCTTCTTCCTCCTCCGCAGCGCTTAGGCGAAGCCCTGTCGGAATACCTTGCTACTCCACCACCACCACGCCGTCGTGCTGCTGTTGGAGCCCTTCCCCAACCTCTACTTCCTCCTTGCTGGATCAAGGTGTTGGAGACGTCACCGGGCTGCACGTGTGTTGAACGCGGAGGTGCCGTCCGTTCGGCACTTGATCGGATCTACCGCGATCTGAATCGCTGCGAGTACGACTCCATCAACCGCGTTCTTGTAACGCTTCCGCTTAGCGATCTTCAAAGGTATGAAGATCCACTCTCCCCTTGCTCGTTGCTGGTTTCTCCATAGATGGATCTTGGTGAACGCGTAGGAAAAATTTTGATTTACTACTACGTCTCCCAACAGTGGCATCATGAGCTAGGTCTATGCGTAGAATCTATGCACGAGTAGAACACAAAGCAGTTGTGGGTGTCGAGTTTGTTAATTTGCTTGCCGCTACTAGTCTTATCTTGATTCGGCGGTATTGTGGGATGAAGCGGCCCGGACCAACTTTACATGTACGCTTACGTGAGACCGGTTCCACCGCCTGACATGCACTAGATGCATAAGGTGGCTAGCGGGTGTCTGTCTCTCCTACCTTAGTCGGATCGGATTCGATGAAAAGGGTCCTTATGAAGGGTAAATAGCAATTGGCAAATCACGTTGTGGTGTTGACGTAGGTAAGAAACGTTCTTGCTAGTAACCTATAGCAGCCACGTAAAAACTTGCAACTACAAATTAGAGGACGTCTAACTTGTTTTTGCAGCATGTGCCTTGTGATGTGATATGGCCAAAGGATGTGATGTGATGCATTGTGATGTATGAATTGATCATGTTCTTGTAATAGGATTCACGACTTGCATGTCGATGATTATGACAACCGGCAGGAGCCATAGGAGTTGTCTTATTTATTGTATGACCTGCGTGTCAATCATAAACGCCATGTAATTACTTTACTTTATTGCTAAGCGTTAGCCATAGTAGTAGAAGTAATAGTTGGCGAGACAACTTCATGAAGACACAATGATGGAGATCATGATGATGGAGATCATGGTGTCATGCCGGTGACAGTGATGATCATGGTGCCCCGAAGATGGAGATCATAGGAGCAAAATGATATTGGCCATATCATGTCACTATATTGATTGCATGTGATGTTTATCATGTTTACATCTTATTTGCTTAGAACGACGGTAGTAAATAAGATGATCTCTCAATAAAATTTCAAGAGAAGTGTTCACCCTAACTGTGCACCGTTGCTAAGGATCGTTGTTCCGAAGCACCACGTGATGATCGGGTGTGATAGGTTCTAACGTTCGCATACAACGGGTGTAAGCCAGATTTACACACGCGAAACACTTAGGTTGACTTGACGAGCCTAGCATGTACAGACATGGCCTCGGAACACGGAAGACCGAAAGGTCGAACATGAGTCGTATAGAAGATACGATCAACATGAAGATGTTCACCATGGATGACTAGTCCGTCTCACGTGATGATCGGACACGGGCTAGTTGACATGGATCATGTATCACTTGGAAGACTAGAGAGATGTCTATCTAAGTGGGAGTTCATTAATAATTTGATTAAATGAACTTCATTATCAAGAACTTAGTCTAAAAATGTCCTTGCAAATTATGTCATAGATAGCTCGCGCTATAGCTCCCCAGTTTTATTGATACAATCCTAGAGAAAAGTAAGTTGAAAGTTGATGGTAGCAATAATGCGGACTGGGTCCGTGATCTGAGGATTGTCCTCATTGCTGCACAGAAAGCTTATGTTTTTGATGTACCGCTAACTGCATCACTCCCTCAAGCGTTGTCTGTAGATGTTGTGAACATATGACAGGCACTTTTTGGTGACTACGTGATAGTTCAATGCGTCATGCATTACGGCTTAGAATTGAGGCTCCAAAACGTTTTGAACGTCACGGAACATATGAGATGTTCTAGGAGCTGAGATTGTGATCTCAGGCTCGTGCCTATGTTGAGAGGTATGAGACCTCCAACAAGATTCTTTGTCTGCAAGATAAAGGAGAATAGCTCAATCGCTGAGCGTGTGCTCAGATTGTCTGGGTGCTACAATCACTTGAATCAAGTGGGAGTTAATCTTCCAGATGAGATAGTGATTAATGCAGTTCTCCAAGTCACTGCCACCAAGCTACTAGAGCTTCGTGATGAACTATAACATGCCAGGGATGGATAAGATGATCCCTAAGTTGTTCGTGATGTTTGACACCACGAAGGTAGAAATCAAGAAGGAGCATCAAGTGTTGATGGTTAAGTGAAACCACTAGTTTCAAAAGGGGCAAGGGCAAGAACGGAAAACTTCAGGAATGACAAGCCAGTTGTTGCTCTAGTGAAGAAACACAAGGTTGAGCCCGAACCCGAGACTAAGTGCTTCTGTTATGAGGAGAATGTTCGCTGAAGCGGAAAACCCCTAGATGCTTGGTAGATAAGAAGGCTGGTAATGTCAATGGAAGTATATTTGATATACGTGTTAGTGATGTGTACCTTGCTGGTACTCCTAGTAGCACCTGGGTATTGGATACCGGTTCGGTTGCTAAGTGTTAGCAACTCGAAATAAAAGCTACGGAGTAAATGGAGACTAGCTAGGTGAAAGGTGACGATGTGTGTTGGAAGTATTTCCAAGATTGATGTGATCACCATCGCACGCTCTCTCTACCTTCAGGATTTGTGATAAACCTAAATAAATGTTATTTGGTGTTTGCGTTGAGCATGAACGTGATTAGATCATGATTAGTGTGATACGGTTATTCTGTTTACATGGATAATGCCTTCAATGGTCATGCACCCACTCGAAATGGTTTATCGAATCATGATCGTAGTAGTACACATATTCATAACATTGGTACCAAAAGATACAAAGTTAATAATGATAGTACCACATGCTTGTGGCACTGCCACGTAATGTCATATTGGTATAAATCGCATGAAGAAACTCCATGATGATGGATTTTTTTTTGACTCACTCGATTTCGAATCGGTTGAGACATGCGAGCCATGCCTCTTGGGCAAGATGACTGAGACCCCGTCATCCAATATGATGGAGCGGGCAAGTGGCTTATTGGAATTAATACATGATGATGTATGTGGTCCAATGAGTGTTGAAACACACAGTGGATATCGTTGTTTTTCTTTACCTTCACTGATGATTTGAGTAAATATGGGGATATTTACTTAATGAAACACGAATCTGAAATGTTTGAAAGGTTCAAGGAGTTTCAGAGTGAAGTTAAAGATCATCGTGACAAGAAGATAAATGTCTATGATACGATCATGGAGGTGAATATCTAAGTTACGAGTTTGGTATGCAATTTTAGACAATGTGGAAATTGTTTCACAGCTCACGCCTCCTGGAACACCATAGTGTGATGGTGTGTTCGAACGTCGTAGTCGTGCTCTATTGGATATAGTGAGTACTATGATGTCTCTTATCATTTTACCACTATCGTTATGGGGTTATGCATTAAAGACAAATCCATTCACTTTAAACAGGGCACCATCTAAGTCTGTTGAGATGACACCGTGAGAATTGTGGTTTAACAGAAGCCTAAGTTGTCATTTCTTAATGTTTGGGGCTGCGACGCTTATGTGAAAATGGGTTTTTCACCTAGCGAGCTCGAACCCAAAGCAGACAAATGCATCTTCATAGAATACCCTAATGAGACATTGGGTATACCTTCTATCTCAGATCCAAGCGCAAAAGGTGTTTGTTGCTAAGAACGGGTCCTTTCTTGAGAAAGAGTTTCTCTCGAAAGAATTGAGTGGGAGGAAGATAGAACTTGATGAGGTTGTTGAACCTTTGTTTCAACCAGAGAATAGCGCAACACAGAAAGATGTTTCTGTAGAGCCTACTCAGTTGAAAAGGAAGTTAATGATGATGATCATGAAGCTTCGGATCAAGTCACTATCGAACCTCGTAGGTCGACAAGGACGCGTACTGCTCCTGAGTAGTACAACAACCCTGTCTTGGAAATCATGTTGTTGGACAACGATGAACCTACGAACTATGGAGAAGCGATGGTGGGCCCGAATTCCAACAAATGGCTAGGAGCCATGAAATCCGAGAAAGGATCCATGTATGAAAACCAAGTATGGACTTTGGTAGACTTGCCTGTTGAATGGCGGGTCATTGAGTACAAATGGACCTTTGAAATAAACATAGACGCTAATGGTGAAATGTCACCGTTTATAAAGCTCGACTTGTCGCAAAGAAGTTTCCGCCAAGTTCAAGGAGTTGACTGCGATGAGATTGTCTCATCTGTAGCGATGCTAAAAGTCTATTAAAATTTTGTTAGTAGTTGCTGCATTTGTCGATTATGAAATCTGGCAGATGGATGACAAAACAAGGTTTCCGTAATGGTTTCTGTGAGGAAGAGTTGTATGTGATACAACCAGAAGGTTTTGTCAATCCGAAGGATGCTAATAATATGCAAACTCCAGCGATCCTTCTATGGACTGGAGCAAGATTCTCGGAGTTGGAATATATGCTTTGATGAGGTGATCAAAGTGTTTAAGTTTATACAAAGTTTATGAGAAACTTGTATTTGCAAGAAAGTGAGTGGGAGCACTATAGAATTTCTTATAAGAATATGTAGTTGACATATTATTGATCGGAAATGATGTAGAATTTCTGGAAGAGCATGAAGGGTTGTTTGAAAAGAGTTTTTTCAAAGGAAGACCCAGATAAAGCTATTATTTTATTGAGCATCAAGATCTATAGGGATAGATCAATTCGCTTGATAAGTTTTTTCGACGAAGACATACCTTGACAAGTTTTTGAAGGAGTTTAAAATAGATGGGTCAAAGAAGGAGTTCTTGACTGTATTGTAAGGTGTGAAATTGAGTAAGACTCAATACCTGACCACGGCAGAAGATAAAGAAAAGATGAGTGTCATCTCCTATGCTTTAGCCATAGGCTCTATATAGTATGCCATGCTGTGTACCGCACCTGTGTGTGCCTTTCCATGAGTCTGTCAAGAGGTACAAGAGTAATCCAAGAGTGGATCACTGGACAATGGTCAAAGTTATCCTTAGTAACTTGAGAACTAAGGAAATATTTCTCGATTATGGAGGTGATAAAGAGTTCATCGTAAAGGGTTACGATGATGCAAGCTTTAACTCCAATCCGGATGACTCTTAGTAGAAATCTGGCTATGTATAGTGGAGCAGCCATTTGGAATAGCTCCAAGTGGAGCGTGGGAGCAGTATCTACAAATATGACATGGAAAGTTTGCAAGGTACACACGGATCTGAATGTCGCAGACCCATTGACTAAAAACCTCTTTCACGAGCAGAACATGAACAAACCCCGGAACTTATTGGGTGTTAATCACATGATGATATGATCACATGGTGATGTAAGTGTTAATCACATGGTGATGTGAACTAGATTATTGACTCTAGTGCAAGTGGGAGACTGTTGGAAATATGCCCTAGAGGCAATAATAAAATGGTTATTATTGTATTTCCTTGTTCATGATAATTGTCTATTGTTCATGCTATAATTGTATTAACCGGAAACCATAATACATGTGTGAATACATAGACCACAACATGTCCCTAGTGAGCCTCTAGTTGACTAGCTCGTTGATCAATAGATGGTCACGGTTTCATGGCCATGGACATTGGATGTCGTTGATAACGGGATCACATCATTAGGAGAATGATGTGATGGACAAGACCCAATCCTAAGCATAGCACAAGATCGTGTAGTTCGTTTGCTAAAGCTTTTCAATGTCAAGTATCATTTCCTTAGACCATGAGATTGTGTAACTCCCGGATACCGTAGGAATGCTTTGGGTGTGCCAAACGTCACAACGTAACTGGGTGGCTATAAAGGTACGCTACGGGTATCTCCGAAAGTGTCTGTTGGGTTGACACGAATCAAGACTGGGATTTGTCACTCCGTGTGACGGAGAGGTATCTCTGGGCCCACTCGGTAAGACATCATCATAATGAGCTCAATGTGACTAAGGGGTTAGCCACGGGATGATGTGTTACGGAACGAGTAAAGAGACTTGCCGGTAACGAGATTGAACAAGGTATGGCGATACCGACGATCGAATCTCGGGCAAGTACCATACCGGTAGACAAAGGGAATTGTATACGGGATTGATTGAATCCCTAACATCGTGGTTCATCCGATGAGATCATCGTGGAGTACGTGGGAGCCAACATGGGTATCCAGATCCCGCTGTTGGTTATTGGCCGGAGAGGTGTCTCGGTCATGTCTACGTGTCTCCCGAACCCGTAGGGTCTACACACTTAAGGTTCGATGACGCTAGGGTTATAGGGAAAAGGTATACGTGATTACCGAAGGTTGTTCGGAGTCCTGGATGAGATCCCGGACGTCACGAGGAGCTCCGGAATGGTCCGGAGGTAAAGATTGATATATAGGAAGTCCAGTTTTGGTCACCGGAAAGTTTTCGGGCTCATCGGTAGTGTACCGGGAGTGCCGGGAGGGTGCCGGAGGACCCCCGGGAGGGGTGTGACGACCAAAGGACCACATGGGCTGTTAGATAAAGTGTGCCAGCCCTTATTGGGCTGGGCAAGACTTTTGCTAAAGGCCCGTGCGGCTGGAGATAAGGAGATAAGGCAAAAAGGATTTAAAAGGAGGAGATCCACCTCCCTTGTGGGAGGTGGACTCTCCCTTTAATTCAGCCGGCCATCTCCTCTTTGGAGTAGAGGCCAAGCCAGCCCTCCACGTCCCTCCTCCTATATATACTTGAGGTTTTGGATGTTTTGAGATAGGATTTGATCTCTCTCTCTCACGGCGAAGCCCTACCTCTCTTCTTCCTCCTCCGCAGCGCTTAGGCGAAGCCCTGTCGGAATACCTTGCTACTCCACCACCACCACGCCGTCGTGCTGCTGTTGGAGCCCTTCCCCAACCTCTCCTTCCTCCTTGCTGGATCAAGGTGTTGGAGACGTCACCGGGCTGCACGTGTGTTGAACGCGGAGGTGCCGTTCGTTCGGCACTTGATCGGATCTACCGCGATCTGAATCGCTGCGAGTACGACTCCATCAACCGCGTTCTTGTAACGCTTCCGCTTAGCGATCTTCAAAGGTATGAAGATCCACTCTCCCCTTGCTCGTTTCTGGTTTCTCCATAGATGGATCTTGGTGAACGCGTAGGAAAAATTTTGATTTACTACTACGTCTCCCAACACGATCTTGATCACGGTCCTTCTGATCTAGCGCCGAACGGACGGCACCTCCGTGTTCATAACACGTATAGCTCAATGACGATCCCTACCTTCTTGATCCAGCAAGAGGGAGCGGAGAGGTAGAAGAGTTCTCCGGCAGTGCGATGGCGCCACGGCAATGGTGGTGGAGCAATTCCGGCAGGACTTCGCCAAAGCACTGCAGAAAGCCGATCTAGAGGAGAAACTATGCACTAGAGGAACGGGTAGCACGTGGCTGAAAATCTAGTGCCAAAACCCTAAAACCCTCTATTATATATAGGAGGAGAGGAGGAGGAGTCTTGGCTCCCAAGGAGCCAGCCCTTGGGTCCGCCGAACTAAGGTGGAGAGGAGGATTCCTCCTCCAATCCTAGTAGGACTAGGACTCCTTTCTATTTTGCCTTTTTTGCCTTTTTTCCACCTTTTCTCTTTGGGCTTTTCTCTCCCAGCCGCACGGGCCTTGTGTGGGACTTCCACCATCCCACTAAGGGCTGGCATTCACTCTCCCACAGCCCATGTAGTCTCTTGGGTCGAAATACCCCTCCCGATGGTCTCCCGTTACACTACCGATGAGCCCGAAACTTTTCCGGCGTCCAAAATAGGACTTCCTATATATCAATTTTTACCTCCGGACCATTACGGAGCTCCTCGTGACGTCTGGGATCTCATCCAAGACTCCAAACAACGTTTGGTCACCACCATACATAATTCTATACTACCGACACGTCTCCGAACCTGAAGTGTGCAGACCCTGCGGGTTCGAGAACTATGTAGACATGACCGAAACACCTCTACGGTCAATAACCAATAGCGGGACCTAGATGCCCATATTGGTTCCTACATATTCTAAGAAGATCTTTATCGGTCGAACCTCTATGTCAAGGATTCAGTTAACCCCGTATGATGTTCCCTTTGTTCTTCGGTATGTTACTTGCCCGAGATTCGATCGTCGGTATCTCCATACCTAGTTCAACCTCGTTACCGGCAAGTCTATTTAATCGTTCCATAATAGAAGATCCCGTGAATAACATTTAGTAACATTGCTTGCAAGGCTTATTGTGATGTTGTATTACCGAGTGGGCCCTGAGATACCTCTCCGTCACAAGGAGTAACAAATCCCAGTCTTGATCCATGCCAACCCAACAGACACCCTCGGAGATACCTGTAGAGCACCTTTATACTCACCCAGTTACGTTGTGATGTTTGATACACAAAAGGTACTACTCTGGTGTCAGTGATTTGCATGATCTCATGGTCATAGGAACATATACTTGACATGCAGAAAATAGTAGCAATAAACTGACACGATCATATGCTATGTTTGTAGTTTGGGTCTTGTCCATCACATCATTCTCCTAATGATGTGATCCCGTTACCAAATGACATCTCATGTCCATGACTAGGAAACCATAGCCATCTTTGATCAATGAGCTAGTCTATTAGAGGCATACCAGGGACATGGTTTTGTCTATGTATCCACACATGCATCTAAGTCTCCGATCAATACAATTATAGTATGGATAATAAACGATTATCATGAACAAGGAAATATGATAATAACTAATTTAATATTGCCTCTAGGGCATATTTCCAACAATCTCCCAATTGCACTAGAGTCAATAATCTAGTTCACATCACCATGTGATTCGCACTGTCATGAATCTAACACCCAATGAGTTCTGGGGCTCGATCATGCTTTGCATGTGAGAGAGGTCTTATAGTCAACGGGTCTACGACAGTCAAATCTATATGTACTTTGCAAAATCTCTATGTCAAACTGTAAACACTGCTACCACACTCCACTTGGTACTATTCCAAATGGCTGCTCCACTATAGGTATCCAGATTGCTACTACGAGTCTTCCGGATTGGTGTTAAAGCTTGCATGAACGTAACTCTTTACGACGAACTCTTTATAACCTCCATAATCGAGAAGCATCTCCTTAGTCCTCTGGTTCCTAAGGATAATTTTGACCACTGTCCAGTGATCCACTCCTGGACCACTCTTGTACCCCTTGACAGACTCATGACAAGGCACAGACACAGGTGCGGTACACAACATGGCATAATATAGAGCCTATGACTAAAGCATAGGGGACGACATTCGTCCTTTCTCTTTCTTCTGCCGTTGTCGAGCTTTGAGTCTCACTCAACTTCACACCTTACAAATCAGGCGAGAACTCTTTTCTGTGATTAATCCATTTTGAACTCTTTCAAAATCTTGTCAAGGTATGTACTCCTTGAAAGTCTCATCAAGCATCTTGATCTATCTCTACAGATCTTGATGCTCAACAATTAGGTAGCTTAATCCAGGTCTTCCTTTGAAAAAATCTTTTCAAACAACCGTTTATGCTTTCCATAAATTCTACATCATTTCCGATCAACAATATGTCAACCACATATGCTTACCAGAAACTCTATAGTGCTCCCACTCACTTTATTGAAAATACAAGTTTCTCATAAACTTTGTATAGACTCAAAAATTTTGATCACCTCATCAAAGTGTATATTCCAACTCCGAGATGCTTGCTTCAGTCCATAGAAGAATCACTGAAGCTTGCTCATCTTTTAGCATCCTTAGGACTGACAAAACCTTCTGGTTGTATCACATACAACCTTTCCTCAAGTAAACCGTTAAGGAAACGATGTTTTGACATCCATCTGCCAGATTTCATAATTGAAAAATGCAGCAACTGCTAACATAATTCCAATAGACTTTAGCATCGCTACAAGTGAGAAAGTCTCATCGTAGTCAACTCGTTGAACTTGTCGGAAACTTCTTTGTGACAAGTCGAGCTTTATAAATGGTGACATTCACCATCAGCGTCTGTCTTCATCTTAAAGGTCCATTTGTACTCAACGACGTGCCGTCCAACGAGCAAGTCTACCAGAGTCAATACTTGGTTTTTATACATGGATCCTTTCTCGGATTTCATGGCCTCTAACCATTTGTCGGAATCCGGGCCCATCATCGCTTCTCCATAGCTCGTAGGTTCATTGTTGTCCAACAACATGACCTCTAAGACAGGGTTGTCGTACCACTTAGGAGCAGTACATGTCCTTGTCGACCTACGAGGTTTGATAGTAACTTGATCCGAAGCTTCATGATCATCATCATTAACTTCCTCTTCAACTAACGTAGGATTCATAGAAATATCTTCCTGCGATGCGCTACTCTCTCGTTGAAACAATGGTCCAATAACCTCATCAAGTTCTATCTTCCTCCCACTCAATTCTTTAGAGAGAAACTCTTTCTCGAGAAAGGACCCAGTTTTAGCAACAAACACTTTATGCTTGGATCTGAGATAGAAGGTTTACCCAATATTCTTAGGTTATTCTATGAAGATGCATTTGTCCGCTTTGGGTTCGACCTCATTAGGTGAAAACATTTTCCACACAAGCGTCGCAGCCCCAAACATTAAGAAATGATAGCTTAGGTTTCTATCAAACCATAATTCGCACGGTGTCATCTCAATGGATTTAGATGGTGCCCTATCTAAAGTGAATGTAGTTGTCTCCAATGCATAACCCCAAAATTATAGTAGCAAAACGATAAGAGACATCATAGCAAGCACCATTTCCAATCGAGCACGACTATGACGTTCGAACACACCATCACACTATGGTGTTCCAGGTGGCGTGAGTTGTGAAACAACTTTCACATTGTCTAAAGTTGTATGCCAAACTCGTAACTCAAATATTCACCTCCACGGTCATATCGCAGACATTTTCATCTTCTTGTCACGATGATCTTAAACTTCACTCTGAATTTGCTTGAACCTTTCAAATGATTCAGACTTGTGTTTCATTAAGTAAATATACACTATATCTACTCAAATCATCAGTGAAGGTAAGAAAATAACGATATCCACCGCACGCTACAAGACTCATTGGATTGCATACATCAACGTGTATCATTTCCAATAAATCACTTGCCCGCTCCATCCATGTGAAAACGGGGTCCTTAGTCATCTTGCCCAAGAGGCATGGTTCCCATGTCTCAACCGAATCGAAATCGAATGAGTCCAAAGATCCATCAGCATGGAGTTTCTTCATGCGTTTTATACCAATATGACATTTAGCAGCAGTGCCACAAGTGTGTGGTACTATCATTATTAACTTTGTATCTCTTGTCATCAATGTTATGAACATGTGTATTACTACGATCAAGATTCAACAAACCATTCTGCCTGGGTGCATGACCATTGAAGGTATTATTCATGTAAACAGAATAACCATTATTCTCTAACTTAAATGAATAACCGTGTTGCAATAAACACGATATAATCACGTTCATGCTCAACGCCAACCACCAAATAATATTTATTTAGGTTTGTCACTAATCCCGAAGGTAGAGAGAGCGTGCGATGTTGATCACATCAACCTTGGAAACATTTCCAACACACATCATCACCTCACCCTTAGCTAGTGCTCCGTTTATTCCATAGCTTTTATTTTGAGTTACTAACATTTAGCAACGGAACCGGTATCCAATACCCAGGTGCTACTAGGAGTACTAGCAAGGTACACATCAATAACAAATATATCAAATATACTTCTGTCGATGTTGCCAGCCTTCTTATCTAGCAAGTATCTAGGGTTGTTCCGCTTCAGCGACCGCTCTCCTCATAATCTAAGCACTTATTCTCGGGTCTGGGTTCAACTTTGGGTTGCTTCACTGGAGCAGCAACTGACTTGCTATCCATAAAGTTTCCCTCCTTGCTCCTTCCCTTCTCGAAACTAGTGGTTTGACTAACCATCAACGCTCCTTCTTGATTTCTACCTTCGCGGTGTCAAACATCACGAACAACTCAGGGATCATTATTTCTATCCCTCGCATTTTATAGTTCATCACCAAGTTCTAGTAGCTTAGTGACAGTGACTTGGAGAACTATATAAATCACTATCTTATCTAGAAGATCAACTCCCACTCGATTCAAGCGATTGTAGCACCCAGACAATCTGAGCACATGCTCAATGATTGAGCTATTCTCTTTCTCAATGATCTCCAAGAATCTTCTTGGAGATCTCATATCTCGCAACACGGGCACGAGCCGGAGATCCTAATTTCAGCTCTTAGAATATCTCATATGTTCTGTGACATTCAAAACGTTTTGGAGCCTCAATTCTAAGCCGTAATGCATGACACACTAAACTATCAAGTTTTCATCAGAACATGCACGTCAGATGTTCACAACATCTATGCAGCAATGAGTACAATCCTCAGATCACGGACCCAATCTGCAATATTCCTACCATCATCTTTCAACTCTATTTCTCTAGGAACATATAAAAATTCAAGGGAGCTACAACGCGAGCAAGTAATCTACAACATAATTTGCAAAGACACTATTGACTATGTTCATGATAATGAGTTCAGTTAATCATATCACTGAAGAACTCCCACTCAAATTGACATCCCTCCGGTCATTCCAGTGATACATGATCCAAATTCACCAACTCAAGTCCGATCATCACGTGAGTTGAGGTGCTTTCAATGGTGAACATCATCATGTTGATCATATCTACTATATGACTCATGTTCGACCTTTCGGTCTCTTGTGTTCCGAGGCCATGTCTGTACATACTACGCTCGTCAAGTTTAACCCGAGTGTTCTGCATGTGCAACACTGGCTTGCACCCGTTGTTTGTGAACGTAGAGTCTATCACACCTGATCCTCACGTGGTGTCTCTGTTGGAAATATGCCCTAGAGGCAATAAATAAAGTGTTTATTATTGTATTTCCTTGTTCATGATAATCGTTTATTATCCATGCTATAATTGTATTAATTGGAAACATGGATACATGTGTGGATACATAGACAAACACAATGTCCCTAGTATGCCTCTAGTGAACTAGCTCCTTGATTGAAAGATGGTTAAGGTTTCCTAGCCATGGACATGAGATTTCATTTCATAACGGGATCACATCATTAGGAGAATGATGTGATGGACAAGACCCAAACTACAAACGTAGCTTATGATCGTGTCAGTTTATTGCTATTGTTTTCTGCATGTCAAGTATATGTTCCTATGACCATGAGATCATGCAACTCAAAAATATCGGAGGAGTACCTTGTGTGTATCAAACGTTGCAATGTAACTGGGTGACTATAAAGGTGCTCTACAGGTGTCTCCGAGGGTGTCTGTTGAGTTGGCATGGATCGAGACTAGGATTTGTTACTCCGTGTGACGGAGAGGTATCTCAGGGCCCACTCGGTAATACAACATCACAATGAGCCTTAAAAGTAATGTGACTAATTGTTAGTTGCGGGATCTTTTATTGCGGAATGAGTAAAGATACTTGTCGGTAATGAGATTGAACTAGGTATGGAGATACCGACGATCGAATCTCGGGCAAGTAACATACCGAAGAACAAAGGGAACATCATACGGGATTAACTGAATCCTTGACATAGAGGTTCGACCGATAAAGATCTTCGTAGAATATGTAGGAACCAATGTGGACATCCAGGTCCCGCCATTGGTTATTGACCGTAGAGGTGTCTCGGTCATGTCTACATAGTTCTCGAACCCGCAGGGTCTGCGCACTTAAGGTTTGGTGACGTTTCGGTAGTGTAGAGTTATGTATGGTGGTGACCAAAGTTTGTTCGGTGTCCCGGATGAGATCCCTGACGTCATGAGGAGCTCCGTAATGGTCCAGAGGTAAAGATTCATATATAGGAACTCCAAGTTTGGTCGCCGGAAAAGTTTCGGGCTCATCGGTAGTGTACCGGGAGTGCCGGTAGTGTACCGGGAGACCTCCGGGAGGGGTATTTCGACCCAAGAGGCTTCATGGGCTTTGGGAGAGTATTAACCAGCCCTTAGTGGGCTGGTGGAATAGCCACAACAGGCCCATGCGGCTGGGGGAAGAGTCCCAAAGGAAAAAGAGTGGAAAAAAGGCAAAAAGGGGGAGTCCTACTCCTACTAGGAGTGGAGGAGGAGTAGGACTCCTCCCCCTTGGCTTCGGCCGACTCCAAGAGGGGCTCAGCCCTGCGCCAGCCGTCCTCCTCCTCTCCTCCTATATATACTGGTGGAATAGAAGGGTTTTGCACAGAATTTACGGCCTCGTGCTACCCGTTCCACCGGTGCTCCTCTAGATCAGTTTTCCGTTGTGCTTAGGCGAAGCCCTGCCGGAAACACTCCACCACCATCACCGGAGCGCCGTCACGCTGCCAGTGAACTCTTCCTCCTCTCCACCTCCTCTTGCTAGATCAAGACGGTGGAGATCGTCATCAAGCTGCACGTGTGCTCAACGCGGAGGTGCCGTCCGTTCGGTACTAGATCGGAAGGATCGTGATCAAGGCCACGGGACGTTCGTAATTGGATCGCGGGACGGATCGTGACGAGATCGCGGGACTGTTCGTGATTAGATCACGGGACGCTCGGCGATTTGGATCGCGAAGACGTTCGACTACACCAATCGTGTTTCTTAACGCTTCCCGCTTAGCGATCTACAAGGGTATGTAGATCCACTCTCCCTCTCGTAGATGCTCATCACCATGATAGGTTTGTGTGTGCGTAGGAAATTTTTTACTTCCCATGCGACGTTCCCCAACAGTGGCATCATGAGCTAGGTTGATGGTTCGATGAGATCTCGAGTAGAACACAAAAGGTTTGCGGGCGTTGATGCTTAGATTGCTTCCTTCCTTGGTCGGATTTTGGTTCAGCGGTATTGTGAGATGAAGCGGCCCGGACCAACATTACTCGTACGCTTACGACAGACCGGTTCCCTCGACGCAACTTGTTGCCTAGATGGCTTGCGGGTGGCAGTTTCTCTCACTTTAGTTGGATCGGATTCAACAAAGGCGGTCCTTGAGAAGGTTGAAAACCAAATTATGTATCACCGTTCTGGTTTATGCGTAGGTGAGAATCGTTCTTGCTAGAAACCCGTAGCAGCCACGCAAAACATGCAACAACAATTAGAGGATGTCTAACTTGTTTTTGTAGGGTATGTTGTGATGTGATATGGCCAATTACATGATGTGATATATGTGATGTATGAGATGATCATGTGATGTATAGAATTTCACGACTTGCATGTCGATGAGTACGGCAACCGGTAGGAGCCATAGGGTTGTCTTTAATTATTGTATGACCTGCGTGTCAATCATTAAGCGTATGTAATGCTTTACTTTATCGCTAAACGGTAGCAATAGTAGTAGAAGCATGAAGGGCGTGACAACCTCGATGGCGACACGTTGATGGAGATCAAGATGATGGAGATCATGGTGTCGTGTCGGTGACGATGAAGATCATGTCGGTGCTTTCAAGATGGAGATCTAAAGCACGAGTTCATGGCCATATCATGTCACTTATGAATTGCATGCGATGTTAATCCTTTTATGCACCTTGTTATGCTTAGTACGAAGGTAGCATTATAAGGTGATCCCTCACTTAAATTTCAAGATAAAATTGTGTTCTCCCCGAGTGTGCACCGTTGCGAAAGTTCGTCGTGTTGAGACACCACGTGATGATCGGGTGTGATAGACTCTACGTTCACATACAACGGGTGCAAGCCAGTGTTGCACACGCAGAACACTCGGGTTAAACTTGACGAGCCTAGCATGTACAAACATGGCCTCGGAACACAAGAGACCGAAAGGTCGAACATGAGTCATATAGTAGATATGATCAACATAATGATGTTCACCATTGAAGCTACCTCAACTCACGTGATGATCGGACTTGAGTTGGTGGACTTGGATCATGTGACACTCAGATGACCTGAGGGATGTCAATTTGAGTGGGAGCTTTAGTAATTCGATTAACTAAACTCATTATCTTGAACAATAGTCTAAGTGAACTTTGCATATTTATGTTGTAGATCAATGGCTCGCGCAGTAGCACCCCTGAATTTTAATGTGTCCCTAGAGAAAGCTAAACCGAAAGATGATGGAAGTAACTTTGTTGACTGGGCCCGTAATCTGAGGATTATCCTCACGGCTTCCCAGAAATCATATGTCCTTGCTGCACCGCTTGGTGACCAACCAGAAGACATGACCTCCGAAGACGTTAAGAACGCTTGGGAGGCACGTACTGGAGATTACTCAATAGTTCAGTGTGCAATATTGTATGGCTTAGAACCAGGACTTCAAGGACGGTTTGAACGTCATGGAGCATATGAGATGTTCCAGGAGTTGAAGTTTATCTTTCAGAAGAACACCCGGATCGAGAGGTATGAAACCTCCGATAAGTTCTATGCTTGCAAGATGGAGGAGAACGGGTGTATCAGTGAACATATACTCAGAATGTCTGGGTATTCAACTCGTCTAGCAGAGTTGGGAATTTCCCTTCCGCTAGAGGCGATCACTGACAGAGTACTTCAATCACTGCCACCTAGTTACAAGAGCTTTGTGATGAATTATAACATGCACGGGATGAACAAGTCAGTCGCCGAGCTTTTTGCGATGCTAAAAGTCGCTGAGTCTGAAATCCAGAAAGAACATCAAGTGTTGATGGTCAATAAAACCACTAGTTTCAAGAAAAATGGCAAAGTCAAGGGTAAGGGCAAGAAGGGTAAAACCAAGAAGGATGGCAAAGCAGTTGCTACTCCTGCAAAGAAGCCCAAGCATGGACCCAAGCCAGAAACTGAGTGCTTTCATTGCAAAGGAACTGGTCACTGGAAACGAAACTGCCCCAAGTACCTGGCTGACAAGATGGCAGCCAACAACAAACAAGGTATATATGATATACATGTCATTGATGTGTACCTTACTAGCTCTCGTAGTAGTGCCTGGGTATTTGATACCGGTTCGGTTGCTCACATTTGCAACTCAAAGCAGGAACTACGGAATAAACGAAGGCTGGCAAAGGACAAAGTGACGATGGGCATGGGAAATGGTTCCAAGGTTGATGTGATCGCCGTCGGCACGCTCTCTCTTCGATTACCATCGGGATTAGTGATGAACCTGAATAATTGTTATTTAGTGCCTCCATTAAGCATGAACATTATATATGGATCTTGTTTATTGCGAGACAGTTACTCATTTAAATCAGAGAATAAAGGTTGTTCTATTTATATGAGTAATATCTTTTATGGTCATGCACCCAATGTTAGGGGTTAATTCATATTGAATCTTGATAGTGATGACACACATGTTCATAACATTGATGCCAAAAGATGTAGAATTGATAATGATAGTACCACTTTCTTTTGGCACTGCCGTTTAGGTCATATTGGTGTAAAACGCATGAGGTAGCTCCATGCTGATGGACTTTTGGAGTCACTTGATTTTGAATCACTTGACACATGTGAACCATGCCTCATGGGCAAGATGACTAAAATGCCGTTCTCTGGAACAATGGAACGGGCGAGTGGCTTATTGAAAATCATACACACTGATGTGTGCGGTCCAATGAATGTTACAGCGCGTGGTGGATATCGTTATTTTCTCACCTTCACTGATGACTTAAGTAGATATGGGTATATTTACTTAATGAAACACAAGTCTGAAACGTTTGAAAAGTTCAAGCAATTTCAGAGTGAAGTTGAGAATCATCGTAACAAGAAGATTAAGTTCCTACGATCTGATCGAGGAGGTGAATATCTGAGTTATGAGTTTGGTAGTCACTTAAGACAATGTGGAATTGTTTCACAGTTGACACAGCTCGGAACACCACAACGTAATGGTGTGTCCGAACGTTGTAATCGAACCTTATTAGATATGGTGCGTTCTATGATGTCTCTTGCTGATTTGCCACTATCGTTTTGGGGTTATGCATTAGAGACAGCTGCATTCACTTTAAATAGGGCACCATCAAAATCCATTGAGACGACGCCATATGAACTATGGTTTGGCAAGAAGCCAAAGTTGTCGTTTCTTAAAATTTGGGGATATGATGCTTATGTCAAAAAGCTTCAGCCTGAAAAGATGGAACCCAAAGCGGAGAAATGCGTCTTCATAGGATACCCGAAAGAGACAGTCGGGTATACCTTCTATCTCAGATCCGAAGGCAAAGTGTTTGTCGCTCAAAATGGAACATTTCTTGAGAAAGAGTTTCTCTCGAAAGAATTGAGTGGGAGGAAAATAGAGCTTGATGAGGTTATTGAACCTTTACTTCAACCAGAAAGTAGCGTAGCGCAGAAAGATGTTTCTGTGGAACCTACGACGGTAGAAAAGGAAGTTAATGATGATGATCATGAAGCTTCGGATCAAGCAGCTATTAAACCTCGTAGGTCGACAAGGCTGCATACTACCCCTGAGTGGTACAGCAACCCTGTCTTGGAGGTCATGTTGTTTGACAACAATGAACCTACGAGCTATGGAGGAGCAGTGATGGGCCCGGATTCCGAGAAATGGTTAGAGGCCATGAAATCCAAGATGGGATCCATGTATGAAAACAAAGTATGGACTTTGGAAGTATTACCTAAAGGGCGAAAGGCCATTCAGAACAAATGGATCTTTAAGAAGAAAACAAACGCGGATGGTAATGTCACCGTCTATAAAGCTTGACTTGTGGCAAAGGGTTTTTCACAAGTTCAAGGAGTTGACTACGATGAGACTTTCTCACCCGTAGCGATGCTTAAGTCTGTCAGAATCACGTTAGCAATAGCTGCCTATTTCGACTATGAAATTTGGCAGATGGATGTAAAAACAGCGTTCCTCAATGGTTTCCTTGAGGAAGAGTTGTATATGACGCAACCCGAAGGTTTTGTTGATCCAGAGAATGCTGACAAAGTTTGCAAACTCCAACAATTCATTTATGGACTGGTGCAAGCATCTCGGAGTTGGAATAAGCGCTTTGATGAGGTGATCAAAGAGTTTGAGTTTATACAAGTTTACGGAGAAGCTTGTATTTACAAGAAAGTGAGTGGGAGCTCTATAGCATTTCTAGTATTATATGTGGATGACATATTGCTGATTGGAAACAATATAGAAATGCTGGAAAGCGTGAAGGAATATTTGAACGAGAGTTTTTCAATGAAGGACCTAGGAGAAGTTGCTTTCATATTAGGCATTAAGATCTATAGAGATAGATCGAGACGCTTAATACCACTTTCACAGAGCACATACCTTGATAAAGTTTTGAAGAAGTTCAAAATGGAACAGTCCAAGAAGGGGTTCTTGCATGTATTACAGGGTGTGAAGTTGAGTAAGACTCAATGCCCAGTAACTGCAGAAGATAGAGAAAAGATGAGTGTCATCCCCTATGCTTCAGCCATAGGCTCTATCATGTATGCAATGCTGTGCACAAGACCCGATGTCAGCCTTGCCATAAGTATGGCCGGAAAATGTCAAAGTGATCCAGGAATGGAGCACTGGCAAGCGGTCAAAAATATCCTTTAGTACCTAAAAAGGACTAAGGAAATGTTTCTCGTTTATGGAGGTGACGAAGAGCTCGTCGTAAAGGGTTACATCGATGCAAGCTTTGACACTGATCCGGATGACTGTAAGTCGCAAACCGGATACGTATTTATTCTTAACGGGGGAGCGGTAAGCTGGTGCAGTTCCAAGCAAAGCGTGGTAGCTGATTCTACGTGCGAACCTGAATACATCGCAGCCTCGGAGGCGGCAAAGGAAGGTGTCTGGATGAAGCAGTTCATGACAGATCTTGGAGTAGTGCCGAGTGCACTGAATCCAATGAACCTGCTCTGTGACAACCGGCTCGTCAAGTTTAACCCGAGTGTTCTGCATGTGCAACACTGGCTTGCACCTCTCGTTTGTGAACATAGAGTCTATCACACCTGATCCTCACGTGGTGTCTCTGTTGGAAATATGCCCTAGAGGCAATAAATAAAGTGTTTATTATTGTATTTCCTTGTTCATGATAATCGTTTATTATCCATGCTATAATTGTATTAATTGGAAACATGGATACATGTGTGGATACATAGACAAACACAATGTCCCTACTATGCCACTAGTGAAGTAGCTCGTTGATTGAAAGATGGTTAAGGTTTCCTAGCCATGGACATGAGATGTCATTTGATAACAGGATCACATCATTAGGACAATGATGTGATGGACAAGACCCAAACTACAAACGTAGCTTATGATCGTGTCAGTTTATTGCTACTGTTTTCTGCATGTCAAGTATATGTTCCTATGACCATGAGATCATGCACCTCACAGATATCGGACGAGTACCTTGTGTGTATCAAACGTCGCAACATAACTGGGTGACTATAAAGGTGCTCTACAGGTGTCTCCGAGGGTGTCTGTTGAGTTGGCATGGATCGAGACTGGGATTTGTTACTCCGTGTGACGGAGAGGTATCTTAGGGCCCACTCGGTAATACAACATCACAATGAGCCTTGCAAGCAATGTGACTAATTGTTAGTTGCGGGATCTTGTATTACGGAATGAGTAAAGAGACTTGTCGGTAATGAGATTGAACTAGGTATGGAGATACCGACGATCGAATCTCGGGCAAGTAACATACCGAAGAACAAAGGGAACATCGTACGGGATTAACTGAATCCTTGACATAGAGGTTCGACCGATAAAGATCTTCGTAGAATATGTAGGAACCAATGTGGACATCCAGGTCCCGCCATTGGTTATTGACCGTAGAGGTGTCTCGGTCATGTCTACATAGTTCTCGAACCCGCAGGGTCTGCACACTTAAGGTTTGGTGATGTTTTGGTAGTGTAGAGTTATGTATGGTGGTGACCAAAGTTTGTTTGGTGTCCCGAATGAGATCCCTGACGTCATGAGGAGCTCCGTAATGGTCCAGAGGTAAAGATTCATATATAGGAAGTCCAAGTTTGGTCGCCGGAAAAGTTTCGGGCTCATCGGTAGTGTACCGGGAGTGCCGGTAGTGTATCGGGAGACCTCCGGGAGGGGTATTTCGACCCAAGAGGCTTCATGGGCTTTGGGAGAGTATTAACCAGCCCTTAGTGGGCTGGTGGAATAGCCACAACAGGCCCATGCGGGTGGGGGAAGAGTCCCAAAGGAAAAAGAGTGGAAAAAAGGCAAAAAGGGGGAGTCCTACTCCTACTAGGAGTGGAGGAGGAGTAGGACTCCTCCCCCTTGGCTTCGGCCGACTCCAAGAGGGGCTCATCCCTGTGCCAGCCGTCCTCCTCCTCTCCTCCTATATATACTGGTGGAATAGAAGGGTTTTGCACAGAATTTACGGCCTCGTGCTACCCATTCCACCGGTGCTCCTCTAGATCAGTTTTCCGCTGTGCTTAGGCGAAGCCCTGCCGGAATCACTCCACCACCATCACCGGAGCACCGTCACACTGCCGGTGAACTCTTCCTCCTCTCCACCTCCTCTTGCTGGATCAAGACGGGAGATCATAATCAAGCTCCACGTGTGTTGAACGCGGAGGTGTCGTCCGTTTGGTACTAGATCGGAAGGATCGTGATCAAGGCCACGGGACGTTCGTGATTGGATCGCGGGACGGATCGTGACGAGATCACGGGACTGTTCGTGATTAGATCGCAGGACGCTCGGTGATCTGGATCGCGAAGACGTTCAACTACACCAACCGCGTTTCTTAACACTTCCCGCTTAGCGATCTACAAGGGTACGTAGATCCACTCTCCCTCTCGTAGATGCTCATCACCATGGATAGGTTTGCGTGTGCGTAGGAAAATTTTTGTTTCCCATGCGACGTTCCCCAACAGTCTCGACACGAAGAACTTTCGCAATGGTGCACACTCGAGGAGAACACAATTTATCTTGTAATTAAGTGAGGGATCATCTTATAATGCTACCGTCGTCCTAAGCAAAACAAGGTGCATAAAAGGATTAACATCACGTGCAAATCATAAGTGACATGATATGGCCATGAACTTGTGCTTTTGATCTGCATCATGAAAGCACCGGCATGATCTCCATCATCACCGGCATGACACCATGATCTCCATCAACGTGTCGCCATCGGGGTTGTCGTGCCCATCATGCTTCTACTACTATTGCTACCATTTAGAGACAATGTAAAGCATTACATAGCGCTTAATGATTGACACGCAGGTCATACAATAATTAAAGACAACCCTATGGCTCCTGCCGGTTGCCGTACTCATCGACATGAAACTTGTGATATTCTATACAACACATGATCATCTCATACATCACATATATCACATCATGTAATTGGCCATATCACATCACAACATACCCTGCAAAAACAAGTTAGACGTCCTCTAATTGTTGTTGCATGTTTTACGTGGCTGCTACGGGTATCTAGGAAGAACAATTCTCACCTACGCATAAACCACAACAGTGATACATAAGTTGCTTTTCAACCTTCTCAAGGACCGCCTTTGTCGAATCCGATCCAACTAAAGTAGGAGAAACTGCACCCGCTAGCCATCTTTTGCAACAAGTTGCAGTTAAGGGAACCGGTCTCTCGTAAGCGTATGAGTAATGTTGGTCCGGGCCACTTCATCCCACAATAGCGCTAAACCAAAACACGACCAAGGGAGGAAGCAATCTAAGCATCAACACCCACAAACTCTTTGTGTTCTACTCGAGATCTCATCTACACATAGACCTAGCTCATGATGCCACTATTGGGGAACATTGCATGGGAAAAAATTCCTACGCACACGCACGATCTATCCATGGTGATGAGCATCTACGAGAGGGAGCGTGGATCTACATACCCTTGTAGATTGCTAAGCGGGAAGCGTTAAGAAACGCGGTTGGTGTAGTCGAATGTCTTCGCAATCCAAATCGCCGAGCGTCCTGTGACCTCATCACGATCCATCCCGCGATCCAATCACGATCTGTCCCGCGAACTCATCATGATCCATCCCGCGATCTGGATCACAGTCCCTCCGATCTAGCGCCGAACGGACGACACTTGCGCAATCAGCACACGTATAGCTCGAAGACGATCTCTGCCTTCTTTATCCAGCAAGAGGGAGAAGAGAGGTAGAAGAGTTCTCTGGCTGCGCGACACCGCCGCGGCGATGGTGGTGGAGCAATTCCGGCAGGGCTTCGCCTAAGCACTGCAGAAAGCCGATCTAGAGGGGAAACTATGAACTAGAGGAACGGGTAGCACGTGGCTGAAAATCTAGTGCCAAAACCCTAAAACCCGCTAGTATATATAGGAGGACAGAAGGAGGAGGCTTGGCTCCCAAGGAGCCAGCCCTTGGGTCGGCCGAACTAAGGAGGAGAGGAGGATTCCTCCTCCAATCCTAGTAGGACTAGGACTCCTTCCTATTTTGCCTTTTTTGCCTTTTTCCACCTTTTCTCTTTGGGATTTTCTGTCCCAGTCGCATGGGCCTTGTTTGGGACATCCACCATCCCACTAACGGCTGGTATTCATTCTCCCACAGCCCATGTAGTCTCTTGGGTCGAAATACCCCTCCCGATGGTCTCCCGGTACACTACCGGCACTCCCGGTACACTACCGATGAGCCCGAAACTTTTCCGGTGACCAAAATAGGACTTCCTATATATCAATCTTTACCTCCGAACCATTCCGGAGCTCCTCGTGACATCCGGGATCTCATCCGGGACTCCAGAAAACCTTCGGTCACCACCATACATAACTCTATACTACCGAAACGTCACCGAATCTTAAGTGTGCAGACCCTGCGGGTTCGAGAACTATGTAGACAGAACCGAGACACCTCTATGGTCAATAACCAATAGAAGGACCTGGATGTCCATATTGGTTCCTACATATTCTACGAAGATCTTTATCGGTCAAACCTCTATGTCAAGGATTAAGTTAATCCCGTATGATGTTTCCTTTGTTCTTCGGTATGTTACTTGCCCGAGATTCGATCGTCGGTATCTCCATACCTAGTTCAACCTCATTACCGGCAAGTCTGTTTACTCGTTCCGTAACACAAGATCCCGTGACTAACACTTAGTCACATTGCTTGCAAGGCTTATTGTGATGTTGTATTACCGAGTGGGCCCTGAGATACCTCTCTGTCACATGGAGTAACAAATCCCAGTCTTGATCCATGCCAACCCAATAGACACCCTCGGAGATACGTGTGGAGCACCTTTATAGTCACCCAGTTACATTGCGACGTTTGATACACACAAGGTACTCCTCCGGTGTCAATGAGTTGCATCATCTCATGGTCATAGGAACATATACTTGACATGGAGAAAACAGTAGCAATAAACTGACACGATCATATGCTACGTTTGTAGTTTGGGTCTTGTCCATCACATCATTCTCCTAATGATGTGATCCCGTTACCAAATGACATCTCATGTCCATGACTAGGAAACCATAGCCATCTTTGATCAACGAGCTAGTCTATTAGAGGCATACTAGGGACATGGTTTTGTCTATGTATCCACACATGCATCTAAGTCTCCAATCAATACAATTATAGCATGGATCATAAACAATTATCATGAACAAGGAAATATGATAATAACTAATTTATTATTTCCTCTAGGGCATATTTCCAACAAAACGGAGTCCTCCTGCTTCATGCCAGAGAAGTTTGCCTCGTCGGCGTAGTCGCTGGAGGAGCCGAATTCGCTGTCACTCGAGCTCTCCGCACAACACTCTAGACGGACGTCGGAGGCCCCAAAGAACTTCACGAAGAGGGTGTCAGAGCCGTTCAACTGGAACTGGAGGGGCTGCCCGGGTTTGAGACCGTGGGAACGGGCAAATGACTTCCACCCCTCCATCCCAAACATGTCGCTTTGGAGCAGAGGTCGACCGCCACCCAGATGGGCTTGTTGCAGCAATTGTCCACCCGGAGCCAAAAACCTCGGGGCCGGTTGTCATCAATGGCCCGTGCAAAAGGATTGGGCAGACGCAGCTGACTCTGATGATGCGGACGGAGCACCACAACAAACTCATGCACCTCCTCCCCCTCATGGGTCCCCATGGGAGGTTGTAGAGGAGGCGCGACACCTCAATTACCACGGCTCGATGAGGCAGTCCTCCCGCCCCCTGAACGTTGTCCCTCCACAGGAGCTGAAGCTGGCCCCTTCTGCCGTCACCCCGATTCGCATCTGGCTTTGCGGAATGCCTCTTGCCGTGACGCGAGACCCACGGGCGCAACCATGACCCTTGCCATCCCAAAAACGGTGTGCTGGACAAGACCGTGGAGGAAGGAAGAAGGAGACACTGGTCGACAGACTTGTGAGGGAGGGCATGGATGAGCAACACTCTCCTCGCCCCCCTCTTTATAGAGTCGGGGATGAAGAGGGGTTGGCTCTTCATGACCTGAGATGAACGTGTGCTGGTGCATGTTTAACGCTAGCGGCCACCTATCTCAGCCGATGTTGGAGACCCGTATGCAACACGCGTCATCAAGGGCGCACTAAAGAGCAGAAGGGGAGGCGATGGAGTTCAACGCGAGAGGCGAGTGGGCAGTGCCACCAGGATCTTTCTTTCCCCATGAGGAAGACTCGGGGCTGGCTGTTCATAGCCCTATGCGACCGTTCACTACCAAGCATATTGCTTGGACGACCGCCCTGCTCCACCAATACCGCGCCATGCTTGAAAGACATGTGTCGCAGGCGGCGCTCCTTCGAGACTTGCGTGGTTCGACTTTTTGAGTGCGACTCCTCGGGGCAACCGCCTCGCTCCACCACTCCCATAACCAGCAGTCAGTGCGCTTCATGGGCGGAGAGATGATAATCATCATAACCACAGAAAATTGGGGCCATCTGTGCATGTGCACCGTTTTTTGGGCCTAGCCCAACAGCATCAAGGACTCATGTATGGCCTAGACCTGGGGGCAACTATCGGTGCGCTAAGGGACAGGGTCCTTAGTCCCCAGACTTGTGCGCAGACGACCGCGGCCTCCGGCATGACAAGACCTTGCCAGGAAAGGAATCACTTCCAAGCAACACCGGGCCAAGGATATTATGACTGACAAGCCTCCTTGCCGGTCAAAAAGGTCCGGCGACAAGCACTACAAGCACCTTCATACCAAGACCTACACCCGACAAGACATCGCCCATGTCACCAAGATGGTTGTCTACATTAGCTAGGTCGCGGGCAGGGAGGCAGTTAGGTGGAGTTGATCGGGGCATGTGGTGGTTGGACAGAATTACCGCGGTTTTAATGACACTCGTCCTACGGCGTGGCAAGGGAATAGAAGGTAGTTGGGCGAACGACATAGAAGGAGAGGACATTCTTGTCGGGAGACACCACCATCGCGCCACCTCATGGTGCATTCAACATGCATGTCTTACTCTGCCAGAGTTAGGTTTTTCCACTGTTGCTCCTGACAGTGTCTCGGGCAGCGATAGTGCGCACTGTTGCCTCGTGTATGTACTATCTTAGCCAGTGTGGTCACCCCTTGATCTATAAAAGGAGGACCATGGCTACCTTTAGAAAGTTCAACTCTTTGTTCATTCTACACTCGTAGCCACATCACCCTAGAGCATCTCTTGCCAGCTGGCGTAGCTCCTATACTATGAACAACTCAATAAACAACCACACATGACGTAGGGTATTACGCTCTCGAGTGGCCTGGACCTGTCTAAACTCCCGTGTGCGTAGCGGTCGATGGTGCTCTTCGTGTAACTCAACTCCCCGTAACCGAACCATAGAAAGGGGACTTGCTGGTCCCATAGATCGTCGTACCTCGACAACATGGAACCGGTCTCTTGTGCGAGCACAAGTAAAGTTAGTCTAGGCCGCTTCACCCCATAATACTGTCGAATCCAAAATAACAATCAATGTAAATAATCTGAACATCAACACCCCAACCAATTTATGTTCTACTCGTACATAACATCTACGCATAGACCTAGATCAAGACGTCACTATGGCGGGGACAAAAAATCATACAAAACACCCAAAATCTAGTCAAGGAGAAGCATAGCAACGAGAGGGAGAGTATTTGTACGTACCCTTGTAGACCGAATAACAGAAGCGTTTATAACGCGGTTGATGTAGTCATACTCTTTGCGATCCAATCATGATCCAAACCGATTTAGCGCCACCAACGGTACCTCCAAGTTATGCACACATGCTCGGTGACGTATCCTCCTTGACAGGATATAACCCCTGGGTATACCAAAATAAGTGGGGGACTAGGTATTTCGAAACACACATGTCGGCCCGTCCCCCGCGCCGTCTGAACTCCCAGGCGGTGGCTCCGGAAAAGCACCAGTTCACCCTGAGGGCCGCCGACCCTTCAAGCCAGCACCCCAGCACCTTGGCCGGCTGATCCGGGGCCAGCTGGACCACAGCCGGCTGGTTCATGGCCGGCTATCCTGGTACCGAATGGCACGGGAACCGGTAGGGCGATGGCCGGTTCTCTCATGGCTGGCGGACGGTCATACCCCATCCCATCCTTATGTATCAAGGTACGACGATGGGATGTGGCCCCTTTGGCGGGGTGCGCATGGTGACAGTGCTCGTTGATGAGGGGGGTGCATGGCTACAGTACTGCCAACCGTACCAATAGGCGGGACAGCATGGCTACAGCGGAGGCGGCCGTACCGCTAACCGCAGTCAGATGGAACATGGCGAGGCCATAGTGGAGGCACGCCTCCAACTACTGCATGAATTGGCTCCCACGTGGCTACGGTACAACCGGCCATACCGCTGACCACGGTCGGCTGTAGCGAGGAGTTGCCGCACAGTGCAACCCATGCGGCGGCATGACAAGCACGCGCCAATGGTGAGGCTCGATCAGCGAGCCCCCACCTCTGAGGGGACCTTGCAGCCGGCGGACCACACCAACAACAAGATGATCCAGGCGACGGGACCCACGTCGGCTAGAGAGGTTGCCCGCTAGGCCACACACGAGGCTCGTATGAACCTTGTAAGCCGGGGGGTTGGCCTATAAAACCCCCCGTTACCCCCATGGAACGGGTACAGACTCACGCACGCACACGCACACACACATAGAGAGGAGAGCAAGGGCAAGAGAGATCCTTCTTCCTCCTATAGCATACACCTCAAGGGGCAACTTTGTAACCACCAAGAACATCAATTAGACAAGAAGGAGTAGGGGTGTTACCTCCCACGGAAGGGCCAGAACCTTGGTACATCGTGTGTCTCACACCTATTGTCCCTAATCCCATGTTCGGAGCCCATCGACAGCTTCTGGCCCCAACCACTCTAGATTAGCCAGCCCTGGCATGTGCCGGTAGAAAACACCAACAGTTGGCGCCCACGATGTGGATATCCACGATGTTGGCTGGAACTATGCTCCGAGAGGGACCCCTCGCCACCTCTCTCGAACACACCGTGTCCGGGCTGCTTCACGATGATTATCTCGACAGCCTCTGTGCCCGATTTGGCAAGCTTAGCCTCAGGGATAGGCCCGTCTCTAACAGGCACACTAAGTAGGGGCTCGCCATCGCCAGCTTGTCACTGTTTGCCGGTGGTGCAGGCCCCAACGACATGGACGACCTCTGCGAGCTCTTTAAGAAGTCGTGCCTCGCCGAGGCACCCGGCGCCGACGAGTATCCCAACGAGGTACTCGACTACTCCGATGCCCTACAGTTCGCATGCGTAACCGCCTTGGGCGACACCAATGGCTACTGCGTCCACATGGAGGTGCTGGTCACCGGCTCCTCCATGAGCTCTGGCCACGCTAGGGCACGGGCAAACGCGGCCGCCATAACAGTTCGCCCCAGGGCGGAGGCAGACACGACAAGTACCGTGGCCTGTCCCAGCCCCTCCAACCTTCTTTGCTCCACTCTACAGGGACTTAGATCCCCCATTGCTCCAATGACCGACCCAGCTGCCGCTACGGCCGAGCTGGAGGAGGCTTGCCGGCTACTATTTGCTAAGGCCGCCACTCTCGCGACCGCCCGGTGCCGGATCGAGTCCGCGCAGCGCGAGTATAACTCTGCCTACAGCATCATCCTAACTGGCAACGAGCCCAGCTAGCACGGAGACGTTTGCAACCGTGGCCTCATCATCTTGAAGATCCTCGGCAGCAAGATACCCATGTACGACACTCCTGCGTCTAACATGAGCTCTGCCAGGTGGCCTACGCCGACCTGGCCACCATGGAAGGCGAGGAATGCGACTAGAAGGAGCAGCACATCCAAGAACTCATCATCGTGGCCAATACACAGCAGGCCCGTCTAGACTAGGCCAACGCCGGCTCCGAATCTCCCCTCTCTCGGGGGGATGATTTGCCAGCTGCCGGCATGCACTAGCCGGCCCAGCATTCCTCACCTCCTCACGGCTTCGGCTGGCGTGCTAGGGGAAGCCATAGCGGGCGCTCTCAGCACGGGAATAAACAACCGGTGGTCATCAGCCAGCCCAACGACGCCTCGGAGGGTGACAGCCAGCGGTCTCACACTCACACCCTGCCTCCACGGCGGGAGCGTACGCGTTCGCCTGCACTAGCTGGTCGCGCTGAGCTCGCAGCCCGACTCGGGGTGCGTGTCCCTCAGAGAGAGAATGATGCCCGGACTTGCATCGACCGGCTGGCGCTGTCCTCCCTCCTAGAGGAGGAGGGCCAAATTGGGCCGGCGTGCTTTGGCCCCCGGATCCGCGACGAGCCATTCACTGTCGGCTTCATGCTACCCCACGACACTCCGAAATTAAACGGAACGGCTAAACTCGAGGATTGGCTGATCAACTACACCACTACTGTCGGCATCGCTAGAGGAAACAAGCACGGCGCGGTGCGCTACGTCCCCCTCATGTTGATCGGCTCAGCCCGGACGTGGATTAATAGTCTGTCGGTCGGCAGGATCAATACATGTGTGGACTTTGAAGAAGCATTCGTTCGCAACTTCACCGACACTTACAAGCGGCCTAACCGCCCCCGCGATCTGGCCATGTGCGTCCAGGGCCAGGCAAATCTCTCCGTGAATAGCTAACGCGCTGGACCGAACTACGCAACTGGTGCGAAGGAGTGCACGAGGTGCGGGCCATCCAGTACTTCTTCGAGGGCTGCCGAGACGGCACCCTCCTCAAGCACAAGCTCATGTACTCAGAGCCGGCCACCTTGGTGCATCTCATGGCCAAGGAGGACAAGTACTGCATGGCCGACTCCGCGATGTGGATCAAGGTTAGCGCGACCGCCAAGGCCGCCCACCACCTACTGCCTCGCGGCCGGCTGGGGACAACCAGGCACAACAGAACAACAAGTGGAAGACCAACAAGCCGGGTCCCCATTATGGGAGCAATCAGGTCGCAACCATCGAGGAGGAGCAGACAGCTGCCTAGGATACCATCCACCGGCAGCGAACTGGCAAGGCCGCCTGGCAGCCCAAGCTCACCTTCGAGCAGATGCTGGATGCACCTTGCAAAATGCTCTCCGGGGCAAACCCGACAACACACACGCTCTGGCAGGGCAGCTTCTCTCAGCGGATCGCCCGGGAGAGGGCCTCCTGGTCCGCCCGCTGCTGCCTCCTCAGGCTCCGGCTCCCGTGCCGGCTTTGGCTCCAGCACCAGCACCGACTCGCAATGACGGTCACCTCCATGATTGTTTCCGCAAAAAAGACGAGGTGTACGTTGTCTTCACCAGCGAGGTCAGTGACAAGCACAACCAATGTCAGCGCCGGCATGAGGTGAGCGCCGCGATGCCCTCGGTCCCCTAGTACATGCACTAGTCCGAGAAGCCGATCACCTGGAGCCTGGCTGATCACCCGACCGTGATGCCAAACCCGGGCAGCTATGCCCTTGTCCTCGACCCCACCATCGCCTCCGAGAGACTCATCTTCCGGTTCTCGCAGGTCCTTGTCGACGGTGGCTATAGCATAAACATCCTATACCGCGACATGCTGCTAAAGCTAGGTCTCAAGGAAAAAGACCTGCAGCCGACCCGGACGGTGTTCCATGGCATTGTGCCTGGGCAATCCGGCTCTCGCATCGGCAAAATCCGCTTGATGGTCCTCTTTGGTAACAAAAGCCACTTTCACCGCGAGCCGGTGTGGTCTGACATGGTGGACCTCAACAGCCCCTACTACATGTCGCTGAGCAGGCCGATGCTCGCCAAGTTCATGGTGACTCCCCACTACTCCTACCTCAAGCTAAACATGACGGGCCCCAAGGGTATCATAACCATCGACGATGACTACAAGAAGTCGATCGAGTGTGCACGCGATAGTAGCCGGTTGGCCGAGGCCCTAGTCATCACGGAGGAGAAGTGCCAGATTAACCGGCTCGTGGCTCAGGCCACCGAGCAGTCGGCGATGCTGGCTCCCCCATCTCAGTCGGCCGTAGAGGTGGCGTTCTAGCCGTCCAAAGACACCAAGCAAGTGTCTCTCGATCCGGCCAACCCCAAGCAGTGTGTCACCATTTTCTCCAACCTGAACAGCAACTAGGAAGGCAAGCTTGTCGACTTCCTCCATGAGAATCACGACATTTTTGCACGGTCCCCCAAAGACATGCCGAGTGTCCCGAGGAAGTACGCCAAGCACAAACTCCATGTGCGAACGAATGCGAAGCCGGTCAAGCAACCCTTGCATCATTTCTCCGAGGAGAAGCGGCATACCATAGGAGAGGAGATCGCCCGCTACTTGCAGCGAGCTTCATCATGGAAGTTTTCCACCCGGATTGGCTGGCAAACCCAGTCCTGGTGCTAAAGAAGGACAAGACTTGGTGCATGTGTATCGATTACACCAGCCTGAATAAGGCATTCCCCAAGAATCTCTTTGCCCTGCTCCGGATCGATCAGGTGATCGACTCCACGGCCGGCCAGAACAAGTTGTCCTTTCTGGACGCCCAATCCGGCTACCACCATATCAAGCTGGACCCGACCGACCGGCTGAAGACCTCCTTCATCACCCCTTTGGAGCTTACTACTACAACACGATGTCGTTCGGCCTCCAGAACATCGACGCCACCTTCCAGCACTGCATGCAAAAATACATCTTGCCTCAGATCGGCAGGAACGTGCACGTCTATGTCCATGACATTGTCGTCAAGACAAGGAGGCATTTTAGCCTCCTGGATGACCTCCGGTAAACCTTCTCCATCCTACACGAGTACAAGATCCGGCTCAACCCGGAAAAGTGCGTCTTTGCCGTGCTGGCCTACCAGCTCCTAGGTTTCTTCGTTTCTGCTCATGGGATCAAAGCCACCCCGGAGAATATTAGGGCCATCGAGCGCATGCACCAACCGGCTAAACTAAACTACATTCAGAAGTTCGCCGGCTGCCTCGCCTCACTCAGCTAGTTCGTCACTCGGCTGGGCGAGAAGGCGCTGCCCCTCTACCAGCTCATGAAGAAGACCATAAAATTTGAGTGGACTGACCAGCTGGATGAGGAGTTCCTCAACCTCAAACGCGCCTTCTCCACTTCACCGGTCTTGACCGTGCCAGCTGAGATGGAACCTATGCTTGCATACATCATGGCAACCACGCACGTGGTGAGCATCGTCCTCGTAGTGGAGCGGCCGAAGGAAGGCAAGGCACTACCGGTCCAGCACCCTGTCTACTACCTGAGCGAGGTCCTCTCCGCCTCCAAGCAGAACTACCCCCACTACCAGAAGATGTGCTACGGCATATACTTCGCTACGCAGAAGCTGAAATGGTACTTCTAGGAGCACACCATCACCATGGTGAGCATGGCCCCGCTCTCTGATATCATGGGCAGCCGGGATTCCACTGGCCGGATCGCCAAATGGGCTATCACCCTCACCGACCATGACATCAAATACAAGAAACACACGTCCATCAAGTCACAGATAGTGGCTGACTTCCTCGTCGACTGGGCCGAGACCCAGTTCGTGCCACCTCATCCAGACTCCACCCACGGGCACATGCACTTTGACGGCTCGAAGATGCGGACTGGTTTGGGGCCGGCATTGTCTTATCATTCCCGAAGGGGGCAACTCAAGTATTCCATTTGAATCCACTTCGCCGCTTCCAACAACGTGGCCGAATACGAGGCGCTCGTCCACGGCCTTCGGCTCGCGAGGAAATTGGCATCCGGTGCATCATTTGCTTTGGCGACTCAGACCTCGTGTTGCAGCAAGTCTTTGGCGAGTGGGACGCCTGGGACGCCAACATGAAGAGTTAGCACTTCCTCGTTCGGCAGCTCACCGGCTCCTTCGAGGGTTGTGAGTTCCATAACATCCCCCGACCGGACAATGAGGCGGCTGACGCACTAGCGAAGCTCGGCTCCACCCGGGAGGCCATCCCAGCCGGTGTGTCCCTCGAGCAGCTATGCAAGCCGCCAATCAAACCATCCCCAGAGTCGGAGACCATCTATGTGCCGGAGGATCCCACCGGACCTGCCTCGGGCTCGGGGACTCCCCTGACTCCTCCTGCCTCATCAGCTACAACAGGCCCCGCCTCCAGGACAAGCGAAGCAGCCCCAAAGGCACCCGGCTGCGAGACCGCATCTGTCTTAATGATAGAGGATGTGATTCCCACCGCCTTGGTCTCGGGGACTGATGGCTCACCCCGGGGGACTTCAGCTTCAGCCCCTGGGACTCCCACTCGAGCCATGGGGGTAGACGTGCCAGCTCGAGTGGCCCCTGGGCCCCAGCTCGAGCCTATGCCGGCTCCGGTCTTGGCTTCGGCCTGGGCCTAGCCCATCCTTGCACTCCTCATGTACGACGAGCTCCCCTGGGACGAGGTAGAGGCCCGGTAGATCTAGCGATGGGCCCCCGCCTAAGCCATCATCAACCATGAGCTAGTTCGATGCAGCATAACCTGTCGTCGTTTTCTCACGACACATGCCATGGGTAGGCTAATCGTAGGTCGTTGGGGCCAAAGGACGCCGACAGACTCCGGGTGTGGGATTAGGTACAAGTGGTGGTGACACATGATGTACCCAGGTTCAGGGCCCTCCATGGGAGGTAACACCCCTAGTCCTGCTTGGTCTAGTTGGATGGATAGGTATGTTTACAAGGTTGCTCCTAGAGCTGTGTCGGGAGGAGGAAGAAGGAGTCGGCCCATCCTCCTCCGTTACTAAGGATGATACGAGGGGAGTGTCTCGTGGGTGTGTATGCGTGAGAGTGGTCATCCCCGTTGCATGGGGGGTTCGAGGGGTTTTATAGGCCAACCCCCCGGCTTTATTATACTTCTAAGGTACATAGATGAGGGACCCAGCTGACGGTCTCTCCGGCTGACTAAGGGGTCCCTCCTCTCGATCTGTCTCGTCACCGGTAGGGTCCACCGGCTACACGGTCCCATCGCCTGCTGGGGCCCGCCATCCGGCTCCGTGATTGTCCCCCGTTCACCTGCTACGACACGGGTTGCCCGGGTGGCGTCGTCTAGTGCCAGCCGGCCAAAGTCTCCGGTATGGCTGGCTGCACTGTAGCCACGCCGGAGCAGGTAATTGAGTGGGCGGGGGTGTGCCAGCACTGTTCCCCTGCCCGGTCGCGGTCACCAAGGTCAGCGGCCTAGATGGCTGGACTGTAGCCACGCGCGACCGAGCGTCAGCGGTCACTGTGGCTACATTGGCATCCGTAGTGGCGGTCACGTCGTGTCGTTGTACCCACGCGCAAAGGCACGGGACATGGCTCATCTGCCCAGGGGTGAACGCAGGAGACGGCTCACAGGCAGCCGGTCACGTCTAGTCGGCCGGTGGCTGAGCCGGCACCTTGACCAGCCATCCCTGAGCCAGCCGGCAAATGCTCCTGCCGGTTCCGCACCAGTCGGCCAGGAGGCAGTCGGCCGCGTGCTTTTTCTTCGAAGCGGGGGGCTGGGGGGGAAGAACCCTGCTTCTTTGACCTACCTAGGGGTAATAACCCCGTTAGTAGTCCCCGAAACCGGCGGGGGCCCACGTCCGGCAGATAGCGGGGAGTCGGCGGCTACCCCCCAGCGGTACCCGCCATTTGCGTGAAGCCAAAAGGTCAGCCGGGTCGGCAGCTGAAACCCGACGCCTCGGGTCCCGACGCGATGCTCCAGGGCCCAAGCAGGCCCGACGCGTGCCACGTGGCGGGTAATGATGTCGTGGGCCCCACGCATGCGGGTAGATGGGACGTCGCCCTAGGCCTAGCCCGCTAGGCCTCGGGCGTAGCCCAGTAGGCCTCGAGGCGTAGGCCAGGATCCTCTGCGCCCTGAAGCGGCAATTACGACCCGAGCCACCCACGCGTGCGTGGAGATTCCTGGGGAATGGGCGCAGTTAATCCCCATGTCCCCCGGTCATGGCCTCCCTATTCAAAAGGGGAGGAAGGGCAGAGGGCGGAAGCGCTCGTAGCCCCTCTGCCCCATTGCTCTCTTGCCTCTTATCTCCTCCGCTTCCTCGCGCGTCGTTGCTCTTCTCGCTCGCGACCATGCTCGCATGCTGTCCCACCGTTGCAATGGCCGACGGGCGTGGAGAAGCTGGACCGGGTCCACGGTCACGGAGGCCACCATTGCAGACCTCCGCCACGCGCGCATGCTTCCACCGGCGGAGCGAGTGATCGCCCGCACTGAGCCATGAACTGGTGCCCAACCCGCAGGTGGGAGAGTTCGTTGTCTTCGTGTGGCACTTGTCCCGCGACTTCTGGCTCCCGGTGAGCCACTTCTTCCGGTTGTTGATGGATACATTCGATCTCTAGCTGCACCATCTCGGCCCGAACGCCATCCTCTACCTCGCCGGCTTTGTGATGCTGTGTGAGGGGTACTTGGGGATTCTCCCCTTCCTCGACTTCTTCAACTCCCTCTTCTACCTCAAGGCGCTGAAGAGCAACGCCTGCAGGGGCACGGCGGTGTGCTGCCACGGTAGCACGCGCTTCCCACACTTCTCCCTCATCGATTCTGTCAAGGGGTGGCACCGATCGTTCTTCTATGTGAAGAACGTCGACCCGCAACTGGACTACATCCGGGTGCCGGCGTTTGTCAACACACAGTCCTCCGGAGCGAACTGGCCGGGTGCCGCCCCCGCGGAGTGGCTCTGGCGGGGCTCAGCCGGCTCGCACAGCTGAAGAGTGCGGAGGGATTGGTCGTCACCGACCTGGTGGCGGCCTTCATCTCGCGTCGGGTGCTTCCCCTCTAGAAGAGGCTGCACCGGATCTACGATATGTCCGGCCGCCACGACCCCTGCTGGCTGACGACCGTCGACCTGACGCCGGCTCAGGTGGCGCAGCGGGTGAACGCCATCGTGATGTTCAAGCATGCGCCGGCGTCATGGACTTTCGGCAATGAGTCATACCGTCGGGTCAACCGACCTCCTCTAGTACATTCTGTCGAGGCGGCTCCTTTTTGTTTGAATCTCCCCAGCCTGCCAGCCGGCATGTGTCCTTACCTCTTCGTGCTGACCATAGCTGCTCATGCGACAGAATACGCCGGACGGCCCGCAGCCCGAGGTCTTCGAGGCGGAGCGCAACCACTCTGAATCCGAAGACTACGAGCAGGGAGGTCTGCCTGAAAAGGGCGTCGACTCCTTAGGGGAGGTCCAGGAGGCAGCCGACCCAGGAGCCGAATGGCCTAGCGGAGCCGGGGGGTCCAGGGCAGCCGAGCAGCCCCATGGAGCCGGTGAGTATCCTATCGTTCCCACGTTCAGGGACTGGATTGACGATGATGATGACAATGATGATGATGATGTGATGATCTTGAACGCGCCTCCCCCTTAGTTCAGCAGGGCCGACGTGGAGCGTCCTGGAGCGGTGCTGCCAGGAGCTGGCCCGGTTCATGGAGGTGGCTGACACGACCTTGCGACATGTGGAGGTAAGTTCGCTATCCTTGTTGAAATTTTCAGTGGGGGAGCGCAAGCGCACCCACTAGGTGTAGTCCCCGAGATGCGGGCCGGCTGACCGGCTGCGGGGTAGCCGGGCCGGATCTCCTTGTGCATCCTCTTATTTTAACTTCTTGTGGTAGGAGGGGAACTCCCGGCGGCAGGCACTGTTCGATGAAGCGGTCTCCATCCACAACCGCGACAAGCACGGCTTCTACCGGCTGGAGGAGGAGCTGATGCGAGTGCAAGGTATGTTAAGTCCTGTGAGGGGGGCGTAGCCCTCGGGAGCCGGCAGTCGGTTGCTTGGCAGCCAGGAAGGGTCTGGAATGCCCGGATGACACCAATCCTTAATTCACAGGGGAGTTGACCACCCTTCGTCCGGAGAAGGTCGCGGTGGTCTCCGAGCGGGACCAACTGACGCGGAGCGTCCAGGCGGTCACCCAGGAGAAGGACCGGCTGTTCACCCTGCTAGTGGACGGGGAGCAGCCCAGGACCGCCTCAAGGCCGACGTGGCACGGGAGGTGACGGCCAAGGAGAAGGCCGTCAAGGAGGCGGCTGACGCCGCCCAGCGGACCGCCGCCCTCCAAGGCGAGGTGACCCGCCTCGAGAGGACGCTCGAAGAGCTCAAGGGTTCCCTCGCTGAGGCAGAGGCGGCGTTAGTGTCGGAGAAGGACTCATCGCTCCAGTTTGCCATCGAGGTAGACGACTCCCTTGAGCGTGAGTGCCCGCTTTTCTCTTTTCAGCCGGCTGTCTCTTTCTTGCCAGTTCTTGCCCATGATTTCCCTTCTTCTCCTTCCTCCTTTCTTCTTCAGGGCGCTTCTTGGAGACACAGCACCACACTAAGGATGCCATCGAGGAGCACTGGGAGTGCCTCCGGTCGCGCGGGCGCTCCATCGAGGAGGACTCCGCATGGGATATGGCGGAGCTTGGGCTCGCCGTAGAAAACCGCCTGGTTCACCTCGAGCAGAGCGTGGAGCGGCTGAAGACGGCTAGCAAGGACGTCATCGCCGCCCTGTGGCCGAGCCGTGGAGGAACTCCGGAGAACCACGTGGCCTTGTGGCTGGAGCATGCCGTGGCCCAGCTCGAGGTCTGGAAGGCATCAGCGGCTTGAGCCAGTGTCCAGATGGTGCTCCGGTTCGTCACCTCGTGGTACCGAGGTGTTGACCTGGACTAGCTGGCCACCATGCGGGACGAACCGGCCGAGGAGCAGGAGTCTCGCTAGCCGGTCCTCGTCCGTCGGGCCAACGAGCTTGTGTCATACGTTGACCCAGACGAGCTCCTGCTGACCCTTGGCAAGGACGGCGAGCCGGTGGCCGAGGACTCCTTTGGCAAGCCCCCAGGTCCGAAGGACGAGGAGGTCACCAATGAGAGCACTGACTCTAGCAGCAAGATAGATGGGACTGCAAAGGTTGCCCCGAAGGCTAAGGAAGCCGACCCGAAGGCCGTGACCACCTTCGGGACAAGAGTCGATCCGCCCAGCGATGCGTCGGCCGGAGACACGCCAGCTGGCGATGCGCTAGTGGCCTAACCCCCGGGTGTGTTTTTCTTTTATTTTGTTATCTTTCCTTCATGTTAGACTCAAGTCCACCCACTGGGGGTGTAATGTAATGAACCGTGATGGTCGTGGGCCTCTCTTGTTTTAACTCTGTGCTTTGGATGCTTAGTGTGTTTGCCTATTATGCGTGCATGCTCTTCCTTGGCCCTTTTTTGTCCATGTGGTTCCGTCTGCTCAGCCCCTTTTCCCCTTTGGTTTCGTCCCCGCCAGCTCGACAGCCGGGAGCCGGTTTGTAGCTGGGTCGGGGCATCCACCTCGATGGAGCCGGTTCCGAACTTAGGAAACGCGAGGGTTTTTCGGTAAGTTGAGTGGCAGAGGTGAGGCAGTGGTCCGGCTGGACCTAGACGGCAACCCCTTGCGATTGTTGTTTCGTGTGTCCTAAGTTTTGTCGCCCCGTGGCCCCGTCAGCCGGATAGCCGGGAGCCAGTCTATAGCTGGGAGGGGTGGGAGGGTTTTCTCGGCTCACACTACTTGGTCGATTTTGGGAGATGCGACCTAGGACCAGCCGGAGAGCCCCCGGGCCCAGGAGCCAGGTCGGGGAGCCGGTGAGTGAGAAAACCTTGGAGGGAAATGAAAAGGGGCGTGCCCCAAGAGCTGGCCTGGGGCACCCATTGCATTCATAAGCCCAAATGGGGAGGGGTACATACATACACTGGTTTTTTAGCAGTAAAACGGATGGAGGAGCGCCGCGTTCCATGGTCACTCGGTCTCCTTGCCGGAGGCGTCTCTCTTGCGCTTCTGCAGCTTCTGGGCATCTATTAGGTAGTATGCATTGTTGTGCAGTGCCTTGATGATGATGAACAGACCCTCCCATGGGGAGGACAACTTGTGCTAGCCGGCTGTCCACTGGATCCGCCTGAGCACCAGGTCCCCTTCGCGGAAGGAGAGCGGTCGGATCCGCTTGCTGTGGTAGTACCAGAGTTTCTGTTGATAGATGGTCGTCCGGCTGAGGGCCAGTTCGCGGGCTTCTTCGAGTAGGTTGACACCGTCATCTCTTGCCTCCTTTGCATCCTTCTCCGTGTATATGACGACCCGAGGCGAGTCGAACTCGATATCGGTAGGAATGATCGCCTCGGACACGTACACAAGGAAGAAGGGCGTGTAGCCGGTTGATCGGTTGGGAGTGGTCCTAAGGCTCCAAAGGACAGCAGGCAGCTCATCGACCCAGCAGCCGGCTAACCTCACCAGCGGTGTTATGAGCCGGGGCTTGATGTCGGATAGGATTAGGCCGTTTGCCCTCTCGACCTAGCCGTTTGACTGTGGATGAGCGACGGAGGCCAGGTTGAGCCGGATGCCCTTCTTGGATCAGAAACGCACGGGCGCGCTCTTGGCAAAGTTTGTGCCGTTCTCAGTGATGATGCTATGGGGAATGCCATAGCGAACCATGATTTCATCGATGAACCGAACAGTCATGGGGTCGTCCAGCTTCTTGATTGGCAGGCCTCCATCCACTTGGTGAATTTGTCGACAACTACCAGCAGATGAGTCATGCCGCCTCATGCAGTCTTGAAGGGACCCACCATGTCCAACCCCAAACGGCGAAGGGACATGAGAGGGGGATGGTCTGGAGGGCCGAGGCCGGCGGGTGGCTCTACGTGCTGAAATGCTGGCAGCCCTCGCATTCGTCGACCAACTTTTTGGCCGCCTCCAAGGCTGTCGGCCAGTAGAATCCGTGGCGGAAGTCCTTGGCCACCAGGGTTCTGGAGGTGACATGGTGCCCGCACTCGCCCTGGTGGATGTCGAGGAGGATCTCCTGATCCTCTTTCGGCTCGACACACGGTTGGAAGACGCCGGTGGTGCTGCGGTGGACAAGCTCATGGTTGATGATGTTGTAAGCCGCTACATGGTGCTGGATTTGTCTTGCCATGGCCTCAACCGGGGGGAGCTCGCTATGTAGGAGGAACGCCAGGATGAGTTGGGCCCATGAGGGAGCAGAGATGGGAGCCGGTTTATGAGTTCCCGGTTTGGGTGATCAGTCCCCGGGACCGGCTCGTCAGCCCTCTGGACCGGCTCGCCAGACCTCGGGACCAGCTCGCCAGACCCCGGGTCCGGCTCATCAGCCCCCGGGTTCGAGGGTAGCTGGATGTGTGTCAACTGCCATCATGACAGCCACGGCATTGGAGCCGGCCGCCTTGGATGCGGTTGGCTCATCCGGTGCCAGCGGGGTAGCCGAAGCCGACGAAGCCGATGGTGAGGTCACCGGGGGAGCAACCGGAGCCACCGACGAGCCTGCTGCATCAGCCGGCACAAAGATGGACTCCGTTCTGGGGAAGGCTTGATCGATGGCTTGAGCAGGCGCTCAAGGGAGACGCCGGCTGGGATGGCCTACCGGGTGGAGCCGATTTTTTCCAACGCGTCAGATGCCTCGTTATCCGCCCATGGGATGCGGTTGAATTCACACCTTCGAAGGAGCCGGTGAGTTGCTGCATGAGGAAGCGATAGCTGGCCATGTTGGCATCCCTGGCATCCCATTCGCCAGAGACCTATTGTACCACGAGGTCGGAGTCGTCGAAGCATAGGATTCGCCTGATGCCGAGCTCCTTGGCGAGCCAGAGGCCGTGGACGATGGCCTTATATTCGGCCACATTGTTGGATGCGGGGAAGTGGATCTGGAGGGCGTACTTGAGCTGGTCACCTTTTGGAGAGGAGAGGACTATGCCGGCACCCAGACCGTCCTCATTTTTGAACTGTCGAAATGCATCCGCCAATGCGTGGAGTTTGGGGAAGCGGCACGAACTCGGTCTCCGCCGAGTCGACGAGGAACTCAGCCAATGCCTGCGACTTGATGGCGGTACATGGCTCGTACCGGATCTCGTGATCGGCAAGAGCGATGACCCACTTGGCGATCCAGACGGTGGAGTCCTGGCCGCTCATGATCTCGCCAAGCGGGGCCATGCTCACCACGGTGATGGTGTGCTCCTGGAAGTACTGCTTGACCTTCTTGGCGGTAAAGTATATGCCGTAGCACATCTTCTGGTAGTGGGGTAGTTTTGCTTCGAGGCGGAGAGGACCTCGCTGAGGTAGTAGACGGGGTGCTAGACCAGCAAGGATTTGCCCTCCTCCGGCCGCTCGACCACCAAGATGACGCTAATGATGCGGGTGGTCATCGTGATGTAGGCGAGCAAGGTCTCCTTCTCATCTGGCACGCCCACGATGGGTGCGCGGGTGAGAGCCGCTTGAGGCCGCAGAAGGCCTCGTCCGCCTTGTTGGGCCAGTCGATTATGCCCACCTTCTTGGTGTGACCCGGCTCGACCAGAGCCGTCTTGCGCAGGAGCCCATAGAGGGGCAGGGCCTTCTCCCCCAGCCGGCTGATGAACCGGCTGAGTGAGGCGAGGCAGTTGGTGAACTTCTGGACTTCGCGGAGCCGGGTCGGCTTAGGCATGCGCTCAATGGCGTTGATCTTCTCTGGGTTAGCTTCGATGTCGCGGGCAGACACGAAGAAACCCAGGAGTTGGTCGGCTGGGACGCCGAAAACGCACTTCTCCGGGTTGAGCTTGATCTTGTACTCGCGTAGGTTCGCGGAGGTTTCCCCGAGGTTGTTGAGGAGGCTGAAGTGCTTCTTGGTTTTGACAATGATGTCGTCGATGTAGACGTGGACGTTCCTGCCTATCTGAGGTAGGAGGCACTTCTGCATGCACTGCTGGAAGGTGGCGCATGCGTTCTTCAAGCCAAAGGACATGGTGATGTAGCAGTAACCCCCAAAATGCGTGATGAAGGAGGTCTTTAGACGGTCCTCCGGATCCAGCTTGATCTGGTGATAGCCGGAGTAGTCATCCAGAAAGGACAGCAAGTCGCAGCCGGCCAAGGAATCGATGACTTGACCCATCCGCGGCAGGGCGAATGGGTTCTTGGGCATGCCTTTTTCAAGCTGGTGTAGTCGATGCACATGCACAAAGTCTTGTTCTTGTTCAGCACCAGGACTGGGTTGGCCAGCACGTCCGAGTGGAAAACTTCCATGATGAAGCCAGCCGCAAGGAGCCGGGCGATCTCTTCTCCTATAGTGCACCACTTCTCCTCATAGAAACGGCGTAGGGGTTGCTTGACCGGCTTAACGTCCGGCTGGACATGTAGTTTTTGCTCGGCGAACTTCCTCGGAACACCCGGCATGTCCTTGGGGGACCATGCGAAGATGTCTCGATTCTCATGGAGGAAGTCGACGAGCTCGCCTTCCTATTTGTTGCCGAGGCGGGAGCCGATGGTGATGCACTAAGCGGGGTTGGCCGGGTCGAGCGGGATCTTCTAGGTGTCCTTGGACGGCTAGAAGGAGGCCTCACCGAACGACTACGAGGGGGATCCGGAATGGCCGGCTGGCTGGCAGCGAGGGCCACGAGCCAGTTGAGCTGCCGCTTCTCCTCGGCTATCTCCAGGGCCTCGGCCAGCCGGCTGCCGTCTCGAGCGCACTCGAGCGACATCTTGTAGTCTCCCATGATGGTGATGATCCCCTTTGGGCCTGGCATCTTGAGCTTGAGGTAGGCGTAATGGGGGATTGCCATGAACTTGACGAGAGCCGACCATCCTAGCAGCGCGTGGTAGGCTCTTGCGAGGTCCACCACCTCAAACAGCACCGGCTCGCGGCGAAAGTGGCCGGGGCTGCTGAAAAGGACGTCGAGCGTGATCTTGCCGACAGGGGAGCAGGACTTTCTAGGCACGATGCCGTGGAAAACCGTCCGGCTCGCCTGCGGGTCTTCTATCTTTAGCCCCAGCTTGCGCATCATGTCGAGGTAAAAGATGTTGATGTTGCTGCCACCATCAATCAGCACCCACGAGAAGCAGTTGGTGCGCTTCTCGGTGGCGATAGTGGGGTCGAGGACCAGGGCGTAGCTGCCAGGACTCGGCATCACAGCTGGGTGATCTGCCCGGCTCCATGTGACTGGCTTCTCCGACCAGTGCATGAACTGGGAGTCGCTGGGATGGTGGTGTTCACCTCACGATGGAGCCGGGCTGAGTGTGCTTGCTCGTCTCTTCACTGGTGAAGACGATGTAGCAACCATCCTGGTTGGGGAATTGGTCATGCAGGCGACCGTTGTTTTGGGCCAAAGCCGGAGCCGGCACCGGGGCGGCAGTTGGGTCCGGGGACGGCGCACGGAAAGGCGGTGCGGGAGGAGCCGGAAGGCCATCCCCCCGGGCCAATCACTGTGAGAAGCTGCACTATCGGAGCGTGTGCGTGGAGGGCTTGGCCCCAGAGTGGTTCTTGTAGGGGAGGTCGAGCATTTGCTCGAAGGTGAGCTTGGGCTGCCAGGCAACCTTGCCAGTGCGCTAGCACTGGCTGGAAGGCTGGGCAGCTGGCTCCTGCTCCTCGATGGTGGCGCCCTGCCGGCTCCCGTAGTGGGAGTCGGGCTGTTCATTCTTTCGTTTGTTATTCTATGGCTGTCGGTTGTCAGCAGCCGGTCGGGACGCCGCCGGTGTTGGCGTTGCCTTGGCGGGAGGGGTCGTCTTGACCCGAATGGTGGAATCGGCCGTGGCGTACTTGTCCGCCTTGGTCATGAGCTCGGCGAGCATAGCCAGCTCGGAGCACAGAAGCTTGTGCTTGAGGGGGCGCCATTGTTACAACATTCGATGAAGTATTGTACGGCTTGCACCTCATAACCCCTCGCAGGAGTTGCGGAGCTTGGTCCATCGGGTGAGGTAGTCGCGAAGGGACTCGTCCGGCCCCTGAACGCACATGGCTAGTTCACGGGGGCGACCAGGCCACTTGTAGGTGCCGGTGAAATTGTGGACAAAGGCCTCCTTGCAATCCGTCCAGGTGTAGATGCTGCCGGCTGCCAGGCTGTTGAGCCAAGTGCGGGCCAAGCCGATCAGCATGAGGAGAGCATAGCGGACGGTTACACGCTTAGTGCCCCTAGCGATGCCGACCGCAGTGGTGTAGTCCATCAGCCAGTCTTTGGGCTTGGCAGCCCCATTGTACTTAGGGTGTCTCGGGGAGTGTGAAGCCGGTCGGGAACAGCTCGTTGCGGATTCGAGGTCCAAAACTAGTTGGGCCAATCAAACCCTCCTCCTCGAGGAGGGCCAACTGCGCGAGCTGGTCAATGCGGAGACGGGCGTCGTTATCGCTACGAGGGATGCGCGGCCCAAGCTGGGCCGAGAGCTCGGGGAGGATGACTGGTGGAACGGATCGCTCTGGCTCGTGCCGCGGGGGATGGAGAGTGCGTGCGGCTGTGCCGGCTGCCGGTAACCGGCACCTCATGGTGGCAGCCGCTACGAGGCGGGTCGTTGGTGCGCCGGTTGTTTACAGCCGGCTGCTCGCTCCCTGGTAGTTGAGAGCGCCGGGGGTTGCTTGCCTCGACCCGGCGGCCGGAGGCGCGAGGGGAGCAGGAGTGCCAAGCCGGCTGACGGCCACCAGTCCCCGTGCCCTCACGCTCAAGCCGGGGCCTAGAGAGGCATCGCCGCCTCCCGCGAGAAGTTGCTACAGTGAGTCGGCAGCGTTGATGAGGTCCTTGATGTGACGCTCGCGGGCGGCACGTTCTTCACCTTCCAAGATAGCCAAATCCTCGTAGTCTACCTTGGTGGCTCATAGGTTGGCTACCGGGGTGTTGTAGACGGGCATCTTGCCGCCCAGGATTTCAACGACCACGCGGCCGCGGGCACGCATGACCCCACGCCAGCTGGGCTCAGGGCCGCCGGGGTGAGGCCATAAGCGGAGGCATACTCCTGCTGAGCGGCCTCCATACAACACTGCGTGGCCATGAGGGCTATGGCGTCCTCGAACAGGAGGCTGCAAGCCGCCTCCAGCTCGGCCGTGGTGGCGTCTAGGTTCGCCGCCGAGGCAATGGGAGTGCTCAAGCCCCGGAGGGCCGCCCCGAGCGGGTCAGAGGTGCCGATGTCGGCCGTGGCGATGTCGGCCTCGGCCTGCGCACAGCCGGAGAAGGTGGAGGAGATGATAGCCATTGCTCCCACGCAATCGTGGGTGCTGTCGGGCTAGGCCGCAACAAGCATGCCCACAGCCATGGGCAGATCGGTGCAGGTGAGTACCTGGCTAGGGTATTCATTGGCGACCAGCGCTTCGGCAAGGCTTAGCTTGCCGAAGCGCTCGGTGAGCATGTCGATGTCGAGCGCGAGGCCGACGGAGCTGCCCGGAGGGCCTGCCGGAGCAAGCCCCACGAGCCCGCGGTTTCGCCTAGACGTGTGGCGACGGCGGGGAATGGCAAGGGGTCCCACCAGGAGCATGAATCTGGCCGGCGCCGCGTACGGCCCCATGGTGGGCGCCAACTGTCATCGTTTTCTCACGACAGATGCCACGGGTAGGCTTATCGTAGGTGATTGGGGACGGAGGATGCCGACGGGCTCCGGGTGCGGGATTAGGTACAAGCGGTAGTGACACACGATGTACCCATGTTCAAGGCCCTCCGTGGGAGGTAACACCCCTAGTCCTGCTTGGTCTAGTTCGATGGATAGGTATATTTACAAGGTCGCTCCTAGAGCTGTGTCTAGAGGAGGAAGAAGGAGCAGCCGGCACATCCTCCTCCGTTACTAATGATGATGTGAGGGGAGTGTCCCGTGGGTGTGTATGCGTGAGAGTGGTCGTCCCCATTGCATGGGGGGTTCGGGGGGTTACAGGCCAACCCCCCGGCTTTAAAATACTTCTAAGGTACATAGATGAGGGACCCGGCTAGCAATCTCTCCGGCTGACCAGGAGGTCCCGCCTCTCGAGCCGTCCTATCACCAGTAGGGTCCATCGGCTGCGCGGTCTTGTCACTCGCTGGGGCCCGCCAGCCGGCTCCGCGATTGGCCCTCGTTCACCTGCTACGGCACGGGTCGTCCGGGTGGCGGCGTCTAGTGCCAGCCGGCCGAAGTCTCTGGTATGGCCGGCTACACTGTAGCCACGCCGGAGCAGGTAATGGAGTGGGCGGGGGTGTGTCGGTATTGTTCCCCCGCCCGGTCGTGGTCGCCAAGGTCAGTGGCCCGGATGGCCGGACTGTAGCCACATGCGCCCGAGCGTCTGCAGTCACTGTGCCTACATCGGCATCTGTTGTGGCGGTCACGTCATGTCGTTGTACCCACGCGTAGAGGGATAGGACATTGCTTGTCCGCCCAGGGGTCAACGGAGGAGGTGGCTCACAGGCAGCCGGTCGTGTCCAGCCGGCCGGGGCCCGAGCCGGCACCTCAACCAGTCGTTCCCAACCCAGCCGGCAAACGCTCCTGTCGACTGCACACCAGTCGGCCAGGAGGCAGCCGACCACATGATTTTTCTTCGAAGCAGGGGGGAAGAACCACATTGCTTTGGCCTACCCAGGGGTAATAACCCCGTTACAATCGACGTTTTTCAATGTTGTGTTGAGGCGGACAAAGGGCTCGAGATCCTAAAAGACATTCACCAGGGCGAGTGCGGCCAGCATGCCGCCTCTAGGACCCTGGTGGCCAAGGCCTTCTGTCACGGTTTCTACTAGCCGACGACAATGGACGATGCCAAGCGGCTTGTCATTAAGTACAAGGGGTCCTAGTGCTTCAGGAGCCAGAGCCACTTGCCGGTAATGGCCCTCCAAACCATCCCCATCTCATGGCCATTCGCCGTCTGGGGGCTCGACATGGTGGGACCTTTCAAAACTGCCCGAGGCGGCATGACGCACCTTGTGGTAGCTATCGACAAATTCACCAAGTGGATCGAGGCAAGACCCGTCAAGAATCTGGACGGTCCCACAGACGTCCGGTTCATCAAGGACATAACCGTCCGCTATGGCATCCCCCACAGCATCATCACTAACAACAAAACCGATTTCGCCAAGGGCGCATTGGCATGGTTTTGCACCATAGAGGGCATCCCAATCGACCTCGCATCGGTGGCCCATCCGTAGTCAAATGGCTAGGTGGGGATGGCAAACGGGCTGATCCTAGCAGGCCTCAGTCCTCGGCTCGTCACTCCACTCGTGCGATCAGACGGCTGCTGGATCGATGATCTGCCGATGGTTTTGTGGAGCCTCATAACCATGCCGAACCGGACAACCAGCTTCACACCATTCTTCCTTGTGTACGGGTCCAAGGCGGTCATCCCCACAGATGTCGAGTTCGATTCGCCTCGGGTCACCTTGTACACGGAGGCGGATGCATGAGAAGCAAGGTCAGATGGTGTCGACCTGCTTGAGGAAGCACGCGAGCTGGCCGTGAGTCGGTTAGCTATTTACCAGCAGAAGTTGTGGCACTATCACAGCAAGAAGATCTGGCCCCTCACCTTCCACGAGGGTGACTTGGTGCTCTGGTGGATCCAGCAAACCGCCGGCCAGCACAAGTTATCTACCCCATGGGAGGCCCATTCATCATCAGCAAGGCATTGCACAACAATGCGTACTATCTATTAGATGTGCAGAAGTCATAGAAACACAAGAGGGATGCCTCTGGCAAGGAGACGGAACACCCATGGAACACGGCACTCCTCTGCCCATTTTACTGCTAGGGAAATGGAGTATGTATGTATCCCACCCATCTTTTGGGCTTAATGAATGCAATAGGATCCCCGACAGCTCTCAGGGATTACCTTTCTCACTTATTTCCAAGCGTAACTCTCTGATTTGGCCTTTGGGACCGGCTCCCCTGGCACGGGGACGGGCCAGCCAGCCCAGGCTACTCCCTCAAAGTGACTAACCGTGCGCACAAAGGCGAGGCCCACTCTCCGTTTTAGCCACAATCGACTCCTGGATGTCTGACTAGCAAGAGCCCTAGACCAAAAAGTCGTCGCATGAAAAAACACCTAAGGGGAAGTGACTGGCCCGGGCCGGCCGGCAGCCTTGAATCATATCATGTTTTTTCTTCGGCTACTCCTAGCCGGCCTCTGGCGGCTCATCCTAGCTCGAGCCAAATGTCTCTAAGGACTGCGCGATTCCCCCGAGGTCGATGCCCCATACCTACCCTAGACCGGCTCCCGGCTGCCTGGCAGGAGGGGTGGAAGCCAAAGAGGATCTAACATGGAAGAAAGAGATAGAAAGCAAAGAGCAACAAATGAACTGACACGCAAGCATTAAGTAAACTCAACCCAGCTTAAGATAAAGGATCTTGGCCACAAACCGAAGGTTCTTTACAGTACACCCCTAGTGGGTGGAAATGTGTTCTAACTAGCTTTGTGCACGAAACAAAAGCTAAGATAAATAGGGCCGAAGCTGGAGCCATTTAGGCCTCAGGCGCACCGCCAGCATGTTTTGTAGACTGGCCAAGAGTAGCCGTCATCTTGGGGTCCGCCCCGCCAGCCGATGTGTCCTCACTATTGCTCCCCGTGCCGGCTTTGGTGCTCTCTTCATCATCTGCCTCACCTTAGTCCCCTCGGGAATTCCGAAGGAGTCCTCCGCAACCGGCTCACCGTCTTTGCCAAGCTCAGGCACATACCTCTCTAGGACGGTGTAGGATGCCAGCACGCTAGCCTGACGTTTGAGGGCATCCTCATGGGTGGCCAACTCTATTCCGGGACGGAACGCATCGTGGCCAGCTGGGCCAGGTTGATGCCGGGGTACCAGGACATGGCGAACCGGAGGGCTACCTACACCATGGCCCGGGCGGCAGAGGCTTTCCAAGCCTCAAATTGTGCCTCCGCAATTTCAATCCACTACGCCACGTGGCCGAGAGGCACCTTGCGCTCTAGCCAGAGTGCGACAATCACTCCAATGTCGGGCCCCTAGAATCGTTCCATGCAGCGCTGCTGGAAGATCAGCCGGGTCTCGATGGCCAGCATGATCTAAACCAGTGACCAGCCCCATCCTCGCCGATCTCCCGCCCGCGTTGTCAGAAGTAGTCCTGGTGCTCGACCATGGCCCGCTCGGGCCAGCTCTAGGTTATCGGAAACCGCTCTAAAGAGGGAAGGGTGAGAAATGAGGCAAATGAACACGAAAGCAAAAGAAATGGAAGTCTGAAGAGCAAAATACTTACGCTGACAAGCATGGTCCATTTTGGCTCCCAACTTCAGGCTTAGGATCTGCTCATCCTACACCACCTTCTCCGCGTGGGCGCAGATGAGCTCAGCCTGGAGGTTCACGGCACGCTGGTTGGCATCATCCGCCTGCTTGACGGACTCCTCCTTGGCCATTGTCTCCTTCCACAAGTCTGCGACCAGGCACTCCCGCTCGGTCTGGCCATCAACAATCAGTCCACCCGACGAGTCCCTTTCTGCCTTGACCGGCTCGAGATCCTGGACCAGCCGGTCCCTCTCGGCAGCCACCTCATCCCTCTTCAGCTGGACCTGGCTTAGGGCGGGCACCTCCTCTGCAAAAGTAAGACCCGACGTCAGCACAAAACACGAAAGGTTCGAGCCGGCTGCTGCATAGCCGACCCAAACCTCAGGCACTACATGCAGTGGGTGTGCTTACACGCCCCCACTGTAACGAACGCACCTTGTGCCTTCTTCAAATCCTCTTGGGTCTAGTAGTAGGCAGGCTTACCAACACGATGTAGGGCAACGGCCTCGTCGAACAGTGTCTGTCGCTTGGCATTCTCAACCTACCCACGTCAAAAGACAGAAGATCAGATCATAGTTGGGCCGAACGATCACAGAAGATTCGAGACGGCTACTGTGCAACCAGCCTGAACCTCAGTCAAATGATTCCCGAAGCTTCCTTCCTGGAGGCAGGGCCTCTGATCGAACCAATGTTCGGTAAGTGGCCCATAGAGTCCTACCCGTAAGAAACAGGTTGGCCTCCCGAGGACCCATTATTCCAGGACTCCCTTAGTAGCCCCCGAACTTGCCTCCAACGCCAAGGGTCTTATCTTCAATCAGAGTCTTCGTCTTGCGAGGTGAGTTCTTCCCGTTGAGTTTAGTTCGGCCTCCGATGACAAGTAGTTTTCCAAATAGAGACGTGTTCTAACACCATGAATAGGTCGGCCCTAAAGGCCAAACATCAAGAGGTAAAATAACGTCCCCTGACAGCCTTTTTGACGAAAGGTCATGACCCACCACGACCGCTAAGCTAGTTGGAAAAACTCGATTCGTGGTTCGAGGCCATTTTCATCAACACAATCTATCAATGCGCAAATAGTGTCCCGTTTTATACGGGATACGTTTAATCATGCATGTATAACAACACGCACGTCTCGAGAAGCGGAGGGATTAACGGCACAACAGAGGGAGGCCAAATAGCAATAAGCCTCATAAAAGGGAAAGAAAACCCTAGGGCCTAACCACACCTCTCATTCGCCTTCTCTGCTTCCTCATTCCTCCGAGCGCGGATCTAGGTTTTCCACTCTTCCCCTTGGAGCTCATCCATAGCGGGCTGCAATGGCAAGTGGGAGGCTTCCATGGTCACCGACCGGGACATCCAAGACATTAAGAAAGCCGGCTACCTCCCCGCAAACATCCCTCACCGCACGTCGGAGATGGGCCAAGTGATCCCCACACCCAGGCCAAGTGAAAGGGTGGTATTCATCCCCCACTTCATCCGGGGACTGAGCTTCCCGCTCCACCCCTTCATTAGGGGGCTTATGTTTTTCTACGGTCTCAACTTCCATGACCTACCGCCGAACTCCTTGATGCACATATCGGCTTTCATCCTCGTCTGCGAGGCCTTTCCGTGGGTCGAGCTACACTTTGGGCTTTGGCTCAAAGAGTTCAACGTCAAGCTGAAGTGTGTCGGAGGCAAGCACGCAGACTGCGGCGCGACTGTTATTGGCAAGCTCACCCGCGTTGTATGGCCATCGGGTACCTTCATCGACACCTTCAAGGTGTGGCAGAAGGAGTGGTTTTATATCAGTGAGCCAAGGGAAGAAGGTCAGATCGCCCCCGCTGGATTCAAATCCGGTCCCCCCACCAGATTAACTTCATGTCTCCGCAAGTGCCTCAGCTAGGGACCGAGCAAGGAAGTGAGCGACCTAAAGAAGCTCATCGGGTCCATGATTGATAACGACATCATGCTGACCAACGTGATACAGGTTATGCTCCGGCGGCAAATCCTCCCCTGCCAGCGCCTGGATACCCCCATGTGGGCTTTTCATCTCGACAATGCGCCCACGATTCCGCAACTCTTACGCACTACGTGAGAGAAGTTGTGGAAGTCGCTTTTGAAACCACATTTGCTCCCTTGGTGGTTTTGCTAATTAATAACAACATATAGGTCATTGACCTAATGTTCCCACTAAATATATTTCAGGAAAAGTTCAATGATAGGGATGGCAAAAGGATTGTGGAATTATCCCAAGATGCAAGGAAATAGGTTGGCCAAGCTTCAAGCACAGAGGACTCTACATTTTACATATGTGAGAAATCCTTTTGAGTCCATAGGAAAGCCAATACTATTAAAAGGGGGTAAAGTTTTGATGATGGACAATATGCTCAAACATGCACAAGTGATAGTCACCAAAATATCCACAAACTCTCCCACCAAAGTTTGTCCTAAGCCAAAAATGCAAAATCGATGCAACCAACATTCCTATCCTAGTGCCACCGATTCTAAACCCTAGACAGACTCAGCCAAACCCTAACACTTCGGTGCGGCCGACACTGCACAAGGTGCCACCGAGTTGGGTTGCCAAGTTTCTATTACGCAAGTTAAAATTTTCAGTCCGACCGAGAATGGTGAATCGGCGTCACCGACACTGGTAAATCTGACTGTTGGTCACCTTGGCGGTGCAACCGAGAATTGTATATCGGTCCCTCCGAGATTCAAAAGTTGCCACTTTTGGTCACTTCAATACCACCAAGATTTACACATCGGTGTCACCGAGTCTGACTTATTGTGTGTAACGGTTGGATTTTTGGGGATGCCTATATATACCCCTTCACCACCACCCACTCCAAAGAGAAGCACTCAGAACTATTCCATACCTATCCTACTCAGTTTTCTGAGAGAGAACCACCTACCCTTGTGTTGAGGTCAATATCTTCCACTCCAACCATATGGATCTTGATTTCTAGCCTCCCCAAGTTGCTTTCCACCAATCCCATTTCTTCTACCAAGCCAAATCTGTGAGATAGTGATTGTGTGTTGAGGAGTCTATCATCTTGAAGCACAAGAGCAAGGAGTTCATCGTCATTACCGAGCCTATTACCTTTTGGAGGGTGGTGCCTCCTAGATTGGTTAGGTGTTGCTTGGGATCCTCCTACTTCGTGTTGTGGAGTGAACCAAGAAGTTTGGAATGGCAAGAAGATCGCCTACTTCGTGAAGATCTACCCATAGTGAGGCTAGTCCTTCGTGGACGGAAGCCGCATGGAATAGTCAAGGTTGCTTCTTCGTGGAACACTCCGTGGGTAGAGCCCTCCATGGACTCTCGTGACCGTTATCCTCCATGGGTTGAAGACTCCATGAACGTGGACGTACGATAGCACCACCTATCGGAACCACGGGAAAAATCATTGTGTCATCACTTGTGTTTTCTTTCCTAACCCTCTCTTTACTTACATGTGCAATGTCTTTATTTTCCGCTGCCACACTCTTAGACATGCATGTGTAGGGTGTTACTTGATATGCTATGAATGCTAAAACTTGCCAAGAATTAAAATTGGGAAAAAGGGAAAACTTTATTTGGTCAAGTAGTCTAATCACCCCCCCCCCTCTAGACCTACTTTCGATCCTACAAGTGGTATCAGAGCTTTGGTCTCCATTGCATTGGTTTGACAACCTAGGAGAAGTATGGCATCTAGTGAGGGACATTATCACCATAGAGGTCCATACTTTGATGGCACTAATTTTGCTAGTTGGAAGCATAAAATGAAAATGCATTTGCTTGTTCATAATCCTGTCGTTTGGGATGTTGTTCGTGTTGGCTTGCAAGGTGAATTGTTTGCGGATGGAAAGGAACCGGATCGTGAAGCGTCTGCGGATGAATTGAAGATGTTACAACTCAATGCTCAAGCATGTGACATTATCTTCAACTGCCTATGTCATGAAGAATTCAACAAAATCAGTTGTCTTGAACATGCAAAAGAGATTTGGGATACTTTGGTTGATATGCACGAAGGAACTGAGTCCGTGAGAGAATCCAAGTTGGATGTTCTTCAAGGTCAACTTGACAAGTTCAAGATGAAGGATGGTGAAGGAGTCACTAAAATGTACTCTAGGCTAGCTCTCATCACCAATGAGATTGCTGGCTTAGGAAACGAAGAAATGACTGACAAGTTTATCATCAAGAAGATACTTCGAGCTTTGGATGAGAGATATTATACCGTGTGCGCATTGATCCAAATGATGCCCAACTACAAAGATCTCAAACCAACGGAAGTGATTGGTAAAATGGTTGCTGATGAGATGACACTCAAAGACAAGGAAGACCTTCATCATAAGTCTAGCGGTAGTTACAAATCCACAAGTGATGCTCCCGCTACCGCAAGCGACAAGCTTGTCACAAATGAAGAGGTAAGCCTCATCGTCAAGAAATTTAACAAGTTCTACAAGAATAGAAGCAAAGATCGCAGCTCCAACTCAAGATATGAAGAGAAGCGTTCGTCAAGTCGTGACCGAAACTGCTCCAACTATGGGAAGCCCGGACACTACTCCAATGAGTGCTCAGCTCCCTACAAACGAAGAGAAGAGTCACCAAGAAGACGAAGATCAAGATATGAATCACCTCGAAGAGAGAGAGAAGGAGTACAGATGATTGTTATGAACGAAGACCCTCAAGGAGAAGTAGGGACTCGGAGAAGAAGGACAAGCACACCAAGAGCTACTCAAGAAGAAAGCATCAAGCTCATGTTGGTGAATGAGTTTCCGGCTCTGACTCTGACAACCACTCCAAGAGAAGCTATCACTCCAACAACTACTATAGTCAAGATGATGGTGTTGCCGGAATTGCACTAGTGACAACCAACTCCTATGATCTATTTGATTCGCCAAATGAAGGAGGTGGAAGTTGCTTCATGGCTAAAGGCCCCAACGTATCTCACCCCGAATATCTTGATTTCGATAGTGATGAAGATGATTTGCTTTACGATGATGACTTGGTGTGTGATGAAACTAGTGATGTTAATCATAATGAACTTGATATTTGTCACACTAGTCAAGATAAGTCAACCGAAAACGATAAGATGAAAATATAAGAACTAACTAAAAAACTCTACACTCTTAAGTTAGCTCATGAAACTATTCTTGAAGATCATAGAGAGCTTGTAAGAACTCATGAGAAGCTACGCTTCGAGAAGCTCAATTTGGAGCAAGAACATGAATTTCTTAAAGCTATCAATGACGATCTTCGAAAGAAGACTTCATATTATCTTGCCAAATGACTACTCTTGTCTACATTCATGCCACATGTCAAATCTAAGCAAACTAGTAACAAAGGAAAGAAAGGTTCTTCATCTAGTAGCAACAATAAAAGTGCTAAACCCAATGATGTTGCTCCTAGTAGTACTATTGATTCCAGTAATGATGACTGTCTTAGCCAAGTTACACTTGATCAAGAAAATGCTTTATTGAAAGGAATTATAGAAAAAGGTATCTACAAGAGTCTTGAAAGGGTACAAACAATTTGATGAGATTGTATGCAAGCATGGAGGATACCGAACGAATCGCGGTGTTGGCTACTTCAACGCTAATGGAGTTGAATGGGAAGAAGGTCAATATCCCAAGCCCAAGTTTGTTCCTCCAAAGTAGAAGTATGAAAATACTCTTCCCAAAGGTACAAACACTCAAGATGACCTTCCACCACAAGACACCAATCTCAAGGGAAAGAACAAGCTCCAAGAGGACTTTGACTATTATGAAGATGAACCCCAAGCTTTGCTGAAGTGGGTTCCCAAGGCTACTACAAGCTCAACTTTTACAAGTGCTACTTCAACACCAAGGATCCCCATCAACTTTTTGTGGATTCCCAAGAAGAAGAACTAGAGAGTTCTTGAGGGGTGACTCCGCCAATGAAATTCACGCATATTCATTATTGGCAAGATCTATTTGCAATTAAGATCAACCCTATGCAATAGATCAAGGAGTCACACATTCCCTCAAAGGTAAGCAAGGGACAAGGTAATCAACAAATCAATGGACATCATTACACATGCTTTGCACTCCATGATCATAGATATGCTTGTGTTTTTCTCTTGTGTGTTGGGACTAACCCATGTAGGTGAGAAGAGTAAGGAAACATCAAGGATGCTCCCAACTCTTGGTGATCTTCATCAACCTTGAGCATCCACCATTACCTCACCAACATGAAGTCTTCATAGACAAAACCCAAGGTTAGTTTATCCCTCTTATGGAGGGATGTCACATCAAGGGGGAGCTTTACTCTAAGACTTGAGTCAAAGCATCTCTTAATATGTGACAACATTAAATGCTTTATGTAAAAGTGGTAACCCCACTTGTGCTTAAATGATGAGTATGACCTATGATCAAGTACTCTTACTTGAATCCTAAGTCAAATACTCATATATAGATGACTTCGTCATCGCCCAAGTACTTGTTAGATGCTAGAGTGTTTGTGCATGATTTCATTTGACATCTTATCGAGTGAGCATGTTGGTCTGCATTTATTTTCTCATTCGAGGATATCCAATTCTTGCTATTTGGCTTTTAATTAATATTTTCCAATTGGATATACAAGAATGCCTAGGACCACTTCTTTAGCTATCTATGCTTTCTCACCTCACACTCTATTCATGCTGCATCACAAAATTTGAACAAGTGCTTTTCGATCCCTTTGTGTGTGGAGCACTCGGAGTTCCGTATCGACAAGGACTGACCATTAAAACCTCTCAAGTGCATCTCGATGCAACCAACCACAAAATCTCGGTCTCACTGAATACCTAGGGGTGATCTGGTTTTCCATCTCGGTACCACTGATTCCATCTTGTCGGTTACACCGAGTTTCAGTCTCAACTAACAGTTGAGGAACTCGATGGCACCGAAAAGTTACAATCGGTGTCACCGACAGTGGTGGGTATATAAGTTGTGGACCCCGACGCTTTGAAATTCAATCTCATTCGTCGTGCCTTAGAACCCTAAGCTGCCACGTACGAGACCCCTAGTCGTCACCCTTGTCTCCCTGCGCTCCTCCGTTACTGGGAATTGCCGTCGGCGACGAAATCCTCTCCCTCGTCGTTGTCGTAGAGGATTCGCTCCAAGCTAGGATACGGATTCGATCTCTTCTGCGCTCCTCGCCTGATTCTTGCGCATTAGATTCATTTTTATCATTGATACACCCTTTGCATGTATTCCTATCCACTCAAAACTCCATAGTCTCACGAATGATGAATTTTCTAGGGTTTTGTCGTCCGCCTGATAAATCTCGGTGGAACCGAATAAGACATATCGGTCTCATCGATGTGAAATTCTATGTTGCTGAGAACTAACTCGGTGGAACCGAGTTCCTCTTTTTGGTCCGACCGAAAAGGGTGCCAAGGTTCGGTTAAGTGAGTCAGTCTGTCTCGGCCCCATCGAAAAATTTGTTTCCGCTGTACTGATATTTATTTGAAAGAATGCAAAAATCTTGAAAAATTATTGTTCAAATTTTAAAAACCAGCCTCATTTTGTAATGACTCGTCTACTTTTGCTCTCCTATACTCTATTCACAGGGTCAGTATGTCAAATACAGAGGATGATCAAAATTTGGCAGAGCAGGGAGTTGACATGACTTCTGGCACAAGCCCAGAGGTCGTCTCTTTTTCAGATCCAGGCACCACCAGCTCTCATGGGTTGCCCAAGGCTGCCACCAGGATGACGAAGAAGTTAAATTCTGATGAAGAAGATTCAGATTTCATTCCTGAGGAGATTCTTGCCAAGAAGCAAGAAAAGGCTGCCAAGAAATCAGCAACTGAAGCTACTTCTTCCAGAAGAGTTGTCAGCAAGATCTATGCCAGCTCAGAGACTATCAAAGCACATGAGAGTGCTAGAGCCACTATATCAGTTGATACCCCAAGGAAAGCAATGCCTAAGAAGGTAGGGAGAAGAAGTTCAGGAAGAGGATATATCCATGTGATTGGCAGACCTACCTCCATGTATGAAGATCTAGAGGAGGCTGTTGGTGTTGCTGCTGAGGAAGAGGAGGAAGAACATGTTGAGAAAACCCTTCCCAAGAAGAAAGCCAAGAAGCTTATGGCTGATGCTATGCCAAAGACTGGCACCTCCAAGAGCACCAAGCCTACTTCCAAGAAAGCTGTTGCACAGAAGTCCAAGAGGACTATCAGAGACATTCCAGCTTCTAGGAAGAACAAGGGGACTGCCTCCAGACTTGAAGATGATGACTACTTGACTAATTTGATGAAACTCAGACCACATCTTCCAGTACATGATGCTAGCCACTTAGTTGCTGAAGACATGAAGAAGAGGAAAGACTCGGGATTGAGAGCCTGGAGAGCCATAGATCCTTATGCTCAGAGGAAGAAAACTGTTGTTGACTACAGGTTCTACACAAGAGAGCAACAGGACTTTTATGAGACAGTGTTGCTTGACAAGAGCCCAGCTATTAGCGATATGAGATATGTCAATTGGAAATTCATTAAGGATAATGTGGAATACTTCCCAAGTGTCCAAGATAATTTCCATTGCATTGGTCTGGATAAGTTCATTGGCAGAGAGCTTACTGCATGGAACGACGAGATGATCATGCAATTCTACTCCACTGCTCATTTCTATGGAAATGGTAGAATTGTATAGATGATTGAAGGAGCAAGGTATGAATCCACTGTTGAGGAGTGGGTTGCACTTCTAGGAGTTCCAGAAACTCAGGAAGGTGATCTGGATGTATACTCAGAACCCAAGGCAAGTCACAATGCCATGAAGGATATGTATACTCCTATCCCTGCAGACAAGGTGCAATCACACAAGCAAGGATCTATCTACTATCTGCAAGTAGGCCTCCGAACAATGAACACTATTCTGAGGCATACCTTGATGCCCAAGTCAGGAGATGACAAGATGATCCGAGGCTACTCCACCAACATGTTGACCCACCTTGACAGGAACACCAGGATTAGAGTCATGGATTTGATTGTTGATCAAAAGCGCTCTTGTAGCTATGCACCCTAAATCCAGTTGCTTATCAACTCTTAGTTGGAGAAGCACATTTTTGCTCTAGATCGTCCACATCTGCCCCTACAGCCAGATCTCGAGGATAATGTTGTGGTGATGGACCCAGATCATCCCACATCTGCTACAGCACAGGCAAAGGCAAAAGCAGTTTGAGCTGCTAGTACTCAAGCCCCCACATCCAGAAACGAGCAAATGGATCTTCTGATCTCAGCTGTCCAGGGCATGCAGAAGGATATCAAGGGGATTCTGGACATCCAGAATAGTCTAGTGAGGATCTTTGAGCCAAGGATCAAGGTTCTTGGTGATAAGTTGGACAAGTTGTCAAAGACAATTATAGAGCTTCAAAAGGAAGTTGACTCTGTGCATATCCCTCGGGTCTCTTCTACTTCTTCAGATGATGATGAGGATGATGAGGATGATGATGAGGATGATGATGAGGATGGATCACCTCTCGGGCCACGTACTCAGTTCACTACTAAGGCTAGATCAGCTACAATGCTTGCACCAGACTTGAGGCCCTCTTCATCAACTCCTGCTACTGTCAGCACCGCTCCTGCTCCATCAGCTCCTGTTCCTCCCGTGACCACTCTAGCTCCATCCACGACATCTGCAGAGATCTTTGTCGACACTATTATCTCGACTCCTTCATCGACAACCGGAGGAGATCAGCCCAAGAATGTTTAGATATATGCCTTTGAACTTTTATGGTAACTTGTTGCCAAAGGGGAGAAGTGTATATAGATCATTAGGCTACAAGTGAGAGACGTTTGGTGTTTGCTGCTTTTTCACAAAACAATTGCTTTGTGTTGCCGTGATACTCTTTTGTTTTGCTTGTGATACACGCTTGATGATGTTTGATCATACGCTTTGATGTGTGATGATACTATTTCCTATCATCTTAATGCTTATGTGATGATCATTCATCTTTGGTTGATTGTGTTGTGCTATGATGTTCATTACACTTACACTCACACACCACCAAGTGGTATGTGACATGTAAGAAGTGACCCATGTACCTAATCGATTGTGCATTTGCATTCAAACGCAAATTCAAAATAATGCCAAACTTTAGAGGGAGCTCTTGCTTATCACATACATCTCAAAGCAACGATTATATTCCATGATTATATGTTTGTCGAAGCTTTGATCTATATGTTGTCATCAATTACCAGGGGGAGATTGAAAGCACATTTTCTCCCTTGGTGGTTTTGGTAATTAATAACAACATATAAGTCATTTAACTAATGTTCCCACTATGTATATTTAAGGAAAAGTTCAATGATAGGGATGGCAAAAGGATTGTGGAATTACCCCAAGATGCAAGGAAATAGGTTGGCCAAGCTTAAAGAAAAGAGGACTCTACATTTTACATTTGTGAGAAATCACTTTGAGTCCATAGGAAAGCCAATACTATTAAAAGGGGGTAAAGTTTGGATGATGGACAATATGCTCAAACGTGCACAAGTGACAGTCACAAAAACATCCACAAACTCTCCCACCAAAGTCTATCCTAAGCCAAATATGCAAAATCGGTGCAACCGACATTCCTATACCGGTGCCACCGATTCTAAACCCTAGACAGACTCAACCAAACGCTAACACTTCGGTGCATCCGACACTACACTCAGTGCCATCGAGTTGGGTTGCCAAGTTTATGTTACACAAGTTCACATTTTCGGACCGACCGAGAATGGTGAATCGGCATCACCAAGATTGGTAAAGCTGACCGTTGGTCACCTTGTCGGTGCAACCGAGAATTGTATATCAGTCCCTCCGAGATTCAAAAGTTGCCACTTTTGGTCACTTCGGTACCACCAAGATTTACACATCGGTATCACCGAGTCTGACTTATTGTGTGTAATGGTTGGATTTTGGGGGATGCCTATATATACCCCTTCACTACCACTCACTCGAAAGAGAAGCACTCCGAACTATTCCATACCTATCCTACTCCGTTTTCTGAGAGAGAACCACCTACCCTTGTGTTGAGGTCAAGATCTTCCACTCCAACCATATGGATCTTGATTTCTAGCCTCCCCAAGTTGCTTTCCACCAATCCCATCTCTTCTACCAAGCCAAATCTGTGAGAGAGTGATTGTGTGTTGAGGAGTCTATCATCTTGAAGCACAAGAGCAAGAAGTTCATCATCATTATCGAGCCTATTACCTTTTGGAGGGTGATGCCTCCTAGATTGGTTAGGTGCCGCTTGGGAGCCTCATACTTCCTGTTGTGGAGTGAACCAAGAAGTTTGTAAGGGAAAGGAGATCGCCTACTTCATGAAGATCTAACCATAGTGAGGCTAGTCCTTCGTGGATGGAAGCCGCATGGAATAGTCAAGGTTGCTTCTTCGTGGAACCCTCCGTGGGTAGAGCCCTCCGTGGACTCTCGCGACTGTTATCCTCTGTGGGTTGAAGACTCCATGAACGTGGACGTACGATAGCACCACCTATCGGAACCACGGGAAAAATCATCGTGTCATCCCTTGTGTTTGCTTTCTTAACCCTCTCTTTACTTACATGTGCAATGTCTTTATTTTCTGCTACCACATTCTTAGACATGCATGTGTAGGGTGTTACTTGATATGCTATGAATGCTAAAACTTGCCAAGAATTAAAATTGGGAAAAGGCAAAACTTTTATTTGTTCAAGTAGTCTAATCACCCCCCCCCCCCCCTCCCCTCTAGACCTACTTTCGATCCTACAGCTTTTCAAGCCGCAAGAGGATTGGCCAGCCGAGGAGGAAGATCGGGGTCTGGACGCCGCCAATCCCGCTTCCAAGGTATGGTATAATTTAGCTTGATCGGCTCTGCCCTTCATAGAGAAGATGTAAAACACCTTTTCCGATCACTTTGCAGAAATGGCTGAGCAAAGCCACAGGCATCGACTGCCCAGCGCCTCAGCTCGAAGACCCCATGTCAGGGCTATTCGCGTAGATGCTCATCGAGGCGCCTGCGAAGAAATAGAAGAAGAAGAAACCAGGCCAAGAAGGCCTGCGCATCAGGGACTAGCCAGAGGTTGCATCCGAATAAAGAGAAGAAGAGGAAACTAGGCCAAGAAGGCCTACTCATCAGGGACCAGCCAAAGGCTGCGTCCGAAGAAACCCATGCCTCCTCGAATCAAGAGGAGCATGAGGACGAGGACGAAGATGAGGAGGAGGGACATTCCCCCTCGCAAGAAATAGAGCGGTGTCATCGGACGCCATGGAGGCGGTACCCCCTCCCGCCCTGAAGAGAGCGTGTCTGCCACAGATAATCATGTCTGACAATAGTTTAGACTCGAATATCGAGTCCGATGACTTCGAGAGGATTCCACAAAGAGCCTAAGGGTCAAGCCTCCTGCTCGAAGGTGAGAATCTGGAGACTCCTTTATTTGTCATTGATCAGTTTATAGTTTAATAACATGCGATCATTCATTGACTTTGTAGCCCCCCACGCGTGCTCCCCACCGACCAAGTTTTTGATGGGGAGACCCCACCCCTTGAACTAGCGAAGAGCGGGAATGCGTCGCATCCCACCCCTCCGGGCATCGCAAAGGACTCTGCGGAGGCCTGGTCCCACCATACTCCCATGGAGCTGGGCACCGGCGATGGGGGAGACGACATCATGGTCGAGGCTAATGCCTTGTTCACCAAAGACCGGGGGGAGATTCCCCACCCGGATACTGAGGAGGCTGGATGAGCAGCCGCTCAGTCCCCTCTGAGGTCATCTTCGGAACGCACCACGCCACCGGAGGCAATGGTTCAAACCCTGGTTGGTGATCCGCTTATCCGATCACCACCGGCGCCACCAACAAATGGGTGGCCAGTCATGGAGGAGGATTTGTCGAGTGCCTCCATCGCCGAAGAGCACCACACCCTTATGGGCGCGGTATTGCAGAGCATTCAGTCCGTCGACAACGGACTGAAGGAGGCCTTCAAGGGTCTCCTGACCGGTTTTCAAGTAATCCACGCTACACTCTTGTCTGCAAAAATGTTTATTTATTTTTATAATTATATACATGGCAGCCTCCGAGCCCTAGGTGAGTTTGAAAAAACTTATCTAGGGGTCAATCATGGATCCATTTCTAAACTACATACAAATTTTTTGTTCGAAACATTCGAATAACCCCTAAGAGGACCGGACATGTGATCGGATTGACAATAGTTCGGAAGTATGGAACCCACGTAACCTGACAAGGATTTGTGTATTACAGGCTTCGTCATCGGCGGCGGCTGTGAATGGCACCAATCTCGACGAGCTAAATCGGAAGCTCAAAAGCTCCGAATATGAGCTTGATGCCCTCAACAAAAGATTCGACGAGGAGCAAGGTAAGTCTGAAACAACATTCGGACACCTTTGTCGGAATACTGTCAATGCAGTTTTTCATAGTGTTAATGATCAAACAGCCTCGGTGAAGGAGGTAGAAAAGCTCAAGGCCGAGCTACAGCAAGCCAAGGATGAGGCGGCGGTTGAGAGGGCGGTGACTGGACGAGCAGCCATCGCGCTTTCGGCTATGAGAGCCACCATCAACAAACACGAGGCGCGGGTGTAGGAGATCCAGCAGGAGCTCAAGGACGCCAGCCCCAAGTGCAAGGTCCTTGAGCAAAAAGGCAAGGAGCACGCGGCCGAACTATCCACCCTAAAAGCCGATCTCCAAAAGGAGTGGGTGGATAGGCGGTTCTTTGAGGAGTAGGTCCGCCAAGCGAAGGACATAACAGATGGTTAGTCGTACTTATTGCAATGTGTCTTCGGGGATAGCACGTTCAAGATGATTACCCGAATGTGGCGTTCCTCAGGCACCTGCTCCAACCGTCAGAAGAGTGTGGCGGACGCGAAGCAGCTCTATACTTCACGGGAAGAAGGAGATGAAGCGCACCTATTCTAGGCATAGTTTGAAGCCTCCGAGCACTCTCCTCTTCTCATCGAGCAGCTGAAGCAGCTGATGGAGCTGCACTAGATGGCGGAGCCAGCCATGAAGGTGTTAGGGAATCTTGCATGGGAAACAAAAAAATTCCTACGCACACGCAATATCTACCCATGGTGATGAGCATCTACGAGAGGGAGAGTGGATCTACATACCCTTGTAGATCGCTAAGCGGAAGCGTTAAGAAACGTGGTTGATGTAGTCAAACATCTTCGTGATCCAAATCACCGAGCGTCCCGCGATACCATCATGATCCATCTCGTGATCCATCATGATTCATCCCGTGATCCCATCACAATCCGTCTCGCGATCTTCATCACGGTCCTTCCGATCTAGCGCCGAAAGGACGGCACCTCCGTGGGTAACACATGTACAACTTGATGACGTCCTCGCCTTCTTGATCTAGTAAGAGGGGCGAAGTAGTAGATAAGTTCCGGTAGCACGACGATGTGGTAACGGTGTTGGTGAAGAACAATCTCCGCAGGGCTTCGCCAAGCACTAAGGAAACTATGACGGAGGATAAACTAGAGGGACAGGGTTGCCGGCACACAGCTTAGGGTTTCTTGATGTGTCCCAGGTGCTAGCCCCGCCCCTTTATTTATATGCTGAGCCCTAGGGTCGAAACTTGGAGAAAAATCCTCCTCAAGGTCGGTTTGCCCGCAAGGCAAGAGTCCTCCTCGGACTCCAGGACCAGACGCCAAGGTCCTCGGCGTCTGGCCCCATACACTAGGGACCCTGGCGTCTGGCCCCTGGACTTCACAAAACACCTTTTTCACCATCCTAAAGCCTCATGGGCTTTCCCCATTGGATCAAATAAAGTGTTCTTGTACCCTGAACATTTTTGGGAAACATCCGAAACTATTCCGGTGAATTCCGAAACTCTTTCGGAGACAAAACACTATTATCCCATATATCAATCTTTACCTCCGGACTATTCCAGAGCTCCTCTTCATGTGCGGGATCTCATCCGAGACTCCAAACAACTTTCGGTCACCAACATAAAAACTCAACTATACTTAGATCGTCACTAAACGTTAAGTGTGTAGACCCTGCGGGTTCGAGAACTATGCAGACATGACCGAGACACCTCTATGGTCAATAACCAATAGCGGGACCTGGATGCCCATATTGGTCCTACATATTCTACGAAGATCTTTATTGGTCGAACCTCTAAGTCAAGGATTCAATTAATCTCGTATAATGTTCCCTTTGTTCTTCAGTATGTTACTTGCCCGAGATTCGATCGTCGGTATCTCTATACCTAGTTCAATATCGTTACCGGCAAGTCTCTTTACTCGTTCCGTAATACAAGATCATATGGCTAACACATTAGTCACTTTGCTTGCAAGTCTTGTTGTGATGTTGTATTACCGAGTGGGCCCCGAGATACCTCTTCGTCACATAGAGTAACAAATCCCAGTCTTGATCCATGCCAACCCAATAGACAACCTCGAAGATACCTGTAGAGCACCTTTATAGTCACCCAGTTACGTTGTGACATTTGATACACACAAGGTACTCCTCCGGTATTAGTGAGTTGCATGATCTCATGGTCATAGGAACAGATACTTGACATGCAGAAAACTGTAGCAATAAACTGACACAATCATATGCTACGTTTATAGTTTGGGTCTTGTCCATCACATCATTCTCCTAATGGTGTGATCTTGTTATCAAATAATGTCTCATGTTCATGGCTAGGAAACCTTAGCCATCTTTGATCAACGAGCTAGTCTACTAGACGCATACTAGGGACATAGTGTTGTCTATATACCCACACATGTATTTCGTTTCCAATCAATACAATTATAGCATGGATAATAAACGATTATCACGCACAAGGAAATATAATAATAAATAATTTATTATTGCCTCTAGGGCATATTTCCAACAAAAGGACCTCCTCATCCGGTTACGGCCTAATGAGCCACTACCCGGCTGTAGGATCGAAAGTATGTCTAGAGGGGTGTGATTAGACTACTTGACCAATTAAAAGTTTTGCCTATACAATTTTTTAGGATTGAGAGTTTTTAGCATTTCATGGCAAGTCAAGTACACGCTATACATGCAAGTCTAAGAGTATATAGCAGCGGAAAGTAATAACAAGCATGTATAGAAGGGATAGGGTAGGAAGATCAAACACAATTGTAGACACGATGTTTTCCCGTGGTTCCGATAGGTGGTGCTATCGTACATCCATGTTTATGGAGTCTTCAACCCACGGAGGGTAACGGTCGCGAGAGTCCATGTAGGGCTCCACCCAAAAGGGTACATGAAGTACCAACCTTGACTATTCCATACGGCTTCCGTCCACGAAGGACTAGCCTCACTATGGGTAGATCTTCACGAAGTAGGCGATCTCCTTGCCCTTAAACACTTCTTGGTTCACACCACAACACGAAGTAAGAGGCTCCCAAGCAACACCTAACCAATCTAGGAGGCACCACCCTCCAAAAGGTAATAGGCTCGATAATGACGATGAACTCCTTGCTCTTGTGCTTCAAGATGATAGACTCCTCAGCAAACAATCTCTCTCTCACAGGTTTGGCTTGGTAGAAGAGATGGGATTGGTGGAAAGAAACTTGGGGTGGCTAGAAATCAAGATCCATATGACTGGAGTGGAAGATCTTGAACTCAACACAAGGGTAGGTGGTTCTCTCTCAAAAAATCTGATAGCATAGGTATGGAATAGTTCTGAGTGCTTCTCTCTCGAGTAAGTGGTGGTGAAGGGGTATATATAGGCATCCCCAAAAATCCAACCGTTACACACAAAATGACCAACTTGGTGACACCGATGTATTAAACTCGGTGGTACTGAAGTGACCAAAAGGTGGCAACTTTCGAATCTCGGAGGGACCGAATACAATTCTCGGTTGCACTGATAAGGTGACCAACGGTCAGATTTCCAATCTTGGTGACGCCGATCCAACATTCTCGGTGGGACCAAAAATGTGAATTTGCATAACAGAAAGTTGGCGACCTAGACTCGGTGGCACCGGTATGGAATCGGTTGCAACGAAGTGGCTAGGGTTTGGCATAGTATGTCTAGGTTCTGGAATCGGTGGCACCGAAGTGGGAAAGTTGGTTGCACCGATTTTCAGTGGTAGGTATAGAACAGACTTTGGTGGGAGAGTTTGGGGATGTTTTTGGCGACTATCACTTGTGCACGTTTGAGCATATTGTTCACCAACAAAATCTTACCCCCTTTTAATAGTATTGGCTTTCCTATGGACTCAAAGTGATTTCTCATAAATATAAAATGTAGAGTCTTCTTGCTTTAAGCTTGGCCAACCTATTTCCTTGAATCTTGGGGTTTCTCCGCAATCTCCTTTTGCCAATCCTATCATTGAACATTTCCTGAAATATACTTGGTGGAAACATTAGTTCAATGACTTATATGTTGTTATTAATTACCAAAACCACCAAGGGAGCAAATGTGCTTTCAATCTCCCCCTTTTTGGTAATTGATGACAACATATAGATCAAAGCTTCAAGATATGATAAAATTAATGAAATTAATCGTCGCTTTGAGAGGTATGTGATAAGCAAGAGATCCCCCTAAATTTGTGCATTATTTTGAATTTGCGTTTGAATGCAAATGCACAATCGATTAGGTATATGGGGCACTTCTTCCATGTCACATACAACTTGGTGGTGTGCGAGAATAATTAGAATGAATAACAACACACAACACAATCAAACAAAGGTGAATGATCATATCATGAGCATTAAGATGATAGGAAATAGTAGCATGACAGACATGTATCTCACATCAAACCAAAAGAACCAAATGTTTTGAAAAGCAATAAAACCAAATCGCTCTCTCGCTCGAAGCCTAAAGATCTATATACACTTCTCCCCCTTTGGCAACAAGTTACCAAAAATTTCAAAGGCATATTTCTAAATGTTCTTGGGCATATCTCCTCTGGTTGTTGATGAAGGAGTCAAGATGACAGCGTCGGCGAAGATCTCTACAGACGTCATGGATGGAGCTGGAGTGGTCACTGATGGAGCAGATGCTGATGGAGCTGATGGAGCTGGCACAGTGGCTGATCTGGCCTGAGTTGTGAACTGAGTGCCTAGCCCTAGAGGTGATTCATCCTCATCCTCATCATAATCCTCATCTGAAGTAGAAGAGACCCGAGGGATGTTCACGGAGTCAACTTCATGTTGAAGCTCTGTGACTATCTTAGTCAGCCCGTCCACCTTATCACTAAGGATCTTGATTCTAGTCTCAAATATCCTGACAAGACTGTTTTGGTTGTCCAGAATCCCCTTAATGTCCTTTTGCATGCCCTGAACTTATGCTATCAATAGGTCAATTTGCTCTCTCCTGGATCGAGGGGCTTGAGAACTAGTGGCTCTAGCTACCTCTGCCTCTGCCTGAGCTGTAGCTGAGGTGGGATGATCAGCATCCATCACCACAACATTGTCCTCGAGATCTGGCTGTAGGGGAAAATGTGGGTGATCTAGGGCAAAGATGTGCTTCTCCAGTCTTGAGTTGATGAGCATCTGGATGTAGGGTGCATAATAGCATGAGCGCTTCTGGTCAGCAGCAACCCTCTTGATTGTCTGAACAATCAAATCCATGACTCTGATCCTAGTGTGACTGTCAAGGTGGATCAACAAATTTATGGAGGGGCCTCGGATCATCTTGTCATCTCCGGACTTGGGCATCAGGGTATGCCTCAGAATGGTGTTGATAGTGCGGAGGCGGGCCTGGAGAAAGTAGATAGACCCTAGCTGGTGAGACTTCACTTTTTGAGCAGGGATCTCCTTGTACATGTTAGCCATAGCATTTTGGCTAGCCTTGGATTCTGAGTAGACATCCAAGTCACCATCCTGTGCTTCAGGAACTCCTAAGATATCAGCCCATTCTTCAATTGTTGATTCATATCTTGCACCTTCGGTCATCGACATAATTCTACCATCTCCGTAGAAGTGTGCAGTGGAGTAGAACTGCATGATCATTTCATCATTCCAGGCAGTGAACTCTCTGCCAACGAACTCATCCAGACCTATGCAATGGAAGTTGTCCTGGACACTTAGAAAGTAGTCCTCATTCTCCTTGATGTACTTCCAATCAACGTAACGCATGTCACTGACAGCTGGACTCTTGTCAAAGACACAGTCTCATAGAAGTCATGTTGCACCTTGGTATAGAACCTGTAGTCCACAGCTGTTTTCTGCCTCTGGGCATAAGGATCAATAGCTCTCCATGCCCTTAATCCTGAGTCCTTCCTCTTCTTCATGTCCTCAGCTAGTGGGTAGCTGGCATTGTGTACTGGAAGGTGTGGTCTGAGTTTCATCAATGTTGTCAAGTCATCCACATCTTCAACTCTGGAAGCAGTTCCTTTGTTCTTCTCAGAAGCTAGAATATGCCTAGTTGTCCTCTTAGGCTTCTCAGCAGCCTTCTTGGATGTGCTGGTCTTAGGCATAGCATCAGACATAAGTTTCTTTGCCTTCTTCTTGGGAGGAGCCTTGGTAGCTGGCTCATCCTCCTCAGCAGAATCAGCACCAGCAGCTTCTTCTAGATCCTCATACATGGAGGTAGGCCTGCCAGTCACATGAATGATCCTCTTCCTGGACTCTTTCTCTCCTGCCTTCTTAGGCATAGCTCTCCTAGGGATCTCAACTGACATTGTTGCTCTGGCAGTCTCATGAGCCTTGAAGGTAGAAGCTGGTGCATATATCTTGCTGACAACTCTTCGAGAGGAAGTAGCTTCAGTTGCTGACTTCTTGGCAGCCTTCTCTTGCTTCTTAGCAAGAATCTCCTTAGGCACAAAGTCTAAATCTTCTTCATCTGAGTTCATTTTCTTCCTGGATCTGGTGGCAGCCTTGGGAAACCCATGAGACCTGGGGGTGCCTGGGTCTGAGAAAGAACTGGCTTCTGGGCTTGTTCCACAACTCATATCAACTCCCTGCTCTAGCACATTCTGACTATCTTTTGAGCCTGACATTCTGACCCTGTGAATAGAGTGTAGATGAGCAGAAGTAGATGAGTTATCACAAAATGAGGCTAGTTTTTGAAATATGAGCAATGAGTTTTCAAAAAATTTGCAATCTGTCACATACATATCGGTGCAGCCAAAAAGAATTTTTCGGTGAGACCGAGACTAACCAACTCGTTAACAGAAACTTGGCAGCCTTTTCGGTCGGACTGAAAAGAGCCACTCGGTTCCATCGAGTCAGTTCTCACTCTCACAGAAAAGCATATCGGTGAGATCGATATTTCCATTTTGGTTCCACCGAGATATATCAGGAGGACGGCCAAACCCTAGAAATTCATCTAACTCGAGATTTTGCAATTTCTAGTGGATAGATATGTGAGAAATGGGTCTAAAGATGATAATCAAGTATCTAATGCGCAAGAATCGGAAGGGGAGCGCACTAGAGATCGAATCCGTACCCTAGCTTGGCATGGATCCTCTACGGTGGCGACGATGGGGTAGATTTTGTCGACATCAGCGATTCCCGGCAACGGAGGAGCTCGGGAAGACAAGGGCGACGACTAGGGGTCTCGAGGCGGCAGCTTAGGGTTTTAGGGCACGACGTTGAAGATTGAAATTTCAAAGCATCGGGGGTCCACAGCATATATACCCTTCACTTTCTATGATACCAATTTTATGTTGTTGGTGTCACCGAGTTCCACAACTATCAGATGACAGGGAAACTCGATGTAACCGAGAATATGAAATCGGTGCTACCAAGATTGAAAACCAGATCAACCCTGGGCAATCGGTGAGACCGAGTTTTTGGGATTGGTTCCACCGAGTTGCACTTGGGAGGTTTTAATGGTCAGTCCTTGTCGATACGGAACTCCGAGTGCTCCACACACAGAGGGATCGAAAAGCACTTGTTCAAATTTTGTGATGCGGCATGAATGGAATATGAGGTGAGAAAGCATAGATATCTAAAGAGTGGTCCTAGGCATTCTTGTCCATCCAATTGGAAAAAGATAAATCAAAAGCCAAATAGCAACAATTGGATGTCCTCGAATGAGAAAATAAATGCAGACCAACATGCTCACACAATAAGATGTCAAAATAAATCATGCACAAACACTCTAGCATCTAACAAGTACTTGGGTATATATGAGTATTTGACTTAGGAGACAAGTAAGAGTACTTGATCATAGGTCATACTCATCATTTAAGCACAAGTGGGGTTACCACTTTTTCATAAAGCATTTAATGTTATCACATACTAAGAGATGCTTTGAATCAAGTCATAGAGTAAAGCTCCCCATTAATGTGACATCCCCCCATAAGAGGGATAAACTAACCTTGGGTTTTGTCGATGAAGACTTCATGTTGGTGAGATAGTTGTGGATGCTCAATGTTGATGAAGATCATCAAGAGTAGGGAGCATCCTTGTTGTTTCCTTTCTCTTCTCACCTACATGTGTTAGTCCCAACACACAAGAGACAAATACAAGGATATCTATGGACATGGAGTGCAAAGCATATGTTATGATGTCCATTGATTAGTTGATTACCTTGTCCCTTGCTTACCTTTGAGGGAATGTGTGACTCCTTGAACTATTGCATTGAGTTGATGTTGAGTGCAAAAAGTTCTTGCCAATAATGAATGTGAGTGAATTTCTTTGGCGGAGTCAACCCTCAAGAACCTTCTAGTTCTTCTTCTTGGGGACCCACATCAAGTTGATGAGAATCCTTGGTGTTTAAGTAGCCTTAGTAATAGTTGAGTTTGAAGTATCCTTGGGAACCCACTCCACCAAATATAGGGGTTCATCTTCATATGAGTCAATGTCCTCTTGAAGCTTGTTCTTGCCCTTGAGCTTGTGGTCTTGTGGTGGAAGGTCATCTTGAGTGTTTGTCCCCTTAGGAAGAGTGTTTGCATAATTCTCCTTTTGAGGAACAAACTTGGGCTTGGGATATTGACCTTCTTCCCACTCAACTCCATTAGCGTTTAAGTACCCAACACCACGATTCTAACAATATCCTCCGTTCTTGCGTACAATTTCCTCAAATTGCTTACATCCGGCAAGACTCTTGTAGATACCCTTTTCTATAATTCCTTTCAATAAAGCATTTTTCTTGCTCAAATGTAACTTGGCTAAGAGAATCATCATTAGTGGAATCAATAGAACTACTAGAAGCAACATCATTGGGTTTAGCATTTTTATTGTTGCTACTAGATGAAGAATCTTTCTTGCCTTTGTTACTAGATTGCTTAGTTTTAACTTGAGGCATGAAAGTATACAAGAGTAGTCATTTGGCTAGATAAGGTGAGGTCTTCTTTTGGAGATCGTCATTGATAGCTTTGAGAAATTCATGCTGTTGCTCCAAGTTGAGCTTCTCGAAGCGTAGCTTCTCATGAGTTCTCACAAGCTCTCTATGATCTTCGAGAATAGATTCATGAGCTAACTTAAGAGTGTTTAGTTCTTTAGTTAGTTGTTCTATTTTCATCTTATCATCATCAAATGACTTATCTTGACTAGCATGAGAATTATTAAGTTCATTTTGATCAATATCACTAGTTTTATCACAAAGCAAGTCATCATCACAAAGTAAATCATCTTCATCACTATCAAAATCAAGATACTCGGGGTGTGATACCTTGGGGCCTTTAGCTATGAAGCAACTTCCACTCCCTTCATTTGGTGAATCAAATAGATCATAGGAGTTGGTAGTCACTAGAGCAATTCCGGCAACACCGTCATCTTGACTATAGTCGGAGTCGGAGTGATAGCTTTTCTCAGAGTTGTTGTCGGAGTTGGAGCCGGAAACCCATTCACCAACATGAGCTTGATGTTTTCTTCTTGTGTACCTCTTGGTGTACTTGTCCTTCTTCTCCGAATCTCTACTTCTCCTTGAGTGTCTTCGTTCATAACGATCATCTCTATTCCTTCTCTCTCTTTGTGGTGACTCATTTCTTGAGCTTCGTCTTCGAGGTGACTCTTCTCTTCTTTTGTAGGGAGCCATGCACTCATTTGAGTAGTGTCCGGGCTTCCCGCAATTGTAGCAATTGCGGTCACGACTTGACGAACGCTTCTCTTCATATCTTGAGTTGGAGTTTCTTTCTTTGCCTCTATTCTTGTAGAACTTGTTGAATTTCTTGACCATGAGGCTTATCTCTTCATTGGTGACAAGGTTGTTGCTTGAAGTTGTGGGAGCATCACTTCTGGCTTTGTAAGCACCGCTAGACTTGTGATAAAGCTCTTCTTTATCTTTTAGTGTCATCTCATGAGCAACAATCCTTCCAATGACTTCTGTAGGCTTGAGATCTTTGTAGTTTGGCATCATTTTGATTAATGTGCACACGGTGTCGTATCTCTCATCCAAAGCTTTAAGTATCTTCTTGATGATGAATTTTGCGGTCATTTATTTGCTTCCTAAGCCGGCAATCTCATTGGTGATGAGAGTTAGCCTAGAGTACATCTCTACGAATCCATCACCATCCTTCATCTTGAACTTGTCAAGCTGACCTTGAAGAACATCTAACTTGGATTCTCTCACGGACTCGGTTCCTTCGTGCATATCAACCAAAGTATCCCAAATCTCTTTCACACTCTCAAGACGGCTGATTTTGTTGAATTCTTTGGGGCATAAGCAGTTGAAGAGAATGTCGCATGCTTGAGCTGCAGCATCTTCAACTCATCCGTGGTCGCTTCACGATCTGGTTCACGTCCATCCGCAAAGAACTCACCTTGCAAGCCAACACGAATAACAGCCCAAGCGACAGGGTTATGACCAAGAATATGCATTTTCATTTTGTGCTTCCAACTAGCAAAATTAGTGCCATCAAAGTACGGACCTCTACGGTGATAACTTCCCTCACCAGACGCCATACTCTCCTAGGTTGTGAGACCTAAGCAATGGAGACCAAAGCTCTGATAGCACTTGTAGGATCGAAAGTATGTCTAGAGGGGGTGATTAGACTACTTAACGAATTAAAAGTTTTGCCTATACCAATTTTTAGGATTGACAATTTTTAGCATTTCATGGCAAGTCAAGTACACCCTACACATGCAAGTCTAAGAGTATATAGCAGCGGAAAGTACCAACAAGCATGTATAGAAGGGATAGGGTAGGAAGATCAAACGCAATTGTAGACACGATGTTTTTTCCCGTGGTTCCAATAGGTGGTGCTATCGTACATCCACGTTTATGGAGTCTTCAACCCACCGAGGGTAACGGTCGCGAGAGTCCACAGAGGGCTCCACCCAAAAGGGTCCATGAAGTAGCAACCTTGACTATTCCATACGACTTCCGTCCACGAAGGACTAGCCTCACTATGGGTAGATCTTCACGAAGTAGGCGAGCTCCTTGCCCTTATAAAATTCTTGGTTCACTCCACACCATGAAGTAGGAGGCTCCCAAGCGACACCTAACCAATCTAGGAGGCACCACCCTCCAAAAGGTAATAGGCTCGATAATGACGATGAACTCCTTGCTCTTGTGCTTCAAGATGATAGATTCCTCAACACACAATCTCTCTCACACAAGTTTGGCTTGGTAGAAGAGATGGGATTGGTGAAAAGCAACTTGGGGAGGCTAGAAATCAAGATCCATATGATTGGAGTGGAAGATCTTGACCTCAACACAAGGGTAGGTGGTTCTCTCTCAAAAGATCTGATAGGATAGGTATGGAATAGTTCTGAGTGCTTCTCTGTCGAGTAAGTGGTGGTGAAGGGGTATATATAGGCATCCCCAAAAATCCAACCATTACACACAAAATTACCAACTCGTTGACACCGATGTGTTAAACTCGGTGGTACCGAAGTGACCAAAAGGTGGCAACTTTCGAATCTCGGAGGGACCGATATACAATTCTCGTTTGCACCGATAAGGTGACCAACGGTCAGATTTCCAATCTCGGTGACGCCGATCCAACATTCTCGGTGGGACCGAAAATGTGAATTTGCGTAACAGAAAGTTCGCAACCTAAACTTAGTGGCACTGGTATGGAATCGGTTGCACCGAGGTGGCTAGGGTTGGGCATAGTCTGTCTAGGTTCTGGAATCGGTGGCACCGAAGTGGGAAAGTTGGTTGCACCGATTTTGAGTGGTAGGTATAGAACAGACTTTGGTGGGAGAGTTTGTGGATGTTTTTGGCGACTATCACTTGTGCATGTTTGAGCATATTGTTCACCAACAAAATCTTAGCCCCTTTTAATAGTATTGGCTTTCCTATGGATTCAAAGTGATTTCTCATAAATATAAAATGTAGAGTCCTCTTGCTTGAAGCTTGGCCAACCTATTTCCTTGAATCTTGGGGTTTCTCCACAATCTCCTTTTGCCAATCCTATCATTGAACATTTCCTGAAATATACTTGGTGGAAACATTAGTTCAATGACTTATATGTTGTTATTAATTACCAAAACCATGTTACAACCCACCTCGATGCTATAAAGCGCTCCTCCTGCATCGAGGGAGCTCGGATGGCCCTTACAGAGGTCAAGGTGCATTGGTCGGGGCTGGATCCAATGAAGATAGCTACCGCCCTTCCACCTCCTAGGAAGGAACATAGGCGCCCCAAGTTGTACTTCGCCGGAGTGATGGAAGGTTCTCGGGCGATAGCGTCACAATGTTCGAATGATAACATGCATGAATAAGTTTAAATGTGTCCAAAGACATTTTTAAAGCTTTAATGTTATAATTTATCATGCTTTCAATGTTTTGCATTCCTTTATAGCTCCTGTGTGTCCGTTTGAAACTGAAAGATGCGAGTCGTCGGCTTCAGCCCCCATGTGGATACTACATGGGGTGTCTCTGCCAATGCATTGTATTCCTTAGCCAAGTTATCGGAACCCGAAGGTGGTAGAGTGCGGCAGACCAAGCAATCAGACCATAGTGCTTTATTTCTTTCACTTGGCCGTAGGGGCGCGAAAAGGACTGTGGGGGGCTGATGACTAGCCCCCAGAGTGTTGTGATGTTTGGATGGACCAGGGCTAAGGCCAGCATCACATGGTTTGCATGGAGAGAAAACCTGTAACATCCCAAAATTCCATTTTGGAATGTTATGAATATAGCTATGCATCTATCATCACCATTGCTTGATTGTATGTGTTAGTTGAAATGCCATTTCTGATTTTTCTGAAAGTCCTTTCTACTTTTCCCTATGTTGCTTCCCCTATTTGAAATTTTGGTTAAATGTTCAAAATAAGAGAGGAGTAACATGACACTCCACACCAGGGTCTAATTGGTGAATTATTTGAACAAAATAACCAGGGGGTTATTTTGAAAATACTTGCAAAAAGGGTTTAAAAACAATTAGGCAATTTCTGAAAAAATTATTTTTTTCAAAGTGTTCAAATGATAGAATAGAAATGTTCATTAAATAGCATTTATTATTCTGTTAATTTTGAAATATAATACCCCTATATTTAGAGACGATTTGAATGCTTTAAAAGTTTTTGAATGTCTCTGGAAATTATTAAAAAGAAACGGTAACCGTTTCCGGTATTAAACGGGCCGGCCCACCGGCTTTAAAAGCCGAGACCGTTACCGGTCGGCCGACCGAGCGCAGTAACGTCCCCCTCTCTCTCTGACGCTGGACCCCACCCCCGACCGACCGTTGCTTCGAACGGTCGTCTTCTCCCTCCCCCGCGCGCGCCGGACCCGACGCCGGTCGCTCCCCCCCCCCTCACCGGATCTCTCCCCTCTCTCCTTCCTGCACCCCCCCGAGCGCCTATATAAGAGCCCCACTGCCCCGCATCCATTTTCCCCCCGAGCCCCCTTCTCTCTCTCGCCGAGACGCCGTCGATTGCTCGTCGGAGTTCCACCACCACCGGAAGTCGCCGTCGACCGTAGCCACCACCCCCGACCACCATTCGCCTCGCCGTCGCCACCAATCGACTCCGGAGAACTGTCGCCGTCGCCCGGACCACTTCCCCGTCCTCCCCGACCACCGGAACGCCTCGCCGTCGCGTTCACCACTTCCGGACTCGCCGGAGTTTCCCCACGCCGGCGACCTTTACACCGTGAGCATTTCCCTCCCTCCGATCCAAACCCAACGGCTCAGATTAGAAGTCACTTATTCCCGAACCGTTTTCTGTTTAGGATCGGTTGACCGCCCGAAGCACCGCTCGGACACCCACCTCAGCCACTCACAGGTCGCCACGTCACCCTAGTCGACCGTTCGTTAGTTTTTCTTTTCAGTTTTGTTTTTCAGAAAACAGAATGTATTCCAAATTTGTTTTAGCTATATCTTTTAATCAGTTTAGTGTTTTGAGTTGATTCTTTTTGCAATAGCTCACATTTTTCATGTAGTTTCACCCTGTACTTTTAAATTTCAAATTTGAACTATAAAATTTGAATTTAATCAAATTTGCTTAAAATCTTCAAATCTGAATAACTAGAGTTTAAAAATAGATTTTGACATGATTCTTTTTGCTACTGTTTGGTATTAGTTAGGACTATCTTCATGTATAGTTTGAGGATTTTCATGATCTATTTAATTACTGTTTTAACCAAAAAAAACAGAATCTGCTTATTATTATAATATAGTTTTATAAACTTAATTTTAATTAGTTTGATTTAGATGTTGGTTTCATTTTGTTTATTAGGTTCTGTTAGTAAACATTTAGTGTTTTCACTTACTGTTAATAAAAATATAAATTTGCCTAGTTTAATTTCATTTAACATAGGAATCACAACTTCTTTTCAAATAGGCATCATTTGATTAAAACAACTAACTAATGGTTTTGCTTCAAACAAAGTTTTATAATATTTAATTCTATTTTCTAAGACAGATTTAATAGTAAATTCTTTTCTGTTAAGAACATGTTTTGCTAATAAATAACAAGTTTAGTTTTCATTCTTTTGTTAGTACAACTATAGTTGATTCATATAGTGTTTATCAAAACTTTTATAAACTTTACTAAAGTTTTCCCAACAAACTTAAATTGATTTTCTTTGTTTAATAATAAAAAAAATTCTATTGTTTCCCTTGCTGTCAACAATTGTTTTGCTATTTCAAAATAGTTTTATTATGTAGTAGTGTTTTCATCATCCCCTTTGGAAAAACAAAACTTTGTGTGTTTTACTTGCTAGAGACTTTTGAGCATTGTTTGCATAGTTTGTTTAGTACTTCTTTGCTGAATGTTATGAGTACTTATTATGGTTGTATGCTTATTTGAGTGCATTGTTTGTTTCGTTAGATTATCCGGAGTGCGAAGCTTGTTACTTAGAGTCACTCACGTACGAAGATCATCAATCAGGCAAGTCACTTTGATCATGTTTTACCCATGTTTTATATGCATTAGTTCTACCATCTCCCCAGTTGCATGCAAGATAGGTTAGTTGGAAACTTGGTTACATTGTAGTAGTATCATGTGGTAGATACCTCTCTCAACCCCTTTGACAACATTGGCCCCGGGAAACGTTGTTTTACCTTTTGCTATGCTATTAGTAGACGGGGTTGGTTGTGTGATTCATGAGAGTTGAGAGAGTTAATAATTTCAAGACCTACATAATGATCAAGATTTCAATACTCCAAGTTTTCAACATACCTCTGGGTGGATGATGGTTGAACGGCGCCCTGGAGAAACCAGTGGTTAGCCTAGGTGATGCTGGAGATGGCCAGTATTCACGCGGAAAGGTCCACCCAGGCACAAAGGGATGGATGGGTGTTTCAAGACCCAAGGCTTACCTGCACAGCCACAAGTCATTATGGGCTCTGGCTTGGTTGGATATCGTGGTGACTCTGGACAGGCGGTGCTACGAGAGGTAGAAGAACGGTAGGAAAGGATGGGCACCGTCAGAGTCGCAGGGAAACCCTTTGGAAGACCATGTTTTGGTCATCCGTTTCTCAAACACCCTGAAGTGCGAGAAATCAAACGGAGGCGACCAAATCTTGTGGGGAACGTGTGCAAAACTCTGCAGAGTATTTCAAACCTAATGGATTAGCCGTGTCCACGGTCATGGACGACTTGAGCCAAAGGAATTGGAACTTCCGGAACTCTCAACACAAATAATATGATGATGTGGGTATTTAATAATTTTGGGTATGAGAATTGGTTGGTGGAACCATCTCATTAATCAACCAACTTAGTAATATTTTGCTTAACCCCCTTCGATGTAGGAAAAACTTGGCTTTACGCAAAACTTACACCACCACCTGCCATATAAGCATATAGACTAGCTGATTATTTTCACCCCTCTCTTGTGACTTTGCCGGCATATTCCATATGCTGACCTACACGGCTGCAACGTATCATGTTGCAGAGTATTTTTCCGACCAGGAGTGAGGACGCGTTCTATGCTCAGTGAGATGCCCTTGGAGTCAGATGGACTCATCTACCTTCGACGCTTCCGCAAGATTTAGATATTCTCATGAGTTGGCCTTTAGCCACTTTATTGTAATTTTTATTGTAATAAAGGACTCTATATGAGATTGCAATTAATATAATGCTGTGTGATTTCCCTTTGATATATACATTGATGTACCGTGTGTGTACCAGCATGATCTTGGGATGGTACGGAAAACACCGGAGACTTGGCCTTTCAGGTCGGGTCGCTACAAAACCCCTCTCATAACGCGGAATATCCTGTGACGAGGATTTAAGTATAACACTTTAAGCTCGGATTCACAGACCGGCTCTCGCGTACTATGACAGTCAGTTTTTGACTTTCTCCCCTGAGGTGCTTGACCAGACTATCCGGAAACACAATCGCAGGGGTTCTCCCTTTGTCCTTTTAGCCGAACGAGTCGAACGTCTAGGGGCAAGCATGGGAGAAGGGCAACCCAACTATTGACCCAAGACATAGTTCAGAGTCGATGCATATAAAGTGAATTCCAAGACGTCGAACGCATAATTAGTTGTACATAAGGCGATTTGGTTTTAAACTCGAGTCCTCAGTCTATTACCCGACTGCGTTGTAAATACCGTACTATTTCACGAGAAGAGGGAGAAAAGGAAAATATGTGCCAAAAAGGACAACAAGACAAACATGTATAATGATGCTATATATTTTTTGAACAACTCTTATTACTCGGAGTGCCGAAGCAACTACTTACAGGTATGTGAAAAAAAGAAAGGAATAAACTCTATAGGAGTGGTTGTACCAGGGGTTTTCGGTTGGGGACCTTAAGTCCTCGATGTGCCCAGCCTCTTGTGTACTCCTGCGTCTTGGTGCACCTCAATGGGTAGTACTATTCGGTGGTCGGATCTTGCGAACAAGGTCTTGAGAAGTCGCCAAAGTGTCGATGAGCTTTAAGCCTTGTGCAGGTCCTTTGATAGTCCCTGCAATGTGTTCGAAGACATTTTAATGGTAATAGTTTGGTCCAGCCGAACACTTAGCCTTTTTTCCCCACCGCCACCCATGGCATTTTGAGCGCGAAGTTGTGTCTCCTTGGCACGTACTTTTCTAGTCCTAGGGTTATGAGATGGGGGGAGAATCCCTATTTAAGTGGAGGGGGAAGTTCTAAGAGTTCGGTCTATCTTGCCTGCCTTTACAGCAGATTGCGGAGTTTGCCGATCATCATCGTAATTAACTTCGGTTTCTAGTGCCAACGCATGTTCCTCAATTCGGAGAGAGCGCTTTGTGTCGTTGTTAACACTGATGACCCCCTTGGGGCCGAGCATCTTGAGCTTGAGGTACGCATAATGTGGAATGGCGTTGAAGCGAGCGAACATTGGCTAGACAAGCAGGGCGTGATAGCCGCTGCGGAAGGGCACAATGTCGAAGATCAAGTATTCGCTTCAAAAGTTATCGGGCGAGCCGAATACTACTTCCAGGCTGATGGAGCATGTGCATCGAGCCTCGACGCCTGGAATCACTCCTTGAAGGTTGTGTTGGTGGGTTTGATCCTTGACGGATCTATTCCCATCTTTTTCACCATGTCTGAGTAAATCAGGTTAAGGCTACTTCCTCCGTCCATTAAGACTTTTTTGAGGTGATACCCAACTATGATGGGGTCTAGGACGAGTGCGGCCAAACCCCCATGACAGATACTGATCGAGTGATCACGACGATCAAAGGTGATCAGATATGCCGACCCTGGGTTATACTTCGGAGCTACGGGCTCTACAGCGTAGATGTCATGAAGGGTGCGCTTCCTCTCCTTCTTGGGTATATGGGTGGTGTATATCATGTTTACTGTTTTGACCTCCGGAGGGAATTTCTTTTGTCTGCCACCGATCGGACCCCGAGGCTCATCCTCGTCCTCATTGCGAGGGCTCTTGCCTTGATCCTCGGGTGGGAGATTGCCGACCTATTTAAACACCCAACAATTACGGTGTGTGTGGTTGGTAGGCTTCTCTTGGGTCACGTGGATTTGGCAAGGCCTCTCCATGATCTTCTCTAGTGGGGTTGGTTCGTCACGATTGCCTTTAGGAGGCTTCTTCCGCTGCCCAGGTCGGGAATTGCGGAAGCCGGTGTTAACAGCCATATCATCGGCATCATTATTATTATGTCGGCGCTTGTTCTTGTTGCGCTTGGGTTTCCCGTTGCCATCCCGAACTTCAGAGGTTCCGGGGTCTTCTGAGTTGGGGCTGCATCTTGCTAGCCAATTATCTTCGCCCACACAAAAGTGGGTCATGAGGAATGTAAAGGCGGACATAGTCCGAGGTTTATCCTAGCCAACATGGCGAGCCAGCCATTCATCCTGAATATTATGCTGGAAAGAGGCTATTGCCTCAGCATCCGGGCAGTCAACAATCTGGTTCTTCTTGAACAAGAACCGATTCCAAAATTGTCGTGCAGACTCTCGAGGCTTCTGAACAACGTTGCTTAGGTCGGAGGAATCCGGCGGCCGAACATAGGTGCCCTGGATGTTATATCGGAATGCATCTTCCAGGTCTTCCCAGCATCCAATGGAGTTTTTGGGGAGGTTGTTTAACCAATGCCGAGTTGGCCCCTTGAGTTTTAAGGGGAGATATTTTATGGCATGGAGATCATCTCCTCGTGCCGAGTGCATATGGAGGAGGAAGTCCTCAATCCATACGGTCGGGTCAGTTCTCCCATCGTACTATTCGATGTTCACAGGTATAAACCCCTCTGGGAACTGATGTTGCATCACCTCATCCGTGAAGCAGAGGGGGTGATCGGCACCTCAAACCCGAGCTATGTCACGCTTGTATTCGGCGTCTGTCCTAGCTCGATTATGCTCCCAGACTCTGTTATTGTTTTGGTCGAGCCAAGGTCTGTACCCATCGCGTCTATCGGGTGAGTAGCCTCTAGATCCGTAGATGGACCTTGTGCGACATGCTTCGTAGTCTAGGTCGTCTCGCAAGTCGAACCTGTCACTGGGCTCTAGTGGCTCCTTTCCCTGTCTTTGGGGCATAGCCGGTCTATAACCAATGTCGTCAGTCGTCCTGTCACGCCTGCGAGGGGGCGGTCTAGCTTGTCGCATGGGGTATGTTTGGGAGATGGAGTATCAGTGAGCTCGTCGTCGAATTGTGGCAGCAACCTTCTGCGTGGATAAATCTTAAGTTGGTCCGATAGACCGGTACCATATCCCTCCTCCGCTGAGGGGACTGTTGTCCATCAATCGTTGAGGTCATCTCGTTCGTCTTTAAGTTGTCGTTCCTTCGCTTTCAGGCCAGGGGCTATTGCTATGAGTTATTGTCTGAACAGTTCCTGATCTTTAGAGTTATCAGGAATGTCTAGGTCATTGGCTGTCAGGATGTCCTCCTCTTCGACGGGAGGGAGGTAGTGGTCATCCTCGGAATTTTCAAAGTCGCCGGGGTTGCTCTGGTTTGCAGGCTTTTCCTGACCCTCTAACGGGTGTTCGGGGATGTCAAGATCGCCACGGTCTTCGGGGTTATCGTCCCCGGTGCCGATTATAGCTTTCCTTCCATTTTTGCCTTTTGACCGCTTATGCGGTTTCCGACGCCTCGAGGGTGCGGCACCCGACTTGTCGCCATCATTATTAGGCGTTTTGTCGCCATTAGCGGTAGGGGTGTCTACCATGTAGACATCGTATGTGGAGGTGGCAGCCCGTCGCCCGGTATTGACGGGGGTGGGGACGCAATCCTCTTCATCCATGTATTCTGCCTCGTCGGAGGCATAGTCCAACATGTCGGTTCAGTCTTCGACTGTGGCTATGAAGTGGGTGGTGGGTGGGTCAAAAAATTTGTACTGGCCCTCTTTGTGGCCGATCTGAGCGCAGGTCAGGGTTGGATCGTCGATAATTCTCATCGACGATATCCGATCTAAGGCCTCGTTCAATGTTGAGAGCTCGATAGGGTCCAACCGCATGGAGCTGTCAGATTTGATCGATGACGTGTCCAGACAAGTGGAGTGTTCGGCAAGAACAGGTATCCGGTCTTCTAGCACTATAACCGGACCCAGACTAAGAGTCGGGCCTTCACTGGAGTTAACCTCGTGGGCACGCCTGAAAATGGAGCTCGAGGTTAAAGCCTCACGGTCTTTGGGTATGGAAGGCGAGACGACGAGCCCGATTAGTAACAAGTCACCCCTAGGATCCACGGAGAACTCTAGGTTCCCAAAGCTGATCTCTTCACCAGGGGCGAAGCTTCCGACACGGCCTATATGGCCAGTCTGGTCGGCGTGAAGCACAACGCTGCCAAAGGCGAAGATCTGTACGAGGACGAAAGTGTCCATGTTGCGGACCTCTTCGTTTATGACAAGGCGAGACATCGATTCCTTGGGAGCTCACAGCAGAACTCTCAATGAAAGCACTAATGTCGGTGTCAAAACCGGTGGATCTCGGGTAGGGGGTCCCGAGCTGTGAGACTAGAATCGATGGTAATAAGAGATGAAGGGGACAAGGTTTTACCTAGGTTCGGGCCCTCCTATGGAGGTAATACTCTACGTCCTGCTTGATTGTATTGAAAATGAGTAGGTTACATAGTTGATCTACCTCGATATCAAAGAGCTAAACCCTAGATGAGTTGTTCTATCTGTACAACCTAAAACCCTCCGGCTTATATAGACGCCGGGGGTACCTAGGGTTTACACATGGTCGGTTACATGTCGAAGAGATAAACATGCCTATTCGCTACATCAAACATAGAGGACAAGCCACGATACCCGAAGCTTCCTTCCTGGAGACAGGGTCTTCGATCGATCCCATGTTTGGTAAGCGGCCCATACAGTCTGGCCCGTAAGAAACAGGTCGGCGTCCCGAGGACCCCCTATTCCAGGACTCCCTCACCGGCTCCTCCGGATAGACCACCTCAATATCTGGCCCCATGGCTCAGCTGACTGCGGCCTTGACGTCCGGGCCGCTCCGTTGCCCATGCCCTCTGACTTCTGTCCCTCGACATCGGTGAGCACGTGGGCATGCCCTTCGATGCCCCTCACGTGGCCCTCATAGCAGCGAGCCGCTTCTTCTCCTCCCGCGGCGTGGCGGCGTGCTCCTGAGCCAGGCGGCTGGCAAGGTCTGCCGCTTCGGTTGTCGACGCCACGTCAGGAAGCTCAATAGCATCAATAAAGAAGAACAAAGAAAGGACCGTCAGGTACCAGGATACAAGAGAAGCAACCATAAGATACGAAGAAAGTCCATTATGCGATGACCACCGAGATGGAGCACTTGGCCCGGGGCAGCGGCCCTATGGTCCGCGATGTAGCATCCACCCGCTTCCTATTCTCAGTAAGTGGGTGCTGGCGGTTGGCTCTCGGTCGGCCTCTTACTGCATCGGGTCGCTTCAAGCGGCCGGATCCACGTCGACGGCCCCTCGTTCCTTTTCTGTGGATCCTAGCGAGCTGTGGGAGGGGGTACGTCCAAAATCCGGACATTGTGATCATCATCATCATCATCATCATCATCATCATCCCAGTCCCTAATCGTGGGTTTGAGACTGCACTCACCAGCCGCTCTGAACCCGCCAGCTCCGAGATCGCCGGCCGTCTTGTCTCCACCAGCCTCCTTGGAGGACTTGATCTCCTCGCCGGTTCCTCCCACAGCTCGAAGTCCTCTAGGTTGGACTCCGCCTGTCCGATTCGAAGATTTGGGGGTGAGGGCCGTATGGCGTGTTCTGTCGAACGAACCGCTATAGCCAGTGCAACACATAAGCACAACAACGAAGGAAAAAAGCAAGTAGAGGAAGAGATCATGGCGAAACATACCACAGGCGTCGGGTCGTGTCGGTTGTACGGCAGCTTGCCGAAATGCCATCCGTGTGTGTCTAGCTAGAAGTTGGTGATGTCATTTTCCCACTACACCACCTAGGTTGACGTCAGCCCGACGGTAGATAGCCAACACGGGTCGTGCTAGCCCCCCATGTCACACATCCGGTGTGGTCGGGTCTGCAAGGGCATCACGCAGCGGGAAATGAAGGCGACCACCAGATCAATGGTGACTAGTCCCTCCCCGCTCTGCATTATCCGAAGCCGGCCCAGGATCCCGGTGACCTTGGCGTTCACCATGGCCTGCGTCCAATTCACCCCGGTGGGCGGAACATTGGCGAAAGCAGGCAGCCAGACATAGTCCTGCGTTGGGAAGACATTCTTCACATAGAAGAATGACCTCTACAACTTCTTGATAGAGTCGATGAGAGAGAGGCGGCAGAAGTGGCTGTCGCGGACACATATAACCGCTCCTCCGACGGCATACGGCTCGGTGCCGTACTTCAAGCCCTTGAGGAAGAACATATTCCTCTAGAGCTCCGGGAAGGATAGGAGGCCGGCGTAGTCTTCACAGAAGGTCATGCAGCAGGAGAGATGCAGGATGGAGTTCGACCCCAAGTGATGCGGCTGGAGGTCGAAGATTTCGAGCAAGTACTTGAAGAATCTGCTCACTAGTAGACCGAAGTCGTGCGAGAAATGTGTGTGTCGAAGACCACGAACTCCCCCTCTTCGGGCACCGGCGCCACCTTGTTTCCTGGGGCACGGCGGCAACGCGCTCCTCCGATGGCAGCATTCGGGCATGGTGGAGGTATGCGATGTCCTCCGCGGTCGTGTCGGAGCCCTCCTAGCTTCCAGAGGGAGCCTCGGCCATCTCCGGGCTCAGTACGTAGGTTGGGCCAAGGGCGGTGAAGATTCGTGACGCAACAGTCCCCAGCAAGCTTCTGACAGTGCGGAGAGGAAAGGCGGTGACGTGACGGAGAAGGGAAGGTGCGACGCAAGAGGAAGAAGATGGCTGGAAGAGGGGAGTGCGAACTGCCTCCGCTGCTCCTCCTCCCACCACTTAAATAGGTTGCCAAAGACGGGGGCGTGGGCATTAACTGCATCCACGTCCCCGCGAAACTCATGAAACATGGGCATGGTGGGCCGCTAACGCCGGGACCTGGCCGCAGAGGATCCCACCCCACTGCCCGAGGCCTAGTGGGCTAGGCCTGCACCAGCGTTCCGTCGCTCGACCAGAGGTGGGTCCCACCAGCCCTGCGGTGCTACGCATGGCGTGCTACCGACTGGCACGAGACCAGAAGCGACGCGACAAGACCCTAAGCGTCGGGCATGCTCCAGGCTCGCATGGCCAGCCGACCATGTTCCCCGCCGCTCGCACCGTTCCTAGGATGGGGGGAGGCTGCTGGGCCACCTTCGTCGTATGTATGCAGGTCCCCATCAGCTTCGACAACTACTGACGGGGATATAATCCTTGGGTATACCAAAGTAAGGGAACTGAGCTTTTCAAAACACACGTGTCGGCTCGTCCCCCACGTCGTCTGAACTCCCAAGCGGCGGCTCCAGTGAAGCGCTACTTCACGCTAGGGGCCAGCTGTCCTTCAAGCCGGCACCCCCAGATCCCTGGCCGGCTGGACCGCAGCCGGCTAGTTTGTGGCCGACTGTCCTGGTGCCGACTGGCACGGGAACTGGTCGGGCGATGGTCGGTTCTCTCATAGCCAGCAAGCAGACATACCCCATCTCATCCTTCCATATCAAGGTACGACGATGGGACGTGACCCCCTTGGCGAGGTGCGCTTGGCCATAGTGCTCGTTGATGAGGGGGTTCGCGTGGCTATAGTGCTGCTAACTATACCAACAGGCGGGATGTGCATGGCTACAATGAAGGCGGCCGTTCTGCTGACCGCAGCCGACTAGGACAGGGTGAGGCCACAGTGGAGGCATGCCTCCAACTACTCTATGACTTGGCTCTCGCGTGCCTACAGTGTAGTCGGACGTACCGCTGATTGTGACCAGCTGCGGCGAAGCGGTGCTACACAGTGCGACCCATGCAGCGACGTGACACGCACGCGCCAATGGTGAGGCTCGACCGGCGGGCCCCCACCTCCGACGGGACCTTGAAGCCAGCGGACCCCACGAATGACAAGACGATCCAGCTGGCGAGACCCATGTCGGCTAGAGAGGCTGCCGACCAGGCCCCACATGAGGCTCCTATGAATATTGCAAGCCGGGGGGTTGGCCTATAACCCCCTCGGAACCCCAATGCAATGGGGACACACTCGCGCATGCACACACACCCACATAGTGAAGAGAGCAAGGGCAAGAGAGCTCCTTCTTCCTCCTCTAGCGTACAGCTCAAGGGGCGACTTTGTAACCATGAAGAACATTAATTAGACAAGCAGGAGTAGGGGTGTTACCTCCCATAGAGGGGCACGAACCTGGGTACATCATGTGACTTACACCGCTTGTCCCCAATCCCGTTTCTAGAGCCCATCGACACCTTTCGGCCCCAACCACTCTCGATTAGCCACCCCATGGCATCTGCCGGTAGAAAGCACAGACACTCCTCCTTGATCCCGAAAGAGAAGGGGAATAAGTAGATGGTATCGCCACCATCACAACGACATGGTGGTGGTCATTATGGTGGAACTCCGATAGGGCTTTGTCAAGTGCAAACGGAGTGGATGTAGGAGTGGCGGGAGGGAGAGACGGCTAGGGATGGATGGGTTGCTACCTCATACGCCTCCCCGTTTTATATAGGCATGGAGGGGCTGCGAGGCTTGATCCCCATGCATATAGGTCATTCTCCAAGGGGTAGGAAATCCCCTCCTTTCCTTGCCCACCAGTCACAATCCCCCCGTTTTTAGGGATGTTGATCATATCCCTCTGGGATACAATCTTATTCCTTTAAGGGGGATGTTGGTGTGCCTAGACTAGTGGTGTGGGGTGATGAGATCGCCTACCAAAGGTAGGGTCACACCTGACCTAAGGCCCATCTGGGGCCCACATTATCATTAAAGTCCCTAGACTCGAGATGCATTCGGATGCACACGAGGATCCACTTGGATCCATCAAGTCACTCGAATGTCATTCCATCAGTCGGACAAGTATCAGCACTCGAGAGAGAGGAAGCTTGGATCGCATGGGAGCTGCAACGTTCGAGAGACTTAATAACACATGTGAAGTGTAGTGAAGACTAACATTACCTGTAACGCCTCTAGTTAAAGCAGGAGTTTCCTATAACGCCAGCAGTTACTAGTATTAATTGCCTTGTAATGGCGCTCGGCCGATGGTGGCGCACTCTATATAAGACACCCCTGGCTCCTGAGCAAGGGTTCTGCACCCTACTACATTCATACCCCCTAAGAAAACACAAGCCCTGGGCATGAGACGTAGGATCTTTACCTCCTTTGAGAGGGGGCCAAACTCGCTAAATCCGAGTGATACACCTGTGTCGTAGCTAGGCTTCGCCCCACTTTTGTACCCCTGGTATTATTGTGAGGCTCGTTACCTCGAGAGTTGGTTCCCACCATGGGTATGGGTTTCTAGCAAATTCCGATGCAGTTGGAGTTTTTCCGGTCATCATGATGACACTTGGTGGAGAGATGCCCTTTGGTACCCTCACCTTCAACGCCGACGGTTTGGCATGGCTGTAGGAAGCTCCGCTTGACACAGACGTGCTTCCTGCCCATGGTACTGTGCATTTTCATGCGACCTCATTCTGAGTTATTCTTCGACAACCATTGGTTCCGTACCAGTCGGTTTCCCCTCAAGTTGCTCGCGGTCGCCGCAAGCGCTCCGAATGCTCGTGAATCTAGCAATGGATCAAATACACTGCATCTCTTCAAGCCACGACTGGGCAAGTGGCGATGCTCGACTTTGGTGAGCCGACCCTCAATCTTCCCTCTTCCTCATGCGAAGGCTCTTCCGATGAGTCCGAGTGCGAGAGAAACGAGCCTGCTGCAGAGATCATGATGCCTGACATAGGCTGGGGCGCCTGCGTACTCCGCTGATGATCCTCGGAGTCATGTTGGGTCATGGCGGCGATGACAAGAGTGACTACGTCCCCCAGCCTCTCAATCAAGAGCGGCGGGAAGAGCTCAGGTGGCGGAATGAGCATGCCCTGTTCACCCCGATTACTTGGACTACCTCGGAATATAATATCCTTGGAGACAACGTGACAGGCCACCTTGGCCAAACGCGAGTGGCTCGAGCGACTTCAGAGATCACTCAGTGACCGCGTTGCCTGGGACCGACCTGGTTTCAGTCGCAATCGAAAGCGGTTGTTCCCGAACGACCGCCCGCATAACTATAAGGCGATTCGAACTTCGTTGCAAAACCTGGCTACGGCAACTCGGATAGGTGATTCCATCTATCCGTCCGATTCTGCAACTGGAGAAGGCATATGGCAGATACAAACGCTGTTAAACACAACTTTGGAGCAAAACTCCGCGGTATCGTAGTCGCATAACTGCATCTGTAGCAAATTTGTTCGGGCGCATACGGCATAGTCGGCCCATAGCCCACTCACGCACGGAAAGAACCGGTGATCTCCTCCTCCTCCGAGAGGCCCGTGCGGAGGTCACTGGCGCGATGACCGTGACATCAGTAGGAAGCCCCCTCCGAGGGGTAGTTCGTTTGGCTAACATCCCTAACACGGCGGTCAACCTCGCGAGGAGGACCACACACGGAGTCCCATTCGGCATAGAGGCTGCGAACAAGACGACTAATATGGCTCCAACGTATCTATAATTTTTGATTGTTACATGTTGTTATATTATCATTCTAGGATACTTTTTGGCTATTTGTTTACTAATTTATGATATTTTTGCGCACTAACCATTTGACCCAGTGCCTAGTGCCAGTTCATGTTTTCTGCGTGTTTTTGCCTTTTCAGAGTTACAATACCAAATGGGGTCCAATTGCCATGAAACTTTTTGGTGATTTTTTCTGGACCAACACAAGACTTAGAATCTTCAGACAAGGGCCACGAGATGCACCAAGGGCCCACCACATATCCAACCCTCGCCACTAGGGGAGCGCAACCAGATATGTGGTGGCCTCCTAGAGTGTCCCCCGATGTCGTTCTCTAGCCTATATATACACATCTACCCTAAAAATACCATAAGCATTCCCGAAACACTTTTTCCGCCGCCGCAAGTCTCTATTCCAACGGGAGTCCATCTACACCTCCATTTTGGTACCCTGCTAGAGGGGAGATTGATCACGGAGGACCTCTTCATCAACCTTGCGGCCCTCACCATGTTGTGTGAGTAGTTTACCATAGACCTACAAGTCTGTAGGTAGTACTTACTCCCTCTGTTGTTATATATAAGACCTTTTAGATATTTCACTATGGGCTAGATACAGATGTATATAGACATATTTTAGAGTGTAGATTCACTCATTTTGCTTTGTATCTAGTCCATAGTGAAATCCCTAAAAGGTCTTATATTTAGGAACGGAGGGAGTAGATGGCAATCTTTCTCTCTCTCGATCTTCAATACAATGTCCATCGCATCTTTGCCTTGATCTATCCGATGTAATCCCTTTGTATGGTGTGTTTGTTGGGATCCAATGAATTGTGAGTTTATGTTCAGATTATTCATGAAAAGTATTTGGCTCAAACCTGATTACTATGATTCTTATTTGCATGATCAGCATAGCTTCGTAACGCTCTCTAATCTATTGAGATAGTTTGGCCAACTAGATTGATATTTCTTCGAAGGGAGTGGTGTGTTGTCGTAGGTTCAACCTGATGAGTTTCTATATCCCAGTGACAGAAGGGGACAAGTTGTGTCTTTGTTTGTTGCTACTAAGGATAAAACGATGGGGTTTATTCATATTAGTTGAGTTTACTTTGTCTACATCATGTCATCATTCTCCAAGCATTACTTCGTTTGTCATGAAATTAATACGTAGAGAGGCCAACATAGAAGCCCTCTTGAAGCAGAGTAATAGTAGTAGGTGCAGGCAGGAGTCGGCCTATTTGCTTGTGGACGTTATGCCTATATACAAATGATCATTGCGGTGAACATTGCATAATTATTCGCTTTTATATCAATTTCCCAAGAGTAATTTGTTTACCCATCATATGCTTTGCCTATGAGAGATGCCACTAGAGATTTTTACGGCCCAGATCTATTCACTTATAAATTCACAAATGATATCAGTACCTTGTTATTTATCACCTTTTATTTTATTTTTCACTTTTCTATTATCTACAAAACTCACTTGCCTGCAAATAACGAGATCAAGGGGATTAACATCCCTCTTGCCGGCATTGGGTGCAAGTCGTTTGTTCTTTTGTGTGCATCCACTGCAGACGGTTGAGGATTGGTATTCCTATTGGTTCGATAACCTTGGTTTCATAATTGAGGGAAATACTTACCCACTTTGTGATGCGATTACCCTTTCCACTTCACGAAAAAACCCAACGCAGATCATGAGTATCAGGCAGGATTTCTGACGCCGTTGCCGAGGAATACCATCACCAACTATCAATTAACTCCACCCAAAATTTCATTCACTTTTTCTTCTTTTTATTTTTTGTTATATTTAGTTTATCTCATAAAAATGAAAAAATAAAAAATATTAACATTTGCTAGTTACTAGTTTGCTTCTAGTTTGCTTTACTTGCTAGTTTACTTGTCTTGCTAGTTTTGCTTTTATGGTCACCATGTCTCAAGACACTACTAAGTTGTGTGACTTCTCAAACACTAATAATAATAATTTTATTAGTACTCCTATACCACCCGCCACTAGTGCGGAGACATTTGATATTAATGTTGCATTGCTCAATCTTGTCATGAAAGATCAATTTTCAAGAAGTCCTAATGAGGATCCCGCATCACATCTTAGTACCTTTGTTAAATTATGTGATATACAAAAGGAAAAAGGATATGGATAATGATATTGTGGAATTAAAATTATTTCCTTTTTCGTTAAGAGACCAAGCTAAAGCTTGGTTTTCATCTTTACCTCGTAATAGTATTGGAATGTGGGTTAAGTGCAAAGATGCTTTTATTGCCAAATATTTTCCTCCTGCTAAGATTATCTCCCTTAGAAATCAAATCATGAATTTTAAACATAAATATCAAGAACTTGTTTCTCGAGCTTGGGAGATAATGAAATTGATGATAAGGAATTGTCCAACTCTTGGCTTGAACTTGTGGATGATTATCCAAAATTTCTATGTTGGACTAAACTTTGTGTCTAGAAATCTTCTAGATTCTGCTGTAGGTGGTACCTTCATGGATGTGACCTTAGGAGAGGCCAAAAAACTTCTGGACAACATTATGACAAATTATTCTCAATGTCATACCGAAAGAGCTCTAACTCGTAAGAAGGTAAATTTTGTTGAAGAAATCGCTACTTTGAGTAAAAAAGTGGATGCTCTTATGAATATGGTTTCTAATAAAAATACTAAGGTTTATACCAATGATATGACTTTTCCTACTTTTATTGAGCAACATAATGATTCTATTGATGTGAACTTCATCTCGCGAAATAATTTCAACAACAATGCTTATAGAGGAAATTTCAATGCTAGATCGTATCTCGGCAATTCCTCTAACAACTATGGAAATTATTATGGTAATTCATATGGCAATGATTCTACAAATTCTAATAGGATAAATTATGATCTTTAGAACACAATTAAAGAATTTTTTAATTCTCAAAAGATTTTCAACACTACGGTAGAAGAAAAGTTGCATATGATGGATACTTTGACCAAAAACATGGATAAATTGCTCTTGATGTTGAAACTCTTAAAAATAAGTATTTGCAACCCAAGAATGATTTTAATTATACTATTAATTCTATCCAATTATCTATTAATGAAAGTAAAGAGAGGACCGCTAAGTTGAGAGCTAAGCGAAAATTCTTAGAAAAAGCTCTTCCTCCCGTTTTTACCGGAATCATGATGAAGATCTTTAAATGATTGGTGTTTATCCTATTGAATCTTTATTTACATCTCTGAATAAAAATTATAAAGGTACTGGATATGAGTCAACTTTAGTTAAGGAGCATCCTGTTTGTTTGGAGGGTGATGATTCTAATGCTAAAACTGAAAAAAAGTGGGTTTGGATAGGTCAAAACTTTAACTAGTGATGTGGACACTATCTTGGATTACAAGGACTTTAATTATGATAAATTATCTTTAGAATAATGCATTTCCTTGCCGCAATCTATTATTATCTAACCCAATGCTTATGAATGAAACAAAGCTTTTACCGAACATATAGTAGAAGCTATGATAACAGCTTATGATGAGAAACTTGAGATTGAAACTTCTATTACTAGGAAATTGCATGATGAATGGGAACCTACTATCAAAATGAAGATAAATAAATATGACTGCAATGCTTTATGTGACCTTGGTGCTAGTGTTTCAACTATACCCAAAACTTTATGTGATGTGCTTGGTCTCACTAATATTGAAGAGTGTTCCCTAAACTTGCATCTTGCGGATTCTACCATAAAGAAATATTTAGGTAGAATTAATGATGATTTTATTATTGAAAACAAAAATTATGTTCCTATATATTTCATTATGCTTGATATTGATTGCAATCCTTCTTGTCCCATAATACTTGGAAGGCCATTTTTACGAACTATAGGTGCAATTATTGATATGAAAGAGGGAAACATAAGATTCTAATTACCGTTAAAGAAGGGGATGGAACATTTCGCTAGTAAGATAATTAAACCATGTTATGAATCAACCATGAGAGCTACCTATGGGTTGAATGTCAAAGATGACAACACTTGAAAACTATGCATTATGCCTAGCTAGGGGCATACAACAATAGCGATTGTTGGGAGGCAACCCAATATGTATCTTTATTATTGTTTTTTTACTTTCTGTTTTTGTGTGATAACATGATTTTTGCCTCCGTAATGATTGTGTTTTTAAGTTTTAACTAGTGTTTGTGCCAAGTAAATCCTTTGGGATAGCTCACAAGATGAGTAGTAACAATGTTGAATGTGAAACAGAAACTTTGACTCGAGTGCAGAAATTTTCATTTTTTACTGGAGCGTCATAATAATCTTCAATTTTAATAAAGTATTACTATATATATTATTTACATTTTACTATTTTTTCATAATTTTTAGAGTTCCAGAAGTATGGTCTCTTTACAGATTGCTACAGACTATTCTGTTTCAAACAAATTCTGTTTTGCTTGCATAGATTGCTTGTTTTGATTACGCCACGGATTATATTAGGGAGTGTAAGCCTTGGGGAAGTTAGAATACACTAACTATTATGCAAAAATGAATTTGAATAAATTTATCACAGTACCTCAGGTATGCAATATGTTTCTTATACTAACGGATCTCACAAAGTTTTGTTGGGTTTTGTGTGATTAAAGTTTTTAAGTTTTGGGTGTGATCATGATGGACTACAAAATAAGGAGTAGAAAGGTACCAAGCTTGGTTATGCCCAAGGCACCCCAAGTATAGTTCTAAGGAGACTTGAGCATCTAAGCTTGGGTATGCCTCGGAAGGCATCCCCTCTTTCGTCTCCATCCATCGGTATGCCACTTGGAGCTATATTTTCATTCATCACATGATATGTGTTTTGCTTGGAGCAAAATTTGATTTTGTTTTCTTTTACTTTCAGTTTGTCACAATCATCATTTTTTGGACACAACTATTTGATAGAGACATGCCTTCATTATAATTTGCTAGAATACTCTATGTGCTTCACTTATATCTTTGAGCTAGGCAGTTGCTCTAGTACTTCACTTATATCTTTGAGCTAGGCAGTTGCTCTAGTACTTCACTTATATCTTTTTGAGCACGGTGGCGTGTAGATTTTATAGAAATAATATGCTCTCATTCTTCACTTATATTTGTTTGAGAGCTGAGTAATAGTGACGGTAATTTGCATTGGTCATAAGACTAGTCCAAGAATATTAGTATTCAATGAATGATAATCAAAACCATCGTGTAGCACATGTAGAGAAGTTGTGGGTTAATGACATTGATGTGGTAATATGAAAAGGTGTGGGTCCAAAATTGTTGATTCATAGAAGTGTCGATATTAAGAGGTGTTAACTTGTTATTCGTCTAAAAATTAAAGAGGCATGTTGATGATGTGTGAGCATTTATATTCCTCGTTGAAATCCTAGTGTTGTTTTGAGTCGGGGGCGCACGATGGTTAACTCCTACCAACCTCCTCCCTCAGGGCATGCGAGGAGTACTTTGATTTTTGATAAAACTAATAAAACTTTGCAATAAGTATGTGAGTTCTTTATGACTAATGTGACACCATGGACATATGCATCTTCACCTACTCATATTTTCTAGCCTCTTCAGTACCGTGTATAGCCCATTCTCACCTCGAGAATCGGTGCAAATATTCGCCGGTGCATCCAACCCCCGTGACCTGATACACTCTGTTGCACATAAGCCTCATTATATCTTCCTAAAAAAGCAACCATACCTAGCTATTAGGGCATTTCCATAGCCATTCTGAGATATGTTGCCATGCAAATTCCACCGTCACTTCATATGACTAGTTCGTTCATCACCATAATGCTTTGCATGATCATATAGAGCTGACATAGTATTTGTGGCAAAGCCACCATTCTTCATATTTTGATACATGTCACACTAGATCATTGCACACCCTGGTACACTGCCAGAGGCATTCATACAGAGTCATATCTTCCTATCAGTTCTTCATGTTGAGTTGTAAGTAAATAAAAGTGTGATGATCATCATTATTAGAGCATTGTCCCAGTGAGGAAAGGATGATGGAGACTATGATTCCCCCCACAAGTCGGGATGAGACTCTGGACGAAAAATGAAATAAAAATGGGGGAGGACAAATGAGCCCATCATATATATAAAAAGAGAGAGAGAATGGGGGAGGCAAAAATAAAAAGAAAAAGAGAAAAGCCCACCATAAAAATGTGAGAAAACAGAGGAGGGACTTTGCTACTATCCTTTACTACACTTGTGTCTCAAAGTGACACCATGTTCTTCATATAGAGAGTCTCCTATGTTGACAGTTCCATATGCTAGTGGGAATTACCTTTTCATATTAAAAAATTGGCTTGTATATTCCTATGACGGGCTTCCTCAAATGCCCGAGGTCTTCATGAGCAAGGAAGTTTGATGCACACCCCACTTAGTTTCAGTTGAACTTTCATACACTTATAGCTCTAGTGCATCATTTGCATGGCAATCCCTACTCCTAGCATTGATATCTATCAATGAGCATCTCCATAGCTTGTTGGTACGCCTAGTTGATGCGAGACTATTTTCTCCGCTTTTTAACCCTTTGATACCTACCACCATATTCTGTTCCACCTATATGCTGTCCAATGGTTCACGCTCATGTATTGCATGAAGAATAAAAAGTTGATCCATATTGAAGAAGTACAATCCAATTGCCTAACTTGGACACTTTGGTGCTTAACATTTGTATCTATGTGGTGAAGATGGAGTTGTGCCTTGCTAATATAATAAGATGAATAGGGATAACATTCTTTTAGGATCGTATACGTTGAAAAATTAATGATTTTGTTTTTTATACTTATAAATATTACTATGTTGATATTTTGTTAATTCATAATTTCTCAGTGAGCATACATACCAAAGATTACATAATGGGTAGCATGTCAAATCAAAAAATTTGTTTTTATCATTTACCTACTCGAAGACGAGCAGGAATTAAGCTTGGGGATGTTGATACATCTCTAATGTATCTATAATTTTTGATTGTTCCATGATGATATATTATCATTCTAGGATACTTTTTGGGTATTTATTTACAAATTTATAATATTTTTGATCACAGACCAATTGCCCAGTGTGAGTTCCTATTTTCTGCGTGTTTTTGCCTTTTCAGAGTTATAATACCAAATGGAGTCCAATTGCACTAGGAGATGCAGCACGGGCCCACCACATATCCAGTCGCCGCCCCTAGGGGCGCGGCCAGATATGTGGTGGTCCCCTGGAGCATCCCCTGACATTGTTCTCTGGCCTAGAAATTCACATCTACCCAAAAAACACCAGAACCGCTCTCGAAACACTTTTTCCACCGCCGCAAGTCTTTGTTCTGACGGGAGGACATCTACACCTCCGTTCCGGCACCCTACCGGAGGGGAGATCGATCACGAAGGGCCTTTTCATCAACCTTGCTGCCCTCAACATGATGTGTGAGTAGTTCACCACAGACCTACGGGTCCGTAGGTAGTACCTAGATGGCAAACTCTCTCTCTCAGTCTTCAATACAATGTTCATCGCATCTTTGCCTTGATCTACCCTATGTAATCCCTTTGTATGGTGTGTTCGTTGGGATCTGATGAATTGTGAGTTTATGTTCATATTATTCATGAAAATTATTTTGAGTCAAACCTGATTACTATGATTCTTATTTGCATGATCATCATAGCTTAGTAATGCTCTCTGATCTATTGAGATAGTTTGGCCAAATTGATATTTCTTCGGTGAGAGTGGTGCGTTGTAGTAGGTTCAACCTGACGAGTTTCTATATCCCAATGACAAAAGGGGACAAGTTGCATCTTTGTGTTGTTGCTACTAAGGATAAAACGATTGGGTTTATTCATATTAGTTGAGTTTACTTTGTATACATCATGTCATCGTTCTCCAAGCATTACTTCGTTTGTCATGAACCTAATACGTAAAGAGGCAAGCATAGAAGCACTCTTGGAGTGGAGTAATAGTAGTAGGTGCAGGCAGGAGTGGGCCTATTTTCTTATGGACATGATTCCTATATACACATGATCATTGTCGTGAACATCGCATAATTATTCGCTTTTCTATCAATTGCCCAATAGTAATTTGTTTACCCAATATATGCTTTGCCTATGAGAGATGCCACTAGAGAACTTTGCGCCCCCCAGGTCTATTCACTTATAAATTCAAAAATGCTACCATTACCTTGCTATTATTTATTACCTTTTATTTTATTTTGCACTTTACTATTGTCTACAATTATCTACAAGACTCACTTGCTTGCAAATAACGAGATCAAGGGGATTGAGAACCCTCTTGTCGATGTTGAGTGCAAGTTGTTTGTTCTTTTTTGTGCAACTACTGAAGGCGGTTGAGGATTGGTATTCCTCTTTGTTTGATATACCTTGGTTTCTTAACTGAGGGAAATACTTACCCACTTTGTGCTACGATTACCCGTTCCTCTTCACGGAAAACCCAACGCAGATCACGAGTATCAGTGACCTCCCCATCTCAATGCCAAGTCCATCATCAACCAGAATGTGGTTGACCGGAATAGGCAAAACAGGGACTGAATGAGCGGTGGGGGACTTCTGGTCTCGAGTGTGGTACATCTGAGAAGCTAAGATACCCTCCAACTATAGGTTGGCAACGGGAATCGGCAAGTTTAACAGCGAGTCAAAGCCGGAAACTTGGCTCGAGGATTACCGAGTGGCCATCTAGATCGGTGGTGGCGATGATTTTGTCGCGATGAAGCATCTTCCTCTTATGCTGCAGGGATATGTGTGAGCATGGTTGAACCAGCTACTCGCTAGCTGCATGTAATGTTGGGAGGACTTGGACCGATTGTTCATCAAGACACTCGAGGGCGTGTACAAGCATCCGGGTGGCCTGACGGAGTTGCAACATTGAGTCCATAAGAGCGATGATACTCTTCGGGAGTACATTCAGCATTGGACTGCACTTCATAACACCATGGAGAATGTTACGGAACATCAAGCAACTTGCGCCCTTTAATGCGGGCATCCGGTACCGCAAACTCATCCTGAAGTTTGATCGGATAGAAGTCATGTCCATCAGTCGAGCGATGGAGATCACCAATCACTATGCCAATGGCGAGGAAGAAGACCACTTCCATAGTGGCAAGGGTCAGACTAGCGATGCTAGTAAGAAGCAGAAGTGCAAAGCTGAAGCACCCAACAAAGTGGAAGCAGCCAACGTTCCTAGTCAAAGAAAGGGCAAGGAGAAGAAAAAGAAGAAAGAGTGGGCCTCCAAGAAGGAGTCTGAGTCCAGATCTGACGTCCTAAATCAACCCTGCCATATTCATACATAGAAAGATTAAGAAGGCAGCTTGGTGTTCCCGAAGCACGGCACTCGGGAGTGTCACCTGCTCAAGCAAGACATGGGCGGAGAGCCCTCTGACGACAAGGAGGATGACGAAGCTAGTGAGGAAAAAACCTTCGGGTACCCCCAACATCGAGAAGGTCCTTATGGTCTTCGCTGACGTGGAAAGAAAAGCCAATTGAAGGTTATTAACCGAGAAGTCAACATGGCGGTTCCGACTGCCACAAAATACCTGAACTCGACCAGAACACCCATCACCTTTGATCAGTCGGATCACCCAGCCCACATACCGACCCTCTGGCAGCAGGCGTTGGTGGTCAATTCGGCCGTCAACGGAGTCCGACTGTGTAAGGTTCTCATGGATGGAGGTAGTGGGATCAACATCATCTACGCCTACACGCTCAAAGCAATCGGCATTCCGATGTCCCTATTAAGCAAGAGTAACATGCACTTCCATAGGGTCATCCCCGGGAAAAAGGCAGAATCACTTGGGAAAATTGAGCTCGACGTTGTATTTGGTGACGAGAAAAACTTTTGAAGGGAGCGGCTAACCTTCAAGGTGGTCGGCTTCCGCAGTGCCTAGCACAATCCTCGGTAGGCCAGCCTACGCACGTTTCATGGCCCGACCATGCTACGTGTATCTTAAGCTTAAAATGCCAGGGAAGAATGGCGTGATCGTGGTAATGGGCAATCGGAAGGTGGTGGAGGAATGCCTCCAGAAGGGCGCCAAGATCATCGATGAAAAAATAGCGGACTCCCAGCTCGACGAAATCAAGAACATAGTGGATGCAACAGACCTTCTGAAGTCGAAGAAGCCAGCGACAGAGTCCGCTTTTCAGTCGTCGGCAAAACGAAGCAGGTCCACATTCACCCGACAGATCCGGGTGCTACTACAACGAACATTTCAATGACACTCGGTGAAAAATAGGAAGGCAAGATCATCCAGTTCCTCCTTGAGAACTGGGACATCTTCACATGGAAGACGTCTGACATACTGGGTGTTCCTAGGGAACTGGCTGAGCATCGACTCTATGTCGACTCCAATGCCAAACTTGTCAAAGAACATCTGTGTCGCTCTTCTAGAGTGAAGCGCAAGGCAATCGGTGAAGAGATCACTTGGCTCCTGGCGGTTGAGTTCATCCATGAGGTTTACCACTCTGAGTGGCTTGCCAACATCGTCCTGGTGCCAAAGAAGGACAAATAACCCCACATGTGTATTGACTTCAAGCATCTGAATCGGGCATGCCCGAAGGACCCTTTTCCTCATCCTCGTATAGACCAAATAGTGGACTCTACTGCTGGGTGTGAACGCATGTCCTTCCTGGATGCATACTCCGGATACCACCAGACCCGATTGTACGGTCCTGATGAAATAAAAACAATGTTCATTAGCCCATTCATGTGTTCTTTCTATATCACGATGCCATTCGGCCTTAAAAAGGTCGGAGCCACATTCTAGCGCATGATTTAGAAATGCTTGCAGAAATAGATCAGTTCGAATGTGGAAGCATACATGTATGACATAGTGGTCAAGTCTAGGAAAGGTTCCGACATCCTGGCAGACTTAGCTGAAATGTTTGCGAATCTTCGGTGCTTCGCAATAAAGCTCAATCCGGCTAAGTGTACCTTCGGGGTGACCGCGGGAAAATTACTTGAATTCCTCATTTCTGAACATGGGATGGATGCCAACCCCGACAAGATTTGAGCCATAATCCGAATGAAATGCCCCGAGCGTCTGCACGATGTTTAGAAGATCACGGGTTGCCTAGCAGCCCTGAGCCAATTCATATCAAGACACGGTGAGAAGTCCTTGCCTCTCTATTGATTAATGAACAAATCCGACAAGTTCAAGTGGACTGACGAGGCGCAAGCCACATTCCAAGAACTTAAGACCTTGCTTTCCACCCAGCTGATGTTGGTTGCTCCGGGCAGCCGGGAGCCTTTACTCTTATACATCATGGCCATGAGCCAAGTGGCCAACACCATTCTCACTATGGAGCATGGGGAGCCAATAAAGACATTGGAGACTCAATGACCCATATATTATATTTTGGAGGTCCTGACTCCTTCCAAACAAAGGTGTCCTCATTACGAGAAGCTGCTTTATGGCATTTAGTTAATGGTGAAGAAAGTGATCCATTACTTCCAAGCCCCCTCGATCACTTTGATCAGTGACGCCCCGTTGTATGATATCCTGAACAACCGGGACGCCATGGGCCGAGTGGGGAAGTGGGCTATAGAACGTCTTCCACTGGAAATCAAGTTTGAAGCCAAGAAAGTGATCAAGTCTCAAGCCTTAGTTGACTTCCTGGCCAAGTGGATCAAGCACGAGCAACCGGCCCCAAGCCTCCCCAAGCACCGGACTATGTGCTTTGATGGATCCAAGATGCTCCATGTCTCAGGGGCTGGAGTAGTCTTGGTTTCCCCCAGGGGAGACCGACTAAGTTATGCTCTTCAGATTCACTTCGAGTCTTCCAATAATGAACCCGAGTATGAAGCCCTCCTATACGGGCTTCGCATGGCCATCTCACTCGGCATTCGCCGAATGATGATATATGGCGACTCGGACCTTGTTGTGAACCAAGTTATGAAGGAAAGGGACATTTGGAGCCCCTCAATGGCTAGTTATTGTAATGTCGTGGGGAAACTGGAAAAGAGATTTGAAGTCTTGGAGCTTCATCACATACCTCGAGCCAAAAACCAAGCAACTTATGACATAGCCAAGATTGGTTCCACTCGATGCGTGGTGTCGAGTGATGTCCTCCTCGAACATTTGCATGCCCCAACAGTTGTAGAAGATCCCTTTATGGAGGAGCCCCCCGCAAGCAGTCGGACCTTCCGAGGTCGACGTCCTGGCTGTAGCCGATCTAGTACAGGACATGCTAGTAATTACCTCCGAGTGGACACAACCCTACATACCATACTTGCTCCGGCAAGAACTCCTCGAAGAGGAAACAGAGGCTTGTCAGATCGTCTGTCAATCCAAGGTCTTAAGTATGATGGGAGATCAACTATTCAAGAAAAGCATCACTGGAGTCATTCAACGTTGTATTTCCCCAGAGGAAGGAGAACAGGTTCCGCATGAAATTCACTTGAGAACTTGCGAACATCATGCGTCCTCTCGGACACTGGTCGCTAAGGCCTTAATTACTAGCAGGTTTTTATTGGCCCCGTGCCAATGAGGCAGCAAGAGATATTGTGGATATGTGTGTGGGATGCCAGTTCTACAAGAGTGGGTCACACAAACCCGTGTCAGCGCTAAAGATAATACTGCTTACCTGGTTGTTCGCCGTGTGGGATCTCGATATGATCGGGCTTCTATGGATGGGGATGAGTGGATTCACCCACCTGCTGGTGGCAGTGGACAAATTTACAAAGTGTATAGAAGCGAAGCCTATCAAGAACCTGGACTCGAGGATAGCAATCAGCTTTGTCGGAGAGATCATCTTCAGATTTGGAGTACCCCATGATATGATCACAGACAATGGGACAAACTTCGACTCGGACGAGTTCTGTGAATTCTGCTCCGCCCAAGGCACTCGGGTCAATTACACCTCCATCACTCACCCGCGGTTGAATGGGCAGGTTGAACGGGCGAATGGAATGATCTTGCAAGGGTTGAAACCACTCCTCGTGTGAGACTTGGAGTATGTTGCAGGAGCTTGGGTGGAAGAGTTGCCATAAATGTTGTGGGGTCTCTGGATGACCCACAATCAGTCCACTAATCGCTCACCATTCTTCTTGGTATACGGATCAGAAGCCATCCTCCCAAGTGACCTACAACATAAATTTCCCCGAGTGGAACTTTATGACGAGGCCCAAGATGAAGAGGCGCGACAGGACGGCCTAGACCTCATGGAGGAAGAGAGAGTTGGCCTTAATTTGATCAACGCTCTATCATCAAGATTTGAGATGCTATCATGACAAACAAGTCAGAGGGCATGCCTTCCAAGAGGGTAACCTTGTGCTCCGACTAGACCATAAAAAACCTCACAAGTTGGCACCGCCGTGGCAAGGGCCATTCACGATCTCCAAAGTGCCAAACAGCGAGGCATATCGGTTCTACAATTTCAAAACAGTGGTAGAAGAGCACCCGAGCTTGGAATGTGGATCTGCTCCGCAAGTTCTATAATTAGAACAAAGAATAGTCCATCATTCCTGTAATGAACATCTGAGTGATTTTGATAAATAAAATTCTTTACTTTTCCCGTACTATTTCAATATTCCCTAAAAATCATTATTTTCACTCCGGTAATTTACATTGTAATCCTCGCCCCCAGTGGGTGAAAGGGCTTAGCTACGAACCTGTTTTTGCCTAAGTTAAAAACTACTCCGAGTGAGGACATTGTCCACACTTGGGGGCTTAGTTGCAAACCTGATTTTGCCTAAGTTAAAAACTACTCCGAGTGAGGACATCGTCCACACTCGGGGGGCTTAGCTGTGAAACAGTTGTTGCCTAAGTTAAAAACTACTCTGAGCAAGGACATCATCCACACTCGGGGGCTTAGCTGCGAACCTATTTTCTCCTAAGTTAAAAACTACTCCGAGTGAGGACATCATCCACACTTGGGGGCTTAGTTGCGAACATGTTTTTGCCTAAGTTAAAAAATAATGTGAGTGAGGACATCATCCACACTCGAGGGCTTAGTTGCGAACATGTTTTCGTCTAAGTTAAAAACTACTCTGAGTAAGGACATCGTCCATACTAGGGGGCTTAGCTGTGAACCAATTTTTACCTTAGTTACAAACTAATCCGAGTGAGGACATCGTCCACACTCGGGGGCTTAGCTGCGATCCAGTAACCGCCTAAGTTAAAAACTACTCCGAGTGAGGACATCGTCTACACTCAAGGGCTTAGCTGCGATCTAGTAATCGCCTAAGTTAAAAACTACTCAGAGTGAGGACATCATCCACTCTCGGGGGCTTAGCTGCGAACATGTTTAAGCCTAAGTGAAAAACTACTCCGAGTGAGGATGTCGTCTATACTCGGGATCTTAGCTGCGAACCTGATTTCGCGTAAGTTAAAACTACTCTGAGTGAGGACATCGTCCACACTCGGGAGCTTAGCTGCGAACCTGTTTTTGCCCAAGTTAAAAACTACTCCGAGTGAGGACATCATCCACACTCGGGGGCTTACCTGTGAACATATTATCGCCTAAGGTAAAAATTACTCCGAGTGAGGACATCATCCACACGCCTAAGTTAAAACTACTCCGAGTGATGACATGATCCACACTCAGGGGCTTAGTTGTGATCCAGTAATTGCCTAAGTTAAAAACTACTCCGAGTGAGGACATCATCCACACGCGGGGTCTTAGATGTGATCCAGTAATCGCCTAAGTTAAAAACTACTCCCAGTGAGGACATCGTCCACACTCGGGGGCTTAGCCGCAAACTTGATTTTGCCTAAGTTAAAATCCACTCTGAGTTAGGATAACATCCACACTCGGGGACTAGGCTGGCACTCCACACAAGACCTTTCATGGCTTAAAGACACAAAAAGCCGAATGAAAAACGAAGCAAAGAAACAGCCAGTTGTCTGAAACGAAAGTGCAGGTAGCAGGGGCCACTGGCCCACTTACAATTTACGGCTACATCAACCACTCGGCATTCCAAGGCAAATCAAATGTAAAGTTTTTTATACAAGGATCACTCGGAGGGTGAAGGGACCGCTGTGTCAATGAAGGTGTCGAGGTCGATGCCATCTACGATCCGAGTGGCAGCCTCCAAGAACATCTCCATAAAGTCCTGAATCCTGGCATGCTTCTTGTCGATGACCTTGAGGGACTTCAGCTTTTCCTCATCCACGCCCTTGCAATGGACGCGGACAAGCAAAAGAGCGATGTCAGCTCCACCTCGGGCAGCAGATTTCTTCCATGATTGCACTCGACGCGACACATCCTTCAGTCAGTCGATGATGACATCCAAGTCCTTCGTGAACTCCTCTCTAGGGGCGACTTCTCGGTCGATGTCCTAAATGGCGGTGTGCAAACGTTTGAGGAAGACGGCCACCTCCCCGATGCGATCCTCCAATCAGAGGAGGGCGAGGGCCAAACTATCTCTTGGAATTACCCGATACAGATCCAATTCCTTATCGATCCTCTCTGTCTCATCCTTGGCGTCAACACAGAACTTTGGGCACGGAGAAGAAAATAAAAACCCATCAAGGGCGAGTGAAGTATCAAAGCGATAGGAAAGACAATCGGGTTACTAGCAAAGCTTTGAGGTACTAGTTCATCTCATTGTCAAAGTCCTCAACAAACTTCTCCAGTTCGAGCCTTTTGGATGAGTTTTGCTTCAGCTTGGACTCCCACTCAGGAGCTTCATTCGCGGACTTCTTGACAGCTAGCTCCAAGGTTTTCTTCTCCTCCTCTAGTTTCTCAAGTTACTCCAGCTTGTCCTCGGTCGCCTTGGTCTTCTGGCTGGCCTCCATCCAAGCGGACGCCAGCTCTGTGCCCTTCTTCACGAGGGCCTCCTCCATGGTGTCTAAAGAAATGGAAGCCCAGAATCTCTTAGCAAGTTGGAATTTTTCACTACGAACATTGGATAAGGTAATCTTAGTCGGATAGGGAGGAGGAACAAATTTTGCGGCAATTGGGCAGAACGCGCCTACCTCCAAGTGTTCGCTTCTCTTGTTCCAGCAGCACGTTCTTGGCTCTCTCAGCCTCAAGGCTGATGTGCGGGTCCTGCACCTCCTTCTCTAGGGCTTTGTAGCACATTCCGAGCTCACACACGCTCTGCCAACAGGAAACTAAGAAACATTAGCAATGACAGCCGGATATGATCAAAAGGGTCATTCGGTTAACACAAACAAAACAGCTAGACTCTAAGACTCCCACCGACTGCTTCAGTCGACGGCAGTCTCGGGGACTACGCCTAGTGGGTGAGCTCAACATGCTCCCACTGGAATATCAGTTGGCATAAAGTACTTCTGCAAGCTGTTATACACCCCAACAGTCAACATGGAGAGGCTCTGGTCCATGGACCATCATTGCATCCTCTTCGACAAGTACCACTATGACTACTTCTACAAGCTTAGTAACAGGTTCTACATTAGGTTCAATCAGACTCTAAGACTCTCGCTGACTGCTTCAGTCAACGGTAGTCTTGGGGGCTACACCTAGTGGGTGCGTTCAGTGCGTCACCATGGGAACCAAAGAACACCCACTAGGTGTGCCCAGATGCAAACCCACCCGGGACCAAAAAAACAAGACAAAAACAAGTTGCATACAGATCAAAATCATTGACTTAGGACAGTACTTACAAGAGTACTTACTCGAACATTCTTCTTCAGTGCCTCGCTCGCGTCGTAAGCCTCTTGTAGTCGGCCACTCATCAGCTCCAGCTAGATCAACGCCTCCTTGCCCGCTCCCACTTGGTCCTCCAAGATGTGGTGTAGCGTGAATATGTGGGCCACAAGAGGGACTGGCGAAGGGGCGGACGAGCCCGCTCCGAGTGCGGCCCCGGTCCTTGGCATAGCTTCTTGAACTAGTATCGATGCCTTAGCAGGCGAAGCATCCCGCATCACGATGTCTGCATCGGCAAAGGGGTTCGGAGGGTTGACATTGTCAGCCTTGGTAATCTCAATCGCCTCACGTGGCCCTGAAAGCATTCAGAGAGCATTCGGAAGTGAGCGGAAAGGAAAAAAACATCGTGTCCAAAAGTAATGCCCGAGTGAATTCAAAAGCAAACTTTTGAAGACACCACGTCAACGTCGTTCCGGTCCTTCTCCAGAGCCTTTGGTTCGAGCGAGGCGGTCAAGGTGTCGACACTACACAAAAGTCATTCGCAACATCAAGTCACTCAGTCAAATAATGGAAATGTTAACCGAAGTAGAAACACTTACGTCGATGCCACAGACACGTCCACTTTGATCTTTGGCAAGACAGCCTTTCGGGGCTTGACTGTGGTGACCTTGGGTGGCTTGGCTGCATTCTCGGGTGACGGGGCAAGCTCTACATGCCCACACTTCGATCTGCGAGCGCTTGGCCCCTTGGTGTTTCCCCCACAGATCCATGGGTCCTGTCGCGCCTTGGAGCGAGTCTCGGGCGGTACGTCATCTGAGGGAGAAGACTCAGCCTCGTATCCTTCGTCCTAGTCGTCCTCTTCCCCGTTGCTCTCGTTGTCGTCTACGTACTCCTCTCTGTCTCCCGAGCTCTCTTGGTGCTCGGTGTCGCTCTCCACATCGACTGGTGTGCAGTCAATGACCGACACCAGGCTCACCATCTTCATGAAGGCCTGCTGAGTGAGAAACATGTCAGTCAAGATAAGTACAACAAACATCATGATCACTCAGAAAAAAACACTCAAAGGTTACCTCATTCGACGGATTCTCGACTGAGTATGGGGGCACCAGCCTGGTCCCCTTGGGGTTGTCGTGGGCAGGGGTGATTGCCATCAGCTTGGCCTCCACCGCCTTCGTCCCAAGATCTTTCAGGTGAGTTCGAGTGGGATCACTTGGCCCTGCATGCATCCACATAGAATGGGCCCTGGCCTGTAGCGGCTGGATCCTCCGCTGGAAGAAGACCTCCAGCAGGTTGAAGCCATTGATACCCTTCCACGCCAAGGCAACCAGCGTGATCACCAGGATGTCCACCTCCATCTTCTCCTACTTGTACACGGTCATCGAAGGGACCGGCCGAATGCGCTCTACCGAATACAGTAGAAGGCCAGACTGACCTTCACCGATTGGGAAGTCTTGGCAATAGAACCAAGAGTCTTGCCAACCCTTCACCAAGTCTGGGAACGTCATTGGCGGGAAACTACACTTTCCCCTCAATTGAATTCCTAAACCCCTGCATAATTGCGCTACATTTGTATCCCCCCAATCTGAGTGGAAGTTTTCACAGTCATCACTCGGCACGTGAAGAGATGCTTGAACAATCCCCATGGGGATGGCAGCCTAAGAAGTTTTCGCGGAGAGAAACGAAAGCGGCAAGGTAGGAAATTTTGTTGGGGGAAGATGGTGGAGTTGGGCACCATAAAAGACCGGAAAGGCGCGGAAGAATGGATGCGGTGGAAGGGAGAAACCTCGCTCGACGTGGGTGGTGAGGTGGACGCGCTCGTCCCATCGCGGTGAAGGCTCGATCTCGCCCGCCTCTGGCAACTGCCAGCTCCCGGCGGCCAGGAGTCCCTGGCTCTCCATCTCCTACAGTCGGCCAGCGGTGTCCTGTGGCGCCAACCACTCGCCCTAGATCCAACCCGCCGGCATGCAGGTGCTCGAAGACGACCCTCACGATCCCTTCTTCACCCGTTCGGCCTTCCCAGTTGCACCCTTCGTCATCTTCGGTGGAACGGGTGGCGGGTTGGGGGTGGAGCTGAGGAGGGAGGATTTTGGCAATGCGTCGGAGGAATTGAGGGTGGGGGAAATGAGATATGTCTCTCTCTCTCTCCCACCACTCATCCGTCTTTTATATGCAAATCGGGTGCATCAACAGTCGTCAATCCGAGAGCGACGCGAGATCTCCAGGATCTCCTGTGCAGTACTTGGGAGACGCGTGGTGATAATCATGATGCAGAAATCGAGGCGCCGTACCCACTTGACCCACTTACGCGATGCAACCGTTCCCGCATGCACGCGCGCGTGTCTCCCATGATTTCAAGCACACGGAAATTTTGCTGTGTTGTGGTCCGAATGGGCTCTGCGCTCACTGGCTCCCTTTCACCCGCTTTAGTCCATCGAATGCTCGACGCAGACTTACTGGACACTAGGATATAATTACTGGACACTCGGATTGTTTCTCGTGAGAGATAATCCGATGCCATCCGACTATGCTGAGCGGCCAAGTTAGTCAGATCAATCGGAATTTGTAAATCCTAAATCCGGCGTGGTTTTGAGACCAGGTGGGAAACACCCTGGATCATTTGCCCCACGCCTCTGAGGCACCGATAACACTTTCGAGCGTCGTTCACTCGTCCTCTCAAACCTCCATTGATGCGGGGGCTATTAAGGAGGTCGCCTACCAAAGGTAGGGTCACAGACCTGACATCTAAGGCCCACCTGGGGCCCCACATTATCATTAAAGTCCCTGGACTGGAGATGCATTCGGATGCACATGAAGATCCACTCGGATCCATCAAGTCACTCGGACATCATTCCATTAGTCGGACAAGTATCAGCACTCGAGAGAGAGGAATCTTGGACAACATGGGAGCTACAACGTTTGACAGACTTAATAACATACATGAGCTGCTGTGAATACTGGCGTTACCTATAATACCTCTAGTTAAAGCAGCAGTTTCCTAAATGCCTGCAGTTACTAGTATTAATTGACCTTGTAATGGTGCTCGGCCGGTGGTGGCACACTCTATATAAGTCACCCCCGGGATCCTGAGCAAGGGTTCGTCACCGTACTGTATTCATACCCCACTCAGAAAACACAAGCCCCCGAACACAAGATGTAGGGTCCTTACCTCCTCTGAGAGGGGCCCAAACTCGCTAAATCCGAGCGATACACCTATGTTGTAGCTAGGTTCTGCCCCTCTTTCGTACCCCTAGTGTCGTGGATTTGTCACGGCAAATGTTCGGGTGAATGGGCTTAGGTTTGGGGTGGTCGTAACTATGTGGCGGCTTGAGAGGGGTTGGTCAGAATCGAGAGACGCGAGTTTTACCCAGGTTTGGCCCCTCGAGATGAGGTAAAAGCCTACGTCCTGCTTGTCTGGTATTGATCATGAGGAAGATCTCTCGGTTACAAGGGTGCTATTTTGCTACCTCTAATCACAAGAGCCTCTAGTCCGTCTATCTAATTTCTTGTGTCTGTCTAAACTTGTGGACTTGTCAACCTGTCTCTCTAAGGATGCTCTACCCCTTCTTATATAAGTGGAGAGGGTAGGTTTATAAATAGAGTCCTACTCCCAGTAGGACTAGGACTAGTCTTTCAGGAATCCTAATCTGACTCTTGTTTATCTTGTAAAGGAATCATTTCTCTCTCCTTGGGCCTTCTCTTGTGAGCCGCCTGGCGCTGGCTTACACGTCGGATCTTGGGCCTGGTCGTCCTGCGACCCGCTTGTCGGTTCACCAATAAAATGCCATGTCTTGACCAAGGTCTCCCACTACGAGTTGCCAGGCTGGGTCATACCGCGAGGTATATCCCCAACACCTGGTATTATTGTCAGGCTCGTTCCCTTGACATGGGGACTTGCCCCAATACCCATGCCCATGTGCCCCCCATGCAGGTGGGCCCCACTCAGGAACCTTCTAGAACCTTCCTCATACAATACCAAAAAATCCTGAACATTTTTTGGAACCCTAAAACCACTTTCCATGTTTAAATATTTACCTATGGACCATTTCGGAGCTCCTTGTGATGTCCCGGATCTCATCCGAGACTCCGAACAGTATATGGTCTCACCATTATGAATATCCCATTACTACCCTAGCGTTACCGAACGTTAAGTGTGTGACCCTACAGTTTTGAGAACATGCAACATGAATGAGACACCTCTTCGATCAATAATCAATAGAGGGACCTAGATGCTTATAATGACTCCAACATATTCAACAAATAGCTTTATCAGTTTGAACCACGATGTCGAGGATTCATATAATCACATATACAATTCCCTTTGTCCAGCGATATGTTACTTGCCCAAGATTCGATAATTGGTATAATCACATATGCAAGTCTCTTTACTCGTTCCATAATACAATATCCATGTGACTAAACTCATTAATCACACGCTTGCAAGCTACTTTGGATATTGCGTTATCGAGAGGGCCCAAAGATACCTCTTCCTCATACAGAGTGACAAATAATAGTCTCGATCCATGCAACCCAACAAACACCTTTTTATATGTGTTTAGAGTACCTTTATGATCACCTAGTTACAAAGTGATGTTTCGATACACACAAATTATTCTTCTAGGGTCAGGGAGTTGCACAACCTCATGGTCTAAGGAACAGATAATTGACATGAAGAAATATGTATCAATTAAACTAAGTGATACGATAATACGCTAAGATTATGGTTGGGGTTGTCCATCACATCATTCTCCTAATGATGTGATCCCATTATCAACTAATAACTTATGTCTATGGTTAGGAAACCTTAACTATCTTTGATCAACAAGCTAATCTAGTAGAGGCTTACTAGGGTGACGATATTCATTTATGTATCCACACATGTATTTTGTTTTCGGGCAATACAATTCTAGCATGGATAATAAACATTTATCGCGAACAAGGAAATATGATAAAAACATCTTTATTATTGCCCCTAGGGCATATTTACAACAATCATGGCTTCCGTCCACGAAGGACTAGCCTCAGTCGGAGTAGATCTTCACGAAGTAAGCGATCTCATTTGCCTTCAAAACTTCTTGGTTCAAATCCACAAGATTTGGAGGCTCCCAAGTGACACCTAACCAATCTAGGAGACACCACTCTCCAAAAGGTAATAGATGTTATTGTTGATGATGAACTCCTTACTCTCGTGTTTCAAAAGATAGCCACCTCAACACTCAATCACTCACAGATTTGGCATGGTGGTGGGAGAAGGATTGGAGTGGAAAGAAACTTGTGGAGGCTATAAATCAATGATCAAATGGTTGGAGTAGAATCCCTTGATCTCAACACAAGTAGTGGTTCTCTATCAAAAATTGGTTGTCACGGTCACTTTGGTGAGACCGAAGGGTCATCTCTGTGAGTCTGAATCGCTAGGGTTTAGGACCTGGCTCTGTCAAGTGTATCTCGATGGATCCGGTATGAACGATTCAGTGGGACCGAGATAGGCTTTAGGGTGTTGAATAGATATGATTGTGAGGGTGTGGTTGAGGGTTTTGGAGAAATATCTTCAAGCACTTGAGCAAATGACTCATGATCAAAACCTCATCCCATTTTAATAGTACTGGTTTTTCTATGGACTCAATGCGATCGTGGACCACCCACAAAAATGTAGTCTTGGAGCTTTTGCCAATACATATCCTTTGCGTTGGGGGGGGGGGTCCATATTCACATAACTTTGTCATACCTAATTGAACTTTCCTGAAATATGCTTTGAGTAGGCATTAGTTCAATGATGTATATGTTGTTATTAATTACCAAAACCAGTTGGTGATTAGTTACACGTTCACAGCTCCACTACACATCGGTGCCACCGCGGCCCCCACGTGCTCCCACTCATCCCCGCCTCCTCTACATCGGCCTGCAACACTATAGATAAAACATTGTTGCTTAATTTTTGGAGATATTTACCTAGTCATGTCCCGATGTAGATGAAATACTTGCATTGAACCATTGTGTCTGTTTGGACTACAGAGTTGAGAGCTACATAATGTACTGCCAGTTGATTTATGAAATATGAAGATGATATCCACATATTTTGGGTAAAATTCTGCACATGAGTTTGCATTAGTTCATGAAAATGAATTGTTGCATACAAATGACATCTCTAATACGATTTCTGATGTGTGTTTTAACGCTTTTACATTTGGCAGATTGTTCTTTTACAGATGTTGTGAAGCAGAGCAAGATAATCATCCCATGTGTCAATTATTTTTCAAGAAAGTGGTCTTGGTAGGAAAGACACTCCGAAATAGAACCGTGACTTCTTTTATTGTTTGGGCATGATACAAAATATTCTCATTCCTGTCTCCTCGTAGATCCACCTTCCATGGGTAATTGATTTTCTTTATATCTCTAGTGTGTGCCAAATTTCTCAGCGTAAGTGTCATTGCTCTCAGCTGCTTCATCTCCCGGTTGTTTCCCAATTTATGTTTTTCTCCTGGTTCTTTGATGTTCATGTACATTTTCAAAGTGTTTTGGTTGAATTCTGTGATGCAAGCCACATGGGATCAGATATGATGGTAATTTCAGTCTCTCTTGCCTCAATCCAGTTTTTAGATTCATGATTTCTCAGTTCCATCAAGCTTGGTATATTGCTACCTGTATGGAATTTTGCTTGCTCTACATGTATGATTTTGCTGAGATTTCAAAAGGACCGTGCTAAGTTGTACCGAGAGGGAAACATAAGTGGATAATGAGCTAAGGAAATTTTGCGATAGTTGGATGACGAGAAATTATAGTTCAGTAGCTTGTAATGTAAGGGCACGGTAATGCCACTCCATTGTAGACCTGAGGAAGAGGATATTATTATTGAGCTTACAAGTTACACCTGGACATAAGCCCAATGTATGTTCAACACAATTGCATGCAACTTAACTTAAGAAAAAAATTGATCATGCAAAATCACATGTCAACCAAAAGAGCACACATTTTCTTTTCTTTTCATTTGCGTGATTTTACATCTGGACGAGGAATTTTCACAAAATGCAGCGACATTTAGTCACCAACACCCTTCCCCGCCCCGCTAACCTTTTCGCCAGCTTTTCCATTTCCCAACTCTAAGAAGTTATTAATCCCATTATACTACACGTAGGCACACGTGGAGGACCACACAACGATCCATCCAATACTAGTATGTATGGTACAACATGCGAAGAAATCAAGGCCGCCCGATTGAGAAACACGAACGGACGAACATGTGCGTCGCGAGGTCAGTCAGTGAAGGCACGGCTCAGCGTCGGCCATCTCGACGCCGTTGACGCTGCCGTCGGCGCCAGGCCGTCCGGCCTTGTACTTGTACCACCTGGCGGCGAAGAGGTACACGACAAGGTTAGCGAGGCAGACCCCCGCGAGGAGCCAGTAGAACTTGTAGAGCTCGCCCTTGTTGAGGTCGTCAGCAATCCACGGCCGGCGGTCACCAGTGATCTTGTGCACGACGGTGACAAGCGCCGAGCTGACGAAGAAGCCGAGCGAGAGCGTGCTAAGGAATAGCCCTGTGCTCATGGTCTTCATTCCCTTGGGGCACTCGCGGAGGAAGAAGTCGAGCTGGCCGATGTAGGTGAAGGCCTCGCCGGCACCGACAAAAAAGAACTGCGGGATGAGCCAGAAGACCGTCATGGGCACGGGGGCGCCCTCTGGGACGGCGGATTCCTGCGCCACGTGGAGGCGTTTGATCTCGACGAGCGCAGCGGAGGTCATGGCAAGGATGGAGAGCACGAGGCCGATGCCGATCCGCTGGAGCGGGGTGAGGCCGTGCGGGTTGCCATTGAGGCGGCGGGCGACGGGCACGACGATGCGGTCGTAGATGGGGACGGTGAGGAGGATGGAGCCGACGAAGAAGACGGTGAGGGAGCCCGCGGGGATCTCGAAGGACGGGCCGATGTGGCGGTCCATGGTGGTGGCCTGCGACACCGAGAAGGTGGTCATCTGCGCGTACACCGTCCAGAACATGATGGTCGTGGCCCATATCGGAAGCATCCGAGCCACCGTCTTGACCTCCTCGACGTCCGTCAACGTCGCAAGCTGCCATTTGGTCGGCTCGCCAGCAGGGTCCGAGTTGATCGCCGCATGGTCCAAGAAACTGCGAAAGAAAAAGTTCAGGTCTATCAGAACCAAGAACTAGTACGTTTTTTTTTTAATTTATACTATAAAGAAAGAAATGGATAAGGATCACAGTGCAAATCAAATCAACTTGAATCGGTTAACCGTCTCTGCTTAAATTCAGCAATATGAGAAGTTAAGCCGTATAGTTGTCTAGCGACAAGTTTCACAAGCTGGTGTCTTCAGAGTTACACATGATAAACCACATAAAAGAAATATTGCAAAACCTTTCTTTGCATTGGACGGTAATAAAAAGCAACTTCAGCAACAAGTGCTGTTTCGTATCAGAAAACCAAGTATATTTTTCAAAAGGGAGATACGGTTGAGTTCATGTCATTGGATTTTACTTTAATTGACACAGAGACCATGCGACGTTCCTTTCACTTTTGGCTACCACAGCCTGTGATGCAACAAGTGCAAACTAAAAGCAGTGGCCACAGGTACAAGATTCTGCGGCAGATGGAGACACAGATCAAAAACAACAAATCATCCTAGGCCGAGCATCTATCTACGGGTCCAAAGTGAGGAACAACCAAGTTCTTTGGAATGGAATCGCGGACAGCTATGCAGGAGTATTCAGAGTTTTATCTTCCTGACGAGAAGTTGCTAAGGGGTCATGAATGTGTGGAACAGACATGGATTAAACAAGTACTGTACGTTTAGGTGACCGACAGCCAATTAGTATCACCATTCACCAGGTTGTGTTCAGTTATTTAGGGAATCCTGTTGTGCTCATGTGATGCAGGTGATGATAATGCAACCCCAGGTAGAACCTGAGCCGGCCGGCCGGCCTAATCATGTGATGATGATTAACAAAAGAAGCATGTCAGCACCATATATGGAACTGAAACTGTTATCCCTGTCAGCGAAAAACAAAGAAAAGAGAAAAAAAAGAAACCAGTATCCCCGAAAACCCCTCCAAATAACCCTGTCAGTGTCAAGAAAATCTAATTAGCCTCCGCCTCCACACGTGAGACATGACACGCAGCTTTTCTAGCAAAGAAGCTGAACAACGATGGGCCGTTCGCGTATGCACAACAGTGCTCTAATTAACGGAGGAGCGATTAATGAATAACCAGGCAGTGGATCTGATTAATTTCCCCATCATCCTCACCAACCTAGACAATCATTTGTGACTTTGTGAGGAGAGGGCAACCAGAAGCAACACATGGGCTGAGTGCTTTTAGAGGGCTATGCAGTATGGTCCATGGGATTGGGATGATCTCCAGTGCTTTTCCTAGCGTCAACTGGACAGATGTGGCGTGGATCCTAGCCTCCAAGCTTGCCATGACAAAAGGGAGGGGCATAAGCATGTGAGCGAGAAAGGTTTGCCTGGATCTTCTTGTCCCCATCAGCTAGCACCACTGGCCAAGCGATGAGCAAATTTCCTTTCCTTTCGCTGCTACTGCTACTACTAGTAGACACGAGACACGACGTGCTACTACTACCACTAGCCTGTCCATCGCCGGCTCCTTTTCTTCTCGTACTGTTGTGTCTAGGGGTTTCTTGTCTTGTTGATGGGCCTTTTCGTTCGTTTTTCTACTGCCCCAATCACGCAAAGCTTTCGGTGTGCACACGTCTCGGTCCTCTGCACAAACACCCACCTAATAATTGAGATGATTCCCGTCTAGTTCTCTCTACTGGCCTACCGTGGACGTGGAGCATTAGTAAAAGGTCAAAACGTGTGTGTTTGATTGATTTGATAACCACAACATAAAATATTTCAAGACTTGTGCAGGTCATACATATATATATACATATATGCGTGTGTCAAAGAATATAGGTCTAAGGAAGCTAAGTCCATTCAGTTTCCAAGTGAAAAAGAGGTCTCCTTCTAGCTTGTCAGGCAGGAAAGACTCGATTTTCACTTGCCAGAGACCAAGCCATCAATATATAGGAGTAGTGCGTGATTATGTGACGACAAGTTAGTGCCAAGTAGTGGTAATGGCTCTGAGCCTAGCTTAACAGTTGGTATGGTAATTCTCCACTATTGGTGTTACAGAAACCGTCGGTTGCAAAGTAGAATCGAAACACAAGGCCCATTTGGAACAGGTTTCTTGGCCGTCTGCTAAATGCTGACTAGGTTTCGTACATATATACATGGTATAAAACCCTACAACTGGTGGGAAACAGGGCAAATCAGAGCTTGTTTTGGCGTTGCCTACCGACCAGGATCGAGAGCAGAGCCCCCGATACGATCCTCCCAGGAGTTGGCCTATCCCTATCCCTATCTATCCCAGTATGAGTCCGGTCTACATGCGGCGTCTCTGAATCCGTAAACGTAGAGCACATGACATGACACACCGCATTTGCATCCTTGTATTTTTGCAGGGAGGAGGCTTGGGTTGGGTGCAGGTGGTTCCACTCCACAGGACGGACAGAAGCGGGGGCAGGATCAGTGGATGGATGCAGAGGAGAGGAGCGAGGGAGGGGACAGGAGCACGGTCTCGGGACCCCGTTCCATCGCTATATAGCCATAGAATAGCGGCAATTATTGCTACGCTGCCTGCCAAACTGGCCATTTGTCGCCGGCCAACCATGGCTATCCTCTCCCCTTCCCTAAACACAAACACACAAGGATGCAAGTGGATCGGGCCCACATGTCAGTCGGTCTCTCAGGGGTGAGAAAATGTAGCACTACGTAGCATACCCAGGGCCAGGGCCTGGGCCTGGGTGGGTCGTTTTCGTCCTGATTCACCATTGGCGTGTGGTACGGCCCTTGCCATGTGACGGGCAAGTTGGGAGAAAATGATGAACGGATTTGGAAGGGACAGGCTTCCGGTGCAAAAGCTGAATCTAACACCAACTTGCATTCCTTGTACTACCGTATGTATTCCAAGTGACCTTGCATCCTGGAATTACCAACTTAATGATTAGTAAGAGACACTAAATTGGCCAGCCTTTATTCCTCTGCTCTTTTTTTCTTTCTTCGAAACGGGCCTCTGCTCTTTATCACACCATATACAAGCTTCTTGTCCAATTGCATGCTGGGGGGCAGTTAACTCTAGTCAACACTACCCTATGTGGCATCTATGCTTGCAACTTCCAAGGCCACGCATGCAACTTTGACCCATGCCATCCACAAATACGTAGTGGTAGTAATCGGTTAGTCGCTGCCTACTCCTAACGCTATACTAGTACTAGTAGTAGTAGGGAGATTAACGCACTCAACCAGCAAATGAGTTAAGCAAGAGAGAGAGAGAGAGAGAGAGCTCTTACCGGAACTGCTTGGTGTGCGGGATGCGCTCCTTGAGCTTGCTCTTCTTGGTCGAACCCCCCTCAATGGCCGCCACCTTGCCCACGTCGATGTCGTAGAGCATGGAGGTGTCGGCGGGCAGCTGGACGCCGCGCTTGTGCCACGCGGCGACAACCACGGCGGCGATCTGGGTCAGCGGGCTCCCGGCCAGCTTCTTGAAGCGGTACCTGCGGGTGCCGGCGAGGAACACCACCAGCCCGGCGGCGATGGAGGCGGCGCAGGCGCCGTAGCCCCAGGGCCGGCCCAGGTTGTCCTGGACGTAGACGAGCACGGTGACGGCCAAGAGGGAGCCGAGGCTGATGAAGAAGAAGAACCAGTTGAAGAAGCGCATCATCTGCGACTTCTCGGTGCGGTTCGACTCGTCGAACTGGTCGGAGCCGAAGCCGGAGACGCTCGACTTGAGCCCGCCGGTGCCCAGAGCCGTCAGGTACAGCGCAAGGTACAGCACGCCCAGCTGGGTGCCCGACGCGCGGGAGCAGGTCGCCATCCCAGCGCCCTCCGCCGTGCACGCCGGCGGCCGCAGCCCCGGCGCCGCCGTTGAGATCGTCAGGATCGTCACGCCCTGCACGTTCCATGATGTCTCTTGATTAGTATCGCAGCTTGTAAAACGTTACTGTACTAATTAAGAGAGGGAGATCAAAACATTTCTTCCTTGGAAAAAAAAAGTTCAGATTTAATCACATGCGATTTGCTGGTATCTTATCTCCGAATTAAGAGGATAAAGGAGATTGTAACTAGTCCTTACTGTCCACTGTGGCATATGGAGGACCCATAGTCCCATATACGCCATGCGGCGATCTTGGGTAGCATATAATAGACCCATGATGATTAAACAGTGTTGGTTTGGTGGCCGTTCTTTTCACAGCAGAATCGATCGAGTTAACTTAATACGCGTGTTTCACTTGTTAAAAAAATAGCTTTAACAGATTGATATTTCTCTTCTTTTGATGCAGTTAACTGGAGTAATTAACAACCTAGCAACAAAACACGGGATCTTCTAGTAGTAGTAGGAAAAAAAGGTGAAGCAGTTAAAACTTGCACGGCGAGCCAGGGCACGAAGGCGAGCGAAAGCAGGCAAGCGGCACGGCAGCAGAGTCAAAAGGAGAGGGGGTACTCACGGATGCCTGGATGGCGGTGAAGATGGCGATGGTGAGGTAGCGACCTAAGAAGGAGTCTGCGACGAAGCCGCCGAGGAGGCAGAGCATGAAGGAGGTGCCCATGAAGTTGGTGACGACGTTGGCCGCCTCGGCGTTGCCGACATGCATCGTGGCCGTGAGGTACGTGACCAGGTTGACCGCGATCCCCAGCGTGGTGAGCCTCTCGTTGAGCTCCGCCACGAGGATCATGGCGGCGGCGCCCCAGCGGCCGGTGGTGGACCGGGCGGCGGGACGGCCGCGGTAGTCCCACGCGTCGCCGAGGACCTCAGCCTGCGCCGCCGCATTGGTCTGGGGGAGAAGCCCGACCATTGTTGCGGGCCGGCGAGGAGGATCTGTGCGGTGCGGGGGTGGCGGGCCGGCGCTGCGTGGGAGCTACCGTTGGCCGGTGTGTATCTGCGGGTGGGGGTGGGGGTGTGTGTGGCGAGTTGGAGGTGGCGGGCGGAGTATATATACCCGCGGGCGCGGCCACGGCGGGGTATTCTGGGGAGAATCTCCACGCGGGTGATTATATATATATATATACATATATATACACTGCAATAACAGTGATATTAGTTATCCGCGGTGAGATAAGGGCGGTTACGGCTCCTTCCTTGGAGGGATAAGGGGCAATTTGTTTGTTGGGGTTGTGGGGGTACGTGGACGGTTGATACCGCTGGGTAGCACCGGCCGCCGGTTTCTCCACAGTACACGGACCATGCCTATCGCCTGACGCGCACACGTCCGCCGCTAGTAGCCAAGTACCAGTTGTTTCGCAATCTCTGTCAGCGAGTTGGGTTCAAGGATTGACGTCGTGTAACATAGAAGAAAGTAACCGATCACGAGGTAAAATTTCAAATTCACACGGAGAAATAAAGGTAAAGCTATTCTTACTAATGAGTATATATAGTAGGACACGTGACCGTTTGTTGCAAAGGGGACAATATAAATACTCGCATGTCCCTGAAATTCATCTATGCTGCAGTTTCATCGCCACATCCCAGTATCACATGTGACGGTCATATTGTTCATCTAAAAGAGCATCTTCAATAAAAAAAGTAAATTTAAATATGTAAGAGCAGGAAATGTAAAATTTGCATCTTTAAAACGTGTTTTTTACATTTTTAAAAAAAGTGAGATGATGTAAAATGAAGATGTAAAAAGGCAACTCTAATAGATGATGCAAATGGAGATGTAAATTTAATGACCGGCTGTTGTACAACAGTTGTACAACTAGACATTTTCATATTAAAACATTATGAATTGAAATTTAGAAATTTAGCATGTCCACAATATCAAATTATTACATAATTCATCAAATTCATAACATCAAATGCAATATAAATACAATAAAGTTCTTGCACAATAGAACAAATAAATTATGAAAGTAGGCGGCTCTTTTATCATGTCATTTTTAATACTCTTTCATCAAATCCTTCTGAAGTTGATCGTGCGCATTGGAGTCTCTAATTTCATTGTACACTTTCATAAAGCGTTTGATTCGCTCCTCTTTTTGCATCGGCATAACGCGAACTCCCGTCAAGGGATAGAAGGTGTAATCTAGACCCTCCCACACTCTTTCTTAATGATCATGTTATGCATAATCACGCAAGCAGTCATGATATATCAAAGTGTTTTTATCCTAGAATCTAGATGGACCTCGCACAATAGCAAACTGAGATTGCATAAACCCGAAAGCCCTGTCAACTTCTTTACCGAAAAAGTCGCCCCGCTTTATATATAAAGCAATGATCATCAACAACCGGATACAAACGCACGCCACCACAACACACACACATCCAAGGAATGATACATAGACGCTGATCGCAGCAACATCACCCCCTAGCACTACAAGAGCAACCGGTGACTCAACCGAGGACAAGCCACGACGAAGAGATAAAGCCGCATACGACGAACCGTGGGCTCCAAGGCAGCGCCTTCAAGAAGGATACGACACCGGAGCGCCGCCACCGCCCGATCTGAGGATCAGAGTTTCCCCTCGAGCAGCACGACGGCTAATGAGAGCCGCGGCGGCGCCTTCAAGAAGGGAACTCTGCCGCCGCTGGTCTGTCCGAAGATAGAGCAGGTTTTCACCCCGGCCAACACACATCGCCACCGGGCGCCACACCCCGGCTACCACGCCGCTCACACGCCGTGGCAACCAGGCAGCGCTGGGCCACGGGCTGTGCCCATGAGCACCGCGCAACCACCTCCAGGGCCGCCGCCCCGACATCCAAGTATTGGAAATATGCCCTAGAGGCAATAATAAATTAGTTATTATCATATTTCCTTGTTCATAATAATCGTTTATTATCCATGCTAGAATTGTATTGATCGGAAACTCAGATACATGTGTGGATACTTAGACAACACCATGTCTCTAGTATGCCTCTAATGGACTAGCTCGTTGATCAAAGAGGGTTAAGGATTCCTAGCCATGGACATGAGATGTCATTTGATAACGGGATCACATCATTAGGGGAATGATGTGATGGATCACATACTATAAACGTAGCATATGATCGTGTCACTTTATTGCTACAATTTTCTGCATGTCAGGTATCTGTTCCTATGACCACGAGATCATGCAACTCACTTACAACGGAAGAGTACCTTGTGTGTATCAAACGTCGCAACGTAACTGGGTGACTATAAAGGTGCTCTACAGGTATCTCCGAGGGTGTCTGTTGGGTTGGCATGGATCAAGACTGTGATTTGTTACTCCGTGTGACAGAGAGGTATCTCAGGGCCCACTCGGTAATACAACATCACAACAAGCCTTGCAAGCAATGTGACTAAAGTGTTAGCCACGGGATCTTGTATTACGTAATGAGTAAAGACACTTGACGATAACGAGATTGAACTAGGTATGGATATGTAGACGATCGAATCTCGGGCAAGTAACATACCGAAGAACAAAGGGAATAGCATATGGGATTAACTGAATCCTTGACATAGAGGTTCAACCGATAAAGATCTTCATAGAATATGTAGGAACCAATATGGGCATTCAGGTCCTGCTATTGGTTATTGAACGTAGAGGTGTCTTGGTCATGTCTACATAGTTCTCGAACCCACAGGGTCTGCACACTTAAGGTTCGGTGACGTTTCGGTGGTATAGAGTTATGTATGGTGGTGACCGAAGGTTGTTCAGAGTCCCGGATGAGATCCCGGGCATCAAGAGGAGCTCCGGAATGGTTCAGAGGTAAATATTGATATATAGGAAGTCCTGTTTTGGTCACCGGAAAAGTTTCGGGCTCATCGGTAGTGTGCCGGGAGTGCTGGGAGGGTACCGGGGGACCATCGGGAGGGGTGTCTCGACCCAAGAGGCTACATGGGCTCTGGGAGGAGCTAAACCAGCCCCTGGTGGGCTGGCCTAAGCCTCCCCTAAGGGCCCATGCGGCTGGAGTGGCTTGAGAGGGAAAAAACTCAAGGTGGAAAGAGTTTCCAAGTGGGAAGGAGGAGTCCTAATCCTACTAGGATTGGAGGAGGACTCCTCCTTCCGCCAAGGACAAGGGCTAGCCCCTTGGGCACCAAGACTCCTCTATCCCTCCTCCCATATATACTAGAGGTTTTGAGGGTTTTGACACACAGAAAACAGCCACGTGCTACCTCTCCTCTAGATCATTTCAGCGGTGCTTAAGCGAAGCCCTGCTGGAATTGTTCCACCACCATCGCCGCCACGCCGTCATGATGTTGGAGAACTCATCTACCTATTTGCTCCCTCTTGCTGGATCAAGAAGGCAGAGATCGTCATCGAGCTGTACATGTTCTGAACGCGGAGGTATCTTCCGTTCGGTGCTATATCGGAAGAACTGTGATCAAGATCACGAGACGATTCGTGATTCAATCGCGGAACGGATCGTGATGGGATCGTGGGACGGATCGTGCTTGGATCGCGAGATGGATCTTGATGGGATCGCGGGAAGCTCAGCGATTTGGATCGCGAAGACGTTCGACTACATCAACCGCATTTCTTAACGCTTCCCGCTTAGCGATCTACAAGGGTATGTAGATCTACTCTCCCTCTCGTAGATGCTCATCACCATGGATAGATCTTGCGTGTGCATAGGATTTTTTTTGTTTCGCATGCAACGTTCCCCAATAGTGGCATCATGAGCTAGGTCTATGTGTAGATGAGATCTCGAGTAGAACACAAAGGAGTTTGTGGGCGTTGATGCTTAGATTGCTTCCTCCCTTGGCCATGTGTTGGTTCAGCGGTATTGTGGGATGAAGCAGCCCGGGACAACCTTACTCATATGCTTATGAGAGACCTGTTCCATTGACTGACGTGTAACTTTGTTTCACAAAGATGGCTGGCGGGTGTCTGTTTCTCCTACTTTAGTTGGATCGGATTCGACAAAGGCGGTCCTTGAGAAGGTTGAAAAGCAACTTATGTATAACCATTATGGTTTTTGCATCGGTGAGAATTGTTCTTGCTAGATACCCATAGCAGCCACGTAAAACTTGCAACAACAATTAGAGGACGTCTAACTTGTTTTTGCAGGGTATGTTGTGATGTGATATGGCCAATTACACGATGAGATATATATGATGTATGAGATGATCATGTATTGTATAGAATATCACGACTTGCATGTCGATGATTACGGAAACCGGCAGGAGCCATAGGGTTGTCTTTAATTATTGTATGACCTACGTGTCAATCATTAAGCGCTATGTAATGCTTTACTTTATCGCTAAGCGGTAGCAATAGTAGTAGAATCATGGTGGGCGCGACAACCTCGATGGCGACACATTGATGGATATCAAGATGATGGAGATCATGGTGTCATGCCGGTGACGATGGAGATCATGCCGGTGCTTTCATGATGGAGATCAAAAGCACAAGTTCATGGCCATATCATGTCACTTATGATTTGCATGTGATGTTAATCCTTTTATGCAACTTATTTTGCTTAGGACGATGGTAGCATTATAAGGTGATCCCTCACTAAAATTTCAAGATAAATTGTGTTCTCCCCGAGTGTGCACCGTTGCAAAAGTTCGTCATGTCGAGACACCACATGATGATCGGGTGTGATAGACTCTACGTTCACATACAATGGGTGCAAGCCAGTGTTGCACATGCGGAACACTCGGGTTAAACTTGATGAGCCTAGCATGTACAGACATGGCCTCGGAACACAAGAGACTGAAAGGTTGAACATGAGTCATATAGTAGATATGATCAACATGAAGATGTTCACCATTGAAACCACCTCAACTCACGTGATGATCGGACTTGAGTTGGTGGATTTGGATCATGTGACACTCGGATGACCAGAGGGATGTCAATTTGAGTGGGAGTTTTTAAGTAATATGATTAACTAAACTCATTATCATGAACATAGTCAAAATGTCTTTGCAAATTATGTTGTAGATTACTAGCTCGTGTTGTAGCTCCCTTGAATTTTTATATGTTCCTAGATAAATAGAGTTGAAAGATGATGGTAGCAATAATGCAGACTGGGTCTGTGATCTGAGGATTGTCCTCATTGTTGTGCAGAAGGCTTATGTCCTTAATGCACCACTCGGTGCGCCACCCCCTCAAGCGTCACCTCTAGATGTTGTGAACATCTGACAAGCACGTTCTGATGACTACTTGATAGTTCAGTGTGTCATGCATTATGACTTAGAATTGAGGCTCCAAATACGTTTTGAACATCATGGAGCATATGTGATGTTACAAGAGTTGAAATTGGATTTCAGGCTCATGCCCGTGTTGAGAGGTATATGACCTCCAACAAGATTCTTTGCCTGCAAGATGAAGGAGGATAGCTCAATCGGTGAGCATGTGCGCAGATTGTTTGGGTATGTCGATCGCTTGAATCGAGTGGGAGTTGAACTTCCAGATAAGATAGTGATTGATATAGTTCTCCAAGTCACTGTCACTAAGATACTAGAGCTTTCTGATGAACTATAAAATGCTAGGGATGGAAATAATGATCCCTAAGCTATTCGCGATGTTTGACATCGCGAAGGTAGAAATCAAGAAGGAGCATCAAGTGTTGATGGTTAGTGAAACCATTAGTTTCAAGAAGGGCAAGGGCTAGGAGGGAAATTTCATGGATGGCAAGTCAGTTGCTGCTCCAGTGAAGAAACCCAAGGCTGAACCCAAACCCGACACTAAGTGCTTCTATTATGAGGAGAACGGTTGCTGAAGCGGAAAAACCCTAGATACTTGGTGGATAAGAAGGCTAGCAACGTCGACATAAGTATATTTGATATACGTGTTATTTATGTGTACCTTGCTAGTACTCCTAGTAGCACCTGGGTACTGGATACCAGTTTGGTTGCTAAAGGTTAGTAACGCAAAATAAAAGCTACGGTATAAACGGAGGCTAGCTAAGGGTTAGGTGACGATGTGTGTTGGAAGTGTTTTCCAAGGTTGATGTGATCACCATCGCACGCTCCCTCTACCCTCGGGATTAGTGATGAACCTAAATAAATGTTATTTGGTGTTTGCGTTAAGCATGAACGTGATTAGATCGTGTTTATTGCAATACAATTATTCATTTAAGTTAGAGAATAATGGTTATTTTGTTTACATGAATAATACCTTCAATGGTCATACACCCAATGAGAATGGTTTGTTGAATCTTGATCGTAGTAATACACATGTTCATAACATTGATGCCAAAATATACAAAGTTAATAATGATAGTACCACATATTTGTGGCACTGCCGCTATATGTCATATTGGTATAAATCCCATGAAGAAACTCCATGCTGATGGATCTTTGGACTCATTCGATTTCGAATCGGTTGAGACATGCGGGCCATGCCTCTTGGGCAAGATGACTGAAGACCCCGTTTTCGGTATGATGGAGCGGGCTAGTAACTTATTGGAAATAATAGATGTTGATGTATGCGGTCCAATGAGTGTTGTAGCGTGTAGTGGATATTTTTATTTTATTACCTTCACTAATGATTTGAGTATATTTACTTAATGAAACACAAGTCTGAAACGTTTGAAAAGTTCAAACAAATTCAGAGTGAAGTTTAAGATCATCATGACAAGAAGATATAAATGTCCACGATATGATCGTGGAGGTGAATATCTGAGTTACGAGTTTGGTATACAACTTAAGACAATGTGGAAGTTGTTTCACAGCTCACGCCACCTGGAACAACATAGTGTGATGGTGTGTCCGAACGTCGTAGTCATGTTCTATTGGATATGGTGCGAACTATGATGTCTCTTATCGATTTGCCACTATCGTTTTGGGGTTATGCATTAGAGACAACTACATTCAATTTAAAAGGGGTACCATCTAAGTTCGTTGAGATGACACCATATGAATTTTGGTTTGGTAGAAACCCAAGCTATCATTTCTTAATGTTAGGGGATGTGACGCTTATGTGAAAAATGGTTTTCACCTAATGACCTCAAACCTACAACGGACAAATGCATCTTCATGGAATAACTTAACGTAACAGTTGGGTAAACCTTCTATCTTAGATCCAAGCACAAAATGTTTGTTGCTAAAACGATTCCTTTCTCGAGAAAGAGTTTCTCTAGAAAGAATTGAGTGGGAGGAAGATAGAACTTGATGAGGTTGTTGAACCTTTGTTTCAACCAAAGAGTAGCGCAGCATAGAAAGTTGTTTCTGTGGAGCCTACGTTAGTTGAAGAGGAAGTTAATGATGATGATCATAAAGCTTCAGATCAAGTTACTATCGAACCTCGTAGGTCGACACAGATGCGTACTACTCCTGAGTGGTGCAACAACCCTGTCTTAGAGGTCATGTTGTTGGAAAACGATGAGCCTACGAGCTATGGAGAAGCTATGATGGGCCCGGATACCGACAAATGGTTAGAGGCCATGAAATCCGAGAAAGGATCCATGTATGATAACCAAGTATAGACATTGGTAGACTTTCTCGTTGGAAGGCAGGTCATTGAGTACAAGTGGACCTTTAAGATGAAGACAGACGCTGATGGTGAATGTCACCATTTATAAAGCTTGACTAGTCGCAAAGAAGTTTTCGCCAAGTTCAAGGAGTTGACTACGATGAGACTTTCTCAATCATAGCGATGCTAAAGTCTGTTGGAATTATGTTAACAGTTGCTACGTTTTTCAATTATGAAATCTGGCAAATGGATGTCAAAACATCGTTTTCTTCCTTGAGGAAAGGTTGTATGAGATACAACAAGAAGGTTTTGCCAGTCCTAAGAATGCTAAAAGGTGTGCAAGCTTCAGTGATCCTTCTATGGACTGAAGCAAGCATCTCGGAGTTGGAATATACGCTTTGATGAGGTGATCAAGTTTTTGAGTCTATACAAAGTTTATGATAAACTTGTATTTACAATAAAGTGAGTGGGAGCACTATAGAGTTTCTGATAAGCTTATGTGGATGACATATTGTTGATCGGAAATGATGTAGAATTTCTGGAAAGCATAAAGGGTTGTTTGAAAAGAGTTTTTCAAAGGAAGACCTAGATAAAGCTACTTAATTGTTGGGCATCGAGATCTATAGAGATAGATCAAGACATTTGATAAGACTTTCAATGAGTACATACCTTGACAAGATTTTGAAAGAATTCAAAATGGACCGGTCAAAGAAAGAGTTCTTGCCTGATTTGTAATGTGTGAAGTTGAGTGAGACTCAAAGCTTGACCACGACAGAACAAAGAGAAAGGACAAAGGTCGTCCCCTGTGCCTTATCGATAGGCTCTGTATAGTATGTCATGCTGTGTACCGCACCCGTGTGTGCCTTGCCATGAGTCCGTCAAGGGGTACAAAAGTGATCCAGGAGTGGATCACTAGACAACGGTCAAAATTATCCTTAGTAACTAGTGGACTAAGGAGATGTTTCTCAATTATGGAGGTGATAAAGAGTTTGTCGTAAAGAGTTACGTCGATGCAAGCTTTAACACCAATCCGGATGATTCTTAGTAGCAATCCGGATACGTATAGTGGAGCGGCCATTTGGAATAGTTCCAAGTGCAGTGTGGTAGCGGTATTTAGAGTATGACATAGAGATTTGCAAAGTACACATGAATCTGAATATCGCAAACCCGTTGACTAAAAGAACTCTCTCACATGCAAAGCATGATCGAGCCCCAGAACTCATTGGGTGTTAGGTTCATAACAATGCGAATCACATGGTGATGTGTAATAGATTATTGACTCTAGTGCAAGTGGGAGACTGTTGGAATATGCCCTAGAGGCAATAATAAATTATTTATTATCATATTTCCTTGTTCATGATAATCATTTATTATCCATGCTAGAAGTGTATTCATCAGAAACTCAGAAACATGTGTGGATACATAGACAACACCATGTCTCGAGTATGCCTCCGATGGACTAGCTCATTGATCAAAGATGGTTAAGGTTTCCCAGCCATGGACATGAGATGTCATTTGATAATGGGATCACATCATTAGGGGAATGATGTGATGGACAAGACCCAAACTATAAACATAGCATATGATTGTGTCAGTTTATAGCTACCGCTTTCTGTATGTCAAGTATATGTTCCTATGACCATGAGATCATGCAACTCACTAACACCGTAAGAGTACATTGTGTGTATAAAATGTCGCAACGTAACTGGGAGACTATAAAGGTGCTCTGCGGGTATCTCCGAGGGTGTCTGTTGGGTTGGCATGGATCAAGACTGGGATTTGTTACTCCGTGTGACGGAGAGGTATCTTAGGGCCCACTCGGTAATACATCATCACAACAAGCCTTGCAAGCAATGTGACTAAAGTGTTAGCCACGGGATATTGTATTACGTAACGAGTAAAGAGACTTGCCTGTAACGAGATTGAACTAGGTATGGAGATGCCGACGATCGAATCTCGGGCAAGTAACATACCGAAGAACAAAGGGAACATCATATGGGATTAACTGAATCCTTGACATAGAGGTTCAACCGATAAATATATTCGTAGAATATGTAGGAACCAATATGGGAATCCAGGTCCCGCTATTATTTATTGACCGTAGAGGTGTCTCGGTCATGTCTACATAGTTCTCGAACCCGCAGGGTCTGCACACTTCAGGTTCAGTGATGTTTCGGTAGTATAGAGTTATGCATGGTGGTGACTGAACATTGTTCGGAGTCCCGGATGAGATCCTAGACATCATGAGGAGCTCCGAAATGGTCCGGCGGTAAATATTGATATGTAGGAAGTCCTTTTTTGGTCACCAGAAAGGTTTCGGGCTCATCGATAGTGTATCGGGAGTGCCAGGAGGGTAACGGGGGACCATCGGGAGGGGTGTCTCGACCCAAGAGGCTACATGGGCTATGGGAGGAGCTAAACCATCCCCTAGTGGGATGTCCTAAGCCTCCCCTAAGGGCCCATGCGGCTGGAGTGGTTTGAGAGGGGAAAAACTCAAGGTGGAAAGAGTTTCCAAGTGGGAAGGAGGAGTCCTAATCCTACTAGGATTGGAGGAGGACTCCTCCTCTCCTCCTTGCGCCAAGGACAAGGGCTAGCCCCTTGGGCACCAAGCCTCCCCTCTCCATCCTCCTATATATACTAGAGGTTTTGCGGGCTTTGACACACAGAAAATAGCCACATGCTACCTCTCCTCTAGATCGTAGTTTCTCCTCTAGATCGTTTCAGCGGTGCTTAGGCGAAGCCCTGCTGGAATTGTTCCACCACCATCGCCACCACACAATTGTGCTGCCGGAGAACTCATCTATCTCTCCGCTCCCTCTTGCTGGATCAAGAAGGCAGAGATCGTCATCAAGCTGTACGTGTTCTGAACGCGGAGGTGTTGTCCGTTCGGCGCTAGATCGGAAGAACTGTGATCAAGATCACGAGACGATTCGTGATTTGATCGCGGAACGGATCATGATGGGATTGCGGGATGGATCGTGCTTGGATCGCGAGATGGATCGTGATGGGATCGCGAGACGCTTGGCGATTTGGATCGCGAAGACGTTCGACTACGTCAACCGCGTTTCTTAATGTTTCCCGCTTAGCGATCTACAAGGGTATGTAGATCCACTCTCCCTCTCGTAGATGCTCATCACCATGGATAGAACTTGCGTGTGCGTAGGAATTTTTTGGTTTCCCATGCAATGTTCCCCAACACCAATACCTTGAGACCACCTCTCCCGAGAACCGTCGCTACCCTAGCCAAAGAAACATGCAAAAAGGAACCGCCTTTTCCACCCATGAGCAGCCCCCAGCGCCGAGACCCAAAGTCCGGCCAATGTTGGCCTCCATCGACTCATCTTGCAGCACTGGGCGCGAGACGAGCTCAGTCCAGCGACACCGTGTGTGCGAGGCGAGGTCGGTCCTGCCGCACCGTGCGTGAGACAAGCTCGGTCCTACCCACCATGCGCGAGAGGAGCTCGGTCCTGCCGCACCGGGCACGAGAGGACGATGGACCGTAGCTGGGAGCAGGCCAGCCGTACGACAGGAGTAGTGACCGAACGTCGAGGAGAGGGGACAAAGGCCAACACATATCGACTATGGGTGGACCGACGCTTGAAAGCCAGCCGCCGCAACAAACGTACCCCCTCGCTAGCCACACACGGACGAGCCCAACGCCGCCGTGAGACAACCCACACCACAGTTGTGAACCACCACCACGTCCTGGCAGCCCACATCCTCGCCAAGACCCAAGGGACACACCCGAATGAAAGCCCAAATCATCAATGAGGACCTCCTAGAGACGGGAAGGTTTCAAGGAGTGAACCCCAGGAGGACCTAGTTGAAGGTCCAGATCACCTTGCCGGTCACATTTGGTGATCCCTACAACTTTTGCACACAGAAGGGTGTTTTTGATGTTGTTGACCTGCCTCTGCCCTACAATGGCATTTTGGGGAGGCCTGCCTTGGCCAAGTTCATAGCAGCCTCCCATTATGCCTACGAAGTACTCAAGATGCTAATGACCCACAATTATAGGTGATCAATCATATTACTTTCGCTAAGTAAGAGTGTCAAACCCAACAAGGAGCTGAAGGTAATTATAAGAAGTTTTCAACAAGGTATTCTCTGCAAGTGTTGTTAGTAGCAATGATAGATAGTTTTGGGGGTAGATAATTCGTAACAAGTGACAAGTAACAATAGTAGCAAAGGTGCATCAAGGTATCCCAATCCTTTTTATAGCAAAGGCCATGCCTGAAAGTACTCTTATATGAAGCAAGCCCTCCCGAGGACACATGTGAATATCTGTCTAGTCATGTTCATCATGTTGGGTTTATTCGCGTTCATTACTTTGATAATTTGATATGTGTATGGACCAGTGCTAAGTTGTTGTTCCTACTTGAAAAAGTAAACCACTTATGATTACCCCCTCTCACAAGCATCCGCAACTACGAAAGAAGAATTAAGATAAATCTAACGACAACATGAAACATATGGATCCAAATCAGTCCCTTATGAAATAAAGCATAAACTAGGTTTTAAGCTTGTGTCACTCTAGAAACCCATCATATACTTCTTACTCCACAATTACTTTCCTTAGGCCCATTAGATAATTAAGTGTCATGTAGTCAACGTTCACACGACACCACCAAAGGAAGCAACAACATACATATCATGAAAATATCAAACAAATACAAACTTCACACGATTACTTGTAACAAGACTTCTCCCATGTCCTCGGGAACAATAGTAACTACTCACACATCATAAACATGTTCAAGATCAGTGGTGTAATAATGACCATTAAGGATTTGAACACAATATCTTCCACCAAATAAACCAACAAGCATCAAGTACGAGATGTCATCAACACTACTAGTAACCCATAGGTACCAATCTGAGGTTTTGAGACAAAGATTGAATACAAGTGATGAACTAGGGTTTAAGATGAGATGGTGTCGATGAACATGTTTATGAAGATTGGTCCTCCCACGAAGGAGGAAGTGTTGGTGATGACGATGGCTTCGATCTCCCTCTCCCAGAGAGAAGTTTCCTCGACAGAATCAGCCTGTCGGAGTGCAAAATGGCTTGTGCCTAGGTTTCCGCCTCGAGACGGCAGCACTTCATCCCAAAAGTTCATACCTTATTTTTTCTCACCATATGTGAATTTATAGGACCGGAATTAGGGTCGAGGGAGCCACGTGGGCCCAACAAGATAATAGGGTGCGCCTAGGGGGGTGGGCGCGCCCTGTTGGGTCATGGCCCACAGGACCCCCCCCTCCGACAGTTCTTTGCTCCATATTTCTTTATATATTCTATAAATAATTCAAAAAAAGTTTTAGGTCATTTGGAGTGCAGTGAATTTTCACCCTTTTTGTTGGTTTTTAGGTCGAGAATTCCAGTTCCCGACAATTTCCCTCCCTGTGATGTACCTTGTAAATTCGGAGAGAAAAGGCATAATAATTGTATCACAAAGTGGAATAATGAAAAAGAATAGCATAACTGTCAATGGGAAGTCATGATGCAAAATGGACGTATCAACTCCCCCAAGCTTAGACCTCGCTTGTCATCAAGCGAAAGCTGAACTCAATAATAATTACCTCATAATTTGAGAGAGAGGTGTCGGTAAAAACAGAGTACAGACATGAGAACATCATGAATATTAACATAACAGCAAGATTTTCATCATACAACTTCCCATAAACAAGTAAGAATCTATCCACAACACTGAAGTATGAAGATAAACTTTCTTGACAATCAACAAACTATGTTCTTAGTCATTGAGACAATCAATTCATCATGTTTTTGAGGAGAGTCTATGTAAGAGCTTTCAATTTAGCAAGTTCACATGCTCATCTACCATTTAGTCTTCTATGATTGCTGACACTCATTGCATATTTTTTAAGTTAATGTTTCCATCAAACACACAGGAAGGTAGGGGCTTTATTATTCTTGCCACCCAACTTATTTACCTCAAGGATAATGTCAACAACAAAATGATTACCTACATCCAACTAGATATATGTATATATATATATATATATATAGATCTTTCCCCAACACATGATTCTCGCCAACTAGAGAATTAATAGGTTGGAATAGGGATAAACATTATAGACTCTTGCCTAAAGTAAATACATGAAAGTAAAATATAGGACCTTCGCAGAGGGAATCATAGGTTGTCATGCACTTTCTAAATTTTTGGATGTGCAAGCTCTTAATGTAAAGGAACGTCATTTTATATTGCCCCTTATGATAGCAACATTTATTATGCAGTTTGTTGCTTTTATTTCTTTGCCATCACAAGATCGTTCAAAGCTTAATTTCCCTTACAATAAAAGATCATACATATTTAGGAGCAATTTTTATTGCTTTGATGCACCACTAACAACTTACTTGAAGGAACTTTCAATCCATAGGTAGACATGGTGGACTCTCATGGCAAGAGACTGGGTTTAAGGGTTATGGATGCACAAGTAGTATCTCTACTTAGTGCAGAAATTTTGGCTAGCAAAGGATCTGAAGAAAGCACCACATGTTAGAGGATCCATGACAATATAATTTCTACATGTAAGTAGACAAACATAACTCAGTTCGATCATTATATAATATTTGATGGGGGCTCACAATCATAAAAGATGTCCAAGATAGTGTATTTGCATGTGAACCTCCTCTCCTCTATCATAATTTGCATGGATTGTATCAATGACTAACACTATGTATGCTAACTCCCAACAACTTTATCACTTATAATTTTTCGATGTAAAGTCATTACTCCCCATGGGATTAGCATATAAATTTTATATTTATTTAATTTCAATACTATGATGATTGATGGATGAGAGTGAAGAATCCAAACTCAACTAATCTTTATTATATAACTCTCATGCTCGATAACAAAGATAGATATATCGCAAAGCAAACACTCTAAGGAAAGCAAAACTAAATTTTATTCCTATAAATCACAAAATAACTAAGGATCAAACTAAGATAGATGATAATGGTAAAAGTGATGGTGATACAACACCAGGTCACCTACCCCAAGATTGAAACAAGCTAAGGGTGGTGCCCATACCCATGTACTCAAGTGTCCCTCTTGGGTTATGGTGGTGATGATGTGGTAGGCTTGCCCTTCGTCTTCCAAGGCATAGGCTCCCCATGATAGAAAGAGGACCTTGTCTCTGGAGTCCTGAAATCGGCAGCGATGCTCATCCTTTTAAACCTGGATTAATACTCACAGTTTTGGTTTTGTACGTCAAAGATTTGAGCTTGGAGATTTTCGATCCACTCTTGAAGCTTGAAGAGAGCCTATCCCACGTTCCTAGTGTCCAACTTGTTCTCCGGATGAAGTCTGTGATCATGGAGTGATTGGCACTCAAACCACACTCAACCATCCCTTGGCACTTGAAGATATCTTGCTCCACCACTGCAAGTCTGGCTGTCTCGCTCCCCTCCTTCTTTGGCCCTTGAACATCCCGAATGTGAAGCACCCCATCATGCATCTCAATGGCCTGAGGGTTTTTCATCACCTTCGGAAGGTAGGGGTTGACGACCTTCTCGTAGAACTTGTCCTTGGAGGAGCTTGACGGTGTCATGTCGATTTACATCTGTCAGGAAAACAACCCAAAACAAGAACAAAGGGGAAACTTGTGATGCGGTGATCAAAACATACGGAGTATATATAATGATTTTTTTCTAGGTCAGAATATGTGTCGAGGAAGAAAACGGAGTCCGGGAGGCACACGAGGGGCCCACGAGCTAACAAGGCCTGCCCAGGGGGTGGGCACGCCCTGTTGGGTCATGGCTCCCTCGTGGGTCCCCTTGAATCGTTATTATTTTTGTAATTTTTCGAAAATACCAAAACCAACGGAACTTATTTTTATGGAACTTTTGGAGTCGGTTTACTTGTCATATATCATACCTACCCTTTTTAAAGGTTTTTGGAGTGTTTCAGAAGGTTTCCCTTATGTGTTCTTCCGGTGTCATCACTTGAATAATATCAGTTTCGACATTAATGGGCATACCTGAGATGTAATTCTTTGCCCATTAACAAGTCTTGGGTGTGTGCCTTCGACATTATTGATCTTGATAGCACTGGAGCAATAAATCTCCTCGATGATATAGCATCCTTCCCATTTGGAGAGAATCTTACCTGCAAAGAATCTGAAATGAGAATTGTACAAAAGAACTAGATCTCCTACATTGAATTCCTGTTTTTGAATTCTCTTATCATGCCATCTTTTAACCTTTTGTATAAATAACTTGGCATTTTCATAGGCTTGTGTCCTCCATTCATCTAATGAGCTAATATCAAATAACCTATTTTCATCGACAAGCTTAAAATCATAGCTAAGTTCTTTAATTTCCCAATAATCTTTATGTTCTAACTCAAGATGTAAATTACAAGCTTTTACATAAACCATTTGATATGGTAACATTCCCATTGGGCTTTTATAAGTGGTTCTATAAGCCTACAAAGCATCATCAAGTTTCTTAGACCAATTCTTACTAGACTTGTTAACGGTCTTTTGCAAGATTAATTTTATTTCTCGGTTACTCAATTCAACTAGACCACTAGACTGGGGATTATAAGGTGATGCAATTCCATGGTTAACATCATATTTAACTAGAAGTTTACGGAAAGCACCATGAATAAAATGTGAACTACCATCAATCATTAGGTATATAGGGACTCCAAATCTTGGGAAAATAATCTCTTTAAGCATTTCAATAGAAGTGTTATGATCAGCACTGCTAGTTGGAATAGCTTTTACACACTTAGTAGCATAATCAACAACAACTAAAATATGAGTGTACCCATTAGAGGAAGGAAAAGGTGCATATAATCAAAGCCCCATACATCAAATGGTTCAATAGCACATCAATAATTCATATGCATTTCCTGATGTCTACCAATGCTACCAATTCTTTGACATTCATCACAAGAGAGGACAAACTTACGAGCATCTTTAAAAAGAGTAGGCCAGTAAAAACCGAATTGTAGTACCTTGTGTGCAGTTCTGTCACCAACATGGTGCCCTCCGTAGGCCTCGAAGCGACACTTCTATAGGATATGTTAATGTTCATGCTGAGTACACAATGTCTAATAACACCATCTACTCCTTCTTTATAAAGATGTGGGTCACCCCAAAGGTAATGTCTTAAATCATAAAATAACTTTTTATTTTGTTGATAGGTGAAACTAGGCGGTATATATTTAGCAACGATGTAATTAGCACAATCTGCATACCAAGGATCACTATGAGAAGCATTTATAATAGCTAACTGCTCATTAGAAAAATTATCATCAATAGGAAGTGGGTCATCAAGAACATTTTCCATTCTAGACAAGTTATCTGCTACAGAATTTTCAGCTCCCTTTCTATCAACAATATGAAAATCAAACTCTTTAAGTAAAAGCACCCAGCTAATCAGTCTAGTCTTAGCATCTTTATTTTCCACAAGGTATTTGATAGCAACATGATCAGTGTGAATAGTAACTTTGGAATCAACAATATAAGGTCTAAACTTATCACATGCAAACACAACTCTTAAAAATTTCTTCTCAATAGTAGCATAATTTCTATGAGCATTGTCTAGGGTCTTGCTAGCATAATGAATAACATTCAATTTCTTGTCTACTCTTTGCCCTAGAACGACACAAACAACATAATAACTAGCATCACACATAATTTCAAATGGTAAATTACAATCAGGTGGTTGAACAATAGGTGCAGGGATTAAGGATTTCTTAATTATTTCAAAGGCTTCTACATGATCATCATCAAAAACAAATGGAATATTCTTATGAAGAAGATTAGTTAATGGCCTATCGATCTTTGAGAAAAAAATGTTTAATAAAACGCCGATAGAAACAAAGATGACCAAGGAAACTTATTATACCTTTAATGTCTTTAGATCATGACATTTTCTCTATTGCATCAACTTTAGCTTTGTGTAACTCAATACCTCATTCGGAAATTTTATGCCCAAGTACTATGCCTTAATTTACCATAAAGTGGTACTTCTCCCAATTCAAGACAAGATTAGTTTCTTCACATCTCTACAAAACTTGATCAGGGTTTCTTAATGAATCATCAAAAGAAGTCCCGTAAATAGGAAAATCATCCATGAAAACCTCAATAATATTTTCACAAAAGTCACAGAATATAGCAGTCATACAGCTTTGAAAGCTAGTAGGTGCATTGCACAAACCAAAAGGCATATGTATATAAGCATAAGTTCCTAACGGATAAGTAAAAGTAGTTTTCTCTTGGTCCTCTTTTGACACAAATATTTGAGAAAATTCAGAGTATCTGTCAAGAAAGCAAAAATATGTGTGCTTAGATAACTTTTCTAACATTTGATCAATAAAAGACAAGGGGTAATGATGTTTTCTAGTAGCTTTGTTTAATTTCCTTAAATCTATTACCGTTCTATATCTAGTTACTATCATTTATGGTATAAGTTCGTTTTTATCATTACAGACAACAATTATACCTCCTTTCTTAGGAACACAATGAACATGGCTTAACCATCTACTATCAGCAATAGGATAAATTATACATGCCTCTAGAAACTTTAATATTTTAGTTCTTACCACCTCTTTCATTTTAAGATTCAAGCAGCGTTGATGATCGACGAGAGGTTTAGTGTATGGCTACATATTGATCTTGTGCTAACTTAGAGTGGGGCTAATGCCCTTAAGATCATCAAGAGTATATCCAACAACAGCCCCGGTACTTCTTGAGAGTTTTGAGTAACCTCTTTTCTTCATGCTCTGAAAGGTTAACACTAATAATAACATGATATATCTTCTTTTCATCACGATAAGCACATTTCAAAGTATCAGGTAATTTCTTTAACTCAAAAATGGGATCTCCCTTGGGTGGAGAGGGATCCCCTAAGATTTCAAAAGGCAAGTTGTGTTTAAGTATAGGTATTTGTCAAAAGAGTATATCATCTATTTCATTTCTCTCATTCATATGCATGTCATTTTCATGGCCTGGCAAATATTGTTCTAAAGGATCAGTAGGAGGCACATCAATAGAAGCAATACAAATTATTTCATCTTTACTAGGTAATTCTTCCTCATGTGGTTGTCTACAAAACTTAGAGAAATTAAATTCATGAGACACATCACCAAAGCTTACTTTAACATTCCTAGTAACACAATTAATTTCAGCATTAACGGTATTCAAGAAAGGTCTACAAATATGATGGGACAAAAACTATCTTTTTGTGAACCAAGTACTAAGAAATCAGTAGGGTACTTTATTTTTCCACACAAGACCTCAACATCTCTAATAATCCCAAGCACCGAAATAGTGTCTCTGTTTGCAAGTTTGATAGTGGCGTCAATATCTTCAATTTCAACGGGTGCTATGTCATTCATAATTTCTTGATACAAGGTCAAAGGTATAGAACTAACACTAGCACCAATGTCACGTAATCCATGATAACAATAATCTCCAATCTTAACAGAAACAATGGGTATGCCAGTAGTAGGTTTATTTTCATCTAATTCACCCCATTCATTTCTAATGGGTTCTGCAATTCTAGTAGCTTCATCACATAAATAAAAAACATGTCCATCAATATTATCAACTAGGAGATCTTTAACCATAGCAATATTAGGCTCAACATTTATTTGTTCAGAAGCTTTAGGTGTTCTAATATAACTTTTATTAACCAAAGTTGCACTTTAGCATGTTCCTTAATTCTAACAGGGAAAGGTGGTTTCTCAATGTAAGCAATAGGAACAACAGGATCAACATTGCTAACAATTATTTCTTCCTTAAACTTAGTGGTCTCCTCTCATAAATCTTCACTAGGTGGATGGAATTTAAACCACTTATCCTTAGGGAGACCAACATGAGTAGCAAATGATTCACAGAAAGAAGCTACTATATCAGACTCAAGCCCATATTTATTGCTAACTTATGAAAAGTATCAGTTTCCATAAAAGATTTAACACAACCAAACTCAAGCTTTAAACCTAAATCTTTACCTTTGTAGAGTTCCCAATCTTCACAGTTGCGTTTCATTCTTTCCAGAAGATCCGAGTTGAATTCAATATTTCTCTTCATACAAGAACCGATAGAAGAAGAATCGAGCATCGACTGATCATGATGAGAAAGCCGAGCATAACATTTTTGTATACCCGTTTCTCTTGAGAGCTCATGGTTGGGGAAAGTGTGCATCATAGATTTAAGCCTCCCCCAAGCTTTGTGCGATGCTTTCTCCTTCACGAGGCCTAAAATTATATATGTAATTCCGATCACGATGAACTAGATGCATAGGATAAAACTTCTGATGAAATTCCAGCTTCAAGCGATTTCAGTCCCATGATCCAATATCATCCAATAGCCTATATGAAATCAATGACTTTCCCTCCAAAGATAAAGGGAAAACCTTCTTATTAACTCTGTCTTCGAATAAACCTACAAGCTTAAATAATCCAGAAATATCATCTACATATATCAAGTGGTAATCAGGATGAGTTGTATCGTCTCCTGCATAAGGATTAGCCAGTAGTTTCTCTAACATACCTGAATGAATCTCATAATAAATATTTTTAACAGGTTTAGTAAACCGAGGAGAAAAAATTTCAACTTTAGTTCGAGGTGAAGATGCCCCAAACAAACCTCTCAAAGGATGATTATCCATAGTAAAAAGCAACATCAAATTTCAGCATGTACCGAAAATGTTTCCTTACCAAATTGCACTTACAAAAGGCGCTTCACTCCCCGGTAACGGCGCCAGAAGTATAGGGGATCAATCACAGTCCTTTTGATAAGTAAGAGTGTCAAACCCAACGAGGAGCAAAAGGAAATGATAAGAAGTTTTTAGTAAGGTATTCTCTGCAAGTGTTGTTAGTAGTAATGATAGATAGTTTTGCAGCAAGATAATTTGTAGCAAGTGACAAGTAACAATAGTAGCAAAGGTGTAGCAAGGTAGCCCAATCCTTTTTATAGCAAAGGGAAGGCCTGTAAGTACTCTTATATGAAGCAAGCGCTCTCGAGGACACTTGGGAATATCTGTCTAGTTATGTATATCACGTTGGGTTGATTCACATTCGTTAATTTGATAATTTGATATGTGGGTGGACTGGTGCTAAGGTGTTGCTACTACTTGAACAAGCAACCCACTTATGATTACCCCCTCCCGCCAGCATCCCCAACTACGAAAGAAGAATTAAGATAAATCTAACCATAGCATCACTATTGCAGGATGGTCCAAACACGACACATCAATCAGAGACCCTTTGACGAAATTGTGTGCGATCCATCAATCGCAAACGGTATAGTTCAAGCTCCGCCTCCAATGACAAAAACCATGCGTGATGAAGGAACCGGCAAGTACGGCTCAAAAAAAGTTGCGTATTTTATGCATTGAATACAGTTTGTTCTTATGAAATGTTTGTGATTATGGAAGATAACAGAAACAGTTAACAAACTATATACGTGTGCATAGTGCAACATACGGTTCACTCGGACAAACTATTTGTGCTGATCCAATAGAACACAAACGAGTTAGCCTAAGAAGGCGTGTGATACCCGACAAATAGTTCATTCATCATCATTGTGTGTGAAGACCAATAATAACCCAAATGGCTCATCCTGACAACCGTTTGTCTTGTGGGTACCCGAAAAGCATTTCATTCATCAAACATGTGTGGGAAGACCAATAATAACCCAAATGATTCATCATGACAACCTGTGTGTGTTGTGGGCACACGATTGCTGCTAATAATTGTATGAGATCTGATTTGCTCTGTTTGCACAACATCTATAGTCTCTGTCTACAGAACACCAACATTATTGTTGCATAACCAACTTGAACATACAGTTCCATAAGTGACTACACAACACATGTACATTCCTAAATATAAATTTACAAGAAGTAGATGATCGCCAAACCATATTGTTCTTCGGACGACGATTGCTGACACTGCTCTGCTTGTGGCTATCCCTCGCCACCGTCTGCAGGAAGGAGACACTTCCTCATGTCAATGATCCTCCTATACATCTTGTAGCTAGTGTACGCATCATTGGCCGCATACTTGGTGTGTTCTTCATCCAATTCGTCCACCCAGGACACGTGCAAGGCAGCCTTGTCCTTGTGGCACTCAACGTTCATGTCTTTGTAGTAGGGGTCGATGATGGTCGTGGCGAGGTCAACCAGGGAGTCCTTCTGCTTCTTCTTCTCGCCCCTAGACCATGTACTGACCTTGGATGTTGACAAGCTTCTGGAAGGACAAGCCCGAAGTCTTAAGTACCTTTAGATCGTTGGTGGTGTCCACCGTTGCGAACCTGTACTCGGGGTTGTTGACAAACCTGGCGAAACGCTCGCAAGGCTTTATGGCCAGGTAGTAGTGGTAGACAAGCACGTGATGGCGCACTCACAACTGGGCGACGACAACCTTCTGATGATGCCCAACACGACCGCCGGTATACTCGAGGTCAAGCCGACCACTTTGTACTTGTCATCCTCAGCAAGCAACTGCTCCAACGTGTTGATGGAGTAGACCACCATGACCAGGTCATTGGTGTACACCACTGAGAGGCCCCTCTTCCTGCTATGTGTGTCCAGTTTGACAATAGTGGCGAACTACTGCTCGGTGCCGGCAACCGCCATTCGATCCGCACGGGAAGGTTGAAGCGATGAAGAGATGTGCATCCTCTCTATATTATTTGCCGTTGTGCGTGTGCTTCTTGGGCTGTGTGGCGCGATCGGAAGGTGGAAGACATGAAGGTAAATGGCCGCATCGACCGCATGACACTTTTTGCAGCGCTTAACTGTATGGCGGCGTTGGGAGCAGCGCAACCACTTGCATATGGCTCCCCGAACGTGCCTGATCGTTTGCGCGTGGATGCCAGCAGAGCGGCCGGGCGCGCACAGACGCGAGCACAGTGCGCCGAGGCCGCGTCAACCGCCTCATTTATATATTCATTCGTGATGATGCATACAGAACGACTGTTTGCTTTGTAATAAAACACAAGAGGTTGTTTATTATTAACCATCTGCGTACTTGTCTTTTCTCCCACCTCTGTCCGGTCTTGTCACCGTGTTGCCGCAGGAGCGCGCAAGTTTCCCGCCCGGCGTGCCGAAATGTCCCAAACACCCAATGCTCCGGGAGTGCACAAAGTTTTGTGTGTGCTTCCCGTTCGAGCGAAACTGTGTAGGAATGCGTGCAAGCTTCCAGTTCCCGCGCATGAACACGCGCAAGCTTACCGTTCCCGCGCATGAACACACGCAAGTTACTCACCCGGCTCGCCTTGGCCGCCTTCATTATGAACCCTCACGGCCGGCCTCTCCACATCACATTCATCCCCTCCCTGCCCGTAGCTTCCCAAGTTTGCTTCTCCTCCAAACGCCAATGGCACCTGTCCGTCGTCGTCGCTCCACCACCCCGCCAGAGGGCAGCTCCAGCTGGGAGGCTACACCACATCGACGACGCGGTACCCGGAAGCATGTAGCGTGTGTGGCGTCCTTGTTGGCTGTGTCTATGACACCCACCACACGCTCCTACACATTTTCTCGAAGGCAGTTGTTGTCGGCAACCGCCGTCGCCCCCACCCCATCGCCGGCCACCGTTTTCACCACCCCACAATTTGCCTCCTTGGCCGCACCACACCAGTGTCCACCTTGGTAGCCACCCCACAGTCAGCCGCCGGGGCCATCACTCACTCTGCCACAGCGGCCCGAAGGCGGGAGGAGGAGGCCGCTGCCGAAGCACAACCACTCGGCTTTGCGTCAGTGGCCTAGCGTGCTACATCAACTTCCTACATGAGGAGGAGTGTCAGGCCGAGCATGCACAGAGGCTCACCGCCACCGTGGCCATAGAAGACGCCACAGCTATGGCGCGGAATGAGGAGAGCTACGCCGAGTCCCGCCGCTTCTAGGAGGCGCGTCAGGAGCGGTGGTGGGCAGCAGCGGCAACCGATGAATTCAACTCCTCCAGCTCGTCTGTAGGCTTCACCTCCTTTGACTCTTACTGAACGCGCTCGGCAGAGGAGAAGACTGCTGGTAGTAGCACGAAGCCCCTCCAGACTAGTATTTAGGGGCTATTTTGTTTAGTTCATCTAACTATAGATATGGTTGAACTGTACCACGTACTTTAAATTAGCTAGTATATATATTAGAACTAGCTATTTTAGTACATGGTTGGCAACAAATGGGAATTTTTTTGTTCGATTCAGCTATCTATGAATGAAATCTATGTTTACTAAATTTCAATAGCAAAATTGCACCGTAGTAGAGATTTTGTTCCTGCAAAATTGGACAAATCTCAGTGTTTCCAATTTGACAAATGAAAATTTACCCAATATGACAGATTCGAATCTTACCCGACAGCTGCTGGCAATGCATCAATCGGTGCTTACATGGGGTGCTTAGTGTATTAAATTTCTTAGGAACTCAACTCCACAATGCATTGTTGCTAAGGTCCCTTCATTTCATGATTTAGCAACTAAACTCTTGCATGAATTAGTGGGTTTCTTCCATTTAATTGTTTTTCCAAGGTTCACGTGCCTGGCATTTTTTCTTCATGTGGTCACCAAACTCATATCTCTCCTTAATTACCTCCCCACATCAGATTTTTTTTGCATACATGGCAACCTCAGCAGTTAGCAACATTATAAGTTGTAGCATCGGGAAGGGCACATGGGCCATCATTCACAACTCTTTGCAATGACGCAATGAAAAAATTCCTTCGCGCTAGATTTTTGCTTGGCTCGGTAGGGAAGGAACAATTGCCATCGGTTTGCATATGGGTATTCAGTCTGAAACGTCTCTGACGACTGGCAAAGGACACACCACCCCGATGAGCATGCGCAGGACACTGCTCGCACACCACCCTTGTACTCACACACTTGTCCACACGCTACCGCCTTGCCAATACAGATAGCGACATGTGGCACGCACGTAAGGTCTATAGAACGTCCACGGATTATAAATAATACACCCGTTTGTGATGGTAACATGACCGATTTTGTTCCAAAATGCCTTTGTTAGCTATTAATAATGCTTGCTCTTTCTCTCAAAGTGGACAGTAAAAATAGCACGACATATTTATGCTTTGTATGATGAGTCCCTACCCAACATAGACCTTGTGACTGTAGTTTATATTTGAATTTTGTACATTAAATGCACATAAAACTCAATTAATGTATAAAAAAGCCATACAAACAGTTAATAATTTAATATGTTTCCAGTACACAACTATTGCTTTATGTTGTTTCTAGGAAAAAAATCAAGGAGAGAAGAGGCATCGGATGTCGTTTTTCACCCGCAGATGTGGCACACATATATATGTTCCCTAATGGAACACTATACATAGCTTATTGTTGTGTGAGAACCTCGTGTTTGTAAGAGCTTCTTACAAATCATGGCCAACTTGGTATTTTTTACCACGACATCTGTGTGCCTTCACATGACACCATTCCAAGTTTCATGAATTTCTGACAGAGATTTGGATTTACGAGAATTTCGAAACCAAGTTTCTCGATATTTGTGGCTGATCCAACATGCTTAGATGTTTGAAATTCGTTCTCATTTCTTGCATGTGACCTAACACATACATCAAAGGATGCATATATGATTTTTCAACCTATTTTGCCACCCCGGACCTTGTGATTGTAGATCAAATTTGAGTTATGCACATTAAATAATGCACCAAAAACTCAATTAATGTATTTAAAAGCTAGATGATCCCTTATTTAATCATATTTTTGCACTTCACATGTACATATGTCTATGTGTTGGGGAGCGTTGCATGGGAAACAAAAAATTTCCTACGCTTTACCAAGATCAATCTAGGAGATGAGCATCTATGAGAGGAGAGATTGGATCTACGTAGATCGTAGATCGCTAAGCGGAAGCGTTAAAGAACACAGTTGATGTAGTGGTATGTCTCCACGATCCAAATCGCAAGCCGTCCCATGAACTCCCAATCAAGCACCGAACGAACGACACCTCCACGTTCAGCACACGTGCAGCTCGAGGAAGATCTCCGCCTTCTTGATCCAGCAAGAGGGAGTGGAGAGGTAGATGGGTTTGCGAGCAGCACGACGACGTGGTGGCGGTGGTGGTGGAGCTGTTCCGGCAGAGCTTCGCTAAGCGGTGCCAAACCAATCTACTAGAGGAGAGGTAATCGGGGAGGGAGGAAGGGTTGCGCCGTCACTTGTGTCTGAAGCCCTCCTCCCCATTCATATATATAAGGGAAGAGGAGGGTCTCGCGGCCCTAGGGTTTCCCCTAGGGTTTGGTGCGGCCGCCAAGGGAGGTGGGGCGGTGGCCAGGGTGGCTTAGCCACCAAGTTTGGTGGCTAGCCCACCCTTTTGGCCCAGCCCAAGCCTCTAGCTGCATCGGCCTTGAGGTGCGAGGTGCGGCCAGCCCACCAGGGGCTGGTTCGCACCCTCTCGCAGCCCATGTGGCCCTTTGGAGTAGATGGGCCCACCCGGTGGACCTCGAGGAACACTTCCGGCACTCCGTCACACCACTTGTAGGTCACGGAACTTTTCCGAAACTCAAACACCAACTTACCATATATGAATCTTTACCTCCGGACCATTTCGGAACTCCTCGTGACGTCTAGGATCTCATCCGGGACTCTAAACAACCTTAGGTCACCAACACACATAACTCATCTATACTGAAACATCACCAAACCTTAAGTGTGCAGACCCTGCGGGTTCAAGAACCATGTAGACATGACCAAGACACCTCTACGGTTAATAACCAATAGAGGGACTGGATGCCCATATTGGTTCCTACATGTTCTATGAAGATCTTTATCGGTCGAACCACTATATCAAGGATTCAGTTAATCCCGTATGATGTTCCCTTTGTCCTTCGGTATGTTACTTGCCCGAGATTAGATTATTGGTATCTCTATACCTAGTTCAACCTCGTTACCGACAAGTCTCTTTTACTTGTTCCTAATACAAGATCCTGTGACTAAGACTTAGTCACATTGCTTCCAAGGCTTGTTGTGATATTGTATTACTGAGTGGGCTCTAAGATACCTCTCCGTCACACGGAGTAACAAGTCCCTGTATTGATCTATGCCAACTCAACAGACACCTTCGGAGATACCTGTAGAGTACCTTTATAGTCACCCAGTTACGTTGTGATGTTTGATTCACACAAGGCACTCCTCCGGTGTTAGTGAGTTGCATGATCTCATGGTCATAGGAACATATACTTGACATGCAGAAAAACTGTAGCAATAAACTGACACGATCATATGCTACGTTTATAGCTTGGGTCTTGTCCATCACATCATTCTCTTAATGATGTGATCCCGATATCAAATGACATCTCGTGTCCATGGCCAGGAAACCAGAACCATCTTTTATCAACGAGCTAGCCTTCTAGAGGCATACTAGGGACACAGTGTTTGTCTATATGTCCACACATGTATTTAGTTTCCAATCAACACAATTATAGCATGGACAATAAACGATTATCATGAACAAGGAAATATAATAATAAACACTTTATTTATTGCCTCTAGGGCATATTTCCAACAGTCTCCCACTTGCACTAGAGTCAATAATCTAGTTCACATAACTATGTGATTTACATTGTAATGAATCGAACACCCATGCAGTTCTGGTGTTGATCATGTTTAGCCCTTGGAAGAGGTTTAGTCAACAGGTCTGCAACATTCAGATCCGTGTGCACTTTGCAAATATTTATGTCCTTCTCCTCAACATAAACGCAGATGGAATTGAAGCGTCGGTTTATGTGTCTGGTCCTCTTGTGAAACCTTGGTTCCTTGTCCAGAGAAATGGCACCAGTGTTGTCACAGAACAGAGTCATCGGATTCAGTGCACTGGACACTACTCCAAGATCTGTCGTGAACTGCTTCATCTAGACACCTTCCTTCGCTGCCTTCGAGGCTGCGATGTACTCCGGTTCACATGTAGAATCGGCTACCATGCTTTTCTTGGAACTGCACCAGCTTACCGCTCCCCCATTGAGAATAAATACGTATCTGGTTTGTGACTTGGAGTCATGCAGATCAGTGACAAAGCTTGCATGAACGTAACCCTTTTACGACAAGCTCTTGATCACCTCCATAAACGAGAAACATTTCCTTAGTCCTTTTCAGGTACTTAAGCATATTCTTGACCGCCGTCCAGTGCTCCATTCCAGGATCACTTTGAAACCTTCCGGCCATACTTATGGCAAGGCTGACATCGGGTCTTGTGCACAACATTGCATACATGATAGAGCCTATGGCTGAAGCATGGGGGATGACACTCATCTTTTCTCTATCTTCTACAGTCACTGGGCATTGAGTCTTACTCTACTTCACACCTTGTAACACAGGTAAGAACCCTTTCTTAGACTGATCCATTTTGAACTTCTTCAAAACTTTATCAAGGTATGTGCTTTGTGAAAGTGCTATCAAGCGTCTTGATCTATCTCTATAGATCTTAATGCCTAATATGAAAGCGGCTTCCCCTAGGTCCTTCATTGAAAATCTCTTGTTCAAATATTCCTTCATGCTTTCCAGCATTTCTCTATTGTTTCCAATCAGCAATATGTCATCCACATATAATTTTAGAAACGCTACAGAGCTCCCACTCACTTTCTTGTAAATACAAGCTTCTCCATAAACTTGTATAAACCCAAACGCTTTGATCACCTCATCAGGGCGCTTATTCCAACTCTGAGATGCTTGCACCAGTCCATAAATGGATCACTGGAGTTTGCAAACTTTGTTAGCATTCTCTGGAGCAACAAAACCTTCTGGTTGCATCATATACAACTCTTCCTGAAGGAAACCGTTAAGGAACGCTGTTTTGACATCCATCTGCCAAATTTCATAGTCGAAATATGCATCTATTGCTAACATGATTCTGACGGACTTAAGCATCGCTACGGGTGAGAATGTCTCATTGTAGTCAACTCCTTGAACTTGTGAAAAACCCTTTGCCAAGTGTCGAGCTATATAGACAGTGATATTACCGTCCGTGTCTGTCTTCTTCTTAAAGATCCATTTATTCTGAATGGCCTTTCGCCCTTCAGGTAATACTTCCAAAGTCCATACTTTGTTTTCATACATGGATCACATCTCGGATTTCATGGCCTCTAACCATTTCTCCTAATCCAGGCCCATCATCGCTCCTCCATAGTTCATAGGTTCATTGTTGTCTAACAACATGACCTCCAAGACAGGGTTGTCGTACCACTCAGGAGCAGTATGCGTCCTTGTCGACCTACGAGGTTCAATAGCAACTTGATCCGAAGTTTCATGATCATCATCATTAACTTCCTCTTCAACCGTTGTTGGCTCCACAGAAACATCTTTCTGTGTTGCGCTACTCTTTGGTTGAAGTGAAGGTTCAACAACCTCATCAAGTTCTACTTTCCTCCCACTCAATTCTTTCGAGAGAAACTCTTTCTCAATAAATGTTCCGTTCTTTGCGACAAACACTTTGCCTTCGGATCTGAGATAGAAGGCATGCCCAACTATTTCTCTTGGGTATCCTATGAAGGCGCATTTCTCCGCTTTGGGTTCCAGCTTTTCAGGCTGAAGCTTTTTGACATAAGCATCACATCCCCAAACTTTAAGAAACGACAACTTTGGCTTCTTGCCAAACCATAGTTCATCTGGTGTCATCTCAACGGATTTCGATTGTGCCCTATTTAAAGTGAATGCAACTGTCTCTAATGCATAACCCCAAAACAATAGTGGCAAATTGGCAAGAGACATCATAGAACGCATCATAGCTAATAAGGTTCGATTACGACGTTCGGACACGCCATTACGCTATGGTGTTCCAGGAGGTGTCAATTGTGAAACAATTCCACACTATCTTAAGTGACTGCCAAAGTCATAACTTAGATATTCTCCTCCTCGATCAGATCTTAGGAATTTAATCTTCTTGTTATGATGATTCTCAACTTCACTCTGAAATTGCTTGAACTTTTCAAACGTTTCAGACTTGTGGTTCATTAAGTAAATATACCCATATCTACTCAAGGCATGAGTGACATGGAGAAAATAACGATATCCACCGCTCGCCTCAATGTTCATTGGACCACACACATCAGTATGTATGATTTTTAACAAATCACTCGCCCGTTCCATTGTTCCAGAGAACGACGTTTTAGTCATCTTGCCCATGAGGCATGGTTCACATGTGTCAAGTGATTCAAAATCAAGTGACTCCAAAAGTCCATTAGCATGGAGCTTCCTCATGCGTTTTACACCAATATGACCCAAATGGCAGTGCCACAAGAAAGTGGTACTATCATTACCAACTCTACTTCTTTTGGCATCAATGCTATGAACATGTGTATCATCACTATCGAGATTCAATAACAATAAACCCCTCACATTGGGTGCATGACCATAAAAGATATTACTCATATAAATAGAACAACCATTATTCTCTGATTTAAATGAGTAACCGTCTCGCAATAAACCAGATCCAGATATAATGTTCATGCTTAATGCATGCACTAAATAACAATTATTCAGGTTCATCACTAATCCCAATGGTATTCGAAGAGCGAGCGTGCCGATGGCCATCACATCAACATTGGAACCATTTCCCACGCACATCGTCACTTCATCCTTAGCCAGCCTCCGTCTATTCTGTAGGTCCTGCTTTGAGTTGCAAATGTGAACAACCAAACCGGTATCAAATACCCAAGCACTACAACGAGAGCTAGTAAGGTACACATCAATAACATGTATATCATATATACCTTGTTTGGTGTTGGCCGCCTTCTTATCGGCCAGGTACTTGGGGCAGTTCCGCTTCTAGTGACCAGTTCCCTTGCAATGAAAGCACTCAGTTTTTGGCTTGGGTCCAGCCTTGGGTTTCTTCATGGGAGGAGCAACTGGTTTGCCACCCTTCTTGGAGTTACCCTTCTTGCCCTTGCCATGTTTCTTGAAACTGGTGGTTTTATTAACCATCAACACTTGATGTTCTTTCTGGATTTCAGACTCAGCGACTTTCAGCATCGCAAACAGCTCGGCGACTGACTTGGTCATCTCGTGCATGTTATAGTTCATCACGAAGCTCTTGTAGCTAGGTGGAAATGATTGAAGAACTCTGTCAGTGATCACCTCCGGCGGAAGGGGCATCCCTAACTCCGCGAGACGGGTCAAATACCCAGACATTCTGGGTATAAGTTCACTGATAGACCCGTTCTCCTCCATCTTGCAAGCATAGAACTTATCGGAGGTCTCATACCTCTCGATCCGGGCATTGTTCTTAAAGATAAACTCCAACTCCTGGAACATCTCATATGCTCCATGACGTTCAAAATGTCTTTCAAGTCCCGGTTCTAAGCCATACAAAATTGCACACTGAACTATTGAGTAATCTCCAAAACGTGCCTCCCAAGCATTCTTAACGTCTTTGGTCGACTTGACTGTGGGTTGGTTACCAAGCGGTGCATCAAGGACATATGCCATCTGGGAAGCCGTGAGGATAATTCTCAGATTACGGGCCCAATCCACAAAGTTACTTTCATCATCTTTGAACTTAGCTTTCTCTAGGAACGTGTTAAAATTCATGGGTGCTACTGCGCGAGCCATTGATCTACAACATAAATAAGCAAAGGTTACTAAGACTATTGTTCATGATAATGAGTTTAGTTAATCAAATTACTAAAGCTCCCTCTCAAATTGACATCCCTTAGGTCATCTGAGTGATACATGATCCACATTCACCAACTCAAGTCCGATCATCACGTGATTTAAGGTGGTTTCAATGGTGAACATCACCATGTTGATCATATCTACTATATGACTCATGCTCGACCTTTCGGTCTCTTGTGTTTCGAGGCCATGTCTATACATGCTAGGCTCGTCAAGTTTAACCCGAGTGTTACGCACGTGCAACACTGGCTTACACCCATTGTATGCGAACGTAGAGTCTATCACACCCGATCATCACGTGGTGTCTCGACACGACAAACTTTCGCAATGGTGCACACTCGGGGAGAACACAATTCATCTTGAAATTTAAGTGAGGGATCATCTTATAATGCTACCATCGTTCTAAGCAAAACAAGGTGCATAAAAAGATTAACATCACATGCAAATCATAAGTGACATGACATGGCCATGAACTTGTGCTTTTGATCTCCATCTCCAAAGCACCGGCATGATCTCCATCGTCACTGGCATAACACCATGATCTACATCATCATGATCTCCATCATTGTGTCGCCATTGGGGTTGTCGCGCCCACCATGCTTCTACTACTATTGCTACTACCTAGCAATAAAGTAAATCATTACATAGCGCTTAAAGATTGACACGCAGGTCACAGAATAATCAAAGACAGCCCTATGGCTCCTACCGGTTGCCGTACTCATCGACATGCAAGTCGTGATATTCTAAACAAAAACATGATCATCTCATACATCACATATATCACATCACGCAATTTGGCCATATCACATCACAACATACCCTGCAAAAACAAGTTATACGTCCTTTAATTGTTGTTGCATGTTGTACGTGACTGCTATGGGTATCTAGCAAGAACGATTCTTACCTACGCAAAACCACAATGTTGATATGAAGATTGCTTTTCAACCTTCTACAAGGACCACCTTAATCAAGTCCGATCCAACTAAAGTGGGAGAGACAGACACCCGCCAGCCATCTTTATGCGACGAAGTCACATGTTAGTCGATGGAACACGGTCTCTCCTAAGCGTACGAGTAAAGTCGGTTTGAGCCGCTTCGTCCCACAATACCGCTGAACCAAGAAAAGATTAAGGAAGGAAGCAATCTAAATATCAACGCCCACAAACTCTTTGTGTTCTACTCAAGATCTCATCTACGCATAGACCTAGCTCATGATGACATTGTTGGGGAACGTTGCATGTGAAACAAAAAAAATCCTATGCTCCACCAAGATCAATCTATGAGATGAGAATCTATGAGAGGAGAGATTGGATCTATGTACCCTTGTAGATCGCTAAGCGGAATCATTAAAAAATGCGGTTGATGTAGTGGTATGTCTCCGCGATCCAAATCGCAAGCCATCCCACGAACTACCGATCAAGCACCGAACGGACGGCACCTCCGCGTTCAGCACACGTGCAGATCAATGAAGATCTCCTCCTTCTTGATCCAGGAAGAGGGAGCGGAGAGATAGATGGGTTCGCTGGCATCACGACGGCGTGGCTGTGGTGGTGGTGCAGCTGATACGGCAGAGCCTCACTAAAGCGGTGCCAAACCAATCTACTAGAGGAGAGGTAATCGGTGAGGGAGGAAGGGCTGCGCCATGACTTGTGTCTGCAGCCCTCCCTCCCCTCTCATATATATAGGGGAAGAGGAGGGGCTGGCCACCCAAGAGTTTCCCCTAGGGTTTGGTGTGGCGGCCAAGGGAGGTGGGGCAGTGGCCAGGGTGGCTTGGCCACCAAGTTTGGTGGCTAGCCCACCCTTTTGGCCCAGCCCAAGCCTCTAGCCGCATGGGCCTTGAGGTGGGAGGTGCGGCCAGACCACCAGGGGCTGGTTCGCACCGTCTCAAAGCCCATGTGGCCCTTTGGAGTAGATGGGCCCACCCGATGGACCCTCGGGAACACTTCCGGCACTTCGTCACGCCACTTGCAGGTCACGGAACTTTTCCGAAACTCAAACACCAACTTCCCATATATTAATCTTTACCTCCGGACCATTCCGGAACTCCTCGTGACATCCGGGATCTCATACGGGACTCCGAACAACCTTTAGTCACCAACACACATAACTCATCTATACCGAAACGTAACCGAACCTTAAGTGTGCAGACCCTGCGGGTTCGAGAACCATGTAGACATGACCAAGACACCTCTACGGTCAATAACCAATAGTGGAACCTAGATTCCCATAGTGGTTCCTACATGTTCTATAAAGATCTTTATCGATCGAACCACTATGTCAAGGATTCAGTTAATCCCGTATGATGTTCCCTTTGTCCTTCGATATGTTACTTGCCCGAGATTCGATCGTCGGTATCTCTATACCTAGTTCAACCTCGTTACCGGCAAGTCTCTTTTACTCGTTCTGTAATACAAGATCCTGCAACTAACACTTAGTCACATTGCTTGCAAGGCTTGTTGTGATGTTGTATTACCGAGTGGGCCCTAAGATACCTCTCCGTCACACGGAGTAACAAATCCCAGTATTGATCTATGCCACCTCAACAGACACCTTTGGAGATACCTGTAGAGTACCTTTATAGTCACCTAGTTACGTTGCAACGTTTGATACACACAAGTCACTCCTCCGGTGTCAGTGAGTTTTATGATCTCATGGTCATAGGAACATATACTTGACATGCAGAAAACTGTAGCAATAAACTGACACGATCATATGCTATGTTTATAGTTTGGGTCTTCTCCATCACATCATTCTCCTAATGATGTGATCCCGATATCAAATGACATCTCATGTCCATGGCCAGGAAACCTTAACCATCTTTGATCAATGAGCTATCCTGCTAGAGGCATACTAGGGACACATTGTTTGTCTATATGTCCACACATGTATTTAGTTTCCAATCAACACAATTATAGCATGGACAATAAACGATTATCATGAACAAGGAAATATAATAATAAACACTTTATTTATTGCCTCTAGGGCATATTTCCAACACTATGTTGTTTATATAAAGAAAATCAAGGAGAGAAGGGGCGAATCACTTATATTTTCGCCCGCATATGTGGCATGCATATATAATGTTCCCTATCAAAACCTGAAAGCTTCTTGTGAGGAGCTCCGATTTGTAAGGGGATTGTGCAAGAACATGTCCAATTTGGACAATTTTTTACCACGACATGTGTGTGCCCTTGTCACGACACCATGCCAAGTTTCATGAATTTCTGACGAGTTTTGGATTTATGGGAATTTGAAAACCAAGCATCTCAATGGTTGTGGCCGAGCAAACAGTCAATGAGATGTTAGAAATTCATTCCCATTTCTTGCGTGTGACCTAATTAAACATGCATCCATGGAAAGGCATATTTTTTCCCACCTATTTTTCATGTGTTGGACCCTGTGATCGTAGTTCAAATTTGAATTATGCACATTAAATGACTAGAAAGCTCAATTAATGTGTTAAATAGGTGTCACGGACCCTAGAAAAAAAATCCACAGTTTAGCATGACTGTAAAAAAGTTGCTTTGTGGGTGACTCCAGAAATAAATGCAGGCCCCAAGAGACAACGAATGTTGTTTCGCACATAAAATGTGAACTTTCCCTATTGGAACACATGACTTTCTTGTGAGCACCTTCAGTTTTTAATAGGCTTTGTGCCAAAACTTGTCCAAAATTCGGCAATTTTTTACCACAACACACACAAGAGGGCAATTGTTGGCACCATGCTCAAATTTCATGAATTTCTCTCAAGGTTTGCATTTACATGAATTTAAAAAATTAAGTTTCCACATGTTTGCGGTCGAGCCTCTTGTCGTAGATATATAAGTTCGAAATTCATTCCCATTTGTTGTGTGGGACCTAAACATGCAGCCAGTGAAACGTATATGGTTTTTCGACATATTTTCACGAGCTGGACCATGTAGTGATTGTAGTTGAAATTTAAATTATATTTATGCACACTAATTGAATGCCTACAAAACTCAATTAATGTACTTAAAAGGCCAAACGAACTTTGTAACTCATTCGCACGACACATTCACGTTACTCTATGGAGACTCTAGAAATAAATTCAAGGCGAGAAGCGACATGAGATGTTGTTTCGCACATAAAATGTGAATTGTCCCTACCGGAACCACATGACTTCTTGTGAGAATCTTCGGTTTGTAAGAGCTTTATGCCAAAACTTGTCCCGAACTAGGCATTGTTTTTACCAAAACACACATGCGCTATGACATCACACCATGCCAAGTTTCTTGAATTTCTCACGATATTTGAATTTACTGGAATTTGAAAATACTGCTTCTCAAAGTCTATGGCAAGCCAAAATACCGTGAGGTTTGGAATTTGTTTAATTCCCATTTCTTGCATGGGATCAAAACATGTATACAATGACAAATAGTTGATTTTCAACCCATTCAGGTGCCCTCTAGTATGTGCTTAATAAAATGCAATTCAATTTGAACTATGCACATGAAATGTCCAAAAAATTCTTTACATGTTCTAAAGGGCCTAAACATCCCTGAATTATTCCATATTTAACACACAGTCCGATAGTTGCAAGTTCATTGTAGATGAATGTTATTATCATCCAAACACCTTCAATTACCAATGTAACTTCATTTTTAGTCTCAAAGCAGTTTAAAAATCAAATACATCGCAAATAGTTCTTGATCATGAAACGTGTGTGATGTGGTATCAAAATATCTTAGGCCAATCCTCATATATGGCTTAGGCCGGAAGCTTCAGTCCACCACCAGCATGTCGACCACATAGTCCCACTTGTTCTCCAAGACCACTGTATTGTTCAAGCTTCATTGGTGAAAGATGAGGACGTGGATCCGCGTCGTGAGGGCAACTTCGGCAACCCACTCCGGCCCGAGCGCGGCTACATTATCCATGAACGCGCTCACAACATTCTTGAGCACGGCCGGAGTCTCTGACATGGTGGATGCGGCCGCCGAAAGGGCAGCCGATGCATCTGAGATAGTGGCAGCAACATCCGTGACCGGGATAGCAAATGGCGAGAACTACACAACAACTGTCTGTTCCTCGGTGGCCGCTATAGCCCTGATGGTGGCTGACCACGCCTATGCCGATGTCGCCCACACCCAGCTCATGGCGGTCACCACACAAATAGTAGCGGCCTTCTCCGACAACAGTCGGCAACCTACGTCCGAAGAGTTGGAAATCACCAAGAGCGCTCGGGCAGCCGTCCATTTGTCGGCAACCTCCCTTGCCAAGATGGAGGCCATCAATGCCCAGACCGCGACCGTCCATGCCAAACTTGTGGCAGCCTTTTCCAAAGAGATGGCAGACACAGACGACGAGATGCTTGCACAGTATGTGGCGATGAATGCAATGGATCCCCTTCCCCTGGAGGTCGTCAAGCGTGAGCTGGTCATGTAGGATGCGGAAGAGATCGACGAGTGTCAGGCGGAACATTATTCATTGTTTAGAGTGCTGGTCTTTTGTTGGAGTAATGTTTAGGTCAACCATCTATGTTTAATTGCTCGATTAAGTAAGTGCGAGCTGTGGTGTAGGCTCTTTTGTGCAGTACCCAAATTAGCAATTGTTGTTAAATTACGCTACGACATGGATGACCACTGTAACCAGGAAAATTCGGACCAAAAATTTGCCGCCATATCCCCATTTCATCTTCCAATTGAAAATTAAACTGAAGTTCATCACACACACACTTTTTTGGAATGAACCGTGTGCAATGTAGTACCCAATCTTCCATCCGAAGCTTGGAGATAAACATTTGCACGTCCAAGTTCATCACACACGGGGTATGTCACAAGCTTCGTTTGTGATGTGTTGATATCGAGAACTATTCCAAAAAAATTGCATGTTCAAGTTCATCACACACGGGGTATAAACCAGGCTTTGTTTGTGATATTTTGATATTGCGCATGGTTCCGAATCAGGGACTGTGTCTGATGGTGCTTTCCACGCCAGTTTTTTGCTAAACCGAATGAAAATTTTGGGCTGCCGCAGAAATATCTACCTCCCTCGCCCCCCGTTACCAATCAAAAGCCACATTTCCCCCTTTTTCTCTACCTTTACTAGTTCAAACCTTCATTGCTTGCTCGTAGTGCCGCTTCCTCGCCGGCGACGCTCCTTCCTGCTCCCCGGCCTCGTCCATCTAGTCAGGTAATCCATGCCCCCAATACCCCCTCACCCCTCCTCCTCCATTCCAGATGGCCCGATCACCGACGCGACACCTTCCACCCAAATCACCACCCCATCCTCCAAATAATCGCCGCTGAAAGCCATGGTGCACGCAGTATAGCCAGGATCTCAAAGAGCATTTGGCGACGGAGAACCAAATTGCGGTTGCACGCGCAGATGCGGCAACAATGGCTTCCATGCTTGCTGACCCCCATATCTTGGAGGAGCACCTCATCATTGAGGCCACAGTCAATGCCTCGCGCGCTGATGCCACCACGCGGTAGGCTGCTATAAATGACAGCTCGTGTTCTTTTCTTGAGGGCAACACCGGTGCGTTCGACAAAGACTTTGTTTTGTTTTGTTAGTGTGCCCATGCTTACCTCAACTCCAAAGCCGACATGTTGATACCGGGGCAGGATCAGGCCACTCACCACTATGAGGGGTGCACCCACGGTGTGAAGGCCTCACCCTCTTCCAAGTTGACGGAGCCCATCATCATTGATATCTCCGACAATGAGGAATAACTTATTTTTCTTATCTTTATCACTTAGGACCTATGTTCACCTAGCTACGTCGGTTAAGCACGTTTCGTTTAGCTGTTGCGTGTGCCACTACTGGGTTTCATTTAGAAATTCTAGTGGAATGTGCAATGTAATGCTACTGCAACCCGACCTTATAGTATGTTCTATTGTGCAATGTGGTGCTTAGTTAACTGTTTCGTTCATTTGTTGTGGTGATCTTTTAACTAATTCAATTCTAAAATGTGATGTACGATTGTTGTTGGTACAATTTTGTATTGTTATGCATGTGACGAATAAATCGAATTTAGATGTACTAAATAAACATGCGACATATAGAATTGCTACATTTCCTAGTTCTTAGCACGCTTGGTTTAGATAACTGGATTTTCAATGTGGCTCGAACTAATCTGTTGGATCCGCAATGTGTTTATTTTCCATTAACATATTTCAGTGATAGTATGCCAAATATTACTTGTAACCTGTTCAACATTTCCCTTAAATATGTTACAGGGGGAAACAATGGGGGACACTGAAGTTTACCATTGAGGTTTGCACATCCATGATCGTTTGGCTAATAGCACATTATCGTGCAATTGCAGAAACCATTGTAATATGAATGTTTTTATTACTAATTTGTTCTTGCACATGTAGGTCCCGCTGTAAGATGTTTAGACCCATTGTTTGACCCTTTTGCATGTGGGGAAATGAGGTGTCGTTGAATATCAATCAAATCAAGAAACTCAGAAAGATTGTTAAGATAAAGAAACTAGCTACGAAAAACAACAAGATGTTTGTTTGCACAATGAAAAAGACATCAGTCAACTATAGGATGGTACCATCTCTTTCACCTTGTCATTTTCCCTTTGTGCCATTTCAAAGTTTTGAAAAATATTTATGCGTATGTTTGTTTTCAGTCCTTCTGAAGGCAGTTCATCGGTGATTACATCTCAAACCACCTGTATGATCAAGAGGCGATGAAGGTATTCATACAGCACCCATGGTACAATCTTGAAGTCTTCCTTAAGAGGACGAAGGATGGGCGGGCAATCATCCATATGCACTGGCCTAAAGTTGCCAGGACCTTCAACATCATTGAAGGCTCAGTATTCACCTTCCACTTTAAAAAATTTCTAGATGAGTTTTATCTGTCTATTTACCGTCTATGATGATACTTAATATCCAAAGGTTTTAGATGTTGCATTTGAAACTTTGTCTTGTTGTGCAATTGGGTTGCTACGCAGCATATGCCTATATGAGGTTGTTGTTGGAAATATGCCCTAGAGGCAATCATAAATTAGTTATTATCATATTTCCTTGTTCATGATAATCGTTTATTATCCATGCTATAATTGTATTGATCGGAGACTTAAATGCATGTGTGGATACATAGACAAAACCATGTCCCTAGTATGCCTCTAATGGACTAGCTCGTTGATCAAAGGATGGTTAAGGTTTCCTAACCATGGACATGAGATGTCATTTGATAACGGGATCACATCATTAGGAGAATGATGTGATGGATAAGACCCAAACTACAAACATAGCATATGATCGTGTCAGTTTATTGCTACTGTTTTCTGCATGTGGAGTATATGTTCCTATGACCATGAGATCATGCAAATCACGGATATCGGAGGAGTGCCTTGTGTGTATCAAACGTCGCAACGTAACTGGGTGACTATAAAGGTGCTCTACAGGTATCTCCGATGGTGTCTGTTGAGTTGGCATGGATCGAGACTGGGATTTGTTACTCCGTGTAACGGAGAGGTATCTCGGGGCCCACTCGGTAATGCAACATCACAATAAGCCTTGCAAGCAATGTGACTAATTGTTAGTTGCGGGATCTTGTATTACGGAACGAGTAAAGAGACTTGCCGGTAACGAGGTTGAACTAGGTATGGAGATACCGACGATCGAATCTCGGGCAAGTAACATACCGAAGAACAAAGGGAACGATATACGGGATTAACTGAATCCTTGACATAGAGGTTCGACCCATAAAGATCTTCGTAGAATATGTAGGAACCAATATGGGAATCCAGGTCCCGCTATTATTTATTGACCGTAGAGGTGTCTCGGTCATGTCTACATAGTTCTCGAACCCGCAGGGTCTGCACACTTAAGGTTCGGTGACGTTTCGGTAGTGTAGAGTTATGTATGGTGGTGACCGAAGGTTGTTTGGAGTCCCGGATGAGATCCCGGACTTCACGAGGAGCTCCGGAATGGTCCGGAGGTAAAGATTCATATATAGGAAGTCCCAGTTTGGTTTCCGGAAAAGTTTCGGCCTCATCGGTAGTGTACCGGGAGTATCGGTAGTGTACCGGGAGTGCCGGTAGTGTACCGGAGGACCTCCGGGAGGAGTATTTCGACCCCAAGAGGTCCATGGGCTGTGCGAGAATAATAACCAGCCCTTAGTGGGCTGGGAAAACAGCCACAAAGGCCCATGGCGCAGGAGAGAAATTCCTAAAGCAAAAACTGAAAAATCAGCCAATAGGAGGCAATCCTACTCCAACTAGGATTGGAGGTGAAGTAGGATTGCTCCCACCTCCTATTTCGGCCGACCCAAAGGCCTTGGCTGCCTCTCCTCTCCTCTCCTCCTATATATACAAGTGGATTGGGTGGTTTTTGGACAGAATTTCCGGCCACGTGCTACCTGTTTCACCGGTGCACAGTTTCTCCTCTAGATCGGTTTTCTGCAGCGCTTAGGCGAAGCCCTGCCGGAATTGCTCCACCACCATCACCGGAGCGCCGTCATGCTGCCGGTGAACTCTCTCTCCTCTCCACCTCCTCTCGCTGGATCGATACGGTGGATATCGTCATCAAGCTGCACGTGTGCTGAACGCGGAGGTGCCGTCCGTTCGGCGCTAGATCGGAAGGACCGTGATCGAGATCGCGAGACAGTTCGTGATGAGATCGCGGAACGGATCGTGATGAGTTCGCGGGATAGATCGTGATCAAGATCGTGAGACGGATCGTGATGAGATCGCGGGACGGATCGTGATGAGTTCACGAGACGGATTGTGATTGGATCGCGGGACGGATCGTGATGAGATCGCGGGACGCTCGGCCATTTGGATCGCGAAGATGTTCGACTACACCAACCGCGTTTCTTAACGCTTCCCGCTTAGCGATCTACAAGGGTATGTAGATCCACTCTCCCTCTCGTAGATGCTCATCACCATGGATAGGTTTGCGTGTGCGTAGGAAAATTTTTGTTTCCCATGCGACGTTCCCCAACAGTGGCATCATGAGCTAGGTTGATGGTTCGATGAGATCTCGAGTAGAACACAAAAGGTTTGTGGGCGTTGATGCTTAGATTGCTTCCTCCCTTGGTCGGATTTTGGTTCATCTGGATTGTGAGATGAAGCAGCCCGGACCAACATTACTCGTACGCTTACGAGAGACCGGTTCCCTCGATGCAACTTATTGCTTAGATGGCTTGCGGGTGACAGTTTCTCTCACTTTAGTTGGATCGGATTCGACAAAGGCGGTCCTTGAGAAGGTTGAAAAGCAAACTAGTGTATCACCGTTGTGGTTTATGCGTAGGTGAGAATCGTTCTTGCTAGATACCCATAGCAGCCACGTGAAATATGCAACAACAATTAGAGGACGTCTAACTTGTTTTTGCAGGGTATGTTGTGATGTGATATGGCCAATTACATGATGAGATATATGTGATGTATGATATGATCATGTGATGTATAGATTATCATGACTTGCATGTCGATGAGTATGGCAACCGGCAGGAGCCATAGGGTTGTCTTTATATATTGTATGACCTGCGTGTCAATCATTAAGCGCTATGTAATGCTTTACTTTATCGCTACGGTAGCAATAGTAGTAGAAGCATGCAGGGCGCGACAACCCCAATGGCAACACATTGATGGAGATCAAGATGATGGAGATCATGGTGTTGTGCCGGTGACGATGGAGATCATGCCGGTGTTTCGAAGATGGAGATCTTAAATACAAGTTCATGGCCATATCATGTCACTTATGAATTGCATGAGATGTTAATCCTTTTATGCACCTTGTTTTGCTTAGTACGGTGGTAGCATTATAAGGTGATCCCTCACTTGAATTTCAAGATGAACTGTGTTCTCCCCGAGTGTGCACCGTTGCGAAAGTTCGTCGTGTTGAGACACCACGTGATGATCGGGTGTGATAGACTCTACGTTCACATACAACGGGTGCAAGCCAGATTTGCACGCGCAGAACACTCGGGTTAAACTTGACGAGCCTAGCATGTACAGACATGGCCTCGGAACACAAGAGACCGAAAGGTCGAACATGAGTCATATAGTAGATATGATCAACATAATGATGTTCACCATTGCAGCCACCTCAAATCACGTGATGATCGGACTTGAGTTGGTGAATTTGGATCATGTATCACTCAAATGATCGGAGGGATGTCAATTTGAGTGGGAGTTCTTAAGTAATATGATTAATTGAACTCATTATCATGAACATAGTCAAAGTGTCTTTGCAAATTATGTTGTAGATTACTAGCTCGCGCTGTAGCTCCCTTGTATTTTTATATGTTCCTAGAGAAATAGAATTGAAAGATGTTGGTAGCAAAATTGCGGACTGGGTCCGTGATCTGAGGATTGTCCTCATTGCTGCATAGAAGGCTTATGTCCTTAATGCACCGCTCCGTGCGCCACCCCCTCTAGCGTCGTCTATAGATGTTGTGAACATCTAACAGGCACGTTTCGATGACTACTTGATAGTTTAGTGCGTCATGCATTACGGCTTAGAATTGAGGCTCCAAAACATTTGAACGTCACGGAACATATGAGATGTTCTAGGAGCAGAGATTGTGATCTCAAGCTCGTGCCTTTGTTGCGAGATATGAGATCTCCAACAAGATTCTTTGCTTGTAAGATGAAGGAGAATAGCTCAATCGTTGAGCATGTACTCAGATTGTCTGGGTACTACAATCGCTTTAATCAAGTGGGAGTTGATCTTCCAGATAAGATAGTGATTGATATAGTTCTCCAAGTCACTGTCACTAAAGCTACTAGAACTTAGTTATGAACTATAATACACCAGGGATAGAAGTATCGATCCTTGAGTTGTTCGCGATGTTTGACACCGCGAAGGTAGAAATCAAGAAGGAGCGTCAAGTGTTGATGGTTAATCAAACCACTAGTTTCGAAAAGGGCAAGAGCAAGGAGGGAAACTTCATGGATAGCAAGTCAGTTGCTGCTCCAGTGAAGCAACCCAAAGTTGAACTCAAACCCGAGACTAAGTGCTTCTATTATGAGGTGAGAGGTCGCTGAAGCGGAACAACCCTAGATACTTGGTAGATAAGAAGGCTGGCAACATCGACAGAAGTATATTTGATATACGAGTTATTGATGTGTACCTTGCTAGTACTCCTAGTAGCACCTGGGTATTGGATACCGGTTCGGTTGCTAAATGTTAGTAACTCGAAATAAAAGCTACGGAATAAACGGAGAACTAGCTAAGGGTGAGGTGACGATGTGTGTTGGAAATGTTTCCAAGGTTGATGTGATCAACATCGCACGCTCTCTCTACCTTCAGGATTAGTGACGAACCTAAATAAATGTTATTTGGTGTTTTGCGTTGAGCATGAACATGATTAGATCATGTTTGTTGCAATACGGTTATTCATTTAAGTCAGAGAATAATAGTTATTCTGGTTACATGAATAATACCTTCAATGGTCATGCACCCAGTGAGAATGGTTTGTTGAAATCTTGATCGTAGTAGTACACATGTTCATAGCATTGATGTCAAAAGATACAAAGTTAATAATGATAGTACCACATACTTGTGGCACTGCCGCTAAATGTCATATTGGTATAAAGCGCATGTAGAAACTCCATGTTGATGGATATTTGGACTCATTCGATTTCGAATCGGTTGAGACATGCGAACCATGCCTCTTGGGCAAGATGACTAAAGGACCCCGTTGGATGGAGCGGGCAAGTGATTCATTGGAAATGATACATGTTGATGTATGCAATCTAGTGAGTCTTGTAGCATGCGGTGGATATTGTTATTTTCTTACCTTCACTGATGATTTGAGTAGATATAGTGTATATTTACTTAATGAAACACAAGTCTGAATCGTTTGGAAGGTTCAAGCAAATTCAGAGTGAAGTTTAAAGATCATCGTGACAAGAAGATAAAAATGACCGCGATATGATCGTGGAGGTGAATATCTGAGTTACGAGTTTGGCATACAACTTAAGACAACGTGAAATTTGTTTCACAGCTAACGCCACCTGGAACACCATGGTGTGATGGTGTGTCCGAACATCATAGTCATGCTCTATTGATATAGTGCATACTGTGATGTCTCTTATCGTTTTACTACTATAATTTTTGGGGTTATGCATTAGAGAAAACTACATTCACTTTAAATAGGGCATCATCTAAATCCGTTGAGATGACACCGTGTTAATTATGGTTTGATAGAAACCTAAGCTGTCATTTCTTAATGTTTGGGGCTGCGATTCTTGTGTGGAAAGTGTTTTCACATAATAAGCTAGAACCCAAAGCGGACAAATGTATCTTCATAGAATACCCTAAGAACAGTTGGGTGAACCTTCAATCTCAGATCCTAGTGCAAAATGTTTGTTGCTTAAACGGATCCTTTCTCAAGGAAATGTTTCTCTCGAAAGAATTGAGTGGGAGGAAGATAGAACTTGATGAGGTTGTTGAACCTTTGTTCAACCAGAGAGTAGCGCAGCGCAGAAAGATGTTTCTGTGAAGCCTACGTTAGTTGAAGAGGAAGTTAATGATGATGATCATGAAGCTTCAGGATCAAGTTACTATCGAACTTCGTAGGTCGACAAGGATATGTACTACTCCTAAGTGGTACGACAACTCTGTCTTGGAGATCATGTTGTTGGACAACGATGAACCTACGAGCTATGGAGAAGCGATGATGGGCCCGGATTCTGAGAAATGGTTAGAGGCCATGAAATCCGAGATAGGATCCATGTATGAAAACCAAGTGTAGACTTTGGTAGACTTGCTCGTTGGATGGCAGGTCGTTGAGTACAAATGGATCTTTAAAATGAAGACAGACACTGATGGTGAATGTCACTATTTGTAAATCTCGACTTGTTGCAAAGATGTTTGTGACAAGTTCAAGGAGTTGACTACGATGAGACTTTCTCACTCGTAGCGATGCTAAAAGTCTGTTGGAATTATGTTAGCAGTTGCTGTGTTTTCAATTATGAAATCTGGCAGATGGATGTCAAAACATCATTTCCTTAATGGTTTACTTGAGGAAAGGTTGTATGTGATACAACCAGAAGGTTTTGTCAGGCCTAAGGATGCTAAAAGGTGTGCAAGCTTTGATGATCCTTCCATGGACTGAAGCAAGCATCTCGGAGTTGGAATATATGCTTTGATGAGGTGATCAAAGTTTTGATGTTTATACAAAGTTTATGAGAAACTTGTATTTGCAATAAAGTGAGTGGGAGCACTATAGAATTTCTGATAAGTATATGTGGATGACATATTGTTGTTCAGAAATAATGTAGAGTTTCTGGAAAGCATAAAACGGTTATTTGGAAAGTGATTTTCAAAGGAAGACCTGGATAAAGCTACCTAATTGTTGAGCATCAAAATCTATAGAGATAGATCAAGATGTTTGATGAGACTTTCAATGAGTGCATACCTTGACAAGATTTTGAAAGAGTTCAAAATGGATCAGCCAAAGAAATAGTTCTCGTCTGATTTGTAAGGTGTGGAGTTGAGTGAGACTCAAAGCTCGACAACGGCAGAAGAAAGAGAAAGGACGAATGTCGTCCCCTATGCCTTAGCCATAGGCTCTATATTATGCCATGCTGTGTACCGCACCTATGTGTGCCTTGCCATGAGTCTGTCAAGGGGTACAAGAGTGGTCCAGGAGTGGATCACTGGACAGCGGTCGGAATTATCCTTAGTAACCAGAGGACTAAGGAAATGTTTCTTGATTATGGAGGTGATAAAGAGTTCGTCGTAAAGAGTTACGTCGATGCAAGCTTTAACACCTATCCGGATGACTAGTAGTAGCAATCTGGATACGTATAGTGGAGCAGCCATTTGGAAATAGTACCAAGTGGAGTGTGGTAGCAGTGTTTATAGTTTGACATAGAGATATGAAAAGTACACATGGATCTGAATATCGCAGACCCGTTGACTATAAGACCTCTCTCACATGCAAAGCATGATCGAGCCCAGAACTCATTGGGTGTTAGATTCATAACAATGCGAATCACATGGTGATGTGAACTAGATTATTGACTCTAGTGCAAGTGGGAGACTGTTGGAAATATGCCCTAGAGGCAATAATAAATTAGTTATTATCATATTTCCTTGTTCATGATAATCGTTTATTATCCATGCTATAATTGTATTGATCGGAGACTTAAATGCATGTGTGGATACATAGACAAAACCATGTCCCCAGTATGCCTCTAATGGACTAGCTCGTTGATCAAAGGATGGTTAAGGTTTCCTAACCATGGACATGAGATGTCATTTGATAACGGGATCACATCATTAGGAGAATGATGTGATGGATAAGACCCAAACTACAAACATAGCATATGATCGTGTCAGTTTATTGCTACTGTTTTCTGCATGTCGAGTATATGTTCCTATGACCATGAGATCATGCAACTCACGGATATCGGAGGAGTGCCTTGTGTGTATCAAACGTCGCAACGTAACTGGGTGACTATAAAGGTGCTCTACAGGTATCTCCGATGGTGTCTGTTGAGTTGGCATGGATCGAGACTGGGATTTGTTACTCCGTGTAATGGAGAGGTATCTCGGGGCCCACTCGGTAATGCAACATCACAATAAGCCTTGCAAGCAATGTGACTAATTTTTAGTTGCGGGATCTTGTATTACGGAACGAGTAAAGAGACTTGCCGGTAACGAGGTTGAACTAGGTATGGAGATACCGACGATCGAATCTCGGGCAAGTAACATACCGAAGAACAAAGGGAACGATATACGGGATTAACTGAATCCTTGACATAGAGGTTCGACCCATAAAGATCTTCGTAGAATATGTAGGAACCAATGTGGACGTCCAGGTCCCGCCATTGGTTATTGACCGTAGAGGTGTCTCGGTCATGTCTACATAGTTCTCGAACCCGCAGGGTCTGCACACTTAAGGTTCGGTGACGTTTCGGTAGTGTAGAGTTATGTATGGTGGTGACCGAAGGTTGTTCAGAGTACCGGATGAGATCCCGGACGTCACGAGGAGCTCCGGAATGGTCCGGAGGTAAAGATTCATATATAGGAAGTCCCAGTTTGGTTTCCGGAAAAGTTTCGGGCTCATCGGTAGTGTACCGGGAGTATCGGTAGTGTACCAGGAGTGCCGGTAGTGTACCGGAGGACCTCCGGGAGGGGTATTTCGACCCCAAGAGGTCCATGGGCTGTGGGAGAATAATAACCATCCCTTAGTGGGCTGGGAAAACAGCCACAAAGGCCCATGGCGCAGGAGAGAAAGTCCTAAAGCAAAAACTGGAAAATCAGCCAATAGGAGGCAATCCTACTCCAACTAGGATTGGAGGTGAAGTAGGATTGCTCCCACCTCCTATTTCGGCCGACCCAAAGGCCTTGGCTGCCTCTCCTATCCTCTCCTCCTATATATACAAGTGGATTGGGTGGTTTTTGGACAGAATTTCCGGCCACGTGCTACCCGTTTCACCGGTGCACAGTTTCTCCTCTAGATCGGTTTTCTGCAGCGCTTAGGCGAAGCCCTGCCGGAATTGCTCCACCACCATCACCGGAGCGCCGTCATGCTGCCGGTGAAATCTCTCTCCTCTCCACCTCCTCTCGCTGGATCGAGATGGTGGAGATCGTCATCAAGCTGCACGTGTGCTGAATGCGGAGTTGCCGTCCGTTCGGCGCTAGATCGGAAGGACCGTGATCGAGATCGCGAGACAGTTCGTGATGAGATCGCGGAACGGATCGTGATGAGTTCGCGGGACAGATCGTGATCAAGATCATGAGATGGATCGTGATGAGATCGCGGGACGGATCGTGATGAGTTCACGGGATGGATCGTGATTGGATCGCGGGACGGATCGTGATGAGATCGCGGGACGCTCGGCGATTTGGATCACGAAGATGTTCGACTACACCAACCGCGTTTCTTAACGCTTCCCGCTTAGCGATCTACAAGGGTATGTAGATCCACTCTCCCTCTCGTAGATGCTCATCACCATGGATAGGTTTGCGTGTGCGTAGGAAAATTTTTGTTTCCCATGCGACGTTCCCCAACAGTTGTACCCTGATGTAATTCAATTTTGAAATCCCGCTTTCCGTATTACGAATAAGAAATATATTCTATGGTTGATATGAAATGTAAATTTTCTTTACTAAATGGATTATAAATAATTGATCAATCAGGATGATTATTGGGGTTCCCATTGGAGACGGTTTCTAAGACAAAATCGTGGGCGATGACATGAACAAACCCACACAGTTTCTAAAAAGTTCGCGTGTTGGATCGTTGAGCAATCACACATGAATTCTGGTCGACAAATATGTGTGTTCCAATCACAAACGTTTTCACATAGCTAGTGTGTATGATGGGCAGCCCAATGCCAAACAGTTTCTTCTAGACACCATGAATGATATTCTGAGTAATGCAATCCATGGAATTATAACTATCGTGTGTGATAAACACACCTATCACAAACAATGTTATGCATAAAATTGTGGGTGATCTCCAATACGAATGGAAATGTACCCTTGGGATTCCCTGTGTGGGATGCTAAGTCATCTCATCCGTCTTCCGCAATATGTCTCTTTGTGATGGTCCTTCCAATCGCAAACGATATATTTTTGCCCATCATGTGCGACCAGGTGCAGGCATCACCGACGGGTTTTGCATGTTGGGTGGGATAGGCCCCCCTATCGCCCACACATGCAAGGCGATAGTGTAAGACTATATCACGGAAAGGGGTTAAAAACCGTTTGTATAGCACGCGCTGCACTAGTGCATGAAACGTATGGATCGAAATACGCCCCTTATGAAATAACGCATAAACTAGGGTTTAAGCTTCTATCACTCTAGCAACCCATCATCTAGTTATTACAACACAATGCCTTCCATTAGGCCCATTCGATGGTGAAGTGTCATATAGTCGATGTTCACATGACACCACTAAAGTAAGAAACAACATAAATATCATCAAAATATTGAAGGAATACCAACTTCACACGATTACTTATAACAAGACTTGACCCATGTCCTTAGGAACAATAGAAACTACTCACATGAATCAGCATGCTCAGGATCAGAGGTGTAATAATGATTATTAAGGATCTGAACATAATACCTTCCACCAAATACACCAACAAGTATCAACTACGAGATGTAAGCAACACTACCAGGAACCCACATGTACCAATTTGAGGTTTTGAGACAAAGATTGAATACAAGAGATGAACTAGGGTTTGAGATGAGATGGTGTTGATGAAGATGTTGGTGAATATTGGTCCTCCAACGAAGAAGGAAGCGTTGGTGATGATGATGGCTTTGATCTCCCCCTCCCAGAGAGAAGTTTCCCTAACAGAATCAGCCTGGTCGAGTGCAAAAGGGCCTCTGCCCAGGTTTCCACCTCGAGACGGTGGCGCCTCATCCCGAGGGTTCCACCCTTATTTTTTTCTTATCAGATGTGAAGTTATAGGACTAGGACTAGGCTCGGGGGGGGGGGCATGTGGGCCCCACGAGCTGACCGGGGATGCCTAGGGGGGTGAGCGCGCCCTGTTTGGTCATAGCCCACAGGTAGCCCCCTCCGATAGTTCTTTGCTCCTTAATTCATCATATATTCTAGAAATAATTCAGAAAAAAATTCATGTCATTTGGAGTCCAGTGAATTTTCACCCTTTTTCTTGGTTTCCAGGTCCAGAATTCTAGTTCCCGGCACTTTCCCTCCTTGTGATGTACCTTGTAGATTCATAGAGAAAAGGCACAATAATTGTATCATAAAATTGAATAATGAACAAGAATATCATAAGTATCAATAGGAAATCATGGTGCGAAATGGACGTATCAGATGTCAGGGCCTAAAGAAGCGATCACCCTCAAGTCTGACAAGAAGGACGGAGTGATGTGCATTGAGAAACTATTCAAGGAAGCTGCTCCCGCCAACACTGACAAGGCAAGGCTGATACTAGCACCAACAAGACTAGCGGGAAGCGCGTGTCAGAATGCTGCGTGCTCGAGATCAGCAAATCCATTGAAAGGACAGAGAAATAGAGCGGCGAACACTTGTCGCGATGAGCCAAAAGACTGACAAGGACGGCCCGCTCACGAAGTAGATTTCTGCCATGGCTTATGGTTCAAGTGCCGTCACCATATGTGTCAACCTATTAGCAGGGCTGGTTCTGCAATTTCAGGTCCCCGGGGCAAGACAACCCAGTGGGGCCCTTAAACCACATATCATAGGGTCCCTAAAGCCACATAATCGTATGCATATTTTTACTATTTCAATTGGGAATAAAACTCGGTAAACTAAAATTTATGTTGCGTTGTTATCTGAGCAACTCAAAGAAGGGCGTGGTTAGGTGTGAGATATAACCAAGTCATAGTCAAGTGATATAGTATGTTAGAAGAAGAAAAAAAAGAATCATTTTCAACAAATCTCCATGCAAGATCAAAGGAAGATAGTATTGACTGACACATAACAAAGTATCAGTCGACTGAGACTTAGCAGAACTGTTCAAAGAAACCAGGGTCATGTACAATAACTGTAAAGGTTGGTCTCTCTTGTCAACCTGACACTTATATTTTCTTGTTAGATGAGATAGTAAAACTGTTCTGCCTACTCAATTTTTTAACATCATATAATCCTTCACTAAGTTGTTCTTAAATAGTAACTAAAACTAATACCACAAAATTCCTAAGCAGTATAAGTACTACTTGTATGTGTTCTAAATAAATATCAATAGCTCCTCTCTCAGGCACAATCAACTCATATGCATGTTTCTTTCTTCTCATTCTGAGATGAATACTTTCCAAATAAAACCTTGCTAAATTTTAGACACCAAAATTGGAAGGATTAAAGTTAATGCCGACGATGAAGTGTCAAAACACCAAAGTTCAGGAGGGGCAGGAGCTATCCTTAGGGATAACCATGGCAGTTTCCTTGCAGGAGTGTGCCATTTTTTCCTTTTTGCTCTTGATGCAGAGGCGATGGAGTAGATGATGTGTCGTCGGGCTCTGACTTCGGCTAAGGAAATGAATGTGCAGAAGGTCATTCTTTAGACAGATTCCAAAACAGCGGTGAGCAAGATCAAAACTAAGCAAAGGGACCTCTCAGTATATGCACATCTAGTTGGAGAGTTTAAGGTTTTACTTAGCTCTTTTCTTGAGTCTAGGGTTGCTTGGGTGCGACGACCGGCTAATAAATTTGCACATCTCCAAGCTAGGGTGGGTTGTACGAACTCGCTATGTAAAACTTTGCTCCATGTATCTCCTCAGTGCATTAGCTCGGAAATCACTTCTAATGGGGATATGAACATTGAATAAAGTTGCAATGCTTCCCTAAAAAAATACAATCTCGCCAAGTTAATAGCAATCTTGATAACTAGCACACACAAATATGGTGCAAGATGGGAAAAGTTAAGAACACAGCTAGTTACAAAAAGTTTAAGAAAGGCATGAAGCAAAGGTACCCAGATGGCTAGGAAATATGAAATTGCGTGTTTTTTCTGCAGCTTACAAGTCATGAGCATAAAACTTAGTTTCCCTTTCCTAATCCCAATCAATACAAGAAACTGAAGTGTCATAAGGAAATACGTAATAAGGATTCACTTTGCAAAGCAAACGATCTAACAAGATAACAAACATATGGGATATGCATTGACGAGGAGGTTCATGGATTTGGGAAAATCTCATTACCTTCCTGCACTAATCACACCCAGCAGACGAAAATAGCAATTAGACTACATGGACGATGCGTCGTTAACCTTGGCATGGCTGATTCGTTGCCAATTGGGGAAGAGAAAGAGTAGAACCCGAGAAGATCAAGCATGTGCGGCAAGCCAAGAATTAGTCAATCTGTTACCAATCTTTTCCTTTTTCAGAATTAGTCGATGTTACATAGGCTAACCATCACATTTGTATAGAGGAAACAAGCCATTGGGGGGGGGCTTCCCTACTCGGGGGCTCAGGGCGGCTGTCCCCTGCCCCCCTTAGGGTTAGCCCTGCATGTCGGCCAAATAGGAAAGCGAGACCATTGCCTTCCTTCACGCGAATGTTACCGTGTTTGCACGGAAACCGTCTGACATTCTCGATACTCCCAGGGAGGTAATTGAGCACCAGCTAGGCATCTGCCCTCACGTGAGGTCCGTCAAGAAGAAGGTGTAGAAACAAGCCTTGGCCCGACAAGTATTCATTTGACAAGAAGTAGAGAAGCTGAAGCAAGCAGGATTTGTCAAAGAGGTGTGACACCCTACTTGGTTAGCAAATTCTGTAGTTGTAGGAAAAGCAAATGGGAAGCTTAAACTTTGTGTAGGCTTCACTGATATAAACAAAGCTTGTCCCAAAGATCCCTTCCCATTGCCAAGGATTGATCAAATTGTTGACTCCACAGCTCGATGTGACCTCCTCTCTTTCCTCGATGCATCCTCTAGTTATCATCAGATCATTATGGCTCAAAAGGATGAGGAGAAAACGATCTTCATTTCTGCATCTGGCACATACTGCTATGTGCGTACGCCTTGGTTTGAAGAGTGTTGTCGGTGCACTCTTGAACGTGTCCTTTTAGCTCCCTATCTTGTGCACAGATGGCAGCAGCCTTCGGCCCAAAAAGCACCACCGAAAGGATATGGCGATGCAAGACAACGTCAAGCGAAGGCCAAGCCACCGGGAAGCCTCCTTGTCGGTGGGGAAGATCCGCAACGATGTGCGCCTGACAAGATCCCACTACCGAGCCATCGCTCCACCTCATTGACCTGCTTGTCTACATTAGTTAGGTGTCAAGTGGGCAGTCAGTTACGTGGAGTTTGTCGGAGTGCATGGCAGTTCGGTAGAATTACATCAGCTTTAATGACACCCGTCCTATTGGCGTGTTGGATGAATAGGAGGTAGCTAGGCGAACGACATAGAAGGAGAGACGATCCTTGCCGGGAGACACCGCCAGCATTACACCTCACGACGCATTTAATGCACCTGTCCTAATTTGTTAGGGTTAGGTATTTCCCACTGTAACATGTCCGTGGCTTGACCACTATTATGTTAACTATTTATCCCTATGTAGTTACCATTTTCGCCATAGTGCTAACCCCTTTCATCAATAAAAGAAGGTCCATGGCTACCATTACAAAGGTCGAAACCATATCCACTTGCACATGTAGCGGCACTCTCGAGCATCCTTGATGGGTTGGCGCTCTCTGTACTTTGGAATCACTCATTCAAAACGACTACACAAGATGTAGGGTATTACACCGCCGAGTGGCGTGAACCTGTGTAAACCCCATGTGTGCTCAGATTGGTGATGCTCTTTGCGCGCGTAGATCCCCATAGTTGAACCACAAAGGGGCCTCGTGGGTCCCATAGAATATCATACCTCGACATCTTTGGCGCGCCAGGTAGGGGCCACGTGCGTGAACCTTCACTGACTTATGCACGTATTCACCAACATCTTCACTGACACCCATGGCTCCCAAGAAGGACAAGGGCACGTCAGCAGCCACCCCGTCCATGTCCAAGCTACCTTCACAGGCCGTTGCAGGAAATGGCGATAGAGGTGCGCACCACGCTCACAATGCTGGAGAGCGGAGCCACAACACTACGCGAACCTCCGTGAGCTGTGACCTAGACCCAGCTATTGTGACGTTCGTAGATGCACCGGTGGCATGCAGGGACAATGCTACAATGATGGCTGTTGTGGTAGCTGCAACGGTGACGACAGTGGGACCTCCACCGCGCCCTTCTCAAGACAACCACGATCAACACCCGTGGAACAACAACGATCCCACGCGGCGTGCAGACATGACCCCCATGTCATTCTCAGGACGCGCATGGCCAAACTCGCCATCGATGTCCTGGCGAGAACGAGCATCATGCATCGAGGCGGGACAGTGCTGCTCCTGACTCTGCCAAGAGTAAGAGCACGACCCACGCCTCACACCACACCATGCCGAAGACCACGAAGGAAGCTCCAGCGCAAGCCCGACTTTTGCTGGACTTTCCTGCCACGCCGAAGAAGATGGAAGAATGGAGGGGCGCCATCCAGAGCCTGTTGATCTTCGCCAACCACGATAAGCCGAAGGCGGTGGGACCCTTGCGAATGTGCTATGCGGAGCCAACAAGGCCTACCGTTGGGCGTACTGCTAGCGGGACACCTATGGTGCACTCACCCCTGTCGTAGCAGCAACAACAACAGAACAGCCGAACCGACACGCCACACGACATGTATTTCTCATCATCAGACTCACGGCAACAACAAGATCAATGCTGAGTCTTTAAGGACCGGAGAAAGGAGGACGCCCGTACCACCATCGAGCGGTGGCGGGAAACACATAGCCAATCAAATGGCTATGCTAATCTAGACATTGAAGAGCCTACGACCAGGGTACTTGACAACCTTCCTTATGAGATATGCTGCCCGGGTTGACCCACGAGCTACGGCAAGTCCGCTAGACCTCCTCCAAGACCTTCAAGCCCGACTTGCCACACAAATATGATGGCAAGGCTAGCCCGTTGGAGTTCCTTGGAATCTATACCATTGTGATGCAAGTTGTCAGAGACATGATAAGAAAGTGTTTGCCAATTAATTCCCGTTGGCGTTCAAGCCCAACGTGACAAGCCAATTGATGAACTTGCCGGAAGGGCCCATCTCCACTTGCGCGGACCTGTGCAACCAATTTGTTGGCGTGTACCACGGGGGCCACAAGCTCCCAGGTTAGCACAATGACCTACACGTGATCCCCAGAAAAACGGCAAATCCCTCCACAAGTATATCGATAGGCTCAGCCGCGTGTAGCACAACATCGCTAACATCCATCCAACTGTAGTGATTGCCGCATTCTACATGAATGTGCGCAACAGGCAGATGCGTGAAGAGATGAGAATCAACAAGGTGAGTTATATCACTGAGCTCTACGCTCTAGACGATAAGTGCGCACGTGCTGAAGAAGGGAGGAGACTCCTCGGCGAGGACCCCAGCACGGAGGTCGACACCGACGATGAGGACGCTTCCATGTGCAAGAAGAAGGGTCAGAAGCGTAACCGGAAGAGCAATGGTAAAGCCGTCATGGCTGTTGAAGGTTCCGACAGCCCCAACCTGACAAGAATGTCAAGGCCAAGGGCTCCAGCAAGGAGGCTGCCGCCTGCTCCAACAACGATGAAGCTGCGGCAGGGGAGAAGACTGATAGGCCATACTGCAGAATCCACAACACCAAGGGCTATGACATCACCGAGTGTCGTCAAGTCGAACAACTTGCTGAGAAGCAGAACCAAGAGTGCGAAAGGCGCGACAAGGAGAAAGGCCAAGACGGTGTTGGTAGCTCTCATAAGAAAAACCGTGGCGGTCAGAGTGGTAAGGCAAGAAGCAGAGAGACAAGCCTGCAAGGGGGCGAGACAAGAATTCTGATGACAAGGGTGATGATGATGAAGATGGAGAGGGATCTAAATGTGAAGAATTTTAGAAGGAGATAGATGCCATGTACGTTGACGAAGGCACATCTTTTCACTCCTCTCACCGACAGGTTAAGCGGTGGGCCCGTGAGATCAACACGGCGGAGCCAATGACAGAGGCAAGGAAACCCCTCAAGTGGTCAAACACTCCCATCATCTTCGACGCCAAACATCACGCTGACCCCACCACTGCTGTTGGGTGTGTGCCATTGTTGTTTTCACCAACAATTCGCAACCTCATGATCACGAAGATGTTGGTCGATAGTGGGGATGGCTTGAACTTGTTCTCATGTGATGTGATCAAGCGGCTACAGATCCCCGGCACGGATCTTAAGCCGACAGGGTCGTTCCAAGGAGTCAAACCAAGAAGATGCGAACCAAAGGAAAAGATTTCACTGCCGGTAACATTCCACGATGAGCTCAACTTCAGGACAGAGATTGTTGTTTTCGATGTTGCAAAAATGTGATTGTCGTACAATGGAATCCTAGGCCGACCGGCACTAGCAAAGTTTATGGAGGCGTCTCACCACACCTACAATACGCTGAAGATGCTAGGGCCGATGAGTGACATCATTGTCCACACCGACAAAAGTAGTTGCAATAAGGACGGCAAGGTGGTTCCGCCGGCAGCGGCATCGCTAGCAAGCTACTAAGGATCCGTTCCTAAAGTGCTCGCGTATAAGGGAAACTGGCTATTCATTGCAGAAAACATAATAAATAGTAGATATTTAGTTCAAAAAACCTGACCACATTTTCTCGCGTCCCCGTAGGGTTACATTTGGTGCGATACAAGGACAAAAGAAAAAAGCCTAGCTAAGGCACAATTTGTTCTCGAAATTCAGCTAAAGCGCTATTCCTGCCTAGTCGGAATCATTGTCCTCACTCTTGATATGGGGGGGGGGATGTCATCATCATCACACTCATTGGAGGAGCCAAAGTCCCAGCTGCTCGATCTATCTGTGCAACACTCTACATGGTTGTCGGAAGCCCTGAAGAACTTCATGAAAAGCATGACTGATGCATCAAACCTAAATTGAAGGAGATGCCCCAGTCCCCAGCCACAGGAGTGGGCGAATGACTTCCATCCCCGCGTCAGGAACATGGAGCTGCTAGGGGTAATATCAACCACCACTTCTGCAGAATGGTCCAAAGACGACACATCAACCAAAGACCCTTCGACAAAACTGTGTGCGATGACCAAATCATAAATGGTATAGTTATAGATCTGTCTCTAATGACATAAAGTGTGTGCGGTGGCATATTCAAATACAATCTAAAAAATAGTTGTGTGTGTGATGTTTGGTAAACATTTCGCCTAGACAAACTGTTTGCGATTGGACAATATATAGCAAACGGTTATAAAAATACAAGTGCGTGCGATGTACGACATACCGTTCACCCCGATAAACTATTTGCACTTATTAAGTGGAACACAAACAATTGTCCAGATGATCACGTGTGAGATAGACGACATACAGGTCACTTAGATGAACTGTTTGTGATGAAATAAAATAACATAAACAGTTACATAGATCAAGATGTGTGTGATAGACAACATACATGCCACTTGGATGAACTGTGTGCGATAAGAAAAAACAACACAAATAGTTTCTTAGATCAGGATATGTGTGATGCACATAGGCCACTCAGATGTGTTGTTGGTAAACGGTTCGGAATAAAGAACTATTAGGGACTGATGACATCATCATCGATGGACTTGGTTGTTTATTCCGTATGCGATGTGATTTGCTCAATCTACCCACAAACATCTATGCTCTGTTCAGAAGAACATGAATGCATAACCAAATTAAGCATCCGATACAATATACTATTACATGCATAATAAACTTATCCCTCTAAAACTATGAATATTTTTGCACAGCGCTCTGCTTGTGGCTCGATCCCTCGTTGTCTTTAGGTAGGAGGCACTTCCTCATGTCAACGATCCGCCTGAACATCTCAAAGCATGTGTACGCTTCCTTGGCTCCGGACTAGAGGTGATATTCATCTAGTTTCTTGACCTAGACCCTGTGCCAGGCATGCTTGTTCTTTTCGCACTCAACCTTCATGTCAGCGTAGTAGGGGTCGTTGATGGCCTCAGCCAGGTCAACATGGGAGTCCATGTTCTTATTGCTTCCTGATACGTCTCCAACGTATCTATAATTTATGAAGTATTCATGCAATGTTTACAATAATTCTATATGATTTTGGTATGAGTTTATTAGAACTAACCCGGACTGGTGTTGTTTTCAGTAGAGCTACCATGGTATCGTTTGTTTGTGCAGAAAAAAAAGTTCTCGGAATGGCCGAAAAATTTAGTATGATTTTTTGGACCGAAAGAGACCCCCGAAGCATTGGAGATGGGATAGAAGAGCCACGAGGAGTCCACAAGCCAGGAGGGCACGACCACCCCCCTTAGTCGCGGGTGGGTGGCTTGTCATTGCCTCATGGCCCCCCTTGACGTGAGACCGATGCCAATAATTCCTATAAATACAAAACCTCCAAAAAGAAACCTAGATCGGGAGTTCCGCCGCTGCAAGCCTCTATAGCCACAAAAAACCAATCGGGAGCCTGTTCCGGCACCTTGTCGGAGGGGGAAACCATCACCAGAGGCCATCTTCATCGTCCCGGTGGTCTACATGACAAGGAGGGAGTAGTTCACCCTCGGGGATGAGGGTATGTACTAGTAGCTATGTGTTGGATCTCTCTCTCGTGTTCTTGAGATGGCACGATCTTGATGTATCGCGAGCTTTATTGATATAGATGAATCATATGGAGTTTTCCTCTCTCTATCTTGTTGTGATGAATTGAGTTTTCCCTTTGAATTTTTCTTATCAGATTGAGTCTTTAAGGATTTGAGAACACTTGATGTATGTCTTGCGATGGGATAACTGTGGTGACAATGGGATGTTCAATTGATCCACTTGATGTATGTTTCGGTGATCAACTTGCGGGTTCTGTGACCTTGGGAATCTATGCATAGGGATGGGAACACATTTTTGTCTTGACTTTTCGGTAGAAAATTTGGGGCAATTTTTGAAGTTCTTTGTGTTGGATTGAACATGATGAATCTTAATTGTGTGATGCATATCGTATAATCAAGACCATGGGTACTCGTGGCGACATTGGAGTATCTAGGTGAAATTAGGGTTTTGGTAGATGTGTATCTTAAGGTGTTATTTTAGTACGAACTCTAGGGCTGTTCGTGACACTTATAGGGATAGCTCATAAGATTGATCGGAAAAGATATCTTTGAGGTGGTTTCGCACCCACAATAATTTGTTCGTTTGTTCGTTTGTTCTTTGTGACTTTGGAGTGAACACTTTATTGCGCGTGAGAGATTTACATATGATTCAACTATGTTAGTATTGTTGAGAGAAATTGCACTAGTGAAAGTATGAACCCTAGGCCTTATTTCTAAGCATTGCAATATCATTTGTGCTCATTTTTATCATTAGTTACCTTACTATTTATATATTTTCAGATTACAAAAATCTATATCTACCATCCATATTACACTTGTATCCCCATCTCTTCGCCGAACTAGTGCACCTATACAATTTACCATTGTATTGGGTGTGTTTGGGACAGAAGAGACTCTTTGTTATTTGGTTGCAGGGTTGTTGGAGAGAGACCATCTTCATCCTACAGCTCCCACGGATTGATAAACCTTAGGTCATCCACTTGAGGGAAAATTGCTACTGTCCTACAAAACTCTTTGCTTGGAGGCCCAACACGAGTCTACAAGAAGAAGGTTGCGTAGTAGACATCAAGCTCTTCTCTGGCGCCGTTGCTGGGGAGGTCAATGCTTGGAGGTATATCTTTAGATCTTGCAATTGAATCTTTTAGTTTCTTGTTTATTCACTAGTTTGGTTTTATAAAAGAAAACTACAAAAAAAATGGAATTGAGGTTGCCTCATATGCTTCATATTTTTAATGTCTTTCGTGAAAATGATGGAAATGAAAATTGTGCTCAAGTGTTAGAAGAAGAAATTATTAAAATGTTTGGCACTAAATCTTTAATTGATGCGAATGATTGCAATGTTGTTAGTATGAATTGTCTGAATATCCATGATGCTAATGATATGCAAAGCCACAAGCTTGGGGATGCTATGTTTGATGAAGATGATATTTTTAGTCCCCCAAGTTTTGATGAGCAAAACTATTATGATGATGGCATGCCTCCTATATATGATGATTTTGATTATGTCATGAATGATATAAAGAGTGATAATAACCATGAAGCTTGTGATCATGATTTTAATATTGAATGTGGCTATGTCAACCAAGTGGCTCATGATAGTTATTTTGTTGAGTTTGCTCCCACTATTATGAAATAGAAGAAATTTTCTTGGGTGGAGAGTAGTAAAATTTCTATGTTTGTAGATCATGAAAAGAATTCTTTATGTTCTAGTTATATTGTGGAATTAATTCATGATGCTACTGAAAATTATTATGAGGGAGGAACATATGCTTGTAGGAATTGCAATAATATCATGTTTCCCCTCTATGTGTTCAAGGTTTTGAAGTTATGCTTGTTTTGCCTTCCTATGCTAGTTGATTATTGCTCCCATATATTGTTTGCTCAAAAAATCCCTATGCATAGGAATAGGGTTAGACATAAATGTTCTTGTCATGAGATTCATGCCAATCTTTTGCATGTTTCAGTTATTATTCCTATAGGAGCATCATTGAAATCATCATGCCTAGCTAAAAGGCATTAATGAAAAGCGCTTGTTGGGAGATGACCCAACACTTTTACCTTTTGTTTTTATGTGTTCAGATGATTAAGATACTATATTATTCATGTTTTCTGTATTTTATTTCAATAAAGTGCCATGTAAAGCCTTTGGGATAGTGTGGATACTTGCTTGTTTGATTTTGTGCAGAAACAGAAAGTTTTGCGTCCAGTATATGAATTATATGATTTTACTGGAGCGTCAAAAAATTCTGAAATTTTTACAAAACATTTATAAGAAAATTCCTTGAGTTTTAATAAATTTTCAGAATCGTTAGAGTCAGGGAAGTATGGTGATCATTCATATCTTTACAGACTGTTCTGTTTTTGACAGATTCAGTTTTGCATGCATAGTTTGCTTGTTTCTAGTGTTCCTATAGCTTATATTGAGTAATATAAATTTTGGTAATTATGGAATACAGTAGGTATCATGCGGGCACAATTATTAATCTTGTCTTGACAATACCTAAGTGAATGATTTATCTTTACTACACTAACCCTTCTCACGAAGTTCCGTTAAGTTTTGTGTGATTAAAGTTTTCAAGTTTTGGGTGAGACACCGATACGAGGAGAACAAGGAGTGACAGGAACCTAATATTAGGGATTAACAAGGCACCACCAAGGTAATATCCGAGTAATACTCAAGCACCTAAGCTTGGGGATGCCCTGGAAGGCATTCCCTCTTTCTTCTTCAACATTATCGGTATATCTTACTTAGAGCTATGTTTTTATTGGACACATAATATGAGTTTTGCATGGAGCGTCATTTTATTTTGTTTTTCTCTGTTAGGTGTTATTTATAATCTTGTTTGAAAAAAAAGTTCCAAGAATTGCCTTTAGGATGCTTGAATTGCATGTTTGATGTGTGTTGTGTAAAAATAGAAACTTCTGCTGTGGGGTTTGAATTTAATTATTTTACTTGTACGTGGAAAGTTTCTGAAAATTTTACACAGTATTTTAATATAAATTATTTATCATTTCCTAAATTTTCATATTTTGTTGAGTTACATAAGTACACTGGTTTAATGAATTCCTATAGACTGTTCTGTTTAGACGGATTGTTGTCATAGTTTTTTTATCCACTTATCCTATAGTTTCCATAGCATATATTGGTAGATATAAATTTTGGAAATGATAGTATACATTACCTAATGTTTGAAAATTATTGTGCAACTTGTCTTGGTAGTAAATGAAGTGTTGATTTGTTCTTATGTCTACTAACATATCTCACGAGTTCTTTTTGAGTTTTGTGTGGATGAAGTTTTTGAGAATAGGTGAAAGGATCATATCAAAGGATTGAACGAGGTATAAAATATCAATATTAGGGATGCCCAAGGAACCCCAAATAAATATCTCAAGAAGTTTCAAGCATCTAAGCTTGGGGATGCTACGCATCCCATCTCTCTTCATCAACAATTATCGGTTAGCCTATGTTGAACCTAAATTTTAATTTGTTCACATGATGCATGCTATTTTTGGAGTGCTATTTTTATTTTGCCTGTTGTTGAATAAAATACTCATATCTGAAAATCTTTATTTAGAGAGAGAGAGAAAGTCCTCACATAGCTGCTTAATTGTTTGACTAATTGGTTTTCACTTATATGTTTTGGAGTAGTTTTGTCATTCACTCTCGTGCTTCACTTATATCTTATGAGTAAATGGTTCAATGAAATGAATATCATAAATCTGAAATTATATATGTTTTATATGCTTATCTCATGGGGAGTAATGACTTCACGTATAAGAAGTATAGGTGGTAAAATTTATTGAAAGTTAGCAAACACCGCATTGGTCACTTGAGCAATTCATGAAATAATATTGAAGGAAGAGAGATTTCACATATAAATATACTATCTTGGACATCTTCTATGATTGTGAATATGCATTAATTATTTCCAAACTTGAGAAAAATAGTTGAAGTTGGACAAAGAAGACAAAGTAATGAGTTATGTTTGGGTATATTTGTGAAGTTAGATTGTTATGGATCCTCCAACATGTGGTGCTTGGTTCCACCTCATACCAGCCAAAACTTCCGCACCAAGTAGAAATACTACTTGTGCATCCAAACACCCTTAAAACAGTTTTGCCATGAGATTCGACTATACCTACCTATGGACTGAATAAGATCCCTCAAGTAAGTTGTCATCGGTGCAAAATGCAATAAAAATTGCTCCTAAATATGTATGAGATTTTATTGTAAGGGAAAATAAGCGTTGTACGAACTTGTGATGGTAAAGAAATAAAAGCAACGGACTGCATAATAAAGGTTGCTATCACAAAGGGCAATACAACGTGACGTTCCTTTGCATTAAGGGTTTGCACATCCAAATAAAACGCATGACAACCTCTGCTTCCCTCTGCGAAGGGCCTATCTTTTACTTTCTAGTACTTACCTTTACACAAGAGTCATGGTGATCTTCACTACTTCCTATATTTCGCCTGTTTCTCTTGGCAAGTGGCATGTGTTGGGGAATGATCTAGGCATATATGGCCATTAAAATATATTTGATCATGAATTATTATTGTTGACAATTATCTATATGATAAATATGTTGGGAGGCAAAACTTTAAGCCCCTATCTTTATCTGTGTTTGACGGGTGCCATTTACTCTATAAATAGGTTGTGAGTGTTAGCAATAATGGAAGACTATATGATAGTTGACTATGTGGAATTTTCTAAATTAAAGCTCTTACGGACCCTTCCAAAAAATAAGATGAATTGCGATTGTTTGGTGACCGAAAGCATAGTTTGTTAGTTTTCAAGAAACTTTATGGTCTATACTTTAACATGTGAATAGCTTGTTACTTCATCCTGAGAAGTTTTATGAGATGAGATACTATTTATGATATATAATGATGCTAGAAAAAAGTGATTGAAATTATCATTGATCAAACTTGTGCACCTGCTAGCATTCACGCCTCATAATTTATTTCTTTTATCATTTACCTACTCGAGGATGAGCAAGAATTAAGCTTGGGGATGCTGATATGTCTATAATGTATATATAATTTATGAAGTATCGATGCCATGTTTACAATAATTCTATATGATTTTGGTATGATTTTATTATAACTAACCCAGACTAGTGTTGTTTTCAACAGAACTACCATGGTGTCATTTTTGTGTGCAGAAATAAAAGTTCTTAGAATGGGCTACAAATTTAGTATGATTTTTGGACCAAAAGAGACCCCCAAAGCATTGGATTTGGGCCAGAAGAGACACGAGGAGTCCACAAGCCAGGAGGGCACGACCACCCCCTGGCCGTGCCTGGGTGGCTTGTCGTCGCCTCGTGGCCCCCTTGACGTGAGACCGATGCCAAAAATTCCTATAAATACAGAAACCTCCGAAAAGAAACCTAGATCGAGAGTTACGTTGCCTCAAGCCTCTGTAGCCACTAAAAACCAACCGGGAGCCCGTTTTGGCTCCCTGCCGGAGGGGGAAACCATCACCAGAGGCGTAGTCGTCTGGGGGGAGTCCCAAGGTGCCCACCCTCTACCAGGTCGCATCAGGGGCCTCTAGTGTGCCCTGGTGGAGGGTGGCCACCCTGGGCCCCCTCTTCTAGTAATGTTTGGCCCATCTTCCTTATTCTGGTTCATAAAAACTCCACAAAAATCCCCGTAGCATTTGGGCTCTGTTTGGTATTGATTTTTTGCGAAGTAAAAAATAAGAAAAAACAACAACTGGCACTTTGGCACTATATCAATAGTTTAGTCCCAAAAAATGATATAAAGTTGCTATAAAATGATTGTAAAACATTGGAGATGTGTCGCATGTGCATATTGAACAACAGGGAATGTTGGACAGGCTTGACTGTGCACTGGCACTTGTATGATGCTGTTTCTCATTGCTTCATTGAGGATAGATTGAAGTAGGTCTGCTGCCAGCATAAAGAGTAATGGTGACAGTGGATATCCTTGTCTAACCCCTCTCTTATAGAAAAATTCCTTTCTAGGGACTCCATTTAGAAGAGCTGATGAGGTGTCAGATGAAAAAGTCATGTTCATCCAGTGTATCCATCTGTTTCCAAGTCCTCTGGCTTCCATGATGGAAATCATGGTCTTGTGCTCAATCTTATCAAATGCCTTTTCAAAATTCAATTTAAGTATAACTGTTGGATTTTTTTGATTGTTGGCGAGAATGCAAATATTCAAAAGCCCAGCCAAAGCAATCCTGGATTGTTCTAATTTCCAAGAAACCATACTGGCTGTTGTGTATCATTTTTAGTATCACACCTAGAAGCCTCCTTGAAGATTTCTTTTCAAAAATATGACATATTTTTATAGGAAATTTGAAAACTATAGGGCTGAACTCAAAAAATTCAGATATATGACCCCGTCGTCCTGCGGTGGGCCGAAGAGTGGCCCGTCGTCCTGCGGTGGGCCGAAGAGAGGCCCGTCGGCCTGCAGTAGGCCAAAGAGGGGAAGCCCTGCCGGAATCACTCCACCACCATCGCCAGAGCGCCGTCACGCTGCTGGTGAACTCTTCCTCCGCTCCACCTCATCTTGCTGGATCAAGACGGTGGAGATCGTCATCAAGCTGCACGTGTGCTGAACGCGGAGGTGCCGTCCGTTCGGTACTAGATCGGAAGGATCGTGATCAAGGCCACGGGACGTTCGTGATTGGATCGCGGGACAGATCATGACGAGATCGTGGGACTGTTCCTGATTAGATCGCGGGACGCTCGGCGATTTGGATCACGAAGACGTCCGACTACACCAACCGCGTTTCTTAACGCTTCCCGCTTAGCGATCTACAAGGGTACGTAGATCCACTCTCCCTCTCGTAAATGCTCATCACCATGGATAGGTTTGCATGTGCGTAGGAAATGTTTTGTTTCCCATGCGACGTTCCCCAACAGTGGCATCATGAGCTAGGTTGATTCTTCGATGACATCTCGAGTAGAACACAAAAGGTTTGTGGGCGTTGATGCTTAGATTGCTTCCTTCCTTGGTCGGATTTTGGTTCAGCGGTATTGTGAGATGAAGCGGCCCGGACCAACATTACTCGTACGCTTACGAGAGAGCGGTTCCCTAGATGCAACTTGTTGCCTAGATGGTTGCGGGTGGCAGTTTCTCTCACTTTAGTTGGATCAGATTCGACAAAGGCGGTCCTTGAGAAGGTTGAAAAGCAAATTACGTGTCACCGTTGTGGTTTATGCGTAGGTGAGAATCGTTCTTGCTAGAAACCCGTAGCAGCCACGTAAAACATGCAACAACAATTAGAGCATGTCTAACTTGTTTTTGCAGGGTATGTTGTGATGTGATATGGCCAATTACATGATGTGATATATGTGATCTATGAGATGATCATGTGATGTATAGAATTTCACGACTTGCATGTCGATGAGTACGGCAACCGGCAGGAGCCATAGGGTTGTCTTTAATTATTGTATGACCTGCGTGTCAATCATTAAGTGCTATGTAATGCTTTACTTTATCGCTAAACGGTAGCAATAGTAGTAGAAGCATGCAGGGCGTGACAACCTCGATGGCGACACATTGATGGAGATCAAGATGATGGAGATCATGGTGTTGTGCCGGTGACAATGAAGATCATGCCGGTGCTTTCAAGATGGAGATCTAAAGCACAAGTTCATGGCCATATCATGTCACTTATGAATTGCATGTGATGTTAATCCTTTTATGCACCTTGTTATGCTTAGTACGGAGGTAGCATTATAAGGTGATCCCTCACTTAAAATTCAAGATAAAATTGTGTTCTCCCCGAGTGTGCACCGTTGCGAAAGTTCGTCGTGTTGAGACACCACGTGATGATCGGGTGTGATAGACTCTACGTTCACATACAACGGGTGCAAGCCAGTTTTGCACATGCAGAACACTCGGGTTAAACTTGACGAGCCTAGCATGTACAGACATGGCCTCGGAACACAAGAGACCGAAAGGTCGAACATGAGTCATATAGTAGATATGATCAACATAATGATGTTCACCATTGAAGCCACCTCAACTCACGTGATGATCGGACTTGAGTTGGTGGATTTGGATCATGTGACACTCAGATGACCCGAGGGATGTCAATTTGAGTGGGGGCTTTAGTAATTTGATTAACTAAACTCATTATCTTGAACAATAGTCTAAATGAACTTTGCATATTTATGTTGTAGATCAATGGCTCGCGCGGTAGCACCCTTGAATTTTAATGCGTTCCTAGACAAGCTAAACTGAAAGATGATGGAAGTAACTTTGTTGACTGGGCCCGTAATCTGAGGATTATCCTCACGGCTTCCCAGAAATCATATGTCCTTGATGCACCGCTTGGTGACCAACCAGAAGACATGACCTCCGAAGAAGTTAAGAACGCTTGGGAGGCACGTACTGGCGATTACTCAATAGTTCAGTGTGCAATATTGTATGGCTTAGAACCGGGACTTCAAAGACGTTTTGAACGTCATGGAGCATATGAGATGTTCCAGGAGTTGAAGTTTATCTTTCAGAAGAACGCCCGGATCGAGAGGTATGAAACCTCTGATAAGTTCTATGCTTGCAAGATGGAGGAGAACGGGTCTATCAGTGAACATATACTCAGAATGTCTGGGTATTCAACTTGTCTAGCAGAGTTGGGAATTGCCCTTCCGCCAGAGGCGATCACTGACAGAGTTCTTCAATCACTGCCACCTAGTTACAAGAGCTTTGTGATGAACTATAACATGCACGGGATGAACAAGTCAGTCGCCGAGCTGTTTGCGATGCTAAAAGTCGCTGAGTCTGAAATCCAGAAAGAACATCAAGTGTTGATGGTCAATAAAACCACTAGTTTCAAGAAAAATGGCAAAGTCAAGGGCAAGGGCAAGAAGGGTAAAACCAAGAAGGATGGCAAAGCAGTTGCTACTCCTGCAAAGAAGCCCAAGCATGGACCCAAGCCAGAAACTAAGTGCTTTCATTGCAAAGGAACTGGTCGCTGGAAGCGGAACTGCCCCAAGTACCTAGCTGACAAGAAGGCGGCCAATGACAAACAAGGTATATATGATATACATGTTATTGATGTGTACCTTACTGGCTCTCGTAGTAGTGCCTGGGTATTTGATACCGGTTCGGTTGCTCACATTTGCAACTCAAAGCAGGAACTACGGAATAAACGAAGGCTAGCAAAGGATAAAGTGACGATGCGCGTGGGAAATGGTTCCAAGGTTGATGTGATCGCCGTCGGCACGCTCTCTCTTCGATTACCATCGGGATTAGTGATGAACCTGAATAATTGTTATTTAGTGCATGCGTTAAGCATGAACATTATATCTGGATCATGTTTATTGCGAGACGGTTACTCATTTAAATCAGAGAATAAAGGTTGTCCTATTTATATGAGTAATATCTTTTATGGTCATGCACCCAATGATAGGGGTTTATTCATATTGAATCTTGATAGTAATGACACACATGTTCATAACATTGATGCCAAAAGATGTAGAATTGATAATGATAATACCACTTTCTTGTGGCACTGCCGTTTAGGTCATATTGGTGTAAAACGCATGAGGAAGCTCCATGCTGATGGACTTTTGGAGTCACTTGATTTTGAATCACTTGACACATGTGAACCATGCCTCATGGGCAAGATGACTAAAACGCCGTTCTCTGGAACAATGGAACGGGCGAGTGACTTATTGGAAATCATACACACTGATGTGTGCGGTCCAATGAATGTTACAACGCGTGGTGGATATCGTTATTTTCTCACCTTCACTGATGACTTAAGTAGATATGGGTATATTTACTTAATGAAACACAAGTCTGAAACGTTTGAAAAGTTCAAGCAATTTCAGAGTGAAGTTGAGAATCATCGTAAGAAGAAGATTAAGTTCCTACGATCTGATCGAGGAGGTGAATATCTGAGTTATGAGTTTGGCAGTCACTTAAGACAATGTGGAATTGTTTCACAGTTGACACCGCTCGGAACACCACAGCCAAACGGTGTGTCCAAACGTCGTAATCGAACCTTATTAGATATGGTGCGTTCTATGATGTCTCTTGCTGGTTTGCCACTATCGTTTTGGGGTTATGCATTAGAGACAGCTGCATTCACTTTAAATAGGGCACCATCAAAATCCGTTGAGACGACGCCATATGAACTATGGTTTGGCAAGAAGCCAAAGTTATCGTTTCTTAAAATTTGGGGATGTGATGCCTATGTCAAAAAGCTTCAGCCTGAAAAGCTGGAACCCAAAGCGGAGAAATGCGTCTTCATAGGATACCCGAAAGAGACAGTCGGGTATACCTTCTATCTCAGATCCGAAGGCAAAGAGTTTGTCGCTAAAAATGGAACATTTCTTGAGAAAGAGTTTCTCTCGAAAGAATTGAGTGGGAGGAAAATAGAGCTTGATGAGGTTATTGAACCTTTACTTCAACCAGATAGTAGTGCAGCGCAGAAAGATGTTTCTGTGGAACCTACGACGGTAGAAGAGGAAGTTAATGATGATGATCATGAAGCTTCGGATCAAGCAGCTATTGAACCTCGTAGGTCGACAAGGCCGTGTACTACCCCTGAGTGGTACGGCAACCCTGTCTTGGAGGTCATGTTGTTGGACAACAATGAACCTACGAGCTATGGAGGAGCAGTGATGGGCCCGGATTCCGAGAAATGGTTAGAGGCCATGAAATCCGAGATGGGATCCATGTATGAAAACAAAGTATGGACTTTGGAAGTATTACCTGAAGGGCGAAATGCCATTCAGAACAAATAGATCTTTAAGAAGAAGACAGACGCGGACGGTAATGTCACCTTCTATAAAGCTCGACTTCTGGCAAAGGGTTTTTCACAAGTTCAAGGAGTTGACTATGATGAGACTTTCTCACCCGTAGCGATGCTTAAGTCTGTCAGAATCATGTTAGCAATAGCTTCCTATTTTGACTATGAAATTTGGCAGATGGATGTAAAAACAGCGTTCCTCAACGGTTTCCTTGAGGAAGAGTTGTATATGATGCAACTCGAAGGTTTTGTCGATCCAGAGAATGCTGACAAAGTTTGCAAACTCCAGCGATCCATTTATGGACTGGTGCAAGCATCTCAGAGTTGGAATAAGCGCTTTGATGAGGTGATCAAAGCGTTTGGGTTTATACAAGTTTACGGAGAAGCTTGTATTTACAAGAAAGTGAGTGGGAGCTCTATAGCGTTTCTAGTATTATATGTGGATGACATATTGCTGATTGGAAACAATATAGAAATGCTGGAAAGCGTGAAGGAATATTTGAACAAGAGTTTTTCAATGAAGGACCTAGGAGAAGCTGCTTTCATATTAGGCATTAAGATCTATAGAGATAGATCGAGACGCTTAATAGCACTTTGACAGAGCACATACCTTGATAAAGTTTTGAAGAAGTTCAAAATGGAACAGTCCAAGAAGGGGTTCTTGCCTGTATTACAAGGTGTGAAGTTGAGTAAGACTCAATGCCCAGTAACTGCAAAAGATAGAGAAAAGATGGGTGTCATCCCTTATGCTTCAGCCATAGGCTCTATCATGTATGCAATGATGTGCACAAGACCCGATGTCAGCCTTTCCATAAGTATGGCCGGAAGGTTTCAAAGTGATCCTGGAATGGAGCACTGGCAAGCGGTCAAGAATATCCTTAAGCACCTGAAAAGGACTAAGGAAATGTTTCTCGTTTATGGAGGTGATGAAGAGCTCGTCGTAAAGGGTTACGTCGATGCAAGCTTTGACACTGATCCGGATGACTCTAAGTCGCATACCGGATACGTATTTATTCTTAACGGGGGAGCGGTAAGCTGGTGCAGTTCCAAGAAAAAGCGTGGTAGCTGACTCTACGTGCGAAGCGGAATACATCGCAGCCTCGGAGGCGGCGAAGGAAGGTGTCTAGATGAAGCAGTTCATGACAGATCTTGGAGTAGTGCCCAGTGCACTGAATCCAATGAACGTGTTCTGTGACAACACTGGTGCCATTGCTCTGGCCAAGGAACCAAGGTTTCACAAGAGGACCAGACACATAAAGCGACGCTTCAACTCCATCCGCGATTACATCTTGGAGAAAGACATAAATATTTGCAAAGTGCACACGGATCTGAATATTGCAGACCCGTTGACTAAACCTCTTCCAAGGGCTAAATATGATCAACACCAGAACTGCATGGGTGTTCGATTCATTACAATGTAAATCACATAGTGATGTGAACTAGATTATTGACTCTAGTGCAAGTGGGAGACTGTTGGAAATATGCCCTAGAGGCAATAAATAAAGTGTTTATTATTGTATTGCCTTGTTCATGATAATCGTTTATTATCCATGCTATAATTGTATTAATTGGAAACATGGATACATGTGTGGATACATAGACAAACACAATGTCCCTAGTATGCCTCTCGTGAACTAGCTTGTTAATTGAAAGATGGTTAAGGTTTCCTAGCCATGGACATGAGATCTCATTTGATAACGGGATCACATCATTAGGAGAATGATGTGATGGACAAGACCCAAACTACAAACATAGCTTATGATCGTGTCAGCTTATTGCTACTGTTTTCTGCATGTCAAGTATATGTTCCTATGACCATGAGATCATGCAACTCACAGATATCGGAGGAGTACCTTGTGTGTATCAAACATCGCAACGTAACTGGGTGACTATAAAGGTGCTCTACAGGTGTCTCCGAGGGTGTCTGTTGAGTTCGCATGGATCGAGACTGGGATTTTTTACTCCGTGTGACGGAGAGGTATCTCAGGGCCCACTCGGTAATACAACATCACAATGAGCCTTGCAAGCAATGTGAGTAATTGTTAGTTGTGGGATCTTGTATTACGGAACGAGTAAAGAGACTTGCCGGTAACGAGATTGAACTAGGTATGGAGATACCGACGATCGAATCTCGGGCAAGTAACATACCGAAGAACAAAGGGAACATCATATGGGATTAACTGAATCCTTGACATAGAGGATCGACCGACAAAGATCTTCATAGAATATGTATGAACCAATGTGGACATCTAGGTCCCGCCATTGGTTATTGACCATAGAGTTGTCTTGGTCATGTCTACATAGTTCTCGAACCCGCAGGGTCTGCACACTTAAGGTTTGGTGACGTTTCGGTAGTGTAGAGTTATGTATGGTGGTGACCGAAGTTTGTTCGGTGTCCCGGATGAGATCCCGGACGTCATGAGGAGCTCCGGAATGGTCCGGAGATAAATATTCATATATAGGAAGTCCCAGTTTGGTCGCCGGAAAAGTTTCGGGCTCATCGGTAGTGTACCGGGAGTGCCGGGAGTGTACCGGGAGACCTCCGGGAGGGGTATTTCGACCCAAGAGGCTTCATGGGCTGTGGGAGAGTATTAACCAGCCCTTAGTGGTCTGGTGGAATAGCCACAGCAGGCCCATGCGGCTAAGGGAAGAGACCCAAAGGGAAAAGAGTGGAAAAAAGGCAAAAAGGGAGAGTCCTACTCCTACTAGGAGTGGAGGAGGAGTAGGACTCCTCCTCCTTGGCTTCGGCCGACTCCAAGAGGGGCTCAGCCCTGCACCAGCCCTCCTCCTCCTCTCCTCCTATATATACTGGTGGAATAGAAGGGTTTTGCACAGAATTTACAGCCTCGTGCTACCCTTTCCATCGGTGCTCCTCTAGATCGGTTTTCCGCAGTGCTTAGGCGAAGCCCTGCCGGAATCACTCCACCACCATCGCCGGAGCGCAGTCACGCTGCTGGTGAACTCTTCCTCCTCTCCACCTCTTCTTGCTGGATCAAGATGATGGAGATCGTCATCAAGCTGCACGTGTGCTGAACGCGGAGATGCCGTCCGTTCGGTACTAGATTGGAAGGATCGTGATCAAGGCCACGTGACGTTAGTGATTGGATCGTGGGACAGATCATGACGAGATCGCAGGACTGTTCATGATTAGATCGCGGGACGCTCGGCGATTTGGATCACGAAGACGTTCGACTACACCAACCGCGTTTCTTAACGCTTCCCGCTTAGTGATCTACAAGGGTACGTAGATCCACTCTCCCTCTCGTAGATGCTCATCACCATGGATAGGTTTGCGTGTGCGTAGGAAATTTTTTGTTTCCCATGCGACGTTCCCCAACATTTGCGTACCTGACACTCTTCAGCCTCTAGGAGGCCGACGGGCCACTCTTCGGCCAACGGGACGCCAACAGGCGCTCTTCGGTCGCATGGAGGCTGACGAGCCCCTCTTAGGCACGCAGGCTACGGGCCTCTCTTCGGCCCACCACAAGCCGACGGGCCACTCTTCGGCCCACCGCAGGCCGACAGGGTCATATTTCTAAATTTTTTGCGTTTGGCCCTATAGTTTTCAAATTTACTATAAAATACGTCATAGTTTTAGAAAAATCCGTCTTGAAAGTAATTTCTTAATAATTTTGATGGAATAGTTGAGCAAAGAGATAGGCCTGGAGTCATTTGCATTCATAGGGTTGTCCTTTTTGGGTATAAGAGTGATATAAAATGCATTGATGCTCTGGAGAGAGAGATTTCCTCCATGAAAATCTTCAATTAGCTTGTAGAAGTCTTCTGCAATTATATCCCAACAAATTTTGATGAAATATCCATTAAATCCATCGGGTCCTGGAGCTTTATCACTTGGTAGCTGTTGGACCACTTCATCAATCCGTTTCTTGGTGAAAGACCTTTCTAGTTCATCCAACCCCTCAATTCTTTTTATTAAAGATAATAGTTCTAAGGGGTAAACAACTTGAGTTGTTTTCCCTAGTCTTTCTTTAAAAGATTTCCATAGCAGGGCAACTTTTGAGCAGTGTTCAAAGAATTCTTCACCTTGATCGTCTTGAAGAGTGTATATGAAGTTATTTCTATACTTGATGGATGCCTTGGCTTGAAAGAATTTTGAGTTTTCATCTCCAAATTTTACCCATCTTATGGTTTCTCTTTGTCTCCAATAGATTCTCTCATAAGATAGGAATATAAGTAAATATTCCTTAAGTAATGTTCTGGCATTATATTCCAATAAGGACAGTTCTCTGAATTCTTCAAAGAAGTCCCACATCATAATTACTGCATTTGTTGCTTGAATGATTTCTGCTAAGTTGGAGATGCTTTTGCTTTAATTTTCAGACCTTTTCTTAATCTTTTGAACTTGGGAGTAAGTAGATTTGCATTGCATTTTCATGCAGAGGTTGATTCCAAATATTGGCGACAGTCTGCTTGAAATTGCTATGTTGTAACCAGAAGATTTCAAATCTAAACAATGGATATTTTGGAATGTGTGTGCCAATAGAGATGACACAAGAAACATGATCTAATACAGGCTTGGATAATGGAGTAGCCATAGTGTTTGGGTAGGGAACGGACCAATTCTCTGATGTGAATATCCAATCAATCTTTTCAAGGAGTGGGGCTTGTTGCATGTTACTCTAGGTGAAACTTCTTCCTTTTAGAGGGATTTCTACTAAGGCTAAGGAACTGATGGCCTCATTAAATTGCATCATTTGAGTGATGTCTCTAGATCCTTAGTTCCTATTTGTGGTGTATCTGGTATAGTTGAAATCTCCCGCAATTAACCAATTGTTTTCTGCTGGCATTTGAATGTTTTTGAGCCAGTTGAGAAATTCTGCTTTGCTAGGTCCATCACATGGCCCATAGATATTTGTTAAAATCCAACTTTCATTTGTGTGTACTGAAGTGATTCTGATGGATACGGAGAATTCATTTTTGAAGAGACATTCTCCATTGAAAATGCTATCATTCCAAGCAACAAGTAACCCACCAGAGGCCCCAACAGAGGGAGAGAAATCAAACTTATTTATTCTTCTATGGCAAAAAGTCTGTAAGTATGCCCTTTCAAAATGTTCCCTCTTTGTTTCCTCTATGCATATAATTGCAGATCCAAATTCTTCTATTTTGTTAGAAAGAGCTAGCCACTTGTTGCTTGAGTTAATACCTCTGATATTCCAATTGAGAATTTTCCAAGACCTATTCATTCAGTACCAAACCACAAACACTATACTTGCTACCTTGTAGCCAAAAGGATCAAATGTTCAGAAAGCAAATCAGGTTTACAGAGTCCATAGTCCTTTTGAAATTATTACAAAAGGGGAAATAGCTCTTAAGAGACCTGCAGCTAGTTTGACCAAAAGATTTATTCTCACATGGCATGGTTCTTCTCAGTCCTTCCATGTTGGCTGCTTTCCTCCTTTCTTGACTTTCTTGTTTAGAAGCAGCTCTTCAGTGCAAGCCTTGGGATCCAAATTACAGTAAGAAGTATTTTAATTTTTAATCACTTTACATTGCACATAGGTGGTTTGGTAGTACAAGCCATGTAGTTAATGTCCTGGCAAACTTTCTTCTTATATCCTTTATGTAAATGAATGATCCTTTCACTTCTTCTTACCTCAGATTCTACCACTGGAGCCCTTTCCTTTCTTTTTCCTTTGGGCTAAGTGTGTCTAGAGAAGTCAGCCTTTGCTTCTCCTGGAGTCTCTTTGCTAGGAGTGGAGAAGGAGCTCCTGGCAGCTTCATGTAAGACTTGGGAGCAACATTGTGTTAAATATTAGGGCATGATGTTGAATTGAAGAAGTCCAAATATTTATAATAATCAGAGTCTTCAAGAATAATATTCCACATGGGGGAATCAAGAAACATCTTGGTCCACTCAAATTTATCAGGTGTTAACAATGTTGAGCATATGAAATTAACCCAATCATTGGGTAGCAGCAAAATGTTGCTTCCATGCATTTAAACTCTCTTCAGCTAGTGAGAATTCTTCTGTAGGATTGGTTACCTGAAGGGGAGGAAGAAATCTTCCTTCATCAGGAAAGCCTGGTGGAGTTGCACTGCTTGAAGAAGTGATTTCTTGGGATAAATTAGAAGCTGCATAATCCTGTGATAGAGAACTTCCTTTAGAGAAACCCAGAATCTCAATTTGCTCACCAACTTCTTCACTATTTCATCTACTTGTTCATTAGGGAAGATCATGTGAGCTGGATCAGCTAATTGTATGACATGATCAAGTCCTGCTGCAAGATTCAAAGAGAAGAAATCATTATCATAGTCCTCCACTAGCATATCCTCACGGGCTGGAATTGGTCCCATCAGTTTACTGTAGGAATTTTCAAAGGTTGGCTTAGAATTCAGATCAAAGTCCACACTTGCTTCACTGATTGAAAGTGAAGGAGCTCCTTCATTGTACGGGTTGTTCAGATTCACACACTCAAAATTCTATAGCTGAGGCCCATGTGCAATCATAGGAGGAGGAGCAGGTAACTGTTGGGCCATCATGGGCCCAATATTGAGGTTTAGGTTTGGCAGGCGAGTTGGTTTTTGGGCCAAGCCCAACTCATTCAAATTTTCATTTTCCTCCACATGAGGTACTTGAGCTTCAATTCCCCCCATTAAGTTCATTTGAAAGCCATTGTTGATATCCATTTTCGCGGGATTTGCAACTCCATTAGATCCAATAGACAGGGTAAGCTCACTGGCTTCATCCATGTCTGGTAGTTCTACAGGAGGCAAGTTATTGAAGTCTTCCATAGGCTGTATGAGATCATTAAGCTCTAGGAATTCCCCTTCTTCTAGTTCATGGTCCAATTCATCCACTTCTGCTCCCATGGCTCAATGCCCCCACCCTGGTAGGTCTTCCTTTGCTTCCTCATCCAGTTCTTGTTCTTCCTGCAAGTTGGCTTGTTGATTTGGAGCTTGGTTCTGCATGTTATCCTGCATCTGATGCTCTGGAATTGTCCCAATGAAATGATGTAGTTGATTGGGATGGAAGAAAGGATTTGCAGGTTGGGGATGAGGATTGCCATCCACTAGCACTGGGTCTTCATCCCGTGGACCTTCTCCCAGATTCTCCTGCTGCACAGTCACTATAGGAACAGTCCATGATTCAGATGATCTATCTTCAGATTCTCCTATCACAATGCTAGCAGGAATGTGTTGTAGCTCCTATACTCTGATTCGAACAACCAGGGCAGCCTTAGAACTCCTTGCTCCGTCCCAAATTAAAACTTTACCGAAAGCTCTGATAGCATTGGCAATCTCTTGCATATCTCTTTTGTCAAACGGAAAACCTACCAGCATGATCCAAACATCCTTGTTAAGTACCAAGTTCCTCTAGTTCAAACCTTGATTGTGCTTTTGGAAGATAATATGCACATCTCCAAATTGGTGTGGGCTTTGCAAAACCATTGCATATCTATCAAATGGTGAGTTGTATTTAACATAAGCTTGGCCAAAGGGGCATGCACAAATCTCAGCAAAAGCAAGGTGCTTGACCTCAGAGATGAACTCTCCAATCACTTGGCAGACATTGGGGAAGAATACCTGTTGATTGGGCATTGGAATAACTGTGGAGATATCCCATTCTTCATGCTTGGGTGCAGAGGGTGTTGAGATGACACGAACTCGAGCTGGTGTGTCCTCATTCTGAATGGCATGGTGGTGCGGTGGTAGGAAAGGCGTTGGATCAAAAGGAAAGTTGGCAATGCCACCGGAGCTCTCCCCTCTTGAAGTAGCGGCTGATTGCGGAAGGAAAGCAGTGGTCAGAGGTGGTGGCGGCGGTAGCAAAGCAAGGCTCAATGGCGCAACCGTCGCTGCATCTAGGCGCAAATCTAGACTGGGAGTGGGCAATGGCAGGGTTGGATTGTCTCTATTTTCGACAGGATTTCTGGGAAGTTGAGATGAAATTACTCCGGCTGTCGATGGCTCTGCAGAAGGAAATGATACCCGAGCAGCAGGTTGATTTGACGTAGCTAGAGATTGGAATGTCGAGCGACGGTCTATGGCAATGTGGACCCACTTCTTAGAGTTCTGGCATCTGATTTTATTTTTGCATGCGAACCGGAGGTGTCTGTGTAGTAGGCATTTGATTTTTACATCTTCCATTGTGTGAAAGAAATCGTGGGCAATGACATTTATTTTCTCTTCCCCCCTACCCATCCGCACCCGCACATATTTTAATTTACAGATTGGCTAACTCACATCTAGATGAAAATTAACTTTGTCAGATCTAACCTTTCCACCACATGATCTGAAGGCTCTAAGATTCCTACTGCACTTGTTTTTTTTGTTTTTTTTCCATTTGTTGTCTTTGCACGGCCGTGGTTTCGTTTGTGTGTGGGTTGCGTGTGTGCTGCTCTATGCTGTTGTCGACGCCGTTGTTGCGCCTGTTGCCTGATGTATGTTGCTCTTTGGCATCTCTACGTGGCTGCAAGTTTTTTTTGCCCTCTCTGTGTTTTAGTCTTGGTTTTTTCCTTTTATGTTTAGGCTGCGATGTACTCCTTCCAATCCATATTACTTGTCTTAAGTTTGTCTAGATACGGATGTATATAGATACATTTTAGTGTTAGATACATCCGTATCTAGACTAATCTAAGACAAGTAATATGGATAGGAGGAAGTAAATTTTTTACTCTCTTTATATATATATATATATATATATATATATATATATATAAAGTCTATTCGTCATCCAGGTGAAGAATTAATAATTCTCCACCCTAGTGTAAACTCGCAAAAGACATGATTTTTTTTGGATGTGGTAATTTTACCTCACACACGTCGTAATCTTACCTAACTGTTATGTTGTAATCTTATCTCACATACATCGAATTCTCATCCGTCATGTTATAATCTTACCTCATCACACACATGCATGCCGTGATCTCACCTCACAAGCATGACACATTTGTTTCTCACGGTGGACTTTAAGAGCCCTTAACTTCACACTGTAATATTACCTTGCATGCATTTTGGTTCTCATGGTGGGGTGAAGAATAAGAATTCCTCATCCAGGGTGACAAATAGTCGATCCCTATATATATATGTGTGTGTGTGTGTGTAGTTTTCAAGATTCATATTTTTTAGCTCGGCTCACGTGTTGTTGTTTATCCCAGCATGAGTGATCTGCGCATCCTTGTCCATGTGTTTTTCTGTCATTTCTGTGTTTGTTTGTTTTTTAGTTTTTTTTAGCAGGATTGCAAAAACACGTCTAGATGAAATTTAGTGATCCCACATATGGATGTCCAACCGTCCTATCTATTGTTTCTTTACTTTTCACGCTCGAGTGATCGCTCATGTCGTGATTGATCCACACCACGTTGTAGAGTCTGTTGGGCCGGGAGGCCTATAGCGGAGCGGGACAGTTTTTTGCCCTTTTTTAGGGTGGCCTTTTTTTCTTTTTTTTTGTTGGGCCGACGTTGCCATTGTTTGTCTTTGGCTTTTTTAAGAATACAACGGATATAGCAGAGACTATATTACATCCTTATGGCAACCTCCCTCGAGTCGTCACTCTCTTCCCTTGTTCTACCATTTATACTGTTTTGTTTTGAATCTGAAGGAGACGACCTGACCTGACGGATCTGTGGCTCAGAAATGGCACATAACATTGTTTTTCTATTTTCCCCTATTTTTTCATGCACTCTTTTTTCCATGTTATTTTTTTGTATATTTGTCTAGTTATTTTTTCACAATTTTTGTTTGTATGTAAACCCCTCGATTCCGAAATAGAGCTGTTTGTTGTTTTTGTAGTCGCCTCATTTGCAAGTAGTCATCTCTAAAATTGATTTTTTTGCAGTTGCCTCAGTTGCAAGTCAACCATCGACTCGCAACTAATGGGTGTATGTTTGTAGAGGGGGGGCAGTTACAAAGAGAACCATCGACTTGCAACTAGGAGGTATATGTTTGTAGGGGCCTCAGTTGCAAATCAACCATTGACTCGCAACTAGGGGGATATATGTTTGTACGGGGCCAGTCGCATGTCAACCAATGATTAGGACGTGTCATACTTTTTTGTAGAGGCCCAATTGCATGTCAACAATCGACTCACAACTAGGGGGGACATATGTTTGTAGCGGTCCGTTTGCATGTCAATGAATCGACTCGCAACTAGGACGTGTCATACTTTTTTTGTAGTGTCCCTAGTTGCATGTCAGCCATCGGCTTGCTACTAGGGGGATATATGTTTGTAGGGCCCCCGTTGCAAGTCATCCATCGACTCGCAACTAGGATGCATCGTACTTTTTTGTAGTGGCCCCAGCTGCATGTCAGGCATTGACTCGCAACTAGGGGGTCGTTTGTGTTGTAGGGGCCCAGTTAACCATCGACTCGTAACTAGGATGCGTCGTACTTTTCTTTAGGGGCCCAGTTGCATGTCAACCATAGACTCCCAACTAGGCGAGGCGTATGTTCTGTAGGGGCTCAGTTGCAAGTCAACCATCGACTTGCAACTGGGACACATCATACTTTTTAATAGTTTGCTTAGTTCCGTGTTAACCATCGACTCGCGACTAGGGGTGGCGTATGATTGTAGGGGCTCATTTGCAAGTCAACCATCAACTCGCAAGTACGGGGGCTATGTTTGTTGGCACACAATTGTTAGTAAACCATTGACTCACAACTAGGGTGAGTGTATGTTTATAGGAGCCCAGTTGCAAGTGAACCATCGACTTGCAACTAGCATGCATCATACTTTTTTGTAGTGTCCCCAATTGCATGTCAATCATCGACTCGCAATTAGGGGCGTATGTTTGTAAGTTGAAAGTCAACCATCGACTCGCAACAGGCGTGGGATGTATGCTTGTAGGGGCCCAATTGCAAGTCAATCATCGAATCAAAACTAGGACGCATCATACTTTTTTGTAGTGGCCCGAGTTGCATATCAACCATCGACTGACAACCAAAAGGGGAGTATGTTTGTAGGAGGCAGTTGCAAGTCAACCATCGACTCACAACTATGACGCGCCATACGTTTTTTGTAGTGACCCAAGTTGTATGTCAACCATCGACTCACAACTAGGGGGGCGTATGTTTGTAGGGGGCTAGTTGCAAGTCAACCATTGACTCGCAACTAGGGGGGCGTATGTTTGTAGGGTCCCAGTTGTAAGTCAACCGTTGACTCGTAATTAGGGGGACATATGTTTGTCGGGGCCCAGTTGTAAGTCAACCATCGACTCGCAACTAGGGGGAAGTATGTTTGTAGGGGCCCAATTGCAAGTCAACCATCGACTCGCAATTGGGAAGCATCATACTTTTTCGTACTGACCCCAGTTGCATGTCAACCATCGACTCGCAACTAGGAGGGACGTATATTTGTGGAGGGGCAGTTGCAAGTCAACCATCAACTGGCAACTACACGTCGTAGTATTTTGTAGTGGCCCTGGTTGCATGTCAACCATCGACTCGCAACTAGCGAGGAGGCGTATGTTTGTAGGGGGGCGGTTGCAAGTTAGCCATTGACTCGCAACTAGGATGTGTCGTACTTTTTTTGTAGTTGCTCCAATTACAAGTCAACCATCAACTCGTAACTAGGATGCATCGTACTTTTTTTGCAGTGGCCCCGGTTGCATGTCAACCATCGACTCGCAACTAGGAGGAGGGTCGTATGTTTATAGGGGCCCAGTTGCGAGTCAGCTATCGATTCGCAACTGGGACATCATGTCAACCATCGACTCACAACTCTTTTATCTTCACATTAAATTCAACCTTTTTTATTTCTCTCCAAGACAATCATTGATACAAAATATTGGAAAATAAAATGATTTTTTGTGCAACCATGATTGATATCACAGCTCTCCCATTGAGGACTGAAAACAAACAGCAAGCCATCCTTCAGAAAATATTCTTGTTTTCAAATTTTATAAATGCTTGTGTTTAAAAAAATGTACGCAAATTTGAAAAAAAAATCATGTTCATGTTTATGGTTCTAGAAAAGTTTGTACACAGATCCAAATAATGTTCGCATCTTTGAAATTTTGTTTGGAGTTTCTATAAACATATTTATGGTTGTAAAAAAATTCATGTTCATGGTCTGAAATTTTTGTTCAAGTTTCAGACAATATTCCCATTTAAAAATAAAACTAATAAAGGTTTGCATTTCAATAAAATGTCCGAGCTTTTACAAAATATTTACAATTAAAGAAAAAGGTCCGAGTTTAAAAAATACTCATTTTTTTTCAAAAAACAAATGTCGTGTTTTGAAGTTTCAAAACCCGATCTCTAATTTGTCGCTGCTGATGCTTTCTTAATGTTGTACGTTCCACTTGGTACACGTAATCTAATCACGTCAAGTGGTTAGCGAGGAGCGCGCATAAGTTGTTTGGTTCCTTGTTCGATTTATGCCCTCACCTTTTCATTATTTTTATTGTTCAAAGTGCAAAATGGACATGGCCATTCGGGGGCACCCTGTACGAAGGAAAACACAGCAGGGCACCCAAGACGAAGGAAAAAAAAACATCACCAGATAAAAAAACAAATAAAAAGGTCACAAACAAAACTTATATGTGACATAGTTATGTCACATTTAAATGTGTCCGACCCACCCTTTAATTTATATAAGATGACATCTTTTCTACGTTTGTTATATGCTCCTATCGGGAAGGTCTCCAACCTATCGAAATATTCCACAGGTCAAGTAGCCAACGGAGGAGGTATTGAGGTCGAAGGCATCGCGCAGGTCGATCAACCAGGTGCCGCACAAAAAAGAGCAATTCAACCACGAGATGGATGGATCGATTGATGGGTGCATGTCTCCATATGCATGGCTCAAAAGGAGCAGAGGCCCACCCACCAAATAAAGCAGAAGAAAAGGTAGCATTATTCAGATTTTTACGGCGATGCGATTGACGACGAGACGACGGCGACCTCCACGACTCGGTTGCGTCTTCCGGCAGCTCGGATCCACCAGGGGGCATATCTACCGTCCCACTACACCACGGCATCGGACGGGGCACCAACGCCATGCCATGGCCTTGCAGCGGCGTACGCCATGTCAGCCGGGGGCATGCTGGCTTGTCAATGGCGTAGTGGCCGGAGCGTGATGCGTTGTCTCGTGCCAGGCGGCCAGACGTGTGGGGATTCGATGCCCTCCGAGCTTGCTTGTCACCTGGTCAGTGGGTCGTGCCCGTCCCGCCGTGCAGCCCTTTGGCATGCATCGGTTTCCTTTTATTGACGTGTTGGCATTCCTAGCTTGAACACGTTCCCGAATAGTGACTAGGCAGCCCTTAAATTTTCCTCTCTGCATCCAGACACTGCGTAGTTCAAACCTTAAAACCATATGAAACATGCAGAACAAATATATACGTACTATGTAGATCAAATAAACTTACACTACACTATGCATTGTCGTTGGAGATGTCCATGATCTCCGTGTATGGCTCCGAATACATGAGCAATAGTTGCAACTTCGACTCATGCGGCTCCTCTGTGTCAGCCTCCTCTTTCAGTTCGACAAAAAGCACATCGCCGATCGTTCGTGCCGGATGAATCACCGGTTGCTTCCAACATATGCGTCATCCTAAATTGACGTGTTGACGTGTTGGCTTTCCTAGTTTGATGATAAATAGCAGGTGAGAGCATCAACAGGCACGCCCAGCGAACCTGTTCCTTCAAACGCGCGTAGATGCATCCCAACACGTTCGTAGATAGTGACCAGGTAATTCATAAATTTTCCTCTCTTCATCCGTACACGGCATAGTTCATACCTTAAAACCATATGAAAAATGCAGAAGAAATATCTATGTACCGCATAGATCAAGCAAACCTACAATACACTATTCCTTATCGTCGGAGAGGTGCACGATATCAGTTCCCGGCTCCGGGTACATGGGCAACTTTTGTAACTCTAGCTCATGCCTCTAGTACGACGAAAAGCGTGTCGATCGCCGCTTGTTCATGCCAGATGAATCGCCGATTGGCTTCAATGTAGGCCTCATTTTGGATGTTAGTCTATTCCGCAATTTGCAACGTTTGGGCAACCTCGGACTCTACGATGGCATTCGTCATGGCGAAGCCAACAACCGACTCCACTTTCGCCTCCTCCTCCTGCTCCTCCCTGGGCTCTGGCTACTCCCTCCTCATCCTCCTCCTCCGGCTCTAACGGTAGGCCTGCTGCGAACCGGACCGTGTCTAGCCCAGATCTTCTCAAGCAACTAGAGACGTCGCTCGGGCATAAGCATAGCGTAGATCGTCTTCTTCTGTCAATACATGGTGAAGACAGACGGCGAGAGGGAAAACATAAGCGGATGTGGACGCCGATGAGAACTGCATGGATGGGATCGGGCTGATGGCAAGGAGGGAGGGAGCGAATGTGGCTAGGGGTAGGGGACGTCGTCCGGCTTAAATAGTTGGATCCTGACCCTCGGGTGACGAGCTGGAGCGGCGTCACGCGATGATCACACCTCCACCAGAGGAGACGCCTGACAAACCAATGGGTTTTCGGGTATTTACGTGTGGGACCCGACTGGCAACACAATGTGGCAGATGTGCTCGGGCAGCCTCATATCCGTCCTACATTTAGACATGATATGAGGGGTGTCGGGCACGGACGTTCGAGCTCAGTCTGAGGTGCTCGGCTATAGATGCTCTGACACTCCTATAAAAAAATTGAGCACACGACAATTATTTTTCTATTTTCTTGTGTTACAGTTGTTTGTTTTCTTCTTTCGTGCCACGTGTCATCTGATATACGCTTTACGTAGATTTTGACTATTATTTGAACACCGGGTCCAGCCGAGCTGGGCTGAAGCGATCGCAACCTTGGGACAAAAGAGCCACGTGGTCAATTGATTCCTAGTAATAATCTTTAGAAAGTAGTACGTTTTTAAAAGTGAAGCGCAGTTCATGAGAGGTGTCATGTGCATACTGTCACCACCTCCAAAAACTGCTAATTAATTTCATTCATATATTTTTACCTTCGTGGTTAGAAAGCCAAGCTTGAAGATGGCATGAAATCCACGCTTTGCAAAGTGAGACCTATCGTAGCCTGGTACATTTAAGTTGGCATCAATTTTGGAATTGCTTTTCCGTCGTGTTACCTAGGGGGTGGGGAGGGGCGACATCTGCATCAAAAAAGTTTTTCAATGTATCAACTATGTTCCTGAGAATAGTTTCGCCAAATGTTCTTTGAAAAGTAGAATAAGGACAGATGAAAGGGTGTCATGCACGTAGAGTTCGCCCCCAGTCACCACCTTCGGAGGTTTCCAAATAAATTCCTTTGTGCAACACCATCTAAGGAAGAATATTGATCATCAACTTGAGCGAATAGTATTTGTGTTCATCAATGTGCATGACTATTTTTCACTATATATACCTAGACTGATCTCGCATCGGTGGTGCATAGTGTTCATTTGCATGAGAAACCCTGTCCTTTTCTCCCATATCTGTTGGACTAATATTCGAACAAATCTTATCTGCGTTTGGAAGTGCTAGCGCCCCAAAGCAGTGAAGTGACCAGACATGGAACATTTTTTGTTTGAGGGCAGGACCACCTTTGGTATGACATTGGAACCCTATTAGGCCTTGTTTGTTTCGCGTGGGTTGGAGGGGTTTTCAGAGGATTAACCCCGCGAGGCCCAGAATCCTCGCAAATACCTGTTGGCCCATTTGGTAAGCGGGGTCCCGACGGCCCAACCCCCTCGACCCCCCTTCGATCCACTTGTTTCCACGCGGTTCAAAACCCTCGAGGGGGGCTCGAGGATTTGGCCGCCCGACTTGAGACGCCGCTGTCGACTCCTCCCCAAGACGCCGCGTCGCCTGACGCCTCGACGCCGGCGATCTGCTCCGGCATACCGGACTTCTCCCTGGTGGTAAGTCATCGCCACCCCTCCCCTCGCCCCTCCTCTTCTGGGAGGCAAGTCTTCGCCATGGCTGCCACCTCCTGCACGCCCTCCGTCTGCCTCGTCCTCATCGGCGAGCATGCCAAGAACGGCGTATCCTACCCCCCGCTCCACATGACTACCTCGCCAAGGACGCTGTCCTCTTCTAGCCCCTCTTATATCCTAACCCTAGCCCGCGAGATTGCCATAAATTTGTGTTGGTGATGGTCTGACGCATTTAGAAGGATAAATTGGCAGATTCTAAACCAAGTTCGCCCCTCCTGGTGACTGCTGTTGATCCCGCGGTCGATCTGCCTGCCTATCCAGAGATATATAGTAGTATTAGTGGTGCTTGTTTGTGATGGTCTGATGCTGATGGTGATGGCAGTGTTGTGCAAGTTGTAAATTAGTGATGGTGATGGTGATGGTCTGATGTTGTAACAGTTGTGCGTATGTGCGGTGAGCCTGTGACCATGGACAACAGTGTATATTGATTGCCAGATCAAGGTCATGCGTAATTCTTTGGTTAGGAAACAATGGACGAACTTGACTCTATGTTCGTACACGAGGCTATTTTTTTAGTATGCTTATTGTTTTACTTTCTCCATGGTGTAGATAAGAGAACACCTACGTGTGAAAGCACAATAGGTGAAAACCCAGATTTGATATAGCGTGTCCTTTTGAATTGGTGCGCCAAGAAAAAAAAAACTCCACATATTTGAGTAAAAACAGCCGCAGTGACTGCTGCACTGAACATGAGCTATGGACCGAGACTCAGGCAGGGGTCATGGGTGGCGCCGGTTGACCGTTCATGGCTGCGTGTGCTGGTCTGCCTGATGTGAATTGAGCAGTTTGTCCACTGTTTAAGTATGTTATCCAACTTTTGAACTGTTATATGTGGTTGATATGTTTTTATTTTTACAGCCTGCCTCTCCCATTCTTGTTGGGGTGGACGAATTACCTCCGTTTGGGACCCGGTTGTCACACCCAACTTCGGTAATGTACGCAAGCTTTTTGGCCTCTAGACCATGTTTCCTAAGTGTTAACTGAATTGCTATATCCTACTTGATAGCTCTTGTAGTCTTATTATTCTGGCCTCAAGATATGAAATTCAGACGTTGTTTCTAAAGTCTTAACCGAAGTCTTAACCAAAGTACTTGATAGCTCTTGTAGTCTTATTATGTATGTATGTCTTATCAGTTTTTATCATGTATTTATGTATGTATGTCTTATGAGTTTTATTTTGTCCTTACAAAGAATTTGCTTCAAGTTAAGTAAAACATGTAATGATGCTATTGTTTCATTAAGTCTGGATTTAATAGCGAGGTCTTTTTGACAATACATAATACATGTAATATTTTTCAGCCTATCACTTGCTTGGAGAGCGCCCAGTTAATTTTTCAAAAGACTGTTAAGTTTACCTTCCATCACAAATTGTTATCTGTTTGACATGTGTGTTTTAGTATGTTATAATTCGTTAAGCAAACTGTTATGAGTACCGAATACTAGAACATAGGTTGGCCTATTTAGCTTTCTTGCGCTAGTCATCTGTCTGACTTATTGGCCTGTTTATTAAAAAGCTCATCTCCTTTTGTTTTATCAGGTTCTCAGGCAACTATAGAAGCAAGCTGGACAAACTTTTGGCCATTCAAAAACTCAATGATCATGTCATCATAAGAACAATTCATCTGTATGACGACATCATTCTCATCCTTGCTTGGTCTATAAAAATATATTGCACAAGTACCATTATGTTTGGTGTTGTGAAAGATCATTTTTCTATGAAGATATTATTAGTTCCAGGTCATGCTGCTATGAGAGATTATGTTGCTGTGGTGTGACTGATATGGCTGTGATGAGATATTGATTTCAAGTCAAGCAAAATTATGTTGTTGTTGTGATGCCACATTTTTATTAGGTGTCATTTACAAATTTGTAGGAAGTTTGTCTAGATATGATGCTATTTAACCTGTAAAGATTGGTTTTTTAACTATGCTATACTATTTTAAGTCAACATGACAATCCCTCCCTACCAAAACAATGTTTTACATGAAGGGGATTCTGGCTGAAGGGGAATTTGAGGAATCGGGGAGATATGAGGGGATTGGGTGGAGGGGGGGGATTCACCGAATCCCTTGAAATCCTCTCCTCTCCAAACCTCCCAAAACCACCTCTACCAAACGAGGCCTTAGGGTTTGACCTTGACACTCACACAAACAAATTTATGTTTTGCTTCTCTCCAAGTAGCAATGAACAGCCATTTCCTTTTCTCCCTCTCTAGGGTCAGCATAACATCATCTAAAGAAAATAAGCATATCTTGTATAAGATTTGTTGGTTCCTCAGCTCCCAAATTGAAAAGAAAAACTAGAATGAATTCAAACTCTCCTAGAGCCATGTTTGGATTATAGTATTCCTTTCAAATAGCCCCGTAAAATATACATGTCTCTGCGGTCTTTTGTTTTCGACGGAAAATTGCTTGTGACCAATAAAATGCACATGTACAGTTAAATTTCTTCATATAAAATTACACCGATGCCAAGCAGGGCCTAAGGTATTATGACGACGAGGAGTGGATAGCGTGTGGCTGAGAGCCAGGCTTCGATCTCACTTCAACGTTTCTACGATGTCTCAGAAAAAGAAAAACCTTCAACGTTTCTACTTTCATTTCCAACATTACGTTGGAAAAAAGAAAGAATAGGGCAAAGATGTTGTGAGATTGGGTTGAGATAGACACGCGCAAGAACTACAACTGTTCGTTCTATTTATTTTTTCCAGATACGCTTTGATCCCTCCGTGCAAATTGATGTGTCCACACGACACGTGTGCAATTTCAGATGTCGTGGTTGCCACAGGTCAACGTGGCACTGTTCTCTCTAGAAAAAGAGAAAGACTTGCTGCTGACGACAAAGACCAAATACGTTCAATTATTACCCGATAACTGAAAACCAAGAGACTTGTAGTTGTAGATTGTACGCACAAAAGCGACAACACATTTCGCAGCGGAAGTCAGCTTAGCGGTTGACCAACAATATGCATAGGTGATATGTACACGTATGATATGCACTATACAACATTGCACACTTGTTTTGCAAGGTCAACCCATGACCTGACGAAGCGTAAGAGCAATTTCAATCGCGCGACCCATTTTGTTCGTGTTGTCCGATTAGATCAGCGCGTCTAAACGGACGCGCGTTCGTTTTTGTCCGTCCGCAACCATTCGAAGCTTAATTTTGATCCGGATTTGCATCGGCGCGGACACGGAACGGACGTTCGCGTCGCCCGCCCTTCTCTTCCCCTGGCCCGTCATTCGGCGGCATAGATCCACCATTTCCCCCCAATTTCCCCCAAAACCTCATGCCCATACATTGTGCGCGCGCCATAGATGACGACGACACGCCGACCCTCGACGCCGCCGCTGGCCACGCCTGCCTCACCTCCACCAGTCCTGTCTCTGCCAAGGGCGGACGCAAAGGGTCGGCGCCGACTAGATAGAAGAAGGTTTTGACGCCTGAGCAACGCGGCGAGCACTCGTTAAGGAGGAAGAACCGCCGGCATGAGCAAGAAGCCAGGAACGAGGCCGGAACCGCATCTAGCATCTCCGCCCGCGTAGATCGGGAGGACGTAGCCGCATCCAGCATCTCCGCCCGCGTAGATCGGGAGGCCGAAGCCGCGAAGAACCACTGGCTCATCGTTGCCGCCACGAGGCAGACCCTGATGATGCTAGGGTTGAACCCAGGCCAGGACGGACTCGTCACTGCCTCTGTGTTTGCGGCCAGCATAGGCTCATCGTTGTCGCTGTTGCTGCAAATGTCCGCCGCGTCGCAGTGGCAAGGCTTCGAACGGAAACACCTGCAAACCTCCCGGTTGTCCAACTCTACGGGGCCCGGTTCGCCGGACGTGAGCGTGGTTGCGCCTGCCACGCCAGCACCTGCGGCCATCGATCTCAATGTGATGCCTATGGGGGTAGATCATCCTCCGGGGTGCGCGCAAACGGCCTCGCGAGCTCCCAACCGACGCCTTGGGGAACGCCCGCAACCTGTTCGCCGGAACGTCAGCTCCAGAAGACGAGGCCAACCGCGTGTTCATGGAGAGACTCATCTATGAAGGTGGTGGTGGCAACATTCCCTTCGATCCTGACGAGACGCAAAGCCAGGATGGACACACCCCTTTCATGGCCGGACACGATGGAATTGGGTACCCGTTTGGTGAAGACATGGTTGATCCCCTCATGGCGGACCAACTCGGCTTGGGTAGCTCTTTCCCGCTTGAACACGAGTTCTCGGATGACTATGGCCTTGAAGAAGAGGATGATGAAGTGGACATCGATGGAAAGCCATTGTTCGATGAGCTCCCCGCCCAAGCCAATGCCAAGAAGAGCAAGCAGATCAAAACATGCACACAAAATGAGGACAAACTCCTTTGTGAATGTTGGAGGGACATTGGCCAAGACCCCAAGATAGGGTCCGAGAAAAAGGCCTCGGCATTTTGGCAAAGAGTCCACCGCGAGTTTAACGAGAGATAGAAGTTCAAACCATACCACATGGAGAGCAAGCAAGGGTGGGTCTTGCTCGACATGTGTTGGAGGGTGATACAACAAGAGTGCAGCAAGTTTTGTTCCACCCTTGAAAGCATCGAGGCCCGTCTCGTGAGTGGCATCGACATGAAAGACATGGTATGGTCGACATCTTGCTTATTTTAGTCTCTTAGCTTGCTCATCCATAAATGTTGCTTCTCCATTTGTCCATTTGTAGGTCTTCCAAGCTTTGGAAGCATTCAAGGTCCAATATGAGGGCAAGTATTTCAACCTCACTCATTGTTGGATGATCATTAACGGCCAAGAGAAGTTCAAAGCGCAATACGCCACCATCAAGGCGCATGGGGGGATGCTGCCATTGAGGAGCATGGTGAGGGGGAGAAGCCGCGGCCGTGGGGGCAAGACCAACTCCAAGAACGAGTACAAGCGCGAGGCGGCGTCCCTTGCCTTAGAAGCTACTTCGCAAGTCATGATAACCAACAAGGAATCAAGAGAGGTGAAGCGCCTGCAAGACAAGGAGGAGCAAATTAGGGCCTTCATGGACATACAAAATAAGAAGCTCGCGTTGGAGGCGGAGAAGCAGACGAAGATGCTAGAGATCAAGGCCACCAAAGCATCCATGAGAGCAAGAAAGCAAGAGAAGTTCGGCTCACTTGCATGACGAAGGGAGTCGAGATCATCAAGGTGGACTTGAGCACGATATCTCCAAGGAAGTGGTCTTGGATCGACAAGATGCATCCCGACATGCTCAACCTCGATGATGAGTGATCCATGTCGAGATGGCGTGGTGGAACTACATCCTTATTTTGTGTGCTAGCATGTGTGTCGGTCGTTGGCAAGTGCGCCCAGCATTAAACTACGTATTTTTCTGTAGGTTGGCGTGTGTATGCCGGTCGCTGGCATGTCACCGGCGTGAACTCCTGGCCGTTGGCATGATGGGTGGCCACGGGCCTTCTTTACGGTCAAAAATTGTTGTGCATGGACGAAAAATGGGTCGGCGCGTTGGGTGCACGGCCGACCCAAATGAAAAAGGGGCGAACAAGCCGACCCAAACGGACAAAACGCGGACAAAGTGTGCATCCGTTTGGGTCGCGCGGTTGGAGTTGCTCTAACAACTTAAAAGACCAAAAACATAATTTCCCCAAGCAAAGTATATCTCGTTCGAATTCTAACTCTACTCCTAATCTTGATGGTTTCTACCTCCTTTTTAAAGAAGTTTTGGTCGGTTCTCAAGTCTTTCGTTTATGCTATTATTCAAGGTTTTTTCCTTGAAAATATGTATATCTCTTGCCTTAATTATGTCGTGCCTTCGTTAATTCCTAAAGTTAAAGGCGTTGACTCCATTCGTCAATTATGTCATAGTGCTCGTAATAACATTTTTTCCAAGTTCCCGGCCAAAGCCATTGCCACACGTCTCACTCCAGTTGCTCGCAAGGTGATTAGCCAATCTCAATGTGCCTTTATTAAGGGTCCTTTTCATGGTATTCTTAGCTTACATGAAATTATACACGATATTCGCTCTAGTGGAAGAAAAGCCATTATTTTAAAGTTAGACTTCGAGAAAGCTTACAATTCGGTTAGTTGGATTTTTTTGTGCATTGTCCTCTTAGCTAAAGGTTTTGATGTCACCTACATGGATAGGGTGTTGTTGTTTGTGTGGGGCACACTGATGTCAACCTTAAATGTTTGGTTGGCCGGTTCGTCCTAACGGTCATGGACTACATCAGGGGGACCCCATTTCTCCTCTTTGTTATCGATGCTCTTTCTTGCATTCTTAACAGGGCCTCTAGTGATGGTCACATCGCTCTAGTGGTTTCTTATCTGATTCCATCTCGAGTGTCTCATCTCCAATATGTTGATGACACCATTATCTTGGTGGATTTGACTAAGCTATATCTTCCTAACTTGAAATTTCTCCTCATTTGTTTTGAGGCCTTGAATGGTCTCAAGATTATATTTTTTTTCTAAAAGTGAAGTTATCCTTGCTGGTGACTCAAACGTAGGGGTGTTGCGAGTTTCCAACCTCTTGAACTGTGAGGAAGAATTCTCTAGGTCCAAAGAATTTGCTTAATTCGAAGAGGGATATGATTCTGGCATGGACGACAACGCATGATCGTCCACACTTGCGTCAAGCTTATTCTACAACAATTCAAGTAATGATGAAGTTCATGTGTACTACTTCATGGAATAATATCCAATAGAAAAGGTACCTTCCACTACTGAATGTTGGATATAAGACGACACATGTATGACACACCATTCAACCAATCTGTTAGTGATGCATGCATCACAAATGGTAGTAAAATATATTCATGTGCGAGAAAATGAAACGTGTGCAAGCGCATCCATTGGACACAATTGCAGTATGAAGAATGTGTGTGATAGTGGGCACATAGCTAACTATAACTCTGCGTGTGTGATATGTCATCATAGCGCACACTATTCCTATTTTGAAACTATAGGTGTTAACTAGTAAACGCTTTGCAAAAACAATGTGTGTGCAATGACTTAGAGTATCACACACATTTGACTGTAGGATAACTCATGTGTGATGAGTTGAAAGGTACACAGATGGGTTTGAAGTATCACTTGTTTACGATATTCCTCAAGAACGCATATGGTTGTTTGTTGTGAATTGTGTGGTCTACATGGCACACAATTTAAGCAAGACAAATGTGTGAGATACATCACATCACAAGATCATTGTAATTTCTGTATTGTAGATCGTGTGCCACAAGATTGACACGAGGAACATAGCCAAACTGCTAAATAAAGTCCATTACTTCAATTATATAATACAGATGTTCCACATAGCCAGGCAATATAAGCGAACAACAACAATGATCGATATAGACTCTACTTTCTAATCCTTCTTCTTGTTATTTTTGTTGGATGGCCCCAAGATATCGCCTTGGCAAGGAAGCATCTTGCCACCGTTGGATTCTTATCGCCCTCTTCCTCCTCATTATCCTCCTTATTGTCCTCGTCCTCCTTGTTCCACCATTCCCCCTCATAGTCGTTGTCTTCGTCCTCCAGGTTATCATCGTCTGTCTGGACATCGTCGCTTGATGACTGTGGCGGCGGCATCCCTTCCATGAACTTGATATTATCAAGGTCAGGCCTCGACGCTAGACTCATGGAAGAAGAGTGCGATGATTTCGAGGTTGATCTAAGAACCAACGTCTGATGGCAAGTAAGATAAGGTTTGCTTATCGATGTAGCGTCGTTGCCCCTACCAGTCTGGTAGGCTGTTTTTCTCATCGGGAAGTGAGCGTACTAATGGTAGGCACCCGTTCCCTCCTAGTTATCCCGACGCACATAGTCACTCACACCAAGCACACCACTAACCCACACCCACGCATGAGGCTATAAAAAGCCCCGCCACCGACACCCCTCTTGCCATTGTTCCTAACACATATACTCTGTTTGTCATCCCAGTGTAACACCAACGGCCAACGAGATGCCCGACAACTATTCACTCCTCCAACTGGTGCTTGAGGAGTCCCGTGTGTAGGTTGCGTTATAAGTGGATCAACACTATACCACGACCGCCCTAGCCTCGCAGCCTGACCAATAAGAAAGTCTAGGAAGCCAGCCATGTCGTCTGCCCTATGCCTATTTTGGCAAAGAACGCGATGTGCCCAACAATGGAGAGTGCAAGGACGGAACACGGCCCCGCGAGAGCCACCTATGATGGGGTCGCCTTGCTGGCATGGGAGTCTACCCCCATCTCTGTGAACTAGACCCACACAACCATCTGTGAAGATAAGACGTCCCGTCACGCCGGCATATCTAGCGTGGGCACCTCTCGAGGCGACTTGCTAGTTAGGTATACCATGCATATGTATCTAGTTATTTAATTTAAATGCAATGTATGCCAATAAGCGAGAAATTATATGTAGAATGTCAATAATCGAGAAATTTTCTCCCCGTATATATTAATTGATGACTCGCAACCACCTGATCGGCATACCAACGCATTGGCATAGCCTCCTCAGCACACTGACGCGTTGGCACCACTTGTGCAGCAGTTTGACATAGCTTCAACGCACGGTGAGCATTATGATGCTTGTCACTACATAATTTTCTCTACATTGCAATGTTTCACTTATGTCAGGTACAACCATTTTTCATCACCAAATAAAGTCTGGTGACATTTTCTCGCCGTCACCCCCACCATAACTGATGCACCCTCACAAAAAATGAAAACTTGACGGTACAACTTCCTCCATCGCGTAGATCTTGTCTTAGGTGACAAATCCAAAATTGTCACTCATGTTCGTTTTTGGTGATAGCCCACATTGTCACCTATGATAGGCCAATGTGTCACCTAAGACCATTTTTGGTGGCGATAATCTGTGACCAGTAATTGGTCAACGGGTTTGATTGGTCAAAGATCCTTAAAATTGGGGTGAGGAGTTGCTGATGTGGCTACTTTCATGTGGGTCTGCCTTGGGTTTTATTCCGATGGTTCCATCAGTAATAAATCAAGCATCAATTTTGACCTATCAACGTTGCTAGCATATGGACCTAGAAGATGTTGACGTGGTTGCTTACATATGGGAGAAGGCATTGTTTTTTCTGTGACATTGTGTTGTTTGACCTGTCAATAATTCTGACATGTGGGTTCATTGTAGTGTGATGCTAGCACGCGGATCCATATGTGGGTGACGTGGTTTCTTACATGTGGGTCCATACAATTATGATGGTGTGCATGATCTTCTACTTTGTAGGCCAATCAATTTGTATTATATTGCAATTGGCAAGCACATTCGGTACAAATGATTATTATTTTTAACAATTTTAATATGAATTTCTGCAGAATTTGAATTTTAATGCAAATTCAGCCCTCGAAGCAGTGACAACATCACAAACATAATAATTGTCTCCCAGTCTTTTTGTGATTTTTATAGAAAAGATTAGAACTCTCTTGCCTCACTTATATATTTTTAGATATTTTAATAATAATTGGTATTTTCCATGTATTTTGTGTTGCTCCAAAAAAAATAGGTATGTGGAAGTGGTATAATAAAAACTTGCATGAACTTGTAGATCAACTCAACTTGATAATTGGATCCCTTGCAATGATCTTGAGATAGTTAATGAGTAATTATTTTTGTGTAGCCTTGAGGACTTGCATGAATTAGTGAAAATGCGTACTAAAGGTCATACACGTTAATATTTGTGGTTGTTTAAGTGAAATTGATTACGAAGGGTCTAAGTTGAAAAATAGTGTAAGTAACCACCATGTAGAATGGGTTGGGAATCCTAGTGGATTTCGGTTTGTCAAACTAATCCCTTGGAGTAGTCGATCTTGTTCTTACCCCGTTGTAGACTATCAAGTATTAGTTAAGTGTGTTGGTTTATGAGTTATGCTCTTTAAAGAACTTCCACCTATCCATATTTTGCTAGCCTCTTCGGTACCGTGCATTGTCCCTTTCAACTCAAAACATGGCGCATACTTCACTGGTGCATCCAACCCAATGGAATGATACGCCCTCCCGCACATAAGCCTCATTATATATTCCTCCAAATAGCTAGCATACCTACCTATTATGGCATTTCCTTAGCCATTCTGAGATATATTGACATGCAACTTCCATTGTTATTATTCATTACATGAATTGAGCATTCATTGTGATTTTGCTTTGCATGATCTTATAGAGATGCATGCTATTTTTGGTAAGACCACCATTCATCATTGTTATACATGTTATTCTAGATCATTGCACATACGAGTACACTGCCAGAGGCATTCATATGTTGTCATCATTTTGTTTCATATCATGAGTTGTAAGTAAAATAAAAGTGTGATGCATTCTAGAGTGTGCCCCTACGTGTGACAATAAAAAAGAAAAAAAAGAGACCAAAAAAAAGAGCCGCAACAAGATAGAAAAGGAGAGAAGGGGTGCATTGATGACCCACAAGTATAGGGGCCGATCTTAGTCCTTTCGATAAGTAAGAGTGTCAACCCAACGAGGAGCAGAAGGAATTAATAAGTAGTTTTCCGCAAGTTATTCTCTGTAAATGTCGTAAAATAGTTGCAATAGATAGTTTGCTAGCAAGATAATTTGTGGCAAGTAAGAAGTAACAAAAGTAACAAATTGCTGCAAGGTGTCCCAGTCCTTTTATTTGAAAATACAAGCCATAATTACTTATTTTCGTGATAAAATCATTCTCGAGGACACATGGGAATATTGTCGAGTTACTTTCACCACAATTCGTTGACTCACGTTCATTCCTTCAATACGTTGTTATGTGGGTAGGTCGATGCTAAGGTGTTGTCCTTACTTTACAAAACAACCTACTTATGGTTACCTCCTCTCACAACCATCTGCAAGTACAAGAGAAGAATTAATATAAATCTAACCATAGCATGAAACATATGGAACCAAAACAGCCCCTTACGACTTCTATCACTACCGCAACCCATCATCTACTAAAAAATCTCATAATGCCTTATCATGGTAATGCGTCATGTAGTCAACGTTTAGATGACACCACTAGATGAAGAACAACACAATACATCATCAAAACATTGAACGAAAACTAACTTCACATGATTACTTATAACAAGACTTCTCCCATGTCCCGAAGAACAAATGAAACTACTCACAAATAAGATTTATGCTCTTGATGAGAGAGGATCAATATATGATAAATAATCTAAACATATAATCTTCCACCAAATAAACCAACTAGCATCAACTACAAGATGTAATCAACACCACTAGTAACTCACAGGTACCAATCTGAGGTTTGAGATAAAGATTGGATACAAGAGATGATCTAGGGTTTGTAGATGAGATGGTGCTGGTGAAGATATTGATGGATAAGAGTCATACCATGATGAGTGGAAAGTTGGTGATGACGATGGCTTCAATTTCCCCCTCCAGGATGGAAGTTTCCCCAACGGAACCGCTCTGCCGAAGAGCAAAATTGCTCCTACCCAAGTTCTTCCTTCAGAAGGCGGTGCTCCATCCTGAAAGTATTCTTCTAAGTTTTTCTCTAGGAAGAATGTCAACATGTATAAAAAATGGGCATCGATGATTGATACTTGTGATTTGTGTTGGGTTTTCCATGAAGAGGAACAGGTTATCGCATCACAATGTGGGTAAGTATTTCCCTCAGTTATGAAACCAAGGTTTATCGAACCAATAGGAATACCAATCATCAACCGTCTTCAACGGCTGCACACAAAATAGCAAACAACTTGCTCCCAACGCTGGCAAAAGGGTTGTCAATCCCCTTGGTCTCGTTATTTGCAAGCTAGTGAGTTGTGTAGATAATTATAGATAATTGTAAATTGCAAAATAAAATGAAAGACAAATAATAACACCAAGGTAAAGATAGGTTTTGTAAGTATATAAGTGAATAGACCCGGGGAGTGTAGTGTTCTCTAATGGCATCTCTCATAAAAATAGCATACAGTGGGTAAACAAGTTACTGTTGGGTAATTGATAGAAAAGCGGAAAGTTATGCGTTTTTCATGGAAATCATGTGTATATAGGCATCATGTCCATAAGCAAATAGGCCGACTACTGCCTGCACCTATTACTATTACTCCACGTATCGATCGCTAAACAACATGCATCTAGAGTATTAAGTAAAACAGAGTAATGCTTGGAGAATGGTGATATGATGTAGATAAAGTAAACTCAAGCAATATGAATAAACCCTCGTTTTATCCTTAGTAGCAGCAACACAAAGACGTACCTTTTCCCCTATATAGAAACTCGCCAGGTTGAACCTACCACAACACACCTCTCTTGCTGAAGAAATATCTATCTAGTCGGCCAAACTATTTCAATATATCGGAGAGAATTACAAATCTATAATTATCATGCACATAAGAGTCATATTAGATTTCAGAGAATGCTCAAATATTTATCATGAATAATGTGAACATAACCCACAATTCAGCGGATCCCAATAAACGCACCATACAAAGGGATTACATCAGATAGATCAAGGCAAAGATGCGATGAACGTTGTGTTGAAGATCAAGAGAGAGAGGGTGAGATTTCCATCTAGGTACTACCTACGGATCCACAGATCTGTGGTGAACTACTCACACATCATCATGAGGGCAGTAAGGTTCATGAAGAGGCCCTACGTGATTGATCTCCCCTCCGAAAGGGTGCTGGAACAGAGCTCTAGATGGGCCACCGTCAGAACAAAGACTTGCGTTAGCGTAAAAAGTGTTTCGGGACCTCCTCTAGGGTTTTTTGTATATTAGAGAATTTATAAGTCACAGAGGGGCGTAGGGAGATCCATGAGGGGACCATCACACATCAGGGCGCGACCCCCCTGGGGCATGCCCTGTTGTGTGTTGGTGCCCTCATGCGGCTCTTGGCCTCCTTTTGAAGCTTTGAGGTCTTCTTTTGGTCCAGAAAAAATCACAAAAAAGTTTCGTGTTAATTGGACTTCGTCTGGTACTATAAACCTGAAAAATGAAAAAGATGCAGAAAACAACAATTGGCACTGGCACTGGGTCAATAGATTAGTGCTAAAAATATTATAAGTTCGTAAATAAATGCCCAAAAAGTATCCTAGAATGACAATATGTCAGCATGGAACAATCAAAAGTTATAGATACGTTGGAGACGTATCAGTGGACCTCCGTAGGCCCCACAAACTCACATGGCACGTCCAGGGGGTGTGCACCCCCTAAGCTTTTGGCCCCATTGAGGCTCCTCTCTGGTACATTCTTCTTCCTGTATTTTTTATATATTCCAAAATAAATCGTTGTAAGTTTTCATGTCATTTAGAGCTCTGGAGAATAGCTATATGTGTTGTAGCTCTTTTATAATCCAGAATTCCAGTTGTGTGCAATCTCCCTCTTGTTATAGAACTTGCAATTTAAGAAAGAAAAGGAATTAGAATTTAATCATAAAGTGAAATATAACTCAAAACAAAAATAATTAATGGTAGGAGAACATGATGCGAAATGGACATATCATGGACTACTATCCTTTACCACACTTGTGCTTCAAAGTACCACCATGTATTTCATATAGAGAGTTTTCATATAAGTTCATTTCAAATGCGAGTGGGATTTTTACATTATGGAACTTGACTTGCATGTTCCTATGACGAGCTTACTCAAATGCTCGAGGTATTCATGAAGCAGTAAACTTGGATGCACACCCACTTAGTTGTATTAGGAGAGCTCTCATACACTTATAGCTCTAGTGCATTTGTTTCATAGAAATCCCTACTCCTCACATTGATTTAGACTCTAAGGACTCTCCATTGCTTAATGATCAAACATCATTAATGTGAGACTTTCCTATAAATTATTTTCTTGTCGAGAAACCCCCATAATCATTCTCTTTGCCATCCTAAGTGATAAGACCAAGGCTTCTAAATTGAGCATTAAGCGAAGTGCTAAGTAGTTGGAAAGGGTCTGTCATGAATTCGGTTGCTTAAATGAAGCTCTAGGTTGTGTTATGGTAAGAGGTTTGAATATATATAGACTTGAGTGAATGGGGGTATCTATATGACATCATGAGTATTAATTTGTATTACATGAAAGCAATGAAAAAGAAATAGTAATCTTGTTTACACTTTTTAGGTTACTTTCTTATTATCAATTATAAGATTATCGCTTTGAATCACTTATGTTCTAAGTTCACACCATTGTAACATAATTTGATCAAGATCATGCTACCTATCATCAAAAAAATTCTCCGTTTATCAATTGCCAACGAGAGGACGAACACGCATTAAGCTTGGGGGTGTTTATACATCTCAAACATATCTATAATTTATTTTATTGTTTAATGCTATTATATTGTCATTTCTATATAGATTTTATAGCAATTTATACTACTTTTATGGACTAACCTACTAATTTAGTGGCCAGTGATAGTTCATGTTTTCTTCTTGTTTTTGATTTCGCATGAAATCAATATGTACGGGGGTCAAAATATGTTTATTATTTAACATGAACTTTGCACAACAAGAAGCACTAGAAGCTTTGGGAGACGTTGAGACGGGGCATGAGCCAATCACAAGGACATATGGCCCGGCCAGGGGGTGATTGCGCTACCTGAGCTTATGGGGCCCTCTGTTATCACATTGACTTGATTACATTTCCATAATTCCCTATAAATATCGTCACCATCCGTAATACTTCCAAAACAATTTATCGACGCCGCAGGCCTCTACTCCGAAGAGAACCCGTCGGTAGCCCTGTTCCAGAGCCTTTTCGGAGGGGGAAGCCATTGCTGAAGGCATCTTCATCAACCTTTCATCGTCCATGACCTTGTGTGAGTAGTTACTCCGGGACTTTTGGTCCATAGTAGTATCTATATGGTTCTCCAATACTGTAGGATAGTCCAAAGGCAACACATGTATCAAAAACCCTTTGACACAATTGTGTGCGATGTAAAATCAAGAAAAAAGCATGTGTGATGTTGTAACATCATGCACATTTCGAAAATATAATTGTGTGTGATATCGCGCGAACAAATTTTGCAAAAGTTGTGTGTGAGATGTTGCCTATTATTGCACACGGTTTGAAAAAAACGTAAACGTGTGTGATTCTTTGCACACGTTTTTTATAAATAATGTGTGTGTGTGGTGTATTATATCATTGCACACAGTTATTATGTGTCTGATGCCATGTCTGATGCCATTGTACCGTGTCTGATGCCATGTACATAGTTTTTGCAAAAAATTATGTGTCTGATGTAGCATATCATTACACACGGTGTTAAAAACGCAAATGTGTGTGATGCCTTGCACACATGTTTTGCATACATTGTCTGTGGGATGTAGTCTGTCATCACACAAACTTTCATAAATGGAACCGTGTGTGATTCCTGAAATTATTATTTTTCCAAAGAATAATGGTTTTTGCGATATATTTGAAGGTGAGTTGACATTTTCCTTCGTCGTTTGACTTTGATTTTTTTCTACACTTAACATGCACCATAGAATCCTCCCTGTTAAAATTTGGCTCCGTTCACAACTCATTTGCTATATTTGAGTCATTAACTACATTTCCAATCATTTAATGGATATCATTCAAATTTGAACTATGAATGCATGAAACAGTATGAAAAATTATTTGGAAAATCATATTAAGGGTATTGAGTATATTTGTATGTCTCATACAAGAAATCAATATATATTTATTAGACATATGTGGCAAGAATCAACCGCGAACATGGAGTTTATTGGTATTGAAATTATAAAAATTATAAATGAAGTCTAAAAAATATGAAACTTGGCATAGTGTCATGATATGATCTCACTAAAAAATATGAAACTTGGCATAGTGTCATGATATAATTTTTTTTCATGTTGTTAAAATAGACCAAAGAATCCTCCACATTAAAATTGGACACCTTTCTGAGCTCATTCGCCATATTTGAGTCATTAGCTGCATTTCTAGTCATTTAACAGATACATTCCAATTTGAACTACGAGTATAGATGATAGCATACAAAAATGATTTGAAAAATCATATTTAGGGCAGTGAGTATATGTTTATGCCTCATACAAGAAATAAATATAAAATTCAAATATCTTTGTGGCGATAATCAATCGTGAAGATGAAGTTTATTGGTATTTTAATTCTAGAAAATGTAAATAATGTCTAATAAATACGAAATCTGGCATGGTCTCAATAAATATAAGACCTCGGTATACTGTAGTAAAAGTTTGATAAGGTTTCACAATTTTTTTGATGGTCTAAGAGCAAAAATTAAATGGCAAGAAAACACACATAGATGTACTGAATTGTTATTAGTGAAGAGATTGAAGCCTTGGATTTATGACATGGCATGAATCCATTCGTCCATACTTCACACCCAAGAAATATATCTAGCCTTATCTCTTCACCACGTACTTTACCACATCCACACATATATCTAACTAGCATCAATCCAACATCCTGTAGAACTATGAACATGACAAACACTTCTTCCATGCCATGGCCGGTGAGGCAGACAACGACTGCTCCACGCTCCGACTAGGAGCCGAACACGGCGGGGCGGGGAGAGCTTGGTATCGGGTGGTCGTGCATGAAGTGGGTGCCATGGACCTCATGAGGCTCGACGTCGGGCGTAGACGCAAGCACGATAACGAAGTGGTCGTATAGCTCCGAGATCTCTATCCGGTGGCACAACTAATTCAACAAGTTCTACACCCGGGGAGGCAGTGTCATGGAGGCGCAGTTCGTGCCCATGTAAGATAGCTTTCCGTGCGTCTCTTTCCAAGAATGCATCCACCAGGCTGCTTGCTAGCTAGATTGTCGGATAGTACTAATCTAATCTTGTTTTTTTCTATGTCTAACTAGGACGTCTCTATCCATCTAATCGATTCTTTATTCTTCTCATCCATCAAGATTCCCCAAGACATCAAACTAATCACAAAATTTCTCTTGTGAAGCTCTGAACTTTCTCTTGCAATACTTTTTGAGAAAACAATTATGCATAACTAGTGTAAGTACTAATTTCAACTAGGATACTTGAGTGTGTAATATAAAAGATTCATGAAAATAGAAATAAAATACAAAAAATCCAGTTTTTTTGCATTGTAGATTATTTAGTGTGTGAGTTACACCCCAAATTTCAGCTCATTTGTACATATGAGTAGCTATCAGCAAAAAAAGATAGATTGGATCAGAACAACACATGAATAGTAAAAAAAATACAGACACCAGATTTATCTTTTTTTCCGAGGGATACTAAGATTTCCAAATGAACTAAAATTTAGAGCGCACCTCACACACCAAATTCTCTACAACGCAAAAAAACTTTGGAATTTTTTGAATTTTTCGAGTTTTTTTAAAAAAAATTATGCATCGAAGGTGCACATGAGCCTAGGCACCGAACCGCTGCTCTGTGTAATGATTTACTGTTCTGACCTTGTCACCCTTTTCTCTTGGTTTTTTAGGATAAGATACAAATGGAAATCAAAGAAGGTTTGGTAGTTGATGTCATCGATGAACAATAGAGTGATGAAGCTTTACGACATAATTAGATGTGATTGTACTTGTATGTGTTGGCTATCGTGTGATGTGAGATAGTATGTTTGTACTTTTTTATGATATATGAAAAAGCTTGAAAAGAAATCATATAGTGGATTTCCAATGTGCATTTTTGTGTTATGTTTGATTGTCAAAAGATGATCATAGTAAATTGATTATTGTTTAGCCGATTTTAGGACTAATTAACACGTCATTAAGAAGACACATTGCACACAGTTTTTTTGATCCAGTTGTGTGTGATGACATTTACATCACACATTTTTTAATCGTGTGCAATGAATCACGCATTACATACATCTTTTGTGAATAACAGTGTATGATGCTAATCCAAATTGCAAATAGTTTTTGTGTTGAACTGTGTGGGATGTATGCCCAATCACAAATAGTTTTGGTAGCGTTTGCGATGGACCCCCCTATAACCCATGCAGGCAAGGTGAAGGTTTGAAAGTACATCACTGAACGTGGTTAAAAACCATTTTCTTAGGACCTTCCTGCACCAGTGCTCTCTCTCTCTCTCTGGGTCTTCAATACAATGTTCATCTTCTTCATTGTGTGATCGGGATCAATGCGATGTAATTCTATGGTGTATTTGTTGGGACATGGTTAATTTTGAATTATAATCAAATTGTTCACTGAATATTATTCAATGTTTTGAAGTCTAATTGAGTAGCTATGTATGCTTTCTGGTCCATTTGTCTTCTGTGGCCAAGATTGATGAGTAGCTCTTCATAGATTGTGGTGCATAGGAGTGGGTTCAATGTTTTGGTGCTCTAACCAAGTGACAATAAGAGCCAAGACATGTATTGTTTTGTTGCCACTAAGGATAAAACGATAGGGTTTAATATTATTGCTAGATTTCTTTTCGTCTACATTATGTATTGATTACAATACTATATTTCTTGTAAACTTAATATCTTGACATGCTTGTTGGATGGTGGTCTTGGATTGGAGTATTAGTAGTAGACCTCAAAAAGTTTAACGGTCTAGTTATCATGGATGTAATGCGTATTTGAGATCATGCCATGAATGTTCATAATCACAAAGATTGCTTTTCTTGTAAATTTACTAACTATAATTTGCTACCATTACATTTGTCTGCTATCAAGAGAGTTATCTCTAGTGAACCTATGACCCCAGGTCTATTCTCCAATAATACTAACTTCTACAAAATTGCCTCTTCATTTGGCTTTCATTATTTGTCATTTTCCCTATACCACTATTATCTATCTATTTTATTTTAACCTTGTACCTAGCAAGACAGGGGGCTTGACAACCCTCTCACCAGGATGCCTCGGAATGAATATGAAGTGTCTATCAAGCATATCAAATGTGATAATGGTACTGAGTTCAAAAATACTCATATTGATGATTTTATCAATTATTATGGAATTACACATGAATTATATGTTGCATATACTCCCAGCAAAATGGAGTTATGGAGAGAAACAGTCAAACGCTCACTGAGATGGAAAGAACAATGCTTAGTGAGTATCAAACTCCCATTCCTCCTAGGCTGATGCTATTAATATTGCATGTCATATTCTGAACTTATCACTAGACACAAACCAAATGTTCCATATTTGGGTATTTTTTGTGCACCTAGCTATATTCATGATGTGTCGTGGTTTTGTCACGGCAGATGTCTAAGGACTTAAGTTCGAGGCCATCGCCAAGGTCATGGACTCAAAGGGGTTGGTTGGGACGAAGGACACGAGTTTACCTAGGTTCGGCCCCACAAAAAGAGGTAACAACCTATGTCCTACTTGTATTGTATTAATTGGAGTATCGATTACAAGGGAGCGGATTCGCTTGACCTAGTTCTCGATTAGTTGGTTTCTGTCTAAGTCTCCTCGGGTCTCGCCTTTATATAGGAGGCCAAGACCGCGGACTACAAAAGTCTCATACCGAGTCTTACAACGTATCTGAGTCTATCTCTATGTCACCTTACCATCTTGGGCAAGCCACCTACGGGCGGCTTAACCACCCGGGTCTTCATGCTATCTTCCGTCCCGGGCCTTGTCTTGGCCCATCTTGGTAAGATGTCATAAGACCAGGCTTACGTCCTTGGCCCATGTGCCTTGGTCTGAATTATGAGCTGCCAGGTATGACCCGGCCCCACCTGGGCAGGTCTTACCACGGGGTTATATCCCCAACATTAGGCCCCAGGTTGATTTGATCTTGCTCATATCAATCGTCCATTTTACTTGGGGGCGAGTCTCACTCGTCGTTACCTGAAAGTAAGATATGTAACCCGCCATGACATCATACCGAATATGCCAAAAAGATTCCTTGATAACCACAATGGATCTTTCATCATTAAACTGACAGCCCGGAAATCGAGGCGCCCGTCTCGGTCGGTCAGTCTCAGTCGCCTGATTCCCATGACCGTTTCCTCTTTCCAGCCTCTTAAATAGGACCGCGAAGGGTCCTTCTCATTTCCTCTACTTCCTACGCCTCTTCTTCTTCCTCTTGATGCCGCCGCCCCCAAGATCCCTTGCTCCGGTTAAGCTTCATCGCTGTCGTCGCCCTAGGCCGCTGCATCAACCTGAACGGACGAGAGTACTGCCCGCGACCACCGCATCATCTCCGGTACATCTTTCTCCATCCCCTAGATATGTAGCTTAGGGTGACAAATCCGTGGAGTTCTTCGGTCCGCTAGAGCGCAAGTTCTTCGTAATGTCGAATTATATATAGCCCAGTAGGTCTTGTAATGATCCTCTTCTCGCTGCGGTAAACCGTAGGAAATTACCAATAACCTAGTACAGATTTGGAGTTGCTTCCTTTTACTGCCCTCGAACTTTGCCAATTCTTCTCTCGTTTTGTCACTAGGTTTAAAATAAATCTGCTTTTCCTCTGTCCGTAGATCTGTCACTGCAAAGACAATATGTGAATCCTATTTTTCACACTTAGTTGTATTTCACGTTGTTGCCATGCAAACTTAACTCGCCATTGAACTTCCGGCTCTCGCCATGAACTGGACCGACGGCTTAGCTTCGTAGAGCTGAGATTTCATCAACCGCCCTTAGTCGTCTGTCACCTTCTAACTCGCCGTGCATTGGTACTTTCCACAGTTTTAAGATGCCATCATGCCGCATGCGTCCTCTTCCTGTAATTGGGTCGGTTGTACAGTCTCTGAGGAGTTTTTAAAGGATTTCGTAGACGCAGAGACCTTGCCAGCCGAAAATGGCATTCATTGGCAGGTTCCAGGCAATGAGAAGAAACCCATCCCCCAAGAGGGCGAAGTAGTTATATTCGCAGACCACCTTGTACGCGGTTTCAGCCTGCTCGGCTCAAAAAAATTCCGAGACGTCCTTCATTTCTTCAAGCTACACCCTCAAGATGTTGCACCCAATTCCGTCTCAAACATGTGCAACTTCAAAATTCTCTGTGAAGTTTACTTACAAGAAGAGCCGTCGGTTGACCTCTTCCGTGAGTTCTTCTATGAAACCGCTAGACAGAAGTAGCAGCGGCCCAAGCTTGGAGCTCGGCGGAATCTCCATTCAAAGAAGATGGGATATGACCTTTCCGGTTGTTCGTATGCCAAGTCACCTAAGGATTGGAACAAAACCTGGTTTTACTACAAAGATACCTCTCCAGAAGGAGAGCGTCCATTGCCCGGTTATCGCCCAACCCGGCTCCGCCCCAATACTGAACTCCCTGATCGGATGTCAGCCTTCGAACGGGCGAAGTATGCTCCGGCTTACACCAAGATTAGAGCCCTCATGGCCAATGGTCTGACAGGGATTGATCTGACCCGCTACTGGATCTCTTGGAGAGTCATCCCACTGAGCTGGAGAAACCGTCTCATGTGTGAATATATGGGTGATGCCAATGATCCCCTCTGCTTTAATTATACCACGTTGTCAGAAGATAACATCGTTGCCGCTATCAAAAGCCTTGTCCATGAGTCTCAGATCTTGCTGCACCATGAGATTACCACCCTTCTGCGCCGCAAACCCGGCTCCTGACGTAAGGACGACTCTCAGTATCCTTACTTCCACATTAGCTATCCATGTATGTTTGCAAACTTTAACCTCTTTTGGCGAATTTTACTTTCAGGCCAACTCCAGCTTCTGGAAAAAGAAATACGTCCCTCCTCCAAAAGAGTCTAAGGAGAAGACCGGCGGCCAAAAGAAGAAGAATGTACCTCAAGAGCAACCTGAGGTTGACGATTCAGAGGTAGAACTTGACTCTCTTGACCGTCTTACTATGCACCTTACTGATAATAATAACTTCTCAGGACGAGATGGAGACAAGCCACGCCAACGTTCCTGAGGTAACCTATGTCTCATCTGACTCAGAACATCTTGCACCACTGAAGATATGGCGGGTCGTCCGAAATTTCCCATTTTCTCATCCTCTTGCCTACTTAGACCCTGACTTTCTTTTGAAAAAGCAACAACACCTGTCCCGATGCCAGAACCAGAGCACCGGCTCTGAAGATCTCATGGTCGGGTTGTCCCACTCTCCGGTTGAGCGGAAACAGCCGGCTGAGGTATTTGTTTACTTTGGTTTAACTCGGTCAACCTTGCCTTACAATCTTGCTTTGTCTTCATATTGCTTTAACTGCTTTCAAGAATCACCCCCTTCTTCAGGCGACTCTACGACAAGCAAGCTGCCGCCTCTGAAGATCAACCCAGAGTACGTGCTTCCATATTTTCATCCTATCATTTGTCATCCTTTGAACTTTATACAATAACTCTCTGTGTTTTCTAGGGCTCAAGCAAAACGAAGAAAGACCGGCGGGTCTACCTCTGCCCCTACTGCCAAAGAGCCCGAGCCTACCAAACCAGACTCTCTTGCAGCTTCCAAGGATGTGCCTGAAGATGCTCGTTGTTCTGTCGAGCCGGCGGCTCAGGAGACGGAAACTAAGAGTCCCCCAAGAACCAATTCTAAGTCGCCAAGCCCTTCAGCAGCCGTTGATGATTCAATTATTCCGGACGTGATCATTATTGGCACCGGTTTTCAAGCTCCTCAACGTCATGTGCTAACAAAGCACACTGAGAAAACTGAAGCCTCTGATAAGCTGGACTTTGTGCTTCCCATTCTAGAGAAGCTAACTGCTGTTGAGCTACACGCTGGTTACCTGAACCGCCTCTCCACAAGCCGGAACATGGAGCTTAAACTTGTGGGCTTAATGAAGAAAAAATATGAGGTACTCCTATTCTGTTTTCCTTATACCCTTATGTAGCCCCCAAGAGCTGGTTTAATTTTTGTTTAGTAGTAAACCGGATCTTCCAATCCATGTCCTAGGTAGAACCACTTAGCTTGTAGCCCCCAAGTATCGGCTTAATATGTAAATATTGAGCCGGTACTTAGTGTTAAGTAGTTGATCAAATGCAGCCCCCGAGTTCGGGTCATTATAGAAAGAATGGGCCAGAACTTCCCTGTAGATTTGAACAAAGAGCCATATATAGCCCTCAAGTGTCGGCTTATCTTTGACAAATATGAGCCGAAACATCACTATAGACTTAGAGAACATCGCTGTAGCCCCCAAGTGAAGGCTTATCTTTGACAAATATGATCCGTAACTTCACTGTAGACTTAGAGAGCATCGCTATAGTCCCCCAAGTGCCAGATTAACTTGATGAAGATGAGCCAGAACTCACTTGTAGTTTTCGAGAACAAACAGACATTAGCCCCCAAGTGTCTAGTATATTGCTTGCAATCTGCTTGAGACTCGCATTATATTTTGTTGACTTAACCATCTAGTAACATGTTACCCTGGCGACTTACCCCTTAATTGCTTTTTTGTATGTCACAGGAAGCTTTAGGCAATGCCGAGTCTGAACTGACCGGCTTAAAAAGCAATCTAGCATCCCAGCAAGCCGCCCGAAGTGAAGCAGAGGAGAAGTGTCGGCTTGTTGCCGAAGAGCTTACAAAAGCTAAGTCTGAATTTGCTGCTTTCAAAAAAGTTGCTGAGGCGGAGAAAACTGCTCTGGCCAAACGTGTGGACGATGCTGATGAGCGACTCATGGTTGTATCAGATGAGTTGCAGTCCTTGAAATGCCATATCTCCAAGATGACAACCGCTATTTTTGGTAAGTACTAAAGACTCAGCCAATCTTCTTGCTTGAAAAGTCGCACAGGCGGCTTATAACATAAAATCTGTCTTGTGTAGGTCAAAGAAGCCGTCAACTTGGTGTTGATAGCCTGTTGCAGCTGAAAACTGCCTATACGTTATCAGAACAGCTATATTGTGGGACCCTTTGCACCATCAGGGCTATGCTCAACAAAGAAAGCATCCCCAAGTTCATGAAGGGGGTCATAGAAGTGTTGTCAACTCGGCCAAAGCAAATCGAATAACTCAAAAAGTCAGCCGCCCGGAAGGGAGCCATTGCAGCAATAAGCCGGGCTTTGGCCTTTGCCCAGAGCTAACTCCTGAAGAGATGATGGATGGTTTTCCATCGAAGAAGGACGACGGCTCAGAATTCACAGAAGCCGACTATGCTCGTTGTATGAAGGCCTCCAGGGTCCTTGCATTAGTGTTAGCGGAAGAAGTGAACATGTCAACATATCAGGCGGCTTACAAAGTTGAGAACAAGCGAATGCGCGGCGCAACATTCGAATCTAGGGATTTAACTCCAGCACGCCGTAAGCATCTCTTCGCTCCTGACATTGACCCATCTCCCCTCTTTGAAGAGGCAAACTTTGAAGCTTTAACCAACTGCAACTAGGACGTGGACAATCTCCAGATCGAGGAGGTCAATGACCCACCGTAGGATAACCCGTCGTCCAGCTGATCAACTTGATAATGCCATGGTATAACCCGGCTTCATGACCCGTCAAAATTTGGGGCAGTGTAAAACACTTTAAGTCATGATTTTTGAGCTCTGTGGAGAGCATTGTAATAAGCCTTTAGAAGAACCTTGTCTTGCTTCAACTGTGCCATCGTGCACATAGGAAATTGCACGGCTTTAACATATTATGTCCGCCTTGTGCTTCAATTTATACAGATGTCGTGGCAGCTCTTCTTGAGAAAAAACAACATGTGAGAGCAGAATACTTTCCATACTGTTAGTGGGGCGGCTTAGAATAGCACAACCCGGAGATGTTATATCTTTCCTGACTTGTCTTTTGAACAACTCATGTGCCGGTTCTTCTCGGTGGACTCGCTAATTAAAACTCCTAATCAGTACAGGGTCTCTATCGAGATTGCTCGTTAGTTTCTTAGAACGGCTTAGGGTCTCTAAGAGAGATTAACTAACAGGAAGTGTAACGTCCCAGAAAGAGACACGGCAGGGCATGAGTACCCTGGTAGCCCATAAACTGACTCTCACGTGACATAAATCTGTTGTTTTGACCTTAAACAGTGCATGGTCTTTAAAAGATTAACTGTCTAAGAGTACGAACGGGCCACATAGCGGAGAGTCAGCAGTAGATGAGAGAGTTTATCCTTGCTTTCTGTAAGTCGGCCCTCACGTGACAAGAGCCGCCGGTTTAACCTTAACCAGTACAGGGTCTCTATCAAGATTTTCCATCAATTTCTTTGAACCGGCTCAGGGTCTCTAAGCGAGATTAACTAGCAAGAGTTCGGCGGGTCACATAGCGGAGCAGCATCAGCTTACATGCAAGTTTAACCCTGGTAGCTTAAGATCCGATCAAGAGGGTATGTAAGCTAAACCCGGTGGGTTGGAAGCCCCCAAATGTCCTTATTGACAGAGTCAACTGTTTGGCTTAAGAGCCAATCAATAGGGTCTGATAAGCTAAACCCGGCGGGTTGGAAGCCCCCTAGATGACCTGTTGACAGAGTCAACTTTTTGGCTTAAGAGCTGATCAATAGGGTCTGATAAGCTAAACCCGGCGGGTTGGAAGCCCCCTAGATGACCTATTGACAGAGTCAACTTTTTGTCTTAAGAGTCGATCAATAGGGTCTGATAAGCTAAACCCGACAGGTTGGAAGCCCCCTAGTTGACCTTTTTGCACAAACTGAGATATGCGAAACAACAGAGGCCCCAGCTTGCAGGGATGCCAACTTTATTGATATATATATGATATGTACAATTATGGTGTACAATGTCAATTCTCGACGACTCAGGTATAGTAAGGCCGCAGATGAGCTATGTTCCACGGACGGCGGGTCTCCTGCCCAGAAGTGCTTGACTCGTCTCATATGCCAATGAGGTAATACGACCCGTTGTTGAGATTTCTGCTGACCACGAAAGGTCCTTCCCATGGAGGGGATAACTTGTGTGCATCTGTCTGATCTTGAATCAATTCAAACTTGTCCTGATTCTCATGCAAAGATGTCCTGATTCTCATGGATGAATTCGATGAGCGCGCTTTCCTATTTGGGATCCATATTGGCCCCTATAGTGAACTGTTGGGATGAGTCACCTGGAGTAAAATCCACCATCTTGGTATCATCCGTCGAAAACTTGAGGGGCGGCTCAGATTCTGTGGTGGGATTTTTGAGCGGAGTCATGTCCTCCGGGTCAACATTTTCCTTATAGAACTTGAGCTCTGCTTCCGCGCAACTTGACTTTGCATAAGTTGCATCTCCTTCCTCACACTCAATAGCCGCTTCCCGATCACCATGCACCGTAATCGTCCCATTTAGACCCGGTATCTTGAACTGTAAGTAGACATAGCAAGGCCTAGCCATGAACTTGGTGTAAGCCGAACATCCAAATAGGGCATGATATGGACTTTTGATCTTGACCACCTCAAAACACAAGGTCTCCACCATGTAGTTGTATTCGTCACCAAAGGCGACTTCCAAAGAGATCTTACCCATGGATAAGCTGACTTGCTAGGCACCACACCATGAAAGACTTTCGAGGAAGGCCTAAGATCCTTATCAAGCAACTTCATCCAGCGGAAAGTGTCATAGTACAAAATATTAATGTTGCTGCCACCATCCATAAGCACCTTAGTAAACACATATCCTCCCACTTGGGGGGCAACTATCAAAGCCAGCCGGCCCGGGTCGTCAACGCGTGGCGGGTGCTCCTCCCTACTCCAAGTTATGTCATACTCAGATCACTTCAAGTATTGTGGGAGAGCCGGTGTGATCGTTTTAACCGCCCGCTTGCGCAACTTTTGATCTTGCCTGTTAAGGCCGGTTGTAAAAACATGATACTGACCCGAGCTGAGCTGCTTCGGATTACTTTGGTACCCAGAATGGTTACCTTGCTGCTGATTATTGCCACCAGATTGCGGTAATGCCCTCCTTGACTGCCTTGGCCCTGGTAACCGGATCCTAAACCGCCAGAACCCATGCCAGCTCCTGACCCGCCTGGTCCTGAGCCACCTGGCGGGCCACCACCGTTGTTGTTGTGCTACTGCAAGCTGTAGTCCTGAAACTTTTGCATAATGTGACAATTCCTCCATGTGTGGCCTGCCACCCTGTCTGGCCGGCTGTGTTCTGGACAAGGTTTATTGAGCATCTCCTCCATATTATAAGGAGTTTTACCCTTATTAAAGGCATGTCTGACGTTCCCATTGCCCTTAACATGATTGTTCCCGACGCTGGTGTTGGCCCCCAATTCTGACCCGCCATCTGGGTTCTTCCTCTTGCTCTGGTTGCCATTGCCTGCCGGAGCCTTGCCATTGTTATTCTTCTTGCTTTGACTGGGCTTCTCCTCATTAGAGCCTGGATCCTTCGTACTGTCAGAGTCGGCATACTTTGTGAGAGACACCATGAGCTCCCCCATGTCCTAACACGAGCGCTTGAGCCGGCCAAGCTTCTGCTTCAGAGGCGTAAAGTGGCAATTCTTCTCCAGAATCAAAACTGCTTGAGCCGCCGTAATCTGCTCGGGCTAGTGGATGATGGTTGAGACCCGCCGGACCCAATGATGAGCCGACTCACTCTCCTGCTGCACACAATGATCCAAATCCACAATCGTCATGGGCTGCTTGCACGTTCCTTGGAATTTTTTGATTAACTTCCCCTTTAACTCGGCCTAGGAATTAATGGTGTTTGGTGGCAAGACCTTCAACCACGTGCGAGTCGGCCCTTCCAGCATCATAATAAAATACTTGGCACATACTGCATCATTGATGTCTAACATTTCCATCGCCAGCTCATAGCTCTCAATCCACGCCTCCAGAGGCAGGTCCGCGGTGTAATTTGGGACCTTGCAAGGGCCCTTGAATTTTTTTGGCAAACGCTCGTTTTGCAAAGCCGACACTAGGCACAACACTCCCACGGCCCTGGTGGTTACTTATGCTCCTACCGAGATGGAAGGTGCGGGTTCTTGATGAGCTGCCGCCGCCAGAGCCGCCACCTCGTGATGTGCCCTTGCCCGGTCCACCAGTGCCTGAGCATCCAGAGCTGCCTGATCTTCTCGTGGCGGGTCCCGGTGCCGATCACTTCTAGAAACCGCCGGCGACTCATACCACCCACTAAAGCTACGGCTGGGGATGGGGGTTGAATGCACGTGACTCCAGTTGTAGGTATATTTCTCTTGTTGGGCCATCGCTGTCTACAGGTTCCCAACTGCGTTCTGCACCTCTTCTGCGAAGGGCTCCTCGTCCGGGATAGGGATTGTTCCAAGCTGGGTCGTTGCCGCCACCATGTTCTCCGTCAGGTTTGAGTAATGACTAGCCGGCGTTGGGAAAGCCATCGGTGAGGCCTGGTTCCGTCGGGGCGGGTTAAGATGTTGTTGTTGAGCCGCCGGCCAACTCCCTGGTGTTTCTGCCATCCGTCCCGTTCCCGGCGTGTTAAAAAGATTCCTGGCCTCGTACTATTTCATTAAGCGGGACTGATGCCTCATCCGCTAAACCATCGCTGCAGATTGCTGTTCCAGCTCAAGGCAGAAAGCGTTCGCCCTAAGGCGCCCTGCCTCCGCATCCATCTAAGCCTTCAGCATGCTGATCCTCTGTTGGACTTCAGTCGTCTGGTCCTTTAGCCTTGTAATCTCTGCATTCCAGACGGCTTGATTCTCTACCGTGACTTCATTTGCCATCATAGCTGTAAGCACATTCATCAGATCCACAAGAACTTGAGCCAATGGCGGATCGGCCTCTGACCCAGCTGCCCCGACGGCTGTACTGCTCGGGCCCGGTGTTGAGCCTGCCATGAAGATGGCCGCATGCATCGGCGTCCCATGGTGCTCCGGCTCATGATACTCCGACTCGGGGTAAGGCTTGCCGTAGCCCCCGAGCCTGCCATTGTGAAGCTGGTAGATTCATTCTTCTCTCTCTTCGAGGATCCATCCTCCAAACAGACGAGAGTTTCCTGCGACATGGAATCCTCAAGATCCATGCCCTGAGTGAAGCCGACGAAGACATGCTTCCTGCCCGGGTTAGCATGGGCGAGTCGCACGTGTCGGGCGGGCTGCGTGCACCGAGCCGGCTTGGTGATGTTGGTGCAGACGTCCGGCCCAGGTGTAGATTTGCTGACTTTGTCGATGAAGACGTGGATTCCTCCGAAGGGAACCCGGAAACCGTACTCGATAGAGTCAGCCTCAAGGCCCCAGCCGGCGTCGTTGATGTAGAGCCGGCCGCGGTGACTCTTGTTCATCCTACCAACAACGTACACCTCGATCCTTGGGAGAGATCCCTTTGAGAACTCAACACCACCGAGCACTAGCCCCACGGTGGGCACGAACTGTCGTGGTTTTTTCACGGCAGATGTCCGAGGACTTAAGTTTGAGGCCATCGCCAAGGTGATGGACTCAAAGAGGTTGGTTGGGACGAAGGACACGAGTTTACCCAGGTTCGTCCTCTCAAGAGGAGGTAACAGCCTACGTCCTTCTTGTATTGTATTGATTGGAGTATCGATTACAAGGGAGCGGATTCGCTTGACCTAGTTCTCAATTAGTTGGTTTCTTTCTAAGTCGCCCTGGGTCTCGCCTTTTTATAGGAGGCCAAGACCGCGGGTTACACAAGTCTCATACCGACTCTTACAACGTATCTGAGTCTATCTCTATGACGCCTTAGCATCTTGGGCAAGCCGCCTCCGGGCGGCTTAACCACCTGGGTCTTCATGCTATCTTCCGTCCCGGGCCTTGTCTTGGCCCATCTTGGTAATCCGTCATAAGGCCAGGCTTACGTCCTTGGCCCATCTGCCTTGGTCTGAATTATGAGCCGCCAGGTATGACCTGTCCCCACCTTGGCGGGTCTTACCACGGGGTTATATCCCCAACATGATGTGAATCATAGCTATAAATTTACATCTAAAGCTCATGAAGGTTTCGTTGTTGGTTATGTCTCAAATTCGGATGCTTATCAGGTCTATAACTCTCACTAGAGGAAAGTTATGCAAATGGTGAATGTGTGATCTGACGAATCTAAAGGCTCTCCAAAGGATAACATGCCAAATGTGACAGATGAACCATCATTTTTATGCACTAGATGGATATCGGGGAAGTGAAAACTGTTAAAGCAAATGCTTCGGATTCCATGGATTATGACACTCCTCACTTTTGATGAATAACTCGTCAAGATGGTACCTAGGAAAATGCTAATTTCAAGAACAATACAAATGCCAAAAATAATGACAATAATGCCAATGCCGAGAATAATGCATATAGCCATGATAATGTTCATCCTAAGACAATTTTTGATACTAATGCTCATCTTACTGGAAATCCTACTCTCCATCGAGTGGCAAATCGAGTGGATGCTAACTTGATTCTCAATGAGATAAATAATACAAATCGAGGTCCTACAACTTGTTCTTGCACTTGATTTAGCTAAATTTTGTGGGCATTCCTCTTTTGTCTCGGCTTTAGAACCAACTAAAATATGATGAAGCTACGAATGATCCTGATTGGATGAATGTTAAAGAAGAATTTCTTCGGTTCGATATTGATGATGTCTAGGAATTGACTGATCGTCCAAATGCCAAAAGGCACCATATTATTGGCACCAAATGAATTTTCCGCAACAAGCAAGATGAAAATGGTGTTGTGGTGAGAACCAAAGCTTGGCTCGTGCCTTAAGGCTATACACAAGTCAAAGGTATTGATATTTGTGAAACTTACACTCATATTGCTCACCTTGTACCAATTTCCATCCTTCTTGATTAATATAATTCCAATGGTATATTTCTATGTCAAATGGATGTAGAAGTGTTGTCCTCAATGGTAAAATTGAGGAAGACGTGTATGTTAGATAGCCGGTGGGTTCTGAGAATTGTGTTTTTACTTGGCAAAGCTTACACATTAAGAAATATCTATATGGGATCAAGCAAGCTCCTCGAGCTTGATATGATAGCCTGAATGAATTCCCTATTAAGAAAGGATTCAAACTGGCTCCACCGATTCCACTATATTCACATATTCATATAATGGTGTTCTTTCTGTGTGTCAAATATATGTGGATCATATTATCTTTGCCTATACTATGTGCTTAGGAGAATGATGTCTGAGAAGTATAAAATGTCCATAATGCTTGAGCTAAAATTATTTCTCGGATTGCAAATTCATCAACAGGAAAATGGGAGACTTATCTCTCAACAAACATATTATTTCTTGATATGTGAAAGATTGCTTAAATAAGTTCAAAATGCAAGATTGGAAAGAAATCAAAACTCCAATGCGACAAATGGTCATATGGACACCGACGGAAATGGTAAAGCTTTCAATCAAAAGGTATAGTGTCCCATGATTGGTTCTTTGCTTTATCTAGGTGCATCTAGGCCTGATATTATGTTGATTATTTTCATATGTGCACATTTCCAAGATCCACACAAAGAATTGCACCACCTTGTGGTTAAGCAGGTTCTGAGATATTTAGCTTACAACCTAACTTGGTTTACGGTATCCGAAGGGAGTGCAGTTTGATATCGTGGGATATCCAAATTTAGATTATGCTGGTAACCATCTGGATATAAAATATACCAGTGGTGATTTTCACTTTCTTGGTAGATCCTTGGTGTTTTGGTCTTTTAATTTGAAGAACTGTGTATCTCTCTCCCCTGCTGAGGTGGAATATAGTGGTGCTGGTGCATGTTGCTCTCAGTAATTCTAGATCAAACAAAATCTGAAGGACTATGCCATCAAGGTGACGAATAGTCCCATTCTCCATGATAATGAGAATGACATAAAATTGCCCACAATCATGTGCAACACTCTCGGGCAAAGCATATTGATACCATGCATCATTTTCTTCGTGAACAAGTTCTTCTAGAAGATATTACTATACATCACGTCAAGACATCAATTGACTTATATCTTCACGAAGCCTCTTGAAGAGAAAACATTTTGTGTGTTGCAATTTGAGCTAAATATCCTAGATTCTGAAAATGTGCTATAACCAAGAACTTGGCACCCGTGATAACGCTTGCATATATTTGAAGGAATGGTCACACAACACTCGCAACATTTGAATTTTTTTACGAACTGAAATTTCCTCTTCGAAGGTGAAAACATTAATGATACGCCCATTTTGCATCATTGTTTCCTACAATAATTTATCTTATTCTAATGATGTATTTAAAATTATGATCCAATTCTAATACTTCTTGTCTCTTCAAATTCAAGGAATACAAACAGGGGTGGGTTATCGTACAGTTGGAAATCTAGACACAAAGTGCAACAAAAATTCTTGGAGCTCAAAATGTAGCATGGATTTTTGGAGAATTGTTTTGGATTGTATACACATGTATGGAGCGTAGAAGTACTAGAGAAGACCCACTAGGCCCCCACATGACCTTGTGGAGCGGCCTCTTGGGGTTAGGGCCTGAGGCTCCTCTCCCGATGCCCTTTGGCTATAAAATCACAAATGGCCTAGAAAAAACCATAGAAAATCCTCGGAACTTCCCACTACTTTCAGCAAGGAAGAACTTGGGTGGAGCACTTTTTCTCTTTGACAAAGCAATTCTCCTGGGGGAATTTACCTTCAGGAAAGGAAATCGAAGCCTTCATCATTGCCAACACTACAATCATCATGGGTATCAACATATTCACCAACACCATCTCACATCCAAACCCTAGTTCTTCCTTTGTTTCAGTCTTCGTATCAAACCTCAGATTGGTACCTTGGAGTACTTCTATATGTTGATTACGTCTTGTAGTTTATGCTTAGGGGCTTTATTGGTGGAAAATGTTATATTTATATTATTAATAACATAATTATACCCACTTATCATGATCCATATGATGAATTGTGAGTTTCCATTAGTTCTTGAGGGCATGGGATAAGTCTAGTTGCTAGTAATCATGTGAAGTTAATCACCATTCAATGTTTTGATGATATGTTGTGTTGTTCTTCCTCTAGTGGCGTTATGTGAATGTCATCTACATGATACTTCAATATGTTTGGGTCTAGGGGAAGGCATTGTGGAATTGGTTTTTAGATGATGGGTTGCGGGGATGATAAACCCAAACCCCAATTTATGATTTGTTCCATGAGGGGTTGTTTTGCATCCAATTGTTTAATGCTAAAGTTAGATTCATCTTAATTACTTCACCGGTAGTTACGGTTCTTACATGGAGAGTATAATAATAAGTACATAATCGTTCAGTTGGGACAATAACTTAGCTCTGGTCCACCCACGCAACACTTACTAAATCAATGAAAAGTAACTTAACGAAGCATGGTGAAAGTAACTTGGTGAGATTCCTGTGTGGCCTCAAGAATGTTTTAGCCATTATAAGAAACACCTCCATATTTTCCTTAGCATATGTAAGTATTGGGCCACTTGATGCACTTATTTGCCTTTCTTACTTCTTAGTTTGCTATGAATTATCTTGCTACCAAACTATCTATCAAAACTATCTTTACAACAGTTGTAGTGAAACCTTGTTGAAAACTACTAGTCAATTCCTGCTGCTCCTTGCTGGGTTCGACAATCTTAATTATTGAAAGGACTATGATTGATCCTTTATACTTCTGGGTCATCAATTAACAAACAACTTGACTCACAAAATGCCATAACAAATTTGTGATATTTTGTCTCAAATAGTTCTTACATTGTGGATAATGCCACCACCCTTTTAGTTCTTCGATTGAGTTTTTATTTCACTAGGATTTATTTCTAGGGATAGTTCTTCTTAGTTTGGAGTTTATCCTCTATGAATTTCGCTCATTGTCATTATTCTATCAATATGTTTTCCCCTCATTTTTCAGACCCTACCTTTCTATTCTATCTTATCCCGGTCCATGCTATTCTTTCATGAGTAGGCAGTTCTATCTGAAGTGCATTTCTCTCTAGTGTCCTTTGCTACAAAAATATACCACTTCGAAAGTATTCTAATTTGGCAGAAGCCCTTGATACATCTCCAACGTATCTATAATTTTTCCTTGTTCCATGTTGCTATATTATCAATCTTGGATGTTTTACAATCATTTTATAACAACTTTATATCATTTTTTGGGACTAACCTATTGACATAGTGCCAAAGTGTCAATTGTTGTTTTTGCTTGTTTTTTACTTTGTAGAAAATCAGTACCAAATGAAGCCCAAACACCATGAAATTTTTTGGGGAATTTTATTGGAGCAGAAGACACCAGATGGGATAGACAAGTGGCAGAGAGGAGGCTTGAGGTGGGGAACACCCACCAGGGCTTGCCAGAGGCCCCTGGCGTGACCTAGTGGGTGATGCCCACCTCGAGACCCCCCTCCATCGACTATCGCCTCTATAAACTCTCTAATATTCGGGAAAACCTAGGGGAGTCAAAGAAACACAGTTCTAGCCGCTGCAAGGTCCAAATCCTCAAGATCCAATCTAACACCATCACGGAGGGGTTCATCTTCATCATAGGTCCCTCTCCGATGATGCGTGAGCATTCCACCATAGACCTATGGGTCTGTAGGCAGTAGCTAGATTGTTTCATCTCTCTCTCTCTTTCGATTCTCAATACAATGGTCTCTTGGATATCTATTTGATGTAATGACTTTTGTAGTGTGTTTGTTAGGATCCGATGAATTTTGAGTTCATGATCAATTTCTATCCATGAATATGATTTGAGTATTCTTTGATCTCTTATTTGCATGATTACTTATAGCCTCATATTTCTTATTCGAATCTTTGGTTTAGTTAGGCCAACTAGATTGATTTTTCTTGCCATGGGAAGAGGTGTTTTGTGATGGGTTCGATCTTGCGGTGTTCTTTCCCAGTGACAGAAGGGGCAGCAAGACACGCATGTATCATTGCCATTAAGGATGATGGGGAATATTCCTACATGAATAGATCTTGTCCACATCATGTCACCATTCTTATTGCATTACTCCGTTTTCCCATGAACTTAATACACTAGATGCATGCTAGATAGCGGTCGATGTGTGGAGTAATAGAAATACATGCAGAATCGTTTTGGTCCAACTATCTTGGACGTGATGCCTATATAAGTATCATTGCCTAGATATCGCTGTGATTATTTGATCTTCTATCAATTTCCCAATAGTAATTTTTTCACCCACCGTGCGCTATACTCATGAGAGAACCCACTAGTGAAAGCTAAGGCCCCTGGGTCTACTTTTCCAACATATTGCTTTCTGGTCTACTATTTTGCCTTTTTGTTTTCAGATCTATTAATCCAAAAAACCCAAAAATACCTTTATGCACTATTTGTTTACCTATTTTATTTTGTGTTCTTGGGAGATCTATTTGCCAAAACTATCACTACCAAATATATCTTTTTATCGTTGAGAGCTTGACAACCTCTCTCACGAGTCAGGTTGCAAATATTTCTTATTTGTCTACATGTGTTGTTTACGTAGGTGCTTGATCTTCCTCTATGGATTGACACCTTGGTTTCATTACTAAGGGAAATACTTACTGTCGATGTGCTGCATCATCCCTTCCTATTTGGGGAAATACCAACACAGTCTCAAGCCACGTCAAAGGAATTTTTGGCGCCGTTGCCAGGGAGGAAGCGATCTCATCTACCAGGTTCCTAATCACAAATCTCATCTCCTTGCAATTTACATTATTTGCCATTTGCCTCTTGTTTTCCTCTCCCTCACTTCACAAATTTGTCGTTTTATTCGCCCTCTTTTTCGTTTCCCTTTTTCTCGCTAGATCTCTTGTTTGCTTGCAATCTTGTTTGCATAGTCATGGTGTCCCAACGAAAGTATTATGATGTTCCTTACCCCAATATTTTGCTTGAGATTGAGAAGAGTACCAAGGAATATATGACTACACAATTTGAGCATAATAACTATTTCACCGAGGAGCTTAAATAACACTCTAAAGCACTAGAGGCCATGACAAAACAACTTGATGATATTAGTAGAGAAGTTTCTAATCTCCAAACTAAGTATGCTCATGCTAAAAATCTACTAGGAAAAATATCTGATGCACAAGCCACTTTAGTGAATCAAATGGCTGCTAAACCAATTTCTCTAGAGGATAACAATGATGAAGATATTAAAATAATTGGTGTTTGCCCTATTGATTCCTTGTTTAGTTATGTTAAAATTGATGATAAAGGGATCAAAGGACAATCAACTTTATCTAGAGGGCGTCCCAATAATTGTTGGAGATATGCCCTAAAGGCAATCACGTATGATGATATTTCCTATGTGTTTATGAATAGAGATAGTCCTTGGACATTATCAGTGATGTGTATTAGTAAGTACGTGACTTGTTTGTGAGACTATGCATTGTATGATAACTGTCCTAAATGGTCCAGGTTGAAAGGGTTGTGTGGACGCACAACTAATCAGACTAGCATATGACACGGTGGATGGTTCGGTCTCACTAACCATGTAGCATTGGATGCTAGCTGGATAATATGGACTCAGAAAGGTCTGGTCGGATTCGACATAGTCGGATCCGAGTCGAGATAAGGTCTGAGTTGGATAGACCCAACTATGAGATGCAGTGATAGGTCATATGTGAGTCTCTAGTACAACATATGTTCTATGTCCTAAGACCTGAGCTGGTGCATGTACTCGGGATGGTGAAAGACTTGCTTTGGGCCGACCAAACGCTACTCCATGACTGGGTAGTTACAAAGGTAGGTTGCGGGCTTGTCCAGACCCATGTAGCGAGACATGGTTGAGCAAGATGGGATTTGCCCCTCCGATCAGGAGAGATATACTCTGGGCCCCTCGGGTGATCCGACCTAGAAAAGCATAGCCATTCGATGAGCATTATGAGATAATCTAAAGTATTGGTTGGATTCACCGGAACGAGAAAGAGGTCGTGCTACAAAGAGGATGACCATGTCGCCTTGTGCACGACAAAATATATCGTGTGGCAAAGGGAACAGAAGTGTGAGGTACAGGTTCGCCTAACCAGCTTCATCGGACACTTGGAGTCGGCACATTTTTCTAGAGGCCGCTACCAACAGGTCGAGTCGGATGTGATCTGACTCGCGACCAAGTGAACGAGAACCTAAGGGGTCGTGCACTTAAGGAAAGGAACACGCAGGCTTTAGGATCCGTGCGAGGCACAAGAGTTGAGCCCGCGCCCGATACCTATATATAGTGGAGGTGCGACACACCCATCCGATTGATTGCTTTGGCACCGTCATTAGGGCTTTGCATGAGTTGCAACTAGCCACCTTCACTCGCCGCCGCCGACCATATGATCGGACCTAGCAGTCCGCTGCACGGGTGTTCCTCCTGCACGCATGGATATAGTTAGAGGCGATGCACTTGTGCCGCTCCGGCGAACCTGTACGTGGGATCCGGCGACCGGCTGTTCAAGGGAGATCGGAATGGCTATTCGAGGGAGATCGGATGAGGAGGATATGCACCACACGAACGCGCTGCCCCAACTCTACATCCGATGCACGACACTACGCGTCTAGTGGTAACAAACTGTGATCCATCTCCGTAGCATGTTCTTGGATGTTCTGTGCGTAGGAAAATTTTAATTGGCATGCGATGCACCTACAGTAGAACCCAACCGTGGTATCAAAGCTAAGGTTATAGGATTTGGATTCAGATCAGATGCATATTTGATATGCGGAGGCGGCGGATGAGATCCGTCGTTGTTCATGAGATCGGCTATGTGCATGGTTGATGAGATCGAGTGCACATCGAGATAAATTGAGGCTATGTGTTCTATCAATCGGAATCGATGAGGTCATGACACAACCTACCCCTATCGGTCGGTATCCGCCATCGGGGTTAACCGTGAAACGTAAATCCGAATCGGGTTCGCGATGATTGATGAGATTGGTCAAATCAGAAAATTCGGCGTGATCGGAGTGCAGATGTGATCTATGGGACCGCTGTGTGCGTAATGCCTTGTATTTTGTACACGGTCACACAACCTGGTAGAATGTGATTCTATGCATAAGTTTGTTTTGCAGGTTTGATGTGAATAGTGTGACTCATATGTATGTGATGCATGTGTGTAACTTAACATGACCTGTGTGTCATGATTGTCAGCCGACAGGAGCCAAAGTGATGTCATTATATTGTATAATGACCTTCATGTCAACTTGTGATTCTCTGTAAATTCATTACTAGTTATAGTAGTTGGAGGACAGAGATCAAGTTCGAGGGTTTAGCGTCCTGGTGTGATGGACAAGATGGAGTTCTGCATTGGTCATTGGAGTAGGAGCTGGCCATGGAAGGACGCCCATAAAGGAGCCATACTATTTCACATATTTATGTTTATATGTGATTGATATTGCTTCTTGTTTATATGCATGTTAGTATGGTAGAAAGATCCCTCATTAATATCAAGCACATTGCCATTCCGGATGTTGCACCTTCGCACGTCAAGTACGTCTAGTGGTGGGCTCATAAAATTGAGGTGCTACTAGGTGTCCTTGAACTGGAGGGTTCGTGTCGGACACGGACATGCACTGCATCAGGTTAACTTGACAAGGCTATCACAACGGTTTTGGGCCTTGTGGCAGAGAAGGTTGGGAGCCGGGGTATGAGATACCTACCCAACCGACAGGAGTCGTATAGAGATACAATTATCAAGGAGTTGCTTACCATATAGGCAAGTTGCCTAGCAGTGATGCTAAAGCTCACTAGTCGCTCGCGCTAGATGGGTCCTGAATCACTGAGAGTTTTCAGAGGGATGCTAACTTCAGTGGGAGTAGTTCTGTTTAAGGCTTGAATTACTCTACATAAACACATTGCTTAGTGATTGCATATTTTCTGTTGTAGATCAATGGCACCACCTGCTCAACCCAACTTTGCATTGAAATCAATTCTGGAAAAGGATAAACTAAATGGAACAAACTTTACCACCTGGTATAGAAATCTGAGAATTGTTCTCAAGCACAATAAAAAGGAACATGTTCTAGAAGATCCACTTCGAGAGGAACCTACCGACAATGCTAACGCCACAACCAAGAATGCCCACCAGAAACTCGTTGATGGATCAAACGAGCTCAGGTACCTCATGCTGGCCTATATGGAGCCCGATTTGCAACAGCATTTCGAAAACATTCAGGCTTTCGATATGATCAAGATTTTGAAGAGCATGTGCCAGGTGCAGGCTAGGACCGAAAGGTTCAACGTCTGGCAGTCCTTGACGGATTGTAAGCTGAAGGAGGGTGATCCATTGAGCCCGCATATGATCAAGATGATCAGGTACGTGCAAGCTTTGGATCAGTTAGGCTTCCCACTTGGGGACGAGCTATCCACGGATGCAATTTTGGGTTCTCTTCCATCTAGCTATGGGATGTTCATCTCGAACTATCATATGCACGGCATGGATAAGAAGCTCACTGAATTGCATGGGATGCTCAAGGTGGCAGAACAAGATATTAAGAAAGGCATGCATCAAGTGTTGATGGTGCAGAACTCGGCTAAGTTCAAGAAGAGTTGGTCCAAGAAAAAGGGTAAGGCAAAGGGCACGGAGAAGGCTGTCCCCGCCACTGAGCCAAAGTCCGGACCGATCTCAAAGACCATTTGCTTTCACTGCAAGGAAGCTGGTCATTGGAAGGGGAACTGTAGCAAGTGGCTTGCTGAGCACGGCAAGAAGGCCGGAGATGCTTCTTCAGGCAAAGGTACACTTGTTACATATGTTATAGACATTTACATTGCTGACATACCTAGTAGCTCTTGGGTATTCGATACCGGATCGGTTGTTCATATTTGCAACTCGATGCAGGGGCTGGTAAGAACTAGGTGTGTGGCACAAGAGGGGATTGACATCAGGGTCGGCAACAAAGCAGGAGTTGCTGCGTTGGAGGTCGACATGATGCAGCTCAAGCTTCCTTCTGGATTTATTTTGGAATTGAATAATTCTTATGACATTCCCGCACTTAGTCAGAACATTTTTTCTGCCTCATGCTTGATGAGTCAAGGTTATGAATTCAATATAAGGGACAATGGTTGTTCATTTTATTTGAATGTAATGTTCCATGGCTATGCACCCATAGTAGATGGGCTATTTATTTTAAATCTAGAAACGGAACCAGTCTATAACGTGAATGTAAAGAAGCATAAGCCTAATGAGATAAATTCGACATACTTTTGGCATTGCCGGCTTGGGCACATTAGTCTGAAACACATGAAGAAACTCCATGATGATGGACTCCTAACATCGTCCGACTTTGGGTCGTTCAAGACATGCGAATCATGCTTGCTAGGCAAGATGACTAAGTCTCCTTTTGCAAAGAGTTGCGAGAGGGCGTCCGAGCTATTGGAGCTTATACACAATGATGTGTGTGGTCCAATGAGCAAAACGACCAGAGGTGGCTATTAGTACTTCGTGACTTTTACCGACGACTTGAGTAGATATGGATATATCTGTTTGATGAGACACAAGTCAGAAACTTTTGAAAAGTGCAAAGAGTTTCAGAATGAGGTTGAAAATCAGATCGGCAAGACGATAAAACTTCTACGATTAGATCATGGCGGTGAGTACATGAGCCAGGAGTTTGATAATCATCTGAAAAGCCGAGGTATAGTACCTCACCTCACACCTTCGGGTACGCCGCACAGAAATAGTGTGTCAGAACGGAGAAAACGAACCTTGTTGGACATGGTCTGGTCGATGATGAGAAAATCGGATTGACCGTTGCCATTCTGGGGATACGCTCTAGAAACTGCACTTTTCACACTTAATAGGGTACCATCAAAATCCGTAGACAAGATACCACATGAGATGAGGACTGTGAAGAGTCCTAATTTGTCTTTTCGAAAGATTTGGGGTTGTGAAGCATTTGTCAAGCGACTCATGTCGGGCAAGCTTACACCCAAGTCGGATAAATGCATATCCGTGGGATATCCAAGGGAAACCTTGGGATATAACATCTACAACGGAGAAGAGAACAAAGTGTTTGTTGCTCGGAATGGGGTTTTCCTAGAGAAAGAGTTTCTCAGTCGGGAGGCCAGTGGCAGAACGGTGCGACTCGAAGAAATTCGAGATCCACTCGGGGACAACTCGGTTGGTGATGAGATCACACCGGAGTAGGTGAAAGAACCCGTACTGGAGTCGGCACCGGAGCCACGGTGGTCGGAAAGATTGCGCAGAGTGCGCGACATTTTGTTGCTAGAAAGCGACGAGCCAGACATGTATGCGGAAGCGATGGCGAGCCCAGATTCAAAGCCATGGCTAGAGGCCATGAGATCCAAGTGAAAGTCCATGGATGACAATCAAGTCTGGGACTTGGTTGATCTGGCACCTGGCATAGTTGCCATTGGTTGCAAATGGGTCTTTAAGAAGAAAACCGATGTGGATGGAAATGGTCAGATCCACAAAGCTTGGCTTGTCGCTAAAGGTTATGGAAAAGTCCAAGGAATTGACTACGACAAGACCTACTCGCCGGTAGTGATGCTAAAGTCGGTGAGGATCATACTAGCTATAGCTGCATATTTTGATCATGAGATATGGCAGATGGATGTCAAAACGACTTTCCTTCATGGAAATTTAAAAGAGGATGTATACATGATACAGCCCGAAGGTTTTGTTGATCCAACTAAGGCTGGTAATATATGCAAGCTCAAGAGATCCATTTATGGATTGAGGAAAGCAGCTCGGAGTTGGAACATTCGTTTTGATGAAGTCATCGTTGACCTTGGTTTTATCAAGAATGAAGAGGACTATTATTTATTGTAGGATCACTAGAAGAGTGTCCAGAGGGGGTGAATAGACTACTAGCAGGAATTTAAAACCTAACCTTTTCCCAGAAGAGGACTATTGTTTATTGTAGGATCACTAGAAGAGTGTCTACATGGGGTGAATAGACTACTAGCAGGAATTTAAAACCTAACATTTTCCCAAGTTAATTGGTTGGCAGATTTTAACAGTTTTAGCAAGTCTAACAACCCTACACATGCATGTCTACAAATATGGAAGCGGAAAGTAAAGACATTGCACATGAAGTAAAGAGATGAGATAGGAAGATCAAACGCTATAGGAGACACAAAGATTTTTCCCATGGTTCCGATAGGTGGTGCTATCGTACATCCATGTTTATGGAGTCTTCAACTCACGAAGGGTAACGGTCGTGAGAGTCCACGGAGGGCTCCACCCATAAGGGTCCACGAAGTAGAAACCTTGACTATTCCATATGGCTTCCATCCACGAATGACTAGCCTCACTATTGGTAGATCTTCACGAAGTAGGCGATCTCCTTGCCCTTACAAACTTCTTGGTTCACTCCACAACACGAAGTAGGAGGCTCCCAAGCGACACTTAACCAATCTAGGAGGCACCACCCTCCAAAAGGTAATAGGCTTGGTAATGACGATGAACTCCTTGCTCTTATGCTTGAAGATGATAAACTCCTCAACACACAATCACTCTCACACAGATTTGGCTTGGTGGAAAGCAACTTGGGGAGGCTAGCAATCAATATCCATATGGTTGGAGTGGAAGATCTTGATCTCAACACAAGGGTATGTGGTTCTCTCTCAAAAAATCTAATGGGATAGGTATGGAATAGTTCTGAGTGCTTCTCTTTCGAATAGGTGGTGGTGGAGGGGTATATATAGGCATCCCCAAAAATCCAACCGTTGCACACAAAATGACCAACTCGGTGACACCGATGTGTTAATCTCGGTGGTACCGAAGTGATCAAAAAGTGGCAAATTTTGAATCTCGGTGAGACCTATATGTGAAACTCGGTTGCACCGATAAGGTGACCAATGGTCAGATTTCCAATCTCGGCGACGATGACCCAACAATCTCGGTGGTACCGAAAATGTGAATTTGCATAACAGAAAGTTGGCAACCTAAAATCGGTGGCACCGGTATGGAATCGGTTGCAACGAAGTGGCTAGGGTTTGGCTGAGTCTGTCTAGGTTCTGGAATCGGTGGCACCGGGATAGGAATGTTGGTTGCACTGATTTTGAATGTTTGGCTATAGACAGACTTTGGTGGGAGAGCTTGTGGATGTTTTTGGTGACTATCACTTGTGCACGTGTGAGTATTTTGTTCACCAACAAAACCTTACCCCCTTTTAATAGTATTGGCTTTCCTATGGACTCAAAGTGATTTCTCACAAATGTAAAATTTAGAGTCCTCTTGCTTGAAGCTTGGCCAAACTATTTCCTTGCATCTTGGGGTAATTCCACAATCTCCACAATCCTTTTTCCAACCCAACTCTCCATGGAGTATTATCTAAAATACACTAGATAGAGGTGTTAGTCCAAGAGACAATGTATGTTGTCATGAATTATCAAAATCACGAAGGGAGCATGTTGTGGTTTCAATCTCCCACTTTTTGGTAATTGATGACAACATACAATCAAAGCTTCAAATAGAGATATGCATGGATGTAATGAAGACTTTGAGAAACACATGACTTAGATTTTCTCCCCCTAAATGTGTGCAGTCCTTTAAAGGATAGTTGCTTTGGAATGCATGGACACACAAATAGTAGAAGGGATATGAAAGGTCATGTGTATCTTGGCTATTTGCATCAAATGTATATGAATGAGGTGTATCCTCGATCAAGACTTCACTCTTGCAAACAATATGTGCAAGAAGCAAGAGATCATATTGATCAAAGATATGATGCATATACTTACCTTGAGTTCTTGAGCATTCTAGTAGTAGAGACACACTTGAGAAAACAATGTTAGGAAACACAAGAGTATTCTACTAAACAAAAGCAATAGAACTCAAAGGATGCCAAGATATGGAGAACATATAAAATATGATAATACTTAAGATTGATATGTCTCCTCCTTTAGCATTAATCTTTTATATCTTTTCTCCCCTTACATGTGAAAGTGGTAGTTCATCCTCTCCCCCTGAATCTTAGCATGTAGATATTGGGATTGGATAGGGTGAGAAAAAGTCTAATGTGGACAGTCAAATAAGATAAAATAGTCTACAAATTTTTCTCCAAAATATATTCCCCCCTACATTGTTCTCACCTTGTATAAGTATAAACTTTCGATATTTTCCTCTCCCCCTAAATCATATATTTCCCTTTGCATAAGCATGTAACACTCCCTTGAGCATGAAGCTTTGATATTCTCCCCTTTTGGCATAAATTACCAAAAAGGTTAAACTTAGGAGTAGTGACAGGGATCATTAACAAGGAAGGGATCCTCGAGAACAAGGGTCATTGAAAGTAGGGTTCATAGAACTAAGGGAATCATTAAATGTAACTTCTCTCCCTTTTGCAAATTTTAGTCTTCTTCTCCTTGGATCTAGGGATCCTTGAATAAAGTATTTCTCCCCCTAAGACTAGCTTGTTATTCTCTACTTTTTTAATAAAGGGGTCATCGAAGGAACAAGAACATCACAAGAACAGATACCAACAAAAACATTTAAGAAACACAGATTTAGAAAAGAAGGAAAATCGGTGACTTCGGGATAAATAAATCGATGGTACCGAGATTGTGTAGTGCAGCTCATCTGCAATTTCGGTATAACCGAGTTATTTATATCGGTGGCTCCGAATGAGAGACCACGTTTCTGTTTTCATAGACATAAAAGAAATAGTTTCAAAAAGCAAATGCGAAATTTTTACAAAGGGCATCAATTAGATAAGATTTGAGTGGTTACAAGAGATCATGTGAATAGAGAGCAAACCACACAAGATTCTTTACTAGATGTTGGGAGATGACTAGGTCACCTATATTACAGTATATTGACTTAGGAGCCAAGCAAGAATACTTGATCACAGGTCATACTCTACATTAAGCTCAAAGTGGGGTTACCATTTTTCGATTAAGCATTTTAATGTCTTCATATCACTTGAGTTGCTTTACCCCATGACTTGGAGTAAAGCCTTTTCAAGGATATGAGTACATACCTTTGAGTGTGTTGATGACGTTGCACGTAGGTGAACTTGTTGAGGATGCTCGAGGTTGATGAAAATCATCTTGAATTGGTAGCAATCCTTCTCATTCTAGTACATTAGTCACCTACAAGGGTTAGTCATGCAAGGAAGAACAATGGATATATCCAATTGACATGATACCACTTGAGACTTTGAAACTAAGATCAAGTATATGTCAAGGATATGTTTTTGTTGTCTTCTTCCTTCCATCATCAAGAGGGGTTGTGGATACTTGGTAATGACAAGATTGCTTATGATTGGAGTTGATGGCAATCTTGTGGAATGAGGCTCTTCCAAGTACCTAAAAAAGGTTAGATGCAATACAAAGGAGCATATAATTCCATGGCATATGATAATGAGTTTCGAGAACATGGAACTAACAAGAAAGCTCATGCCCTTGCTTGCAATCGGGTGAGTCTAGCTCAAGTTTGAAGCATAAATGATGTTCAACTCACTCCTCAAGTGAAAAAATGTTTTCTCATCAAGTGGCTTGGTAAAGATATCGGCTAATTGGTTGTTAGTGCGAACATGCTTAAGATTAATATCTCCTTTGGCAACATGATCATGAATGAAATGATGTCGAACTTGAATATGCTTAGTTCGAGAATGTTGCACAGGATTATGACCAGTTTTAATAGCACTTTCATTGTCACAAAGTAATGGAACATTTTTAACATAAATTCCATAATCCTTAAGCGTTTGTGTCATCCATAGTAATTGCGCACAATAAGATCCAGGAGCAATATACTTAGCTTCGGTAGTAGATAGAGATACTGAGTTTTGTTTCTTGGAGGACCAAGACACAAGAGATCTACCTAAAAATTGACAAGTAACCGAGGTGTACTTTATATGAACCTTGTCACCAGCACAGTCCGAATTGGAATAGCCAACAATATTAAAAGAAGATCCCTTGGGATACCAAATGCCAAAGTTTGGTGTTTGTATCAAATATCGCACAATACGTTTCACAGCCAAAAGATGACACTCTCTAGGTGCAGCTTGATATCTAGCACACATGCAAACACTAAGCATAATATTAGGACGAGATGCACATAGATATAGCAATGAACCAATCATAGATCAATAAACCTTTTGATCAACTGGTTCATCCTCCCTAGTAAGATCAACATGTCCACTAGTGGGCATGGGAGTTTTCATACCTTTGCACTCCTACATGTTGAAATTTTTGATCAAGTCTTTGGTATACTTAGTTTGCAAGATGAAATTTCCTTCTCTTGATTGCTTGATTTGCAAACCAAGAAAGAATTTCAGCTCACACATCATAGACATCTCATACTTCTAGTACATCAACCTTCCAAATTTTTCACTAAATTGAGGGTTAGTGGAACCAAAGATAATATCATCCACATAGATTTGGCACACGAATAATTCACCATTAACTCTCTTAGTGAACAAGGTTGCATCAATTTTACCAATTTCAAAACCTTTTTCAATGAGAGACTTTGTTAAACATTTATACCAAGCACAAGGGGCTTTCTTAAGACCATAAAGAGCTTTACAAAGCTTGTAAACATGATTAGGTTTCTTAGGATTCACAAACTAGGTGGTTGCTTAACATAAACCTCTGATTCAATTTCCCCCATTAAAAATGCACTTTTGATATCCATTTGAGAAAGTGTGCTATCATGGTGATTAGGATAAGAAAGAAGAATACGAATAGCTTCAAGTCTAGCGACGGGGGCATAAGTCTCACCGTAGTCCATACCTTCGACTTGCGTATATCCTTGGGTTACGAGACGAGCCTTGTTGAGCACGACTTGGCCGTCTTCGTCTTGTTTGTTCCAAAACACCCATTTGGTTCCGATGACGTTTTGTTCATCCTCGGGCTTCTCCACGAGTGTCCACACTTTGTTCCTATCGAAGTTGTGAAGCTCTTCATGCATGGCGTTCACCCAATCCACGTCCTCAAGATCTTGTTCTACCTTCAATGGCTCAATGCTAGATATGAAATAATAATGATCACAAAAGTTAGCTAGACGGGTTTTAGAGCGAGTGATTCTACCTATTTGTATATCACCAAAGATTTGGTTTAGGGGATGGTTCTTGGTCACTTGTGCTCGAACTCGGGTCAGCTTCCTATTGTTGGATGGTGGAGCTTCTTCTTTTTCATCATCATCTCCTTCATCTTCGTTGTTGTTGAAGTTGTCGTTCCCTTGAGGTGGTTGTGAAGGTGGTTGTGGGGGATCTTCATGATGCACTTCCTCCTCTTCATCATCTCGTCGTGTACTGCTTGTGGATGCCTCCATGTCGTGTTGAGGTTCACCTTGACATGAAGTAGGGGCTTCCACTTGAGTTGATGAAGTACTTTCCTTCACCTCCATGGGACGAATCTTGCCAATGGGTAGATCAAGAATAGCTTCTGAAGGGTCCTTATCACCTACATCATTTGGCAATTGTTCGACTTGTGAACCATTAGATTCATTAAACTTCACATCTACCGTCTCTTCAACTTTTCGAGTGAAGTTGTTGTAGACACGGTAAGTGTGAGAGTTTGATCCGTAACCAAGTAGGAATCCTTCATGATATTTAGGTGCAAATTTAGTACGACGATGCTTATCAAGAATGTAGTACTTTGAGCCAAATACCCGAAATTATCCGACTTGGGGTTTGTTACCGGTGAGTAGCTCGTATGCCGTTTTACCGAGAAGCTTGTGCAAGTAAAGTCGGTTTGTGGCATGACATGTTGTTTCAACGGCTTCTGCCCAAAAGTGTCTTGGCGTCTTGTATTCGTCAAGCATCGTTCTTGCCATCTCAATGAGCGTCCGGTTCTTCCTCTCAACGACTCCATTTTGTTGAGGTGTGTACATAGCCGAGAACTCATGTGAGACACCTTCTTCGTCAAGAAAGGTATCCACATGGGTGTTCTTGAACTCCGATCCGTTATCACTCTGAACCTTCTTGATCTTCACTTCAAACTGATTTTGCGTTTGCGAGCAAAGTTCTTGAAGATATTTTGAACCTGCGACTTATCATCAAGAAAGAATACCCAAGTAAATCTGGAAAAACCATCAACGATAACTAGACCATAGGAATTTCCACCGAGACTCTTGTAAGCATTAGGACCAAAAAGATCCATTTGAAGTAACTCGAGTGGTCTCCTAGTAGTCATGATATTCTTAACGGTATGACTTCCACCTACTTGCTTTCTAGCTTGACAAGCACTACAAAGTCTATCTTTGTCAAAGATAACATCTTTAACACCAAGTTTATGATCACCTTTGATAACCTTGTCTAGATTACGCATGCCAACATGTCCTAGTCTTCTATGCCAAAGCCACCCTTTAGAAGATTTTGCAATAAGACAAGTATGAGGTTTGGATATCTTAGTGAAATCAACAATGTATTAATCACCTCTACGGAAACCAGTAAAGACCATTTTATGATTATCTTGACGAAACACTTGGCAATCTACTTTCGTGAATAACACATTGAAACTGAAGTCGGTAAGTCTAGATACGGAAAGAAGATTGTAGCCAAGAGATTCAACAAGCATGACATTTTGAATAGAGCTATCATGGGATATGGCCACCTTACCAAGACCAAGTACCTTACCTTTGGAGTTATCTCCAAATGTTACGTACCTTCGCGGTCCATGGTTTGGTGTGATCTCTTCGAACATCTCTCTATCTCCGGTCATATGATCGGTACATCCGCTATCAAGAATCCACTCTTTTCCTCCAAACATGTAATCCTAAAGTTTGCCATAAGACTCAGATTCTTCATGATCTTTTCATGCTCGATGTTGAACAACTCATCTTCACCAAAGTAGTCATGTTCCACATTGTCATCATCATGTGGGAAATCCTCGTCATAAAGAACAATAGATTCGCTACAATTGTGATCACAACAATGTTCAAGTTTATGAACGCAAATGGATCCAAAGATAATGTTGTTGATAGTGGTGACATCTCCTTTAGCATGCATAAGATCACGGAGCTCAAATAGGCAGTTATCAAAGTTTGGATCACTGGGCTTCATTTTGTGAAAAGCAATGGTTTTATGAATAATTTCATCAAGATTTTCTAATACAAGATTCGGATAATGTTTCCCCAAATCAGTCCACAAGGTATAAGCACATGCAAAGTTCTTCAATTGAGAAAGCATGAATCTTGGTAAGCCTCTAACAATAAGATTGACAGTCCTAATGTTACCAAGCATGTTAATTTCCTCTTCCTGTGTGGGATGCAATTCATCAATGGGGAGCACATAGGGATCTTCAATATGTTTTTTCAAATGGAATTTATCAAATATATCAATCATGGCATTTTTCATTGACTATAGTACTCTCCATCAAGAATGGGCACTCTACAGCTCACACGCTCTACACTAGACACATCCATCTTCCCCCATAGTGATTAAACCAAAGCAATGGAGACCAGTGCTCTGATACCACTTGTAGGATCACTAGAAGAGTGTCTAGAGGGGGTGAATAGACTACTAGCAGGAATTTAAAACCTAACCTTTCCCGAGTTAATTCGTTGGCAGATTTTAACAGTTTTAGCAAGTCTAGCAAGTGTAACAGTCCTACACATGCATGTCTACAAATATGGCAGCGGAAAGTAAAGACATTGCACATGAAGTAAAGAGATGAGATAGGAAGTGTTGGGGAATGTTGCATGGGAAACAAAAAATTCCTATGCTTCACCAAGATCAATGTAGGAGATGACCATCTATGAGAGGAGAGATTGGATCTACGTACCCTTGTAGATCGCTAAGCAGAAGCGTTAAAGAACGAGGTTGATGTAGTGGTACGTCTCCGCGATCCAAATCGCAAGACGTCCCACGAACTCCCAATCAAGTGCCGAACATACGACACCTCTACGTTCAGCACATGTGCAGCTCGATGAAGATCTCCGCCTTCTTGATCCAGCAAAAGGGAGCCGAGAGGTAGATGGGTTCACCGGCAGCACGACGGCATGGCGGCGGCGGTGGTGGAGCTGATTCAACAGAGCTTTGCTAAGCGTCGCCGAACCAATCTACTAGAGGAGAGGCAATCGGGGAGGAAGGAAGGGTTGCGCCGTGACTTAGGGTGTGGATGCCCTCCCCCTCTCTCATATATATAGGGGGAAGGGGGAAGGGACTGCGCCCTTGTAACGCCCCGGACACACCCACCGGTAGTCGTTAGTCCTGGCAGGATCTAGACTAGCTTCACAGATCAATACTAGTCTTTTTTGCATACTTTATCCTCACTCATGCACACCCGGGACCAACTTTCCGGTTGGTCACCCATCCTAAAACTACTCCAAGCCAAGCACGCTTAACCTGGGAGTTCTGTTCGAATGGGCTCCTGGAAAATAAGGCTATCACATACACCACCACTCAGAGGAACTGACGTCCTCGTCAGGTCACTGGAACGTTCCCTCTTGGCACAAACGTCTGTGCTTCCAGTCCGATACATGTGTCATTCCGTGTGCCACGACGGGTCACAAACTTCATGAACAACATGACCGCGCACCTGTCGGCAAACATCCGTGTAACCGCGAGGGTCGGCTCTGATACCAACTTGTAACGCCCCGGACACACCCGCCGGTAGTCGTTAGTCCTGGCAGGATCTAGACTGGCCTCACAGATCAATACTAGTCTTTTATGCACACTTTATCCTCACTCATGCACACCCGGGACCAACTTCCTGGTCGGTCACCCATCCTAGAACTACTCCAAGCCAAGCACGCTTAACCTGGGAGTTCTGTTCGAATGGGCTCCCGGAAAAGAAGGAATTCCTTATTGATATGAGTAGTCTATCATCCCTTGTAAGCCAGACTATCAAAGCCCTAGGGTTCCCACCCCTAGGGGCGGCGGCCAAGAGGAGGGGGCGGCGGCCAAGGGGTGCCTTGCCCCCAAGGTAGGGTGGCCGGCCCCCTTAGGGTTTCCCCCTCCACCCTTCGGCCGCATGGGCCTCTGTGGGAGGGGTTGGTGTGCCCTCTCTCACAGCCCATGTAGGCCTTTGGGGTTGGTGGCCCCTTCTGGTGAACCCCCGAGACCCTCCCGGCACCCCCGATACGTTACCGGTGACGCCCGAACTTTTCCCGGTAACCAACACGGAACTTCCTATATATGAATATTAACCTCCGGACCATTCTGGAGCTCCTCGTCGCGTCCGGGATCTCATCTGGGACACTAAACAACCTTTAGTCACCAACACACATAACTCATCTATACCAAAACGTCACTGAACCTTAAGTGTGCAGACCTTGCGGGTTCGAGAACCATGTAGACATGAACGAGACACCTCTACGGCCAATAACCAATAGCGGGACCTGGATGCCCATATTGGTTCCTACCTGTTCTACAAAGATCTTTATCGGTCGAACCTCTATGTCAAGGATTCAGACAATCTCGTATGTTGTTCCCTTTGTTCTTCGGCATGTTACTTGCCCAAGATTCGATCATCGGTATCTTTATATGTAGTTCAATCTCGTTACCGGAAAGTCTCTTTACTTGTTCCATAATACAAGATCCCGCGACTAACACTTAGTCACATTGCTTGCAAGGCTTGTTGTGATGTTGTATTACTGAGTGGGCCCTAAGATACCTATCCGTAACACGGAGTAGCAAATCCCAGTATTGATCCATGCCAACTCAACAGACACCTTCGGAGATACCTGTAGAGTACCTTTATAGTTACCCAGTTACGTTGCAATGTTTGATACACACAAGGCACTCCTCTGGTGTCAGTGAGTTGCATGATCTCATGGTCATAGGAACATATACCTTACATGCAGAAAAACTATAGCAATAAACTGACACGATCATATGCTACGTTTGTAGTTTGGGTCTTGTCCGTCACATCATTCTCCTAATGATTTGATACCGATATCAAATAACATCTCATGTCCATGGCCAGGAAACCTTAACCATCTTTGATCAACGAGCTAGCCTCCTAGAGGCATACTAGGGACACGATGTTTGTCTATATGCCCACACATGTATTTAGTTTCCAATCAACACAATTATAGCATGGACAATAAATGATTATCATGAACAAGGAAATATAATAATAAACACTTTATTTATTGCCTCTAGGGCATATTTCCAACAGGAAGATCAAACGCAATAGGAGACGCAAAGAGTTTTCTCGTGGTTCCGGTAGGTGGTGCTATCGTACGTCCATGTTTATGGAGTCTTCAACCCACGGAGGGTAACGGTCGTGAGAGTCCACGGAGGGCTCCACCCATAAGGGTCCACGAAGTAGCAACCTTGACTATTCCATATGACTAGCCTCACAATTGGTAGATCTTCACAAAGTAGGCGATCTCCTTGCCCTTACAAACTTCTTGGTCCACTCCACAACACGAAGTAGGAGGCTCCCAAGCGACACCTAACCAATCTAGGAGGCACCACCCTCCAAAAGGTAATAGGCTTGGTAATGACGATGAACTCCTTGCTCTTGTGCTTCAAGATCAAAAGACCTCAACACACAATCACTCTCACACATATTTGGCTTGGTGGAAGAGATCAGATTGGTGGAAAGCAACTTGGGGAGGATAGAAATCAAGATCCGTATCGTTGGAGTGGAAGATCTTGATCTCAAGACAAGGGTAGGTGGTTCTCTCTCAAAAAATCTGATAGGATAGGTATGGAATAGTTCTGAGTGCTTCTCTTTCGAGTAGGTGGTGGTGGAGGGGTATATATAGGCATCCCAAAAAATCCAACCGTTACACATAAAATGACCAACTCGTTGACACCGATGTGTTAATCTCGGTGGTACCGAAGTGATCAAAAAGTGGCAACTTTTGAATCTCGATGACCGATATGTGAAACTCAGTTGCACCAATAAGGTGACCAACGGACAGATTTGCAATCTCGGTGACGCCGACCCAACAATCTCGGTGGTTCTAAAAATGTGAATTTGCGTAACAGAAAATTGGCAACCTAAACTCGGTGGCACCAGTATGGAATCGGTTGCACCGATGTGGCTAGGGTTTGGCTGAGTCTGTCTAGGTTCAGGAATCGGTGGCACCGGATAGGAATGTTGGTTGCACCAATTTTGAATGTTTGGCTATAGACAGACATTGGTGGGAGAGCTTGTGCATGTTTTTGGTGACTATCACTTGTGCACGTATGAGCTTGTAGGACCAAAAGTATGTCTAGAGGGTATGATTAGACTAGTTGACCAAATAAAAGTTTTGCCTATACCAAGTTTTAGGCTTGACAATTTTTAGCATTTCATGGCAGGTCAAGTACACCCTACACATGCAAGTCTAAGAGTATATAGCACCCGAAAGTAACAACAAGCATGTATAGAAGGCATAGGATAGGAAGATCAAACGCAGTTGTAGACACGATGATTTTTCCCGTAGTTCCAATAGGTGGCGCTATCATACATCCACGTTTATGGAGTCTTCAACCCACGGAGGGTAACGGTCGCGAGAGTCCACGGAGGGCTCCACCCAAAAGGGTCCACGAAGTAGCAACCTTGACTATTCCATAACGGCTTTCGTCCACGAAGGACTAGCCTCACTATGGGTAGATCTTCACGAAGTAGGAGATCTCCTTGCCCTTACAAACTTCTTGGTTCACACCACAACACGAAGTAGGAGGCTCCCAAGCGACACCTAACCAATCTAGGAGGCATCACCCTCCAAAAGGTAATAGGCTCGGTAATGACGATGAACTCCTTGCTCTTGTGCTTCAAGATGATAGACTCCTCAGCACCCAATCACTCTCTCACAGATTTGGCATGGTGGAAGAGATGGGATTGGTGGAAAGCTACTTAGGGAGGCTAGATATCAAGATCCATATGATTGGAGTGGAAGATCTTGACCTCAACACAAGGGTAGGTGGTTCTCTCTCAGAAAATTGGATGGGGCAAGTGTGGAATAGTTCTAAGTGCTTTTCTTCCGAGTAGGTGGTGGTGAAGGGGTATATATAGGCATCCCCAAATATCCAACCGTTACACACAAAATGACCAACTCGGTGACACCGATGTGTTAATCTCGGTGGTACCGAAGTGACCAAAAGGTGGCAACTTTTGAATTTCAGTGAGACCGATATAGGAAACTCGGTTGCACCGATAAGGTGACCAATGGTCAAATTTCCAATCTTGGTGATGCCGATCCAACATTCTCGGTGGTACCGATAATGTGAATTTGCGTAACAGAAAGTTGGCAACATAAACTCGATGGCGCCGGTATGGAATCGGTTGCATCGAAGTGGCTAGGGTTTGGCTGAGTCTGTCTAGGTTCTGGAATAGGTGGCACCGGTAAGGGAAAGTTGGTTGCACCGATTTTGAGTGTTAGGTATAGAATAGACTTTGGTTGGAGAGTTTGTGGATGTTTTTTGCGACTATCACTTGTGCACGTTTGAGCATATTGTTCACCAACAAAACCTTACCCCCTTTTAATAGTATTGGCTTTCCTATGGAGTCAAAGTGATTTCTCACAAATATAAAATGTAGAGTCCTCTTGCTTGAAGCTTTGCCAACCTATTTCCTTGCATCTTGGGGTATCTCCATAGTCTCCTTTTACCAATCCTATGATTGAACATTTCCTGAAATATACTTGGTGGAAACATTAGTTCAATGACTTATATGTTGTTATTAATTACCAAAACCACCAAGGGAGCAAATGTGCTTTCAATCTCCCCCTTTTTGGTAATTGATGACAACATATAGATCAAAGCTTCGACATATGATAAAGTCAATGAATATAATCGTCGCTTTGAGAGGTATGTGATAAGCAAGAACTCCCCCTAAATTTGTGCATTATTTTGAATTTTCGTTTGAATGCAAATGCACAATCGATTAGGTATATGTGGCACTTCTTCCATGTCACATACAACTTGGTGGTGTGCGAAAATAATTAGAATGAATAACAAAGCATAACACAATCAAGCAAAGGTGAATGATCTTCTCATAAGCATTAGGATGATAGGAAATAGTAGCATCACACATAAAGCGCAAAATAGTAGCATAACACACATGATCATACGCTCAACACAAGCAACCAAAAGACCAAATGTTTTGAAAAGCAACAAACTCCAAAATGCTCTCTCGCTCGAAGCCTAAAGATCTATATACACTTCTCCCCCTTTGGCAACAAGTTACCAAAAATTTCAAAGGCATACATCTAATCGTTCTTGGGCTGATCTCCTCCGGTTGTTGATGAAGGAGTCAAGAGAACAGCGTCGGCGAAGATCTCTACAGATGTCGTGGATGGAGTTGGAGTGGCAGCTGGAGGAACTGGAACAGATGGCGTAGGAGCTGAGGTGACAGCAGCAGGAGCTGATGTAGAGGGCCTTAAGTCTAGAGCTGGCATAGTGGCTGATCTGGCCTGGGTATGAAACTGTGTGCCTGTCCTGAGAGGTGATCCATCCTCATCCTCATCATCATCATCTGAAGAAGTAGTCTGAGGAAGAGACATTGAGTCAACTTCCTTCTTGAGCTCATTAACTGTCTTAGTCAGCCCATCCACCTTATCATTAAGGGTCTTGATCCTGTTTTCAAAGATCCCCACAAGACTGTTCTGGTTGTCCAGAATCCCCTTAATGTCCTTATGCATACCATGAACTAATGATCTCAATAGATCCATTTGCTCATTTCTGGATCTAGGGACTTGAGCACTAGTGGCTCGAGCTGCCTCTGCTTTTGCCTGAGCTGCAGTTGAAGTGGGATGATCTGGGTTCATCACCACAACATTGTCCTCGAGATCTGGCTATAGGGGTAAATGTGGACGATCTAGAGCAAAAATGTGCTTCTCCAAGTTTGAATTGATAAGCATCTGAATTCAGCTTCTTTCTGGTCCTTGTAGCAGCTTTGGGCAACCCATGCGAGCTGGGGGTGCCTGGATATGAAAATGAACTGGACTCTGGGCTTGTGCCTGAACTCATGTCAGCACCCTGCTCTGGCAAGTTCTGACTGTCCTCAGCATCTGACATACTGACCCTGTGAATGGAATATAGATGAGCATAAGTAGATGAGTCATCACAAAATTATCAGCTGGTTTTTGAAATAATGAACAAAAGATTTTCAAAGTTTTGCATTCTGTCAGAAACAAATCGGTAAGGCCGAAGCAAAAATTTCGGTGACACCGAGACTGACTGTCCCTTTTAACAGAAACTTGGCACCCTTTTCGGTGAGACCGAAAAGGAGTGCTCGGTTTCACCAAGACAGTTCTCAGCAATACAGAAACGAAAATCGGTGGTATCGATTTTCTTGATTCGGTTCTACCGAGTTGCGTCGGGCGGAAGGCAAAACCCTAGAAAATTGATGGTTCGCTACCCTATGGGATTTCTTGGTGGATAGGAAGCAGTGCAATAGGTGGCATAAGAAGAAAAGTAGATCCAATGCGCAAGAATCAGAAAGGAGCGCAAAGGAGGTCGAATCCATACCCTAACTTGGTGCGGATCCGCTACGGCGGCGACGATGGAGCAGATTTCGTCAATGGCGGCGATTCCCAGTGGCGGAGGAGCGCAGGAAGACAAGGGCGACGACCAGGGGTCTCGAAGCGGCAGCTTAGCGTTCGGAGGCATGACAGTTCTGGGGATGAATTTCAAAACGTCGGGGTCCACAGTATATATACCCTCCACTGTCGGTGATACCTATTTTATGTTTTTGGTGTCAACGAGTTCCACAACTGTCAGCTGATAGGGAAACTCGGTGTAACCGAGAATATGAAATCGGCAATACCGAGATTGAAAAATAGATCAACCCTAGGCATTCGGTGAGACTGAGATTGTGGGGTTGGTTCCACCGAGATGCACTTGGGAGGTTTTAATGGTCAGTCCTTGTCGATACGGAACTACGAGTGCTCCACACACAGAGGGATCGAAAAGCACTTGTTCAAATTTTGTGATGCAGGATGAATGGAATATGAGGTGAGAAAGCATAGATAGCTAAAGAGTGGTCCTAGGCATTCTTGTCCATCCAATTGGCAAAATAGAAAATCAATAACCAAATAGCAACAATTGGATGTTCTCGAATGTGCAAACCAACATGATCACACAATAAGATGTCAAAATAAATCTTGACAAACATGCACAAACACACTAGCATCTAACAAGCACTTGGGTGATGACGAAGTCATCTATATATGAGTATTTGACTTAGGAGCCAAGTAAGAGTACTTGATCATAGGTCATACTCATCGTTTAAGCACAAGTGGGGTTACCCCTTTTACATAAAGCATTTAATGTTGTCACATGCCAAGAGATGCTTTGACTCAAGTCTTAGAGTAAAGCTCCCCCTTAATGTGACATCCCCCATAAGAGGGATAGACTAACCTTGGGTTTTGTCGATGAAGACTTCATGTTGGTGAGGTAGTTGTGGATGCTCATTGTTGATGAAGATCACCAAGAGTTGGGATCATCCTTGTTGTTTCCTTACTCCTCTCACCTACATGGATTAGTCCCAACACACAAGAGACAAATGCAAGGATATCTATGGACATGGAGTGCAAATCATATGTTATGATGTCCATTGATTAGTTGATTACCTTGTCCCTTGCTTACCTTTGAGGGAATGTGTGACTCCTTTAACTATTGCATTGAGTTGATGTTGAGTGCAAAAAGTCCTTGCCAATAATGAATGTGAGTGAATTTCATTGGCAAAGTCACCCCTCAAGTACTTACTAGTTCTTCTTCTTGGGGACCCACATCGAGTTGATGGGGATCCTTGGTGTTGAAGTAGCCATTGTAGTAGTTGAGCTTGAAGTAGCCTTGGGAACCCACTCCACCAAAGCTAGGGATTCATCTTCATATGAGACAATGTCCTCTTGAAGCTTGTTCTTGCCCTTGAGCTTGTGGTCTTGTGGTGGAAGGTCATCTTGAGTGTTTGTCCCCTTGGGAAGAGTATTTTCATACTTCTCCTTTTGAGGAACAAACTTGGGCTTGGGATATTGACCTTCTTCCCACTCAACTCCATTAGCGTTGAAGTAGCGAACACCATGATTCTTTCGGTATCCTCCGTGCTTGCGTACGATTTCCTCAAATTGCTTACATCCGATAAGACTCTTGTAGATACCTTTTTCTATAATTCCTTTCAATAAAGCATTTTCTTGCTCAAGTGTAACTTGGCTAAGAGAATCATCATTATTGGAATCAATAGAACTACTAGAATCAACATCATTGGGTTAGCATTTTTATTGTTGCTACTAGATGAAGAACCTTTCTTGCCTTTGTTACTAGATTGCTTAGTTTTAACTTGAGGCATGAAAGTAGACAAGAGCAGTCATTTGGCTAGATAAGTTGAAGTCTTCTTTCGGAGATCATCATTTATAGCTTGAAGAAACTCATGCTCTTGCTCCAAGTTGAGCTTCTCGAAGCGTAGCTTCTCATGACTTCTCACAAGCTCTCTATGATCTTCGAGAGTAGATTCATGAGCTAACTTAAGAGTGTTTAGTTCTTTAGTTAGTTGTTCTATTTTCATCTTATCATCATCAACTGACTCATCTTGACTAGCATGAGAATTATCAAGTTCATTTTCATTAACATCACTAGTTTTATCACAAAGCAAGTCATCATCACAAAGCAAATCATCTTTACAAAGCAAATCATCTTCATCACTATCAAAATCAAGATACTCGGGGTGTGATACCTTGGGGCCTTTAGCCACGAAGCAACTTCCACTCCCTTCGTTTGGTGAATCAAATAGATCGTAGGAGTTGGTAGTCACTAGAGCAATTCCGGAAACACCATCATCTTGACTATAGTCGGAGTCGGAGTGATAGCTTCTCTCAGAGTTGTTGTCAGGGTCGGAGCTGGAAACCCATTCACCAACATGTGCTTGATGTTTTGTTCTTGTGTAGCTCTTGGTGTACTTGTCCTTCTTCTACGAATCTCTACTTCTCCTTGAGTGTCTTCATTCATAACGATCATCTCTACTCCTTCTCTCTCTTTGTGGTGATTCATGCCTTAAGCTTCTTCTTCGAGGTGACTCTTCTCTTCTTTTGTAGGGAGCCATGCACTCATTTGAGTAGTGTCCGGTCTTCCCACAATTGTAGCAATTGCGGTCATGACTTGACAAACGCTTCTCATCATATCTTGAGTTGGAGTTTCTTTCTTTGCCTCTATTCTTGTAGAACTTGTTGAATTTCTTGACCATGAGGCTTATCTCTTCATTGGTCACAAGGTTGTTTCTTGAAGTTGTGGGAGCATCACTTGTGGCTTTTTTAGCACCGCTAGACTTGTGATGAAGTTCTTCCTTATCTTTGAGTGTCATCTCATGAGCAACAATCCTTCCAATAACTTCCGTAGGCTTGAGATCTTTGTAGTTTGGCATCATTTGGATGAATGTGCACACGGTGTCATATCTCTCATCCAAAGCTCTAAGTATCTTCTTGATGATGAATTTGTCGGTCATTTCTTCGCTTCCTAAGCCGGCAATCTCATTGGTGATGTGAGCTAGCCTAGAGTACATCTCTGTGACTCCTTCTCCATCCTTCATCTTATACTTGTCAACCTAACCTTGAAGAACATCTAACTTGGATTCTCTCACGGACTTGGTTCCTTCGTGCATGTCAACCAAAGTATCCCAAATCTCTTTTGCATTCTCAAGACGGCTGATTTTGTTGAATTCTTCGGGGCATAAGTAGTTGAAGAGAATGTCGCATGCTTGAGCATTGAGTTGCAACATCTTCAACTCATCCGCGGTCGCTTCACGATCCTGTTCCCGTCCATCCGCAAAGAACTCACCTTGCAAGCCAACACGAACAACAGCCCAAACGGCAGGGTTATGACCAAGAATATGCATTTTGATTTTGTGCTTCCAACTAGCAAAATTAGTGCCATCAAAGTATGGACCTCTATGGTGATAACTTCCCTCACTAGACGCCATACTCTCCTAGGTTGTGAGACCCAAGCAATGGAGACCAAAGCTCTGATACCACTTGTAGGACCGAAAGTATGTCTAGAGGGGGGTGATTAGACTACTTGACCAACTAAAAGTTTTTCCTATACCAAGTTTTAGGGTTGAAAGTTTTTAGCATTTCATGGCAGGTCAAGTACACCCTACACATGCAAGTCTAAGAGTATATAGCAGAGGAAAGTAACAACAAGCATGTATAGAAGGGATAGGGTAGGAAGATCAAACACAGTTGTAGACACGATGATTTTTCCCATGGTTCCGATAGGTGGCGCTATCGTACATCTACGTTTATGGAGTCTTCAACCCACGGAGGGTAACGGTCGCGAGAGTCCATGGAGGGCTCCACACAAAAGGGTCCACGAAGTAGCAACCTTGACTATTCCATAACGTCTTCCGTCCACGAAGGACTAGCCTCACTATGGGTAGATCTTCACGAAGTAGGAGATCTCCTTGCCCTTACAAACTTCTTGGTTCACTCCACAACACGAAGTAGGAGGCTCCCAAGCGACACCTAACCAATCTAGGAGGCATCACCCTCCAAAAGGTAATAGGCTCGGTAATGACGATGAACTCCTTGCTCTTGTGCTTCAAGATGATAGACTCCTCAGCACCCAATCACTCTCTCAAAGTTTTGGTATGGTGGAAGAGATGGGATTGGTGTAAAGCTACTTGGGGAGGCTAGATCTCAAGATCCATATGATCTGAATGGAAGATCTTGACCTCAACACAAGGGTAGGTGGTTCTGTCTCAGAAAATTGGATGGGGCAAGTGTGGAAAGTTCTGAGTGCTTCTCTTCCGAGTAGTTGGTGGTGAAGGGTTATATATAGGCATCCCCAAAAATCCAACCGTTACACACAAAATGACCAACTCGGTGACACCGATGTGTTAATCTCGGTGGTACCGAAGTGACCAAAAGGTGGCAACTTTTGAATCTCGGTGAGACCGATATAGGAAACTCGGTTGCACCGATAAGGTGACCAATGGTCAGATTTCCAATCTCGGTGACGCCGATCCAACATTCTCGGTGGTACCGATAATGTGAATTTGCGTAATAGAAAGTTGGCAACCTAAACTCGGTGGCACCGGTATGGAATCGGTTGCACCAAAGTGGCTACGGTTTGGCTGAGTCTGTCTAGGTTCTGGAATCGGTGGCACCGGTATGGGGAAGTTGGTTGCACCGATTTTGAGTGTTAGGTATAGAACAAACTTTGGTTGGAGAGTTTGTAGATATTTTTGGCAAATATCACTTGTGCACGTTTGAGCATATTGTTCACCAACAAAACCTTACCCCCTTTTAATAGTATAAGCTTTCCTATGGACTCAAAGTGATTTCTCACAAATATAAAATGTAGAGTCCGCTTGCTTGAAGCTTTGCCAACCTATTTCCTTGCATCTCGGGGTATCTCGACAGTCTCCTTTTGGCAATCCTATCATTGAACATTACCTGAAATATACTTGGTGGAAACATTAGTTCAATGACGTATATGTTGTTATTAATTACCAAAACCACCAAGGGAGCAAATGTGCTTTCAATTTTGTTCACCAACAAAACCTTACCCCCTTTTAATAGTATTGGCTTTCCTATGGACTCAAAGTTATTTCTCACAAATGTAAAATGTAGAGTCCTCTTGCTTCAAGCTTGGCCAACCTATTTCCTTGCATCTTGGGGTAATTCCACAATCTCCCCAATCCTTTTTCCAGCCCAACTCTCCATGGACTATTATCTGAAATACACTAGATAGATGTGTTAGTCCAAGAGACAATGTATGTTGTCATGAATTATCAAACCACCAAGGGAGCATATTGTGCTTTCATTAATACAAGAAGTCTAGTGGGAGCTCGGTAGTATTTTTGATCTTGTATGTGGATGACATACTGCTGACCGGAAATGATGTTTTGATGTTGAACTCAGTTAAGGAATCATTGAATGGCAAGTTTTCGATGAAAGACCTTGGAGAGGCAGTGTACATTTTAGGCATCAAGATCTGTAGAGATAGATTGAGGAGGCTGCTTGGCTTAATCCAGAGCACGTACATAGACAAAGTGTTCAAGAGGTTCAACATGAGTGAGGCCAAGAAAGGGTTCTTGCCCGTCTCACATGGTATAAGGCTAAGCAAGACTCAGAGTCCTACAACTTCTGATGAGCGAAACCAGATGAGTAGGATTCCATATGCCTCGGCAATTGGATCCATCATGTATGACATGCTATGTACACGGCCTGATGTTGCCTATGCAATAAGCTTAACAAGCAGATACCAGGCCGACCCAGGTGAGAGTCACTAGGCAGCGGTGAAAACTACCTTGAAGTACCTGAAAAGGACTAAAGAGATGTTCCTAGTTTATGGAGGTGAGGAGGAGCTTTGCATAAAGGGTTACGCTAATGCTAGTTTCCAAACTGACAAGGATGATTGTCGATCACAAACAGGATTCGTGTATGTCATTAATGGAGGAGCAGTGAGCTAGACGAGTTCCAAGCAAGATACGGTGGCCGACTCCACAACAAAGGCCGAATATATTGCGGCTTGTGAAGCCGCAAAGGAAGGTGTTTGGATTCGGAAGTTCCTGGAAGATGTTGGTGTGTTCTCGGGCTGGTCAAAACCGTTGGACCTTTATTGCGATAATTCAGGTGCCATCGCACAGGCCAAGGATCCAAGACAACACCACAAGACCAGGCACATAGACCGAAAATATCACTTGATACGAAAGCTCGTACAAAAAGGTGATACCAATTTGTGCAAGATTCATACAGATGCAAATGTTGCAGATCCGTTGACTAAGACACTTCCACAACCCAAGCATGAGGGGCACATTAGAGCTATGGGCATTCGATGTCTATTTGATTGACTCTAGTGCAAGTGGGAGACTGTTGGAGATATGCCCTAGAGGCAATCATGTATGATGATATTTCCTATGTGTTTATGAATAAAGATAGTCCTTGGATGTTATCAGTGATGTGTATTAATAAGTACGTGACTTGTTTGTGAGACTATGCATTGTATGATAACTGTCCTAAATGGTCCCTAGTTCAAAGGGTTGTGTGGACGCGCAACTAATCAGACTAGCATATGACACGGTGGATGGTTCGGTCTCACTGACCATGTAGCATTGGATGTTAGCCAGATAATATGGACTTAGAAAGGTCTGGTCGGATTCGATCTAGTCGGATCTGAGTCGAGATAAGGTCTGAGTTGGATAGACCCAACTATGAGACACAGCGATAGGTCATCTATGAGTCTCTAGTACAACATACATTCTATGTCCTAAGACCTGAGCTGGCGCATGTACTTGGGATGGTGAAATACTTGCTTTGGGCCGACCAAACGCTACTCCATGACTGGGTAGTTACAAAGGTAGGTTTCAGGCTTGTCTAGACCCATGTTGCAAGACATGGTCGAGCAAGATGGGATTTGCCCCTCCGATCAGGAGAGATATACTCTGGGGCCCTTGGGTGATCCGACCTGGATAAGCATGGCCATCCGATGAGGATTATGAGATAATCCGAACTATTGGTCAGATTCACCAGAACGAGAAAGAGGTCGTGCTGCAACAAGGATGACCATGTTGCCTTGTGCACGACAACATATATCGTGTGGCAAAGGGAATAGAAGTGTGAGGTACAGGTTTGCCTAACCAGCTTCATCGGACACTTGGAGTCGGCACATTTTCCTAGAGGCCGCTACCGACTGGTCGAGTCGGATATGATCTGACTCGCGACCAAGTGAACGGGAACCTAAGGGGTCATGCACTTAAGGGAAGGAACACGTGGGCTTTAGGATCCATGAGAGGCCCAAGAGTTAAGTCCGCACCGGATGCCTATATATAGTGGAGGTGCGACACACCCATCCGGTTGATCGCTTTGGCGCCGTCATTAGGGCTTTGCATGAGTTGCAACTAGCCGCCTCCACTCGCCGTCGCCGACCGTGTGATCGGACCTAGCTGTCTGCTGCATGGGTGTTCCTCCTTCACGCGCTGATACCGTTAGAGGTGGTGCACTTGTGCTGCTCCGGCGAACCTATACGTGGGATTCGGCGACCGGCTATTCGAGGGATATCAGAACGGCTGTTCGAGGGAGATCGCACGAGGAGGAGACGCACCACACGAACGCGCTACCCCAACTCTACTTTCGCTGCACGGCACTGCGCATCTAGTGGTAACAAACTGTGATCCATCTCTGTAGCATGTTCTTGGATGTTCTACACGTAGGAAAATTTAATTGACATGTGATGCACCTACGGTAGAACCCAACAATAATTTGGAGGGTGAAAATCTTAATGAAAAAATTGATGAAAGTGGGTTTGAAGAGGTCAAAACTTTAACTAGTGATGGGCCCACTATTTTTAATTACAAAGACTTTAATTCAGAGAGTTGCACCTTGGTTGATTGTATTTCTTTGCTGCAATCCATGATAAATTCACCCCATGCTTATGAACAAAATAAAGCTTTTACTAAACATATTGCTGATGCCATGATGAAATCCTTAGAAGAAAAGTTGGAATCAGAGATTTCAATTCCTAGAAAATTGCATGATGAGTGGGAACCTACCATTAAAGTCAAGATTAAAAATTATGAATGCTTTGCTTTGTGTGATTTGGGTACTAGTGTTTCCGAAATCTCTATGTGATGTGCTTGGTCTTACCAATATTGAAGAATGTTCTCTTAATTTGCACTTGGTGGATTCTACTATTAAAAAGCCTTTGGGAAGAATTAATGTTTTTCTTGTTTTTGCAACTAGGAATTATGTGCCCATAGATTTTATTGTTCTTGATGATGATTGCAATACGTCTTGTTCCATCATACTTGGTAGACCGTTTTTACGCACTATAGCTGTCATGATTGATATGAACGAAAGCAACATTAAATCTCAGCTTCCACTTAGAAAGGGAATGTAACACTTCCCTAGAATAAGAATTAAGCCACCATATGAATCAATCATGAGGGCCTTGTATGCAGTAAAAACTAAAGATGACAATACTTGAATCTATGTGTTATGCCTAGCTAGGGGCGTAAAACGATAGTGCTTGTTGGGAGGCAACCCAATGAATAAAATATTTTTATCTTTTCCTTTCTGTTTTTGACTGTTTGAACAATTATGTTTCACTTATTATTGTGTTTTAATGTTTTATTTAGTGTTTGTGCCAAGTAAAGCCTTTAGGATGATTCATATAAGTAGAAACAATGCTGAATCTGAAACATAAATTTTGTCTCCAGTGCACGAATTTTAATTTTTTACTGGAATGTGATAATGATCTGAAATTTTTACATAGTATTTACATGAAAATTCTTCACGTATTTTCAGTAGTTTTAGAGTTATATAAGTATGGTTAGAGTACAGATTACTACACACTATTCTGTCGGAAACAGATTCTATTTTCGTTGCAATGTGTGCTTGTTTTGAAAGTTTTGTGTGATTGAAATTTCAAGTTTTGGGTGAGATCATGATGGATGAAGGAATAAGGAGTAATAAGAGTCTAAGCTTGGGGATGCTACAGCACCCCAAGGTAATATCCAAGGAGTAACAAGCAACTAAGCTTGGGGATGTTCCGAGTGGCATCCCCTCTTTCTTCTAACAACCATCGGTATTTTACTTGGAACTATATTTTTATTCATCACATATCATGAGTTTCGATTGGAGCATCTTGTATCTTTGATTTATTTTCTTTTTATCCTTTCTGCACACACACCTATTTGAGAGAGCCAAAATTATGCTATGATTTTCTAGAATTGCTCTATATGCTTCACTTAAATCTATTGAGTTATGAAATTGCTCTAGTGCTTCACTTATATCTTTTTGGGCACGGTGTGCTTTTACATGTTTGAAGAAATGCTCTCATGCTTCACTTAAATTATTTTGAGAGTTAGTATTTTTGAAGAAATCCTCTCATGCTTCACTTATATTATTTTGAGAGATGAAACTTGTATGCTCATGTTCTTCACTTAAATCCATGTGAGCTTGTCAAAAGCAATGGCAATATATGAAACTAGTCCGAAAGTGATAGATATTCAAAACGGATATAATAAAAACTTTCATGAAGATCATTGCACAAATTAAACTTGATTCTTTGTAATAGTTATGATACATGGCGATAGTAATATGTGAGTTATGTTAGTGAGTAATTGTGCTTAGTAAAAATATTGATGTTAAGGTTTGTGATTCCCTATACAGGCACGAAAGTCAATAGTTGTGCTAAGAAATTACATCCTACTTATGGTGCATCATTCAGTGTTAGTTATGTTTAATGGTCGCTTATGTGATTTTTCGTTTCTTGGTTGGATGCTTCTCAATCTATTGGCTAACATTCACTTGTACTAAGTGGAATACTACTTGTGCATCCAAAATCCTTAAACCCAATTTTGCCATATGAGTCCACCATACCTACCTATATATTGTATTTCCATGCCGTTCCAAGCAAATTTCTACGTGCCATCTCTAAATTTCAAAATAAAATTTCCTTTTTGTGTGCTCGTACTCCTCATGAAACGGTAGGGGGTGACAGATATTTTTCCATGTTAGATGTGTTATTCTCAAGATGAGTGTTTATTCACTTGTGATTGCACGAGAGTATAGCAGTAATAGGGATGCCCATTCCCGAAATGAAAGAAAGAAAGAAAAAATACTTTATGTTGTCAAATAATAAATTCCTTCAAAAGTGTTGGTATGGAAGGCAGCCGTGGATTCGGCTAGCCATGAAAAGTGAAAGTATGGTGGAAAAATGAATAATGTTTTTTCTGTTTGGGAAACGCTTATGATGTATCTAGCATGGAAAGATATTGAAATCTCTCGGTCGTTTTCGTTGACAGGAAAGGCATGCCACCCAAAATATTTGTATCTATCAATTTAATACTTGAGCTCTCCCACCTCTACAAACCCCTACATCCCTCTGCGAAGGGCCTATCTATTTACTTTATGTAATTTTTATTTTCAATTTGAGACTCCATCTTCTCTTATAAACACCAACTAGGGGGCACTATGGTCGTACTTGAGCATTAGGTGTAGCTAATATTTGAGTGTGTTTCATGAATGGATCAATAATTGAGCATGATGGGCTAGGGACAACTTGCTTTAGTGTTGATGTTTTCAAAGACATGATTGCTTGTTGATATGCTTAAGTACTAAAGTTTTCATGTCAAAACTAGACTATTGCTTTGGACCATCTAAAAGTCCAAATGTCCAAGCTACAAAGAAATGAACATGTGATGAACATGTTAGGCAGCATTGCACATCAAAAATCCTATTTTTATCATTTACCTACTCAAGGACGATTAGGAATTAAGCTTGGGGATGCTGATACGTCTCCAACATATCTATAATTTTTGCTTGTTCCATGTTGTTATATTATTAATCTTGGATATTTTACAATCATTTTATAGCAAATTTATATCATTTTTTGGGACTAACCTATTGACATAGTGCCAAAGTGTCAGTTGCTGTTTTTGCTTCTTTTTACTTTGCAGAAAATCAGTACCAAATGAAGCCCAAACACTATGAAAATGTTTGGGGAATTTTTTTGACCAGAAGACACCATATGGGCCAGACAGGTGCTAGAGAGGAGGTCCGAGATGGGGAACACCCACCAAGGCGCGCCAGAGGCCCCTAGCGCAGCCTTTTGGGTGGTGCCCACCTCGGGACCCCTCTCCACTGACTATCGCCTCTATAAATTCTCAAATATTCGGAAAACTCAAGAGGAGTCGACGAAACACAATTCTAGCCGCCGCAAGTTCCAGAGCCTCGAGATCCAATCTATCACCATAACGGAGGGGTTCATCTTCATCATAGGTGCCTCTCCGATGATGCGTGAGTATTCCACCATAGACCTACGGGTCTGTAGGAAGTAGCTAGATGGCTTCCTCTCTCTCTTATGATTCTCAACACATTGGTCTCTTGGAGATCTATTTGATGTAATGACTTTTGCGGTGTGTTTGTTGGGATCCGATGAATTCTGAGTTCATGATCAGTTTCTATCCATGAATATGATTTGAGTCTTCTTTGATCTCTTATTTGCATGATTACTTATAGCCTCGTATTTATTCTTCGAATCTTTGGTTTAGTTGGGAAGAGGTGCTTTGTGATGGTTTCGATCTTGTAGTGTTCTTTCCCAATGACAGAAGGAGCAGCAAGGCACGCATGTATCATTGCCATTAAGGATAACAAGATGGGGTCTATTCCTACATGAATAGATCTTGTCTACATCATTTCACCGTTCTTATTGCATTACTTCGTTTTCCCATGAACTTAATACACTAGATGCATGATGGATAGCGGTCGATGCGTGGAGTAATAGAAGTAGATGCATAATTGTTTCGGTCTACTTATCTTGGACGTGATGCCTATATAATGATCATTGCCTGGATATCGTCATGATTATTTGATCTTATATCAATTGCCCAACAGTAATTTGTTCACCCACCGTGCGCTATACTCATAAGATAAGCCACTAGTGAAAACCTAGGGCCCCTTGGTCTACTTTTCCAACATATTGCTTTCCGATCTACTATTTTGCCTTTTTGTTTTCAGATCTATTAATCCAAAAAAAATACCTTGCTGCACTATTTGTTTACCTATTTTATTTTGTGTTCTTGCGAGATCTTTTTGCTAAAACTATTACTACCTAATCTATCTTTTTTATCGTTGAGAGCTTGACAACCTCTCTTACGCGTCGGGTTGCAAGTATTTGTTATTTGTGTGCATGTGTTGTTTACATAGGTGCTTGGTCTTCCACTACGGATTGATACCTTGGTTTCATAACTGAGGGAAATACGTATCGTTGTTATGCCGCATCATCCATTTCTCTTTTGGGAAATACCGACACTGTCTCAAGCCACGTGAGCCCTCCAAAACTTGGGTTTCTTGCTTAATTCTGGAGAACCTTTTCTTTTTGGTTGCCACATTCCCAAGAGCAACTGTCAGATAATCCTGACCATAGAATCCATAGTGTATGCCCTTTTGGACTACTGATCTGATCTCTAAGAGATGGTTATTTTCTTTCATCTATATCTATGTAACCATCTTGATCCTTCTAGACAGTTCCATTCTCTCGTGCATTCCACCACCCTCTCGATAAACCCATGAGCACTGCCGCTCTAAGTCTGATGCTGATGAGCCTCTACACCGATGCACCCCCAAAAAGACCTCCCTGGAGTCCTTCCTCATCGCCATGAAACTTCTCTATCATCACGCCGCTGCAGTTAGAATACGTCACTGATACGTCTCCAATGTATCTATAATTTTTTATTGTTCCATGCTAATCTATTATCATTCTAGGATACTTTTGGGTATTTATTTACCAATTTATAATATTTTTCAGCACTAACTTATTGACCCAGTGCCTAGTGTCAGTTGTTGTTTTCTATGTGTTTTTGCCTTTTTAAAGTTAGAGTACCAAACGAAGTCCAATTGCCACGAATTTTTTTATGATTTTTTCTGGACCAATACAAGACCTAGAAGCTTCAGAGGAAGGCCAGAAGCTGCACCAGGGCCCACCACATGTCAGGCCGCACCACCAGGGGCATGGCCAGATATGTGGTGGCCCGCTGGCACCTCTCCCGACGTTGTTATCTAGCATATAAATTCACATCTACCCTAAAAACACCATAAGTGCTCCCGAAACACTTTTCCGCTTGCAAGTCTCTGTTCCGACGGGAGACCACCTAGGTGGTCCATTCTGGCATCCTGTCAGAGGGGAGATCGATCATGGAGGGCCTCTTCATCAACCTTGCTGCCCTCACCATGATGTGTGGGTAGTTCACCACAGACCTATGGGTCTGTAGGTAGTACCTAGATGGCAATTGACGTGGCTTGACACCGCGTCAGTATTTCCCCAAGAGGAAGGGATGATGTGGCATAGCAACGGTAAGTATTTCCCTCGGTTATGAAACCATGGTATCAATCCGTAGATGAAGACTAAGCATCTACGTAAACAGCACCTACACACAAATAACAAATACTTGCAACCCGACGCGTAAGAGAGGTTGGCAAGCTCTCAACGATAACAAGATAGATTAGGTAGTGATAGTATTAGCAAATAGATCTCAAAAGAACAGAAAATAAAATAGGTAAACAAATAGTGCAGCAAGGTTTGTTTTTTTGGATTATTAGATCTGAAAACAAAAAGACAAAATAGTATCGGAAAGCAATATGTTGGAAAAGTAGACCCGGGGGCCGTAGGTTTCACTAGTGGCTTCTCTCATGAGTATAGCACACGGACGGTGAAAAAATTACTGTTGGGCAATTGATAGAAGATCAAATAATCATGACGATATACAGGCAATGATCATTATATAGGCATCACGTCCAAGATAAGTCGACCGAAACGATTCTGCATCTACTTCTATTACTCCACACATCGACTGCTATCTAGCATGCATCTAGTGTATTAAGTTCACAGGAAAACAGAGTAATGCAATAAGAACAGTGACATGATGTAGACAAGATCTATTCATGTAGTAATAGACCCCATCTTGTTATCCTTAATGGCAACGATACATGCGTGCCTTGCTGCCCCTTCTGTCCTAGGGAAAGAACACCGCAAGATCGAACCCATCACAAAGCACCTCTTCCCATGGCAAGAAAAATTGATCTAGTTGGCCTAACTAACCAAAGATCCGAAGAATAAATACAAGGCTATAAGTAATCATGCAAATAAGAGATCAAAGAAGACTCAAATCATATTCATGCATAGAAACTGATCATGAACTCAAAATTCATCAGATCCCAACAAACACACCGCAAAAGTCATTACATCAAATAGATCTCCAAGAGACCATTGTATTGAGAATCATAAGAGAGAGAGGAAGCCATCTAGATACTATCTACGGACCCGTAGGTCTATGGTGGACTACTCACGCATCATCGGAGAGGCACCTATGATGAAGATAGACCCCTTTGTGATGGTCTTATGTTAGATCTCGAGGTTCTGGAACTTGTGGCGGCTGGAATTGTGTTTTGTCGACTCCCCTTGGGTTTTCCGAATATTTGAGAATATATAGAGGCGATAATCGGTGGAGGGGGTCCCTAGGTGGGCACCACCCACCAAGCCGCACCAGGGGCCTCTAGCGTGCCCTGGTGGGTGTTCCCCACCGCGGGCCTCCTTAGTAGCACTTGTTTGGCCCTGGTGTCTTCTGGTCCAAAAACATTCCCCAAAAATTTCACGGTGTTTGGGCTTCGTTTGGTACTGATTTTCTGCGAAGTAAAAAACTAGCAAAAACAGCAACTTGCACTTTTGCACTATGTCAATAGGTTAGTCCCAAAAATGATATAAAGTTTCTATAAAATGATTGTAAACATCCAAGATTGATAATGTAACAGCATGGAAGAAGTAAAAATTATAGATACATTGGAGACGTATCAGCATCCCCAAGCTTAATTCCTACTCGTCCTCGAGTAGGTAAATGATAAAAACAGAATTTTTTATGTGGAATGCTGCCTACCATGTTCATCACATATTCTTTTCTTTGTAGCATGGACATTTGGACTTTTAGATGGTTCAAAGCAATAGTCTAGTTTTGACATGAAAACTTTAATACTCAAGCATAACAACAAGCAACCATGTCTTTCAAAATAGCAACACTAAAGCAAGTTATCCCTAGCCCATCATGCTCAATCGTCGATCCATTCATGATACGCACTCAAATATTAGCTACACCTAATGCTCAAGTACGATCATAGTGCCTCCTAGTTGGTGCTTTATAAGAGAAGATGGAGACTCAAATTGAAAATAAAAATTGCATAAAGTAAATAGATAGTCCCTTTGTAGAGGGAAGAAGGGATTTGTAGAGGTGCCAGAGATGAAGGTTTAAATTGATAGAGAAAAATATTTTGGGTGGCATGCCTTTCCTATCAAGGAAAATGACCAAGAGATTTCAATATCTTTCCATGCTAGATACATCATAAGCGGTTACCAAACAGAAGATAAAGTTTATTCCTTTTCCCACCATAATTTCACTTTCGATGGCTAGCTGAATCCACGGTTGCCTTACATACCAAAAATTTCCAAGGAATTTATTATTTGACAACATAAAGTAAAAAACAATTATTTCTTTTCATTTCATTTCGGGAATGGGCATCCCTATTACCATCGTACTCTCGTGCAATGGCAAGTGAATAAACACTCATCTTGAGAATAACACATCTAGCATGGAAAAATATCGGTCACCCCCTACTATTTCATGAGCGGTACGAGCACACAAAAAGGAAAATTTATGTTGAAATTTTAGAGATGGCACATACAAATTTGCTTGGAACGGCATGGAAATACCGTATATAGGTAGGTATGGTGGACTCATATGGCAAAACTGGGTGTAAGGATTTTTGATGCACAAGTAGTATTTCTACTTACTAGAATGAAGGCTAGAAAATAGATTGAGAAGCATCCAACCAAGAAACGAAAAATCACATAAGCGAGAATTAAGCATAACTATAACCAAATAATGCACCATAAGTAGGATGTAATTTGGTTGCATAACTATTGACTTTTGTACTTGCATAGGGAATCACAAACCTTAACATTAATATTCTTACTAAGCATAATTACTCACTAACATCACTCACATATTACTATCGTCATGTCTCGAAACTATTACAAAGAATCAAGTTTAATTTGTCCAATGATCTTCATGAAAGTTATTGTTATATCCCTCTTGAATATCTATCACTTTGGGACTAGTTTCATATATTGCCATTGCTTTTGACAAGCTCACACGGATTTAAGTGAAGAACATGAGCATAAAAGTTTCATCTCTCAAAATAATATAAGTGAAGCATGAGAGGATTTCTTAAAAATTACTAACTCTCAAAATAATATAAGTGAAGCATCATATCATTTCTTCAAACATGTAAAAGCACGTTGTGCTCAAAAACATATAAGTGAAGCACTAGAGCAATTTCATAGCTCAATAGGTTTAAGTGAAGCATATAGAGCAATTCTAGCAAATCATGGCATGATTTTGGCTCTCTCAAATAGGCGTGTGCAGTAAGGATAAAAATCAAATAAAGCAAAGATACAAGATGCTCCAAGCAAAACTCATGATATGTGAAGAATAAAAATATAGTTCCAAGTAAAATACCGATGGTTGTTAGAAGAAAAAGGGGATGCCACTCGGGGCATCCCCAAGCTTAGTTGCTTGTTACTCTTTGGATATTATCTTGGGGTTATGTAGCATCACCAAGCTTAGGCTCTTCTTTCTCCTTATTCCTTCATCCATCGTGATCTCACCCAAAACTTGAAAACTTCAATCACACAAAACTTAACAAAATCCTCGTGATATCCGTTAGTATAATAAAGCAAATTACCACTCTAAGTACTATTGTAAACCCATTCCTATTTTATTATTGCATTATATCTACTATATTCTAACTTTACCATGACTTATACCCCCGATACAAGCCATAGATTCATCAAAACAAGCACACAATGCTACGAAAACAGAATATGTTTCAGACAAAACAATCTATAGTAATCTATACTCTAACCATACTTATGTAACTCTAAAAATTCTTAATCATTAGTTCAACGTAAATAATTTTTATAGAAATATTTTGTGTAAATTTAAGCTCATTATGATGCTCCAGTAAAAAATAAAAATTCGTGCACTGGAGACAAAGTTTATGTTTCACATTCAGAATTATTTCTACTCATCTTATGAATCATCCCAAAGGCTTTACTTTGCACAAACACTAAATAAAACATAAAAACACAATCATAACAGAGTATAATTGTACAAACACTCAAAAACAGAAAGGAAAAGATAAAAATAATTTAATCATTGGGTTGCCTCCCAACAAGCGTTGTCGTTTTACACCCCTAGCTAGGCATAACGCAAAGATTCAAGTATTGTCATCTTTAGTTTTTACTCCATAGAAGGAAATCATTATTGATTCATATGGTGGATTAATTATTGTTCTAAGGAAGTGTTCCATACCCTTTCTAAGTGGAAATTAAAATTTAATGTTGCCTTCTTTCATATCAATCACGGCACCTATAGTGCGTAAAAACGGTCTACCAAGTATGATGGGAGAAGACGGAATGCAATCAATATCAAGAACAACAAAATCAATGGGAACATAATTCCTATTTGGAAGAATAATAACATCATTAATTCTTCCCAAAAGCTTTCTAATAGTAGAATTCGCCAAGTGCAAATTAAGAGACATCCTTCAGTATTGGTAAGACCAAGCACATCACATAGAGATTTTGAAATTGTGGAAACACTAGCACCCAAATCACACAAAGAAAAGCACTCATAATTTTCAATCTTTACTTTAATGGTAGGTTCCCACTCATCATGCAATTTTCTAGGAATTGAAATCCCTAATTCCAACTTTTCTTGTAAGCATTTCATAATGGCATCAACAGTATGTTTAGTAAAAGCATTATTTAGTTCATAAGCATGGGGTGAATTTATCATGGATTGCAGCAAAGAAATACAATTAACCAAGGAGCAACTCTCATAATTAAATTCTTTGTAATCAAAAATAGTGGGCACATCACTAGTTAAAGTGTTGACCTCTTCAAACCCACTTTCATCAATTTTTTCATCAAGATTTTCACCCTCCTAACTATTGGGACACCCTCTAGCTAAAGTTGACTCTTTTTTAGTCCCTTTATCATAAATTTTAACATTACTAAACAACGAATCAATAGGGCAAACACCAATCATTTTAAGATCTTCATCATTGTTATCCTCAAGAGAAATTGGTTTAGCGGCCATTTGATTCACTAAAGTGGCTTGTGCATCAGATACTTTTCCTAGCAGATTTTCAGCGTAAGCATACTTAGTTTGGAGATAAGAAACTTCTTTACTAATATCATCAAGTTGTTTTGTTATGGCCTCTAGTGCGGTAGAGTGTTCTTTAAGCTCCTCGGTGATATACTTATTATGCTCAAATTGTGTAATCGTATATTCCTTGGTACTCTTCTCAATCTCAAGTAAAATATTGGGGTAAGGAATATCATAATAATTTGTTTGGGACATTGTGACTATGAAAACAAGATTGCAAGCAAACAAGAGATGTAGCGAGAAAATGGCAAACGAAAAAGAGGGTGAATAAAACGGCAAATTTGTGAAGTGGGGGAGAGGAAAACGAGAGGAAAATGGTAAATAATGTAAATTGCAAGGAGATGAGATTTGTGATTAGGAACCTGCTAGATGAGATCGCTTCCTCCCCGGCAATGGTGCCAGAAATTCCTTTGACATGGTTTGAGACTGTGTTGGTATTTCCCCAAAGAGGAAGGATGATGCACCACAGCGACGGTAACTATTTCCCTCAGTTATGAAACCAAGGTATCAATCTATAGAGGAAGATCAAGCACCTATGTAAACAACACCTGCACACAAATAACAAATACTTGCAACCCGACGCGTAAGAGAGGTTGTCAAGCTCTCAACGGTAAAAAGATAGATTAGGTAGTGATAGTTTTGGCAAATAGATCTCACAAGAACACAAAATAAAATAGGTACATTAATAGTGCAACAAGTTTTTTTTTGATTAATAGATCTGAAAACAAAAGGAAAAATAGTAGATCGGAAAGCAATATGTTGGAAAAGTAAACCCGCGGGCTATAGGTTTCACTAGTGGCCTCTCTCATGAGTATACCGCATGGTGGGTGAACAAACTACTATTGGGCAATTGATAGAAGGTCAAATAATCATGACGATATCCAGGCAATGATCATTATATAGGCATCACGTCCAAGATAAGTAGACCGAAACGATTCTGCATCTACTTCTATTACTCCACACATTGACCGCTATCCAGCATGCATCTAGTGTATTAAGTTCATCGGAAAAGGGAGTAATGCAATAAGAACGATGGCATGACGTAGACAAGATCTATTCATATAGGAATAGACCCCATCTTGTTATCCTTAATGGCAACGTTACATGCATGCCTTGCTGCCCTTCTGTCACTCCAAAAGAACACTGCAAGATCGAACCCATCACAAAGCACCTCTTCCCATGGCAAGAAAAATCGATCTAGTTGGCCTAACTAAACCAAAGATTCGAAGAAGAAATACGAGGCTATAAGTAGTCATGCAAATAAGAGATCAAAGAAGACTCAAATCATATTCATGGATAGAAATTGATCGTGAACTCAAAATTCAACAGATCCCAACAAACACACCGCAAAAGTCATTACATCAAATAGATCTCGAAGGTACCATTGTATTGAGAATCATAAGAGATAGAGGAAGCCATCTAGCTACTGCCTATGGACTCGTAGGTCTATGGTGGCCTACTCTCCCATCTTCGGAGAGGCACCTATGATGAAGATGAACCCCTTTGTGATGGTGTTAGATTGGATCTCGAGGTTGTGGACCTTGCGGTGGCTGGAATTGTGTTTCATCGACTCTCCTAGAGTTTTCCAAATATTTGAGATTAATAGACACGATAGTTGGTGGAGGGGGTCCCAAGGTGGGCAGCACCCACCAGGCCGTGTCAGGGGCCTCTGGCGCGCCCTGGTGGGTGTTCCCCACCTCGGGCCTCCTCTGTGGCACTTGTCTGGACCATCTGGTGTCTTCTGGTCCAAAAAAATTCCCCAAAAAATTTCACGGTGTTTGGGCTTCATTTGGTACTGATTTTCTGTGAAATAAAAAAACAAGCAAAAACATCAACTGGCACTTTAGCACTATGTCAATAGGTTAGTCCCAAAAAATCATAAAAAAAGTTGTTATAAAATGATTGTAAAACATCCAAGATATATAATATAACAGCATGAAACCAAGAAAAAATTATAGATACATTGGAGATGTATCTCTCTCTCTCGATCTTCAATACAATGTTCATCGCACCTTTGCCTTCGTCTATCCAATGTAATCCATTTGTATGTTGTGTTTGTTGGGATCCGATGAATTGTGAGTTTATGTTGAGATTATTCATGAAAAGTATTTGAGTCAAATATGATTTGTATGATTTTTATTTGCATGATCATCATAGCATCGTAATGCTCTCTGATCTTTTGATATAGTTTGGTCAACTAGATTGATATTTCTTCGGTGGTAGTGGTGTGTTGTAGTAGGTTCAACCGGACGAGTTTCTATATCCCAATGATAGAAGGGGACAAGTTGCACCTTTGTGTTGATGCTTCTAAGGATAAAACGATGGGTTTTATTCATATTGATTGAATCCACTTTGTCTACATCATGTCAATGTTCTCCAAGCATTACTCTGTTTTACTTAATACTCTAGATGCATGTTGAATAGCGGTCAATGGGTGGAGTAATAGTAATAGGTGTAGGCAGGAGTCGGCCTATTTTCTTATGGACATGATTCCTATATACCCATGATCATTGTCATGAATATTGTATAACTATTCGCTTTTCTATCAATTGCCCAACAATAATTTGTTTACCTACTGTATGCTTTGCTTATGAGAGATGCCACTAGAGAACTCTACGGCCCCCTGGTCTATTCCCTTTTGTATTCACAAACGTTGTCATTCCCTTTTTTTATTTATTACCTTTTATTTTATTTTGTACTTTACTATAATCTACAATATCTACACAACTCACTTGCTTGTAAATAACGAGATCAGGGGGATTGACAACCCCCTTGCCGATGTTGGGTGCAAGTTGTTTGTTCTTTTGTGTGCAGCCACTGAAGACGGTTGAAGATTGATATTCCTATTGGTTCGATAAACCTTGGTTTCATAACTGAGGGAAATACTTATCCACTAGTGGTAGGTCTTGTGGTGACCTCCAAACCCTCACAAACTTTCGGGGGAAATCACAATGGTTTGATTCTTCTCAAAGAACTCCTATCGCCTAGGAGTATCCAACCTCCAAGAGTAACAAGATTAAGGGAACTGCTCAAAACTTGCTCAAATCACGAATTGCTTTGGTTGAGAGGAGGGGAGAGGGACGATCTATCTTTTGGTTGGAACAACACTCATTAATCCTCACAAATGCTCTTGGGATCCAAGATTTGGTGAGGGCAAGAGAGAGTAAGAGAGAAAGGTGTTACTGGAATCTTTTTGTTGTGTTGGACAACCTTGACCCGAGGTGGAAGAAGACTATATATAGTGGTGGTAAGAAAGTGGTCGTTGGAAGCCACTTAAGCTCCGTAGATGCCGGACGTCCGACATGAGTCGATCGTCCTGACCGAAGGGAGCCACCGGACATCCGACATGACTCGATCATCCGACCACTGGAGTGAGAGTGGGTCAGCGCACTAGAGGAGTTTGGAACATAGGACACGGACGACCGTATGGTGTCGGTCGTCCAGAGCACAGTCGTCCGGAGAGGACCGGACATCCGTAACTTTGGTTCTGGTGGGGTGGTACCGGATTTCCGGACACTCACGAACGTCCGGAGTCCGGACGACCGGAGGGACCAGAAATCCGTAGATACTTTGTTGATATGGTGGCACCGGATTACCGTGGTGCAACGGTCATCTAGAGGGCTGTGAGATGCCAAACGTCCGGAACCCGTCGCACGTCCGGACAAGAGCAGAGGCCATCATCACAAACAAGTTAGAAAAACTCAACCAAAAGGTTTTTCCTAGATTTTTGAGCATGTCCTTAGCGAGAACTAGTGATCCCCTCTTAATAGTGCGGGGTCCCTATACTAAAGAGTAAACCGAAAAGAGCTAGAGCTTTTTGTCTTGTTGCTCCGTACTTTGAGCATCTTGAATATGTGAGTTATGATCCGCACAGTAATCTTGGGAACTAAACCTGAGATGCACTTGACAGAAATGATTAGTTCCCTATATGTATATTGTAAACAATATCAAAATATAATTAAGGGCATGATTGCACTTTCACCTACTCCACTGGCTGGTGGATGACATCTTATCATGAGATCATAGCATTCTTCATGTTATGTTATCATTTTCGTTTCCTCTACAATTGACGTACTCTTGTCCTTCCTCTATCAATGAAAATGCAGATCTTATGTGTACTTTGTATGTTGCATTCTTGTGTGCATTTTTTAATTATATAAAAGAATTTAAATCCTAAGGTTGAATAGATGATATATAATACAAGGATAAAAACACATATAAATTATACTTAGCTCCCTAAATCTGTTAATTTTCTAGCTAATCATACCAAGTGAAATAACTTTGAAACATCTATATAAAGCTACATATGATATGTATACATCTTAACACAGTGAGACGAAAAATGAATTAATAGCTATTTTTCCTTACCTTGTGACCTCACCAGCCTCATTGTGTTGTTCCTTCCGACCACGATTAATAGAAATGAACCATATTATAATAAATCTAATAATAGAACTGAGCAATTGTTCTGCTTTATATCGAAGTTTGAGTTTGTCAGTAGCTTTTGGTGGAACATGTTGCAGATGACATCAATTTGTTACAATGTTGATTGGGTTAGAAATGGAGTTAGAGGTCTACTAGGAGATGTGTGCAATGATACCAACGTGTGGAGCTTTCCCACAACTCGCTTTGTGCTCTTACGGTGGTGGTTGATGGGTTGATCCATCTATGCTTGTCCGATCGTTTGCTACAGCACTTGCCCTATGATGGAAATAATGCATAGATAGGAATATGATAGTACGAAGGAGATCGGTCGGTGAAGTTTGCACGGGTGAAGACTCTTCCATAGTGGGCTCTCGACCGGATCAACCCTGAAGCGCGCTCATTGGGAACCTCCTCTGATGACACATGTTGGTGATCATATCAACCCTGAGGAGTGTCGTTGTTTCATAGGATATCAGCCCGGTGGTGTCGCAGGCACCGAATCATAGTGGGAGCGTTTGGGAGGAGGACGATTTTTTTTCATTTTTTATTTTATTTTGGCCTGAGGCAAGGGAGGTGTGTTTTCTTGTGGGTGTGAGGATGTGGGAGAGCATGGGTTTTTTCGTAGGTGGGATCAAGGGAAGGGGAGTTGAACGTACTACGTGCATGCCCCAACTCCCCTTTAATAGTACACACACAGTTGAAAAAACTTCCTATTAGTTATTATCTACATTCCCAATTAAGTGTTTGACTAATTAATTATATTATATTAATGGCTTGATTTCATAATTTATTTGTCGCGAACTTAAAATGACTTAATTAATTCCATGTGTAATTAACTCACTAGTTAATTAATTACATTGATGCTTGATTTCCAAATTGATTACGTGCTTGGTTTTCATTTTTTGCGTGAGACAAGGGAAGTGAGTTTTCTTATGCGTGTGAGGAGATGGGAGTGGATGGTTTTTTCCTGTAGGGGAATGAAGGGGAGGGGAGTTTAACTCCAATTTAACAATAGAGATACGACACACAAAAATCCCTACTATTAATTATCTGCATTCCTAATTAAGTGTCTCACCAATTAATTGATTGCATCAATGGGTCGATTTCATAATTGATTTGATGCAAAAAAAGTGACTATTTAAAAGGAACTAGTTAATTGCATGCGTGATTAATTTTTCGTTAATTAATTACATTAATGACTTGATTTCCAAATTGATTCGATGTTTGGTTTCGAAAAAAATTGCATTGATAATTGAGTGATACTTTCCATATTAACGTGATGCTCCCATTCAAGTCTCAATGATGCTTTACTTAATTAATGTGATACTCCCTTCTTTCCAATTTATACGATTCGATTTTAAAATCTCTCCAACCAAGATAGATGATGAGTGATGGAATAAATTTTGTAGTTTGCATAAGTACTTAATTAGTACACTCGTTTTTCTCAAAAAAGTTACGTTTACCAATGCATTAATTGCAATATATGCATGCATGACCACTAAATGTCCATGAACATCCACATGCATTGATGAGTTTTCCCTTGATACTTGCATCGGATGATTTAATGCACCTTGAAATTCAAACTTGTGATGGTAAGACTACCCACAATGAGGAATAACATAGAGTAGTAACATGCATATGTTACTAGTCTAAGTTACTACCTCCACAATGGATAGTAACATAGGGGTAGTGACATTGAGCCTTTTATTTATTAGCTTATAGACTCATATGTATGCGCTATGTTACTCATAGAGATAGTAACATGTTAAGTTACTCAATTTCCCTCTCTTCTCATTAATTAGTTGCCACAACATATTTTTTTACTTAGGTGGCATCTATGTTACTACCTATGTTATTCCCATTGTGGGTAGTCTAAGTAGTAGAACTAAGACTTATAAAATGAAAAAAACAAAATTCTTGAGATGAGCCGTGTAAACCGAAGGAGGGAGTACTCACATCCGAAGAACGATACTTTTGTAATTAACGTGATCCTTATGTTCAACACTCGATGGTAATTTTCATAATTAATGTGATTCTCCTGTCTAAACTCTATATAATTAAAGTGATCCGATGTCAAACGCTCGGTAATACTTTTCATAATTAACATAATCCGTGTGTCCAAATAATGATACTCTTCATAATTAATGTGATCCATCCGTTCAAAGAATGATGTCTTCATAATTAATGTAATTCTTCCATCCAACGCTTGATTATACTTTCCAAACTAACTGGTATGCCTAATTAATTGCATGTAGTTGTGCAATAGATGGACAAAAAATAAATGAGACAATTTTTAGTCATTAATGGTTGTGTGTAAATAAGCGAAGCGACCTACAAACTCCCATTTAGGAGTAGAGATGCTAGTGCAAATAAATGAACAGAGCTTAACAATCTACAACCTTGGCACAGATGATGTCTATAAGCATGTGAGCATGTTCTTTCTTCTTCGATGTACAAGCACTGAAATCATCGATTAATTGTCGTGATGCGAGAATGTGCGCCTCTAAATCCTCCATGATTTTCCTCATTTCATCAACCACTAATCGGATCACACATAAATATATTTCCTCTTGGAGTGAAGACTGCGAAAAACGAACAGATTCAGAAGGCGATTTTGGCAGGCTTGTATATGGTAGTGGAGAGTATCTTGGGGTTGTCTTACTTTCATCAAGAGCCATTGCCATCTTACCTGTAATAGATTTCTCAAAGAGAAACAATAGGGTTGCCTTGTTGTCTTGAGACTTTGTCATCTTAACTTCAGCAGCCTACATCAAATTAACATAATATGGCACTGATATCATCGGACAGGTCAGTTAATAGAAAAACAGCATAACACAATGAACGTTTGGGAACCACAGCACACCGCTTGATTACGCATTGATACCACGAGCATACATACAGATTAACTTAACATGGTACTCTTCATTTCGTCGGCCAGAATAGTTAATTGAAAGCTGCATTGAACGATAAATGTGTGGGTAACTCCATTGCACCACTAGATTATAAATAGATACCACAAGCATACATATAGATTCACACAATATGGCACTGTTCATATCTTCGGCCGGGTCGTTTATTGGTGCTCTGTTTTGATTCTAGTAATGTGCACAATACGAGATAGTATAATCATGCAGTTGAGTACGCAAAACTAACCGACTGTGTTCTCGATAAAAATCTACATCATCGTCTTAAATATAGTTTTTGCTGTAAGTAAATTTAGATATGATAATTTGTGTAGACTAGTGAAGGTAGGATGCGCATTGATGCTACATAATTATGTTCTTCACCTCGCTTTGATAGAAAAAATAGTTGTGGCAGGTTCACTCAGCTCAGAATAAGAAATTAGCAACAAAAAGTAAGGTGCTAAAAAGCCAAATTTGAAGCATTCACCTTTGCTCTTTATTCCCTTATGAAGAAACAGGTATTGAAAAGCAACCGATGTTAATATACATCATACTAGAATCTTGTGAATGATATTTCCTTCAACAACAACAAAATATTGAATGGGTATCTCTATCTTGTCTGTTTCTTTCCAGCTTCGTTAAGCTTAGCAATGTTGTGGATGCTCCAAGAAGGAATGGGAGCCTCCTTAAGTGTGGATGGATCAACAGAAAATTATTAATTGAATGTACTATGTGTGCCTAATATAAACATAGGAACATTAAGGTGTATGGTCTTCCTTCAGAGGGAATTGTTGCTTTAGCCTTTACGTCCTGTATCATATTCCTTAGAAAAATCATCTATCTGAGCACTGTATATTAAGAATTGCATAAACATACTTAAGCTAAGAAGAACAATCTTTACGAGCTTTGCCAATATATAAAACATAGGTAGCTCACTGTACCAAAAAATTCCCTTTGTTTCTTCTTAAGAAAATGTCCATATAGAAGCAATGTTCTCAAAGTTTCACCTGGTGCAAATGTTAATTCCCCTGTATGCTTGTAACTTTTCCTTGTAACTTCTCCGTGAAGATAGACCAATTCTGGGCCCTGTCTACAAACAAGTATAGTGCTCTAAAAATTGCTTTTGGCACTATTTTTTCTTTTCACTGGAAAAATTCTCGTATTTTATGCTGAAAAACTACAGGCACATAAGGAACTCACATATTTTCATGTCTATTATTATCAGAAGTTCTTTTACTCGGATGCATATTTTTTGAATTTAATGATCACCGCAGGAACACATTAACCCACGAGGCATTTCACTGTTCTTATTTTGTGGGTCCAGCTTTGTTACAAATATAATCAAATCTTGCTTTTTTTGGGGCTAGAACTTACTTGATTCCAACTAAGGGCATCCCAATGACCGTCAAACCGTCTGCATCTGTTCGGACTGTGCGGTCCGGACCGTGAAAGCCGCTCAACGCGGGTCTGTATCGGTCCACCAGGCGGTTCGGACCATTATTTCCCGTAAACCGGAACCAAGCGTGGGGCGATTTTACGGGAGTCCGAAAACGAGAAGCGTCGGACTTTGACCCCCTTGGCCCACCCAAAAGAAAGGTGGAACCCACGCTTTTGTAGCAACCGCAATGTTTCCGCGTCAAAATCCCTCAATCCCTTCTTCCACCCGAGTCACTCTCTATCCAACTCCCACCTTTTTCGCCCACCCTCTCCTACCTTCCCGCTGACGAATGGAACCGGAGGAGAACCTGTCGGAGATGAAGGGGCAGAGGTGACAGAGGTGTAGGAGGATTCGAGCAATGTGCTCACCCGGAACATCAACTTGGCTACGCGGCAAACTCATGGCGTCAAAGCGAAGGTCGCGAAGAAGGAGAAGCTCAAGAAGTTGATGGCCACCGGTGGGCATGGTGGTCATAGCGGACGTTGCGGTGGAGGCCGTGATGCTAAGAAGGGTGCCCCCACAGTATAGACGGCGCAGTGGCCGGAGCATTACAAGCCTCCGTACTACTATGCCGCCAATCTTGATCGGCGTGAAGATGGTTGAGGTAGCCGGTCCGGTAGGACGAAATTGCATGGACTACCAGACTAATTTTTTTGGATTCGGACATGTAAAAACTAAGCATACTTATCTATTTTTGGTTATGGTAAGGACATGCGATCCGGCACTAGTGTGATCCAACGCGCTGCGTGGATCGGACTTAATTTGAATTTCAGATTGCCCTTTGCTAACGGACATATATCGGATAGCATTGAATGGTGGCCTTCAGCAACAATATCCGTGGACGAATATTGAAAGGAATTTGTGGGTCGCCGTTAGAGATGCACTAGATGCACTGATCAAAATTCTTACACAAAATGTCATAATATGACTAGTTCTATTGCAATCAAATTGATGTGATAGCATGGAACACCAATACTAACACAGTGTTTATTTGGATGTATTATAGATAAACCAAACATCAAAGTGTATGGACAAATGATACAAGGTAATGAGGAAGCCCTCTTATCGAAAAAGACTTTCACCCCACTTTATATATAAAGCATAGACCATGCAAGCACACTGATACAAACACACGCCAACACCGCGCACCACACACACCCAAGGCAAGATACCAAAGTGCCGAGCACTGCCATACCACCCCAATGACTACCAAACAACATGAATCGCTTGGAGCCAACGGAGACCTCCATCACGAGCAATCCGCCGAGGAGTGGCGGGGCGGATATCGACGGAGCAAGGACTCCAAGACGGTGCCTCCAGAAGGGCACGACCATGTGTAGCCGCCATCATCCGATCCCGAAGATTAAGTTTTCACCCGGAGCATCACGAAGGAGTGGAAACACAATGACAGAGCCTTCATGAAGGATATGGCATCCATGCATGTCACCATCGTCGGCCCATGAGCAAGTGGTGTACCCCGGCGTTCACATCCCTCGGACGCATCCTAGCTCCGCCAACCACCCATAACCAAATCACCCGTGTGGCCATGGTTGTGCACCCACACCTGAGATGCAAGCTCCACCCACGAACGTCGCGTCTCCCACCGCCAAGACCGCCGCCATGCATCCAGACACCCCCAAGACCAGCCAAAGTGGCCGGCTTCGGTCCAAAGGACGCACCCGACCTCCAAAACCGTAGCATACGTCCAGCCACGAACAACGTCGGAGATGCATCAGCCCGCACATGGTCGGGGAAAGGGGGGAGCGGACGCATCCACGATCGACACACCCTCGTGTCGGTGACGGGTGGCCCGAGCTCGTCGGCGCCCTCCATCCCTCCAGCCTACCTCCCCACCAGGCACCCCCTGTGTCACCCCACCTCGGTAGCCGACGCAGCTCCATGCGAGGCCACCAACACACACCCGTCCACCTGCAAGGAAAACCCCAAGGTTCGTCGCCAACCACCAAGAAAGCTCACCGGGGAGCCCGTCCGAGCTGCTCGCCGCCACCCAACCGCCGGAGCACCTGGAGACCGGCTAGCCCGCCCATCGACTTGCGTCTACTCCGTCGTTGCAACCCGTGTCGCCTGGCCCCAGATCCGGACGCACCGTCAGGCCATAGATCTGGCCGCGCTGCCGTCGATCTTGGAGAGCCAAGCACGCCCCAACACCTGACCGCCCGCCATGGGGGAGCAGAGGCGTCGGAGCTCCGCCTCTGCCCGGCACAGATCCACGCTCCGACCCGAGGCGCCGGACCGCGCCAACACCACCCGAACAGGAGGACCACGAGGCCCCGCGCCGCCGGCGACGGCTGGGCGAAAGCCTTTTTCGATGATAATAATAATGTGTAGTTATTAATTATTATTACTTTCGCACCGCCGTGCCCTCGGGCGGAGGTGAGGAAGGAGGAGAAGAGAGAGGGGGAGACCGACGGGATTTAGGGTTGCCCCCCGGTCGCCTCGCGGGGGACGACGCGGGAGGAGGAAGAGAGTCAGGGCAGGCTTAAGTTGGGCCCGGAAAGCCCTCTTGCGAAGCAAATTCTCGAATAATCGAACAACATAAACACATGCGACTACGTTGTCACAACATGCCCGTTCCATGACAACGCTCTCTGGAGGCGTGAGTACTGGTATATAGATAAACCAAAGGAAGTACTCTTTCTTCTTCTTCTTTTGCGGAAAGAAGTACACTTTCTTTGTTTTTTATTTCCAGAGAAAATTACAAGATTAGAAAACGAATGTGCAGCGGATATATATAGAAATTTTTACGGTGCTAGTGATAATGAACCTCCCTCGCAAAAAAAAAGGTGATGAACCTGCATAGAATATAGTTTCCGGAGGTGATTAATTAACCTGCATTTAGGAGGAGAGCATCAGGCTTTATTAGAAAGCAAATATTTTCTTAAATGGATTTCCTTTTGAAAGACAAAGATAGCTGCCTATGGTTCTGTGTATCTCTAGTTGGTGCAAATGATGGGATTAAGAAAGCTTCCTTTCTCTAAAAAGAAGACGCAAGGGCACACTCATATGTGCCATGAACCCACAAAGGCCATTATTAGTGCAAGTAATAACAATTAATAACAACACATTATAAGTGCAGGTAACTATATGTTCCAAAATGGTTAACCATCATTTTCTGCTTCGCTAATATTTTGGACTGAAAGTCGAAAGACATCTGCTGTCACAAATCCCTGCCTGGCCTGCCATGACATCAGTTTTAGGTCAACCCTGAAGCCCAAACCTAACTCGTGGTTTTGGATCATTGCCAGGACAACTGCATCCTGTTTATTACTATGAGCTCTGAAACAATGCATAGTTAAGCCTCATTATTGAGCTGCTGTGTCCCCACTCCCACCACAAACACATGAAACCTGTCAACTAATAAGCTCACATAGCTGATCAAACGGTGGGCCCTGAATTCTGACCAGAACACATAGGACAGTTGTGATGGCGAGGATAATGCTGCAAGAGCGAACACATTGACAAGATTCTGCAATTATCAATTTCATTAGTACAGGCACAGGCTCAGTGGCAATGTCCACTTGAAGGGCTGCCTTGTCCATGCTTCCTCCGTTCCAAAATAAGTGACTTAAAAATAACTTTACTTTATACTAACTTTTGTATAAAGTTAAGTCAATTTTAAGTCATTTATTTTGAGACCGAGGAAGTATATGCTAATAGTAATTAGGCAAAGATGCTTCACGCGAATGATAAGGTTACATGTGTTAGATGTATTAGATGTGTATAGTCTTTCTTTTTGGTTTATCCTCATTGTACACATGTATATGTACTGGCCCTTGGCCCTTCTAAGAATATAGTTGCTCATTCCTAACATGGTATCAGATGCTTAGGTTGCTCTCCCACTCCCGCACGCTCGCAGCTCCGTGCACCTCTCGTCGCCGTCGCCGGCCGGCCGGCCGCCTCCTCCTTGTCCGGCAACCGCCGCCGTCGCCGCCTGCTTCGCTCGGCCGCCGCTGCTCGCCCTCGACCGGTCGCCGCACATCCGGCTGCTGCTGCCTCGCCCTCGCCTCCTCCTCGTCCGGCCGCCCGCTCGGCCGCTGCTGCACCTCCCCCTCGTCTGACCGCTGTCGCCGCCGCCCGCTTCGTCCGGCTGCAGCAGCCGCCGCCTGCCTCGCCCGGTAGTTGCCGCCGCCTGCCTCGCCAGGTTGCCGCCGCCGACTGCCTCCATCGGCCACCACCTGCCGCCGCCCGACCGCCGCCTGACCCGCCCGGTGCTGCGTTGCCTCGCCCGCTCGGCCGCTGGGTCTGGGCGAGCCCGAGCCCGAGATCGGGGTCTACTGTAGCAGTTGACCCAAAAAACAGAGAGTTCCTCATGTCTTCTTCGGGCTACGTTGTTGTTCCTCGGTGCTCGGTGATCTTCGATGGCACCAACTATGTTGAGTTTGCAGGCTTCATGCGTATCCACATGCGCGGTCTTCTCCTGTGGGGTGTTCTCTCTGACGAGGTCCCCTGTCCGTCATGCCCTGTTGCGCCCGTGGCCCCAATACCCCCGGTGCCACCGGTCCTTGCTGCTGATGCTTCTCAGGCTGACCGGGATGCGGCCAAGGCTCTCGATGACGCTGTGGTTGATCCTTATGACCAGCAGGTATCTGCTTATTCAGATGCTCTCTGTGTACCGTGATGATCTGTCTGCTTACACTCAGTGGTGCAATGATGATGCTCATGCTGCTCTTGTTCTCATAGCGAGTGTCCTCCCTCAGTTTGCTTCGGAGTTCATGGGACTTGGCACAGTTGCAGCCATGTGGTCTTACCTCTGTCAGCGCTATCAGCCCTCTGGTGATGCGCTCTACTTATCTGTGGTGCGTCAGGAGCACGCTCTTCAGGAGGGTAACTCTTCTGTTGATGAGTTCTACACACAGAGTTCTACCCCCTGGCGCCAGCTTGACTCTCTTCGGACATTTGTTTGTGGAACTTGCCGTTGATGCCAGACTATGAGGTCCGACTTGGAGTTTCAGCGCGTCCATGAGTTCTTATCTCGCCTCCGTTCCGAGTTTGAACCTCGACGTGCTCACTTGCTTGCTCGTGGTCATGTTCCTATCTCGGAGGTGCTTGCTGAGCTTCGTGCTGAGGAGACCCGCCTCCGTTCTGCTAGATTGCTTGCGGTTCCATCTGTGTTGGCTGCTCGAGCTCCTGTGTCGTCTGCTCGTCTCACTGCTCCACCGCTTCTACCCAGGCCTTCAGGGGGGTGGGTCGCCCTCCTTATGCTGAGAAGGGTCGGTCGTGCCGTGACATTTTCTGTGGCTATTGCTCCAGGCAAGGTCACCCAAAGTCTGATTGCCGCCAGAAACAGTGAGACCAGAGGCGCTCTTCTATCAGTGGGACACATGCGTCTCCCTTGAATCCGTCACTCACTGACCAGGACATTGCATGCCTCAAGCGTCTACTTGCTTCCTCCGGCTCCTCCTCGACTGGTTCCGCTGCTGCTGTGACTGCATCCACTTCTCCACCACCGCCAGCATCTACACAGTCAAGTACATCTACGTGGGTTCTGGATTCTGGAGCCTCCTTTCATATGTCTTCTAATTCTTCCGCGTTGTCTTCTCTCCGACCTCTCGATTTGCATGTTAATGTTCTTACCGCCGATGGCACACCTCTTCCTATTGCTAGTCGTGGTATTCCTTTCACTCCATCTTTTTCTGTTCCTACTGTTTCTCATGTTCCTCGCCTTACCATGAATCTTTTTTCCGCTGCCCAACTTATTGATTCTGGTTGTCGTGTCATTCTTGATACCGACTCTTGCTCCATTTAGGATCGTCGCACCAAAGTTTTGGTTGGTGCTGGCCCCCGGCACTGTGAGTCAGAGGGCTTTTGGGAGGTTTACTGGCTTTGTGTTCCTTCCGCTGCCACCACTTCTGCCAGCTCTCATGCTCTTGCTGCCTCTTCATCTGCATCCTTCCAGCAGTGGCGTCATCGCCTTGGTCACATCTGTGGCTCTCGCTTGTCTTCTTTAGTTCGTCAAGGCCTCTTAGGGTCTATATCTGGAGATATTTCCTTACATTGTAATGGTTGCAGACTTGGCAAACATACCCAGTTACCTTATCCTACCAGTGAGTCCGTATCCCAGCATCCTTTTGACTTAGTTCATTCTGATGTCTGGGGTCCTCTCCCTTTGATTCGAAAGGTGGTCATCGCTACTATGTTTTGTTTATTGATGATTTCTCTCGCTACACTTGGCTCTACTTCATGAAATCTCGTAGCGAGGTTCTCTCTATATACAAACGATTTGTTGCCATGGTTCACACCCAGTTTTCCACGCCCATTCGTACTTTTCATGCTGACTCCGCTGGAGAGTATATCTCCCAGCTGTTGCGTGGTTTTCTCACGGAATAGGGTACTCTTGCCCATTTCTCATGTCCTGGTGCTCATGCTCAGAATGGCGTTGCTGAACGTAAGCATCGTCATCTGCTTGAGACGGCTCGTGCGCTGATGATTGCCGCTTCTCTTCCACCCCACTTTTGGGCTGAGGTTGTTTCTGCATCCACCTACCTCATCAACATTCAGCCCTCGACTGCTCTGCAGGGTGATATTCCTATGGAGTGTCTCACTGGTCGATCTCCTGACTACTCAGCTCTTCGTATGTTTGGATGTGTGTGCTATGTCCTTCTTGCCCCGCGAGAACGCACCAAACTGACTGCTCAGTCGGTTGAGTGTGTTTTCCTTGGCTACAGTGATGAGCACAATGGCTATCGCTGTTGGGACCCTGTTGGTCGTCGCTTGCGCATCTCGCGTGATGTGACCTTTGATGAGTCTCGCTCTTACTACCCCCGCCCGTCCTCCTCGAGTTTCTCTATGGACGACATTTCTTTCCTTCTCCTTCCTGATACATCCTCCTCTGTGCCTCAGGTCTCTCCCCTTCCTCCGACCCGTCTCACTCTCCCTCACATGCCACCGACACCACAACCCCCTCCTGATCGCTACTCTCCTGCCAAGTACGGCCTCTCTATTGTTGCTGAGCCAACTTCCTATCGGGCTGCCCTGACTCAGCCTGAATGGCAGCTTGCGATGGCCTAGGAGCTTGTTGCCCTTGAGCGTTCTGGCACGTGGGATCTAGTTTCCCTTCCTTCTGGTGTTCGTCCCATCACATGCAAGTGGGTCTATAAGATTAAGACTCGCTCTGATGGTTCTCTTGAGCGCTACAAAGCTCGTCTTGTGGCTCGTGGTTTTCAGCAGGAATAGGGACGCGATTATGATGAGACATTCGCTCCTGTGGCCCACATGACCACTGTCCGCACTCTCCTTGCTATAGCTTCTATTCGTCATTGGTCTGTGTCTCAACTTGACGTTCAGAACGCCTTTCTCAATGGTGAGTTGCGTGAGGAGGTTTATATGCAGCCACCCTCAGGGTACTCTGTTCCTGATGGTATGGTCTGTCGACTTCGCCGTTCTCTCTATGGTCTTAAACAGGCCCCTCGCGCCTAGTTCGAGCGGTTCGCCTCTGTTGTGACTGCCGCGGGCTTCTCGCCTAGTGATCATGATCCCGCTTTGTTCGTTCACATGTCTCCTCGTGGTCGGACTCTTCTCCTTATCTATGTTGATGACATGATCATCACTGGTGACGACTCTGACTACATTGCCTTTGTTAAGGCTCGCCTTCGCAACCAGTTCCTCATGACTGATCTTGGTCCACTTTGCTATTTTCTTGGGATTGAGATCTCCTCGACCTCTGATGGCTTCTACATCTCCTAAGAAAAATATATTCAGAATCTTCTCTCTCGCGCTGCTCTCGGTGATGAGCGCACAGTTGTGACTCCTATGGAGATCAACGTTCAGCTTCGTGCCTCTGATGGTGACCCTCTTCCTAACCCCACTCGCTATCGTCACCTTGTTGGCAGTTTTGTCTATCTTGCTGTTACGCGTCCTGACATCTCCTATCCTGTCCATATCCTAAGTCAGTTTGTTTCAGCCCCCACCTTTGTTCACTATAGTCATCTCCTCCGTGTTCTACGATATCTTCGTGGCACGATCTCTCAACGCCTCTTCTTTCCCCGCTCCAGCTCTCTCGAGCTCCAGGCCTACTTGGATGCTACCTGGGCTAGTGATCCCTCTGATCGACGTTCACTGTCTGCTTACTGTGTTTTTCTTGGTGGCTCTCTGATTGCCTGAAAGACAAAGAAACAGACTGCAGTTTCTCGCTCGAGTACAGAGGCTGAGTTGCGAGCAATGGCTATGTTGACGACTGAAGTGATCTGGTTACGATGGCTACTTGAGGATTTTGGTGTGTCGACTACTACCTCGACTCCCTTACTGTCAGACAGTACCGGAGTTATCAGTATTGCCCATGATCCGGTGAAGCATGAGCTCACCAAGCACATCGGTGTGGATGCCCACTTTGTGCGTGCTGTAGTACAAGATCAGGTTCTTGCTCTCCACTGTGTGCCCTCTGAGTTACCGTTGGCTGATTTCTTCACGAAGGCCCAAACTCGAGCGCAGCACGGGTTCTTTCTCTCCAAACTCAGTGTGGTTGATCCACCATGAGTTTGAGGGGGTTGTTAGATGTATTAGATGTGTATAGTCTCTCTTTTCGGTTTATCCCCATTGTACACATGTATATGTACTGGCCCTTGTCCCTCCTAAGAATATAGTTGCTCATTCCTAACAATATGGTTACATTAAGGGTCCTCCAGCATCAATTATGGGAGCGTGTGTTACGATGCATGTTCGAGCGGAAAAATATCATGGGCCCTTTAACTAAACCATTCTAACTAATAGTCGTACGTGTCATTTTGGCTGGTTGCGGCATCCTGAAGACGAAAAAGGGTTGGTGAACCCTCATTTTAAATGCCAAGCTTGCTGCTGCATTATTGAGCTTGCTTGGTGGTGATGTGTATATACATTGGTGGCGAATAAAGGCCTCCATGTGTCACCCTACTTGTAGCTAACCTCTTGAGCTTATAAGTAAACGGAGTACCATTGCTTGCAGTTAACTTATCCATCTGATATATCTTCTTGCTGGGGTGGCTAAAGAGAACATCAAACAGTTGTCGTTGTAGGATAAGGTATAAATATTTTTCAGGAAGCATATGATCTGTTGCTGGAGCTGTCCATTTCTCTTCTTAGTGAAGCAGAATAGTCTTCAGAGCAGCAATAACCTTTTTAAACCTGGATAAGAGTTGAGAACCATACAGGTGTCCATTTTCAAATACTACATGACATCTTTATGGTTCTCAAATCTTATCCAGACATTTGAAACACAACGCATGCCTCTGCTCTACACTATACAGACAGATACAGTCACAAGAGATGATACAGTTACTGCAGGATGGCTCACAAAGTTCTTCTGTTTCTCTTTTCCTCATTTGATATGTGCGGATAGACCTGTCTAACAGTAGAATTCGATAACTGGTTAGAAAGCCTAGAGATCTCAGACAATGCTAATTGGGTACTGCATTATTGAACTGATCCTGTTGCCACATACCTCAAATGAAAGGCACAAGCACTTTGGCAAAAGTCTACTATACTTTTGTAGCAACTGCTGTGAATGCCGCCCAACACTGTTGATTCCAGTGGTCTTCTTATGACCACCTTTGCAATCAACATCTTCTGCATCTTTATTTTCCTTATCTGATCATAATAGATCAGTCATGAAAGACAAACAAACAGCATGCCAATCTGCACTTGTGTGCAAGGTTGAACGGATCGCCCAGCTGGTCAATTGTGTCACTGTAGGGGTCATCCATCTTTACTGCTCACACGATGTTGTATGATAGGATGACTATGTGTGCAAGATTAGGCTTCTTCTTAAGAATTTCAGGTCATGGACTAATAGGTGAATGAGTTGGTACCTGGAACTCAAACTGTTAGGTGACTTGCTTGCCTCAGTTTTCTTGTGCAGACACTTCCCAAAACCTAGGTATTATGGCAAGTGGAGATGCAATTGGCAGTCGAGGAACATTTTTATGCAGAAAAAAAGGAGATTTTACGTCTCGGCAACTCCCAACTTTTAAAGTAACAAGACCATTATAGTTTTGTGGTTACAGAGGTGTTCTAGTATGTAATTTCTTAACCTATCCTGCACATCTTCCATGTAGGATGCTGACTAGCTATATGATTTTCCTACTGCATTATTGGTCCTTAAATTATTGTATGGCAGTTAATAAGTATACTTGCTGCTTAAGAAGTCCAAGCTTAGGGTCTACATCAAATTCACATGATGTATAGCCTTATACTCTTAATAAAAGGTGTTGATTACACGGTCAGAAAAATAAAACAAGGTGTAAATTTGCCACGTTCGCCTCCATCAAGTAGCCTGCATACTAATTTTATAGCTTCAGGATATCATATCGTAAGAGACATCCTTACTTTTTCCTACGAAATTCCTATCCTTCAGAATTTCTACAAAATTCCTCCAAACCAAAGAAGGCCCTATTGTACATCGGTAACCATCAATCCATAATTTTACTTTGAGAATAGAAGATTTATGCCTATTTCTATTAAATAAAACCTTATTAGAAACTCTTAACCTTTTCTAGGTTCCTACATTAGGCAGGAAATTTCTGTAAAAATTGCTGCAAATTAAACTTGCTGTAACTGTAGAAGTACACAATAGACTGATGAACGTGCGGTGAGTACCGACTGCAAATTTAGGACAATTAACTGCTAGGAAACTGCTGTTGCTCATATTTTTATTTTATTAGTGACATAGAGTGTATAATGGATGAGAGAGAGAGAGAGTTGCAGAGGTAGTGGAGCATTTTCTGTTGCCCAGATTTGCTGTCTGGAGTAGCCCCTCAATAATTCATACTTTGTCTGCTATTCATACAAGGATTGACTGCAATCTTTATAAAGTCATGAAAAACCTATTCATCCGTCTCAAAATAAGTGTCCCAACTTGTACTAAGCTTGCGACACTTATTTTGAGATAAAGGGAGTATATGACAGAATGCTATATAAAAATGGTTGTGTACATCGGAATGATGCAGAGGCCGAAGGTTTAACCTCCTTTTCAGAGAAAAATAAAACTGGCAAAGCAAAACACTTGTGCCAAATCACAAGTCTTTCGTCGAGAAACTGCAACACGGCAGGTCACGTTGCTGCGGTCAGAGCTTGGATATATTCTAAATCAAGACCATTACACATTTGACTCCTTTACAACGGTGTCAATTCACTCATGCTATCATATGCTTTGTCACAGACAATCTTGGATGGAATTCTCTTATCGTGCAGTAATTATCGCATATGCCTGCTTGTGTGGCAATGCTTCTTTTGTTTCGAGATGAACCGGCTAATAAGGCGGCTGCATTTAGATGGCTCAACTTGTTTGGGTTTTCTTCAGGTAGCTGAAACATGGGACAATGCACATTCACCAACGAATAAAGAGATTCCATTTGGAGTTGTAGGTGTCCTGTTATTTGATGATGAAAATAAACACAATGTGACAGAAGACATGGCAGTAAACACAAAAATCCTCTATAACACTAAGATCCCTAATTTTAAAGAGGCCACATTCAATTGAGATCTTCAGTTAAAATTCGATCACCCGCTTTTGATCCGACCAACAACTTATCAAAGCTCTCTTATTCAATTCATTTATACTATAGACCATGCTTTCCAAATTTTTAAGCCTCACAATTAATTGATTGATGTGTTCGATATAAAATTGGGCATCCGGTTTTGACCGGATCAACAATTTCTTACGGTCTCCCATTCGGTTCTTTTAAATCACTATGCTCCCGAATTTTGAAGCTCTTTCACTCAATTGATGTATTAAATTTGGATTTGGTTTACGATTTTTACCTGGCTAACGATTTTTCAAATCAATCGGCAGTAACTTGCCTATAAAACATATCAACCTGCGCACCCTCCCATCAGCTGGAAAAAAAGAAACGTCATCATGTGATATTGTAGCATCAATATAGTATATGCAACCAAGGACGTAGAAATTCCCCCACAAAAATATAGGCTGGTTAGTGGATAACACAAAATCACATCACAAAATGCCCATCAAATCGCCGCAAATAAGAATAAAACACACTCTATCATCTCCCCCACCCGTCAAACAAAAAATTCATCAGTTCCAAAATATAAGGGGTAGTAGTTTTTTAGAAAGTCAATTTTCTTTAACTTTGACCAAGTTCAGAGCAAAAATATCGACATCCACAATATTAATCAAAAAGTATGGAAATTCACGATGAATCTACAAATATCGATTTGATATTATGAATTTTGGTATATTTCTCTATAAATTTAATCAAATTTAAAATATTTGAATTTTCAAAAAGATAATACACACCTTATATTTTGAAACAGATTGCCTTTTTCAAGAAACCCAACAAAACCAAAAGAGCATAAAAGCGTGCCCAACCCTTCTAGTAATTGTTGAAGCTCGAGATTAATTTTGTCTATTCACAAACATGTTTTAGATGGTTGATTTTGGATTGTCTATAGAACTATGTTGTAATTATGTTTGCCAAAAGTGCTTTGGGCGCATGCAATTACTAGTTATTTTCAATCACAGAACTGTGATCCAACTTCTCCACAGAATTGAATTTCGAAATTATAGCGTGCAAGTTGTGATGTTGAGGTGCAGCAGATGCACAAGGCATGCATGATCCCAATAGGCAATAATAGAGTGACTAAATGATGAGGATAAGTCAAACCCAAAAGGAGTTTATTGATTACTTTTCAGAGTAGTGGAGCGCTGCAAATGCATGTTACTAGGTTCTCTTCTTCATGGAATTGTAATACAGGCATGATGATGGGGATGGGGTCAAAGCATGAATGGCTAGCCATTTTGCAACAACATAAATACTTCTAGAATAAAATGCTGAAAAGAACAGCTGGAGAAAGATTCATCCACACAAAAAACAAACACTATATATGGTGTGTTGAATTATATAAACAGGTTGCCCGCATTTCCTCAAGGGTTACAGTCTTGATGTAAAATGTTTGGTGAGAAGATCTCGCCGATGGAATCTTATTCAAGAGAACTGTGATTGTTGGGTGGTCCGATGAAAGGGTCGATATGATAATAGATCGCAGCCATCTCAAGTCCATGTTATATGGTGGTTGAGCCTTATAGCGTGGGGTAGTGTAAAATCATTTCCAGCAAGCTTTCATGGCATATGCCCCAAACAGAATACATGGGTTTTATAGAAATCCTCGGAGAATTACAATATTTTCTATAAATTTCATGTAAGCCCTAGAATGCAAGAAAAGCCCATGCTAAGTATTCTCTTCGTTTTAAATATAAGTTTTTTTAAAGATTTTACTACGAACTACATACGAATGTATTTTTTTTAGAAAAGAAGGTTAAACCCCCGGCCTCTGCATCAATCGATGCATACAGCCATCTTTATAATTATTCCACAAATGACTGACAACAAAAATACATCAAGCCACCCGAAGCCACCAGTCACACCTACAAACTCAATAATGTGGAGTGCTCTCGCTCCCATATCTAAAACCGGTGTCATCGCCGATCCATCCACATAACGTATCGGGACCAACAGCCAACGCAGCAAACCTAAAACGCGCACCACATACACACGTTGTAGAATCCAGAAGCCGCCATCATCCTCGGACCGCTGACCCATCTTCAAGATAGAGATCCGCATCGGCCTTGCCAGTCCAGACATCCGTCGACGCCACCACAACGCCCAACGGCACCACCGCCCCGCGCTCGTCTATCAAGATGCGAAGACTCCGGAGGATCTATCGTGCGTAGCACCTGCTGACCAGGCATAACATAGCGTAGCACCTGTCGGGCAGGCATGACTTGACATCTCCACCGAAGCTCCGTGCAAGACTTAGCCGCTCCACCTCCTACCTCTATCATCCAGCGCTGCTCCACAAATGATGCTCCCAAGTAAGTAACGACACCGCAGTACCGCCATCGTCCGATCTGGATGACCAGATCTTAGGGTTTCCCCCGGAGCAGCACGAGTGGGTCGACAATAGTTACACAACCATGCCTTCATCAAGGTAACGACGCAAAACGCCGCCATCGCCCGCCATCGGCTCGGTTTTCACCGGCAACTCTGTCTCCCCAACTCGCAGCCGGGACTAGATGACGAATCTGGAGATCCGACCACCCAGCCTCAGGCCGACCACCTCCGACGAAGGAGATGGCCACCGCCGCCGCGCCCAGGACCGGAGCCCCCGACGTCCTCGTGTTGCAGGACCATCCCAAAACCCGCTTGACGTCGTCGGATCAGCGGAGATGCACGACAGCGTGTGGAGCGGTCCGTTGAAGCCCATCTGGGCCCAGATCGGACTCCCCAGCCGCCGCCACGGAGATCTCGCCGACTCTGGCTCCAGCACACCGACCCTGGTCGCCGTCGGCCCGCGCCACTGCCCTTGATCCGGTCGGAGTAGAACGCCGCCACCCAGATCCAATCATGGGCCGAGGAGGATTGCCGCCGCCGCCGCCGCGATCCACAAGCTTAGCCTGCAACGCCCTCGGCGACGGCGACGGGAAAGGAGGGGCTGGTGGTGGCGATCGGAGGCGGCCGGCGAGGTTGCCCCGGTGTGGCGCGACGCCGCCACATGGGGCGAGGGGGAGGGGGGACGCGGATCACATACGAATGTATATAGACATATTTTAACGAATGTATATAGACATATTTTAAAGAGTTGATTTATTCATTTTATTTCGTATGCGGTCCATAATAAAAAAAATTAAAAGGACTTATATTTAAGATCAGAGGGAGTAAATATGAGGGGATTATTTTAAACTGGGGTCATTCTAAACAGTATCATGAGGACAAGGCAAGTGAGCATATCAACTTGGCACATCCTGTCAACTTGTCAATCCAGCATGAAAACATTGGCATCTACAACAACAAAATTGTCATTTTCTCCGGAGTTGGCTACGATTTAGGATCATGTAGTGGATCAGAGTAGGAAGAAAGAAATGTTGCTCCAGATTAGCAAGCAGCGAATGGGAGGTGCTCATCAAGGCAGACATATCACAACAGGGGCAAGCCAGAGCATACATACATATCAATCCATGCATGCATTGCACCACACCACACCACCGATCCAGAATCCAGATCCAGCTAACCTTCCAGAGATCCCACACAGCATGAGGCCTCATCCACTAATCCCCCATGACAACGATGATTAAACCCTTTTCCACCTTATCTTTAGGGCGGTTAACCAGTCATCGGTCCCTCCGATGTGTCAATACCGCACTGGCCGGCAGAGGTGACGTGTCTGGCATGACGTGCCACGGGTTCGCCACGTGGAGCTCGGTCCAGCAGGGTGCTGACACGTGTGAGTGCTGCGGAGGTTGGACCGAGCTCGTGGCCAGCTGCTGATTGGCGGCTGGTCACTAGTATGCGATGTGCACGCACACTGCCTCCTGTTCCGGGAGATGGGTTGGGAAATCTGGTGGGTGGTGGTGCCAAAGCTGCATCTCACTTTCCCGCCATGTGAGAAGCATATGCACGTCTACTCGCTGGACAAATACAAGTCGGAGAGTCTCTTTCCTCTCTATCTCTCACCTCTAAGATGGTGTACAGGAGTAGCGCCGCGTTGTTCACAAGAGAACGTTTATTCGCAGACTTTGCACCACCTTTGTGCTCACAAGAGAACGTTTGTTTGCACACTTTGCACAGGAAATGCAATTCGACTTCCGGGAGCACGTGTTCCTGTCCATTAAAAATAAAATTTGAAATGTGAAAAAAATTCCAAGAAAAAAAAATTATGTGTTTTTTGTCATTCAAATGCTACCTGAAGTTTTTTAGACAAAAAGGTTAAGCATTTTGGCCTGTGTAAAAAAAACAAATTAAACATCAATTGTTATCCCAAAATGTCACATCTAAATTTATTTATTTCGACGAAACATCACTTCTCCGATTCGCATGAAAATTATCAAGCATGCTTGCGATGGTAACACGAACGTTTACAAAAAAAATTAGATTTTTTTAAAATATTAATATTATTTTTTACGTTACTGTTCATCCAGGTGCATTTACACCCGGGAGCCAAAACACGTCTTCCTGCTTTGCACCACCTTTGTGCTCACAAGAGAATGTTTGCAGACTTCGCCACGCCTTTGTAAACATGGTTGGTTTATTCAACTCTCCTTGTATAGTGACATGTCACACAAATCATGTTTGCTTATTTTTATTAAAGAAAAAGTTTGACGGCCTTCCTTTTTCTTCCAGCAACTAGCAAGCATGTTCATTAACAAGAAACAGAGGCGAAATGTACATAGGAGGGACGCATGTTTTGGCACAACATGTCGAAACCATGAAAACAAAACAGGATTACTCGTCCTCAAATTAAACGGGGTTTTTTATTTTCGTGTCCTTGGTTTTTTAGTTCTCCTTAGTTTTGTCCCGTTTATATCACTATGTCACTTTTTCCCTCCTCCACTCGCCCGCATCTCACAAGGGTACAGACGGTGCCTTGCCGTCGGGTCAAGGATTTTGACCGTCACTATGTCGGTGCTGACGCCTGGAACCAACTTGTAAGGCCGCTTGTGTTCGCATGGCCGGTGCTGACGCATGGGACTGACATGTCGGTGCTGACTCGTGGGACCGACGTGTAAGGCCGCATGCATTCACATCGCCGGTGCTAACGCGTGGGACCGACATGTATGGTTGTATCATTCGCATCGTTGGTGCATGTAGTCGTGTAGGACTGGAATTTGGTCACATGCATTACCGATTTTGCGTGGCCGATTGATCTTACGCAGTTTGCGGCTGACGTGTGGGATCCACGGGCATACAAAACTGAATCGGTGTCGCGTGTTGTTTCCACAAAGACACTGCTCTCGTTTTCCAAGCATATCATGCCAAGCCAGCTTTCACGTGAGATTATGCTAGACTATTACGTAGATATAACAAAGCCCCGCCTTTCACACACGGATATAAATTCAAGTAATATACAATCCGTTAATATAGATTCAAGTTCGATTAATATTTGGGAACACGAACATTACATACATAGATATTTCTCTAGATATTAAGATTTGGGCTTATAGTAGCACCCTTACAAATAACCTAGCCCGCGAACACCACCTGGCCACTCCGGGCGGTCATTCACTCCTCATCCTCCGTGTTGTAGGGGAGAGTGTGCATGTCGCCGTTGGTGGGGAAGATGTTGTCAAAGTTGGTAAAGACTTTGTGGGTGGTGAAGGCGATGAACTCGCACCCACACTAGAAGACTCTGCCGAGGAGGAAGTAGGCGTCGAGGCAGTTGGTGAAGCGAGCGGTGAGGCCAATCATAAGGCCGTTGACACTAACCTTCTCCATGTGGAACATCACCGGAGAGTCGTGTGGGAGGTGATGGTAGCCGACGGCGAGGAAGAAATTCGCCAGCGCCATCGAGCCCCTCCACCTTGAGAAGGCCCACACGAGAAGGATGTTCTCCATGGCGACCCCGGCGGGGTACCGCATCTCTGGCATGGTGGCCGAAAGGCAGCAGGTCGGGCTTGGAACTACATCTTGTCCTAGGGGGATCTGGCGAGGAAGAAGATGGATGCTAATTGTGACGAAGATGGATGTGAGACGGGTTTTGAATGTTAGCACGCTCAAATTGTGAAATGGTGGCACGTATCATGTGGTAGTTTGGCCAACTCCATAGATGTCCTTAAAAGACAGGACAACATTAACAAAGGAGATAAGAGAATTCTTCTCCTCCCAAGTTAGCTCTAAGCCAGCAGTGTAATAGGTCTTGTCTGCTATCTTCCTGTATTTCTTGAAGATGGAAAATAAGTTGTCAATTATAAATAAACAATTTAAATAGGAGTGAATAACGACTATTTTTAAATAAGGAATATAGAATATTTAACCAAAAAATAAACAAACTCACACGGAAGTTGAATTGGAATCATGTCCAGATCCACCCAAATGTCTTTATCATGCTGAGGATCGGCGACCGGATCATATTGAGGAATGCCAATATCAAACGTAATTCTCATACCCTCATCAAATTCGTGGGCCTTTCATAATCCTCTCCAATTTGCACAACAAAAATGTGTGTGACTTACTTCATTATAGAGCTTAGCCTCAAAAATGAAACCATGTTTCATCTTAAGGTAAGCGTTTCCAGGTCATCGAAAGATAGCTTCTCTAGGATGTATCTTCTTTCATAGCAGAGGATGCACTAGTCGAATTATAAAAAGCGGAAACTACATGTTAAATCAAAAAATCTTAAACCGTGCTTAATTAAGAAGAAATACATGTCGCTGAAGTTATATAGCATCAATTACTCGAACGCATCCTTAAGTGTGAGGGACAAGAACCTATCATTTTCCAAGTGAGGGTTGTTGCACAAACCCTCGTCATCGATAGATTCATTGTAATCGGGGATCTTATCGTCGTCATCCATTTGTTGTGTTCATAACTGAAAGATTAAAAAGGTGGAGATCTCAACACACATATCACTATTCATCATGGATTGACTCTCGGTATGCCGAGTCTACCTTGAAGAACTCCCATCTCTGATGGTGTATATGGTGGGCACTCCCTCTCTCATGTTTTGACCATCGATGATGGTCTCTCCTCCCTTCTTCCATGTGTGCATTACCAAAAGGTCTATCACACGGGAAGAAGGAGAAGTGACCCCCCCCACGACAATAGTCGGGATCCTTCCTCACTAGTATTTTGACCGTATATATTGGTGTATATGATGGACACTCCCTCACTAATATTACGATCGTCAGTGATGGTCGCTTGTCTCCTTCTCCCCATGCATTACCAAAAGGTCTATTACGAGGACAAGGAGAGAAGTGTCCCAGTCCATCACGATGATAAGGAAGAGAAGCGACCCCTACAACAACAGTCGGAATTCTTCCTTCAAGAACGTCAATATATCACACAAGGACCCTCAACAGACTGAAAGTCAACCCTAACCATCAATCAATTAAAATTACATATATCAAATAATGATATAAAAATTCATCATCCATGTAAAACTTTATCATGCCCTTTTCTAAATATAGGGCATATTGAGTGCCCAAAATTTGTCGTAATGAAAATGAATCAACATTCCGGTAAAACATAAGCCACTCGGAGGTGTTCCCTACAAAACGCACGCTTAAATGCATATAAGGTACAAACCCTACCCCTCTTGACAGAAATTTTTAGTGACATGAAACAAAGAGCGGAGGAAGAGGTGGACTTTTAGCTCAGCCTCGATTGTAGAGGAAGTAGTCGAATAGCTGAGTGATGACCGGGGACCAACAACTCCGATGATTATCACTCCTGGGAGACGCGACACCAGAAAGCCTACATGTTCCATCGAGTGAAAAAATTATATCATCAAATCTCATAGAGCATTCTTTGATAACAAAGTGATAATGATATAAAAATAATTGGCAATATAATTGGCAACAATACTTTTATATTTAAGTGGTTAATGTAAATTTTCTTTGATTTTCTAAGCATCATTACTAACTAACATAGTTTCAAACATCAGCATTACTAACTAACTAAAATCATTACTAACTAACATAGCATCATTACTAACTAACTAACATAATTCCACAACAAAACTAATTTCATCCCTTTTTAGTCTAGCAGCCACCGGCGACCATCAGTGGCACAAGTGTTGTCGAGAGGAGTGGAGGAAGGGGAGGAACCGGAGGGGAAGGGAGGAAGGAGGCTGGAGGGAGGAGGAAGGGGAGGAACTAGAGGAGGAGGGTGTTGGAAATATGCCCTAGAGGCAATGATAAATTAGTTATTATCATATTTCCTTGTTCATGATAATCTTTTATTATCCATGCTAGAATTGTATTGATCGGAAACTCAGATACATGTGTGGATACATAGACAACACCACGTCCCTAGTATGCCTCTAATAGACTAGCTCGTTGATCAAAGATGGTTAATGTTTCCTAGCCATGGAGATAAGATGTCATTTGCTAACGGGGTCACATCATTAGGAGAATGATGTGATGGGCAAGACCCAAACTATAAATGTAGCATATGATCGTGTTAGTTTATTGCTATAGTTTTCTGCATGTCAAGTATATGTTCCTATGACCATGAGATCATGCAACTCACTAACACCGGAGGAGTGCCTTGTGTGTATCAAACGTCACAACATAACTAGTGACTATAAAGGTACTCTACAGGTATCTCTGAGGGTGTATGTTGGGTTGGCATGGATCAAGACGTAGAGGTGTCTCGATCATGTCTACATAGTTCTCGAACCCACAGGGTCTGCATACTTAAGGTTCGATGATGTTTTGGTAGTATAGAGTTATGTATGATGGTGACCGAAGGTTGTTCGGGGTCCCGTATGACATCCCAGGCATCACCATGAGCTCTAGAATGGTCCGGAGGTAAAGATTGATATATAGGAAGTCCTATTTTGGTCACCAGAAAAGTTTCGGGCTCATCGGTAGTGTACCGGGAATGTTGGGAGGGTGCCGGAGGACCATCGGGAGGGGTGTCTCGACCCAAAGGACCTCATGGGCTGTGGGAGGAGTCAAACCAGCCCCTGGTGGGCTGGACTAAGCCCCCACAAAGTCCCATGCAGCTAGGGGTGAGAAAACCCAAAAGGTGCAGAGGTGGAAAGAGTTTCCAAGTGGAAAGGAGTCATCCTACTCCTAATAGGATTGGAGTAGGGCTCCTCCACCTCCAATTTCGACCAAACCTTCAGGGTTTGAGGCTTCCTCCTCCCCTCCCTCCCTCCTATATATACTAGAGGATTTAGAGGGAAGAGTTGACCCTAATTGCCACGTGTTGCCCTTTTCTTCTCCTCTAGATTGATTCTGTAGTGCTTGGCGAAGCCCTGCCGAATCAGCTCCACCACCACCGCCGCCACGCCATCGCTCTGCTGGAGAACTTATCTACCTCTTCGCCCCCTCTTGCTGGTTCAAGAAGTCGGAGATCGTCATCTAGCTGTACGTGTGCTGAACGCGGGGGTGTCGTCCGTTCGGCGCTAGATCGGAAGGACCGTGATCAAGATTACAAGACGATTCGTGATTAGATCGCGAGACGGATCATGATGGGATCACGGGATGGATCATGATTGGATCACGAGATGGACCGTGATGGGATCGCGGGACGCTCGTCGATTTGGATCGCGAAGACGTTCGACTACATCAACCGCGTTTCTTAACGCTTCCCGCTTAGCGATCTACAAGGGTATGTAGATCCACTCTCCCTCTCGTAGATGCTCATCACCATGGATAGATCTTGCGTGTGTGTAGGAAAAAAATTGTTTCCCATGCAACGTTCCCCAACAGTGGTATCATGAGCTAGGTCTATGTGTAGATGAGATCTCGAGTAGCACACAAAGGAGTTTATGGGCGTTGATGCTTAGATTGCTTCCTTCCTTGGTCGTGTTTTGGTTCAGCGGTTTTGTGGGATGAAGCGGCTCGGACCAACCTTACTCGTACGCTTATGAGAAACCAGTTCCATCTACTAACGTGTAACTTTGTTGCACAAAGATGGCTAGCGGGTGTCTGTATCTCCTACTTTAGTTGAATCGGATTCGACAAAGGCGGTCCTTGAGAAGGTTGAAAAGCAACTTATGTATCACCATTGTGGTTTTGCGTAGGTGATAATTGTTCTTGCTAGATACCCGTAGCAGCCACGTAAAACTTGCAACAAAAATTAGAGGACGTCTAACTTGTTTTTGCAGGGTATGTTGTGATGTGATATGGCCAATTACATGATGAGATATATGTGATGTATGAGATGATCATGTATTGTATAGAATATCATGACTTGCATGTCGATGAGAACAGCAACCGGCAGGAGCCATAGGGTTGTCTTTAATTATTGTATGATCTGCATGTCAATCATTAAGCGCTATGTAATGCTTTACTTTATCGCTAAGCGGTAGCAATAGTAGTAGAAGCATGGTGGGCACGACAACCCCGATGGCGACACGTTGATGTTGATCAAGATGATGGAGATCATGGTGTCATGCCGGTGACGATGGAGATCATGTTGGTGCTTTAAGGATGGAGATCAAAAGCATAAGTTCATGGCCATATCATGTCGCTTATGATTTGCATGTGATGTTAATCCTTTTATGCACCTTGTTTTGCTTAGGTCGACGGTAGCATTATCAGGTGATCCCTCACTTAAATATCAAGATAAATTGTGTTCTCCCCGAGTATGCACCATTGCGAAAGTTTGTCGTGTCGAGACACCACATGATGCTCGGGTGTGATAGACTCTACGTTCACATAGAACGGGTGCAAGCCAGTGTTGCACGTGTGGAACACTCTCGTTAAACTTGACGAGCCTAGCATGTATAGACATGGCCTCGGAACACAAGAGACCGAAAGGTCGAACATGAGTCATATAGTAGATATGATCAACATGATGATGTTCACCATTGAAACCACCTCAAATCACGTGATGATCAGACTTGAGTTGGTGAATTTGGATCATGTATCACTCGAATGACCGGGGGGATGTCAATTTGAGTGGGAGTTCTTAAGTAATATGATTAATTGAACTCATTATCATGAACATAGCCAATAGTGTCTTTGCAAATTATGTTGTAGATTACTAGCTCACGTTGTAGCTCCCTTGAATTTTTATATGTTCCTAGAGAAATAGAGTTGAAAGATGATGGTAGCAATATTGCAGACTGGGTCCGTAATCTGAGGATTGTCCTCATTGCTATACAGAAAGCTTATGTCCTTAATACACCGCTTAGTGCGCCACCCCCTCTAGCGTCGTTTGTTGATGTTGTGAACATCTGACAGGCACGTTCCGATGACTACTTGATAGTTTAGTGCGTCATGCTTTACGGCTTAGAATTGAGGCTACAAAAACGTTTTGAACGTCACGGAACATATGAGATGTTCTAAGAGCTGAAATTGGGATCTTAGGCTCGTGCTCGTGTTGTGAGATACGAGATCTCCAACAAGATTATTTGTCTGCAAGATGAAGGAGAATAGCTCAATCGTTGAGCATGTGCTCAGATTGTCTGGGTGCTACAATCTCTTGAATCGAGTGGGAGTTGATCTTCCAGATAAGAAAGTAATTGATATAATTTTCCAAGTCGCTGTCACTAATCTACTAGAGCTTCGTGATGAACTATAAAATGCCAGGGGTGGAAATGATGATCTGTGAGCTATTCGCGATGTTTGACACCGCGAAGGTAGATATCAAGAAGGAGCATCAAGTGTTGATGGTTAGTAAAACCACTAGTTTCGAAAAGGGAAAGGATAAGGAGGGAAACTTCATGGATGGCAAGTCACTTGCTGCTCCAGTGAAGCAACCCAAAGTTGAACCCAAACCCGAGACTAAGTGCTTCCATTATGAGGAGAGCGGTCACTGAAGCGGAACAACCCTAGATACTTGGTAGTTAAGAAGGCTGGCAACATCGACAATAGTATATTTTGATATATGTGTTACTGATGTGTACCTTGCTAGTACTCCTAGTAGCACGTGGGTATTGGATACCGGTTTCATTGTTAAATGTTAGTAACTCGAAATAAAAGCTACGGAATAAACGGAGACTAGATAAGGGTGAGGTGACGATATGTGTTGGAAATGTCTCCAAGGTTGATGTGATCAACGTCGCATGCTCTCTCTACCTTCGGGATTAGTGACGAACCTAAATAAATGTTATTTGGTGTTTGCGTTAGCATGAACATGACTAGATCGTGTTTATTGCAATATGGTTATTCATTTAAGTTAGAGAATTATGGTTATTCTGTTTACATGAATAATACCTTCAATGGTCATGCACCCAATGAGAATGGTTTGTTGAATCTTGATTGTAGTAATACACATGTTCATAAAATAGATTCCAAAAGATACAAAGTTAATAATGATAGTACCACATACTTGTGGCACTGCTACTAAATGTCATATTGGTGTAAAGCACATGAAGAAACTCCATGCTGATGGATCTTTGGACTCATTCGATTTTGAATCGGTTGAGACATGCGGACCATGCCTCTTGGGCAAGATGACTAAGACCCCATTTTTGGTATGACGGAGCGGGCAAATGACTTATTGGAAATAATACATGCTGATGTATGGGGTCCACTGAGTGTTGTAGCGTGCAGTGGATATCATTATTTTCTTACCTTCACAAATGATTTGAGTAGATATAGTGTATATTTACTTAATGAAACACAAGTCTGAATCGTTTGAAAAGTTCAAACAAATTTAGAGTGAAGTTTAAGATCATCATGACAAGAAGATAAAAATGTCTACGATATGATCATGGAGGTGAATATCTAAGTTATGAATTTGGCATACCACTTTAGACAATGTGAAAGTTGTTTCACAACTCACGCCACCTGGAACACCATGGTGTCAGAACGTCATAGTCGTGCTCTATTGGATATGGTGCGTACTATGATATCTCTTATCGTTTTGCCACTATCGTTTTGGGGTTATGCATTAAATACAACTACATTCACTTTAAATAGGGCACCATATATATCCGTTGAGATGATACCGTATGAATTATGTTTTGATAGAAACCCAAGCTGTTATTTCTTAATGTTTGGGGCTGCGACGCTTATGTGAAAAAGGTTTTCACCTAATGAGCTCGAACCCAAAGCGGACAAATGCATCTTCATAGAATACCCTAAGAGCAGTTGGGTATACCTTCTATCTCAGATCCGAGTGCAAAGTGTTTGTTGCTAAAACGGGTCCTTTCTCGAGAAAGAGTTTCTCTCGAAAGAATTGAGTGGGAGGAATATAGAACTTGATGAGGTTGTTGAACCTTTGTTTCAACCAGAGAGTAGCATAGCGTAGAAAGATATTTCTGTGGAGCCTACGTTAGTTGAGGAAGAAGTTAATGATGATGATCATGAAGCTTCGGATCAAGTTGCTATCGAACCTCGGAGGTCGACAAGGACGCGTACTGCTCCTAAGTGGTACGACAACCCTGTCTTGGAGGTCATGTTGTTGGATAACGATGAACCTACGAGCTATGGAGAAGTGATGATAGGCCCGGATTCTGACAAATGGTTAGAGGCCATAAAATCAGAGAAAGGGTCCATGTATGAAAACCAAGTATGGACTTTGGTAGACTTGCCCATTGAACGGCAAGTCGTTGAGTACAAATGGACCTTTAAGATGAAGACAGACGCTGATGGTGAATGTCACCATTTATAAAGCTCGACTTGTCACAAAGAAGTTTCCGACAAGTTCAATGAGTTGACTGCGATGAGACTTTCTCACTCGTAGTGATGCTAAAGTCTGTTGGAATTATGTTAGCAGTTGATGCGTTTTTTCAATTATGAAATCTGGCAGATGGATGTCAAAACATCGTTTCCTTCCTTGAGGAAAGGTTGTATGAGATACAACCAGAAGGTTTTGTCAGTCCTAAGGATGCTAAAAGGTGTGCAAGCTCCAGTGATCCTTCTATGGATTGGAGCAAGCATCTCGGAGGTGGAATATACGCTTTGATGAGGTGATCAAAGATTTTGAGTCTATACAAAGTTTATGAGAAACTTGTATTTACAATAAAGTGAGTGGGAGCACTATAGAGTTTCTCATAAGCATATGTGGATGACATATTGTTGATCAAAAATGATGTACAATTTCTCGAAAGCATAAAGGGTTGTTTGAAAAGAGTTTTTCAAAGGAAGACCTGGATAAAGCTACTTAATTGTTGGGCATCGAGATCTGTAGAGATAGATCAAGACGCCTGATAAGACTTTCGATGAGTACATGCCTTGACAAGATTTTGAAAGAGTTCAAAATGGATCGGTCAAACAAAGATTTCTTGCCTAATTTGTAAGGTGTGAAGTTGAGTGAGACTCAAAGCTCGACCACGGCAGAAGAAAGAGAAAGGACGAGCGTCTTCCCCTATGCCTTAGCCATAGGCTCTATATAGTAGGCCATGTTGTGTACCGCACCTGTGTGTGCCTTGCCATAAGTCTGTCAAGGGGTAGAAGAGTAATCCAGGAGTGGATCACTGGACAGCGGTCAAGATTATCCTTAGTAACTAGAGGACTAAGGAAATATTTCTCGATTATGAAGGTGATAAAGAGTTTGTCGTAAAGGGTTACGTCGATGCAAGCTTTGACACCAATTTGGATGACTCTTAGTAGCAATCCGGATACGTATAGTGGAGCACCCATTTGGAATAGCACCAGGTGGAGTGTGGTAGGAGTGTCTATAGTATGACATAGATATTTTCAAAATACACACGTATCTGAATGTCGTAGACCCGTTGACTAAATACCTCTATCACATGCAAAGTGTGATCGAACCCCAGAACTCATTGGGTGTGAGATTCATAACAAACCACATAGCGATGTGAGCTAGATTATTGACTCTAGTGCAAGTGGGAGGTTGTTGGAAATATGCCCTTGAGGCAATGATAAATTAGTTATTATCATATTTCCTTTTTCATGATAATCATTTATTATCCATGCTAGAATTGTATTGATCGGAAACTCAGATACATGTGTGGATACATAGAAAACACCATGTCCCTAGTATACCTCTAATAGACTAGCTCGTTGATCAAAGATGATTAATGTTTCCTAGCCATGGACATAAGATGTCATTTGATAACGGGATCACATCATTAGGAGAATTATGTGATGGACAAGACCCAAACTATAAACGTAGCATATGATCATGTCAGTTTATTGCTACAGTTTTCTGCATGTCAAGCATTTGTTCCTATGACCATGAGATCATGCAACCCACTGACACCGGAGGAGTACCTTGTGTGTATCAAACGTCGCAACGTGACTGGGTGACTATAAAGGTGCTCTACAGGTATCTCCGAGGGTGTCTATTGAGTTGGCATGGATCAAGACTGGGATTTTTTACTCTGTGTGACGGAGAGGTATCTTAGGGCCCACTCGGTAATACAACATCACTATAAGCCTTGCAAGCAATGTGACTAAAGAGTTAGCCATGGGATCTTCTATTATGGAACGAGTAAAGAGACTTGCCGGTAACGAGATTGAACTAGGTATGGAGATACAGATGATCAAATCTCGAGCAAGTAACATATCAAAGAACAAAGGGAACAGCATACGGGATTAACTGAATCCTTGACATAGAGGTTCAACCGATAAAGATATTTGTAGAATATGTAGAAACCAATATGGGCATCAAGTCCCGCTATTGTTTATTGACCGTAGAGGTGTCTCGGTCATGTCTACATAGTTCTCAAACCCGCAGGGTCTGCAACTTAAGGTTCGGTGACGTTTCGGTAGTATAGAGTTATGTATGGTGGTGACCGAAGGTTGTTTGGAGTCTCGGATGAGATCCCAGATGTCACGAGGAGCTCCGAAATGGTCCGGAGGTAAATATTGATATATAGGAAGTCCTGTTTTGGTTACCGAGAAAGTTTCGGCCTCATTGGTAGTGTACCGGGAGTGCCGGGAGGGTGTCGAGGGACCATCGGAGGGGTGTCTCGACCCAAAGGACCTCATGGGCTCTGGGAGGAGTCAAACCAGCCCCTGGTGGGCTGGACTAAGGCCCATGTGGCTAGGGGTGGGAATAACCCAAAAGGTGTAGAGGTGGAAAGAGTTTCCAAGTGGAAAGGAGTCATCCTACTCCTAATAGGATTGGAGTAGGACTCCTCCACCTCCAATTTCGACCAAACCTTGAGTGTTTGAGGATGCCTCCTCCCCTCCCTCCCTCCTATATATACTAGAGGATTTAGAGGGAAGAGTTAACCCTAATTGCCACGTGTTGTCCTCTTCTTCTCCTCTAGATTTGTTTCTCCTCTAGATTGGTTTTGTGGTGCTTGGCGAAACCCTGTCGGATCAGCTCCACCACCGCCGCCGCCATGCCATCGCGCTGCCGGTGAACTCATCTACCTCTTCGCCCCCTCTTGCTGGATCAAGAAGGCGGAGATCGTCATCGAGTTGTACGTGTGCTGAACGCAGAGGTGTCCTCCATTTGGCGCTAGATCGGAAGGACCGTGATCAAGATCGCGAGACGATTCGTGACTAGATCGCAGGACGGATCGTGATGGGATCTCGGGACGGATCGTGATTGGATCGCCAGATGGATCGTGATGGGATCGCGGGACGCTCGACGATTTGGATCGCGAAGACGTTCGACTACATCAACCGCGTTTCTTAACGCTTCCTGCTTAGCGATCTACAAGGGTATGTAGATCCACTCTCCCTCTCGTAGATGCTCATCGCCATGGATAGATCTTGCGTGTGCATAGGAAATTTTGGGTTTGCCATGCAACGTTCCCCAACAAAGGGGAGAAAGGAGGAGGAGGGACGAGGGGCGAGGGACGGGGAGCGGGGGCGACAACGGGCGAAGGCGACGGCAGGAGGAGGAGCGACAGTGAGAAAGCGTGAGTGAGGAAACGTACGAGCTAGGAGGGTATAAGAGGGTGTCGGGCTTAGTAGCAGCATGGGGCATGGTCCAACGCTACTACTAAGCCTAGTAGCTGCAGCGTTGGATGCTAGGGCCACACTAGTGATACCGAATACACATAGCAATCGTGTGGGGTGTCCAAGGTCGTGTTGTTGCTATCGAGTAGCTTCAACATGGGGTTTGCACACCACTGATGTCGCGGCTTGTCCTAGGGGCACAGTGAGGACAACTTAGCAGCAGCGCTGGGTAACTAGGCCCGCGCTATTGCTATATGTTACATGTAGCTCTCTTTTGCCACCGTGCCACTATTATGTGGTTGCCTATAGAGTTTTTGCTAGTACTGGTGGTTCCATGTGGTCAGTTTAACGTGGCAGATGCGTCCAGGCCTCCTCATATCCACCTTGGATTTGGGTTGCGTATCACGGGTCCCAAACAGCCAGATGTTTGGGGCCGATATGACACCCGTCTGGGTCAGATTTTTTTGACCGGTAGCGATCGGGCCGTCTGCCCGGGCATATAGGGGGCTTTGGGGCGCCCGACTATAGATGCTCTTAGCGACGCTAGGTAGAGAGGAGATGAAAAATGTGGTTTGGCTGCAAAATATTCCATGAATACTCGTTGTGTCTCCATTTTCTAGCTAATATCTTCACTCAAATCTCATAGAGCATTCTTTGATAACAAAGTGATAACGATATAAACATAATTGGCAATATAATTGGCAACAATACTTTTATATTTAAACGGTTAATGTAAATTGTCTTTGATTTTTTAAGCATCATTACTAACTAACATAGTTTCAAACATCAGCATTACTAACTAACTAAAATCATTACTAACTAACATAGCATCATTACTAACTAACTAGCATAATTCCACACAAAATTAATTTCATCTTTTTTTATTCTAGCAGCCACCGGCGACCATCAGTGGCACAAGTGTTGGCGAGAGGAGTGGAGGAAGGGGAGGAACCGAAGGGGAAGGGAAGAAGGAGGCTGGAGGGAGGAGGAAGGGGAGGAACCAGGGGAGGAGGGGAGGAAGGAGGAGGAGGGACGAGGGGCGAGGGATGGGGAGCGGGGGTGACAACGGGCGGCGGCGACAGTGGGAGGAGGAGCAAGAGTGAGAAAGAGTGAGTGATAAAACGTACGAGCTAGGAGGGGATAAGAGGGTGCAGGGCTTAGTAGCAGCGTGGGGCATGGTCCAGCGCTACTACTAAGCCTAGTAGCTGCAGCGTTGGATGCTAGGGCCACACTGGTGATACCGAATACACATAACAATCGCGTGGGGTGTCCAAGGTCGTGTTGCTGCTATCGAGTAGCTACAACATGGGGTTTGCACACCACACTGATGTCGCGGCTTGTCCCAGGGGCACAGTGAGGACAACTTAGTGGCAGCGTTGGGTAACTAGGCCTGCGCTATTGCTACATGTTATATGTAGCTCTGTTTTGCCACAGTGACACTATTATGTGGTTGCCTATAGAGTTTTTGCTAGTACTGGTGGGTCCATGTGGTCAGTTTAACGTGGCAGATGCGTCCAAGCCTCCTCATATCCACCTTGGATTTGGGTTGCGTGTTAGGGGTCCCGAACAGCCAGATGTTTGGGGCCGATATGACACCCGTCTGGGTCAGATTTTTTTGACCGGTTAGCGATCGGGCCGTCTGCCCGGGCATATAGGGGGCTTTGGGGCGCCCGGCTATAGATGCTCTTAGCGACGCTAGGTAGAGAGGAGATGAAAATCGTGGTTTGGATGCAAAATTTTCCATGAATACTCGTTGTATCTCCATGTTCTAGCTAATATCTTCACTCTTTCCCCAAAAAAACGAGATGAAGGTCGAAGGGAGCTGAACCCGCCTCAAACGCTCGGACGGACGGTCCGGTCAATGACTGGTAAAAAAACATCTTGTCGCCTCAAACCGGCCTCAAACGCCTGGGCTGTCAGGTGCCCCTCATATCCAACCCAAATGTAGGGCAGGTATGAGGCAGCCTGGGCGCGTCCGCCATGTCAGACCGGCCCACCCCAACCCCACTCTCTCCCCGCAAAAAAACACAACATGCCCCAATCCGAAGACCCTAGCTCGGTTCACTCCGCCCTCGCTCTATCTCTTCTTATCCCCTACTCCGATTTTGGTCCACTCCGACAATCATGTCGAGCGCTAGCAACTGCTCTGATTCTATCCTCGATGTCGACGAGGAGCTGGCCCTCTGTATTGCCTTCAAGAGGTCCAAGGTGCACATAAGGGGTAGTTTGGGATCTGTCGCCTCAACTCCCCCCCCGCCACCGGCGTAGCACGGACACCGAAGCTGGTCCTCTTGGCCTGCGTGCAGCTCCGCGGGGGCTATGCAGACCACGCCGTCCCCTGCCCCCGCTGACCACTACTCCTCAAGGGAAGTGATGGGTGCTTTTGCCTGCCCCTCAGGCCCAGACGCGCACAATAGAATTGGAGGCGCGCACCGCCCACCGTGAGAGGCAGCGGGCAAGGGAGAGGGACGCGTGTTGGAAATATGCCCTAGAGGCAATAATAAATTAGTTATTATCATATTTCCTTGTTCATGATAATCGTTTATTATCCATGCTATAATTGTATTGATCGAAGACTTAGATGCATGTGTGGATACATAGACAAAACAATGTCCCTAGTATGCCTCTAATAGACTAGCCCATTGATCAAAGATGGTTAAGGTTTCCTAGCCATTGACATGAGATGTCATTTGATAATGGGATCACATCATTAGGAGAATGATGGGATGGACAAGACCCAAACTACAAACTTAGCATATGATCGTGTCAGTTTATTGCTATTGTTTTCTGCATGTCAAGAATCTGTTCCTATGACCATGAGATCATGCAACTCACTAACACCGGAGGAGTGTCTTATGTGTATCAAACGTCGCAACGTAACTAGGTGACTATAAAGATACTCTACAGGTATCTCCGAGGGTGTCTGTTAGGTTCGCATGGATCAAGACTGGGATTTGTTACTCCGTGTGACGGAGAGGTATCTCAGGGCCCACTCGGTAATACAACATCACAACAAGCCTTGCAAGCAATGTGACTAAGTGTTAGTCATGGGATCTTGTATTATGGAATGAGTAAAGAGACTTGCCGGTAACGAGGTTGAACTAGGTATGGAGATACCGATGATCGAATCTCGGGCAAGTAACATACCGAAGAACAAAAGGAACATCATACGGGATTAACTGAATCCTTGACACAGAGGTTCGACCGATAAAGATCTTCATAGAATATGTAGGAACCAATATGGGCATCCAGGTCCCGCTATTGGTTATTGACCGTAGAGGTGTCTCGGTCATGTCTACATAATTCTCGAACCCGCAGGGTCTGCACACTTAAGGTTCGGTGATGTTTCGGTAGTATAGAGTTATGTATGGTGGTTACTGAAGGTTGTTCGGACTCCCAGATGAGATCCCGGACGTCCCGAGGAGCTCCGGAATGGTCCGGAGGTAAAGATTGATATATAGGAAGTCCTATTTTGGTCGCCGGAAAAGTTTCGGACTCATCGGTAGTGTACGGGAGTGTCGGTAGTGTACCGAGAGACCATTGGGAGGGGTATTTCGACCCAAGAGGCTACATGGGCTGTGGGAGAGTGAATACCAGCCCTTAGTGGGCTGGTGGAAGTCCCACACAAGGCCCATGCGGCTGGGAAGAAAAAACCAAAGAGAAAAAGGTGAAAAAAGGCAAAAAGGCCAAAATAAGGAGGAGTCCTAGTCCTACTAGGATTGGAGGAGGATTCCTCCTCTCCTCCCACTTCGGCCGAATCCTAGAGGGCTTGGCCCTTGCGCCAAGTCTCCTCCTCTCTTCCTCTTATATATACTAGAGGTTTTAGGGGTTTTGCACTTGATTTTGAGCCACGTGCTACCCGTTCCTCTAGTGCATAGTTTCTCCTCTAGATCGGTTTTCTACAGTGCTTAGGCGAAGCCCTGCCGGAATTGCTCCATCACCATCGCCGCGGCGCCGTCGCGCTGTCGGAGAACTCATCTACCTCTCCGCTCCCTCTTGCTGAATCAAGAAGGCGGAGATCGTCATCGAGCTGTACGTGTGCTGAACGCAAAGGTGTTGTCCGTTCGGCGCTAGATCGGAAGGACCGTGATCAAGATTGCGAGACGGATCAAGATGAGATTGCAGGACGGATCGTGATGAGTTCGCGGGACGGATCGTGATTGGATCGCGGGACGGATCGTGATGAGATCGCGGGACGCTCGGCGATTTGGATCGCGAAGACGTTTGACTACACCAACCGCGTTTCTTAACGCTTCCCGCTTAGCGATCTACAAGGGTATGTAGATCCACTCTCCCTCTCGTAGATGCTCATGACCATGGATAGATCTTGCGTGTGCGTAGAAAAAAAATTGTTTTCCATGCAACGTTCCCCAACAACGCGGTGGAGCAATCTGTGCGCCGCTGCCGCGTGTTGCTAGCGGGGCCCGACGAGGACGAGTGGCTCCTCGCTTGGGTCTACCGTCGGTCGCTTACAACAACAGAGAAGGACGCTCGGTGGCTCCGTCGGAAGAACACCAAGGAGCTCTTGTTTTTCATTGAGCAGTCGATGCGCGAGGCGGTGAAGGCGGCTCAGCTAGCGAAGCTCAGGCGCCAGCAAGACAGGGTCGTCCGACAGCTCAAAGGGCTCATCATCCTCTCCGACTCCTCTAGCGATGGAGACGACCACGGCGCCTCCAACGATGACTTGTGCGATCCTCCACCAGCCGCCGACGCCTATAGTTGTGTTGTCAACCGGAAGGGGAAAGGGTCGACGATGAAGTGGTGAAGATTTGTCGTCTCTACTTAATTTCAAGCTTTTAGATATAGTTTAAACGTGTCCGTCATTTATGTGCATTATGTGAACTTTGGCGATCTTCTAAAGATCCGTTGGTGATCTTTTGATGGACAGATTGTGCATTTCTATATCCGTTTCATGATTTAGGTAATTTTATCCACATTGCATGGATTAATATGGATATACATGATAGAATATGAGATACACGGATTTGGACAACACGTAATTTTATTCACATTGCATGGTTTAGTATGGATATAAAAAATCGAATATGAAATATGCGGATTTGGACAAGGCAGTTTAAAGACTGGCCGATCAATGCACACAGACGCGTACATTTGAGGGCCCAGGGCCCAGATTTGCCTAAGTAGATGCTCTTATAGAAAGGGACGACGCAGCAAAAGAAGTAGCACCGATGATCATTGCTTAGTGCTCAAAATAATGCAAGCGGGAGCAACATCGGACCTACAAAGCATGTACCATCGGTTGCACCACCGTCAGGTCACGTACCCAGCAAGATCACCACATATGTTTTGTTTGTTTGTTTTTTAGAGGAACACCACATATGTTAGTCAACGCTTGGGAGCGACCGACTGGTCTACAGCCATACATTCATCTTGTTTATGTAGCACTGCCGACTGATCTACAGCCATACATTCCATCTCGTTTGTGTGGCGCTGCCTAACAGCCATAAATTCCATCTCGTTGGTGTGGAGTACAACGCTACCGCGTCCATACAGACCACACATACGTTTGGAAGAAGAAAATCCATGCAGACCATACGTTTACCAAACTGAAGTCGCGCATGCAAAGCATTCCACAGATGAGAAGGCAAATGCTCCAATGTAAACATTAGCATAACAATCCGATAGAAAACACAGAATTAAATATCAGCCCAAGTACGACCGCCAATTCCGGACGCACAGGGAACCAAGAGTTGGTAATGTGGCATGGTTCTGCATCAGCCAGCGGCCAGCAGCCAGCAGCCATTTTCTAGTCAACAGTCTCATCGTCCTTGTCAGTTGTCTGCGGGCCGGTGGACGACGGGGAGTAGCCCGGTGCAGTCGGGGAGTAGCTTGCGCTGGGGCTGCACGCTCAAAACCGCAATTGTCAGATGAGATAATTCTGCACTTTCATCGCGGGCTGATGGGATGAACCTCACGCATTTACCTGTAATTTGGAGATGTCGGGCTGTAATCTGGGCTAGGTCCTCCAGAGGTCGTGTGCGGGCTACAACACTCACGCAATGTGTTAGGAAACCCATATATTGTCACAGCAGCAACAACGTTTTAAACCAAAAACAAGGGTGATTATCATCAGAAATGGGCTCACCTTGTCGGGCTGTATGACGGGCTTGGTTGTGCATATGACGGTGAGGTGGGCGAGTAGGTCGGTGAAGTCGGGCTGGGAAACAGAGATGTATTCAAAATAACGCATGGACATACATGGAACACGACACCGAAAGAAAGTCTATCGTTGGCCAAAGCTATCAACAGAATACCTGTAATTCGGAGAAGTCTGACTGTATGGGCTCATCATCCTTGGGCTGCTTGGAGAATAAGCATGTGAAGGGCTGTACTTGGCCGAAGAAGGATTGTAGCTCGGTGAAGTTGGGCTGTAGTTCGGTGAAGTAGGGCTGTAGCTCGGTGACGTCGGGCTGTAACCAGGTGATGTAGGGCTGTATGCAGGCGATGTAGGGCTGTATGAGGGCGATGTAGGGCTGTATGAGGGGGATGTTGGGCTGTATGAGGGCGACGTCGGGCTGTATGAGGGCGATGTCGGGCTGTATGAGGGAGATGTAGGGCTGTATGAGGGAGAAGTAGGGCTGTATGATGGCGATGTCGGGCTGTAAGATGGCGACGTCGGGCTGTATGCAGGGGATGTCGGGCTGTATGCTGGCGAGGTCGGACTATAAACCGGCGATGTTGGACTATAGCTCGGCGATGTTGGGCTGTAGCTCGGAGATGTGGGGCTGTAGCTCGGAGATGTGGGGCTGTAGCTCGGAGATGTGGGGCTGTAGCTTGGGGATGTTGGCGAGTATGATGGACTGGTCGGACTGTAGGAAGGAGAGCCAGGCGTATATGATGGAGAGGTGGGACTGTAGCTGGGCGATGCAGGGCTGTATGATGGAGAAGTGGGACTGTAACCATGTCCTGGCCCTGGGCTGAACACCGGAGAAGATGGACTGTAACCACCTCCAGAGGATGGGCTGTAGTTTGAGGGGACGGGTGAGAATGCCATGCCCCCAACATATGGTGAGAACTGAGCATCTGTGATTGGGGAAGCCCTGAAATTTGGACTCAGCATTGGCGACATCATTCCTCCATCACGGTACGGTGTTGCGGACATGGGTGAACGCGCTGGTGTCATGCCGTAGTCCAGACCTTCAACATAGCTTGGGAGTTGAAGCTCAATCGCTTGCTGCAGCATCTGATCATTCAGATACAATCCACAGCCTCCTGTACCAATAGGAGCAAGCTGGCCAAGCATAATGTTCTCAGTGACACCTCTCAGGTAGTCAGATTCCGCATATACAGCAGCATCAAGCAAGATATCCACTGTTTCTTCAAAAGAACATCTCATGAGGGGCCCTGTGTCATTACGATTTATACCATGCCTGGTAATAGCCATCAGGTGACCTCTGTATGTCATCGTATCACAGAGAATGGCCAGATGCCTGTAGTTCACATAAGACCCATCAAAAGATATGACCACCCTCAGCTCATCCAGGAGAGACCTGCGGACAGCCTCAATCCCAAGTACCTCAATCACTTCAATCAAATGGTTACTTGTTGTCCTTGTAGAATCAACATCCTCATGACACATCACGGCCAAGAGGTTTACACCTTCTGTATCAAGCATCCACTCGTTATCTGGTTTGAAACCTTCACTTTCATCGAATTTATTGACCTTTCCGTATTTGATGAAGACCTTGTTAATATCTGGAATGCCTCGGAGGGCCATCTCAGTCAACATATTACCCTCAATCTTCTTCAGGAAGACGTCATCCTCAGCAGATTCATCCTGTATTTCTCCTTTTGGAGCTTCGTCATTTGTAATGCGGACACGAAGGATGAGCTTATCTGCGTTATCATCATTGAATATGCATGACAAGTCATCATCAAATTCATGATTGATCTTCTCAGCAATATCAGCCATGCTCAATTTCTTATCAACCATCATCTCACGGTTCAGCTCAATACGCAGCAGCCAAGGAGAGATCTTATCCGGGTCAATATCCTCATCAGGCATTTCATAATATGACCTGACAAATTCCACATCCTCTTCAATGATGGTTCCTAGAGGATCAGGATCATACCATATCTCAGTGGCATGGGTCACACTACGCAGTGTAGTGTACTCCAAGGCACACTGGACATTCTTAGCCAATTCTTTCTTCTTGCTCACCTCAGGCTTTAGGAAAACAGACAGAGATGGAGTCTTTATCTTCTTGGCAACGTTAATAATCTCTCTTAACCTGGGAACTCCAAGTGTAACATTCTTAGCACTAACACCAGCATAATGGAAAGTATTCAACGTCATCTGAGTCGCCGGTTCTCCAATGGACTGTGCAGCCACACATCCAATCATTTCACCAGGAGCTACCAAAGACTGGAGGAATCTCGACTCAATCTCACCAATGACCCATTCGAAAGATTCCTTTGTAAGCCTGTATTCTTTCAAGACCCTCTTGCTAGCAAATGTGCTACGAAGCAGGATATTGAAGAACAAAGTAGCGTTCTTCTGAGCTTCGATGCTCATGGCATCATCACCAGGGACAACCTTAAGTCTTTCTTGCAACTTATCTATCGCTTCCACAATTTCCATTGGGTGCATGTCAGAAGGTCTTCTTAAATCAATCTTGAAAGTCTTCTGAGCATTCCAGATAAGCCGCTTGAGGTTGACAGGCATAGGCCATGTATTGTCGCCAGTTGTGGTAATTTCAGTCCCAAGCTGCAATCTGTCAGCTTCTAATTTCTGAACCTCTGCCTCAAACACATTTCTGAATTCACGAATGGTCTTCAAATCATCAACATGGTCAGGCAACATGTAAGTAGGCCTCCAGTTCTCATCATCAAGTTCATAACGAAATACTTTATCAAACTCAGCCTTTTTCATCTTCAGGGAGTCCAATTTCTGTGATTCAATCCAAACAGCATCCATGCCATCTTCTCCATACAAGAATTGAATAACATCACCCAGCGAATTTCGCACAGTACCATCATATTTCACCATAATGTCTTCCATAGCCTTCACGAGCCTCCGCTGAATATATCCCGTCTCGGAGGTTTTCACAGCAGTATCAATCAAACCTTCTCTACCACCCATAGCATGGAAGAAAAATTCCTGTGGTGTCAGACCTCGAAGGTAAGAGTTCTCAACAAACCCACGACTTTCGGGGCCGTAGTCATCTTTCGTGAAGTGGGGCAATGTACGATCAACAAAACCAAATGGAATCCGCTTGCCCTCGACATTCTGCTGTCCGACACAAGCAGTCATTTGCGAAATATTAATGAAACTGCCTTTTGAGCCTGCAGTGACCATAGCTTTCAAATTGTTACTCTCAGACAAACTCTTCTGAGCACTACTCCCAGCATCATCACGAGCCTTGTTAAGAACCTAGCATGGAAAACGGATATGTCAAAACAAGTCTACCAAAAAAACTGATGGCTTGAAAGAACCAAACAAGGACATTCAGCAGTACCTGATTTACTCGGTTTTCAAATGATTCCATCATTGTGCGTCCTGGCTCAGGTTCCAAGTTCTTCTCTTGTGCTTGCTTAATAAGCTCCTTCACCTCATTCTTAGCTGTTCCAATTGTCTCGTTGATCTTTTCCATAGTAGCTGCATCTGCAATTGTATCTCCAATACCAATACTGAAACCGTTTTGCAGAAGCCAGTAGTTGACCAGCCACTGTGTATGACCCAAGAACTTCCGTGCAGCATCTGGCCCTACCTCTTCCCTGCAAACAGTTAAACCAACCAAAATTATTCAACAGAGAACATGTGTACCAAAAGCAGCAATGTAGCGATTATAACTTACCAAATAACATGAATAAGACTTCCAGTTGATGTCCCAAGTGTTTTTTTGCAGAGTGTACCAGACAGAAGCTCTCCCTTTTCTATCCGGACCATAGTATCTCCAGGAGTAATAAATCCACTTTCTGTCTCAGCATGCCAGGCTGAAAATCTTATTAAATTGATTAGCTTGGGGATAATCAAGTTGAAAACTTGTTTGCCAGTCCAAATCGGCCTTGGTCTCAAAATGGCAGGGGCAGGGACCTTCCCATCAAAATCTTCCCACCACATTAAGATGTTCATAAATACATCCTGGGAGAAATTTCAGAATATTAAGCTACAAAAACTACAGACAATAATATTAGATGTTTAAGGAGAGTATTGTTAACCTTTTCAATAAGAGTGTCCCTTTTGGTAATTTTTCGACACCCAAGAAGCGTGTCCTGGACAATACCCATAACAGGTCTATTCGCTTGAGGTGAGACAATACATTTTGGCACCATCATCAACTCTAAAACTTCAGCTCTGGTCTCAAATGACTGAGGAACATGCATATTCATTTCATCCCCATCAAAATCAGCATTGTATGGTGATGTGACAGAAAGATTCAGGCGGAAAGTTGAGTAGGGCATAATTTTAATACGATGCCCCATGATAGACATTTTGTGAAGACTTGGTTGCCGGTTGAAAAGAACAAAATCTCCATCATTGAGGTGTCTTTCCACCTGAGAAGTCAAGCACAAAACAAGTGAGAGCCAAAACGAAAGGCAATTTTTGTTATGTCACCATTAAAACAAAGATGCTGCAATGATGTCAGCACTAACCTTGTAACCCAGCTCCAAATGCTGATCACTACTTTTCTTCACATAGCGAAGATCCAACCTCTGACCATCTTCCCTGATAATGTACTTTGCACCTGTCTTACCTGGGGGAGGGTGAGGCCCATATTCTACTAGTTCTTTCAACCTGGCATGATCAGATTTAGACATAACTTATCAAATAGCAATTCAAGAACGGTGATTCTATAAGATGCCTTAATAACAGAAAAATAACTTACCTCTCAATGTTATATGGAGTGACAGTTTCTGGGTATGTCAAATTCAAAGCAATACTCCATGGCACCCCCAATTGATCAATGTTGATATTCGGATCCGGTGTGATGACAGTACGAGCTGAGAAATCAACACGCTTCCCCATTAAGTTTCCTCTAATCCGACCTTCTTTTGCTTTCAGCCTGCTGCATATTGACTTAATAGGCCTTCCAGAACGCTGAGTGGCCTGAATATTTCAACAACAGATAATAAGGATAACTTATCCCTTAGTGGTTAATATGGGGAGTGCACGTATAGACTGCTCACCCTTGGTTGTCCAGGAAGATCATTGTCGAAGTACGTTGCAATGTGAAACTGCAACAACTGAGCAAACTCTGTTATAATGTGAGCTGGGGCTCCATTTCTCTCTTGCCTCCTTAAATTCTCATTATGTCGAATTATCATCGCTAATTGATGAGTCAAATCATCCTGTGCAAACAGAAGAAACAGCAGGATAAACAGTGAGTGAAAGGGTGGGACCTGTGAACCAACCTTAGGATCCATTCATAATAATTTTAGTAGTACTGGCCTAACCTCACTTCTGGAGGAAGTATCCATCATGACAGATGGTCTCACAGGTGGTGGAGGAATTGGAAGGACTTGCAGTATCATCCAATCAGGACGAGCATATTTAGGGTTCAGGCCTAACAAAAGACAGTCCTCATCACTTATACGCTTGAGAACATTAAGGACCTGCCCCAACAAACAGTGATGTGAGCCATGTGGTTAACTGAAAATTCATAGAACCTATTGAACTAAGTAAGGATAATGTAAATACCCTCTCGGCAGAAAGAATTTGCTTTCGCTCCACTGGTTCAGGGAGTTGATCTTGATCATCACTTTTCTTCTTTGTTGCTTTAAATTCTGCAACCATCTTCATACCATCAACTGTGATATTCGGCTGCTGAGCACCACAACCACTTCTTTTCTTCACTGGCTCATCAGTGTCCTGCTGATCTTGAACATCAAGTTCATCACCCCCAGCACAAATCTTTTTGCTCTTGCAAGCATCATATATTCTTCTTAATCTATTTTTTGGGTTCCTGATTTTCAGAGCCTGCTTGAACTTGGTATCATCCTGCAAGATATCACTGATAAATAACATGCCAAGATCAAAGCACACAACCATAAATGGTCCACGCTATGACGCTATTTAATAGCTAACATGCAAGAACAACCTTTTCAGAATTCATGAGAAAACTCCAAAGTTGTTTGCAATTAGGTTCCATGATTCTGATTATTTTATCAAAGACAATAATTAACAAGACAGGCATTGCTACGGGGACACATCATCAATGTATTGTTCTTTTGTCTGATGCAGTTCTACGGCTCTGTTGAAATTTCAGAAAGATGGCTTTCAATGTTGAGTTCCAGGTCCATAACAAACATGCAACAACAACAAAGCAAGTCCAGCACCACCCCTACTCCCTCCCCGGTCGTTGTTCAACGGAAGAAAAGCAAAAAAGCTCTGTCTAGCAGCTCCCCGATCTCCTCCCCATTTTCCGGTCTCCCCGATATGGAGCCCCAACTCGCTTGTATATCGGGGAATCGGAGACCTCCCAATCCTCTCCATGGTCACGCGTAAACGCCAACTGCCGGTCCAGAATAGTCCTTCCCGCCATCCAGCCGTCGCCAGAGAGAGAGAGAGAGAGAGAGAGAGGAGGGGCTGGGACGCCCACATCAGGGCTAGATGGCGCGGCAGCTCCGAAGCAGGGGGGGTGAGGGCTGGGTGTCCGAGATGGAGAGCGCGAGGCAGAGGAGGAGACTTAGAGGAGAATGTGCGCGCGTGCACCATGGAGGGCGGCTGACCTGGGGAGTGCGAGCGCATCGGAGAGGAGGCGTCCTGCTGCTCGTTGGAGGCGCGAGGCGCTGCATGCTGGGCTTGCTGTTCCGGAAGCAAGGCTGCAACTGCTGCTGTCTGCTCCGTTGTGCTACTTGCGTGAGATATTGAGAGATGAATTGAGGATTTCTACTGATCAGCTGGGGCTGATGCTATTTTATTGTTGTGTTGTGTTGCCATTTTCGTGTGACAGAAATTGACAGGGTGAGGGCTTCGGTTGTTGATTTAAGTGTAGATATGTGATGTGTTGTTACTATTATTTCTTTATTTGCATCTCTGGCATTAATTCTCGATGTATATGTATATGCGTTGTTGTGTATTGTTGTGATAGAAAGTCAACAACATTACAAAAAAAAATTAAACAATGGTAGTTATAGGATATTGTTAATATATAGAATGGGGGAGATGTTTTAGGGGAACTACTGGAACTGAACAAATTTCAAGGGAGAATCTTTTTAAGGGAACCCCCAATTTTAAGATATAGGGGAGAACTTTCTAAGGGAATCCCCAATTTTAAGATATAGAGGAGAAATTTTAGGGGTAGGCTAGAGCTGGACTTGCTCTTAGTCCCAAACAAGTTGGGGTAAGGCTAGAGCTGAACCCCATAGGATCACGAAACTAACTCATTGTTCTAGCACGTGGACAGCTAACTTCCACGCACCCCTGTCCACAGCTAGTTCAGATCTCTCTTTACGACTGCCCCCATGTCAAGTTGGTCTACCCCGACCTCTCTTGACGTTATCAGCATGCATTAGCCATCCTCTATGCACTGGAGCTTCTGAAAACCTGTGTTGTATATGCCCAAACAGTCACAGACGATGTTGAACAAGCTTCTCTTCAATCGGTGCTACCCCAACTCTATCGGTCCATAACAAACATGCAAGACTTCTAAATCAATTGCATGTACAGGCTCAGCGCACCTAACCAAAAAGATTATGTGAAGTTGAACAGATGCAAAATTGGACAAACGTAAGTGAGAATTATGATTGTTACAATTTCAGTGTAGCTTGTCTGGCACATCAGTGACTCCTTTCAGTTTACCTCAGATATGCACCAAACAACAACCTAGTAAAATGCACAGGTCTAAAAAGGAAACCAGACGAACAGGGGGGTCATGTACCTCATCTGCCAGGATCTTGGAACAGTTGAAGCACACACAGCGCATTATGGAGAGTACAGTCTTGATGAAGCCGATGTGGAACATTGGCTTTGCAAGCTCAAGGTGGCCAAAGTGGCCAGGGCACTCAGCCATCCCAGCCATACACGTATCACATTTGATCTTCCGGTCAATAGTACCCAGACGAGGGTCACTCAAACCCCCAGGCTTTGCCTTCCCCCTCTCCATAGTCTCTGCATGCTCTATAACCACCACTGACATTTGTCTCTACAAAAAAAGCAAAGCAACACAAAATTTATCAAATTCGATCATACACATTTCTTTGGGCACTCCATACGGACCAGCTGAGGAGGCACTCCTCCCCACCATCATTACAACGGTCAATGGTCATTTGAACCAAACAAATCATACTATTAAACCCTCTCAAATCCATCTAATTGGATATATTCTGCAAATCTATAGTATAAGACCAGCAACCGGATGTGTGTAGCCTTATTCAAACTTCTATTGAACATGACCCAATCGAAAGCACTGTAAAATCATGTGTAATGATAAACAAACTGTGCAAACTGCTAAGCACAACCACACTGACATGCTCATAGTAAACACAAATACCTCACAAATAATGAGAACATTTGCATTTTGTTAGATCGGTTAAAACTTTGATGTACATGTAATACGAGTGTGAAGCTCAACTCAACAAAGTATCCCACTTGAATAGTATTACATGAAGTACAACTTGTAGCTCGAACGAACTAGAGACTTACAACCAAGCATTTTGCTCAAAGTTTAACTAGTTCCCTGAGTTAGCAAAACACCGACTCAACCAAACAACACTCATGTATATATATTGTTCAGTGTGGCAGAACCTTTGGTGAGTTACAATGGATCAGCTTCAACATATATTGTCAGATCAAGCTCGGCCGTGCTACCGAAACAACAACACAGACTGAACTGAAGCTAACAATCAGCAACCCGATGACAGTTCATCCAGAGCTGGAAGCTAGCCAAGCCCACCCAAACCAGCTCAAGCTTCAACTCCACGCAGAGAGAAGAGAAACGAAACAGAGGCGGCGGTGGGGGTGGGGGAGGCGAGGTATTACGATTTCATCCGGGCTGAGGATGCCGAACTGCACGAGCTTCACCTTGGCCACCTCGGCCGGCGAGTACGGGAACCTCGCGTCCATTTCAGCCCCACGGCGGCGGCGCCGCCACCTAGGGTTTGCGTCTCAGATCCCGCCGCCCGCCGCGAGGGCTCCGCAGCCCGAAGCTTGGGCGGTACGGCCAGTCGCTGTCTGGAGCACGCTAAACTTTTTGGCGGCTAAAAATCGAGCTCGAGTGGGATCGATCCGACCGGTCGTCGCCTCCTCCGCGAGAGGGGAGGGGAAAGGGGATCGGGAGAGAGTGCGTCTGAGAAAGAGGAGAACTGGGTGAGGGTGCGGCTGTACTTATAGACGTATCCTGCGCCGGACGGGCTATAGTGAGCCGGCGGGCGCGTGGACCTGTGGAGGCGGTGTATGGAATCATCACACTGTAGGAAACGCGGTGTTGGTGGACAGGGTGCGGGGAAGGAGGAGACAAGGGAGTTACAGTGAACCGGCTATGGTGCCAGTGCGGGGCAGCGCTGGATGCGCAGTGGACGGTTGAGATGAGAGTTTTGGGCGGGGTTCCCGTCGGGTCCATGCGGAACGGTCGAGAGCCTGTGAGTGGCCGTGGACTCGTCGGTTGTCGTGGTTTTGCTATTCTGGGCTATAGTACACGTTCCAATCGTTATGATAGGACCGAGGTCGGCGATAGATCCTTCTGAGTTTCAAAGTCTCCAAAAGTTATGTATAAACTCTGTTCAAAATGTTAGTCTCATTCTTCCTATTAGCATATTGTGCAGAAAATTGTGTTGAGTGTGACGGCCGGCAACAAAATAAAAGCATGAACGGGATGAATCCAAATAATTACTACAACCATTCAACCAACTGTCTAGCTCCACTTCAATGAATGTATCCCTTGCATCACCCATAAAGTGAAAACACCATTGATTACATTTTAAAATGATTTTGGAAATAACAACCGTTGCATAATTGCAATCAGTCTTGTGAACAATAATAACACTACAATTAATCTTCATAAGAGCATGGTTAATAGTATAACCAGCTGTTGTCTATAAGTCATTGTTATGTCATCTACAACCCATCTTATAGCCAACATGTAAAATAGTTGATTAGGATAGTGTACTGTTCCCTCTGTTTCTAAATATAAGTCTTTTTAGGCATTCTAATAGGGACTACATACGAAGCCAAATTAGTGAAAATACACTCTAAAATATGTCTATATACATCCGTATGTAGTCTACTAGTGGAATCTCTAGAAAGACGTATACTCCCTCCGTCCGGATTTATTAGGCCCCCTTATATTTCGGGTCCAACTTTGACCATCTATTTGTTAAAAATATATAAAACATGTTGCTATAAATAGTATATTGATGAATTTGTATTTGAAAGAGGTTTTCCATGGTATATTATTATAAGATATAATTTACATTTCATAAGTTTAAATTAATGGTCAAACTTTGGTGCAAAATGAAAGGGGCCTAATAAACCCGGATGGAGGTAGTATTTAGGAATGGATGGAGTACTGTTTTATTATATGACCCACCTTTCACTCTCACAAAGTGGCTAGAAACACGTGTTAGAACTGGGTCTTCACCAAGAGCCCGCTTACCTTCTCTTTCCTCTTCTCTTTCCTCCGACTAGGCAAGAATATACTAGTTTATTACTTATAGCCCGCTGACTCAGCTCTATTGTACTTGCTCTAAGGCTGGTCGTAATAGTAATGTCATAGTTAGGCTGGCCATAGTGAGGGTAACTTAGGTGGTATCATGCACTTGGGAATAACAAACATGCTGATGTGGCAGAGAATTAAAGAAGAGAGAGAAGGTTAGAGTAACATAGGTAGATAATATATTATGTTAAATGATATGCTACTTTGTGTCATGCATGGCAATAAATATAATCATACATGATACTACTCTATAATACTATGCACTATGAAGATGGTATCATACATTAGTATCATATGTATGATACTAGTATATGATACTCCTCACTATGAGTACCCTTAGTATCATGCATGCTAACTAGGTAATTTCGATGAGGTGCATAGAATTAAATAAATAAATAGATGATTGAGTATCATATCATGATACCGTATCATAATAAATTTTATACTACTATGTGTAGTGCATGACAATAAATAAAGTCATCTATAATATTAATATATGATATTATGCACTAGGAAGGTAGTACTACCTCCGTCACAGTTTAGAAGGCATGCACGTGTATCTAGATCGTTAGTTTAACTTGTATAAAATATATTGTTTAACATAAAAATTATATCATTAGAGAATAGAACATCTAAAGTTTCTAATGATATATTTTTTGTAATATATGCCTCTTATTAAGTTGGTCAAATTGACGACATAGGTACACGTGCGTGCCTTCTAAACTGTGACGGAGGTAGTATCATACACTAGTATCATATGCATGATACTAATTTATGGTACTATCCATTACAAGCAGCCTAAGGGTGGTCACGATGTGAGTATCATAAGTATGCCAAATAGGATTTTTTTGCTTAGGTGACACGCAATTAAACGCGATAAGAAGGATCAAGTATCATTACGAAAAAATAAAACACCAACAGTATTTGTGTTACTATCTTCGCTTGAATTGCTATCATGTCTACCGTTGAAAACACTAAATTATGCAAATTTTCAAATGCTAATAATAATGATTTTATTAGTACACCTATTGCTCCTCCCAACATTAGTGCAGAGTCATATGATATAAAAGCTGCTATGTTAAGCATAAATCATAACACCTTTGTGTTGAACCAAGCATTTGTCTCGTACTTTTTTCACGAACTTCAGCATTCTCAACTTCACTCAGTACATGAGCGTTAGTCATGGACTTAAGACTTCAGGTGAAATAGAATGATGGTAGGGGTTGATAAGGGAAGACAAAAATAGAGGAAAAATTTACATCAACTCGGCGAATCGTTAGGCAATGGAGGCACCTTTCAATCGATATCGATGCGAGGAGTAGGGGTTGCCATGCAACTTTTGATGCGCTAAAGTTATAAGTGTATGAAAGATTCATAGTGAAACTAAGTGGGTATGTATCTAACTTACTGGCTTATGACGATCTCGGGAATTTGTAAGAAGTGACAAGTAACAATAGTAGCAAGTGTGCAGCAAGGTAGCCCAATCCTTTTTATAGCAAAGGACAGGTCGGAAAAATGCTTTAATATAAAGCAAACGCTCCCAAGGACACATGGGAATTACACTCTAGTTATGTTCATCATGTTGAGTTGATTCGCATTTGTTACTTTGATAATTTGATATGTGGGTGGACCGGTGCTAAGGTGTTGTTCTTACTTGAACAAGCAACCCACTTATGATTACCCCCTCTCACAAGCATCTGCAACTATGAAAGAATAATTAAGATAAATCTAATCATAGCATGAAACATGTGGATCCAAATCGGCCCCTTATGAAGCAACGGATAAAGTGGGGTTTAAGCTTTTGTCACACTTCACATGATTACTTATAACAAGACTTCTCCCATGTCCTCAGGAGCAATATTAACTACTCACACCTCATAAACATGTTTAAGATCAGAGGTATAATAGTGTTGATCAAGGATCTGAACATAATATCTTACACCAAGTAATCCAACAAGCATCAACTACAAGATGTAATCAACACTATTAGTAACCCACGGCTACCAATCTGAGGTTTTGAGACAAAGATTGAATATAAGAGATGAACTAGGGTTGGAGATGAGATGGTGTATGTGAAGATGTTGATGAAGATTGGTCCTCCCACGAAGGAGGAAGCGTTGGTGATGATGATGGCTTCAATTTCCCCCTCCCGGAGAGGAATTCCCCAGCAGAATCTCCCTGTCAGTGAGCAAAAAGGGCCTCTTCCCGGGTTTCCACCTCGATACGGCGGCACTTTGTCCCAAAGATATCCTTGTAATTTTTTCTAGGTAAAACCACACCATATAGGATAAGAGTGTTGGAAATATGCCCTAGAGGCAATAATAAAATAGTTATTATTATATTCCCTTGTTCGTGATAATCGTTTATTATCCATGCTATAATTGTATTGATTGGAAACTAAATACATGTGTGGGTATATAGACAACACCGTGTTCCTAGTATACCTCTAGTAGACTAGCTCGTTAATCAAAGATGGTTAAGGTTTCCTAGCCATGAAAATGAGATGTCATTTGATAACGGGATCACATCATTAGGAGAATGATGTGATGGACAAGACCCAAACTATAGACATAGCATATGATCGTGTCAGTTTATTGCTATAGTTTTCTGCATGTCAAGTATTTCTTCCTATGACCATGAGATCATGCAACTTACTGACACTGGAGGAGACCTTGTGTGCATCAAACTTCGCAACGTAACTGGGTGACTATAAAGGTGCTCTAGGTATCTTCGAGGGTGTCTGTTGGGTTGGCATGGATCAAGACTGGGATTTGTTACTCCGTGTGACGGAGAGGTATCTCAAGGCCCACTCAGTAATACAACATCACTATAAGCCTTGCAAGAAATGTGACTAAAGAGTTAGCCACGGGATCTTGTATTACGGAATGAGTAAAGAGACTTGCCGGTAACGAGGTTGAACTAGATATAGAGATACCGACGATCGAATCTCGGGAAAGTAACATACCGAAGAACAAAGGGAACAGCGTACGGGATTACCTGAATCCTTGACATAGAGGTTCAACCAATAGAGATCTTCGTAGAATATGTAGGAACCAATATGGGCATCCAGGTTCCGCTATTGGTTATTGACCGTAGAGGTGTCTCGGTCATATCTGCATAGTTCTCGAACCTGCACGGTCTACACACTTAATGTTTGATGATGATATAAGTATAGTTGAATTGTTATGTTGGTGGCCAAAAGTTGTTTAGAGTCCCGGATGAGTTCCCGGACACGACGAGGAGATCCGGAATAGTCCGGGGGTAAAGATTGATATATGGGAGAATAGTGTTTGGTCTCTGGAAGGGTTCCAGAATTCACCGGAAGAGTTTTGGATGTTTCCCGAAATGTTCGGGGTACAATAACACTTTATTTGGGACAAGGGATAAAGCCCATGAGACCCTGGCCTCTGGTCCTGGAGTCCGAGGAGGACTCTTGCCTTGCGGGCAAACTGGCCTTGAGGAGGATTTTTCTCCAAGTTTCGACCCCAGGGCTCAGCATATAAATAAAGGGGAGGGGCTAGCACCTGGAACACATCAAGTTTCCCCAAGCCATGTGCCGGCAACCCCGTCCCTCTAGTTTATCCTCCGTCATAGTTTCTGTTGTGCTTGGCAAAGCCCTGCGGAGATTGTTCTTCACCACCACCGTCACCACGCCGTTGTGCTGCTGATACGTCTCCAGCGTATCTATAATTTATGAAGTATTCATGCCATGTTTACAATAATTCTATATGATTTTGGTATGATTTTATTAGAACTAACCCGGACTGACGCTGTTTTCAGCAAAACTACCATGGTGTCGTTTTTTGTGCAGAAATAAAAGTTCTCGGAATGGGTTGAAAATTTAGCATGATTTTTTGTGGACCAAAAGATACCCCCGAAGCATTGGATCTGGGCCAGAAGAGCCACGAGGAGGCGACAAGCCCGCCAGGCACAGCCAGGGGGTGGCCGCGCCTAGCAGGCTTGTGACTCCCTCGTGGCCCCCCTTGACATGAGATCGACGCCAAAAATTCCTATAAATCCCGAAACCACCGAAAAGAAACCTAGATCGGGAGTTTCGCTGCCACACACCTCTAGAGCCACGAAAAACCAATCTTGGCCCTCTTCGGCATCCTGCCGGAGGGGGTCACCATCACCGGAGGTCATCTTCATCGTCCCGGAGGGGCCATCAACACCATGGAGGCCAAGAACCAGAGGGAGAACCTCTCCTCACAGAGAGGGGAGGCCATGGAGGAGGAAGCACAAGGGGGAGAACCTCTCTCCCCTCTCTCCCGGTGGTGCCGGAGTGCCATCGGGGGAACCATCGTCGTGGTGATCGTCTTCATCAACATCACCTTCTTCATCACCATCCTCATCTGCTTTTAGCAGTCCACTCTCCCGCACCCCGCTGTAATCACCTACTTGAACATGGTGCTTTATGCTACATATTATGATCCAATGATGTCTTGCCATCCTATGATGTTTTGAGTAACTTTTGTCCTTTGGGCTGATTGATGATCTAGATTGGTTTGAGTTGTATGTTTATTTTGGTGTTGTCCTATGGCGCCTTCTATGCCGCGCACACATGAAGGATTCCCGCTGTAGGGTGTTGCAATACGTTCATGATTCAGTTATAGTGGGTTGCTTGAGTGACAGAAGTATAAACCCGAGTAAGGGGGTTGTTGCGTATGGGATAAAGGGGACTTGATGCTTTAATGCTATGGTTGGGTTTTACCTTAATGATCTTTAGTAGTTGCGGATGCTTTATAGAGTCTCAATCATAAGTGCATATGATCCAAATAGAGAAAGTATGTTAGCTTATGCCTCTCCCTCATATAAAATTGCAATGATGATTTTCGATCTTGTTAACAATTGCCTAGGATAATTTCGCACACCGACCCATCATTATTCCACACTCACTATTTGTAATATATTGTAATATTATGTTAACATCACCTATTTTTATATTTTAGTTCTCCGTTATCATGCAAAGCTATCCACTTCATACCCACAACGTAGTTTTATTTCTCGTTTCTAGATGGAAGCAAACGTTGGGTGTACGTAGAGTCGTATCGGTGGCAGATAGGACTTAAGAGAATATTGATATTACCTTTAGCTCCTTGTGGGTTTGACACTCCATACTTATCACTTCCACCTTTGGAAATTGCTACAATGATTCCTTGCACTTGGGGATTATCAGCTGCCGGAACTCATCTACTACCTCACAATTGCTCGTTGGATCGAGGAGGTGAAGGCGTCATCAAGCCGCACGTGTGTTGAACGCGGAGGCGTCGTCCGTCGGCACTAGATCAAAAGGAACATGGTGGGATCGTAGGACGGCTCATGATGAGATCGTGGGACGGCTTGTGATTGGATGGCGAAGATGTTCGACTACATCAACAACGTTTCTTAACGCTTCCGCTTAGCGATCTACAAGGGTATGTAGATCCACTATCCCTCTCGTAAATGCTCATCACCATGGATAGATCTTGCATGTGTGTAGGAATTTTTTTGTTTCCCATGCAATGTTCCCCAACAGTGGCATCATGAGGTAGGTCTATGTGTAGATGAGATCACGAGTAGAACACAAAGGAGTTTGTGGGCGTTGATGCTTAGATTGCTTCCTCGCTTGGTCGTGTTTTGGTTCAGCGGTATTGTGGGATGAAGCAGCCCGGACCAACCTTACTCGTACGCTTACGAGAGACCGGTTCCATCGACTGACATGTAACTTTGTTGCACAAAGATGGCTGGCGGGTGTCTGTCTCTCCTACTCTAGTTTGATCGGATTCGACAAAGGCAGTCCTTTAGAAGGTTGAATAGCAATTTGTGTATCACCGTTGTGGTTAATGCGTAGGTGAGAATTGTTCTTGTTGGATACCCATAGCAGGCATGTAAAACTTTCAACAACAATTAGAGGAAGTCTAACTTGTTTTTGCAGGGTATGTTGTGATGTGATATGGCCAATTACATGATCAGATATATGTGATGTATGGATGATCATGTTTTATATAGAATATCACAACTTGCATGTCGATGAGTACGGCAACCGGCAGGAGCCATAGGGTTGTCTTTAATTATTATATGGCCTGCATGTCAATCATTAAGCGCCTTGTAATGCTTTACTTTATCGCTAAACGGTAGCAATAGTAGTAGAAGCATGGTGGGCGTGAAAAACCCGATGGCGACACGTTGATGGAGATCAAGATGATGAAGATCATGGTGTCATGCCGGTGACGATGGAGATCATGCCGGTGCTTTAAGGATGGTGATCAAAAGCACAAGTCCATGGCCATATCATGTCACTTATGATTTGCATGTGATGTTAATCCTTTTATGCACCTTGTTTTCTTAGGACGACAGTAGCATTATAAGGTGATCCCTCACTTAAATTTCAAGATAAATTGTGTTCTCCTCGAGTGTGCATCGTTGCGAAAGTTCATCCTGTCGAGACACCATGTGATGATCGGGTGTGATAGACTCTACGTTCACATACAATGGGTGCAAGCCCGTGTTGCATGTGTAGAACACTCGGGTTAAACTTGTCGAGCCTAGCATGTACAGACATGGCCTTGGAACACAAGAGAGCGAAAGGTCAAACATGAGTCATATAGTAGATATGATCAACATGATGATGTTCACCATTGAAACCACCTCAACTCACGTGATGGTCGAACTTGAGTTGGTGAATTTGGATCATGTATCACTTGAATGACCGGAGGGATGTCTATTTGAGTGGGAGTTCTTAGGTAATATGATTAATTGAACTCAGTATCATAAACATAGTCAAAGTGTCTTTGCAAATTATGTTGTAGATAGCTCGCGTTGTAGCTCCCCTATTTTATTGATACGTTCCTAGAGAAAAGTAAGTTGAAAGATAATGGTAGCAATTTTGCGGACTAGGTCCATGGTTAGAGGATTGTCCTAAGTTGCTGCACATGCACCGCTCGGTGCGCCACCCCCTCTAGCATCGTCTGTGGATGTTGTGAACATCTGACAGGCACGTTTTGATGTCTACTTGATAGTTCAGTGTGTCTTGCATTATGGCTTAGAATTCAGGCTTCAAATACGTTTTGAATGTTACAGAGCATATGTGATGTTCCAAGGGCTTGAATTGCATTTCAGGCTCATGCCCGTGTTAGAGGTATGAGACCTACAACAAGATTCATTGCCTGCAAGATGAAGGAGAATAGCTCAATCAGTGAGCATGTGCTATGATTGTCTGGGTGCTACAATCGCTTGAATTGAGTGGGAGTTGATCTTCCAGATAAGACCGTGATTGATATGTTTCTCCAAGTCACTGTCACCAAGCTACTAGAGCTTCGTGATGAACTATGAACATACCAGGGATGGAAATGATGATCCTTGAGCTATTCGCGATGTTTGACACCGCGAAGGTAGAAATCAAGAAGGAGCATCAAGTGTTGATGGTTAGTGAAACCATTAGTTTCGAGAGGGGCAAGGTCAAGGAGGGAAACTTCATGGATGGCAAGTCAGTTGCTGCTCGAGTGAAGAAACCCAAAGTTGAATCAAAACCCGAGACTGAGTGCTTCTATTATGAGGAGAACGGTCGCTGAAGTGGAACAACCCTAGATACTTGGTAGTTAAGAAGGCTGGCAACGTCGACAGAAGTATATTTGATATACGTGTTATTGATGTGTACCTTACTAGTACTCCTAGTAGCACCTGGGTATTGGATATCGGTTCTGTTGCTAAATGTTAGTAACTCGAAATAAAAGCTACGAAATAAACAAAGGCTGGCTAAGGGTGAGGTGACGATGAGTGTTGGAAGTGTTTCCAAGGTTGATGTGATCACCATCGCACGCTCTCTCTACCTTAGGGATTAGCGATGAACCTAAATAAATGTTATTTGGTGTTTGCATTGAGCATGAACATGATTAGATCGTGTTTATTGCAATATGGTTAATCATTTAAGTTAGAGAATAATGGTTATTCTGTTTACATGGATAATACCTTCAATGATCATGCACCCAATGAGAATGGTTTATTGAATCTTGATCGTAGTAATACACAAGTTCATAACATTGATGCCGAATGATAAAAAGTTAATAATGATAGTACCACATACTTGTGGCACTGCCGCTAAATGTCATATTGGTGTAAATCACATTAAGAAACTCCATGCTGATGGATCTTTGGACTCATTCGATTTCGAATCGGTTGAGGCATGTGGACCATGCCTCATGGGCAAGATGACTAAGACCCCGTTTTTCAATATGATGGAGCGGGCAAATAACTTATTGGAAATAATACATGTTGATGTATACGATCCAGTGAGTGTTGTAGCGGGCGGTGGATATTGTTATTTTCTTACCTTCACTGATGATTTGAGTAGATATGGGTATATTTACTTAATGAAACACAAGTCTGAAACGTTTGAAAAGTTCAAACAAATTCAGAGTGAAGTTTAAGATCATCGTGGCAAGAAGATAAAAATGTCTATGATATGATCCTGCAGGTGAATATCTGAGTTACGAGTTTGGCATACAATTTAAGACAATGTGAAAGTTGTTTCACAACTCACGCCACCTGGAACACCATAGTGTGATGGTGTGTACGAACGTCGTAGTTGTGCTCTATTGGATATGGTGTGAACTATGATGTCTCTTATCATTTCGCCACTATCGTTTTGGGGTTATTCATTAGAGACAATTACATTCACTTTAAATAGGGCACCATCTAAATCCTTCGAGATGACACCATATGGTTTGGCAGAAACCTAAGCTGTCATTTCTTAGAGTTTGGGAATGCGACACTTATGTCTGATAATCTCGAACCCAAAGCGATAAAGTGCATCTACATAGAATACCCTAAGAACAGTTGGGTATGCCTTCTATCTCAGATCCGAGTACAAAGAGTTTGTTGCTTAAACTGGGTCCTTTCCCGAGAAAGAGTTTCTCTCGAAAGAATTGAGTGGAAGGAAGATAGAACTTGATGAGGTTGTTGAACCTTTGTTTCAACCAAAGAGTAGCGCAGCGCAGAAAGATGTTTTTGTGGAGCCTACGTCAGTTGAAGAGGAAGTTAATGACGATGATCACGAAGCTTCAAATCAAGTTACTATCAAACCTCATAGGTAGACAAGGATGCGTACTGCTCCTGAGTGGTACGACAACCCTGTCTAAGAGGTCATGTTATTGGACAATGATGAACCTACGAACTATGGAGAAGCGATGATGGGCCGGGATTCCAACAAATGGTTAGAGGCCATGAAATCTGAGAAACGATCCATGTATGAAAACCAAGTATGGACTTTGGTAGACTCGCCCGTTGGACGACAGGTCGTTGAGTACAAATGGACCTTCAAGATGAAGAAAGACACTTATGGTGAATGACACCATTTATAAAGCTCGACTTGTCGCAAAGTAGTTTCCATCAAGTTCAAGGAGTTGACTACAATGAGACTTTCTCACCTGTAGTGATGCTAAAGTCTGTTGGAATTATGTTAGCAGTTTCTGCATTTTTCAATTATGAAATCTGGCGGATGGATGTCAAAACATCGTTTCCTTAACGGTTTCCTTGAGGAAAGGTTGTATGTGATACAAACAGTAGGTTTTGTCAGTCCTAAGGATGCTAGAAGGTGTGCAAGCTCTAGTGATCCTTCTATGGATTGGAGCAAGCATCTCGGAGTTGGAATATACGCTTCTATGAGGTGATCAAAGTTTCTGAGTCTATACAAAGTTTATTAGAAACTTGTATTTACAATAAAGTGAGTGGGGGCACTATAGAGTTTCTGATAAGCATATGTGGATGACATATTGTTGATCGGAAATGATGTAGAATTTCTAGAAAGCATAAAGGGTTGTTTGAAAAGGAGTTTTTCAAAGAAAAACCTGGAATGAAGCTACTTAATTGTTGGTCATTGAGATCTTTAAGAGATAGATCAAGACACCTGATAAGATTTTTCAACGAGTAAATACCTTGATAAGATTTTGAAAGAGTTCAAAATGGATCAGTCAAGGAAATAGTTCTTGCCTAATTTGTAAGGTGTGAAGTTGAGTAAGACTCAAAGCTCGACCACGGCAGAAGAAAGAGAAAGGATGAAGGTCGTCCCCTATGCCTTAGCCATAGGATCTATATAGAATGCCATGTTGTGTACCGCACCTGGTGTGTGCCTTACCATGAGTCTGTCAAGGGGTACAAGAGTGATTCAGGAGTGGATCACTGGACAACCGTCAAGATTATCCTTAGTAACTAAAGGGCTAAGGAAATATTTATCAGTTATGGAGGTGATAGAGAGTTTGTCATAAAGGGTTACGTCGATGCAAGCTTGAGCACCAATCCGGATGACTCTCAGTAGCAGTCCGGATATGTATAGTGGAGCAGCCATTTGGAATAGTTCGAAGTGGAGTGTGGTAGAAGTGTCTATAGTATGACATAGAGACTTGCAAAGTACACATGGATCTGAATATCACAGACCCGTTGACTAAAGACCTCTCTCACATGCAAAGCATGATCGAACCCCACAACTCATTGGGTGTTAGATTCATAACAATGTAAATCACATGGTGATGTGAACTAGATTATGACTCTAGTGCAAGTGGGAGACTATTGGAAATATGCCCTAGAGGCAATAATAAATTGGTTATTATTATATTTCCTTGTTTGTGATAATCATTTATTATCCATGCTATAATTGTATTGATAGGAAACTAAATACATGTGTGGGTATATAGACAACACTGTGTTCCTAGTATGCCTCTAGTAGACTAGCTCGTTGATCAAAGATGGTTAAGGTTTCCTAGCCATGAACATGAGACGTCATTTGATAACGGGATCACATCATTAGGAGAATGATGTGATGGACAAGACCCAAACTATGAACATATCATATGATCATGTCAGTTTATTGCTATAGTTTTCTGCATGTTAAGTATTTGTTCCTATGACATTAAGATCATTCAACTTACTGACACTGGAGGAGTACCTTGTGTGTATCAAACTTCACAATGTAACCGGGTGACTATAAAGGTTCTCTACAGGTATCTTTGAGGGTGTCTGTTGGGTTGGCATGGATCAAGTCTGGGATTTGTTACTCTGTGTGATGGAGAGGTATCTCAGGGCCCACTCGGTAATACAACATCACTATAAGCCTTGCAAGCAATGTGACTAAAGATTTAGCCACGAGATCTTGTATTACGGAACAAGTAAAGAGACTTGCCGGTAACGAGGTTGAACTAGGTATAGAGATACCGACGATTGAATCTCGAGCAAGTAACATACCAAAGGAAAAAAGGGAACATCATACGGGATTAATTGAATCCTTGACATAGAGGTTCAACCGATAAAGATCTTCGTAGAATATGTAGGAACCAATATGGGCATCCAGGTCCCGCTATTGGTTATTGACCCTAGAGGTGTCTCGGTCATGTCTGCATAGTTCTCGAACCCGTAGGGTCTACACACTTAACGTTTGGTGACGATATAAGTATAGTTGAGTTGTTATGTTGGTGACCGAAAGTTGTTCGGAGTCCCAGATGAGATCCCGGACATGACGAGGAGTTCCAGAATAGTCCGGAGGTAAAGATTGATATATGGGATAATAGTGTTTGGTCTCCGGAAGGGTTCCAGAATTCACCGGAAGAGTTTCGGATGTTTCCCGAATGTTCGGGGTACAAGAACACTCTATTTGGGCCAAGGGATAAAGCCCATGAGGCTTTTGGAAGGTAAAAAAGGAGTTTTGCGGAGGCCAGGGGCCAGACGCCAGGGACCCAGGAGTCTGGGGCCAGACGTCGAGGACCCTGGCGTCTGGTCCTGGAGTCTGAGGAGGACTGTTGCCTTGCGGGCAAACTGACCTTGAGTAGGATTTTCTCCAAGTTTTGACCCCAGGGCTCAGCATATAAATAAAGGGGCGGGGCTAGCACCTGGAACACATCAAGTTTCCCCAAGTCGTGTGTCGACAACCCCGTCCATCTAGTTTATCCTCCGTCATAGTTTCTGTTGTGCTTGGCGAAGCCCTGCGGAGATTCTTCTTCACCACCTCCGTCATCGGAACTCATCTACTACTTCACCATCGCTCGCTGGATCGAGGAGGTGAAGGCGTCATCAAGCCACACATGTGTTGAACGCGGAGGCATCATCCGTTCGGTGCTAGATCGGAAGGAGCATGATGAAATCATAGGACGGCTCATGACGAGATCATGAGACGACTTGTGATTGGATCGCGAAGATGTTCGACTACATCAACCGCGTTTCTTAACGCTTCCGCTTAGCAATCTACAAGGGTATGTAGATCCACTCTCCCTCTCGTAGATGCTCATAACCATGGATAGATCTTGTGTGTGCGTAGGAATTTTTTTGTTTCCCATGCAACGTTCCCCAACAAAAAGGGGGGCAGGAGACCTGCTGGGCCCCCATGAGGCAACAGGGCGCGACCACCCAAATGGTCGCGCCCTGTTGGCTCATGCCCAACAGGTGGCCCCCCTCTGGTATATTTTTGGCCCAATAATTCTTATATATTCCATAAAAATTCTCCGTGAAATTTCAGGCCATTTGGAGTCCAGTGAATTTCTGGCATTTTCTCGGTTTTCAGGTCCAGAATTCCAGTTTCCAGTGATTTCCCTCTTTGTGATGTACCTTGCACATTCAGAGAGAAAAGGCATAAGAATTGTATCATAATGAGGATTAATGGTCAAGAATAGGATAAATATCAATAAGAATTCATGATGCATAATGGACGAATTATTAAAAACCTTACTATTAGAATGGTTCCTGTAATTGCACAATAATGTGCTATTAGCCAAAGGACCATGTATGTGCAAACCTCGATGGTAAACTTCAGTGTCTCCCATTGTTCCCCCTATAACCTATTTAAAATAGATATTGATGAGGTTATAAGTGATATTTAGCATATTATCAGTGAAATATGTTAATGAAAAATAAACACATTGTAGATCCAAAAGATTAATTCGAGCCACATGGAAAGGCTAGTTATATAAACTAACCGTGCTAAGAACTAGGAAACATAGCATTTGTATATGTTTCACATGTATTTAGTACATCTAAATTCGATTTATTTCTCATATGCATAACAATACATAATTGTACCAACAACAATCGAACATCGCATTACAGAATTGAAATAAATAGTTAATTGATCACCACAACAAATGAACGAAATAGTTAACTAAGCACCACATTGCACAATATAACATGCTAGAAGGTCAGATTGCAAGTAGCATTACATTGGACGTTTCACTAGAATTTCTAAATGAAAGGCAGGAGCAGGGCATGCAACAGGTAAACAAAACATGCTTAACCAGCGTAGCTAGATAAACATATATAGGTCATTAGTGCTAAAGCTAAGAAAAACAAGTTATTCCTCATTGTCAGAGACATCGATGGCAATGGCTCCTTCAACTTGCAAGAGGGTGAAGCCTCCACACCGTGGGTGCACCCCTCGTAGTGGTGAGTGGCCTGATCCTGTAGGTCGGCTCTGGAGCTAAGGTAAGCATGGGCACATTGAGAAAACACCTCGTAGTCTTTGTCAAATGGACCTACGGTGCCCTCGAGAAAAGACCACGAGCCGTCGTTTATAGCATCCAACCGCGTGGCGCGTCTGCGAACGAGGCGTCGATGGTGGCCTTGAAGGCCAGGTGCATCTCCAAGATCTGGGTGTCAGCAGGCATGGCAGCCATGGCTACCTCATCCATGCGTGCAACCGCGATTTGCTTCTCCGCTAGCAAATGCTCCTTGAGATCCTGGCTATACTCCATGGACCATGGCTTTCGGCGGTGATTATTTGGAGGATGGGGCGATGATTTGGGTGAAAGGTATCACGTCGATAGTTGGGCCATGTGGGATGGAGGAGGGGTGGGAGGGGGTACTAGTGAGGTGTCGATTACTTGACTAGATGGACAAGGCCGAGTAGCAGGAAGGAGCATCGCTGACGAGGAGGCGGCAGCACTGCAAGCAAGCAATGAAGGTTTGAACTAGGAAAGGAACGATGAAACAGGGGAAATGTGGCTTTTTATTAGTACCGGGGGGTGATGGAGGTAGATATTTCCGTGGTAGCCCAAAATTTTCGTTCGGTACAACGAACAACTGGCGCGGAAAGTGTCATCGTACATAGTCCCTTACCTAGAACTGTTCGTGATATCTTTACATCAAAAACAAAGCATGTACTTTACCCTATGTGTGATGAGACTGAATGTGCAAATTATTCAGAACAGTTTGCGATATCTATACATCACAAACGAAGCCTGAACTTTACCCCATGTGCGATGAGCTTGAACATGCAAATTTTTGTGTCCAAGCTTCTGACATAAGATTGGTATCGGGGGTGAGGGAGGTTCATATTTCCATGGTAGCCTTTTTTTGCATTCGGTGCTGCAAAAAACTGGCGTGGAAAGTGACATCGGACACAGTCCATTATTCAGAACTATGTGTGATATCTATACATCACAAACGAACCTTGTACTTTACCTCGTGTGTGATGAGCTTGAACGTGCAAATTATTCAGAACTGTTTGTGATATCTATACATCACAAATGAAGCCTGAACTTTACCCCGTGTGCGATGAGCTTGAACGGTCATTTTTTGTGTCCAAGCTTTCTACGTAAGATTGGATACTACATTGCACACAGTTCGTGCCAATAAATTGTGTGTGATGCACTTGAATTCCATTTTCATCTAGAAGACAAAATGGGGATATGGCGGCAAAGTTTGATCCGGATTTCCCTGGTTACAATGGCCATCCATGTCGTCGTGTAATTTAACATCAATTGGTAATTTGCGTACTACACAAATTAAAGAGCCTACACCACAACTCGCACTTACTTAATTGAGCAATTAAACAGGGGTGGTCGACCTAAACATTACTCTAACAAAAGACCAACGCTCTAAACAAAAACTAATGTTCCGCCGTATGCTCGTCGATCTCCGCCGCATCCTCCATGTCTAGCTCACGCTCGACGACCTACGGGGGAAGGGACCCCATGGCATCAATCGCCACATACTCCCCAAGCACCTCGCAGTCCGCGTCCGCCATGGGACGGGTGTGGGCGGTCGCTATCCGGGCGTTGACGGCCTTCATCTCGGCTAGTGAGGTTGCCGATGAATGGACAGACGCCCGAGTGCTCTCGATGATTGCCAACTCTTTGGATGTAGGTTGTTGATTGGTGTCGGAGAAAACCATTGCTATTTGTGAGGTGGCCGACACAAGCTGGGCGTGGGCGGCCTCGACATAGGCATGGGCAACCGCCATCAGGGCTACGGCGCCCAGCGAGGAATGGACAACTTCGGTGCCGTTCTCGCCATTTGCTATCCCGGTCGAGGATGTTGCTGCCGCCATCTCGGCTGCAGCAGAAGCCCTTTCGACAGCTGCAACCGCCCTATCGGAGATTGTAGCCGCGTTCAAGGATGTTGTGAGTGCGTTCATGGCGGATGCGATCGTGCTCGGGCCGGAGTGGGTTGCCGAAGTTGCCTTCACGACATGGATCCATGTCCCTATCTTTCATCGGCAATGTTTTAACTGTACATTGGTCTTGGGGAGTAAGTGTAACTGTGTGGTTGATGCGTTGACGGTGGACTGAAGCCGATGAATCTTTCGGCACAAGCCATATATGAGGACTGGCCCAAGATATTTTATACCACGTCACACACGTTTCATGATCAACAACTGTTTGCGATGTACTTGATTTTCATATTGTTTTGAAACGAAAAATGAAGGTGTTTGGATTGCAATAATCCTTATCTGCAGTGAACGTGCAACTTTATGAGTGTTTGTTAAAATATGGAATTATTTAGGGTTGTTTATGGCCCTTTTGAACATTTAAACTGCTTTTTGGACATTTCATGTGCATAGTTCAAATATGAACTACAGTTAAGCACGTGTTAGACTGCACCTGAATGGGTTGAAAAATCATATATGTGTCACTCGATACATGTTTTGGTCCCATGCAAGGAATGGAAATGAATTTCAAACCTCTCAGTATTTTGGCTCGGTTGTAGACATTGAGAATCCGTATTTTCAAATTCCAGTAGACCCAAATATCATTAGAAGTTCATGAAACTTTCCAAGGTGTCATGTCATGGCTGATGTGTGTTGTGGTAAAAAATTGCCCAATTTGGGACAAGTTTTGGCATAAACCTCTTACAAACCGAAGATTCTAACAAGAAGTCAAGTGGTTCCGATAGGGAACGTTCACCTTTTATGCGCGAACAACATCCACTGTCTCTTCTCGCCTTGAATTTATTTATAGAGTCACCATAGAGCATCATGATTGTCGTGCTAAACTATGGAATTTTCTAGAGTTCGTTTGGCCTTTTTAATAATTTAATTAAGTTTTCTAGGCATTTAATGTGCATAATTAAAATTTGAACTACAACCACAAGGTATGGCACATGAAAAAGGTAGAAAAATGATATACGTTTCCCGGATGCATGTTCAGGTCCCACACAAGAAATGGGAATGAATTTCAAACATCTGAGCGTCTTGGCTTGACCGTAAAGATTGGGAAACTTGGTTTTTAAATTCCTGTCAATCCAAACTCGTTAGAAATTCATGAAACTTGGACATGGTGTCGTGACCTTGCGTGTTGTGTGTTGTGGTAAAAATATTGCCCAGTTTTGGACAAGTTATGGCACAAGCCTCTTTCAAACCAAAGATTCTCACAAGAAAGCCATGTGGTTCCTATAGGGAACGTTCACATTTTATGTGCGAAACAACACCCATCTCTTCTCGCCTTGAATTTATTTATAGAGACACCATAGAGTAACATGACTGTCGTGTTAAGTTGTGGAATTTTCCAAGGTTCGTTGGACCTTTTTAATATATTAATTGAGTTTTCTAGGCATTTAATGTGCATGATTAAAATTTGAACTATAACCACAAGGTCTCGCGCATGAAAATAGGTTTAAAAATCATATACGTTTCCTTGGATGCATGTTTAGGTCCCATGCAAGAAATGAGAATGAATTTCAAACATCTCACCGTCTTGGCTCGGCCGCAAACATTGGGAAACTTGGTTTTTAAATTCTTGTCAATCCAAACCTCGTTGGAAATTCATTAAACTTGGGCATGGTGTCATGACCTTGCCTGTTGTGAGTTGTGGTAAAAAAATGCCCAATTTTGGATAAGTTTTGGCACAAGCCTCTTACAAACCAAAGATTCTCACAAGAAAACTATGTGGTTCCGATAGGGAACATTCACCCTTTCTGTGCGAAACAACATCCCATGTCTCTTCTCGCCTTGAATTTATTTATAGAGTCGCCATAGAGCAACATGACTGTCGTGTTAAACTATGGAATTTTCCAGGGTTAGTTTGGCCTTTTAATACATTAATTGAGTTTTCTAGGCATTTAATGTGCATAATTCAAATTTCAACTACAACCACAAGGCCTAGCACATGAAACTAGGTTGAAAACTCATACATGTTTCCCTGGATGCATGTTTAGGTCCCACGCAAGAAATGGGAATGAATTTCAAACATCTCAGTGTCTTGGCTCGGCCGCAAACATTGGGAAAGTTGGTTTTTAAATTCTTGTCAATCCAAACCTCTTCAGAAATTCATGAAACTTAGGCATGGTGTCATGACCTTGCTGATTGTGTGTTGTGGTAAAAAAATTGCCCAATTTTGGACAAGTTTTTAGTACATTAATTGAGTTTTTTTGTACATAATTCAAATTCGACCTACAATCACAAGGTCTATCTTGGGCAGTGCCTCGTCATATAAGCACAAATATGTTGTGGTATTTTTGCGTGTCCACTTTGAGAGAAGGCGCAAACATTATTAATAGCCAACACAGGCATTTTGGAACAAAAAGGTGTCATGTTACCATCGCAACCGGGAGTATCATTTATATATCATGGACATTGTACTGACCATTTATGTGCTGCCACACATCCTGCTCTGTATTGGCTAGGAGGTAGCATGTGGACATGTGTTTGAGTAGACGGGAGGCCTGCGAGCAGTCCTCTGCACGCTCATCAGGGAGGTGTGTCCTTCGATCGTCATCGCAATAGTTTCAGATTCAATACTCGTATGCAGACCGAGGGCAATAGTTCCTTTGCCACTAAGCCAAGTCAAAATCTATTGCGAAGGATTTTATTATTACGTCATTGCAAATATTTGTATCTAATGACCCGTGTGCTTAATACAGATAATGAGTTTAGATTTGCATCTGTCATATTGGGTAAATTAACATTTGTCAAATTGGAAAGATTGGCATTTGTCGATATGGTAACATTGACATTTAACACCATTGTAACATTGACATTTGTCAAAAATTGTAGAAACAAAATCACTGTTACGGTGCAATTTTGCAACTGAAATTTAGTAAACATAGATTTCATTCATAGTTTACGTAGTGCTGTTTGTACAAAACAGTTCAATTCGACAGCTCAACCATATATACGACCAATTGTTTCCAACCACATACTGAAATAGCTAGCTCAACCATATATACGAGCTAATTTAAAGTACGTGGTACAGTTCGACCGTATCTATAGTTAGATGAATTGAACAAAATAGCCCCTAAATACTAGTACTACGGAGGGGCCGTGTACTACTTCCATCCTCTCCTATGCCGAGCGCGTTCAATAAGAGGCAGAGGAGAAAGAGCCTACCGAAGAGATGGAGGATTCGAATTCTTCGCCTGCCATTGCTGCTCTCCGCCGCTCCTGACACGCATCCTCGAAGCGGTGGGACTCGCCATAGATCTCCTCATTCCGCACCACGACTACGGTGTCTGCTACTGCCATGGTTGTGGTGAGCCTCTTTGTGTGCTCGACCTGGCGCTCCTCCTCCTCATGTATGAAGTTGATGTAGCACGCAAGGCCACCAATGCAAAAGCCGAGCGACTGGACTTCGGTGGCGTCCCCATCCTCCCGCCTATGGGTCGCGGTGGTAGTGTGGGTTATTGCCCCGGAAGATGACGGTGGGGTGGCAACCAAGGCGGATGATGGTGTGGTGGCGGCCAAGGCGACCACTGGTGGGGTGGCGAAAATGGCGACCGACGATGGGGTGGCGGCCACGACAGTCACTGGCTGGAACTGCCTTCGGGCAATGGTGACAGAGCATGTGGTGGGTGGCGTGTGCACACCCAGCAAGGACACCATGCAGACTACATGCTTCCGAGGACTGCATCGCCAATGCGATGTGGCCTGTTTTCCTCTGGCGGAGTGCCAGAGCGATGATGATGGACAGGTGCCATTGACGATTGGGGGAGAATAAAACTATAGAGAAGCTAAGAGCAGGGAGTAGATGGATGCGATGTGGAGTCGCCGGCTGTGAAGGTTTATAAAGCAGATGGCTAACCATTGGGGGATTGGGGGATTTCGGTGAGCCGAGCGAGAAGCTTGCACGGGAACTTATGTGGTTGCGTGAGAACAAGAAGGCCAAAAGAAATGCCTGCACACTCCCGAAGCGTGCACTGGAATCCTCTGGCGGCAATACGGTGACAAGATGGGACAAAGGAGAGAGAAATGAAGTACACAAACGGTTAATAATAAAAAGCGTTTGCATTTTATTACATAACAAACGGTCATTTTGTACGCACCATCGTGAACTACTCTACACATGACGCGACTGAGGCGGCCACGACGCGTTGTGCTTGCATTCGTGCGCGTGCACTCTGCCATCATTCGGACACACGTGAACGATCACATATGTTTGGGGGGATGCATGCGGTTGCGCCTCACCTAGCACCACCATGCAGTTATATGTGCGCCACCATGCAGTTAAGCATTGTAAAAACTGCCATGCAGACGTGCCTAAATTCCAGGTCGTCTGACACTCACCCTTTTATTCCCTCGGCCATTTACATTCATCTCTTCCACCTTCCGATTGCGCCACACAACACAAGGATCACACCCAAGACGACAAATAAGAGAGAGAGGATGCACATCTCTTCAACCTTCCCGCGCGGATCCAATGGCGGTTGGCGGCACCGAGCGATAGTTCACCATTATTGTCAAAGTGGACACCCACATCAGGCACACAGACCTCTTGATTGTGTACACCAATGACCCGGTCATGGTGGAGAACTCCATCAACATGTTGGAGAAGCTTCTTGCTGAGGATGACAAGTACAAAGTGGTCGGCTTCGACCTCGAGTACACCGGTGGACGTGTCGGGCATGATTAGAAGGTTGTCGTTGCCTAGTTGTGCATGCGCCATCACATGCTCGTCTACCACTACTGCCTGGCCACAAGGCCTTGCGAGCATTTTGCCAGGTTTGTCAACAACCCCGACTACAGATTCACAAGGGTGGATACCACCAATGATCTAAAGGTGCTCAACGCTTTGGTCTTGTCCTGCCAGAAGCTTGTCAACATCCAATGTCAATATAGGGTATGGGCCAGCAAGAAGAAGTAGAAGGACTCCCTGGTTGACCTCGTCATGACTATCATTGACCCCTGCTATAGAGACACGAAGGCTGAGTGCGACAAGGACAAGTTTGTCTGGCACAAGGCCTGAATGAACTAACTGGATGAAGAACACATCAAGTACGTGTCCAAGGAAATGCATACACAAGCTACGAGATGTATAGGAGGATCGTTGACATGAGGAAGTGCCTCCTTCCTGCATACGACGAGGGATAGCCACAAGCAGAGCAATGGCGGCAACGTCGTCAAAAGAACAATATGATTTGATGATCGTCTACTTCTTGTAAATTTATATCGAGGAATGTACATGTGTTGTGTACTCACTTATGTAATTGGATGTTCCAGTTGGTTATGCAACAATGTTGGTGTTCTGTAGATAGAGCATAGATATTGTGCAAACAGAGGAAATCACATCTCATACAATTGTTTAGCATCAATCGTATGCCCACAACACACACAACTTGTCAGGATGAATTGTTTGGGTTACTATTGGTCTTACCACACAATTCTAATGAATGAACTATTTGTTGGGTATCACACACACCTTCTTATGCTAACTCATTTGTGTTCTGTTGGATCAGCGCAAAACAGTTTATCCGAGTGAACTCTATGACGTACTTCGCACACATATGTGTTTTGTTAACCATTTGTATTATCTTGGCTAATCACAAACAGTTAAGAAGAACCAACTGTATGCCACATATTGCACACGTAAGTCTTTTCTAAAATGTATTTGATGGTTCCGTCATCGCATACAATTTTCGTTATTGGCTACGAAGCTATAACTATACCGTTTGCAATTGATGAATCGCACACAGTTTGGTCGAAGGGTGTGTGATTGACGTGTCATCTTTGGACCATCCTGTAGTAGTAATCCTTCGAGCCCTCTCTATTGTGATCGTCTGTCCCTCTTATCCTTGCCATGGGCCTCTCTTCCCAAAATGTTGGCGGGAAAAGGATGACCACATGGCAGCAATTCGAAGGGGGACAAAAGCCTAGTCTTCCCTGACAAAGTTGGTCTTCACGCTGCCAAAGGTGTTGTCCATGATGCGCTCATGGGCTCACTGGTGACGATCGTCCTGGTGACCAGCATCATGTTGGCTCCTTATGCCGATGGGGTAGTACTTGGGACTCATCCTAGAAGAGGACAACAACCTGCTCTCCTTTTAGCATGAATCGGGAAAGATTCTCTTCCCATGCCCGCTAGCGCCGTCCTTACAGCCTCCGCTGGCGCAGTACGCCACCCACGTGACGGACGGACCATTGTTTGGCTAGCGTTGAATGACCCCTCCAGGCGAAGGGCTTCACGGGGGGCAGCCTCGCGCGGGAGAGCTCACGAGGCCTCTCACATCTTGTGGACAAGTGTCCAGTGGGCCCCTCTCAGGGAGAGAGAGAGAGAGTGAGAGAGTGAGAGAGAGAGGGAGAGGGAGAGAGATCCACGGAGCCGGAGCCTCACGGGGTAGTCGTCAGAGTCCTCCAGTGGTTTGTGTGTCACACTCGGCCTTCTTTGCACATCCAACTAGGCTGGCAGTAGGTGGGCTATTGTAACCTGGTTCCACTAGACCAACAAGAGCTAGCTCCCTTTCCTGTTCTAGGAGGTCTAGGCTATCTCGCCATGCTTATTTTGCTTCGGCTTCTGAGTACAGCTCCATCTCGGGGGGGGGGGGGGGAGTTGTGAAGTAAGTCACTCCGCAAGACAGCTTCAGAACCGTACACAGTGAATAAAGGAGTGCGATCGGAGGACCAATTGGGGGTCATCCAAGTACCGGTGGCTGTTCGTCCAAGTGTGCTTCAGATCTCTCATGATGCACTGCTTAAAATCCTTGCAGAATCATCCCATTCGCTCGTTTTGCTTGACCATTCGACTGCGGGTGAGCCATAGAGGCATAGTTGACCCGAGTGCCTTGGGTGTAGCAGAATTTGCGGATGTCGTGCGAGTCAATGTTCGACCCATTATCTGTAATGATACTATGGGGGACTCCAAACCCGAAGATGATCTGCTTGACAAACTTGACGGTCATCACCGAATCCAGATTCTTTATTGGATTTGCTTCTATTCAGTTGGTGAACTTATCCATCGCTACTAGCAAGTGGGTCGACCCAGTTCGTAGGGGTCCGACCATGTTGAGTCCCCAAACAGCAAACAACTAGGTGAGCGGCATTGTCTTCAGTGTTGATGGGGGTTTGTGATATTGGTTTGCGTAGAATTGGCATCCAACGTATAACTCCACAATGTCTCTCGCCGATTCATTGGCATGGGGCTAGTAGAAACCTGCTCGGAAAGCCCTGGCGGCTAACGTCCAAGAGGATGCATGGTGCCCGAGTGGATCTCATGTAGCACTTGTCATCTTTCCTCTCGAGAGATGTAACACTGAGTAACACCACTTGTGCTCTTCTATTACAGTTGGTCTCCCATCACCGTGAAGGCCTTGGATCGATGGACGATCTGGCGTGTTTCCTCCTCCTCCTCAGGGAGCTATTGTCGGAGCAAGTATGCTATGTAGGGTTTTGTCCACTCGGGGATGATTACTAGTACTTTGTGGACCTGGTCAACCACCATTGGGACGTTAACCTCAGTCGGATTGGACGAACCGACCGGTTGTGGGGGCTCCTCTGTGAAAGGATATTGTAACAGCCCAAGTGCTGCCCTTGCCATTTATGGCCATGTAACCTATGTGGACCTTGTTGTCATGTGTTCAAATGATGTGTTTTGCTCATTGTCATTTTCCATCTCATGCATCATGCATCATGCCATCATACCCATCATATCATTCTCATATCTCTTATTGCCTTGATTGTTTGTGAAGTGTTGTGATGTGAAGTGTGTTTGTGGGTGTTGGTTTGTGCCTTGATGGAGTGTTGCTCTTTTCCTCCCTTTTCAAAAGATCTCCCTTCTCTCCCTATTCAATTCAATTGCACTTGTTAAAATCCTTGTGTTGTAAAAATTCTGCATTAATGTTCCAACTCTTCTAAATATTCCAAAGTGCATATTTTGTTTTATCTCAAGATTGTTCTTTGAGTTTCTAGTTTTAAAATATAATTAACAAACAACAGATTTCATGTTATTATAAATATGTGTAAATTTACTTGTCCTAAAAGCCATCTCTTTATTTTTATTAAACGGGGCATATTATTTTCAGTGTCCAGGTATTTTTGTTTTTTTATAGAAAACCTTTTCTTTTTCTCCGAGGACCTTTTCTTGTTTTAATTTTATTCTTAAAGTGAAACCCTGCTGTTGTGCATGAGAGAGAGCTAGTGGGCTTCCTCCTGCCCGCAACGGCCCAGTAGCAGCTTAGCGCAGCCCAGTCGACCCCCTCGTGCTCGCACGTTCGTCGTCCTGTACGGTAGGACATCGACAGAGGCCACGTCGACCGACTCGTCGATTTGACGGCTGACGGCGTCCCGAGCCGCCTATTAAGCGTGTCCGCCGTGCCCTAGTTCGTCCCCTCTTCCCTTTCCCTCCTCCTCTTTCCTCGCCTCCACTGTAGGTAAGCCTGCCATGCCATCGCCGTGTCCGCCGTGCTCCGGCCAATCTGCTGCTTGTGCCCGGAGGTAGCCTCCGTGCCGCTCCCCGTCGTGCTGGTGATGCGGGAAGGTCACCCGTCCTCGGCCTCTTCTTCCTTGTCGTCTGAGGGAGCGCCAGGTCCTCTTCATCGCTGCGCCCCCAAGATCTTCCTCCTCTGCTCCGCGTCCAGGGGCATCGCCGCGCGTTGTCGCTTTCCATGTCATCTCCGTTGCGCCTCCGGCCTCACCTTCATGTCCAGTGGACACTAGGTGAGCCTCCCCTGCCATCTGCCCTTCCCTGCCGTCGACCGCATCGTGTAGTCGTCGCCGCGCCCATGTCTCCGACGTGTTCCCGCAGCTCCGGCCAAAGTCTTGGCTTTTATGTGCGTGTGTGTGTCCGGTTAGGCTAGGGTCTTGCCGCCTTCGCCCCGTGCATCGTGCACGTACCCCTTAGTCCGTGGGGACTAGTAGCTGGTCTACCTCGCTGGAGATCCCCTGAGATCACCCTATCCGCTATCGATTGCTGCCGCTACGTAAATTCAGTTCTTCGTCAGATTCCGTTTCGGGCTAGTACTAGTGGTGTGCCCCCCTCTCTGTTCAGATCCCCCTCTTAGCCCGACTGGTAGCCGCGCGCGCCTCCCACTTGGGAGACCCAAGTTTGAAACCCCGCAGACACAAGCCCCCTTTTTGTTTTTTCCTTTTGTGTGATTGGCTAGATCTGGTGTTGTGTGTGCTAGATCCCGTGTGGCCACAGCCGGATCTGGTGTGGCGATGCGCATAGCGTGTGTGTGTGGGATCTACCGTGGCAGCAGGATCCTGTGTTGTGTATGTGTGTGTGTATTGCTATGTGTGTGTTGTGTTGTGTGTATGACAAGTGGTCCCTGGCCCCACTTGTCATCCACTAGGGGGCCCTGGTGCCTATGCCAGGTGGGCCCTTGCTATTGTTTTCTTTTATTATTTTTAGTGTTTTATGTGTTATAAATAGGATATTTCTATTTATGGTAATGTTGCTAAATCTGGATATGAACATATATGACATGAGGATTTCTAGTAAGTTTTCACTTATAGGAATTGATTACATTTTTCTATCTAGTGTTTTGCCATGATGCTCCATACAAACATATGAGTGCGATACATGATTTTGGGGTAGAATCACCCAAGGAATTCATTGGTGTAACTTGTTTGTTCATTTGAGCAAGTTTGTCAAAATGTCATTTTGTCCCAAAGTGCCATTTTGTCATTTTAGTTATATTTAATCCAAGCATGCTATGATAATTGTGTCAACATGAAAGTGGTAGCCTTTGACGATTAGAATGCCATGGTATTTTATTTTGTGAATTAAACTTGCATATAAGTGGGAACCATGCTCCAAAGTGGCTACTAAAATGTTGCTGTTTTCAAACATGCTAAATATTTTTAAGTTTGAGAATCTGTTAATATTTTTATGCCATAAAGAGTGGATGCTACCAAGTGATATGTTGTGAATTAGCTCAAGCTCAGTGCTAGTGTTTTGAAGTAGATGTTTCCCTCTATCATCCTATTAATTTGCATGCCATGAGGTGGTGTCTATCACCATTAGTTTCTGCTGTGAACTTGCTATCAGGTTAACTCAGATTCTAGAAAACTGTGATTTTCACCAAGTCCCTAGAATCTGTTTCATCATGCCAACTTGTGAGCTTCATGCTTATTGATATGTGCCTCCTTTCCAGTTTGTGTAGTTGGATGATTTGATAAGCATGCTATGTAGTTTCTGTAAATGCCTTGTTTATGGTTAGAGACTTCCTGTAGCTCTAGTTATTTGCTGTGAAAGTTGCCATGTTGCTGTTTTGTGGCAGATTGTTTGTTTTAGTGTTTTGTAGCTTGTGGGAGCTGTGATCCATGGAATTGCTTGATATTGGACTCTATTGTGGTTGGTTTTTCATTGCCTAACCAGTGGCTACCTTGGAATGCCAAGGAATAGCCCATGGCCTTCATTGTCTTGTGTTTGCCTTCGTAACTTGCCGTGAGCGTAGCGTGAGAACCATAACTTCGTTTCCTACGTTCTACATATGCATTTGTATCAATTTTGCATGAAGCATCCCTATTTGCCATGATCAGGCATGTTTAAATAACTTAACATGAGGTTCTGTCCAGAATTATAAATTACTATACTATTGCATGAGAAACATGACTAGTTTAGGATTGCCATGTTAAATACTTCAAATAAATCATGCATCATCTTGTTTGTGCATTGCACCTTGGTTGGTTGTTTATTGTTGCTGTTTCTCTTGGGTAGACGCGAGTGTTGAACCCGAGTACGAGGATCCAGGAGAGTACCACTACGAGGACCCTGCTCTTTGTCCCTCTGAAGAACCAACAGGCAAGATGATCGTACCCGGATCCCGACACTATTTTTGCTTTTCTAGATGTCTCATTCTTATTGTTACACATGCGTTACCTACCACTTGAATGTCAAGCCTCCTACATTGCCATGATAGCCTCTAACCCTCCACATCCTAGCAAACCTTGTTTGGCTAAGTTACCGCTGCTCAGCCCCTTCTTATAGCGTTCTTAGTTGCAGGTGCAGGTTGTTTCCATGTGATAACATGGATGTCTGGCATATCACAATATTATCTGCTATTTAATTTAATGTACATATATATCTTGGTATGGTGGAAGGCTTGGCATTTTGCTCGGTGTTTTGTTCCACTTTTACCGCCATAGTTTCTTGTTACCGATGTTATGTTTCCATATTTTGCGCTCCTAACATGCTTGGGGTTGTTATGGGGACCCCCTTGATTATTCAGTTGAGATTAAAACTTGTCTGGCAATACCCAACATTGGTACTATTTTCTTAACAACTTAATAAAATTGCATAGGGCTTTGCAACCCCGTGGATAATTAATCAACCCCCTGGCCAGTGCTCCTCATGAGTGTTGGTCCGAACTAGAGCCGTGTGCGGGGCCTACCCGGGGCAACTCGGGAGATTTCTATGAGGCCACTGTACGCTGTGCTTATTTGTCCTGTCCTGAGAACTAGATACGCGGCTCTTATCGGGTTAGTCGACACGTAGGGTGGTCTTGCTAGACTTGTTTTACCTTTCTCGAGTGGCTTGCGTGAGGGACTCTGATTTTCTTCGGCCTATCTCGAGGTGTCGGAATTCCTTTGGAGTTGCCTAGGATGATCACGAGATCCGTGGTCGAGGTTATTCCCGCGGAGTGTGGTTAATTTATGATGGACTAGTTGGAGCACCCCTACAGGGTTAAAACTTTCGGAAAGCCGTGCCCGCGGTTATGTGGCAACTTGGATATTTGTTTAACACCCGATTATAGTTAACTTGAAATAAAATCTAATAAAATGCACCAACTGTGTGAGTAACCATGATCGTCTCTGCTCGTGAACATGATCCGAGAGAGAACACGGTGGGGTTATGTTTGACGTAAGTAGGTGGTCAGGATCTCTTAGAGGTCATTCTAGTTCTTGATTGTTATTGTAGACCACATATTTACTTTCATGTTCCCGTAAGATTAGCCACCATATATGCTTAGTGCTGCTGCAAACTAAACACTTACCCCTTCCAACCTATAAGCTTGAATAGTCTCGGTACCCGGGCGCGAGATTGCTGAGTCCCCATGGCTCACAGATTACTACAACAATACAGGTGCAAGTATAGATGAGATCGTTCCAGATGATGTGACGCAGCTCCAGTGGGAGTATGACAAGGAGCGTGGCAGGATGTACGTCACATATCTAGACGAGTAGAGTGGCCGTGGTCGTGATCTTCGGGGCTAGCAAGCCAGTGTCATTGCATCATTTTATCGTTTGTTTTCGTCCGTAGCTGGACCCTGTCTTTTGATTGATGTTTGAATAAATTGTGTGGAATTGTAACTTAGCATGTGGAGAGTGTAAGCCAACTCATATACTCTTCTCTTCATAAGTGTATGTAATGTTGCTGAACTTGCGAAACGACTAGATGCGCCTCTATCCCTATCGAGCCCCCGTGCCCAATATGGATAGGCGCGCATCTTGGGCGTTACGAGTTGGTATTCAGAGCCATACGACCATAGGATCCCTTTGCTTGATCGAACTTGGCTGATTCGAGTCTAGTAAAAACCATTTTGTGTCTAGTTATATCGGAGAGTAGGTTTCTTTTTACTCCTCTTCTATGCTCTGGTGAGGTACTCGACTTAGGAAGTTTGATTCTACTCCTCTTCTCGCTCAAAATATTTTTAGGATCATGCGGGTATTTTGGAAACTATATGATACCGATGTGACGGAGTTCTATCTTGGTGCCTCCTGTATAACTTGATTTCTTCCGGGGAGTTGAGCTCCAGGGAATTCTTGGCACATCGTTATCATTCAACTTCCTTAGTATCTCAGGACGGAGAGTGTTCGGAATTACTTCAATACTTGTCGTGGTGAGATAAGGTCAGAGTCACCCAGACGTCCGGGGTACCACCATGGTTAGTATCGTTGTACTTTCGAGGATTAAAGTTAGATGGATTTGCGAAAGCCTCTGGTTATGTGTTGAAGGATGGATACAGTTGGGGTGTAGGTTTGGTAGTTGTGTGAGATATTTCCTCCTTGTATCCCCCACACCGGATTGCATAACCATAAAGTTTTCAAAGTTCTTAGGTGGGAACTCATGTAGTTATCTAGGATCATCTTCTTCAGATGTATGAGGGCATATACATTTGTTCCGAGCAACATTAGCTCAATACTTTTTTGTTATTGCAAGTGGCTTCTAATATCTAATGATGTTATCGTGAACCGAAGAAGGCATTGTTACAATTTTTTCAGTACGAAGGTTGTTTGTGTTATTCGTTCAATTTCTTTCAAGCATTTGATTCAGCTTTGAATTCATCTTTATCAATGAGGTGTTGATGTTCTTGTCCATCTCCAGGATGGCTCCACCAACTCGCGGGAATCCGGGTCATGGTGAGGAGCAGCCTGATGTTCCACCACCCCCGCCACCGCCTCCTCCTCCAGAAGCTTGGCAAGTTGTGATGGCCGCAACCAATGCGAATACTCAGATGTTGCTCAGGCTGTTGCAAGAAAGAGATTAGGGTCAGCAAGGCTTTCAAGGGAATTTTCAGAATCAACCTCAGTTTGCGACGCTCAATCAGTTCCTTGCCAACCAGTCCAAGTCTTTCACCTGTTGTGAGGAGCCTTTTGATGCTGATGATTGGCTCCATGACATGAGTAAGCATTTTGAGTGCAGCAATGTCAGACCAGAGGACTTTGTCAGAAACGCGTCGTTCCAGCTCAAGGATCAGGCAGCAGATTGGTGGTAGCAATACAAGGACTCCAGGGGCGATCATGTTGTTACTTCGGACGATTTCTGTCGTGACTTCAGGGCCCATTACATTCCGACAAGCTTTGTCGAGGAGATGCGTGAGAAGTTCAGGCACCTGAAGCAGGGAAGCAAGTCTGTCTATCAGTACAACATCGAGTTCCAGAATTTGGCCCGCTACGCTAAGCAAGATGTTCCAGATGACAAGTCCATGATTTATCAGTTTAGAGGTGGTCTCAAGGATGAGCTTCTGCCGGGTCTAGTCCTTCAAGAGCCTCGTGAGTTTGATCATTTCTACAACATGGATTTGAAGGTCGAGGCAACACAGCTCAAGTTGGAGAACTCAAGGAAGCGTTCAAGGGATTCCTATTCTTCTTCTTCCAGCTCTCAGATGGTCCCTAAGCAGTAGAAGTATTGGGTTCCTAATCCTCCTCCGTTTCGTCCTCAGCAGCAGAAGCAGTTCAGTGGCCGTGGTTCTTCCCACCCACCCAACCCAGGATATCAGCAGAGGCCCCAGGCTCCCAAGTCAGCAAATGTTCCTCCGCCAGGCAACTTTCATCCGCTATCTGAGGTTACTTGTCACAAGTGTGGTCAAAAGGGTCACTACTCAAACAAGTGCAACCAGCGGTGTTTTCTGCCTCCTCCTCCAGTCAGGCCTCCGGGCAATGCAATGGTGGAGCATAATCCCAAGTTAGCAAAGGTGAACATGGTGAACACAACAGAGGCAGATGATTCTTCTCAAGTGATCGTGGGTAATCTCTTAGTTAATTCTTTTCCTGCAAAAGTGTTGTTTGATACTGGTGCATCACATTATTTCATGTCCCGTTCCTTCTTTGCAATGCATGAGTTTGCATGTCAAGATCTTCTTAGACCCGTGTCAGTGGTGTCTCCTGGGAAGTTAATGAATTCTAATTGCTTGGTTCCAGATGTCTCTATCAAGATGGGCAATTATTCTTTTCTGGCTTCTCCAATTGTTCTCGACAATTCTAATATTGATCTCATTCTGGGCATGGAATTCCTGGCTATGAACAAGGCATATGTTGATTGTCAAGTAGAAGAAGTCAAGCCGACTCATCCTTCGGAAGATGTGATTATTTTCGCAGCTCGCGATGACACAATCCGTCTCTTTGCTCTTAATGAGAAGGGTGAAATCTTGGCTATTTCTCAAATTCTGGTGGTTTGTGAGTATGAAGATGTCTTTCCAGAAGAATTGCCAGGAATGCCTTCGCACCGGCCAGTCGAGTTCGTGATTGACCTCGAGCCCGAAACTGAACCGGTTTGCAAGCGCCCTTATAAACTTGGCCCCGAAGAGCTGAAAGAGTTGAAGAAGAAGCTAGACAAACAAGAACGTCTGGGTCTGATCAGACCAAGTTCTTCTCCATGGGGTTGTGGTGTTTTGTTTTTCAAGAAGAAGGATGGCACGGACCGACTTTGTGTCGATTATTGTCCATTAAACAAGAAGACAATCAGAAACAAGTACACACTTCCCAACATTAATGAGTTGTTTGAACAACTGAAAGGTGCCAAGGTTTTCTCGAAGCTTGATCTTCGCATGGGCTATCATCATATTCGCATTTGCGAAGAAGATATTCCAAAGACCGCTTTCAGGACGAGTTTTGGCTCTTATGAGTACACCGTCATGTCGTTTGGTCTTGCCAATGCTCGTCAAACCTTCTCAAGAATGATGAACTTCATTTTCTCCCCTTTCAAGAATGAGTTCGTCTTGGTCTATTTGGATGACATCCTCGTATTCTCGGAGACAGAAGAAGAGCATGCATAGCATCTCCAGCTTGTGCTTGACAAGTTAAGAGAACATCGATTCTATGCCAAGTTTTCCAAGTGTGAGTTTTGCTTCAATGAAGTGGTGTACCTTGGGCATGTGATCTCTGCCGAGGGCATTAAAGTGCACCCTGAGAAACTTGAGGCAATCTTGAAGTGGGAGCCTCCTCAGAATGTGAAGCAACTTCATAGTTTCCTCGGGCTTGCTAGTTATTGCAGAAGATTCGTGGAGAACTTCCCTAAAATTGCTAAGCCTCTGTCTAATCCCTCCATAAGAATGTCAAGTATGTTTGGTCTCCTGAGTGTGATGTGGCGTTCAATACGCTCAAGCAGAGACTGACTTCAGCTCCAGTTCTTGTTCCTCCCGATCAATCAAAGCCTTTCCAAGCATTCTGTGATGCTTCTCTCCAAGGTCTTGGTGGTGTTCTCATGCAAGATAAGAAGATAGTTTCTTATACCTCGCATTAGTTGAAGCCTACCAAGAAGAACTACCCCACTCATGATCTCGAGTTGGCGGCAGTTGTGCATGCTCTAATGACTTGGAGGCATTTGTTGTTGGGTAGACCAGTTGAGGTGTACACCGATCACAAGAGCTTGAAGTACATCTTCACTCAACCCAATCTCAATCTTCGGCAGTCTCGTTGGGTGGAAATGCTTGAGGACTTCAATCCAAGCATTGAGTATACTCCTGGAAAAGCAGATGTCATTGCAGACGCGCTTAGCCGAAAGGCGTACTGCAACAGTCTCATCCTGAAGCCTATTCAACCCGAGCTTTGTGAAGCCTTCCGTAAGCTCAACCTTCAAATGATTCCGCAAGGATTTCTTGCCAATCTTCAAGTATCTCCGACTCTGGAAGATCAGGTTCACCAAGCTCAACTTCTTGATGCGATGGTGAAGAAAGTGAAGAAAGGTGTGGCCAAGGGCATTCCGAAGTATAAGTGCTTTCGCGTTGATGACAAAGATACCTTGTTCTTTGAGGACCGTCTGGTGGTTCCAAAAGGTGATCTCAGGAAGGTTATCATGGACGAAGCACACAATTCTCTTCTATCCATTCATCCAGGCAGTTCCAAGATGTATTAGGATCTCAAGCAAACCTTCTGGTGGACTCGCATGAAATGTGAAATTGCTCAGTTCGTGAATGAGTGTGATGTTTGTCGCAGAGTGAAGGTGGAACATCAACGTCCAGCAGGTCTCCTTCAGCCTTTGCTTATTCCAGAGTGGAAATTCGATCATGTGGAGATGGATTTCGTCACTGGGTTTCCCAAGTCCAAGAGAGGCAACGATGCCATATTTGTGGTTATCGAGAAGCTGACCAAAGTTGCTCATTTCCTTTCGGTTAAAGAATCTATCTTGGCAGCTCAGCTAGCAGAGTTGTATACGTCAAGGATATTTTCTTTGCATGGTATTCCTCAACTCATCTAATCTGACCGTGGAAGCCTCTTTACTTCCAAGTTTTGGGAGTCCTTCCAGACTTCTATGGGTACCAAGATCCGTTTCAGTACTGCGTTCCATCCGCAGACAAGTGGTCAAGTGGAGAGAGTCAATCAAGTCCTTGAAGACATGCTCAGAGCATGTGTGATTTTGTTCGGCATGAAATGGGAGATTCCCTTACATACGCTGAATTTTCATACAACAATAGCTTTCAGGCTAGCTCAGGCAAGGCCCCTTTCGAGATTCTCTACGGCAGGAAGTGCCGTACCCTGCTTAACTGGTCTAAAACTGGTGAGCGTCAAATTTTGGGCAATGACATGATCACCAAAGCAGAAGAGATGTGCCGTGTCATTCGTGAGAACCTCAAAGCAGCTCAATCCCGACAGAAGAGTTGTTATGATAACAAACATCAGGATGTCTCCTTTCAAGTTGATGATCTAGTCTATCCCAGAGTCTCTCCCATGAAGGGCACTCAGCGGTTTGGAATTAAAGGGAAGCTAGATCCTCGCTTTGTTGGTCCTTCCAGAGTTGTTGGCAAGAGAGGTGAACTTGCATATCAACTAGAGCTTCCTCCAAACTTCGCAAATGTGCATGATGTCTTCCATGTCTCTCAGCTTCGGAGGTGCTTCAAGACTCCCGAGCGTACCATTGACCTCCAAGACATTGATCTCCAAGAAGACCTCTCTTATCGTGAGCATCCAATGGCTATTCTCGAAGAAACTGAGCATAAGACTCGCAACAAATCAATCAAGTTTCTCAAGGTGAAGTGGTCTCATCATTCTGACAAAGAAGCTACTTGGGAACATGAGGATCTTCTCCGTTCGAATATCCAGAGTTCTTTCGTTCCTAGATCTCGAGTCGAGATCCTCTTGTAGTGTGGGAGAGTTGTAACAGCCCAAAGTGCTGCCCTTGCCATTTATGGCCATGTAACCTATGTGGACCTTGTTTTCATGTGTTCAAATGATGTGTTTTGCTCATTGTCATTTTCCATCTCATGCATCATGCATCATGCCATCATACCCATCATATCATTCTCATATCTCTTATTGCCTTGATTGTTTGTGAAGTGTTGTGATGTGAGGTGTGTTTGTGGGTGTTGGTTTGTGCCTTGATGGAGTGTTGCTCTTTTCCTCCCTTTTCAAAAGATCTCCCTTCTCTCCCTATTCAATTCAATTGCACTTGTTAAAATCCTTGTGTTGTAAAAATTCTGCATTAATGTTCCAACTCTTCTAAATATTCTGAAGTGCATATTTTGTTTTATATCAAGATTGTTCTTTGAGTTTCTGGTTTTAAAATATAATTAACAAACAACAAATTTCATGTTATTATAAATATGTGTAAATTTACTTGTTCTAAAAATCCTCTCTTTATTTTTAATAAATGGGGCATATTATTTTCAGTGTCCAGGTATTTTTGTTTTTTACAGAAAACCTTTTCTTTTTCTCTGAGGGCCTTTTCTTGTTTTAATTCTTAAAGTGAAACCCTGCTGTTCTGGATGAGAGAGAGCTAGTGGGCTTCCTCCTGCCCGCAGCGGCCCAGTAGCGGCTTAGCGCAGCCCAGCCGACCCCCCTCACGCTCGCACGTTTGTCGTCTTGTACGGCAGGACATCGGTAGAGGCCACGTCGACCGACTCGTCGATTTGACGGCCGACAGCATCCCGAGCCGCCTATTAAGCGTGTTCGCCGTGCCCTAGTTAGTCCCCTCTTCCCTTTCCCTCCTCCTCTTTCCTCGCCGCCGCCGCAGGTAAGCCTCCAGTGCCATGCCATCGCCGTGTCCGTCGTGCTCCGACCAAGCTGCTGCTTGTGCCCGGAGATAGCCTCTGCGCCGCTCCCCGCCATGCTGGTGATGCGGGAAGGTCGTCCGTCCTCAGCCTCATCTTCCTCATCGTCCGAGGGAGCGCCAGGTCCTCTCCATCACTGCGCCCCCGAGCTCTTCCTCCTCTGCTCCGCATCCAGCGGCATCGTCGTGCGCCGTCGTCGTCTGCGTCGTCTCCGTCGCGCGTCCGGCCTCACCTTCATGTCCAGTGGACACTAGGTGAGCCTCCCCTACCGTCTACCCTTCCCTGCCGTCGACCGCATCGTGTAGTCGTCGCCGCGCCCATGTCTCCGCCGTGTTCCCATAGCTCCGGCCAAAGTCTTGGCTTTTATGTGCGTGTGTGTGTCCGGTTAGGCTAGGGTCTTGCCGCCTTCGCCCTGTGCGTCGTGCATGTACCCCTAAGTCCCTACAACCTAGTAGCTGGTCTCCCTCACCGGAGATCCCCTGAGATCGCCCTGTCCATTGTCGATTGCCGCCGCTGCATAAATTCAGTTTTGTCAGATTCCGTTCCGGGCTAGTACTAGTGGTGTGCCCCCCTCTCTGTTCAGATCCCCCTCCTAGCCCGACTGGTTGCCACGCGCGCCTCCCACTGGGGAGACCCAGGTTCGAAACCCCGCGGGCACAAGCCCCCTTTTTGTTTTTCCTTTTGTCTGATTAGCTAGATCTGGTGTTGTGTGTGCTAGATCCTGTGTGGCCATAGCCGGATCTGGTGTGGCCATGCGCATAGCGTGTATGTGGGATCTGCTGTGGCAGCAGGATCCAATGCTGTGTATGTGTGTGTGTATTGCTGTGTGTGTGTGTGTTGTGTTGTGTGTATGACAAGAGGGCCTTGGCCCCACTTGTCATCCACTAGGGGGCCATGGTGCCTATGCTAGGTGCCCTGCTATTGTTTTCTTTTATTATTTTTAGTGTTTTATGTGTTATAAATAGGATATTTCTATTTCTGGTAATGTTGTTAAATCTGGATATGAACATATATGACATGAGCATTTCTAGTAAGTTTTCACTTATAGGAATTGATGGCATTTTTCTATCTAGTATTTTGCTATGATGCTCCATACAAACATATGAGTGTTATACACGATTTTGGGGTAGAATCACCCCAGGAATTCATTGGTGTAACTTGTTTGGTCATTTGAGCAAGTTTGTCAAAATGTCATTTTGTCCCAAAGTGCCATTTTGTCATTTTAGTTATATTTAATCCAAGCATGCAATGATAATTGTGTCAACATGAAAGTGGTAGTCTTTGATGAGTAGAATGCCTTGGTCTTTTCTTTTGTCATGTTAAACTTGCATATAAGTGGGAACCATGCTCCAAAGTGGCTACTAAAATGTTGCTATTTTCAAACATGCTCCAAAGTGGTTAACTCAGATTCTAGAAAACTGTGATTTTCACCAAGTCCCTAGAATCTGTTTCATCATGCCAACTTGTGAGCTTCATTCTTATTGATATTTGCCTCCTTTCCACTTTGTGTAGTTAGATGATTTGATAAGCATGCTATGTAGTTTCTGTAAATGCCTTGTTTGTGGTTGAAGACTTCCTGTAGCTCTAGTTATTTGCTATGAAAGTTGCCATGTTGCTGTTTTGTGGCAGATTGTTTGTTTTAGTGTTTTGTGGCTTGTGGGAGCTATGCTCCATGGAATTTCCTTATCTTGGACTCTATTGTGGTTGTTTTTTCATTGCCTAACTAGTGGCTACCTTGGAATGCCAAGGAATAGCCCATGGCCTTCATTGTCTTGTGTTTGCCTTCGTAACTTGCCGTGAGCGTAGCGTGAGAACCGTAACCCCGTTTCATACGTTCTACATATGCATTTGTATCAATTTTGCATGAAGCATACATATTTGCCATGATCATGCATGTTTAAATAACTTAACATGAGGTTCTGTCCAGAATTGTAAATAACTATACTATTGCATGAGAAACATGACTAGTTTAGGATTGCCATGTTAAATACTTCAAATGAATCATGCATCATCTTGTTTGTGCATTGCACCTTGGTTGGTTGTTTATTGTTGTTGTTTCTCTTGGGTAGACGCGAGTGTTGAACCTGAGTACGAGGATCCAGTAGAGTACCACTACAAGGACCCCGCTCTTTGTCCCTCTAAAGAACCAACATGCAAGATGATCATACCCGGATCCCGACACTATTTTTGCTTTGCTACATGTCTCGTTCTTATCATTACACATGCGTTACCTACCACTTGAATTTCAAGCCTCCTACATTGCCATGATAGCCTCTAACCCTCCACATCCTAGCAAACCTTGTTTGGCTAAGTTACCGCTGCTCAGCCCCTTCTTATAGCTTTCTTAGTTGCAGGTGCAGGTTGTTTCCATGTGATAACATGGATGTCTGGCATATCAAAATATTATCTGCTATTTAATTAAATTCACATATATATCTTGGTATGGTGGAAGGCTTGGCCTTTTGCTCGATGTTTTGTTCCACTTTTACCTCCATAGTTTCTTGTTACCGGTGTTATGATTCCATATTTTGCGCTCCTAACATGCTCGGGGTTGTTATGGGGACCCCCTTGATTATTTGGTTGAGATTAAAACTTGTCTGACAAGACCCAACATTGGTACTATTTTCTTAACAACTTAATAAAATTGCATAGGGCTTTGCAACCCCGTGGATAATTAATCAACCCCCGGGCCAGTGCTCCTCATGAGTGTTGGTCCAAACTAGAGCCGTGTGCGGGGCCAACCCAGGGCAACTCGGGAGATTTCTATCAGGCCACTATACGTTGTGCTTATCTGTCGTGTCCTGAGAATGAGATACGCGGCTCTTATCGGGTTCGTCGACACGTCGGGTGGTCTTGCTGGACTTGTTTTACCTTTCTCGAGTGGCTTGAGTGAGGGAATCTGATTTTCTTCGTTCTATCTCAAGGTGTCGAAATTCCTTTGGAGTTGCCTAGGATGATCACGAGATCCGTGGTCGAGGTTATTCCCGCGGTGTGTGGTTAATTTATGATGGACTAGTTGGAGCACCCCTGCAGGGTTAAAACTTTCAGAAAGCCGTGCCCGTGGTTATGTGGCAACTTGGATATTTGTTTAACACCCGGTTATAGTTAACTTGAAGTAAACTCTAATAAAATGCACCAACCGTGTGAGTAACCGTGATCGTGTCTGCTCGTGAACATGATCCGAGAGAGAACACGGTGGGGTTATGTTTGATGTTAGTAGGTGTTCAGGATCTCTTAGAGGTCATTCTAGTTCTCGATCGTTATCATAGACCACATATTTACTTTCATGTTCCCGTAAGATTAGCCACCATATATGCTTAGTGCTGCTTCAAACTAAACACTTACCCCTTCCAACCTATAAGCTTGAATAGTCTCGATACCCGGGCGCGAGATTGCTGAGTCCCCGTGGCTCACAGATTACTACAACAATCCAGGTGCAGGTACAGATGAGATCGTGCCAGATGATGTGACGCAACTCCAGTGGGAGTATGACGAGGAGCGTGGCAGGATGTACGCCACATATCCAGACGAGTAGAGTGGCCGTGGTCGCTTGATCTTCGGGGCTAGCAAGCCAGTGTCATTGCATCATTTTATCGTTTATTTTCGTCCGTAGCCGGACCCTATCTTTAGATTGATGTTTGAATAAATTGTGTGGAATTGTAACTTAGCATGTGGAGAGTGTAAGCCAACTCATATACTCTTCTATTCATAAGTGTATGTATTGATGTTGAACTTGCGAAACGATTAGATGCGCCTCTATCCCTATTGAGCCCCCGTGTCTAATATGGATAGGCGCGCATCTTGGGCGTTACAAATATTCTTTGATAGTTGGGTGCGCAAGTGTTCTAGGAACACATCTTTTGGAACAACTCGCCGAGTGGAGCCAATCTTAGCCAAGTCATTTGCCGCTTGATTCTTGATTCGGGGAATGTGATGTAACTCCAAACCCTTGAAATTCTTCTCTAGCTTCCTAACGGCATTGCAGTAGCCTGTCATGACCGGGCTCCGAATGTCCCACTCTTTCATCATTTGATTCACCAAGAGGTCCGAATTTCCATAGACCATCAACCGGCGAACAACGAGTGAGATAACCAAGTGCAACCCATATAGGAGGGCTTCGAACCGAGTCTCATTGTTGGACGAATTGAAATGGATTTGGAGCACATATCTCAGATAGTCTCCTCTAGGGGAAACTATAACCACTCCACCCCCAAGCATCTTGGATCTATCAAAGAACATGGTCCAATCTTCAGGGAGGCTCAGGTCCGGTTGTTCTTGTTCAGCCCATTTGGCCAAGAAGTCAACTAGAGCTTGAGACTTGATTGCTTTCTTGGATTCAAACTTGATCTCCAAAGGAAGCAACTCAATCGCCCCTTTTGCCACTCGGCCGATGGCGTCTCTGTTGTACAGATTCTCTGACAGAGGATCATCGCTGATCACCATGGCCGAGTGGTCTTGGAAGGAATGAACCACCTTCTTCATAGTCAGATAGATACCATAAACCACCTTCTGGTAATGTGGGTACCTCTGCTTGGAAGGGGTTAGAACCTCTGATATGTAATAGATAGGGCGTTGTATCTTGAACGCTTTTCCTTGCTCTTGGTGTTCAACAGTGAGCACGATGGTGGCCACTTGATTTGTGGCTGCAATATACAAGAGCAGATGCTCTCAGCTGCCGGGAGCAACCAACACCAGTTGGGTGGAAAGCAAAGCTTTGAGTTCTTGGAACACAGCTTGCACTTTAGTCGTCCACTCTAACTTGTCAGATGTCTTCATCAATCAGTAAAGATGCATTGCCTTCTCACCGAGTCTCAAGATGAATCTACTCAGGGCTGGAAGCCAACCTTCGAGCTTTTATATGTCATGTAGATGCTCTGGTTGTTCCATTCGGACGATGGCGCCGATCTTGTTGAGGTTGGAATCGATCCCACATTCAAAAACAAGGAAACCGAGTAACTAGCCAGCGGGGACCCCAAAAGTGCACTTTGCAGGGTTGAGCTTTATTCAAGCGCCGCAGGTTCGCGAAGGTTTTGGCAAGGTGGTTATGAGGTCGGACCTTGAGTGGACTTGACCATGATGTCATCCATATATGCCTCCATGTTCCGACTAATCTGCTCTTATAAGCATTTTTGGATCATGTGCTGGAATGTAGCTCCAACGTTTTTAAGACCGAATGGCATAGTGATATAACAAAAAAAAAAATACCCGAATGAGGTGGTGAAGGCCGTTTTATTTCATACGGGCCATACTATCGGATCTGGTGGTACCCAGAGTACGCATCCAGGAACGACAGGCGTTCATATCCAATAATAGGATCTACTATTTGATCTATGTGAGGTAAGGGAAAATTATCATTCGGGCAGGCCCAATTGATGTACATGAATTCGATATACATCCAAAGGGACTTATCCTTCTTAGGCACCAAGACAACATGGGTGAGCCACTCGGAGTGGTACACCTCTCGGGTAAACTCGACAGCTAGGAGTCGGGCGACCTCCTTGCCAATCGCCTTGCGTTTCTACAGGGAGGAACGTCGATGGTGCTCTTTGACAAGTTTTGTCTTCTGGTCGACAAGGAGTCAATGCTCAGCCAGCTCCTTGGGAACACCCGACATGTCAGAGGGCTTCCATGTGAAGATGTCCCAGTTCTCACGAAGGAACTAATGAGCCCACCTTTCTATTTTTCATCGAGTGTCATGGAGATACTGGTCGGAGCTGTATTCGGATCTGACGAATGGACATGAATTGGCTTTGTCTCTTCGACCGACTTAAAAGTGGACTCCACAACCGGCTTCTTTGACCCGAGCAGCTCAGCAACATCCACTATCTTCTCATACTTGTCGAGCTCGGCGACTACTATCTGCTAGTCTGTGATCCGAGAGCCTTTTTGGAGGCACTCTTCAGCAATCCTCCGATTGCTTGTGATGGTGATCACACCTTTGGGACCTGGCATGTTAATTTTAAGATACACATAACATGGATGGTCCATGAAATGTGCATATGTGGGCCTACCCAGGATGGCATGGTACGCACTATAGAAGTCTACGACCTCAAAGGTTAGTCATTCCTTCCGGTAGTTCTTTTTTCTGCCGAATACAACATTGAGGGTGATCTGACCGAGTGACTTTGCTTTATTTCCAAGGATTACCCTCGTGAAAATGCATGGTGCTCTCGCTCAGTCGAGACAACGGGATGTCCATCGCGTTCATTGTGTCGGCGTAGATGATGTTCACTTAGCTGCCTCCATCCTCGAGGACCATGCGTAGTCGGACTCCATTGACTGCCGGATCTACCACCAGCACCTACCGCCCGGGGGTCGGGATGTGGGATGTGTGATCTGACTGATTGAAAGTGATGGGCGTCTTGGACCAATCTAGATATTTGGTGACAGCTGGAACTTCCATATTGACCTCTCCGCTTATCACCTTCAGTTGGCTCTTGCTTTTGAAGTCTGTGAAAATCATGAGGACTTTCTTGATGTTGGGGTACCCTGAGGCATTTCAGCCCTCTTTGTTGTCCTCCTCCTTGTCCTAGGAGAGTTGTTCTTGCATCTCCTCTTGATAAGACGACACTCCCGAGTGGTGTGCTTGCCAGAATCAGATTTCCATCCTCATACTTCTTGGTATGGATATGGCAAGGCTGGTCCAGGATGTCACCTTTAGGACTGCTCTTTTTCTTGGCTACCCAATCTTTTTTCTGCTTCTGCTTCCCTTTTCTCTTGCCTTGCCAGAAACGGTTGCGTATTATGCTTTGCCGATGGACTTGGCTTTCTGTTTTAGCTTCTTGCCTGTGTTGCCGCCTGACTAAGGAGCTTTAGTGACGCAGCTCTTACTGCTTCTCAGGCGGTCTTCCTCTTCGCCATTGGCCTATCAACTCGAAATCTCCATGGCCCGACTGAGAGTCAGAACATCACACCGACCGAACTTGGGGATGAGCTCGCGGTATTTGAGGCCTGCCTTGAAGGCACAAATAGCTTGGTGCTCTGTCACATTCTCCATTGTTTTCTGTAGGGTGGTCCCAATGAATGTACTCACGAAGAGTCTCGTTGTTCCTTTGCACAAAGTGTTGTAACTCGGTTAGTCCACCTGGACGCTGGTAACTGCCCTCAAACATCTTGACGAACACTCAGGCCAATTCCTCCCAACTATCAATATTGTTGATGGGTAGCCGATTGAGCCACACCTTCGCTGATTCTTCCAGCATGAGGGACATGTCCTTCATTGTGACAAAATCGTTGCCACCATCGATCTGGATGGCCACTCAGTAATCTTCCAACCAAGCCTATGACTTTGACTCACCGTTGAACTTGCTAATCCCGGTCGCCAACCTATAATTGGAGGGAATCCCAGCCTCTCGAATGTATCTGTTGAAACACTCGAGGCCAGAAATGCCATGACAACTCGACTGGTCTCTGCTAGCTCTAGATTCGATGACCATGCCCCGAGCAATGATGGATCTGGCATTGAGCAGGCGTGCTCGGAAGTCTTCATCCCCATAGTCCATCTGCCAAGTAGGATTGCGTCTCTGGTCGTCCTCATATGGGCGCCTGTCATCATAGGACTGGCACCCGTAATTGACGTCCCTTGGAGGGGGCATCTGTGTGCGATGATGGTTGTTGTGCCTTCAGTCTCCATACATGTCTTTTAGAGGAGGAGAACACTGGTGCCTCCCGGGCACGAGTGGGATGTGAGATGAATGCACCGTCTTCGCCTAGAAGGACTTGCTGTAAATAAGGTTGTGTGACTGGGATACCGCCCAATTATGCTCCAAGGCCGTCTTCAAAAAGTTCTAAATCTGTCGAATGCCTTCTCCGCCGCCGAATTCTGAATGGAATCAGCGATCAGAGTCGTCGCGGACAAATATTGTAGTGGAGTGCACATCACTTTGTAATTCTACGAGAGATCATTCAGAAATAATCGCTTGTGATGTCGGCTGGAGTTGGGTTGCTCCCAAGCCGCGCAGTTGTCGAGTGACTTCTGCAGCCGCTCGAGCCGCTCATACTTGACTAGAGTGATCTGATGTTTGGCTTCCAAGGAGATTGTTTATGGAGTCATCCCGGTGATAGGAGTGAGGAGAGCTTGCTCATTCCTTTGCGTGAGATCCTCCCACTGCTCTCAAGTGAGAGGTTAGCGGACGTAGGGGTCATCGACGTTGTCATCACAGCCTCCTCCGCCATGCCCGTGGGAGGTCCCTTTATTGTACCCTGGAGGACATCCAATTGTTCCTGCCATTAGAATATCTGCAGTAGGATCGATGCTCTCGCATTCGGACTCATCGGAGGAGCCACCATGTCAGGAGGCGAATAAGTCGAGGGTGGGCTCATCGGAGTCGAGCATAGCCACCTACTTGGTCGTGGCCTGGAGAACCACGACATCTTTATCTAACACTGGAGCCATGAGCGTCCAGAGTGCTTGCGATGGCATCCAACCGGAAGAAGAGGTGTCGCGTGGTACGGGATCGATGGCTATCGAAGTAGGACTTCGAACGAAGACATGCGGAAATGCGTTGTGCCGTAGGCGGGTAAGGCATCTGTGTTTAGTTGAGCTTCCTGCAGCCATATCGAACTGTCAGTGATGATGCTGAGGGAACCTAATCGGAGATCTCCACCGAGGATCATCATGATGAAGGATGAATATCCACCTATGCCAGAAATTGCTAGATGCGCAGCCCCATGGTGGGCGCCAACTGCCATGGGAATGAACCTGGCAACGAATTTTATTGGTACGGATAAGGGGCAGAGCTAGCTACAGCACATGTGTCTTACTCAGATTTAGCGAGTTCGGTCCCCTCTCGAAGAGGTGAAGACCCTACATCTCATGCTAGAAAGCGTGTGTTTTCTTTGGGGGTGTTTGGTTACAACGAATGTTGAACCTTTTTCCAGTAGCTCGGGGTGGCTTATATAGAGTATGCCAGGACCCGTTGAGCGTCATTACAAGGGCATTTAATATGAATAACTATGGAGTTACCAAAAACGACAACCCTAACTACAACAGTTACAAGTAACGGTAGCTAGGAATGCACTTCATGTACGGGGTTAATGTTGGAAATATGCCCTAGAGGCAATAATAAATTGGTTATTATTATATTTCCTTGTTCATGATAATTGTTTATTATACATGCTATAATTGTATTGATTGGAAACTAAATACATGTGTGGGTATATAGAAAACACTGTGTCCCTAGTATGCCTCTAGGTGACTAGCTCGTTGATCAAAGATGGTTAAGGTTTCCTTGGCATGAACATGAGATGTTATTTGATAATGGGATCACATAATTAGGAGAATGATGTGATGGACAAGACCCAAACTATAAACATAGCATATGATCGTGTCAGTTTATTGCTATAGTTTTCTGCATGTCAAGTATCTGTTCCTATGACCATGAGACCATGCAACCCACTAACACCGTAGGAGTACCTACTTCGATAACTGGGTGACTATAAAGGTGCTTTACATGTATCTTTGAGGGTGTCTGTTGGGTTGGCATGGATCAAGACTGAGATTTGTTACTCCATGTGATGGAGAGGTATCTCAGGGCCCACTCGGTAATACAACATCACAATAAGCCTTTCAAGCAATGTTACTAAGTGTTAGCCACATGATCTTGTATTATGGAACGAGTAAAGAGACTTGCCGGTAACAAGGTTGAACTAGGTATGGAGATACCGACGATCGAATCTAGGGCAAGTAACATACCAAAGAACAAAGGGAACATCATGTTGGAAATATGCCCTAGAGGCAATAATAAAATGGTTATTATTGTATTTCCTTGTTCATGATAATTGTCTATTGTTCATGCTATAATTGTGTTAACCGGAAACCATAATACATGTGTGAATACATAGACCACAACATGTCCCTAGTGAGCCTCTAGTTGACTAGCTCGTTGATCAATAGATGGTCACGGTTTCATGGCCATGGACATTGGATGTCATTGATAACGGGATCACATCATTAGGAGAATGATGTGATGGACAAGACCCAATTCTAAGCATAGCACAAGATCGTGTAGTTCGTTTGCTAAAGCTTTTCAATGTCAAGTATCGTTTCCTTAGACCATGAGATTGTGCAACTCCCGGATACCGTAGGAATGCTTTGGGTGTGCCAAACGTCACAACGTAACTGGGTGGCTATAAAGGTGCACTACGGGTATCTCCGAAAGTATCTGTTGGGTTGGCATGAATCGAGACTGGGATTTGTCACTCCGTGTGACGGAGAGGTATCTCTGGGCCCACTCGGTAAGACATCATCATTATGAGCTCAATGTGACTAAGGAGTTAGTCACGGGATGATGTATTACGGAACGAGTAAAGAGACTTGCCGGTAACGAGATTGAACAAGGTATGGGGATACCGACGATCGAATCTCGGGCAAGTATCATACCGATAGACAAAGGGAATTGTATACGGGATTGATTGAATCCTTGACATCGTGGTTCATCCGATGAGATCATCGTGGAGTACGTGGGAGCCAACATGGGTATCCAGATCCCGCTGTTGGTTATTGACCGGAGAGGTGTCTCGGTCATGTCTACGTGTCTCCCGAACCCGTAGGGTCTACACACTTAAGGTTCGATGACGCTAGGGTTATAGGGAAAAGGTATACGTGATTACCGAAGGTTGTTCGGAGTCCCGGATGAGATCCCGGACGTCACGAGGAGCTCCGGAATGGTCCGGAGGTAAAGATTGATATATAGGAAGTCCAGTTTTGGTCACCGGAAAGTTTTCGGGCTCATCGGTAGTGTACCGGGAGTGCCGGGAGGGTGCCGGATAACCCCCGGGAGGGGTGTGACGACCAAAGGACCACATGGGCTGTTAGATAAAGTGTGCCAGCCCTTATTGGGCTGGGCAAGACTTTTGCTAAAGGCCCATGCGGCTGGAGATAAGGAGATAAGGCAAAAAGGATTTAAAAGGAGGAGATCCACCTCCCTTGTGGGAGGTGGACTCTCCCTTTAATTCGGCCGGCCATCTCCTCTTTGGAGTAGAGGCCAAGCCAGCCCTCCACGTCCCTCCTCCTATATATACTTGAGGTTTTGGATGTTTTGAGACAAGATTTGATCTCTCTCTCTCACGGCGAAGCCCTACCTCTCTTCTTCCTCCTCCGCAGCGCTTAGGCGAAGCCCTGTCGGAATACCTTGCTACTCCACCACCACCACGCCGTCGTGCTGCTGTTGGAGCCCTTCCCCAACCTCTCCTTCCTCCTTGCTGGATCAAGGTGTTGGAGACGTCACCGGGCTGCACGTGTGTTGAACGCGGAGGTGCCGTCCGTTCGGCACTTGATCGGATCTACCGCGATCTGAATCGCTGCGAGTACGACTCCATCAACCGCGTTCTTGTAACGCTTCCGCTTAGCGATCTTCAAAGGTATGAAGATGCAATCTCTCCCCTCTCGTTGCTGGTTTCTCCATAGATAGATCTTGGTGAACGTAGGAAAATTTTGATTTACTACTACGTCTCCCAACAGTGGCATCATGAGCTAGGTCTATGCGTAGAATCTATGCACGAGTAGAACACAAAGCAGTTGTGGGCGTCGAGTTTGTTAATTTGCTTGCCGCTACTAGTCTTATCTTGATTCGGCGGTATTGTGGGATGAAGCGGCCCGGACCAACTTTACACGTACGCTTACGTGAGACCGGTTCCACCGCCTGACATGCACTAGATGCATAAGGTGGCTAGCGGGTGTCTGTCTCTCCTACCTTAGTCGGATTGGATTCGATGAAAAGGGTCCTTATGAAGGGTAAATAGCAATTGGCAAATCACGTTGTGGTGTTGACGTAGGTAAGAAACGTTCTTGCTAGTAACCTATAGCAGCCACGTAAAAACTTGCAACTACAAATTAGAGGACGTCTAACTTGTTTTTGCAGCATATGCCGTGTGATGTGATATGGCCAAAAGGATGTGATGTGATGCATTGTGATGTATGAGATTGATCATGTTCTTGTAATAGGGTTCACGACTTGCATGTCGATGACTATGACAACCGGCAGGAGCCATAGGAGTTGTCTTATATTATTGTATGACCTGCGTGTCAATCATAAACGCCATGTAATTACTTTACTTTATTGCTAAACGTTAGCTGTAGTAGTAGAAGTAATAGTTGGCGAGACAACTTCATGAAGACACAATGATGGAGATCATGATGATGGAGATCATGGTGTCGTGCCGGTGACAGTGATGATCATGGTGCCCCGAAGATGGAGATCGAAGGAGCAAGATGATATTGGCCATATCATGTCACTATATTGATTGCATGTGATGTTTATCATGTTTACATCTTATTTGCATAGAACGACGGTAGTAAATAAGATGATCTCTCAATAAAATTTCAAGAAAGGTGTTCACCCTAACTGTGCACCGTTGCTAAGGATCGTCGTTCCGAAGCACCACGTGATGATCGGGTGTGATAGGTTCTAACGTTCGCATACAACGGGTGTAAGCCAGATTTACACATGCGAAACACTTAGGTTGACTTGACGAGCCTAGCATGTACAGACATGGCCTCGGAACACGGAAGACCGAAAGGTCGAACATGAGTCGTATAGAAGATACGATCAACATAGAGATGTTCACCATGGATGACTAGTCCGTCTCACGTGATGATCGGACACGGGCTAGTTGACATGGATCATGTATCACTTGGAAGACTAGAGAGATGTCTATCTAAGTGGGAGTTCATTAATAATTTGATTAAGTGAACTTAATTATCATGAACTTAGTCTAAAAATGTCCTTGCAAATTATGTCGTAGATAGCTCGCGCTGTAGCTCCCCAGTTTTATTGATACAATCCTAGAGAAAAGTAAGTTGAAAGTTGATGGTAGCAATAATGCGGACTGGGTCCGTGATCTGAGGATTGTCCTCATTGCTGCACAGAAAGCTTATGTTTTTGATGTACCGCTAACTGCATCACTCCCTCAAGCGTTGTCTGTAGATGTTGTGAACATATGACAGGCACTTTTTGATGACTACGTGATAGTTCAATGCGTCATGCATTACGGCTTAGAATTGAGGCTCCAAAATGTTTTGAACGTCACGGAACATATGAGATGTTCTAGGAGCTGAGATTGTGATCTCAGGCTCGTGCCTACGTTGAGAGGTATGAGACCTCCAACAAGATTCTTTGTCTGCAAGATAAAGGAGAATAGCTCAATCGCTGAGCGTGTGCTCAGATTGTCTGGGTGCTACAATCACTTGAATCAAGTGGGAGTTAATCTTCCAGATGAGATAGTGATTAATGCAGTTCTCCAAGTCACTGCCACCAAGCTACTAGAGCTTCGTGATGAACTATAACATGCCAGGGATGGATAAGATGATCCCTGAGTTGTTCGTGATGTTTGACACCACGAAGGTAGAAATCAAGAAGGAGCATCAAGTGTTGATGGTTAAGTGAAACCACTAGTTTCAAAAGGGGCAAGGGCAAGAACGGAAAACTTCAGGAATGACAAGCCAGTTGTTGCTCTAGTGAAGAAACCCAAGGTTGAGCCCGAACCCGAGACTAAGTGCTTCTGTTATGAGGAGAATGTTCGCTGAAGCGGAAAACCCCTAGATGCTTGGTAGATAAGAAGGCTGGTAATGTCAATGGAGGTATATTTGATATATGTGTTAGTGATGTGCACCTTGCTGGTACTCCTAGTAGCACCTGGGTATTGGATACCGGTTCGGTTGCTAAGTGTTAGCAACTCGAAATAAAAGCTACGGAGTAAATGGAGACTAGCTAGGTGAAAGGTGACGATGTGTGTTGGAAGTATTTCCAAGATTGATGTGATCACCATCGCACGCTCTCTCTACCTTCAGGATTTGTGATAAACCTAAATAAATGTTATTTGGTGTTTGCGTTGAGCATGAACGTGATTAGATCATGATTAGTGCGATACGGTTATTCATATAAGTTAGAGAATAATGGTTATTCTGTTTACATGGATAATGCCTTCAATGGTCATGCACCCACTCGGAATGGTTTATTGAATCATGATCGTAGTAGTACACATATTCATAACATTGGTACCAAAAGATATAAAGTTAATAATGATAGTACCACATACTTGTGGCACTGCCGCTAAATGTCATATTGGTATAAATCGCATGAAGAAACTCCATGATGATGGATTTTTGACTCACTCGATTTCGAATCGGTTGAGACATGCGAGCCATGCCTCTTGGGCAAGATGACTGAGACCCCGTCATCCAATATGATGGAGCGGGCAAGTGGCTTATTGGAAATAATACATGTTGATGTATGTGGTCCAATGAGTGTTGAAACACACAGTGGATATCGTTGTTTTTCTTTACCTTCACTGATGATTTGAGTAAATATGGGGATATTTACTTAATGAAACACGAATCTGAAATGTTTGAAAGGTTCAAGGAGTTTCAGAGTGAAGTTAAAGATCATCGTGACAAGAAGATAAATGTCTATGATATGATCATGGAGGTGAATATCTAAGTTACGAGTTTGGTATGCAATTTTAGACAATGTGGAAATTGTTTCACATCTCACGCCTCCTGGAACACCATAGTGTGATGGTGTGTTCGAACGTCGTAGTCGTGCTCTATTGGATATAGTGAGTACTATGATGTCTCTTATCGTTTTACCACTATCGTTATGGGGTTATGCATTAAAGACAAATCCATTCACTTTAACAGGGCACCATCTAAGTCTGTTGAGATGACACCGTGAGAATTATGGTTTGATAGAAGCCTAAGCTGTCATTTCTTAATGTTTGGGGCTGCGACGCTTATGTGAAAATGGGTTTTTCACCTAGCGAGCTCGAACCCAAAGTAGACAAATGCATCTTCATAGAATACCCTAATGAGACATTGGGTATACCTTCTATCTCAGATCCAAGCGCAAAATGTATTTGTAGCTAAGAACGGGTCCTTTCTTGAGAAAGAGTTTCTCTCGAAAGAATTGAGTGGGAGGAAGATAGAACTTGATAAGGTTGTTGAACCTTTGTTTCATCCAGAGAATAGCGCAACACAGAAAGATGTTTCTATAGAGCCTACTCAGTTGAAAAGGAAGTTAATGATGATGATCATGAAGCTTCGGATCAAGTCACTATCGAACCTCGTAGGTCGACAAGGACGCGTACTGCTCCTGAGTAGTACGACAACCCTGTCTTGGAAATCATGTTGTTGGACAGCGATGAACCTACGAACTATGGAGAAGCGATGGTGGGCCCGGATTCCAACAAATGGCTAGGAGCCATGAAATCCGAGAAAGGATCCATGTATGAAAACCAAGTATGGACTTTGGTAGACTTGCCTGTTGAATGGCGGGTCATTGAGTACAAATGGACCTTTGAGATAAACATAGACGCTAATGGTGAAATGTCACCGTTTATAAAGCTCGACTTGTCGCAAAGAAGTTTCCGCCAAGTTCAAGGAGTTGACTGCAATGAGATTGTCTCATCTGTAGCGATGCTAAAAGTCTATTAAAATTTTGTTAGCAGTTGCTGCATTTTTCGATTATGAAATCTGGCAGATGGATGACAAAACAAGGTTTCCGTAATGGTTTCTGTGAGGAAGAGTTGTATGTGATACAACCAGAAGGTTTTGTCAATCCTAAGGATGCTAATAATATGCAAACTCCAGCGATCATTCTATGGACTGGAGCAAGCATCTCGGAGTTGGAATATATGCTTTGATGAGGTGATCAAAGTGTTTAAGTTTATACAAAGTTTATGAGAAACTTGTATTTGCAAGAAAGTGAGTGGGAGCACTATGGAATTTCTTATAAGAATATGTAGTTGACATATTATTGATCGGAAATGATGTAGAATTTCTGGAAGAGCATGAAGGGTTGTTTGAAAAGTTTTGTTTTTCAAAGGAAGACCCAGATAAAGCTACTATTTTATTGAGCATCAAGATCTATAGGGATAGATCTATTCGCTTGATAAGTTTTTTCGACGAAGACATACCTTGACAAGTTTTTGAAGGAGTTCAAAATAGATGGGTCAAAGAAGGAGTTCTTGACTGTATTGTAAGGTGTGAAATTGAGTAAGACTCAATACCCGACCACGGCAGAAGATAAAGAAGAGATGAGTGTCATCTCCTATGCTTTAGCCATAGGCTCTATATAGTATGCCATGCTGTGTACCGCACCTGTGTGTGCCTTGCCATGAGTCTGTCAAGGGGTACAAGAGTAATCCAAGAGTGGATCACTAGACAGCGGTCAAAGTTAGCCTTAGTAACTTGAGAACTAAGGAAATATTTCTCGATTATGGAGGTGATAAAGAGTTCATCGTAAAGTGTTATGATGATGCAAGCTTTAAAACCAATCCGGATGACTCTTAGTAGAAATCCAGCTACGTATAGTGGAGCAGCCATTTGGAATAGCTCCAAGTGGAGCATGGGAGTAGTATCTACAAATATGACATGGAAAGTTTGTAAGGTACACACGGATCTGAATGTCGCAGACCCGTTGACTAAAACCTCTTTCACGAGCAGGACATGAACAAACCCCAGAACTTATTGGGTGTTAATCACATGATGATATGATCACATGGTGATGTAAGTGTTAATCACATGGTGATGTGAACTAGATTATTGACTCTAGTGCAAGTGGGAGACTGTTGGAAATATGCCCTAGAGGCAATAATAAAATGGTTATTATTGTATTTCCTTGTTCATGATAATTGTCTATTGTTCATGCTATAATTGTGTTAACCGGAAACCATAATACATGTGTGAATACATAGACCACAACATGTCCCTAGTGAGCCTCTAGTTGACTAGCTCGTTGATCAATAGATGGTCACGGTTTCATGGCCATGGACATTGGATGTCATTGATAACGGGATCACATCATTAGGAGAATGATGTGATGGACAAGACCCAATTCTAAGCATAGCACAAGATCGTGTAGTTCGTTTGCTAAAGCTTTTCAATGTCAAGTATCGTTTCCTTAGACCATGAGATTGTGCAACTCCCGGATACCGTAGGAATGCTTTGGGTGTGCCAAACGTCACAACGTAACTGGGTGGCTATAAAGGTGCACTACGGGTATCTCCGAAAGTATCTGTTGGGTTGGCATGAATCGAGACTGGGATTTGTCACTCCGTGTGACGGAGAGGTATCTCTGGGCCCACTCGGTAAGACATCATCATTATGAGCTCAATGTGACTAAGGAGTTAGTCACGGGATGATGTATTACGGAACGAGTAAAGAGACTTGCCGGTAACGAGATTGAACAAGGTATGGGGATACCGACGATCGAATCTCGGGCAAGTATCATACCGATAGACAAAGGGAATTGTATACGGGATTGATTGAATCCTTGACATCGTGGTTCATCCGATGAGATCATCGTGGAGTACGTGGGAGCCAACATGGGTATCCAGATCCCGCTGTTGGTTATTGACCGGAGAGGTGTCTCGGTCATGTCTACGTGTCTCCCGAACCCGTAGGGTCTACACACTTAAGGTTCGATGACGCTAGGGTTATAGGGAAAAGGTATACGTGATTACCGAAGGTTGTTCGGAGTCCCGGATGAGATCCCGGACGTCACGAGGAGCTCCGGAATGGTCCGGAGGTAAAGATTGATATATAGGAAGTCCAGTTTTGGTCACCGGAAAGTTTTCGGGCTCATCGGTAGTGTACCGGGAGTGCCGGGAGGGTGCCGGATAACCCCCGGGAGGGGTGTGACGACCAAAGGACCACATGGGCTGTTAGATAAAGTGTGCCAGCCCTTATTGGGCTGGGCAAGACTTTTGCTAAAGGCCCATGCGGCTGGAGATAAGGAGATAAGGCAAAAAGGATTTAAAAGGAGGAGATCCACCTCCCTTGTGGGAGGTGGACTCTCCCTTTAATTCGGCCGGCCATCTCCTCTTTGGAGTAGAGGCCAAGCCAGCCCTCCACGTCCCTCCTCCTATATATACTTGAGGTTTTGGATGTTTTGAGACAAGATTTGATCTCTCTCTCTCACGGCGAAGCCCTACCTCTCTTCTTCCTCCTCCGCAGCGCTTAGGCGAAGCCCTGTCGGAATACCTTGCTACTCCACCACCACCACGCCGTCGTGCTGCTGTTGGAGCCCTTCCCCAACCTCTCCTTCCTCCTTGCTGGATCAAGGTGTTGGAGACGTCACCGGGCTGCACGTGTGTTGAACGCGGAGGTGCCGTCCGTTCGGCACTTGATCGGATCTACCGCGATCTGAATCGCTGCGAGTACGACTCCATCAACCGCGTTCTTGTAACGCTTCCGCTTAGCGATCTTCAAAGGTATGAAGATGCAATCTCTCCCCTCTCGTTGCTGGTTTCTCCATAGATAGATCTTGGTGAACGTAGGAAAATTTTGATTTACTACTACGTCTCCCAACACATCATACAGGATTAACTGAATCCTTGACACAGAGGTTCAACCGATAAAGATCTTCGTATAATATGTAGGAACCAATATGGGCATCTAGGTCCCGCTATTGGTTATTGACCATAGAGGTGTCTCGGTCATGTCTACATAGTTCTCGAACCCTCAGGGTCTGCACACTTAAGGTTCAGTGACGTTTCAGTAGTATAGAGTTATGTATGGTGGTGACCAAAGGTTGTTCGGAGTCTCGGATGAGATCCTGGACGTTACGAGGAGCTCCGGAATGGTTTGGAGGTAAAGATTGATATATTGGAAGTTCTATTTTGGTCACCAGAAAAGTTTCGGTCCCATGGTTGTGTACCGGGAGTGCCGGGAGGGTACCAGGGGACCATCGGGACGGGTGTCTCGACCCATGGGGCCACATGGGCTATGGAAGGAGGCAAACCTGCCCCTCATGGGCTGGACAAATCCCCACTAAAGTCCCATGCGGCTAAGGGTTGGAAAAACCCAAAGGTCGAAAGGTGGAAAGTGTTTCCAAGTGGAGAGGAGGAATCCTACCCTAGTAGGACTAAACTAGGAGTCCTCCGCCTCCAATTTCTGCCAAACCTTGAGGGTTTGAGGCTGCCTCCTGCCCTCCCTCTGTCCTATATATACTAGAGGATCTAGAGGGGATAGCTAACCCTAATTGCCACATGCTCCCTTTACGCCATCTAGATCAGTTTTCTCCTCTAGTCTAGTTCGGCGGTGCTTAGGCGAAGCCCTACCGACATAGTTCCACCACCATCGCCTCCACGCCTTTGCGCTGCCGAAGAACTCATCTACCTCTCCACCCCTATTGCTGCATCAAGAAGGCAGAGATCGTCATCGAGCTGTACGTTTGCTGAATGCGGAGGTGATGTCCGTTCGGCGCTAGATCGGAAGGATCGTGATTAGGATCACGAGATGATTCATGATTTGATCACAGGAAGGATCATGATGGGATCACGGGACGGATCGTGATTGGATCGCGAGATGGATCGTGATGGGATCGCGGGACGCTCGGCGATTTGGATCGCGAAGACGTTCGACTACATCAACCGCGTTTCTTAACGCTTCCCGCTTAGCAATCTACAAGGGTATGTAGATCCACTCTCCCTCTCGTAGATGCTCATCACCATGGATATATCTTGCGTGTGCGTAGGAATTTTTTTGTTTAACACGCAACATTCCCCAATAGTGGCATCATGAGCTAGGTCTATGTGTAGATGAGATCACGAGTAGAACACAAAGGAGTTTGTGGGCGTTGATGCTAAGATTGCTTCCTCCCTTAGTCGTGTTTTGATTCAGTGGCATCGTGGGATGAAGCGGCCCAGACCAACCTTACTCGTATGCTTACGAGAGACCGGTTCCATCGACTGACGTGTAACTTTGTTGCACAAAGATGACTGGCGGGTGTCTGTTTCTCCTACTTTAGTTGGATCGGATTCAACAAAGGCGGCCCCTAAGAAGGTTGAATAGTGATAACTGTTCTTTGTAGATATCCATAGCAGCCACGTAAAACTTGCAACAACAATTAGAGGACGTCTAACTTGTTTTTGCAGGGTATGTTGTGATGTGATATGGCCAATTACATGCTGAGATATATGTGACGTATGAGATGATCATGTATTGTATAGAATATCACGACTTTCATGTCGATGAGTACGGCAACCGGCAGGAGCCATAGGGTTGTATTTAATTATTTTATGACCCGTGTGTCAATCATTAAGCGGTATGTAATGCTTTACTTTATCGCTAAGCGGTAGCAATAGTAGTAGAAGCATGGTGGGCGTGACAACCCCCATGGTGACATGTTGATGGAGATCAAGATGATGGAGATCATGGTGTCATGCTGGTGACGATGGAGATCATGCCGGTGCTTTGGAGATGGAGATCAAAAGCACAAGTTCATGGCCAGATCATGTCACTTATGATTTGCATATGATGTTAATACTTTTATGCATCTTATTTTGCTTAGGATGATGGTAGCATTATAAGGTGATCCCTCACTTAAATTTCAAGATAAAATTGTGTTCTCCCCGAGTGTGCACCGTTGCGAAAGTTCGTCGTTTTGAGACACCATGTGATGATCGGGTGTGATAGACTCTACGTTCGCATACAAAGGGTGCAAGCCAGTGTTGCACATGCAGAACACTCGGGTTAAACTTGAAGAGCCTAGCATGTACAGGCATGGCCTCGGAACACAAGAGACCGAAAGGTCGAACATGAGTCATATAGTAGATATGATCAACATGAAGATGATCACCATTGAAACCACCTCAACTCACATGATGATCAGACTTGAGTTGGTGAATTTGGATCAAGTGATACTCGAATGACCAAAGGGATGTCAATTTGAGTGGGATTTTTTTAAGTAACATGATTAACTAAACTCACTATCATGAACATAGTCAAAATATCTTTGCAAATTATGTTGTAGATTACTAGCTCGCGTTGTAGCTCCCTTGAATTTTCTATATGTTCCTAGAGAAATAGAGTTGAAAGATGATGGTAGCAATAATGCGGACTGGGTCCATGATCTGAGGATTGTCCTCATTGCTGCACAAAAGGCTTATGTCCTTAATGCACCGCTCGGTGTGTCACCCCCTCAAGGTGTCGTCTGTAGATGTTGTGAACATCTGACATGCACGTTGTGATGACTACTTGATAGTTTAGTGTGTCTTGCATTACGGCTTAGAATTCAGGCTCCAAAACGTTTTGAACATCACAAAACATATGAGATGTTCTAAGAGCTGAAATTTGGATCTCAGGCCTGTACCCGTGTTGGGAGGTCTGAGACCTCCAACGAGATTCTTTGCCCGCAAGATGAAGGAGAATAGCTCAATCATTGAGAATGTGCTCAGATTGTCTGGGTGCTACAATCACTTGAATCGAGTGGGAGTTGATCTTCCAGATAAGATAGTGATTGATATAGTTCTCCAAGTCATTGTCACTAAGCTACTAAAGCTTCGTGATGAACTATAAAATTCCAGGGATGGCAATAATGATCCCTAAGCTATTCGCGATGTTTGACACCACGAAGGTAGAAATCAAGAAGGAGCATCAAGTGTTGATGGTTAGTGAAACCACTAGTTTCGAGAAGGGCAAGGTCTAGGAGGGAAACTTCATGGATGGCAAGTTAGTTGCTGCTCCAGTAAATCAACCCAAGGTTGAACCCAAACCCGAGACTAACTGCTTCTATTATGAGGAGAACGGTCATAGAACAACCCTCGATACTTGGTAGATAAGAAGGCTGATAACGTTGATAGAAGTATATTAGATACGTATTATTGATGTGTACCTTTCTAGTACTCCTAGTAGCACCTGGGTATTGGATACCGGTTCAGTTGCTAAATGTTAGTAACTCGAAATAATAGCTACGGAATAAACGGAGACTAGCTAAGGGTGAGGTGACGATGTGTATTGGAAATGTTTCCAAGGTTGATGTGATCAACATAGCACGCTCTCTCTACCTTCGGGATTAGTGACAAACCTAACTAAATGTCATTTGGTGTTTGCGTTGAGCATGAACGTGATTAGATCGTGTTTATTGCAATACGATTATTCATTTAAGTTGGAGAATAATGGTTATTTTGTTACATGAATAATACCTTAAATGGTCATGCACCCAATTAGAATGGTTTGTTGAATCTTGATTGTAGTAATACACATGTTCATAACATTGATGCCAAAAGATATAAAGCTAATAATGATAGTACCACATACTTGTGGCACTGCCGCTAAATGTCATATTGGTGTAAAGCGCATGAAGAAACTCCATGCTACTGGATCTTTGGACTCATTCGATTTTGAATCGGTTGAGGCATGCGGACCATGCCTCTTGGGCAAGATGACTAAGACCCCGTTTTCGAATATGATGGAGCGGGCAAGTGACTTATTGGAAATAATACATGTTGATGTATGCGGTCCAGTGAGTGTCATAGCGTGCGGTGGATATCATAGTTTTCTTACCTTCACTGATGATTTGAGTACATATGCGTATATTTGCTTAATGAAACACAAGTCTGAGTCGTTTGAAAAGTTCAAGCAAATTCAGAGTGAAGTTTGAGATCATTTGACAAGAAGATAAAATGTTTATGATATGACCGTGGAGGAGAATATCTGAGTTACGAGTTTGGTATACAACTTAAGACAATGTGGAAGTTGTTTCACAACTCACGCCACCTGGAACAACATAGTGATGGTGTGTCCGAACGTCGTAGTCGTGCTCTATTGGATATGGTGCGAACTATGATGTCTCTTATCGATTTGCCACTATCGTTTTGGGATTATGCATTAGAGACAACTACATTCACTTTAAATAGGGCACCATCTAAATCCGTCAGGATGACACCATATGGTTTGGCGGAAACCCAAGCTGTCATTTCTCAGAATTTGGGAATGCGACACTTATGTCTGATGAGCTCGAACCCAAAGCGGAAAGGTGCATCTTCATAGGATACCCCAAGAATAGTTGGGTACACCTTCTATCTCAGATCCGAGGGCAAAGTGTTTTGTCGCTAAAAATGGGTCATTTCTCGAGAAAGAGTTTTTCTCGAAAGAATTGAGTGGGAGGAAGATAGAACTTGATGAGCTTGTTTTAACCTTTGTTTCAACCAGAGAGTAGCGCAGCGCAGAAAGATGTTTCTGTGGAGCCTACATCAGTTGAAGAGGGAGTTGGTGATGATGATCATGAAGCTTCGGATCAAGTTGCTATCGAACCTCGTAGGTCAACAAGGGCACGTATTGCTCCGGAGTGGTACGTTAGCCATGTCTTAGAGCTCATGTTGTTGGACAACGATGATCCTACGAGCTATGGAGAAGCGATGACGAGCCCGTATTCCAACAAATGGCTAGGAGCCATGAAATCCGAGAAAGGATCCATGTATGAAAACCAAGTATGGACTTTGGTAGACTTGCTTGTTGAACGGTAGGCCGTTGAGTACAAATGGATTTTTAAGAAGAAGACAGACAATGATGGTGAATGTCACCATTTATAAAGCTCGACTTGTCACAAAGAAGTTTCCAATAAGTTCAAAGAGTTGAGTGCGATGATACTTTCTCACCCGTAGCGATGCTAAAGTCTGTTGGAATTATGTTAGCTGTTGCTGGGGTTTTCAATTATGAAATCTGGCAGATGGATGTCAAAACATCGTTTCCTTCCTCGAGGAAAGGTTGTATGAGATACAACCAGAAGGTTTTGTCAGTCCTAAGGATGCTAAAAGGTGTGCAAGCTCCAGTGATCCTTCTATGGGCTAGGGCAAACATCTCGGAGTTGGAATATACGCTTTGATGAGGTGATCAAAGTTTTCTAGGGTTATACAAGGTTTATGAGAAACTTGTATTTACAAGAAAGTGAGTGGGAGCACTATAGAATTTCTGATAAGTATATATGGATGACATATTGTTGATTGGAAATAATGTAGAATTTCTGGAAAGCATAAAGGGTTGTTTGAACGGAGTTTTTCAAAGGAAAACCTGGATAAAGCTACTTAATTGTTGGGCATCGAAATCTATAGAGGTAGTTCAAGATGCTTGATAAGACTTTCAATGAGTACATACCTTGATAAGATTTTGAAAGAGTTCAAAATGGATCAGTCAAAGAAGGAATTCTTGCCTGATTTGTAAGGTGTGGAGTTGAGTGAGACTCAAAGCTTGACCACGTCAGAAGAAAGAGAAAGGATGAAGGTTGTCCCCTATGCCTTATCCATAGGCTCTATATAGTATGCCATGCTGTGTACCATACCTGTGTGGGCCTTGCCATGAGTCTGTCAAGGGGTACAAGAGTGATCCAGGAGTGGATCACTAGACAACGGTCAAGATTATCCTTAGTAACTAGAGGACTAAGGAAATATTTCTCGATTATGGAGGTGATAAAGAGTTTGTCGTAAAGGGTTACATCGATGCAAGCTTTGACACCAATCCGAATGACTCTTAGTAGCATTCCGGATAGGTATAGTGGAGCAACCATTTGGAATAGCTCCAAGTGAAGTATGGTAGCAGTGTCTACAGTATGACATAGAGATTTGCAAAGTACACACGGATCTGAATGTCACAGACCCGTTGACTAAAGACCTCTCTCACATGCAAAGCATGATCGAACCCTAGAACTCATTGGTGATGTGAACTAGATTATTGACTCTAGTGCAAGTGGGAGACTGTTGGAAATATGCCCAAAAGGCAATAATCAATTGGTTATTATTATATTTCCTTGTTCGTGATAATCATTTATTATCCATGCTATAATTGTATTGATTGGAAACTAAATATATGTGTGGTATATAGACAACATCGTGTCCCTAGTATGCCTCTACTAGACTAGCTCGTTGATCAAAGATGGTTAAGGTTTCCTAGACATGAACATGATATGTTATTTGATAATGGGATCACATCATTAGGAGAATGATGTGATGGAAAAGACCCAAACTATAAACATAGCATATGATCGTGTCAGTTTATTGCTATAGTTTTCTGCATGTCAAGTATCTGTTCCTATGACCATGAGATCATGCAACCAACTTACATCGGAGGAGTACCTTGTGTCTATCAAATGTCACAACATAACTGGGTGACTATAAAGGTGCTCTACAGGTATCTCCAAGGGTGTCTGTTGGGTTGGCATGGATCAACACTGGGATTTGTTACTTCGTGTGATGGAGAGGTATCTTAGGGCCCGTTGTCGGGACCCCGATCCTAAGACATATGAATCCAGCCTGTAACACGTCACACCACTTTGCGGCCTCACGCACGGTAACCCACAGCTGCCACCTTCCCTTGGTCGGGACCGTTTGCGCCTTTTGGCTCACGAATATGAACATGTCGCTAGCATTCACACATAAGAGAACCCGTGTTGACATGACTACTTATAGACCCAAGTGGCACAACCGTATAGGGACATGCATACGTAGCCCAACAATGCAGGTGTCGGTCATCAACGTGTGTAGACGAGTCATAGCAATCTACAAGGACTCCATTACGTCGTGGGACATAAATGTCATCACTGCACGTATACGAGTTGTAGCAGGCTACAGGGACTCCATTACACCGCGAGACATTTCCCCGAAGGGACAGACACAACAGCAAAGAAGGATACATGATGGTCAATCAATGTGTCCGGAGCAGTAGCAAGCTACCAAGGCTCGATGGAAGCACAAAGAGGCATTTCCCTGTAAAGAAGGCTACTAAAGGCACACAACTAGGTGTCGAATCCCACGCATACCAATGGATTTCAATCATACACACACTATGCACGATATGCGTAGATACAACATGGCATCACAACAAAATTCTACAACATAACATTTATTTAGGAGGCTCCAAGGAACCAACATTGTATAATGTTACAAGCAGAAGGGGCACATGACCCAACATTCAGGGCATACAAACAACAAGCGGAAGTTACATGTCTGAGTACACACATCAACAAAAGCGGCTAGAAGAGCCTGAAAAGCTACAATGACCCTACCATAGGAGCCAGACCACTGTCTAGATTACTAAGCTAATCTGTCGATGTCAACGTCAGGAGAACATAACTGAACACGACGTCTAACTCTGAAAAAATGTAAATAAGCAACAGTGAGTATGAAGGTACTCAGCAAGTCTTACATCAGAACTATCTACATATGCATCTTGTATCAATGAACGGGATTGTGGGGTTTACTGTAGAATGCCAGCTTTGACCTTTGGCTATCCTAGCCTACGACAAAGTAACCAACATATCACTACTCTCTCGTCTCCCTATGAGAGAGCACACACGAGTCCACATGTTCACCATCTCAATATACCACTATGGATCCTCTCTCATCTTCCTACGAGAAGCCATCCATAGCACTCACACTTGTTTGGTGTTTTTTAGAGTTTCCACTTAAAGTTGTCTATGAACAATGCAAGTATCCAAGTAGTCCATATACGCGGACGCGGCTATTCGAATAGATAATTTACCCTGCAGGGGTGTACTTCATCACACATGCTCCCGCCACTTATCTCCATGTGCATGTAAAAAGGCACCTCGGCAACCTTCAAGCGGAAGCCTAGCGAGGGAGTCGGCCACGGATATAACCTTCAACGACTCACGTCCAAGGCAGTCGCCTATCTGAGTTGGAACCCAATATGGAAGTCCAGCCGAGGTTTCCAACATGGCCTCAAACATTGCGAGCAGGGCCCCAAGCTGGTCCCGATTGGGTCGTTCATCCACTTCGCAGGCCGTGCCACACCTATCAACGTTTCGAACTACTGCGACTCCTGGACTGAGAACATGTAGGTTAATAGGCCAAGAGAGCTCGAGTTACCGGAGCCCAATGTGCGGTAGTAGCTAGTCTTGGAACACAAACACGAAACTCAGCTCCTATGAGCGGTTTCAATGAGACAACCCACCATGTGCTCCTACATGGCCTCTCATCGCTACCTTTACCAAAATAGGTTCATCACTTAACTCTCATGCTCAAGACACATTCATTTCACTCTGGTTCATCTCCCAAATGAATCAGACCTGACACAACTCTAAGCATAGCAAGCATAACAGGGTTATAGCAAAACATGGCTCAACCATCTACTGGTTTAGCTATTTACTGTGACAATGACAGGTCATGCAAAGGAGTGGGTTCATCTATCGCAACACAAGTAGTAGTGGAAAAGCGTTGTCCTAATGCATTGAAATGAGAGCAAGAGCGAGATATGGGATTGTATCGAATATGCTCAAGGGGGGGGGGTTGCTTGCCTGTTTATCAGAAGAACTCAGCTGTTCATCGATGTCGTCGATAACTACGTCTCACAAGTCTATCGACAAGATCAAACAAGGTACGATTTAAGCAAGGCAAATGCTGCACAATGATGCATGATAATAGCATGGCAATATGTTACTGGTTTGAGCTAATGCATCTATCAACATGTCAAATGAAGATGGTTTGAACCCAAGGTTCAAATTCAACTCCATATGTGAAGTGGCCTATTGTGTTTTGAACAAAATGTCCAATTTTGGCTATTTAACTTGCTCTAACATGCATGAAAATGCCACCATTAGATTCATTGGATTTTTTGATAAATTTTCATATATAAATTATTTCAATCTGACTTGTAGATTATTTTATATGAATTTTTGAAATTTATATTGTTTTCTGGAATTTCCTAAATTATTTTAAATCCTAGAAATTCGTTAACTGCATCAGCATGATGTCATCACAACGTCAGCCAATCAAAGGCGTGAGATCAGGGTCAAACCTGATGACCCGGACCCACACGTCAGTGACACGGGGCTAATCCCCGCGCTAACCAGGGGTTTGACCCACTGCGGAGCCCAGCGTCAGCAGCTGATGGCGGGATTAGTGGCTAATTAGCCGGCCTAATGACGACAACGTCATCAGCTCGACGCCGGCGACCATGATGGGGCTGTAGCAAATGGCACGGCGGCGCCGGCGACCAAATGAGCGGCGGATGGGCAAGCCGAGGCCACCAGGTGGTAGCCCGCAGCCGCACGCATCCACCTGACCCACCCATGGGTGAGGGCTGGCCAATAGCGAGGCCGGCGATGACCTCGCGTGGTGGCCAGAGCTCAACCACGGCGGCGCTAGGGCTTAGGGCGCGAAAAGAGCAGTGGCGCGAGGGGGGAAACGGGCGGGGCTCACCTCGGGTCTAGCAGAGGCGACGACGGTGTCGGAGGAGCTCCGGGCGGGGCGAATCGATCGGCGGGGAGAGGCGGCCGAAGGCGGAGAAAACGGCGGCAGGACGACGATGAGGATTTCCCAGCGACGACTTGCTATGCGGAGAGGTCGAGGGGGTCACGACGGAGCTCGGGGTGCGACAAGGAGGCTCGGCGAGGCCGGAGGCTGCGGTGGCTGCGAGGGGCGCCGACGACAGCGCTCGGGCAGAGGGGAGGGAAGAGAGCAGGGGAAGAGGAGAGAGAGGGAGCGGCAGGGGGGAATGAGCTCGAGGGGGTCCAGGTGGCCCTCTAGCTCGGATAGAGATGCGGGGGAGGCCACCAGCACGAGCAGGAGCTGGCGAGGTGGCATGGCCGTGCTCGGCTTCCCCTCTGCCTACTGGCAGAGGTGGAAGATGACTCTGCCCCTGGGCCGGGCCACTTCTACTGCAGGGAGGCCCAGGTAAGCCTTTTTGCCTTTTTTTCTCTTTTTTTCTGGTTTTGTTTTTATTTCTGACATTTGTTTTGGCTCAAAATAAATATCAAACCATTTTATAAAATCCCGGAAATTATTATATGAGCTTGGTATAAATTATTAGTGCCACATAATTAATTTTAGGATTATTGAACTTATATTTATATATAATAAATATAAATCCAATGCAAATAGGGTTAAATTAATTCAAAATCCCAATATAAAATATTTCTGTGATCCCAAAATATTGGTTGACAATTTTAACTCAATCCAATATTTTATTAGAGAACCAGGAACATTTTCTTGGAACTGTTTGAAGCAATTTTTATAAGACTTATTTGACAAATTTTTGAATTATGAGGCTTGATCATTCCTCATTTCATCTTCATTTGAAAAAAATGCATGCATGAATGCACTTGCGATCATAAAGAAACTAGGGCTGTGACAACTCACCCCCACTAAACAAGAATCTCGCCCCGAGATTGAGGAGTAGTCGGGAAGAGTGTTGGGTACTCAAGCCGAAGACGATCTTCGCGCTCCTAGGTTGCTTCATCCTCAGAATGATGTGACCACTGAACCTTCAGAAACTTGATGCTGCTACGTCGAGTGTTGCGCTCGGTCTCATCAAGAATACGAACAGGATATTCTCGATATGAGAGATCATCTTGAAGATCAAGCGTTTCATGGTCTACTTCGCGGATAGGATCCTTGAAGCAACGCCTGAGTTGAGAAATGTGGAACACATCATGAACTTTGGAAAGCTGTGGTGGTAGTTCCAATTGGTAGGCAACCTCTCCTAATTTAGCAAGAATGCAAAAAGGACCAATGTAACGAGGAGCCAATTTGCCTTTGATACCGAAACGATGGGTGCCCTTCAAAGGTGACACCCGAAGGTAAGCCTTCTCGTCAACCTCATAACTTACATCCTTATGACGATGGTCATATTGGTTCTTCTGACAAGATTGGGCTGTTTTCAAATTCTCACGAATGATGCGAACTTGCTCTTCTGCATCCTGGATCATATCCGGTCTAAAGAATTTTCTTTCACCGGTTTCTGACCAGTTTAATGGCGTTCGACATCTTCGTCCATATAGAACTTCAAAAGGATCTTTGCCCAGACTAGACTGAATGCTGTTATTATTAGGAATTTCGACAAATGGAAGACATTTCTCCCAGTTCATTCCGAATGAGATAACACAGGTCTGAGCATATCCTCAAGAATTTGATTGACTCTTTCTACTTGACCACTTGACTGAGGGTGATAAGCGGTGCTAAAGGAGAGATGGGTTCCCATAGCATTCTGGAAACTTTCCCAAAATCGAGAAGTGAAAAGACTTCCACGATCTGAATTGATCTCTAGAGGAACATCATCGAGAGAAACTATTCGAGAAATATACAAATCTGCTAACTGACTAGCAGTTATACTTTCTCGAACTGGAAGGAAATGAGCAACTTTTGAAAGGCGATCGATAACCACGAAGATGGCATCATTCCCTTTCTTAGTGTTTGGAAAATCGATGATGAAATCCATACCAACCTTGTCCCATTTCCACTCGAGAATAGCCAAGGGCTGAAGGGTGCCAGCAGGCCTTTGATGCTCTACTTTAACGCGACGATAAACATCACGGTTATCAATGAATTCGGCGATTTCTCTCTTCATCTGGGTCCACCAAAACCTCTAGCGTAGGTCCTGATACATCTTAGTACTACCGGGATGAATTGTGAGAGGAGATTCATGAGCTTCCTTGAGAATCAATTCTCGAAGTTGTTGCTTTTTGGGAACCACCAAGCGGTCCTCAAATAAAACAACACCTTGATCATTTGCTGAGAAAGAACAAGCAACTCCATTGGCGATGTTGCTCTTGATATGAGAAATTCTCGTATCCTGCTTCTGGGCAGCTATGATCTGATCCTCAAGAGTTGGTTTCACCACCAAGGTAGAAAGGAATCCTCGAGGAACAATGTGAAGGTTTAAATTACGAAATTCCTCGTGGAGAAGTGGTTGACTTTGTAGAAACAAGAGGTTGTTACAATAGGATTTACGACTTAGTGCGTCAGCCATGACATTGGCTTTGCGTGGGGTGTAAGATATTCCTAAGTCGTAGTCCGTAATCAACTCAATCCACCGTCTTTGCCTGAGATTCAAATCCGGTTGGGTGAATATGTATTTGAGACTCTGGTGATCACTAAATATTTCACAATGATTACCCAGAAGGTAATGTCGCCAAGTGACTAGTGCATGGACTACTGCGGCAAGTTCCAGATCGTGTGTTGGATAATTTTCCTCATCTGGACACAACTGTCGGGATGTGTAGGCAATCACATGATGATCTTGCATAAGAATGCAACCTAGACCTTGTTGCGAAGCATCACAGTAGATAACGAAGTCCTTTGTGAAATCCGGGGGTACGAGTACCGAGGCAGTAGTCAGTCGTCTTTTCAACTCCTGAAAACTTTCCTCACATTTTGGAGTCCACTCGAACTTCTTATCTTTCTTGAGGAGTTTAGTTAGAGGTTTGGCAACTTTGGAGAAGTTCTCAACGAAGCGGCGACAATAGCTCGCTAAGCCAAGGAAACTCCTAACTTGCTTCACCGATTCAGGTTGAGTCCAATCAAGGACAACTTGAACTCTCTCGGGATTGACAGCAATACCTTTTGCAGAGATTACATGAGCTAGACAGGTCACTTCTGGCAACCAGAACTCACACTTGGAGAAATTGGCGTAAAGGCGGTGCTCTTGGAGTTTCATCAATACCAGCCTAAGATGCTCAGCATGTTCTTCTTTGTTCTTCGAGTATATGAGGATATCATCAAGGTAAACCATGACAAATTTGTCCAAATACTCCATGAAGATCAAATTCATTAAGCGGGAGAAAGTGGATGGGGCATTGGTTAGACCAAAGGACATGACGGTGTACTCGTATTGGCCATAACGAGTTACAAAAGCCGTATTTGGAATGTCCCCGTTCCTGATTTTGATTTGATGATAACCTAATCTCAAATCCATCTTGGAAAAGACTGCGGATCCAGCAAGCTGATCATACAGATCGTTGATCCTGGGGAGCAGATATTTGTTCTTTATCATGACCAGATTAACCGACCGATAATCGACAACCATCCGGTCTGTACCATCCTTCTTCTTGACGAAGAGGACAGGACAAGCCCATGGAGAAGAACTAGGACAGATGAAACCTTTCTTCAAAGATTCATCGAGTTGGGTCTTAAGCTCAACTAGGTCTTGGGGAGACATCTTATAGGGCCTTCTAGCAATTAGAGCGGTTCCTGGAACAAGTTCTATGACAAACTCTACTTCTCTGTCAGGTGGAACACCTGGCAATTCTTCTGGAAACACATCCAGGAAGTCATGGACTACCGGAATGTTTTCAAGGTCTGGAAGAGGGTTGGCATTGAGGGAATAAATCATGCCCTTTGGAATGCGGGTTTGGATATTGACTATCTGGTCAGAAGGATGGGTAAGCTGAACAGACCTAAAGAAACTATCAATTTTGGCATGATGAGCTGCCATCCATTCCATCCCCAAAATGATATTGATGTCTGAAGTTTTAAGGGCTATCAGAGAGGCAAGAAACACTAAACCATCAACAAGGATTTGGTTCCCATGGCTTACTGCATTGGTTTGCCATTTGGGCCCTGGACTTTGAATTACTAGTGGATAGGGAATAACCTCGAAAGCAATGTTATGCAAAGAGGCATAACATTCAGAGATGAAGGAGTGGGATGCTCCTGAGTCAAACAAAACTGAGGCTGGATGAGAATTGACCAGAAGCGTCTTAAGCATGACATTGGGATCATCTTCAGCTTCTTCTGCAGTTACATGGTGCACACATCCACGAGTATAAACAACTGACCTGACATTGGGCTTCTTGGTTGCGGCTTGCAATGAACAACACCACTTGTTGAAGAAGGTGGAACATTTGCTCGCAAAGGGCAATTCTTCGAATAATGTCCAGGCTGACTACACTTGAAGCATGCCCCATGAATGGGACGTGGATCCGGGTTGAGCACTCGGTTGATGAGATTCTTCTGGGGAGCACATGGCATCGGCAGACGAGGCGCCACATAGGATGGCCTCGGTGCATACCTCGGAGGAAGAGCGGCATTTGGGATCCATATCCTATGCTTCTGGGATGTAGACGTTGAATATGATCCAACATCACGGCTGTGCTTGCGAGATTCCTCGTAGGTCATCCTGCTCGTGTCTGCTTGGATTGCTTTGTTCACAATTACTTGGAAGCTAACAAACTCATGCAGACTGAGGTCATGACGGAGCTTCAGGTTAAGGCCTTTCCTGAACCTTGCTTGCTTCTTGGCATCTGTGGATACTTTTTCTGGGGCATAGCGCGCTTCGGCGTTCAAATTCACGGCTATAAACATCCACATCCATCTTGCCTTGGGTCAGAACACAGAACTCTTCTTGCTTACGATCTAGCAGGGCCTGTGGAATATGATGCTCGTGAAAAGCCTCACAAAATTCCTTCCATGATGTAGCTTGGCCTGTAGGACGCATGGCCTCGAAATTCTCCCACCATAAACTAGTAGAACCTTCAAGGTGATATGCGGCATAGGTGACCTTGTCTCCTTCAGCCACGTTTGCAGAACACAGCTTGTTGTTGATACTTCAGAGCCAATCAACTGTGTCTAGTGGCTCAATGGAGTGATGGAAGGTGGGTGGTTGCAACTTGATGAAGTCTCTGATGGATACTAGCTCATTGCGACGATGCGATGTATTCTGCTCGAGGTGCTCCAACAGATGGTTGGTGGCATGCTTGTTCCTCTCAACTTCTAGCATGACCTCCGTCAACAAAGGCAGGTTGGGAGGATCTTCTTCATCCCTACCATTTCCATGGTTCTGACTATGACCAACAGATCTCCGATTGACTGGCAGCATCCTCAAGGAAACAACCAGGTTCAGATTCAAGGGAGAATACTAACACATAATGAATCCTAGGTGAACTCGGACAACATAACGGCTGTACGGGCATGAAATATGAGGCAACCTACACAAGATTTGGCTAGCATAACAGCTCAACATCATGGTTCAGGGCACAAATAACATAGGCATCGGTTCTCATAACTCTGAGTGGGCAAAACTTGTCAAACAACCATTCTATGAGTCTATGCTCTAGTAACTCGTCATCCTAGCAGATATGTAGAGGAGCCTAGTTCTTAATCCCCGTAGAAAAGAAGAGAGTGACCCAGAATAGAGTAACTGGAGGAAAGGAGTAAAAAGAGCCTTACAATCCCTTCCACAATCAATTCCCTTATATAACTAAAGCATTACTAGACTCAACATCGACCAGTTTGGCTTCGTAAACCTACAAGCAGTTCAGCTCTGAGACCAACACTATCGGGACCCTGATCCTAAGACATATGAATCTAGCTTGTAACACGTCACACCACTTTGCGGCCTCACGCACGATAACCCATGGCTGCCACCTTACCTTGGTCGGGACCGTTTGCAAATTTTGGCTCACGGATATGAATGTGTCGCTAGCATTCACAACTTAGAGAACTCGGGTCGACATGACTAGTTATAGACCCAAGTGGCATAACCGTATAGGGACAGGAATACGTAACCTAGCAATGCAGGTGTCGGTCATCAGCGTGTGTAGACGAGTCATAGCAAGCTACAAGGACTCCATTACGTCGTGGGACGTAAATGTCATCACTGCACATAGACGAGTCATAACAGGCTACAGGGACTCCATTACACTGCGAGACATTTCCTCGAAGGGACAGACACAACAGCAAAGAAGGATACATGCCGGTCAATCAATGTGTCTGGAGCAGTAGCAAGCTACCAAGGCTCGGTGGAAGCACAAAGAGGCATTTCCCTATAAAGAAGGCTACTAAAGGCACACAACTAGGTGTCGAATCCCACGCATACCAATGCATTTCAATCATACACACACTATGCACGATATGCATAGATACAACATGGCATCACAACAAAACTCTACAACATAACATTTATTTAGGAGGCTCCAAGGAACCAACATAGTATAATGTTACAAGCAGAAGGGGTCACATGACCCAACATTCAGAGCATACAAACAACCAGCGGAAGTTACATGTCTGAGTACACACATCCACAAAAGCGGCTAGAAGAGCCTGAAAAGCTACAACGACCCTACCATAGGAGCAAGACCTCTGTCTGGGTTACTAAGCTAATCCATCGATGTCAATGTCAGGAGAACATAACTGAACACAACGTCTAACTCTGCAGAAATGTAAATAAGCAACAGTGAGTATGAAGGTACTCAGCAAGTCTTATATCAGAACTATGTACATATGCATCGTGTATCAATGAACGGGATTGTGGGGTTTACTGCAGAATGCTAGCTTTGACATTTGGCTATCCTAGCCTACGACAAAGTAACCAACATATCACTACTCTCTCGTCTCCCTATGAGAGAGCACACATGAGTCCACATGTTCACCATCTCAATACACCACTATGGATCCTCTCTCGTCTTCCTACGATAAGCCATCCATATCACTCACACTTGTTTGGTGCTTTTTAGAGTTTCCACTTAAAGTTGTCTATGAACAATGCAAGTATCCAAGTAGTTCATATCCGCGGACGCGGCTATTCAAATAGATAATTTACCCTGCAGGGGTGTACTTTGTCACACATGCTCCCGCCACTTATCACCATGTGCACGTAAAAAGGCACCTCTACAACCTTCAAGCGGAAGCCCAACGAGGGAGTCGGCCACGGATGTTAACCTTGAACGACTCACGTCCAAGGCAGTCGCCTATCTGAGTTGGAACCCATAATGAAAGTCTGACCGAGGTTTCCAACATGGCCTCAAACTTGCGAGCAGGGCCCCAAGCCGGTCCCGATTGGGCCATTCATCCACTTTGCAGGCCGTGCCACACCTATCAACGTTTTGAACTACTGCGACTCTTGGATTGAGAACAAGGTAGGTTAATAGGCCGAGAGAGCTCGAGTTAACGGAGCCCAATGTGCGGTAGTAGCTAGTCTTGGAACACAAACACAGAACTCAGCTCCTATGAGTGGTTTCAACAAGACAACCCACCATGTACTCCTACGTGGCCTCTCATCGCTACCTTTACCAAAACAGGTTCATCACTTAACTCTCATCATCAGGACACATTCATTTCACTCCGGTTCATCTCCTAGATGAATCAGACCTGACACAACTCTAAGCATAGCAATCATAACAAGGTTATAGCAAAACATGGCTCAAGCATCTACCAGGTATGCTAGATTGCTTGGTTTAGCTATTTACTATGACAATGACAGGTCATGCAAAGGAGTGGGTTCATCTATCGCAACACAAGTAGCAGTTGAAAAGCGTTGTCCTAATGCATTGAAATGAGAGTAAGAGCAAGATATGGGATTGTATCGAATATGCTCAAGGGGGGTCCCTTGCCTGTTTATCATAAGAACTCAGCCGTTCTTCGATGTCGTCGATAACTGGGTCTCGCAAGTCTATCGACAAGATCAAACAAGGTACACTTTAAGCAAGGCAAATGCTGCACAATGATGCCTGATAATAGCATGGCAATATGTTACTGGTTTGAGCTAATGCATCTATCAACATGTTAAATGAAGGTGGTTTGAACCCAAGGTTCAAATTCAACTCCATATGTGAAGTGGCCTATTGGGTTTTGAACAAAATGTCCAATTTTGGCTATTTAACTTGCTCTAACATGCATGAAAATGCCACCATTAGATTCATTGGATTTTTCTGATAAATTTTCATATATAAATTATTTTAATCTGACTTATAGATTATTTTATATGAATTTTTGAAGTTTATATTGTTTTCTGGAATTTCCTAAATTATTTTAAATCTTAGAAATTCATTAACTACATCAGCATGACGTCAGCCAGTCAAAGGGGCCAGGTCAGGGTCAAACCTGACAACTCAGACCCACACGTTAGTGACACAGGGCTAATCCCCACGCTGACCGGGGGTTTGACCCAGTGTGGGGCCCAGCGTCAGCGGCTGATGGTGGGGTTAGCGGCTAATTAGTCGGGCTAATGACGACCACGTCATCAGCTCGACACTGGCGACCACGATGGGGCTGCAGCGAACGACACGATGGCGCTAACGACCAAACGAGCGACAGATGGGCAAGCTGAGGCCACCAGGTGGTAGCCCGCAGCCGTGCGTATCCACCTGACCCACCCATGGGTTAGGGGGTGGCTGGTAGCGAGGCCGGTGACGACCTCGCACGGTGGTCGGTGCTCAACCGCGGCGGCGCTATGTCTTAGGGCGCGGAAAGAGCAGTGGCGCGAGGGGGAAAACGGGCGGGGCTCACCTCGGGTCTAGCAGAGGCGACGACGGGGTCGGAGGAGCTCCGGGCGGGGCGAATCGACCGGCGGGGAGAGGCGGCTGAAGGCGGAGAAGACGACGTCGGGACGGTGATGAGGAGCTCCCAACGATGACTGGCTTCGCGGAGAGGTCGATGGGGTCACGGCGGAGCTCGGGGCACGGTAGGGGGGCTCGGCGAGGCCGGAGGCTGCAGTGGCTGCGAGCGGCGACAACGGCAGCGCTCGGGCAGAGGAGAGGGAAGAGAGCAGGGGAAGAGGAGAGTGAGAGAGAGCGGCAGGGGGGAATGAGCTCGAGGGGGTCCAGGTGGCCCTCTAGCTTGGATAGGGATGCGGGGAGGCTGCCAGCGCGAGCAGGAGCTGGCGCGGTGGCATGGCCATGCTCGGCTTCCCCTCTTCCTACTAGCAGAGGTGGAAGACGACTCTGCCCCTGGGCCGGGCCACTTCTGCTACAGGGAGGCCCAGGTAAGCCTTTTTGCCTTTTTTTCTCTTTTTTTTGGTTTTGTTTTTATTTCTGACATTTGTTTTGGCTCAAAATAAATATCAAACCATTTTATAAAATCCCGGAAATTATTATATGAGCTAGGTATAAATTATTAGTGCCACATAGTTAATTTGAGGATTATTGAACTTATATTTTATATACAATAAATATAAATCCAATGCAAATAGGGTTAAATTAATTCAAAATCCCAATATAAAATATTTCTGTGATCCCAAAATATTGGTTGACAATTTTAACTCATTCCAATATTTTATTAGAGAACCAGGAACATTTTCTTGGAACTGTCTGAAGCAATTTTTATAACGCTTATTTGACAAAATTTTGTATTATGAGGCTTGATCATTCCTCATTTCATCTTCATTTGAAAATAAAAATGCATGCATGAATGCACTTGCAATCATAAAGAAACTAGGGCTGTGACACCCACTCAGTAATACAACATCACAATAAGCCTTGCAAGCAATGTGACTAAGTGTTAGCCACATGATCTTGTATTATGTAATGAGTAAAGAGACTTGTCGGTAACAAGGTTGAACTAGGTATGGAGATACCGATGATCGAATTTTGAGCAAGTAACATACCGAAGAACAAAAGGAACATCAAACCAGATTAACTGAATCCTTGACATAGAGGTTCAACCGATAAAGATCTTCGTAGAATATGTAGGAGCCAATATGGGCATCCAGGTCCCGCTATTGGTTATTGACCATAGAGGTATCTCGGTCATGTCTACATAGTCTCGAACCCGCAGGGTCTGCACACTTAAGGTTTAGTGACGTTTCAGTAGTATAGAGTTATGTATGGTGGTGACCGAAGGTTGTTCGGAGTCCCAGATGAGATCCTGGACGTCACGAGGAGCTCCAGAATGGTCTAGAGGTAAATATTGATATATAGGAAGTCCTGTTTTGGTCATCGGAAAAGTTTTGGTGTTTCGGGGTCATCGGTAGTGCACCGGGAGTGTCAGGAGGGTACCGAGGGACCATCCGGAGGGGTGTCTCGACCCAAGGGGCCACATGGGCTGTGGAAGGAGGCAAACCATCCCCTGGTGGGCTGGCCGAAACCCCACTAAAGGCCCATGCGGGTAAGAGTGGGAAAAACCCAAAGGTGGAAAGGTGGAAAGTGTTTCCAAGTGGAGAGGAGGACCTACTCCTAGTAGGATTGGAGTAGGACTCCTCCACCTCCAATTTCGGGCAAACCTTGAGGGTTTGAGGCTGCCTCCTCCCCTCCCTCCCTCCTATACATACTAGAGGATTTAGAGGGGATAGATAACCCTAATTGCAACGTGTTCCCTCTACTTCATCTAGATCAGTTTTCTCTTGTAGTCTAGTTCGGCAGTGCTTAGGCGAAGCCCTACCGGAATAGTTCCACCACCATCGCCGCCACGCCGTCGCGCTGCCTGAGAACTCATCTACCTATCTGCCCCTATTGCTGGATCAAGAAGGCGGAGATTATCATTGAGCTGTACATGTGTTGAACGCGGAGGTGCCGTCCGTTCGGCGCTAGATCGGAAGGACCGTGATCAGGATCGCGGGACGATTCGTGATTTGATCATGGGATGGAACGTGATTGGATCATGAGATGGATCGTGATGGGATCGTAGGACGCTCGACGATTTGGATCGCGAAGACGTTCGACTACATCAACCGCGTTTCTTAACGCTTCCCGCTTAGCGATCTACAAGGGTATGTAGATCCACTCTCCCTCTCGTAAATGCTCATCACCATGGATAGATCTTCCGTGTGCGTAGGATTTTTTTTGTTTCCCATGCAACATTCCCCAATAGTTAAGTCCCTTGGCCGTTGCAGCTCCCACGTCACCCTTGCCTCCTCTCTATCCGAGTGCTAGAGCCTGGCCGGCTGGTAGGGAGACGTCCGAGTGACTTGGTAGATCCGAGTGGATCCAATGTATGCATCCGAATGCAACTACAGTCCTAAGACTTTAATGGTCATGTGGGACCCTAGATGGGCCTTGGATGTATCGTCCATGACCCTACCACTAGTAGGTGACCTCATTAGTGCTCATTTGGCCTTTTTAAGACGGTAAGTGAGTTTGTAGCCAATTAATGGTCATAATTCAAATTTGAAATGCATGAACATGCAATATGAAGCAAAAACTGGTTGAGATAATCATATTTGTGTCCTGGGGTGCGTCCTTATGATCCATGCAATAAATTTCAAGGAATTCCAAACATCTCGGAGTCACTCTTTGGACACAAACGTTGATAATTTAGGTTTTGAGAATAAAAAAAATTAAAAAATGCTCTGAAGTAGAAGTAGAAGTAGATGTAATCTCACAAACAAGTCATGTACTTGTTAATACACATCATTGATAATGTCAAAGGACTATATTTATTCATAAACACATAGGAAATATCATCATACATGATTGCCTCTAGGGTATATCTCCAACAATAACAATCATGCATATAAAATACCAGCAAGGATTCAATATTTTTTCATGAAAAATCTGAACATAAACCCACAATTCATCGAATCCCAACAAACATGCCGCAAAGATTGATTACATAAGGTAGATCACCGCGGGAATTGGGGTGATCTTGGAAATGAAGAACATGGAGAAAGAGAGATCCATCTAGGTACTAACTACAGACCCGTAGGTCTGCGATAAACTACTCACACATCATCATGGGAGCAACAAGGTTGATGTAGAGGCCCTTCGTGCTTGATACCCCCTCTGGTAGGGCACCGGAATAGGGATTCAGATGGGTACACGGCGGAACAGAGATTCGCGGTAGCGAAAAAAGTATTCCGGGAGGCTCTCTAGGGTTTTCAGAATATATGCAAATTTATAGGTCCGAGATCAGGGCCAGGAGAGCGGGGATGTGGCCCCAAGCCATTAGGGCACTACCCCCTGGGAGCGCCCTCTTGGCTTGGGGGCACCTCGTGTGCCCTCTGGTCTTCCTCCGAAGATTCCAGGTCTTATTTTGGTCCGGAAAAATCATCAAAAAGTTTTGGGGTATTTGAACTTTGTTTAGTACCGTATTCCTGAAAAGCCAAAAACATGTAGAAAATAGCAACTAACACTTGGCACTGGTTTAATATGTTAGTGCTAAAAAATAATATAAAAAACAAGTAAATGCTTAAAAATTATCCTAGAATAATAATATAATAGCATGGAACAATAAAAAATTATAGATACGTTGGAGACGTATCAACATCCCCAAGCTTAATTCCCGCTCATCCTTGAGTGGGTAAATGATAAAAACAATTTTTTTGATGTGATATGCTACCCATCATGTAATATTTTCAGATATGATCAATGAGAAACGATGAATCAACAAACATTAACATAGTAATATGCATAAACATAAGTAACACAACCACCAACTTTCAAAATATACGATCCTTAAAGAATGTTTACCCCCATTCATTTTATCATATTAGCATGGTATGGCTATGTTTTTACCATATAAATAAAAATGTGAAGCACCATGGGTGTTAAGCCTAGCAAGTGCATCGTTATTTTTCACGCGCTTCAACATTTTATAGCTCACTCAACACATGAGCGTGAACCATGGTCATTTCATATAGGTGGAATAGAATATGGTGGTAGGTTTCAAAGGGTTAAAAGTGGAGAGTAAAGTCTCATGTCAACTAGGCAGATCAACGGGCTATGGAGATGCCCATTAATCGATATCTGTGTGAGGAGTAGGGATTGCCATCCATTGGATGCACTAGAGCTATAAGTGTATGAAAGCTCAACTGAAGCTAAGTGGGTGTGCATCCAACTTGCTTATTCATGAAGACCTTAGGCATTTGAGGAATCCCTTCATCGGAATATACAATCCAAGTTCTATAATGAAACCCACTAGCATATGACAATGACAAAACATGAGACTCTCTATATGAAAAACATGGTGCTTTGTCTAAGCACAAGTGTGGAAAATGAGGTAGTAGCACTATCCCTTCTCTATTTTCTCTCATTTATTCCTTTTCTTTTTATTTCTTTCTTTTTCTTCTTCTTTTCGTTTTTTTGTTCGGAGCCTCATCCCGACTTGTGGGGGAATCATTGTCTCCATCATCCTTTCCTCACTAAGACAGTGCCCTAATAATGATAATCATCACACTTTTATTTACTTACAACTCGATGTGAAAAACTACTAAACAATATGACTCTATATGATGCCTCTGGCAGTGTACCAGGATGTGCAATGATCTAGCATAAGATGTAAACAATGATGAGCGGTGGCTTTGCCGCAAATACTATGTTAGCTAGATGATGATGCAAAGCAATACAACAATGATTGCACAAGTCATATGATGTAACGGTAGAAGTTGCATGGCAATATATCTCAGAATGGCTATGGAAATGCCATAATAGGTAGGTATGGTAGATTTTTTGAGGAAGATATAAGGAGGCTTATGTGCAACAGAGTGTATCATGTCACGGGTTTGGATAACCGGCGAAAGTGGCACTGATCCTCGAGGCAAGAATGGGCAATGCACGGTACCGAAGTTTCTAGCATACTATGAAAAGGTGACTGTGCGTACATCCATGGATTCACATTAGTCATAACGAACTTACATACTTATTGCAAAGATTTATTAGATCTATAGAAATAAAGTACTACTCGCATGCCCCTAGGGAGGAGGTTAGTAGGAGTTAACCATCACGAGCCCCCAACCTAAACATCACTAGGATTTTAACGAGGAATAAGAATGCTCATACATCATCACCATGCCATAAACAATATTTATATGAACAGAAAATTAACACCCTTTAACTATCGATATTTCTACTAACCAACAACCATGCACTCACTTCCTTTCATATTACCACATTAATATCATTAACCCACAATTTCTCTTTTATGTGCTACATGAAGGTTTTGATTATGCACTTGTTGAATACCTATTATTTTTAGACTAGTCTTATAACCCATGAACCATTGCTATATATTAGACTCTAGAACAAAAAGTGAAGAACAATATTGCAATTATTCCTATAAAATCTGCACGCCATTGTGCTCTAAAAGATATAAGTGAAGCATTAGAGCAATTGCTTAGATCAAAATATATAAGTGAAGCACATAGAGTATTCTAACAAACCATGGTGAACATGTGTGTCTATCAAGTAGGTGTGTCCATAGAAAATGATTGTGGAAAACTAAAACAAAATCAAACTAAAACACATGAGGCTCCAAGCAAAACAGATATCATGTGATGAATAAAAATGTAGCTCCAAATGACATACTGATCGATTGAGACGAAAGATGGGTTGCCTTCCGGGGCATCCCCAAGCTTAGACGCTTGAGTCTTCCTAGAATTTACCTTAGGGTTCCTTGGGAATCCCCAAGCTTAGGATATTTTCCGCTCTTTATTCTCTCATCCATCGTGATAGCACCCAAAACTTGAAAACTTCAGTACACAAAACTCAAGAGAAAACTCATGAGCCCCGTTAGTGCGATATGTAAATAGAAACTTTAGGTAGTATCATAAATTGATTCATATTTTATTATTGCATAAGGTACAATATTATAAATTCTCCATGGCTTATATCCCCTGATACAACCTATAGCATCATCAAAACAAGCAAACTAGGCAAGCAAAAACAGAATCTGTCTAAAACATAAGAGTCTATAATGATCTGCGCAAACTCCGTACTTATGTAACTCCAAAAATTTCGAAACGTTAGGAGAAACTGGGGATTTTGTATAATAATACCGTGTAAAAAATTCATATCAAAAATACATTCCTGTAAAATCATAGAAATTCTGCATTTGACACAAAAGTGTCTATTTTTGCGTTGTATCAATTCTACTTATCATTCAAGTCACCCAAAGTCTTTACTTGGCACAAACAATAATTTAAACATAAAAACACAATCATTACAATATAATTATGATATTATCACACCATCATAGAAATTAAAAACAAATATTGAAAGATAACTATTGGGTTGCCCCCAACAAGCGCTATCGTTTTATGCCCCTAGCTAGGTATAATGCATAGTTTCAAGTGTTGTCATCTTTTGCAATCAAACCATAAGTGGCCCTCATGATAGATTAATAAGGTGGTTTATTATGTTTATAGGGAAGTGTTCCATCCCTTTATTTATTGGGAACTGGAATCTTATGTTTCCCTCCTTCATATCAATAATAGCAACTATAGTTCGTAGGAAAGGCCTACCAAGTATTATTGGACAAGACGAATTGCATTCAATATCAAACACAATGAGATACATGGGTACACAGTTTCTATTAGAAATAATAAGCACAACATTTATTCTACCAAATGGTTTCTTAATAGTGGAATCTGCAAGATGCGAGTTAAGGGAATATTCATTGATATCAATGAGACCTAGCACATCACATAAAGCTTTCTGTATAGTTGAAACACTAGCTCCAAGGTCACACAAATCACTACATTCATACTCCTTAAATTTAATTTTAATAGTAGGTTCCCTCGCATCATGCAACATTCGAGGAATAGGAACTTCTAAGTCAAGTTTTTTCTTCATGAGCTTTCAACATAGCTTCTATGATATGTTTAGTAAAAGCCTTATTTTGTTCGTAGGCATGGGGTGAGATAATAATGGACTGCAGAAAGGAAATGCATTATAATAAAGATAATTTATCTTAATTAAAGCCTTGTGATCCAAGGTAGTGGGTACATCACTAGTTAAAGTTTTGACATCTCCAAACCCACTTTTTTCATTTTTATCATTAAGATCATCATCCTCCGAACAAACGGGACGCCTTCTAGCTAGAGTTGAATCATCTCCAGTACATTTATCATTTATTTTCATATTTTTAAACAAATATTTAATGGTATAATTAGCAATTATTTTAATATCCTCGTCATGATTACGGTAAAAACCGTGTGGAAGAGCCTTTTCTAAGAATTCTCACTTAGTTCTCAACCTCATGGTCCTCTCCTTACTTTAATTAATATATATTTTTATGGATTTAATATACTCATTATATAATGCTTGGGTGGCAAAGTTTTACTTTTAAGAGTTTCCAAATCATGAGCAATCTTATCCACGTTCCTAGCCATATCGTCAACTTTATGCAACTTTTCTTCTACCGTAGTGTTGAAAAATCTTTTGAGAACTAATAAATTATTTAATGATATTCTAAAGATCAGTATGTATCCTATTATTATTGTTGTATGAGTTTCCATAGGAATTACCATAATTATTAGAGGAATTACCGGGATACGACCTAGCATTGAAATTACCTCAATAAGCATTATTGTTGAAATTATTTCGTGAGATGAAGTTCACATCAATAGTATAATTATTTTTATAAATCAAAGTAGACAATTGATAATCATTAGGATCAACTTGAGCATTCTTGCTTGCAATCATATTCATAAGAGCATCCATTTTATCACTCAAAGTAGGAATTTCTTTGACATAATTACCTTCTTACCAGTTGGAGCTCACTCTGTGTGACACTAAAAATAATTTATCATGATATTGTATAGAAGTTTTGTAGCCTATCCTAATGTCACCTCCATAAAGGTACCACTTGCAGCAGAATCTAGAAAGTTTCTAGACACAAAGTTCAGTCCAGCATAGAAATTTTGTATAATCATCCATAAGTTTAAGCAATGAGTGGGACAATTTCTAATCATCATTTTCGTTCTCTCCCATGCTTGTGAACCATGTTATTTCTCATGTTGTTTAAAATTCATAATTTGGTTACTGAGAGATATAATTTTAGCAGGAGGAAAAGACTTGGCAATAAAAGCATCCTTGCACTTATCCCATGTTCCAAATACTATTGCGTGGCAAGGATGAAAACCAAGTTTTAGCTTTATCTCTTAGTGATGAAGGAAACAATTTTAATTTGACCACATAATTATTGATGTCCTTTTTATTTTGCATATCACATAATTCAACAAAGGTGTTGATACGAGAAGCATGGTCCTCATTAGGACTTCCCAAAAATTGTTCTTTATCACAAGATTTAGCAATGCGGCATTGATACGTCTCTGATGTATCTATATTTTTTATTGTTCCCAGCTGATATATTATCATTCTAGGATACTTTTTGGGCATTTATTTACCAATTTATAATATTTTTGAGCACTAACCTATTGAACCAGTGCCCAGTGCCAGTTGATGTTTTTGCATGTTTTGGACTTTTCAGGTTTACAGTACCAAACAAAGTCCAATTCCCACGAAACTTTTTGATGATTTTTTGTGGACCAAAAGAATACTTGGAAGCTTCGGGAGGAGGCCGGGAGGCGCACGAGGGCTCCACCACACATCAGGGCGTGCCCTAGGGGGGGTCGCGCCCTGATATGTGGTGCCCCCCTCGGGCGTCCCCCGATGTTCCTCTTTGGCCTATAAATTCTGTAATATACCAAAACCCTAAGGGAGATCCTGAAACACTTTTTCCACTGTCGCAAGTCTTTGTTCCGACTGAAGCCCAGCTACAGCTCCGTTCCGGCACCCTGTCGGAGGGGAAATCGATCATGGAGGGCCTCTTCATCAACCTTGCTGCCCTCATGATGACGCGTGAGTAGTTCACCACAGACCCATGGTTCCATAGCTAGTACCTAGATGGAAATCTCTCTCTCTCTCTCTCTTGATCTTCAATACAATGTTCATCGCATGTTTGCCTTGATCTATCCGATGTAATCCCATTGTATGGTGTGTTTGTTGGGATCCGATGAATTGTGAGTTTACGTTTAGATTATTCATGAAAAGTATCCGAGTCAAACGTAAATACTAAGATTCTTATTTGCATGATCATTATAGCTTCCTAATGCTCTCCGATCTATTGAGATAGTTTGGCCAACTAGATTGATATTTCTTCGGTGGGAGTGGTGCGTTGTGGTAGGTTCAACCCGATGAATTTCTATATCGCAGTGACAAAGTAGGGGACAAGTTGCGTCTTTGTGTTGCGGATACTAAGGATAAAACGATGGGATTTATTCATATTGATTGAGTTTACTTTGTCTACATCATGTCATCGTCCTTGAAGCGTTACTTTGTTTTACTTAATACTCTAGATGCATGTTGGATAGTGGTCGATGAGTGGAGTAATAGTGAGAGGTGCAGGCAAGAGTCAACCTATTTTCTTGTGGATGTGCTGCCTATATACACATGATCATTGCCTTTAAAATCACATAACTATTCGCTTTTCTATCAATTGCCTAACAATAATTTGTGTACCCACCGTAAGCTATTTCTATGAGAGATGCCACTAGAGAACTCTACGGCCCCCGGGTCTATTCACTTATATATTCACAAACACTGTTACTACCTTGTCGTTATTTATTTCCTTTTATTTTATTTTGCAATTTACAAATATCTACAATTATCTACACGACTCACTTGCTTACAAATAACGAGATCAAGGGGATTGACAACCCTCTTGTCGGCGTTGGGTGCAAATTGTTTGTTCTTTTGTGTGCAGCCGCTGAAGACGGTTGAGGATTTGTGTGACAACTTGGTATAGGTTTGTACTTAACACCATCACCGGTGGAAATTTCTTAACGTGTCACACCTTGGATGCTTATAATGCAATTGAAAATCTTGTTGGAACACCACCCCTTAGTGTTAATGAAACCAATTTAACCTTGGAACATGTTATGCAAAGGATTGATGCTGTTGAAAAGAAAATGAGCACTAGTGAACCAGTTGAGGAGTTCGGTAAAAAACTTCATAATCATATCACTCAATTTGGGTCACTGGTAGGAACAACTTTAAAAACTTTAAAGGAAAAGGACACTATTATTGATAAGAGGGTGGAAGAAGGTTTGAGTACAATTGATAAAATGGAGGAGGTCATTAACAAAGTGAGTTCCGCATTCACACCATCTAAGACTAATGCTAGTAACTCACAAGACAAAAATCCCAAGTTCATATACATTCCTAAGAGCATTAGTACACCTCCTTCCAAAAGAAACGAAGATCTCAAAATGATTAGTGTTCGTCCCAGTTTTGTGAAATTGGTAAAGGATCCTATTTTCAAGCCTCCCATTGTTCCAATTAATCATAGTTGTGTTGTTGAGGAACAGGAAATCAAAGATGACAATACTTGAAACTATGCATTATGCCTAGCTAGGGGCATAAAACAATAGCGCTTGTTGGGGGGCAACCCAATATTTATCTTAAATTTTGTTTTTACTTTCTGTTATTTTGTTATAAAATTATTATTGACTCTGTAATTATTATGTTTTTATGTTTCAATTAGTGTTTGTGCCAAGTAAAGCCTTTTTGTTAACTCACAAGATGAGTAGAAACGATGCTGAAACAAAACAGAAACTTTGACTCCAGTATAGAAATTTGCATTTTGACTGGAGCGTGATAATGATCTGAAATTTTTACACAATATTTCTATAAAAATTCTCTACATTGTCCTAAATTTTCAGAATTTTTAGAGGTACAGAAGTATGGGCTCTTTACAGATTGCTACAGACTATTCTGTTTTAAACAGATTCTGTTTTGCTTGCATAGTTTGCTTGTTTTGGTTATGCTATGGATTGTATCGGGGGGAGGGGTATAAGCCATGGAGAAGTTAGAATACAACACCTATTATGAAAAAAGAATTAATAATCAATTTATAACGGTACCTAAATTATGCAATATGTTTCTTATACTAACGGATTTCACGAAGTTTTGTTGAGTTTTGTGTGATTGAAGTTTTCAAGTTTTGGGTGTGATCACGATGGACCACAAAATAAGGAGTAGCAAGAGTCTAAGCTTGGGGATGCCCAAGGCACCCCAAGTAATATTATAAGGAAGACTCAAGCATCTAAGCTTGGGGGTGCCCCGGAAAGGCATCCCCTCTATCGTCTCAATCCATCGGTATGTCACTTGGAGCTATTTTTTTAATCATCACATGATATGTGTTTTGCTTGGAGCGTCATTTGCTTTAGTTTGCTTTTAATTGGAGTTTGTCACAATCATCATTTTATGGACACACCTATTTGAGAGAGACACACCTTCATCATAATTTGTTAGAATACTCTATGTGCTTCACTTATATCTTTTGAGCTTGTCAGTTGCTTCACTTATATCTTTTTGAGCACGGTGGTGTGTAGATTTTATAGAAATATTATGCTCTCATTCTTCACTTATATTTTTTTGAGAGCTGATAAATAGTGACGGTAATTTGTATGGGTCATAAGACTACTCCAAAAAATAATAGGTATTCAATGAGTTATAATCAAAACTATAATGTAGCACATATAGATAAATTTTGTGTTAATGACATTGATGTGGTAATATGAAAAAGGTGCGAGTCCACAATTATTGATTCATAGAAGTGTCAAGATTAAGAGGTGTTAACTTGTTATTCATCTAAAAAATAAAGAGGCATGGTGATGATGTGTGAGCAGTTCTATTCCTCGTTGAAATCCTAGTGTGTTTCGAGTCGGGGGCGCACGATGGTTAAGTCCTACAGACCTCCTCCCTCGGGGCATGCGAGGAGCACTTTGATTTAGGATAAAAATAATAAAACTTTGCAGTAAGTATATGAGTCCTTTATGACTAATGTGATACCATGGACATACGCATCTTCACCTTCTCTTATTGCTAGCCTCTTCGGTACCGTGCATAGCCCATTCTCACGTCGAGGATCTATGCAACTTACGTCGGTGCATCCAAACCCTGTGACGTGATATGCTTTGTTGCACATAAGCCTCATTATACCTTCCTCAGAACAGCCACCATACCTACCTATCATGACATTTCCCTAGCCATTCCGAGATATATTTCCATGCAAATTTCATCATCACTTCACATGACTACTTCGTTCATCATCATATTGCTTTGCATGATCATATATAGCTGACATAGTATTAATACATGTCACGCTAGATCTTCCACATCCTGGTACACTGCCAGGGGCATTAATATAGAGTCATATCTTCCTATTTGTTCTTCATATTGAGTTGTAAGTAAATAAAAGTGTGATGATCATACTTATTAGAGCATTGTACCCGTGAGGAAAGGATGATGGAGACTATGATTCTCGCACAAGTCGGGATGATACTCCGGACGAAAAAAAATAAAAATTGGGGAGGCCAAATGAGCCCACCATATAAAAAAATGGGGGAGGCAAAAATAGAAAAAAGAAAATCTCACCATGAGAAAATAATGAGAGAAAAATAGAGAAGGGACTTTGCTACTATCCTTTACCACACTTGTGCGTCAAAGTGGCACCATGTTCTTCGTATAGAGAGTCTCCTATTTTGTCACTTCCATATGCTAGTGGTAATTACCTTTTTATAAACTTGGCTTTTATATTCCAATGACGGGCTTCCTCAAATGCCCGAGGTCTTCATGAGCAAGCAAATTGGATGCACACCCCACTTAGCTTTAGTTGAGATTTCATACACTTATAGCTCTAGTGCATCATTTGCATGGCAATCCCTACTACATGCATTGACATCTATCAATGAGCATCTCCATAGCTCGTTGGTACGCCAAGTAGATGCGAGACTATCTTCTCCACTTATTATCCCTTTGATATATACCATCATATTCTATCCCACCTATATGCTATGTCCAATGGTTCACGCTCATGTATTGCGTGAAGAATAAAAAGTTGATGTATTGAAAAATTATGATCCAATTTCCTGACTTGGACACCATGGTGCTTAACATTTGTATTGATGTGGTGAAGACAGAGTCATGCCTTGCTAATATAATAACATGAATGGGGGTAAACATTCTTTTAGGATAGTATACTTTGAAAATCAATGATTTTGTTTCTTATACTTATAAATATTGATATGGTAATGATTGTTAATTCATCATTTCTCAACGAGCATACATACAAAAGATTAAATAATGGGTACTTGGGCAGGATGTCAAATAAAAAAATGTTTTTATCATTTACCTACTCGAGTACGAGCAAGATTTGAGCTTGGGGATGCTGATATGTCTCCAATGTATCTATATTTTTTTATTGTACCATGTTGATACATTATCATTCTAGGATACTTTTTGGGCATTTGTTTACTAATTTATAATATTTCTGAGCACTAACCTATTGACTCAGTGCCCAACTCCAGTTGCTGTTTTTTGCATGTTTTTGACTTTTCAGGTTTACAGTACCAAACGAAGTCCAATTGCCACGAAACTTTTTGATGATTTTTTTCTGGACCAAAAGAAGACCTGGGAGTTTTGGGAGGAGCCCGGGAGGCGCACGAGGGCCCCACCACACATTAGGGTGCACCGGAGGGGGGGCTGATATGTGGTGGCTCCCTCGGGCGTCCCCAGACATTCCTCTCTGGCCTATCTACTGAAACACTTTTTCCACTGCAGCAAGTCTTCATTTCAACGGGAGCCCATGTACAACTCAGTTTCGACACCCTGCCGGAGGGGAGATCAATCACGAAGGGCCTCTTCATCAACCTTGCTACCCTCATGATGATGTGTGAGTAGTTCACCACAGACCTATGGGTCCGTAGGTAGTACCTAGATGACAATCTCTCTCTCTCTCTCTCTCTCTCTCTCTCTCTCTCTTTCTCTCTCTCTTGATCTTCAATACAATGTTCATCGCATCTTTGCCTTGATCTATCCTACGTAATCCCTTTGTATGGTGCGTTTGTTGGGTCTGATGAATTGTGAGTTTATTTTCAGATTATTCATGAAAATTATTTGAGTCAAACCTGAATACTAAGATTCTTATTTGCCTGATCATTATAGCTTCATAATGCTCTCCGATCTATTGAGATAGTTTCGCCAACTAGATTGATATTTCTCCGGTGGGAGTGGTGCGTTGTAGTAGGTTCAACCTGGTGAGTTTCTATATCCTAGTGACAGAAGGGGACAAGTTGCGTCTTTGTTTTGTTGCTGCTAAGGATAAAACGATGGGGTTTATTCATATTGATTGAGTTTACTTTGTCTACATCATGTAATCGTTCTCCAAGCATTACTCTTGTTTACTTAATACTCTAGATGCATGTTGGATAGCGGTCGATGAGTGGAGTAATAGTAATAGGTGCAGGCAGGAGTTGGACTATTTGCTTATGGATGTGATGCTTATATACACATGATCATTGCCATGAAAATCGCATAACTATTCACTTTTCTTTCAATTGCCCAACAATAATTTGTTTACCCACTGTATGCTATTTCTATGAGAGATGCCAATAGAGAACTTTATGGCCCCTGGGTCTATTCAATTATATATTCACTATCATGGGAACGATCCTGATAGTAGAAGGTAGGGGTACGAAAGGAGAGGGCATAGTCCTAGCTACGACGAGGATGTACACACGGATGTATGAGTTCAGGCCCATCTCGTGGAGGTAACAACCCTACGTCTCAGTGCTCTGGAGCTTTGTCGTGTGGAGAATGTATGTTACAAATGTTGTGAACCCTTGTGCTAGAGGGGAGGGGCAACTTATATAGAGTTCGATGCCCCTCATAATTTTGTGGCATCCAAGGGTCCGATTGTGGGTATAAAGACTAGCATTACTGGTAACGTACAACATAATTGCTATTAATGATGACTGGCTTAACGCCTGCCTGTTGGCCTCTTAGGGACAACTTCTCGTCGCCTGGCATCGATTGGAAACAAGGTCTTCCGAGTAACAGGTGACTGTCGAGTGGAGGAAGGAGCCATCGAATGGATTGACTATCGAGTGACTTGAGCGCCATAGAGAATCCAGTCGGAATCTTTCCTGTGGTCCTTAAGCCTTCCAATGCAGTGACCTTATGTAGGGTATATAGGTCAGGCCTAGGACCCTACCCTAGGTACATATCCTCATCATTAGCCCCCGAATGGATCAGGGTTCGAGTGGTAAAGGAGGGTATCGATGCCAGTTCAGAGCAAGGCACCAAATCTTCCGAATAATTTTCGAGGCTTCAACAAAACTGGCATTGACTGAACTCTTTGTCATTCGCCCGGATCGATTCTGTCTTGAAAGTGTCCAAGTGAATGTTCAATGCCAATTTAATTTTGAGTGACCTGAAGGGATCTTTGGATGTGTTGGGTCGCTCTGTCAGGCCCGGATCTTCGGGATACAAAAATATGGGAAGCGCACACGTCCGCGATGATGATGCCATGATCGGGGCAAGTAGGAGCATGACGTCTCGATTTGCGTGCCGCTCATTTCGCCACGTATAGGGCGTCGTCTGCACTTAGGATATGCGGGGATCTCATGGTCCCACATGTCAGTGAGGCACTCGGCGGGTTATAAATCCCAAAGCGCCGCTGTTCGCATAGTGCTTTCCCCCCAAATCTCCTCTCTTCCTCTGCCTCTCTTGTCTCCAGCACCTCACTCTGCTCTGCTCCGACAAGCTCCGCTGCCGCGATGACGGAGGGAGCAACGGAGAAGATGGAGCGCACCAAGAAGGGAGTCGTGAAGGGCAAGGCCAAGAAGCCCTCGACCGCCCGGTTCATCGTGCCGGTGGGGTGGATCCAGGTGGACTTTCTCCCATCGATAGTCACCACCGCAGACGTTGAGAACCTTGTCGTCGACAGGCTCGTGGCGGACGATGCTTGGAGGATGTTGGAGGGGGAGCGCGAGCTGGAGCCGCGCGAGGGGGAGCGGGTTCTTCTCCTTTCCCATGTAGAAAGAGGTTTCTCCATGCCTCCCCATCCATTCTTTAGAGGATTCTTGAACTTCTTTGGAGCTCAGCTCCATCACTTTCCTCCAAATGCAATTTCCTACTTGTCTATCTTCGTCACTCTGTGCGAGTGTTTCTTGGGCTGCTCTCCCCACTAGGGACTGTTCAAGCACATTTTCACCGTCATATCTTAGACGGTGAAAAAGGCCCATCCCGAGGATGGAAAGATCCATGTAGTCCAGCTATGTGGAGGTTTAGGAATCCAGAAGAGAGCTCATAATTCTTTTCCTTCCATGACTTTCCTTGAATCGTTATAGGTTGGTAGTCGACCTTGTTTTATTGCAAGGACGTAGCTTCTCCCAATATGCCGACTGGTCTTTCTCCCTTCACGTTAGATCGTCAGGCCATTCCCAAATCTTTGAAGATGTTGGAGGGGGAGAAAGTCCAGGTTGGGCTCCTAGTGGATGCTGTAGGGGCCCTTATCCGTGGTGGAGTCACTCGTATGGATCTCTTGGAGACATTCCTCAGTCGGTGGAGCTAGCCTCTTCAAGCAAGGGACCACACTATGCAGCATTACGCCGGTCCTAAGGACATGACCAAGACACACCCGGAGGAGGTTTCACAAAAAACTGTCGAGGAGTGGCTTCACAGTATCACTGGAGCTTGTGACAATTCCCCTGGGTGCCAAGAGGATCCAACCATACTCTGCTGCGAATCCGCCAAAGAATCTGGTAAATTTTATCTTGTTGACTATTGTACTATTTTGTCGAGTGATTGATTGATCTGTTGACTGACTTCATTGTTTGACTCATGCAGGAGTGGACGCACATGCACTTGCCCGTACCCAATGGGAGCCAGCCTAAATATGGTGGGGAAAGCGAGGGTGGCAGCATGGACGTCGACTGTGTTTATGCAGCAAAGAGGAATATGAGGACTTGGGCGAGAACAAGGAAGAAGTCGAGTCCCCACCACGCGCCGAACGTCGCTCCAAGTCACGTGAGGACCCTGCCACTGCCACAGACAAGGCCCCATCTCTGAGTGAAAGGAAACCGAAGCAGGACCGACCTCGACCGTCGAGTCGAGTGAGCGATCAGCGAACCAACCCAAGGCTAACACCGGAAAACCTCGCAAAGCTCCGCATGAAGGTGGTTGTGCCCGTCGTCTCAACGTAAGTGTTTGCTTTCATCTTTCGTTGTCGATTGTGACTTCGAATTCTTGTTTGACCAAGTGGAATTGGATTTACCAGTGCTGCTACCTCAATGACGTCGCCTCCACGGGACGGAGAGGAGCAAATGGATGTGGATACTGCTGATGTGGCCATTTCCGAGAGAGGTAAACAAATCCTTACTCAGCTCTGTTTCCCAAATGAAATTCCTCGATTGCAAGAGTCAACATTGCTAATTGGTATTTGCAGAAATCATTGAACTGGAGGATGATGAAGAACATCCTTGGGGTACAGGGGGTGAAGGTGAGACCTTAGGCGCCCCGCGCGTACGCGCCCAAAGAACTCCGTCGGCACAGACGCTTCAGCGGTCGACTGCTTGATCTTCCCAGGGGATAAGAGACTCGACACGGGTCAGAATCGATCCTGTGGTACCGTAGTCGAGTGATCCACCAGCTATTTCAACCATCGTGACGTCGACTCAAACCAGACCGCCCCAGACTACCTCGACTATCCTAGCCGCAACATTGATTTCGCCGGTGACCGCCTTTCCTCTGCACCGCGTTCCAGAAGACCAGACCAGAGCCGCAAAGGTGGCCATGATCCAGGCGGAACAGATGATGCTGCACACCAAGGAGGCGTACGAGGCCAGCAAGTTGGCTTATGATGCCAGCATAGCGCTTCACACCAATGTCTGAGTAAGTTCGATTGTAAGTGTATTTCCGATTGAATTCCTGTCTTCTTTGATTGTACACCCACTGGGTGTTTTCCACTTATATGATATTTGTAGGTTCTCCACTCGAATAGATCAGGTCGTAATCGAGTAGATTTTGGTCCAGTGGGGGCACGCTGAGTGCACCCATTAGGTGTAGTCCCCGAGACCGCTGTCGAGTGCTTGCACTGACAGGGGTCTTAGAGTTTGTCATATGCGGAATACATTTGCCACTCGACATGTAAAGTGGACCTCTTGCCCTGGCCACACCACTTCGAAGCTTCCTTGTAGGTTTCATGGATATCATTTCATCAACCATGATATGACGCTACTTCAAAGGTGTTGAGTGGGGTGGCGGGTCACTAGACATATCGAGTGATAGATGGTCCAGTGGGGTGGTGGGTCACTCGACAGATCGAGTGATAGATGGTCCAGTGGGGGCACGCTGAGTGCACCCACTGGGTGTAGTCCCCGAGACCGCTGTTGAGTGCTTGCACTGGAAGGGGTGTGAGAAGAGACGATATTCATATGCTATCCACTCGGTAGGGTTTTTAACTTAGGCGAAAGCATGTTGATGGCTAAGCCCCAAGAGTGTCAGGATTGCTCAACACTCGGAGTAGTTTTGAACTTAGGCGAAGACTGGTTTGTAGCTAAGCCCCTGAGAGTGAGGATTGCTCAACACTCGGAGTAGTTTTGAACTTAGACGAAGACTGGCTCGTAGCTAAGCCGTCGAGTGAATGGACTGCTATCCACTCGGCAGTTTTTTTAACTTAGGCGAAAGCATGATCGCGGCTAATCCCCCGAGTGCGAGGATTGGTCAACACTCGGAATGGTCCCAAGTGAGAAATTACTTGATCGGAGTCGATGAAAAGACCGCGGAAGTCAAACTTGCATATATAACATGATATGAAGTACTTTTATTACATTAACACCACTCTATTCTTAAGTATAGAAACGCCGGAGCAAATCTGCGTTCCAGGCTCGCGGCTCGTCAATCTGCTTCTTGAGGTTGTACAGGTGATAAGCTCCGTTGTTCAACACCTTGGTGATGACAAAGGGACCCTCCCATGCAGGAGCGAGCTTGTGGGGTCGCTGTTGATCCACTTGGAGCACCAAATCTCCCTCATGAAACGACCGACTCTTAACATTTTTCTCATGGAAGCGTTGCAGATCTTGCTGATAAGTTGCAGTCCGGATCAGGGACATCTCTTGCTCTTCCTCTAGGAGGTCATGCCATCCCGTCTCACTTGCTTAGCTTTAGCTTCATAGTAAAGTTCCACTCGGGGGGAGTTGTGAAACAAATCACTCGGCAGGACAGTTTCGGATCCATAGACCAGGAAAAAAGGAGTAAGTCCAGTCGATCGATTAGGTGTTGTTCTTAAGACCCATAAAAAAGATGGCAACTCCGACACCCAGACTCCGGCAACGTGTTCCAGGTCGCGCATAAGACGAGGCTTCAGACCTTGCAGGATGAGGCTATTGGCTTGCTCGACTTGACCATTGGTTTGAGGGTGTGCAACAGAAGCATAATCCACCCGAGTGCCCTGGGAGGTGTAGAAGTGTCTGAATTCTTCCAAGTCGAAGTTGGTGCCATTATCCGTGATGATGTTGTGGGGAACCACATACCGGAAGATTATCTCCCTTGTGAATGTGACCGCCGTACGAGAGTTCAATTTCTTTTTCGGCTTGGCGTCAATCCACTTTGTAAATTTGTCGACTGCAATGCACAAATGGGTGAATCTGCCTTGTCCAGTCCGGAAGGGACCAACCATGTCTATACCCCACACAACAAACGGCCAGGCAAGGGGGATTGTCTTCAGAGCAGATGCATGCGTGTGAGACAAGTTTGCATAGAACTGGCATCCTTCACAGTGATTGACAATGTCCTTGGCCATCTCATTAGCACGTGGCCAGAAGAAACCAGCTCGATAGGCTTTAGCAATGATTGTTCGTGAGGATGCATGATGGCCGCAAGTTCCCAAGTGGATTTCATCCAGGATCATTCAACCTTCTTTAGGACAAATGCATCGTTGCGTCACGCCGGTCATGATTTCTCTGAACAGCTGATCTCCAAACACAGTAAGAGCTTTCGACTTGTGCACGATCTGTCGTGCTTCAGTCTCGTCTTCAGGGAGTTCTTGTCTAAGGATATATGCAATACAGGGTACTGTCCAGTCGGGAATGACGACCAGAACCTCCATGACTAAATCAATAACTGCAGGGACATCGACTTCAGTCAGATTGGTGGAGCTCATAGCTTGCGTGGGCTCTTCGGTGAAAGGATCTTCCTGTACTGAAGGAGTGTGGAGGTGTTCCAAAAACACATTGTTGGGGACAGGTCGACAAGTGGATCCAATCTTTGCCAGCTCATCATCTGCTTGATTCTTCACTCGGGGAACATGATGAAGTTCCAAACCTTCAAATTTCTTCTCGAGCTTTCTAACAACACTGCAGTATCCACTCATAGCGGGGTTTTGAACATCCCACTCTTTCATCACTTGATTGACCACCAAATCCGAGTCACCATAAACCATTAGGCGCTTGACGCCGAGTGAGATAGCCATGTGCAACCCATATAAAAGTGCTTCATATTCTACCTCATTGTTGGAGGAATCGAAGTGGATCTGCAAAACATAACTGAGTTTGTCACCTTTTGGAGGTACCAAGACAATACCAGCACCAGACCCATTCAACATTTTAGAGCCATCGAAGTGTTGGAAATATGCCCTAGAGGAAATAAATAAAGTGTTTATTATTATATTTCCTTGTTCATGATAATCGTTTATTATCCATGCTATAATTGTATTGATTGGAAACACATTACATGTGTGGGTAAATAAACAACACTATGTCCCTAGTATGCCTCTAGTGAACTAGCTCGTTGATCAAAGATGGTCAAGGTTTCCTAGCCATTGACATGTGATGTCATTTGATAATGGGATCATATCATTAGGAGAATGATGTGATGGACGAGACCCAAACTACAAACGTAGCATATGATCGTGTCAGTGTATTGCTACTATTTTATGCTAGTCAAGTATATGTTCCTATGACCATGAGATCATGCAACTCACGGACACTGGAGGAGTGCCTTGTGTGTATCAAACATCGCAACATAACTGGGTGACTATAAAGGTGCTCTACAGGTATCTCCGAGGGTGTTTGTTGAATTGGCATGGATCAAGACTGGGATTTGTTACTCCGTGTGACGGAGAGGTATCTCAGGGCCCACTCGATAATACAACATCACAATAAGCCTTGCAAGCAATGTCACTAAGTGTTAGTCACGGGATCTGGTATTACGGAATGAGTAAAGAGACTTGCCGGTAACGAGGTTGAACTAGGTATGGAGATACCGACGATCGAATCTCGGGCAAGTAACATACCGAAGAACAAAGGGAACATCATACGGGATTAACTAAATCCTTGACATAGAGGTTCGACCGATAAAGATCTTCGTAGAATATGTAGGAACCAATATGGGCATCCAGGTCCCGCTATTGGTTATTGACCGTAGAGGTGTCTCGGTCATGTCTAGATAGTTCTCGAACCCGCAGGGTCTGCACACTTAAGGTTTGGTGACGTTTCGGTAGTATAGAGCTATGTATGGTGGTGACCGAAGGTTGTTTGGAGTCCCGGATGTCACGAGGAGCTCCGGAATAGTCCGGAGGTAAAGGTTCATATATAGGAAGTCCTGTTTTGGTCGTCGGAAAAGTTTCGGGCTCATCAGTAGTGTACCGGGAGTGTACCGGGAGACCACCGGGAGGGGTATTTCGACCCAAGAGGCTTCATGGGCTGTGGGAGAGTGAATACCATCCCTTAGTGGGCTGGTTAAAGTCCCACACAAGGCCCATGCGGCTAGGAAAGAAAAGCCCAAAGGGAAAAGGTGGAAAAAAGGCAAAAAAGGAGGAATCCTAGTCCTACTAGGATTGGAGGAGGAGTCCTCATCTCCTCCCCACCTCGGCCGACCCAAAGGAAGATTGACCCTTGCGCCAAGGCCTCTCCTCCCTCCCTCTTATATATACTGGAGGTTTTAGGGTTTTTGCACTAGAATTTCAGCCACGTGCTACCCGTTCCTCCAGTGCATAGTTTCTCCTCTAGATCGGATTTCTGCAGTGCTTAGGCGAAGCCCTGCCGGAATAGCTCCACCACCATCGCCGGAGCGCCTTCATGCTGCCGGAGAACTCTTCTTCCTCTCCGCTCCCTCTTGCTGGATCAAGAAGGCGGAGATCATCATCAAGCTGTACGTGTGCTGAACACGGAGGTGCCGTCCGTTCGGTGCTTGATCGGGACAGATCATGATTGGATCGTGGGAAATTCGGTGATTTGGATCGTGAAGACGTTTGACTACACCAACCGCGTTTCTTAATGCTCCCCTCTTAGCGATCTACAAGGGTATGTAGATCCACTCTCCCTCTCGTAGATGCTCATCACCATGGATAGATCTGCGTGTGCGTAGGAATTTTTTTGTTTCCCATGCAACGTTTCCAAACAGTGGCATCATGAGCTAGGTCTATGTGTAGATGAGATCTCGAGTAGAACACAAAGAGTTTGTGGGCGTTGATGCTTAGATTGCTTCCTCCCTTGGTCGTGTTTTGGTTCAGTGGTATTGTGGGATGAAGCGGCCCGGACCAACATTACTCGTACGCTTACGAGAGACCGGTTCCCTCAACTGCAACTTGTTGCAAAAGATGGCTGGCGGGTGGCAGTTTCTCCTACTTTAGTTGAATCGGATTCGACAAAGGCGGTCCTTGAGAAGGTTGAAAAGCAACTTATGTATCACCGTTGTGGTTTATGCGTAGGTGAGAATTGTTCTTGCTAGATACCCGTAGCAGCCACGTAAAACATGCAACAACGATTAGAGGACGTCTAACTTATTTTTGCAGGGTATGTTGTGATGTGATATGTCCAATTACATGATGTGATATATGTGATGTATGAGATGATCATGTGTTGTATAGGATATCACGACTTGGATGTCGATGAGTACGGCAACCGGCAGGAGCCATAAGGTTGTATTTTATTATTGTATGACCCACGTGTCAATCATTAAGCACCATGTAATGCTTTGCTTTATCGCTAAACAGTTGCAATAGTAGTAGAAGCATGATGGGTGCGACAACCCCGATGGTGACACGTTGATGGAGATCAAGATGATGGAGATCATGGTGTCGTGCCGGTGACGATGGATACCATGCCGGTGCTTTCTAGATGGAGATCAAAAGCACAAGTTCATGGCCATATCATGTCACTTATGATTTGCATGTGATGTTAATCCTTTTATGCACCTTGTTTTGCTTAGGACGAGGGTAGCATTATAAGGTGATCCCTCACTTAAATTTCAAGATGAATTGTGTTCTCCCCGAGTGTGCACCATTGCGAAAGTTCGTCGTGTCGAGACACCATGTGATGATCGGGTGTGATAGACTCTACGTTCACATACAATGGGTGCAAGCCAGTGTTGCACGTGCAGAACACTCGGGTTAAACTTGACGAGCCTATCATGTACAGACATGGCCTCGGAACATAAGAGACCGAAAGGTCGAACATGAGTCATATAGTAGATATGATCAACATGATGATGTTCACCATTGAAACCACCTCAACTCACGTGATGATCGGACTTGAGTTGGTAAATTTGGATCATGTGACACTCAGATAACCCGAGGGATGTCAATTTGAGTGGGAGCTTTAGTAATTTGGTTAACTAAACTCATTATCTGGAACAATAGTCTAAGTAACCTTTGCATATTTATGTTGTAGATCAATGGCTCGCGCAGTAGCACCCCTGAATTTTAATGGGTTCCTAGAGAAAGCTAAGTTGAAAGATGATGGAAGTAACTTTGTTGACTGGGCCCATAATCTGAGGATTATCCTCACGGCTTCCCAGAAAATCATATGTCCTTGATGCACCGCTTGGTAACCAACCAGAAGACATGTCATCCGAAGACGTTAAGAACGCTTGGGAGGCACGTTCTGGATATTACTCAATAGTTTAGTGTGCAATATTGTATGGCTTAGAACCAGGACTTCAAAGACATTTTGAACGTCATGGATCTATGAGATGTTCCAGGAGTTGAAGTTTATCTTTTAGAAGAATGCCCGAATCTTGAGGTATGAGACCTCCGGTAAGTTCTATGCTTGCAAGATGGAGCAGAACAGGTCTATCAGTGAACATATACTCAGAATGTCTGGGTATTCGACTCGTCTAGCGGAGTTGGGAATTGCCCTTCCGCCAGAGGCGATCACTGACAGAGTTCTTCAATCACTGCCACCTAGTTACAAGAGCTTTGTGATGAACTATAACATGCACAGGATGAACAAGTCAGTCGCCTAGCTGTTTGCGATGCTAAAATTCGCTGAGTCTGAAATCGAAAAAGAACATCAAGTGTTGATGGTCAATAATACCACTAGTTTGAAGAATAATGGCAAGGGCAAGGGCAAGAAGGGTAAAGCCAAGAAGGATGGCAAAGCAGTCGCTACTCCTGTAAAGAAGCCTAAGCATGGACCTAAGCCAGAAACCGAGTGCTTTCATTGCAAGGGAACTGGTCACTGGAAGCGGAACTGCCCCAAGTACCTGGCTGACAAGAAGGCGGCCAACGACAAACAAGGTATACATGATATACATGTTATTGATGTGTACCTTACTAGCTCAAGTTGTAGTGCCTGGGTATTTGATACCGGTTCGGTTACTCACATTTGCAACTCAAAACAGGAACTACGGAATAGACGAAGGCTGGCAAAGGATGAAGTGACGATGCACGTGGGAAATGGTTCCAAGGTTGATGTGATCACCGTAGGCATGCTCTCTCTTCGATTACCATCAGGATTAGTGATGAACCTGAATAATTGTTATGTAGTGCCTGCGTTAAGCATGAACATTATATCTGGATCTTGTTTATTGCGAGACAGTTACTCATTTAAATCAGATAATAAAGGTTGTTCTATTTATATGAGTAATATCTTTTATGGTCATGCACCCAATGTGAGGGGTTTATTCATATTGAATCTTGATAGTGATGACACACATGTTCATACCATTGATGCCAAAAGATGTAGAGTTGATAATGATAGGACCACTTTCTTGTGGCACTGCCGTTTAGGTCATATTGGTGTAAAACACATGAGGAAGCTCCATGTTGATGGAATTTTGGAGTCACTTGATTTTGAATCACTTGACACATGTGAACCATGCCTCATGGGCAAGATGACTAAAACACCGTTCTCTGGAACAATGGAACGGGCGAGTGACTTATTGGAAATCATACATACTGATGTGTGCGGTCCAATGAATGTTACAACACGTGTTGGATATCGTTATTTTCTCACCTTCATTGATGACTTAAGTAGATATGGGTATATTTACTTAATGAAACACAAGTCTGAAACGTTTGAAAAGTTCAAGCAATTTCAGAGTGAAGTTGAGAATCATCGTAACAAGAAGATTAAATTCCTGCGATCTGATCGAGGAGGTGAATATCTGAGTTATGAGTTTGGCAGTCACTTAAGACAGTGTGGAATTGTTTCACAGTTGACACCGCCTGGAACACCAAAACGTAATGGTGTGTCCGAACGTCATAATTGAACCTTATTAGATATGGTGCATTCTATGATGTCTCTTGCTGATTTGCCACTATCGTTTTGGGGTTATGCATTAGAGACAACTGCATTCACTTTAAATAGGGCACCATCGAAATCCGTTGAGACGACGCCATATGAACTATGGTTTGGCAAGAGGCCAAAGTTGTCGTTTCTTAAAGTTTGGGGATGTGATGCTTATGTCAAAAAGCTTCAACCTGAAAAGCTGGAACCCAAAGTGGAGAAATGCGTCTTCATAGGATATCCGAAGGAGACAGTCGAGTATACCTTCTATCTCAGATCCGAAGGCAAAGTGTTTGTCCCTAAGAACAGAACATTTCTTGAGAAAGAGTTTCTCTCAAAAGAATTGAGTGGGAGGAAAATAGAGCTTGATGAGGTTATTGAACCTTTACTTCAACCAGAAAGTAGCGCAACGCAGAAAGATGTTTCTGTGGAACCTATGACGGTAGAAGAGGAAGTTAAAGATGATGATCATGAAGCTTCGGATCAAGCTACTAATGAACCTCGTAGGTCGACAAGGGCGCGTACTACTCCTGAGTGGTACGACAACCCTGTCTTCGAGGTCATGTTGTTGGACAACAATGAACCTACGAGCTATGGAGTAGCGGTGATGGGCCTGGATTCCGAGAAATGGTTAGAGGCCATGAAATCCGAGATGGGATCCCTGTATGAAAACAAAGTATGGACTTTGGAAGTATTACCTGAAGGGTGAAAGGCCATTCAGAACAAATGGATCTTTAAGAAGAAGACGGACGTGGATGGTAATGTCACCGTCTATAAAGCTTGACTTGTGGCAAAGGGTTTTTCACAAGTTCAAGGAGTTGACTACGATGAGACATTCTCACCCGTAGTGATGCTTAAGTCTGTCAGAATCATGTTGGCAATAGCTGCTTATTTTGACTATGGAATTTGGCAGATGGATGTCAAAACAGCGTTCCTCAACGGTTTCCTTGAGGAAGAGTTGTATATGATGCAACCAGAAGGTTTTGTCGATCCAGAGAATGCTGACAAAGTTTGCAAACTCGAGTGATCCATTTATGGACTGGTGCAAGCATCTTGGAGTTGGAATAAGCGCTTTGATGAGGTGATCAAAGCGTTTGAGTTTATACAAGTTTATGGAGAAGCTTGTATTTACAAGAAAGTGAGTGGGAGCTCTATAGCGTTTCTAATATTATATGTGGATGACATATTGCTGATTGGAAACAATATAGAAATGCTGGAAAGCGTGAAGGAATATTTGAACATGAGTTTTTCAATGAAGGACCTATGAGAAGCTGCTTTCATATTAGGCATTAAGATCTATAGAGATAGATCGAGACGCTTAATAGCACTTTCATAGAGCACATACCTTGATAATGTTTTGAAGAAGTTCAAAATGGATCAGTCCAAGAAGGGGTTCTTGCCTGTGTTACAAAGTGTGAAGTTGAGTAAGACTCAATGCCCAGTGATTGCAGAAGATAGAGAAAAGATGAGTGTCATCCCCTATGCTTCAGCCATAGGCTCTATCATGTATGCAATGCTGTGCACAAGACCCGATGTCAGCCTTGCCATAAGTATGGCTAGAAGGTTTCAAAGTGATCCTGGAATGGAGCATTGGGCAACGGTCAAGAATATCCTTAAGTACCAGAAAAGGACTAAGGAAATGTTTCTCGTTTATGGAGTTGATGAAGAGCTCGTCGTAAAGGATTACGTCGATACAAGCTTTGACACTTTCCGGATGACTCTAAGTCACAAACCGGATACGTATTTATTCTCAATGGGGGAGCGGTAAGCTGGTGTAGTTCCAAGCAAAGCGTGGTAGCCGATTCTACATGCGAAGCAGAGTACATCGCAGCCTCGGAGGCGGCGAAGGAAGGTGTCTGGATGAAGTAGTTCATGGCAGATCTTGAAGTAGTGCCCAGTGCACTGAATCTAATGAACCTGTTCTGTGACAACACTGGTGCCATTGCTCTGGCCAAGGAACCAAGGTTTCACAAGAGGACCAGACACATAAAGCGACACTTCAACTCCATCCATGATTACATCGAGGAGAAGGACATAAATATTTGCAAAGTGCACACAGATCTGAATATTGCAAACCCGTTGACTAAACCTCTTCCAAGGGCTAAACATGATCAACACCAGAACAGCATGGGTGTTCGATTAATTACAATGTAAATCACATAGTGATGTGAACTAGATTATTGACTCTAGTGCAAGTGGGAGACTGTTGGAAATATGCCCTAGAGGCAATAAATAAAGTGTTTATTATTATATTTCCTTGTTCATTATAATCGTTTATTATCCATGCTATAACTGTATTGATTGGAAACACACTAGATGTGTGGGTAAATAGATAACACTATGTCCCTAGTATGCCTCTAGTGAACTAGCTCGTTGATCAAAGATGGTCAAGGTTTCCTATCCATTGACATGTGATGTCATTTGATAATGGTATCACATCATTAGGAGAATGATGTGATGGACAAGACCCAAACTACAAATGTAGCATCTGATCGTGTCAGTTTATTGCTACTGTTTTCTGCATGTCAAGTATATGTTCCTATGACCATGAGATCATGCAACTCACGGACACCGGAGGAGTGCCTTGTGTGCATCAAACATCGCAACGTAACTGGGTGACTATGAAGGTGCTCTACAGGTATCTCCGAGGGTGTTTGTTGAGTTGGCATTGATCAAGACTGGGATTTGTTATTCCGTGTGACGGAGAGGTATCTCAGGGCCCACTCGATAATACAACATCACAATAAGCCTTGCAAGCAATGTGACTAGGTGTTAGTCATGGGATCTTGTATTACAGAACGAGTAAAGAGACTTGCCGGTAACGAGGTTGAACTAGGTATGGAGATACCGATGATCGAATCTCGGGCAAGTAACATACCGAAGAACAAAGGGAACATCATACAGGATTAACTGAATCCTTGACATAGAGGTTCGACCGATAAAGATCTTCGTAGAATATGTAGGAACCAATATGGGCATCTAGGTCCCGCTATTGGTTATTGACCGTAGAGGTGTCTCGGTCATGTCTACATAGTTCTCGAGGTTTGGCCCTTGCGCCAAGGCCTCTCCTCCCTACCTCTTATATATACTGGAGGTTTTAGGGGTTTTGCACTAGAATTTCAGCCACGTGCTACCCGTTCCTCCAGTGCATAGTTTCTCCTCTAGATCGGATTTCTGCAGTGCTTAGGCGAAGCCCTGCCGGAATAGCTCCACCACCATCTCCGAAGCGCCGTCACGCTGCCGGAGAACTCTTCTTCCTCTCCGCTCCCTCTTGCTGGATCAAGAAGGCGGAGATCATCATCAAGCTATACGTGTGCTGAACGCGGAGGTGCCGTCCGTTCGGTGCTTGATCGGGATGGATCGTGATTGGATCGCGGGACACTCGTCGATTTGGATCGTGAAGACGTTCGACTACACCAACCGCGTTTCTTAATGCTTCCTGCTTAGCGATCTAGAAGGGTACGTAGATCCACTCTCCCTCTCGTAGATGATCATCACCATGGATAGATCTGCATGTGCGTAGGAATTTTTTTGTTTCCCATGCAACGTTCCCCAACACGAAGAACATGGTCCAGTGTGCCGAGTGAACCTAGATTGGCTATTGCTGTTCAATCCACTCGGCCATAAAATCTGCAAGTGCTTGAGACTTGATCGCTTTCTTGGCTTCAAACTTGATGTCAAAGTATAGGAGCTCGATTACCCACTTAGCCACTCGACTAGTTGCGTCCCGATTGTTAAGAATCTCGGATAACAGAGCATCACTGACGACTGAAATCGACTAGTCCTGAAAATAGTGTGCCACCTTCTTTGTTGATAGATAAATACCATAAACCGGCTTCTGGTAGTGAGGATATCTTTGCTTTGAAGGAGTCAATACTTCAGAAACATAATATACTGGACGTTGGACTTTGTAGGCCTTGCCCTCCTCTTCCCGCTTGACAGTTAGCATTGTACTGACGACCTGATTAGTGGCTGCGATGTACAGGAGCAAGGGCTCTTTGCTGCGAGAAGTAGCAAGCACCGACTGGGTGGAGACTAGGGCTTTGAGTTCGACAAACGCTGCTTCGGCCTCTGGTGTCCACTTGAACGTGTCAGACTTCTTCATTAGTTGGTACAAAGGCAATGCCTTCTCACCGAGACGAGAAATGAATCGACTCAATGCTGCCAAGCAACTTGTAAGCTTCTGAACATCATGCACTCGCACGGGAGTCTTCATTCGGGTAACGGCGCTGATTTTCTCAGGGTTGACATCGATCGCTCGTTCGGAAACGAGAAAACCGAGTAACTTGCTGCCAGCGACGCCGAAAGTACACTTAACCAGATTCAGATTTATATCGTACCTCCTTAGATTGGTGAAAGTTTCGGCCAAGTCAGCCAGCAGGTCGGAACCTTTGCGGGACTTGACAACTATATCGTCCATGTACACGTCAACATTCCGAGGGATCTGGTCGAGTAAACACTTCTGAATAATGCGCATGAAAGTAGCCGGCATTTTTCAAACCGAATGGCATGGTGATGTAGCAAAAACACCCGAATGGGGTGATGAAGGTTGTTTTTATTTCATCCAGGCCAAACAGATGGATCTGATGGTAGCTGGAGTAAGCATCCAGAAACGACAAACGCTTGCATCCCGCACTCGAGTCAACAATCTAATCTATGCGGGGGAGCGGAAAATGATCTTTCGGGCAGGCCCGATTGATATGCTTGAAGTCGATACACATGCGTAGTGACTTGTCCTTCTTGGGTACCATGACAACATTCGAGAGCCACTCGGAGTGGTAAATCTCCCGAATGAAATTAGCTTGCAAGAGATGAGCCACCTCTTTGCCGATTGCTTTATGCTTCTCTACCGCCGATGGACGCAAATGCTCCTTGACAGGCTTGGCCTTTGGGTCAACTCTCAGTCAGTGCTCAGTCAGCTCCCTGGGAACCCCCGACATGTCAGCAGGCTTCCATGCGAAGATTTCCCAGTTCTCATAAAGGAACTGGATGAGCTCGGCTTCCTATTTGCCGTCAAGTATTGACAATATATTGGTCGACACGACAGTTGAATCTATCGGGTGAGTGTGTAATTTCTTCACTTCCCCTGCCGACTAAAATGCTGACTCGGAAGCAGGCTTCTTAGCACGCAGCAAATTAGCAGGGTCAGCGCTGTTCTTGTATTCTTCTAGCTCGACCATAGCCATCTGATCATCGACGATTTTGGAGCCCCGCTGGAGGCACTCCTCAGCTCGCTGTCGATTGCCGGTGACCGTGATCACACCACCGGGCCCTGGCATTTTCAACTTGAGATACACGTAACATGGACGGGCCATGAAATGAGCATATGCGGGATGACCTAGTATGGCATGATATGCGCTCTGCAAATCCACGACTTGAAACGTCAACTTTTCCTTTCAAAAATTTCTATCTGTTCCGAATGTCACATCCAATGCAATCTGGCCGAGTGACTTGGCCTTCTTCCCTGGGATGACTCCGTGAAATTGCATGTTGCTCTCACTGATTTGGGACATCGGAATGCCCATCCCTTTAAGGGTATCTGCGTAAAGGATGTTCAGGCCGCTGCCACTGTCCATGAGGACCTTGCGGAGTCGAGTGCCTCCCACAACTGGATCGACTACCAAGGCTTGTCGACCGGGAGTGGCCAGATGAGTAGGATGATCCGACTGATCAAATGTGATGGCTGTCTGAGACCACTTGAGGTAGGTGGGGGTTGTAGGTATGGCCATGTTGACCTCCCTGTTGATGACCTTCAATCGACTCTTGATTTGTACATCAGCAAAAATCATCAGTGTAGCGGTGACATCAGGAAACGTTTCTTTGTCTTCATCATCTTTCTCAGGAGTCTTCTCACTCGACGAAGTCTCTTTGAACTACTGAATGACCGGTCGACACTGTTGAGTGGTATGCTTGGGCAATATCAAGTTGCCTTCTTCGTCTTTCCTCGTGTGGATTGCACACGGTTGATCCAACACATCAGTCCCTGACTGGTTCTTTCCTTTCTTGGGGTTAAATTGTCCCTTGAACTTCCCCTTGTTCTTTCCTTGAGCCGCCAGAGCGGTTGCCTCTGCCTGGACAGGGCCATCAGCCTTCCACTTCTGCTTCCGACTGGAATTACCATCGGCATTGTTGTCGACTACCTTTGCCTTGCCACTGCGGAGGTTGTCTTCTTCTTCACCATTGGCGTACCGAGTGGCAATTTCCATAATTTTACTCAGTGAGATGTCGCCTGTTTGACCAAACTTCAAATAGAGCTCTCTGTATTTCATTCCAGCCTTGAAAGCACAAACAACCTAATGTTCGGAAACATTTTCCACTGTATGATGCAAAGTGGACAAGCGCTGAATGTAATCCCTCAAGGTCTCATTGGGCTTATGAACACAATGTTGCAAGTCAATCAGCCCGACAGGACGCTTGCAAGTGCCGTCGAACGTTTTGATGAACACTCTGGCGAGATCCTCCCAGCAGCGTATGCTAGATGGAGCCAAGCGATTCAGTCATGCACAAGCCAAACCATCCAACATCAAGGACAAGTGTTTCATTGCGAAGTTGTCATTACCACCACCAATCTAAACGGCCAATTGGTAGTTGTCCAACCATGTCTTTGGCTTTGACTCGCCAGAAAACTTACCGATCCCAGTCGCCAACCTGAAGTTGGGGGGAATCTTCGCAGAACGTATGGCCCTGCTAAAGCACTCGGGGCCAGAAATAACAACTGTGCTGCCAGTCAGAAAATCTCTATCACACCCATCTCTATGGGATCAGCCTTTGTTTATCCGCCTCTGAGTGAGGAGATCTCGAGCATCAAACCCCCATTCCGCTCATGACTGAACAAGCGCCTTTCGCCCTGGTGCCGGGGCACATGCTAACCACCCTATGGAGGAGTGGGCACTCGACGGTGGTCATCACGGTGAAACTGATCACTGAACCGATCTTCACGAAAACCTTCGCCCCTTCGGCACAAGGGCGATCCAGGGCTATGCACTGACTGAATAGTCTCTGCCTTTTGTGAATTACTGTGAATCCTATTGCGCAAATGCGAAACAATAGAATTCTGACGCCGCGCTGCATCCAGCAATGCTCTAATCTGCATCAACCCTCTACCAGCCTCTGACCGTGATGGCCGAATGGAATCTGCTATTGTAGCTGCAGCTGCAACGTTTAACATAGGAGTACGGTATACCTCAACATTGTTGTGCGATCCAGCCGGAAACAGCTATCGCTGACGTCGACTGGAAACTGGTGGGCGCTGGCAAGCACGCTCGTCGTGTTCTCTCTAGAGTTCTTCAAGCCGTATGCGTGTGGCCTCCAAGGCCTAGGCCTCGGTGGTCGCACCAACGATGGGAGTATGAAGGACCTCCCCATCATGGTGCGGCTATTCACTCGACGGTCTGCCAGCTTCCCGCTTGCCACGGCTGAAGCCCGACGGTGGGCTCTCATGAGAGCCAGCCATAAGAACCTCTGCTACAGGATCGCAGCTCTCGCACTCAGAGGGAATCTCTTACTGATCGGAATCAGACTCGAGCGCGCCATGAAGGGACTCGATGGGCTCGATCGCAGCAATCTGCGGGGATGAAACTTGGCGGGCCGCCGCATGTTTCACCCAACGCTAGAGCCGTGAGCGACCGGATCGCTTGCATTGGCGAATGGCAGGGAGAGCCAAAGAGTACAGAGTCGATGGCTGCCGCAGAAGTACACCACAGGAGCTCGCATGGAAGTGCGCAACTCCGTAAACTGGGAGTGCCTCGACGTCAAGAGGCGCTTCTTGGAGCCATGTCGAATCGTCGGCAATGAAGTTGAGCGCTCCGGAACGGATCTCGTGGGCAGGGCAAAAACACCACCGGAAGACATTACGAAGGGGGGGAAATGCAACCTCGCTGGAAGTCGCTTAGACGCCTGCCCAATGGTGGGCGCCAACTGTTGTGGGAATGAGCCTAACAGTAGAAGGTAGGGGTACAAAAGGAGAGGGCAGAGTCCTAGCTACGGCAAGGATGTATGAGTTCAGGCCCCTCTCGTGGAGGTAACAGCCCTACGTCTCAATGCTCTATAGCTTTGTCGTGTGGAGAATCTGTGTTACAAAGGTTGCGAACCCTTGTGCCAGAGGGGAGGAGCGGCTTATATAGAGTTCGCTGCCCCTCATAATTGCGAGGCATCCAAGGGTCCAATCATGGGTAGAAAGACTAGCGTTACTAGTAACGTACAACATAATTGCTATTAATGACGACTGGCTTAACGCCTCCCTGTTGGCCTCTCAGGGACGGCTTCTGGTCTTGTGGCGTCGACTGGAAACAAGGTCTTCCGAGTGACAGGTGACTATCGAGTGGAGGAAGGAGCCACCGAATGGATTGACCGTCGAGTGACTTGAGCGCCATAGAGAATCCAGTCGGAATTTTTCTTGTCATCCTTAAGCCTTCCAATGCATTCACCTTAGGTAGGGTATATAGGTCAGGCCTAGGACCCTACCCTAGGTACATATCCTCGTCATTCACAAACGCTTTTACTACCTTGCTGTTATTTATTTGATTTTATTCTATTTTGCAATTTACAATTATCTACACAACTCACTTGCTTGCAAATAACGAGATCAAGGGGATTGACAACCCTCTTGTCGGCGTTGGGTGCAAGTTGTTTGTTCTTTTATAACCCGTCCCTCTTCACGGAAAACCCAAGGCAGATGGTTCCACAGCGTTGACCTCATGTGCCCACTACTTGAGATGGCGATGAGAGGAGTGCAAGTATGCACCCCCCGTCTACACACATGGATTCGGTTGCATTCTGGAATTCTCGAGCACTTAATCCTCCTCGTCATTTTCTTCCTCACTCATGTCATCTGCTTCTTTATTTTGATGACCTCTGGCTGGCTTTTCTTTCTGCTACGGGGTCTTGCCACAACGGCCTCCTTTGCCGCCATGACCCTTCCCGACAGCACTTTCCTGATCCTTCTCCTTGTCATGCTTCTCGTACTCAGCTCTCTGTTTCTCAGCAAAAGTTGTTCCACTTGGTGGCATTCTTGGAGATCATGGCCCTTGGTGCGGTGGATCTTGTAGTATGGCCCGCCATATTTTTTGGTTTTCTCTGCCGCAGTGGCCTCCCGGCAATCAGCACACGCGGGCCGGGGGGTATCGGCGTTGGCCTTCTTTCCTGCGTTGAGATCACCAGAGCTCTCAATGGCCAATACTGCTTTTCCTTTGCGCTTCTTGTTGTGCTTTCGGCTCTTCCCCTTTGAGCTAGGGGCGTCGTTGTCGTTGTCTGAATCTACTTTGACGCGAGACTCCTCCCTGGGTAATCGCCTTTCTTCCTCAGCATGAGCACACTTGTCCTCCAATCTGTATAACTCATTGATAGTCTTGGGGAGTTTAACATTCAGCTTGGCTCGCATCCTCCTGTTGCATACGTTCGAGTGGAATGCGACAATCATGGTTGCATGGTGTATCTCTGGAATGTTGCGGTGCACTCGACTGAATCTCTGGATATACTTCCGCAAGGTCTCTCCCTCCTTTAGCAGAAGGACTTGTAGGTCGCTGGGCTGTCCAGGCTCTTAGTGGCCACGTGTGAAGGCACCGACAAACTCATTGCATAGATTCGCCCATGACGAAATTGAGTTTTCCGACAGGTGGATCAACCACGATCTCACATTTGGCTTGAGTGCCAAAGGGAAATAGTTGGTGAGCACCTTCCCATCTCTTCACCCGGCAGCTTAAATGACTATCGTGTAGATGCCCAGGAACTCTGCCAGGTTCAATTTTCCGTCATACTTCTCCACCAGCTCTGGCTTGAAAGCTCCGATCAATGGCCAGCGGACCTGTCACAACTCGGGAGTGAAGGCAGGGCACCCAACCTTGTAAGGCAGGTACCCGCCATCACTGGGTGCGGGGTCGCTAGCATCTGAACCGTTGCGCTTGGCAATCTGACAGTGTGTTTCTCGATGCCGCTCTATGGTGATGCATGCGTCTTCCTTTCGCCGATCCTCTAAGACACGTCTGTAGTCTCATCATGCGAAGTTCGCCGTGGTTGTCCATGGGTCTGCTATCGCGGAGGGGAGTACACCGAGGGTGTGCCCCCCTCGACAAGATCACCGGCCCGTTCACATGCATCGTGATGGCTCCGCATGCTGGGACTTGTTGGCTTCGACAAAGGAGATCAAACATTGGATCGTATCCCTCCACTCGTCCATCTTGTCAGCCGCCGGCGGGAAGTTTAGCAGCAACTGGACTTGCGCCATTGCTTTCGATGCCATATCCGACATGGCAAAAGAGGCAGACTGTGATGTTGCCTAGCTCCTGGTGGAACCAGGATGGCCGTGGCCGCGTTCTTGCCGTTGTGCACTGCTTGCTAGGGTGGTCTGACACCGGGGAGGCCAAGCCTCTGGGTTTGTGGCCCCGCTCGGCACTCCAGCTTGTTCTGGGTGAGGCGTGCACTCAGTGGCCGCGCCAATGACGGGCGCAACCAAGGGATCACGACATGTTCCAGATTGTGTGCCACTATGGCGGCCACGTCCATCTACGCAGCGGAGAGGGGGAGACTGGTCATTTCCCCTGCCTGTGGCGGCGAGGCCGTGCTCACAAAGCTGTTGCTATCGTTGCTCGACTCTGATGTTCCCCGCTCCAACTTCGGCCGAGGGGGGCACGATGGTGGCACCTCCTACGCCGGACGCTTCGCCCACGATGCCTGCCTCACTCGCAGCCGCTATAGTGCCAATTGTGTCCGCAGCTACATGCGAGGGACCCTTCGAAGTGGAGGGATGCGTGGTTGTGCCGGACTTATTCTTGGGAGCCATGGATGAAGAAGAAGATGATGAAGATCAATTTGCTGCTCACGAATCCGGGTTCGCACAAATGATGCACCCCTACCTGGCGCTCCAAAGATGTCGGGGCAGGATGCACTCGACCACCTATGGGGTCATAAGCTCCTTTGTGGTTTGGCAGGGGCGAGATCGCCTGCACAAATATTGGAGGTGGTGAGATGGCGTGGCGATCAGCACATGGGTGTTTTACCCAGGTTCAGGCTACTATGAAGCATAAAACCCTACTCCTGCTTTTGGTGGATTGATCAGTGGAACACGAAGAACATGCAGTGCTCAAGCCCAACAAGGGTTGCCTTCTAGGAAGCTGCTACGTGAATACAAGTGTCCAAAAGTCCGAATCCTGAGCTAGGTTGCCTTGGGCCTCCTTTTATAGTCGAAGGGGCAACCACAATGGCAAAATAGACATTTTCTAGTGATTAGATAGCTAACAGTGCTATCATACCTAACTCTGGCACTTAGGACTAAATGCCATAAATGCAGTCTAGGTGGCGTGCAGGGGTGCATCCCCGGCAAGCTCCTACCACCGCTCTAGCTAACTATTGCACCACAGCTTGACACACCTATGGATGGGTGTCAATGGGGTATAATCTATCTTCCAGTGTGTCGCCATGTGCTTAGTGAGAGCCACTCAGCCACTTGGGAGCTCGACACCGCATTGATAAGTCACTGGAGTAGCGATGCGATGGAGCGGTGGCAGACCGTCTCACTCTTGCCGGGGGTTGGCTTGGCGGGTCTTCTTGAGGGTGCGAGTGCTTTGGTCCCCTGCAAGCACTAGGGACATGCTTGGCATGCTTCGAGCCTGTCCTGGGCTGTAGCGTTGATCTTGCTGGTATTGCCTAGCCTGTTGTAGGCTGCTCATGCCCGAGTCTTGGTCTTGGATGCTTGCTCGGTTCACATCTATGTTGATGGGTAATGCTACGACATCCTCTGCATAAGTGAGGGGCACTGGGTACCCATATCCTAGTGCACCGACATAGAGTCATCATGACTAATTTTTTGAAAACTGCGCCAAATCTAGGCCGATGCGAAAATCGAGGTGCACTCCTAGCCACAAATTTACCACAGCTGTTTTGCCTTTTCACAACGTCGTTTTGTTTTCCCGTCCTTATAAATAAGTCCACTGAGCCCTCGCGGTAACTTTCCATCGTCTTCTTCCTCTTGCTCCTTCCTCGGCCGAATGCCACCGGAGTTTCGCAGGCATCAAGGGTCCTCGGTTCCTTCTTCAACATCCCCAAGTCTCCTTGCGATCGTCGAAGCGAGTGCGACCATCTCCATTTTTGCTTCATCAAGATCTAGTACGAACCCCCTCCCATTAGGGCTTGATTCATCTAGTGTTCATAGCAAGTTCATCGTGCTCGTCCGATATGTAGTTTGCAGATTCGCACATTCGATATTCTTTAGTATTGCATAGTTTTTAGTATGCCCTCTTCCTTGTTTTCCTCATAAGTAGATCTAAATGAGCTATCGAGGTTGTTCTTTCAATGCCGTAGTTTTGGTCTTTCCGCCTGCAAGAACACATAACTCCTTGTTTTTCTCATTTATGTAGATTCTTCCGAAAGAAAACTTTCCTAGAAACCTGTTTATGAACCATTATGTTTTGCTAAGTGTTGCTAGAGTATGTCTTTGACCTTCTCTGATTTTGCCAACTTAGAACAACAAATTAGTATAGGCGGCTTATAATTCATGCTGACTCATTTTTATCATTGCCTTTGTAATTGCTTCATAACTCGCCATGGCTCGAAAGAACTCCAAAGCTTGTAACTAGGCCAAGACCAAAGAATCCAAACTCACCTTAGATAACCTCATGGATCAAGGTTTGATACAGGGCAAGCCTGTGTGTCTCGATCTTTCACGATTTGGAGGGGGATTCATGAAGAACACTAAGAACATGGGGAAGAATGAGAGGAAAACACAAAGGTCAAACACGATTACACATCCACTAGAATCACAATAGCACACGAGGAAAGAGATCCCCAAGTCAAACAATGATACAAGTAGCGGTACGAGATCTCCCACTCCAGAGGAGGGGCCTTGAATCCACGAGGGATCTTCCCTCTAGAGGGGCCTTCACATCACTTGGATTTTCTCCTCAAGAGAGGGCAAGTAATGGAGCTAAGCTCTAGTGCAAATCTTAGCTAACCCTAACGTGAGGTGCGAGAAGTGTTTATATAGTCTCGGTGCGAAGGGGTAAGTAATATGGGCCTCGGGACCAAGTGGCAGCGCTCTGCGTAGGCCGGAAGTTCCGGGCAAGCTCCGGGCTTCTCCGAGTGTTGGCACAGGCTTCAGCGGTTGTCTGGTGGAGGGCCGGAAGTTCCGGGGGCCGGAAGCTCTGGGGGCCGGAAGCTCCGAGCAAGTTCCGGTCGGGCTCCGGGTTTTGCCGAGAGTTGGGGCAGGCTTCGGTGGCTGGCGGGTTGCAGGACGTAAGGTCCGGTGGCTGGATGTTCCTGGTTGGCCGGAAGTTCTGGGTTACCCAGAAGTTTGTCTCTAGGGATGGCTCCTTCTCCTCACTGGGCTTGGTCTTGGGGATGAATCCTTGGTCCTTTGTAGTTGTCTCCCTCGTACCTAAGGATACACAGGGTCTCATTGTGAGGTAGCATCCATGTTCCTTTGTCATCAAGGTCCTGCTCAAAGAGGAGTGAGTTCACCTTAGCTTCAATGTCGCGTGCGCGCGCTCTTGTCATAGGGCCACTTGGTGGTTGGCTTGATGGTGCCATCTTCATGGGGATGATGGTGGGATGCTCCGCATCATCTCCCCCTTGTGGAAGATCTGACATCGGATCAAGATCTTCATCACCATGAAATGGGGAGAGGTCTATGACGTTGAAGGTGTCGCTCACGTTGTACTTCTCGTGCGGAATGTCGATCTTGTAGGCATTGTTGTTGTATTGCTCCAACACCTTGAATGGGCCGACACAAGGGAGGAGCTTGGACTTGTGCTCATTGGGAAAGCATTCCTTTCGGAGGTGTATCCTCACAAGGTCGTCGGGTTTGAACACCATGGGGTGTTTGTTGATGTTGCGCTTGGCAGTAATGCATTCCACTTGACGCTCGATGGTGGTCCTTGTATCTTGATGCATTTTCTTGATGTAGCTTGCCCGCACACTTGCATCCAGGTTGACGCGTTCTTGGAGTGGAAGCACAAGAATGTCCAATGGGGACAAAGGGTTGAAGCCGTAGACCACCTCGAAGGGAGACTTGTTGGTGGTGAAGTGTCGTGTGCAATTGTAGGCGTACTCGGTGATGGGTAGGCAGTCTTCCCACTCCTTGATGTTCTTCTTGATAAACACACAGAGGAGAGTTCCAAGTGTCTTGTTCGTCACCTCCGTTTGACCATCGGTTTGTGGGTGGTATGCCAAAGAGAAGAGTAACTTGATGCCGAGCTTGGCCCAAAGGGTCTTCCAAAAGTAGCTCAAGAACTTGACGTCGCGATCCGAGACAATGGTATTTGGTACTCTGTGAAGGCGTAAGATGTCCCTACAAAAGAGATTTGCAATATGTGAAGCATCGTCCATCTTCTGACAAGGAATGAAGTGGGCCATTATGGAAAAGCGATCCACAACAACAAAGATGGAATCATGGACATTTTTTGTTCGTGGCAATCCAAGCACAAAATCCATGCTAATGTCCTCCCAGGGTTGGAATGGAATAGGAAGATGCATGTAAATACCATGGGATTGAGCTTTTGACTTAGCTTTGCGGCATGTAAAGCACCAGTTGGTGAAGCGTGCAACATCACGAAGCATCTTTGGCCAATAGAACTTGTCAGAGAGGGTGGTATATGTCTTGTCGCGTCCGAAGTGACCCATTAGTCCTCCACTGTGTGCCTCTTGCAAAAGCAACAAATGAAGAGAAGAGTTTGGAGTGCAAAGTTTGTTAGCACGCATAAGATATCCATCTTTCATGTAGTAGTTCTCCCAACAAGTTTTCACTTTGCAATTGCCATAAGGAATAGCATAGGAATCATCATGCTCATACAAGTCTTTGATGTGCTCAAAGCCAACAAGATTCAATTCAAGTTGAGTAATGAGCATGCATTTGCGGGAAAGGGCATCCGACACACCATTTTCTTTACCCTTGATGTATTCGATAACATAAGGAAAAGACTCAATAAATTCACTCCATTTAGGATGACGTTTGTTCAACTTAGTTTTCCCCTTGAGGTACTTTAGAGTTTCATGATCAGTATGAATGAAAAATTCATGCAAACGCAAATAATGTTCCCAAGCTTGTAAGACTCACACCAAAGCATACAATTCCTTGTCATAGATAGGATAATTGAGTTGAGCGCTAGAATGTTTCTCACTAAAATATGCAATTGGGCACTTTTCTTGCATCAGCACGCCTCCTATGTCATTACCACTAGTGTCACAATGCACTTCAAAAGTTTTGTCAAAATTGGGCAAGGCAAGCAAGGATACACGCGTAAGCAAATTCTTAAGTTCATGGAAAGCGATGTCTTGGGATGGTCCCCAAACAAACGGTGCATTTTTCTTGCTCAAAGCATGGAGAGGGGTAGCAATAGTGCTAAAGTCTTTCACGAAGTGATAGTAAAAACTGGCTAGGCCTAAGAAGCTACGCACTTGTTGCATATTTGTGAGTGTAGGCCAATTTTTAATTGCCTCAACCTTAGACTCGTCGACATGGACACCCTTTGAGGAAACCACAAATCCTAGGAAAACAACTTTTTCCACACCAAAAATGCATTTGTCCATGTTAGCATAAAGTTTTTCTTTCCGAAGAGTTTCCAAAACGCTTCTAACATGTGTGGCGTGTTGTTCTAGAGATTTGCTAAAAACGAGGATGTCATCAAAGTAGACCACAACACAATATCCAATATAAGGCCGCAACACATTATGCATCATGCACATGAATCTACCAAGTGCTTCGGATAAGACCATGGGCATCACTAGCCATTCATATGGACCAAATTTGGTTTTGAAAGCGGTTTTCCACTCGTCACCCTCTTGTATGCAAATTTGGTAGTAACCACTTTTCAAGTCTATCTTGGAAAATATAGTGGCACCACTAAGTTAATCTAGCATGTCATCTAAGCGTGGTATAGGGTCACGATAGCGAATAGTGATAGCATTTATAGGGCGGCAATCAGAACACATGCGCATACTACCATCATGTTTAGGCACTAGGATCACGGGGACCACACAAGGACTCAAACTCTCGTGAACATGCCCTTTTTCTAGGAGTTTTTGGACTTGCCTTTGTATCTACTTTGTTTCGTCGGGTTTGATGCGGTAGGGATCCTTGTTGGGAAGCGGTGCGCCGAGGATGGGGTCGATGCGGTGTTCGATCCCTCGTTTTGGTAGTAGTCCCAGAGGTAGCTCGTCGGGGAACACATCTTGGAATTCCTACAACAATTGAGATAGCACAAGAGGAAGATGTGGTGAAGGGTTAGGCCGGGTAGCATCATCCTTGCACACTATCACGTAGTGGAGGAAGGTCGATGGGCTCTCACTCACATCCCTCAAATCTCTTTTGGTGGCAAATAGAACTAGGTCACTCATGTCCCTCATCATGGAGTCACTCAAGTTTGTCTTGTGGCGCTCACTCGCTTTGAGGTGGATCACTCTATCACTTTTATCTCCATGATGGGACGAAGCTTGCTTGTTGGCGATCACTTGACTAGGAGACATGGGTCGAAGCACATATTCGGTGCCCTTCATCTTGAAGCTATATTGATTTGTGCGCCCATTGTGTATGCCGCCACGGTCGAATTGCCAAGGTCTCCCAAGGAGGTGGCAAACGGACATGGGCACCACATCACACTCCAAGGTGTATTTGCAAGCACCATTCTTGAAGGAAACTTGCACGGTGTGGTCGACTTGTATAGTGCCGGAGTCGCTTAGCCATTGGACCTTGTAGGGGCGAGGATGCCTTTTCTTGGTCAAGTGCAACTTGGAGCAAAGTTCTTCACTTGGAAAATTATGGCAACTTCCTCCGTCGATGATACCAGCCTTGACAGATCTCCCTTGACGGATCTCCCTTGGATACCGGCCTTGGTGTGGAAGATGTGGCAGCGTTGGTCCTCGTCTTGATGTTGTTGAAGAGTCAAAACCTTGGAGACGACAAGAGCGGGGCTCGTATCATTGTCACAAAAGATTTGAGAGTCTTCATCTTCATTGACTTGTCGATGCATGGCCACTTGTTCCAAAGCTTCCATCTCATCTTCACCCATGGAGTCATAGGAGCCGTCATCTAGGAGGATCATGGTTTGCCTTGTGGGACACTCATGCATCTTGTGACAGCGGCCTTGGCATGTGAAACACTTGATGGAGCTTGTTTTCACGTCATCCGGTGTTGGATTAGAGAATGACGCTCTTGTCTTGCTTGTAGGTACGTTGTGTGATGTTGAAGACGACTTGTCCTTGAAGCTTGACTTGTCATATTTTGTCATGGGTGTTCTTGTGGAAGGAGTCATAGTTGGAGTAGCTTGTGTAGTTGCACCATAGGTCTTATAGGAAGTCTTGGAGTACTTGTAGTCTTCTTGAACTTGACGTTCCGCCTTCATGGCTTGGTGCACTAGCTCGAGCAAGTTGGAGTAGGGTTGGAAATCCGCAATTTTCTTGACTTGGTAATTGAGGCCGTTCAAGAAACATGTTATAGTTTCCTCATCGTGCTCCTTCACATTTGCTCTTATAATAGCCATCTCCATCTCTTGGTAGTACTCTTCCACGGACTTGGTGCCTTGATGACCCACAAGTATAGGGGATCTATCGTATTCCTTTCGATAAGTAAGAGTGTCAAATCCAACGAGGAGCAGAAGGAAATGACAAGCGGTTCTCAGTAAGGTATTCTCTGCAAGCACTGAAAATTTCAGTAACAGATAGTTTTGTGATAAGATAATTCATAACGGGTAGCAAGTAACAATTGTAACAAAGGTGCCGCAAGGTAGCCCAAACCTTTTTATAGCAAAGGACAAGCCTGGACAAACTCTTATATTAAGCAAAGTGCTCCCGAGGACAGATGGGAATTTATGTCAAGCTAGTTTTCATCATGCTCATATGATTCACGTTCGCTACTTTGATAATTTGATATGTGGATGGACCGGTGCTTGGGTGCTGCCCTTACTTGGATAAGCCTCCCACTTATGATTAACCTCTCCCGCAAGCATCCGCAACTAAGAAAGAAGAATTAACATAAATCTAACCATAACATGAAACATGTGGATCCAAATCAGCCCCTTACGAAGCAACGCATAAACTAGGGTTTAAGCTTCTGTCACTCTAGCAACCCATCATCTACTTATTACTTCCCAATGCCTTCCTCTAGGCCCAAACAATGGTGAAGTGTTATGTAGTCGATGTTCACATGACACCACTAGAGGAGATACAACATACATCTCATGAAAATATCGAGTGAATACCAAATTCATATGATTACTTATAACAAGACTTATCCCATGTCCTCGGAAACCAACGTAACTACTCACAAAGCATATTCATGTTCATAATCAGAGGAGTATTAACGATGATCAAGGATTTGAACATATGATCTTCGACCAAGTAAACCAACTAGCATCAACTACAAGGAGTAATCAACACTACTAGCAATCCACAGGTACCAATCTGAGGTTTTGAGACAAAGATCGGATACAAGAGATGAACTAGGGTTTGGAGAGGAGGTGGTGCTGATGAAGATGTTGATGGAGATTGACCCCCTCTATATGAGAGGATCGTTGGTGATGACGATGGCTTTGATTTCCCCCTCTGGGAGGGAAGTTTCCCTGGCAGGATCGCCCTGCCGGAGCTCTAGATTGGTTCTGCCCAAGTTCTGCCCCAAGACGGCGGCGCTTTATCCTGAAAGCTCTCTTATGATTTTTTCCAGGACGAAACCCTCAATATAGCAAAATATGGGCATCAGAAGGCTACCAGGTGGACCACAAGCCCCACGGGCACGCCCAGGGGGGGTAGGGTGTGCCCTGCAGGCTTGTGGCTGTCTGGTGGCCCCCTTGATGTATTTATTTGGCCTAATATTTTTATATATTCCAAAATAATTCTCCATAGATTTTCAGGACTTTTGGAGTTGTGTAGAATAGGTATCTCAGATTTGCTCCTTTTCCAGTCCACAACTCCAACTGCCGGCATTCTCCCTCTTCATGTAAACCTTGTAAAATAAGAGAGAAAAGGCATAAGTGTTGTACCAAAATGTATAATAACATCCCATAATGTAATAAATATCAATATAAAAGCATGATTCAAAATGGACATATCAACTCCCCCAAGCTTAGACCTCGCTTGTCCTCAAGCGAAAGCCGAAATCGATAAATATGCCCACATGTTTGGAGACAGAGGTTTTGATAAAGTAAAATACGGACACGAAGGCATCATGATCATCTTTAGAACAAAAAAATATATTGACATATAATTTCTTATTCTAAAGTAACAATTCATTCACAATGGTAAAGTACGAATCAAGAACTCTATTGAGAACCGACAAACTATGATCTTAGTCATTGAAGCAATTCCAATTTATCATAATTTAGGAAAGAGTCAATATAAGAGCTTGTAAAGAAAACCCACATACTCAATCATCTTTTATTCTTTCACAATTGCTAACACTCATGAGGTACCTATGAGTTCAAATTTTCAATCAGACATAGAGAAAGATAAGGGCTTGTAGTGTTGCCTCCCAACTATTTACCTCAAGGGTAATGTCAACAGTAATAACTCATGGTCACCCACTTCCAAGTGGATACATGTTCCTAGATCATTCCCCAACACGTGACACTTTCCAAAAAATAAAGGCAAAAATAGAGGGAGTGATGGAAATCACCAAGACTATTGCATAAAGGTAAGTACTAGAAAATAAAAGTAACACATAGGCCCTTCGCAGAGGGAAGCAAAGGTTTTCATGTTCTTTTATAGTTGGATGCACAATCTCTTAATGCAAAAGAACGTCACTTTATATTGCCCCTTGTGATAGAGAACTTTATTATGCAGTCCGTTGCTTTTATTTCTTCCCTATCACAAGTTTGTATAAAGTTTATTTCCTCACATTAATAGATCACACATATTTAGAGAGCAATTTTTATTGCTTGTACCGATGACAACTTACTTGAAGGATCTTGTTCTATCCTTAGGTAGGTATGGTGGACTCTCATGGCAGAACTGGGTTAAGGGTGTTTGGATGCACAAGTAGTATCTCTACTTGGTGCGGAAGTTCTGGCTGATATTTGGTGGAAGCAAGTGACACATGTTGAGGGATCCATAACAATATAACTTCTATTCGAAAATAAGCAAACATAAACCATTATGTTGTCTTCCTTGCCCGACATCAACTTATTAACATATAATATTTTAATGAGTGCTCACAATCATAGAAGATGTCCAAGATAATATATTTATATGTGAACTTCTCTTTCGAGTGACACATGTTGAGGGATCCATAACAATATAACTTCTATTCGGAAATAAGCAAACATAAACCATTATGTTGTCTTCCTTGCCCGACATCAACTTATTAACATATAATATTTTAATGAGTGCTCACAATCATAGAAGATGTCCAAGATAATATATTTATATGTGAACTTCTCTTTCTTTATTACTTCCTTTTAATTGCCCAAATGACCAACAACTATGTTTGTCAACCCCCAACAGGTTTCAATCGACGTACTTCTTCTATGTGAAGTCATCACTCCCCACAAGATTGTCATATGTACTCTTTTATTTTATTCTATACCTCTTTCTACTTCATATTTCTCAAGATCAAGATCATGACAAACAAGAAAAAATCCTTAACTCAAAAGCAATTTTTATTATATAACTCACGGACTTGCTTACATAGGAGGAATCATAAAGCAAAGACTCAAAACTAGATCACACGAAAAATTTATTCTACTAGATCAAGATATAACCAAAAGGATCGAACTAAGGAAACATGATAAAAAATAAAAATAAAAATAAGAATAAAAATAAAATATGTGATGGTGATACGACACCGGGGCACCTCCCCAAGCTTGGCACAAGCCAAGGGGAGTGCCCATACCCATGTGTTTAGTTGTCTTGCTTCGGAGGTGGTGATGTTGGAGTTGTTGGTGAGGTTGGAAGCTTGTCCTCCATCTTCCAAGGCATAGGGTCACCATCATAAAAGGATGAACGAGTCTCCGTTATCCTCAAATCTACAGCCAAACTCATTCTCTTAAATTTGTATTCATACTCATAGTTTTGGTTTTGCAGGTCATAGATCTGGGCTTGGAGGTGCTTGATTCTCTCGTAAAGCTTGAAGATGTGATACACAACGTCCTTGGCGTCTAGCTTATGTTTATGGGTAAACTCCGCGATCATCATATGATTAGCATTGAGTCCCCGTTCCACCACCCCTTGGCACTTGAAGACTTGCTGCTCCATTGCTTTGAGCCTTGTCTCCATGCTTCCGGTTTTGTTTGGCCCCTCAACATCACGGATGTGCAGCACCCCTCACGCCTCTCAATGGTTTGAGGGTGCTGCTGCACCTCCGCAAGGTAGGGGTTGATGACCTTCTCAAAGAACTTGTCCTTCAAAGCACTTGGGGATGTCATGTTGATCTAAACTGCTGCAGAAACAACTTAAAATAGAAACAAGAGATATTGTCATGATACGAGAGTCAAAACCTTCGGGAGATTATACAATGAATTTTTACCGACCCGACGGATTATACCACAAGAAACGGAGTCCGGAAGGTGCACGACGTGGCCACAAGCCCTAGGGGCGCACCCAAGGGGTAGGGCGTGCCCTGCAGGCTTGTCGCCTCCTCGTGCACTATTCGGACTACTTTAATTTTTCCTAATTTTTTAAATATTCCAAAACAGATAAAAATTTCCATTGAAATAGTTTTGGAGTCTTTTTACTTACCGTACCACATACCTATTCCTTTTCGGAATCTGAAACATTCCGGTAAGTCTTCCTAATGCACTCCTCCGGAGTTATGGTATTGATGATATTAGTTTCCACATTTATGGGAGTACCTGAGATATATTGGTTGATTCTTTGACCATTCACCACCTTCGGGTTTGTGCCTTCGGCGTTGTTAATCTTGATGGCACTGGAACAGTATACCTCCTCGATGACGTAAGGACCTTCCCATTTAGAGATAAGTTTTCCTGCAAAAAATCTTTAATGAGAATTGTATAGCAAGGCGTGATCACCTACATTAAATTCATGCTTTTGTATCCTTCTATCATGCCATCTCTTAACCTTTTCTTTAAACAACTTGGCATTCTCTTAGGCTTGGGTTCTCCATTCGTCAAGTGAGCTAATGTCGAATAACCTCTTCTCACCAGCAAGTTTGAAATCATAATTGAGCTCTTTGATTGCCCAATAAGCTTTATGTTCTGGTTCTAGAGGTAAGTGACATTCTTTGCCATAAACCATCTTATACGGAGACATATCCATAGGGTTTTTGTAAGCAGTTCTATAAGCCCAAAATGCATCGTCAAGTTTCTTTGACCAATTCTTCCTAGATCTATTAACAGTCTTCTGCAAAATCAATTTAATTTCTCTATTAATCAATTCTAATTGACCACTAGACTGAGGATGATAAGGAGATGCAATTCTATGATTAACATCATATTTAGCGAGCAATTTACGGAAAGCACCATGAATGAACTGTGAACCACCATCAGTCATCAAATATCTAGGGACTCCAAATCTAGGGAAAATAACTTCTTTAAGCATTTTAATAGAAGTGTTATGATCAGCGCTACTGGTTGGAATAGCTTCTACCCACTTAGTAATATAACCAACTGCAACTAGAATATGAGTATACCTGTTAGATTGTGGAAAAGGCCCCATATAATCACAACCCCAAACATCAAATGGTTCGATAACAAGAGAGTAATTCATAGGCATTTCCTGACGTCTACTAATATTAGCAATTATTTGACATTCATCACAAGACAAGACAAACTTACGAGCATCCTTAAAGAGAGTAGGCCAATAAAACCTAGATTGTAGTACCTTATGTGCAGTTTTATCTCCAACATAGTGTCCTCTGTAGGCTTCGGAGTGACACTTGCGTAATATCTGTTCCTGTTCATGCTCAGGTACACAATGTCTAATAATACCATCTACTTCTTCTTTATAAAGGTGTGGATCATCCCAAAAGTAATGCCTTAAATCATAAAAGAACTTTTTCTTTTGTTGGTATGTGAAACTAGGAGGTATAAATTTAGCAACAATGTAATTGGCATAATCATCATTCCAAGGAGCATTATGTGAAGCATTCACGACAGCTAATTGTTCATCAGGAAAGCTTTCATCAATAGGTAGTGGGTCATCAAGAACATTTTCTAACCTAGATAAGTTATCTGCCACAGGGTTATCAACACCCTTTCTATCTATGATATGCAAATCAAATTCTTGTAGCAGAAGGACCCACCTAATAAGTCTAGGTTTAGCATCTTTCTTCTCCATAAGGTACTTAATAGCAGCATGATCTGTGTGAATAGTTACTTTAGAATCAACAATATAAGGTCTAAACTTATCACAAGCGAACACGACTGCTAAAAATTCTTTTTCAGTAGTAGCATAGTTTCTTTGAGCACTGTCTAGAGTTTTACTAGAATAATGGATAACATTAATTTCTTATCGACTCTTTGTCCTAGAATAGCAGCAACAACATAGTTACTAGCATCACACATAATTTCAAAGGGTAGGTTCCAGTCGGGTGGTTGAACAACAGGTGCGGTAATCAGGGCATTCTTAAGAATTTCAAATGCTTCCACACTATCGTCATAAAAAACAAACGGGACATGTTTTTGCAAAATATTTGTGAGAGGCTTATAAATCTTAGAGAAATATTTGATTAACCTCCAATAGAAACCAGCTTGATCAAGGAAACTTCCTATACCTTTGATATCCGTAGGGCACGACATTTTTTCGATAGCATCAACTTTAGCTTTATCAACTTCAAGACCTCTTTCGGAGATCTTGTGCCCCAAGACAATACATTCATTAACCATAAAGTGGCACTTTTCCCAGTTCAAGACAAAATAATTTCTTCACATCTCTGCAAAACTCAATCAAGGTTGCTCAAACAATCATCAAATGAAGTTCCATAAACGGAAAAATCATCCATGAAAACCTCAAGAATCTTTTCACAAAAGTCAGAGAATATAGCCATCATACATCTTTGAAAGGTGGCAGGTGCATTGCATAAACCAAAAGGCATACGTCTATAAGAAAAGGTACCGAAAGGGCAAGTAAAAGTGGTTTTTTTTCTTGATCCTGGCTTGATACAGGTATTTGAGAGAAACCAGAGTAACCATCTAGAAAGCAAAAATGAGTATGTTTGGATAGTCTTTCTAGCATTTGATCAATAAAAGGTAAAGGGTAATGATCTTTCTTAGTTGCTTTTAATTTCCTAAAATCAATTACCATTCTATAACCTGTAACAATTCTTTGCGGGATCAATTGATTTTTATCATTAGGAACAATGATAATACCTCCCTTCTTAGGGACACAATGGACGGGACTAACCCATCTACTATTAGCAACATGATGTCACACCCTGCGTTTTGCCTCTCATGACTAAGTTAACATGACTCAAAAATTAGGGCCAATTAAAACTTTTTCTGTGCTTGTGATGCTTGACTTGATTGTGGATTGCTTGTTTGCCTTCTTGTGCTCTATATTCATAAAATCCCTCCTACTCTCAAAACTCTTTTCCTTGATCCTCACGCTTGTCCAATGATCATGCCATGTGAATGGGACTTAATTATATTTTTACAAAATATTATTTTGGCTAAAAATCATTTATTCAAATTAGGTTTTCAAAACCCCTTGATTTGAGATTTGCACTGCAAGTCCCCAAATTGGGTGGATCCTTTTTCCCCAAATGCTCTATTTGAAACCCAATATATATAAGACTTCCAAAACCACCAAAAATAAAATTTTAAAATTTTTTTACTATTTTATTTAAAGGCTTTTTCTTAAGGCTAGAAATGATCTTTTATAGGGACATATTATTTAAATGATTTAAAAATATTTGAGAAAATTTAGGGAAACTCAGTTGACATATATTATCCATATATAGAAGTTTCAACACATGGTCATGTTCAAAATACTGGACAAAACCCTTCAAAACCATTTTTGCCTATTTCAAGGATTTGAAATATTTCTATAAGAAATATTCTCAAATAAATCTAGGAAACTTCTAGAATGTCACATATGATATATGTGATCATCTTGCCAAGTTTCACATAAATCCCAATTGTTTTGGTTCACCAAAATATCCCGAAACCCTCTTTGTCCAGATCCAAATTGGAGCAACTCTACATTACCAACTGTCTCCCCTTAAGCTCAAACTTTGTGGACATGATATAATCCTCCAATAATGCATCCAAACCATGTGGTGCATCAAGGATAACAGGTTCACTTGTCCAAATCACCCCAAACCCCTTCCTGCCGATTTCAAAAATTGGGAATGTTTGCATTGTCAAGTTTTCCCAATTGGTGCCAAACTTTTTGGGCATGCTCTAATATCCAAATAATGACACCGTACAAAGTGGTGCATTAAGGAGAATATCTTAGGATGACCAGATCTATAGAAACCTATTTTTGTGGATTACCAAGTTTACATTGGCAACTTTCTTCAGCTAGTCTCAAACTTGGTGATCAGCCCTAGTTTTGACCACCATTTGATCCTATTAAATCTCAAGGCAAGTAGAATTCATTTACTTGGCCAAACCCTCATCAAACACCTTTTGCTCATTTACCAAATTTGGTTTTTGGGCCCCTTACACTATTCTCCTTAATTTGAGATTTTTACCACATCTTACCCTCATCCTCCTATACCTCCTATATAAATTTCAGGTTCATAGCTAAATTATTTGGAGCGTACAACCCCAATATTCCCCCCTGGACAACCCTTTTTTCTCTTTCCCTCAACCTCTCTCCTCTACCTTTGGCTTACCAGAGCATCCAAGGACTCCTACACTTTGATTATACCCTCCTAGATGCCCTAGACATAGGTGGCCATGCATAAGTTGCCAATGGCATGCCAAAATGGCGCTCCAAAGCGTGCTACGGTTCCCAAACGCACTGTAGCCGCCACCCAATCCCCTGCCCCAACAACATTGGGCCACCCCATCATGTCCCTCGAGGTCGCCTTGACGTCCTCGTCATGGCAGCGTGTTGGGCCCCTCCTCCTTTGCCCTCCTCTCTCCTTTGTCACACGTGCCTGGAGCCGCTCCGCTCGGCCAGTGGCCGGCCTCGCACGCGCGAGCCCCTAAGGATGCACCGATCTCTCTCTCTCTCTCTCGCTCCCCTGCGTTGTGGACTAGATCCACCAATGCCCTGGACACGCTCCCGCGGGCCCCCGTGCCCTCCAGCGACGGCAGTGGCCGGGCCAGCGCACGAGCTCACAGTGCTCAGCCGCCTCCCTATAAAAGCTCTCCCAAGCTCTCCTCTACCCTCCTCTCGCCCCTTCTATATCCCCCGTAGCCCCTGGACCATCCCCCTCTCCCTCCTGTGCCTCCCTCCTCCTCCTACCACCTCTTAACCGCCGCTTTGGCTCGCTCAAAATCGAGCAACACCGAGCTCTCCTCCCTCCCATTTCTCCACCAAAAGGGCTCCATGAAGACTGGTGAACCTCTCCACCTCCTCAAGTTGTCGCTAGGATGCCCAAACACCGGAGCCGCGGACGGCTGACGGCCTCCTCCGCCACCACCCAAGGCCGCGGTCACCTCGGCCCCCTCTAGCAGCCGTGACCTACCCCAGCGGATGCGCCGCTTCGCACTGAGCTCTCCCATTGGCGGAGCAGGACGGGAGACGGCTAGAGGCGACGGCTATCACCGAACGAGTATCGGCATGTGCTCTGCCTCCCCTCCTCTGTGCCGAGCGGGAGGTAGAGGGCGACCACCCCGCCAACTAGAATGGGGGGCCCGTCTATAAGCGGCAGCGGTGTCCGAGCCGGCCCCATTTGTCGGGTTAAGTGGAAACGGGATCTTCCTGAGCTGCCTCCCCACATGAGAAACGTATTCTACCAAATACGCCTTCGGCGTGGTAGCTGCACAGGCGTAGCTAAGCTACTGGGTCGGCCCAGTGGCTATTCCTCGCCCTGTGTGAAACTTAAGCCCACCTAGGTAATTTCTTTTTCTTTTTAATTAACCGAGGACAAAATAAATCGTAGGATATTCAGATGGACCTCAAATTTGGTGATTCAAATTCCTACAAGCTTCTAAAATCTTGGCCTAACCAAATATGTGCATTGCACTTTTTTTCCGTAAATCTTTTCTGTTAAATTCAAATTCAAATTCAAATTTGAACCATGTCAAACCCCACTTTGAAAATCCTAAAGCCTTCAAATTAAGGCCAAATAGGGTGATTCAAGTTCCTAGGAGTATCTAAATTAATTCACTAAGAGGTGAGCATTTGTCCTTACACTTATTTTGCTATGTCAATTATTGGGCCATTTATTCATATGTGACCCACTTTGAAAATCCATAGGAAAATCATGCCAACTCAAAATCCAGTGAAACCACTTCCCTCATGTTACTAAAATCATTCCCTATTTGTTGGGTCCATCCACTACTTTTTACAAAAATATTTTCTGTGGAAATCTTGTAGGATCATCATTTCCTTCATTTCCACCAATTCAAGACTCCCCCTTGATCCACATACAATAAAACCTCCTTGGTTATTTTTCTTATGACCAGAGATGTCCAAGAAAAATAAAACTCCTATTTATAGAGCACTTTATTTTTTGCTTGTTGTGTTGCTTATTGCGGTTGTTTCCGGTGATAGTTGACGAAGTAGCTGAAGTGCTCGGAGTGGACATGAAGCATGTGAAGACCTCGAAGACTTTACAGAGCCAGGCAAGCAACCCTTTGACCATGGCTATGAACCCTTTTATTGCATGGCATATAGCACTTTATTTTGTTGTATTGATCATGATGATGTGGTGTCCACTTTGGTGGGATGCCTCCGATACTTTCTTGTTGATACTTGCATCGTGCATGACCCTACCTCCTTATGAGGGTTGTGCGGGTGGAGTAGTTAGGTTGCTAGTAGATGCTAAGTAGGTGGGATCGGGAATATGCATGGTGATGGGAACACAAATGATTTCAAAGACTTTTCGAAAACCCCATCAGGTGCCACTAATGCCCGATTGAGATGATGATGAGTTGGGTAACCACTTGAGAAAGAAGTGGTGTACCAGAGCAAGTGAGTGTGTGTTTTCGAAAACGGATTAGATTTAAGATTTGTCGACCGTCCCAACCTTACATGCACAACCATGATACCCCTTATGGTATCGGGCTTTGTTGATTACTTTGGTGGGTACTGGCAAGGAGCCCGCGTTACTAGTGGCGGGAGTGGCATGGTCACTCTCAATACGGGGGTCGTATCGGTATGGACGATCATGTGCTGTCTTCACAGGCACCGGGCACACCGTTGGTCCCTACATGGATGCTACGAGTGATGTACATCATGTGGGCTGGGTACCAATCTAGTGGAATCTTTGTTTAGTATCGCTAGGGGAAAGGCATTGTTCGGGTGCTTACCTCGGGTATGTTATATACCGCGAGTCGTGGACGACATGGAAGTTCCTCGAGTCTTCTAGGTAAAGTGTGCAACCTCTACAGAGTGTAAAACTATTCGAATATCTGTGTCCACGGTCAAGGACATTTGGGTGGTGCTGCTTAAACTATGTCCAGATGTTTTCACAGAACTTGGTGTGTGTGGATGACACAGAGATGACACTTGTGATAAGTCAGATGACTTGCCGTGATGTCTAAGCATGAGATGTTCAACCGCCTATTTATGATGATATCTGTAACTTGTTCCTATGGATATCTTCCAACTGTTGATGCATGCTTACCTAGTTACTTGATCATGTCATTGCATTCAAAATTAGCTTTCTGCAAAATACCTTCTTAGTGCTAAATCATGCATTGTTATTGCCTTGTTCCAAACATGGGTTGCTTGCGAGTACATTCAAAGTACTCATTGGCTTGCCACTGGTTATTTTATTGGCCAGGCATGAAAGACCAGGTTATGATGAAGATTATCTTGGTGATGGACACGCGAGCTAGGACGCTTCCCAGTCAGAATGCCTGTAGGGTTAAGGCTGATGGCATGGGTTTACGCTATCGTTGAAGATTTCCGTTGCAATCATATGAAGACTTGGCCATGAAGGCCATATTTGAGTAAACCGGTATGTAATGGATGTTAGACTCTTGTTATTCAGTTTGTATTTGTTCGGTAAGCATTGATATCTAGGATCACTGTGCATGTACATTCGGTGATCACGACTTATGAGTCGGGGTCCCCACAGATCTGGTATCAGAGCCATCCTGACTGTAGGAAGCCCTTTGTTAGCATGGACGTTAGTTAGGACAAAACAATTTTTCCAGAACCTTCAAAATAACTTACAAAGCCTCTATATTTCTCGACTCTCCTAAAATTCCAAGGGAATCAAAGGTTTTTGCCTTAGCACTTCCACCACTTTTCTCTTAACTGTCCTCGTCTGCTTTTCCAAAACTTTGCAAATGGTTGCTTCTACCCTTGTGCCCCTGACCACGGGATTCCTTGTAATCCTTGTGGGTAACCTGGAAGGAAGCCACCTTGCCAGGAGATTGCTGACATATCTTGGACCCAAGTTGGCGACACTAGACAAGGAGCTACCAACAGAAGATACCTTCTCGAAGGATGAGGATGTCAAGACTTAGATAATAGTGACACCCTTGACACAACCTGAGGATGGTGCCACCTTGGCCTTCGATGACTAGGGCACAAGACATGCAATGTCATGATATGCATGTCTAATGGAGCAACCCCGTCCTTTTCATTGTTGTGTCAGCAACCATCGGTGGATGAGAACCTTGCCATTTGGTCCCCCTCACTATAGTGAGTAGGAAAACGGTCCTCATCATCCCCCGCTCTTGGTGCCGTTGATATCGTCAACGAGACCGACATGATACAACTCTACGATGCCTTGTTAATGTCATTGTATAAAAGGTTGCCTACCTGGAATGCTCAATGCCTCAGAAGACAAGAAGGCATTATCACGGACACAAGGACACCAGAAGACCTGTCAACAACAGCCGTGAAGAATCACCTTCGTCGTCAACTCAACAGACCCGAAGTCGTCAAGGACTCTTTAGGCGCAACCAGGATCGTTTTGATGAACAATAACCAGAGACATAGGGACACCTGAAGACAACCCCGAAGGCAAAGCAGACTCTCCCCAAGAGAAGAACCAAGCACGACTACTGAGTCCGAGAACCCCTAGGGTAGGATAGGTCGTGTGTCCCCTATGCGAAGTTGAGTCCGTATGATGGTTAGAATTGAACCATGATGTGTGTTGCTTGTTTTTCATGTTTGTGCTTTGGTGTAATTCATACTTTTTCCCTAGGCAACAAGTGCGCGACTTTATCACCTACCTTACCTTGATGTATGTGTTTGGCCTTTTCGGCACTTGCTTGACTGCACTTCCACTATACCACCCCCTTAGGCACACTACTCTATACTACTTTCCCTCTTTCCCCTCTCGTCAACTGAAGACCAGCAAGACAAGATGCACCAAGGATCCACCTTGACAAACAAGTGACACCGAAGACTTCGACTACAATGTATTCAACCAGACACAACCCGATAGAGTTATGCTTTTCCCTCAAGATTGGGAAACCCCTCACTTGCCCAACCTATACCTCACAAGCTCCCCAGCACAGGTCTCTGATCACGTGTTTAATACACGGATTTGCCAGAGCACTTATTGAGCTTCAATAACCCTTGCTTTGCACTGGGTTCATTATGGAGCTAGTGATCACAGTGAACAAACATCCTTCATTCTTACTCTAGCACAAGAACCTTGATGCCATAGGAAGGATCATTCTAAGGGTATACGATTTGTGGACAATGATTTGATTAGGGCATAATAGATGTCTTGAGCAAGCAGTTTAGACCCTTTGGTGGATTACGAGGCTTAATGTTGGTGGACGAACTTGGTGGATCAAGATTAATAGAGTAGCATAACTTGCTCGTCCCTTGATCAAATTGGATTGGTAGGAAAAATATGATCAAATGCTGAAATTATTGGAGGATAATGACTTGACTTTGGCAATAATATTGATAGTGGATTGATGACGTTACGATAGTAACTGGATTAACTAGTAGGGAATTCTTACTAGATGTAAACCTTGGATTTAAATAGGTGATTCCAATAGGTGCTCGAGATCAATTAAACCATATGGTTCAGGGTAACTTGGATTTAATCCAATGATCTTGATCATGATACCATGTTTCTCGGTGGATGATAGTAGAAGGAATCAGATGATGTTAGAGATAATTTAGGGATCTATATAAGCTCGACCTTGGAGTGTAGTTGGCCATGAGGTTGGAAGTTCATGACAATAGTCCTTGCAATGATATGTGGATTATATGAACTTGAGGAGATTATGTTGGACACCATCGATGCTAGATTTGTAGCAGGAATGGATCAAGTAATAGTGTATGATATTAGTGGATTGATTAAGTTGGATTCATAGGAAGAAACAAGATCTTGGATTTGTATATTGCGTGTTTCCTTAGCATAGTAATGCAATACCTTAGACCTTGGATAGGTCAGAAGGACACTTGGATTGGTAATGTCATGATCAAGCTTAGCGGCTTGTAAATTATCCTGAGGATTTTTATATAGGGATATATGTGAGTTAGCTATAGTATGCATAAGAGATTTTCAGCATAGTCCTTCTCTCAAAACCTTGGAGATATGAGTAGCATGTGTAATATTGGAGTTGACTTATATGAGATGATACCCTCGAGGATATAGAGTAATTTTTGTTTGGAGTAATAGGTTGTACTATTGGCATCTAAGAACTATGCTCGAGGATAAGATGGTAGACGTTCACTCACATCCTAAGCTCTTTGAAACCCCAAAACTTTACCAAACCATGCCATGGTCAGAGAAGACCATAGGCTCTGGCTCTAAGTCAAAAGACCATGGTCGATACTCCACCGTGACCACCACCCACCCTTTCCATAAGGAAGGTTGCCACGAAGACCTCTATTAGGTTGGACCACAAACCCTTGACACTAGTGACCATCCGGGACGAATGACTGCTCCTCTAACATACCCCATGAGCAGGTGTTTATGTGGTACTTCAGAAAATAGGTTGTTGTCCTTTGGGATGACATACTTATTTACCCAATGAGAGGAGGAACACCTTAGTCATGTTTGGACCAGCCCCAAGAACACCAATTGCCATGCCTCTCGAGCATAAGAGTTCACCTTCAAAAAGTTGGACTCCTTGAAGCATCCTCCCTACAGAAGAAGACTTTCTTGCCCAAGCAAGATGAAGGACCACTGCGATTGCGAAGCCACGACAATGACGAAGAAGAAGCAAAATAATTCAACCTCCATTCCTCTGCCGGCTACATCAACTAGACTATATCAAGAAGCACCGACGTCCAAGCATGATGAAGCCCTTGCACAGCAAGAGGGTTGAAGAACCCCTTGTCATGAATGGTCATCCATTAGTTCCTGACTAAGAAGGAACCGAGGAGCTGATAACACCCCTTACTCCACCACCTTGATGGTGTACGTTGAGCATGACGTCCTTGCTCCCTCCAGATGCCTGGAATGGAGTAGAACAACTGTCATGACCTCATTGCTAGCCCCTTTTTGGTTCAATAAGGAACATGAACCTGACTCGATCATGGTAAGCCCCATGTCAAAGATAGTCCACCCCACTTGCCAAGCCTCAGACCTTGGGGATTGGATGGCTGGTGTATACTTTTGGGTAGCCAGGTCATCTAGAACCCCCTCAGAACCTTCCCATATGGTAGAACCCGTTTTGACACGAAGTCTCTAAGCTCAGTCTTAGGGACGAGACTTAGCGCAGACCTTGCCACAGAGAGATGAGTAGACCAAACACTTAAAGACCCTCCAGAAACATGCGGACATGACGATGAAGACGAACGACCAAAGAAGAATAAAGGATCTACCTGGGCAACTTACTCAAGCAGAAGATCTCGACGAGAAGCCCACGATGATGCACCTCAGCACTCACAAGGATGGAGACCACTTACGACTGAAGACCTCCTGCTTTAAGGAAGATAAGGACTTTCCCGTCAATGAGAAGCTACACCGAGACTCGACCCATCTATTCTAACGTGAGACATTTAGATGTCACTAACCAACGTGAGAAACCCTAGGACCATCACACAGACACACTACTTGGCCACATCTTCTGACTTTGGGATACACGCGCAAGCTAGACCCTTGCAAGGACTCGTTCACCCTTAGACGAAGTCAACAATGCACTCGAAGCTATACCATCAAGCGCTTCATGATCCAATGGAGCAACCACGTTAGAAAATAAGCCACATGGGAACGTGAAGACTACCTCACCTCTGAATTTCCGCATCTCTTCTACGCCTAGCCTAGGAATCTCGGGGACGAGATTCTTGTAAGGGGGGTAGGTCTGTCACACCCTGTGTTTTGCCTCTCATGACTAAGTTAACATGACTACAAAATTAGGGCCAATTAAAACTTTTTCTGTGCTTGTGATGCTTGACTTGATTGTTGATTGCTTGTTTGCCTTCTTGTGCTCTATATTCATAAAATCCCTCCTACTCTCAAAACTATTTTCCTTGATCCTCACTCTTGTCCAATGATCATGCCATGTGAATGGGACTTAATTATATTTTTACAAAATATTATTTTGGCTAAAAAGCATTTATTCAAATTAGGTTTTCAAAACCCCTTGATTTGAGATTTGCACTGCAAGTCCCCAAATTGGGTGGATCCTTTTTCCCCAAATGCTCTATTTAAAACCCACTATATATAAGACTTCCCAAACCACCAAAAATTAATTTTAAAGATTAATTTACTATTTTATTTAAAGGCTTTTTCTTAAGGCCAGAAATGATCTTTTATAGGGAAAGATTATTTAAATGATTTAAAACTATTTGAGAAAAATTAGGGAAACTTAGTGGACATATATTATCCATATATAAGAGTTTCAACACATGGTCATGTTCAAAATACTGGACAAAACCCTTCAAAATCATTTCTGCCTATTTCAAAGATTTGAAATATTTCTATAAGAAATATTCTCAAATAAATCGAGGAAAATTCTAGAATGTCACATATGATATATGTGATCATCTTGCCAAGTTTCACATAAATCCCAATTGTTTTGGTTAACCAAAATACCAAAATATCCCAAAACCCTCTCTGTCCAAATTTGAGCAACTCTGCATTACCAACTGCCTCCCCTTAAGCTCAAACTTTGTGGACATGATATAATACTCCAATAATGCATCCACACCAAGTGGTTCATCAAGGAGAACATGTTCACTTGTCCAAATCACCCCAAACCCTTCTTGCTGATTTCAAAATTGGGAATGTTTGTATTGTCAAGTTTTCCCAATTGGTCCCAATTTTTTTTGGCATGCTCTAATATCCAAATAATCACACCACACAAAGTGGTGCATTAAGCATAATAGCTTAGCATGACCAGATCTATAGAAAACTATTTCTATGGATTTCTAGGGTTTACCAAGTTTACATTGGCAACTTTCTTCAACTAGTCCCAAACTTGGTGATCAACCCTAGTTTTGACCACCATTTGATCCTATTAAATCTCAAGGCAAGTAGAATTCATTTACTTGGCCAAACCCTCATCAAACACCTTCTGCTCATTTACCAAATTTGGTGTTTGGGCCCCTTACACTATTCTCCTTAATTTGAGATTTTTACCACACCTTACCCTCATCCTCCTGTACCTCCTATATCAATTTCAGGTTCATAGCTAAATTATTTGGACCGTACAACCCCAAGATTCCCCCTGGACAACCCTTTTTTCTCTTTCCCTCAACCTCTCTCCTCTACCTTTGGCTTACCAGAGCATCCGAGGACTCCTACACTTTGATTATACCCTCCTAGATGCCCTAGACATAGGTGGACATGCATAAGCTTCCAATGGCATGCCAAAATGGCGCTCCAAAGCGCGCTACAGTGCCCAACCGCACTGTAGCCGCCACCCAATCCCCTTCCCCGAGAGCATTGGGCCACCCCATCATGTCCCTCGAGGTCGCCTCGACGTCCTCGTCATGGCAGCGTGTCGGGCCCCTCCTCCTTTGCCCTCCTCTCTCCTTTGTCACACGTGCCTAGAGCCACTCCTCTCGGCCAATGGCCGTCCTCGCACGCGCGAGCCCCTAAGGATGCACTGCTCTCTGTCTCGCTCCCCTGCATCGTGGACTAGCTCCACCAACGCCCCGGACACGCTCCCGCGGCCCCCCGTGCCCTCTAGCGATGGCAGTGGCCGGGCCAGCGCACGAGCTCACGGTGCTAGGCCGCCTCCCTATAAAAGCTCTCCCGAGCTCTCCTCTACCCTCCTCTCGCCCCTTCTATATGTTGGAAATATGCCCTAGAGGCAATAATAAAATGGTTATTATTGTATTTCCTTGTTCATGATAATTGTCTATTGTTCATGCTATAATTGTATTAACCGGAAACCATAATACATGTGTGAATACATAGACCACAACATGTCCCTAGTGAGCCTCTAGTTGACTAGCTCGTTGATCAATAGATGGTCACGGTTTCATGGCCATGGACATTGGATGTCGTTGATAACGGGATCACATCGTTAGGAGAATGATGTGATGGACAAGACCCAATCCTAAGCATAGCACAAGATCGTGTAGTTCGTTTGCTAAAGCTTTTCAATGTCAAGTATCATTTCCTTAGACCATGAGATTGTGTAACTCCCGGATACCGTAGGAATGCTTTGGGTGTGCCAAACGTCACAACGTAACTGGGTGGCTATAAAGGTACGCTACGGGTATCTCCGAAAGTGTCTGTTGGGTTGACACGAATCAAGACTGGGATTTGTCACTCCGTGTGACGGAGAGGTATCTCTGGGCCCACTCGGTAAGACATCATCATAATGAGCTCAATGTGACTAAGGGGTTAGCCACGGGATGATGTGTTACGGAACGAGTAAAGAGACTTGCCGGTAACGAGATTGAACAAGGTATGGCGATACCGACGATCGAATCTCGGGCAAGTACCATACCGGTAGACAAAGGGAATTGTATACGGGATTGATTGAATCCCTGACATCGTGGTTCATCCGATGAGATCATCGTGGAGTACGTGGGAGCCAACATGGGTATCCAGATCCCGCTGTTGGTTATTGGCCGGAGAGGTGTCTCGGTCATGTCTACGTGTCTCCCGAACCCGTAGGGTCTACACACTTAAGGTTCGATGACGCTAGGGTTATAGGGAAAAGGTATACGTGATTACCGAAGGTTGTTCGGAGTCCCGGATGAGATCCCGGACGTCACGAGGAGCTCCGGAATGGTCCGGAGGTAAAGATTGATATATAGGAAGTCCAGTTTTGGTCACCGGAAAGTTTTCGGGCTCATCGGTAGTGTACCGGGAGTGCCGGGAGGGTGCCGGAGGACCCCCGGGAGGGGTGTGACGACCAAAGGACCACATGGGCTGTTAGATAAAGTGTGCCACCCTTATTGGGCTGGGCAAGACTTTTGCTAAAGGCCCATGCGGCTGGAGATAAGGAGATAAGGCAAAAAGGATTTAAAAGGAGGAGATCCACCTCCCTTGTGGGAGGTGGACTCTCCCTTTAATTCAGCCGGCCATCTCCTCTTTGGAGTAGAGGCCAAGCCAGCCCTCCACGTCCCTCCTCCTATATATACTTGAGGTTTTGGATGTTTTGAGACAGGATTTGATCTCTCTCTCTCACGGCGAAGCCCTACCTCTCTTCTTCCTCCTCCGCAGCGCTTAGGCGAAGCCCTGTCGGAATACCTTGCTACTCCACCACCACCACGCCGTCGTGCTGCTGTTGGAGCCCTTCCCCAACCTCTCCTTCCTCCTTGCTGGATCAAGGTGTTGGAGACGTCACCGGGCTGCACGTGTGTTGAACGCGGAGGTGCCGTCCGTTCGGCACTTGATCGGATCTACCGCGATCTGAATCGCTGCGAGTACGACTCCATCAACCGCGTTCTTGTAACGCTTCCGCTTAGCGATCTTCAAAGGTATGAAGATCCACTCTCCCCTTGCTCGTTGCTGGTTTCTCCATAGATGGATCTTGGTGAACGCGTAGGAAAATTTTTGATTTACTACTACGTCTCCCAACAGTGGCATCATGAGCTAGGTCTATGCGTAGAATCTATGCACGAGTAGAACACAAAGTAGTTGTGGGCGTCGATTTTGTTAATATGCTTGCCGTTACTAGTCTTATCTTGATTCGACGGTATTGTGGGATGAAGCGGCCCGGACCAACCTTACACGTACGCTTACGTGAGACCGGTTCCACCGCCTGACATGCACTAGTTGCATAAGGTGGCTAGCGGGTGTCTGTCTCTCCCACCTTAGTCGGATTGGATTCGATGAAAAGGGTCCTTATGAAGGGTAAATAGCAATTGGCATATCACGTTGTGGTTTTGACGTAGGTAAGAAACGTTCTTGCTAGAAACCTATAGCAACCACGTAAAAACTTGCAACTACAAATTAGAGGACGTCTAACTTGTTTTTGCAGCATATGCCGTGTGATGTGATATGGCCAAAAGGATGTGATGTGATGCATTGTGATGTATGAGATTGATCATGTTCTTGTAATAGGGTTCACGACTTGCATGTCGATGACTATGACAACCGGCAGGAGCCATAGGAGTTGTCTTATATTATTGTATGACCTGCGTGTCAATCATAAACGCCATGTAATTACTTTACTTTATTGCTAAACGTTAGCTGTAGTAGTAGAAGTAATATTTGGCGAGACAACTTCATGAAGACACAATGATGGAGATCATGATGATGGAGATCATGGTGTCGTGCCGGTGACAGTGATGATCATGGTGCCCCGAAGATGGAGATCAAAGGAGCAAGATGATATTGGCCATATCATGTCACTATATTGATTGCATGTGATGTTTATCATGTTTACATCTTATTTGCATAGAACGACAGTAGTAAATAAGATGATCTCTCAATAAAATTTCAATAAAGGTGTTCACCCTAACTGTGCACCGTTGCTAAGGATCGTCGTTCCGAAGCACCACGTGATGATCGGGTGTGATAGGTTCTAACGTTCGCATACAACGGGTGTAAGCCAGATTTACACATGCGAAACACTTAGGTTGACTTGACGAGCCTAGCATGTACAGACATGGCCTCGGAACACGGAAGACCGAAAGGTCGAACATGAGTCGTATAGAAGATACGATCAACATAGAGATGTTCACCATGGAAGACTAGTCCGTCTCACGTGATGATCGGACACGGGCTAGTTGACATGGATCATGTATCACTTGGAAGACTAGAGAGATGTCTATCTAAGTGGGAGTTCATTAATAATTTGATTAAATGAACTTAATTATCAAGAACTTAGTCTAAAAATGTCCTTGCAAATTATGTCGTAGATAGCTCGCGCTGTAGCTCCCCAGTTTTATTGATACAATCCTAGAGAAAAGTAAGTTGAAAGTTGATGGTAGCAATAATGCGGACTGGGTCCGTGATCTGAGGATTGTCCTCATTGCTGCACAGAAAGCTTATGTTTTTGATGTACCGCTAACTGCATCACTCCCTCAAGCGTTGTCTGTAGATGTTGTGAACATATGACAGGCACTTTTTGGTGACTACGTGATAGTTCAATGCGTCATGCATTACGGCTTAGAATTGAGGCTCCAAAACGTTTTGAACGTCACGGAACATATGAGATGTTCTAGGAGCTGAGATTGTGATCTCAGGCTCGTGCCTATGTTGAGAGGTATGAGACCTCCAACAAGATTCTTTGTCTGCAAGATAAAGGAGAATAGCTCAATCGCTGAGCGTGTGCTCAGATTGTCTGGGTGCTACAATCACTTGAATCAAGTGGGAGTTAATCTTCCAGATGAGATAGTGATTAATGCAGTTCTCCAAGTCACTGCCACCAAGCTACTAGAGCTTCGTGATGAACTATAACATGCCAGGGATGGATAAGATGATCCCTGAGTTGTTCGTGATGTTTGACACCACGAAGGTAGAAATCAAGAAGGAGCATCAAGTGTTGATGGTTAAGTGAAACCACTAGTTTCAAAAGGGGCAAGGGCAAGAACGGAAAACTTCAGGAATGACAAGCCAGTTGTTGCTCTAGTGAAGAAACCCAAGGTTGAGCCCGAACCCGAGACTAAGTGCTTCTGTTATGAGGAGAATGTTCACTGAAGCGGAAAACCCCTAGATGCTTGGTAGATAAGAAGGCTGGTAATGTCAATGGAAGTATATTTGATATACGTGTTAGTGATGTGTACCTTGCTGGTACTCCTAGTAGCACCTGGGTATTGGATACCGGTTCGGTTGCTAAGTGTTAGCAACTCGAAATAAAAGCTACGGAGTAAATGGAGACTAGCTAGGTGAAAGGTGACGATGTGTGTTGGAAGTATTTCCAAGATTGATGTGATCACCATCGCACGCTCTCTCTACCTTCAGGATTTGTGATAAACCTAAATAAATGTTATTTGGTGTTTGCGTTGAGCATGAACGTGATTAGATCTTGATTAGTGTGATACGGTTATTCATATAAGTTAGAGAATAATGGTTATTCTGTTTACATGGATAATGCCTTCAATGGTCATGCACCCACTCGAAATGGTTTATCGAATCATGATTGTAGTAGTACACATATTCATAACATTGGTACCAAAAGATACAAAGTTAATAATGATAGTACCACATGCTTGTGGCACTGCCACGTAATGTCATATTGGTATAAATCGCATGAAGAAACTCCATGATGATGGATTTTTTTTGACTCACTCGATTTCGAATCGGTTGAGACATGCGAGCCATGCCTCTTGGGCAAGATGACTGAGACCCCGTCATCCAATATGATGGAGCGGGCAAGTGGCTTATTGGAATTAATACATGATGATGTATGTGGTCCAATGAGTGTTGAAACACACAGTGGATATCGTTGTTTTTCTTTACCTTCACTGATGATTTGAGTAAATATGGGGATATTTACTTAATGAAACACGAATCTGAAATGTTTGAAAGGTTCAAGGAGTTTCAGAGTGAAGTTAAAGATCATCGTGACAAGAAGATAAATGTCTATGATACGATCATGGAGGTGAATATCTAAGTTACGAGTTTGGTATGCAATTTTAGACAATGTGGAAATTGTTTCACAGCTCACGCCTCCTGGAACACCATAGTGTGATGGTGTGTTCGAACGTCGTAGTCGTGCTCTATTGGATATAGTGAGTACTATGATGTCTCTTATCGTTTTACCACTATCGTTATGGGGTTATGCATTAAAGACAAATCCATTCACTTTAAACAGGGCACCATCTAAGTCTGTTGAGATGACACCGTGAGAATTGTGGTTTAACAGAAGCCTAAGCTGTCATTTCTTAATGTTTGGGGCTGCGACGCTTATGTGAAAATGGGTTTTTCACCTAGCGAGCTCGAACCCAAAGCAGACAAATGCATCTTCATAGAATACCCTAATGAGACATTGGGTATACTTTCTATCTCACATCCAAGCGCAAAGGTGTTTGTTGCTAAGAACGGGTCCTTTCTTGAGAAAGAGTTTCTCTCGAAAGAATTGAGTGGGAGGAAGATAGAACTTGATGAGGTTGTTGAACCTTTGTTTCAACCAGAGAATAGCGCAACACAGAAAGATGTTTCTGTAGAGCCTACTCAGTTGAAAAGGAAGTTAATGATGATGATCATGAAGCTTCGGATCAAGTCACTATCGAACCTCGTAGGTCGACAAGGACGCGTACTGCTCCTGAGTAGTACGACAACCCTGTCTTGGAAATCATGTTGTTGGACAACGATGAACCTACGAACTATGGAGAAGCGATGGTGGGCCCGGATTCCAACAAATGGCTAGGAGCCATGAAATCCGAGAAAGGATCCATGTATGAAAACCAAGTATGGACTTTGGTAGACTTGCCTGTTGAATGGCGGGTCATTGAGTACAAATGGACCTTTGAAATAAACATAGACGCTAATGGTGAAATGTCACCGTTTATAAAGCTCGACTTGTCGCAAAGAAGTTTCCGCCAAGTTCAAGGAGTTGACTGCGATGAGATTGTCTCATCTGTAGCGATGCTAAAAGTCTATTAAAATTTTGTTAGCAGTTGCTGCATTTTTCGATTATGAAATCTGGCAGATGGATGACAAAACAAGGTTTCCGTAATGGTTTCTGTGAGGAAGAGTTGTATGTGATACAAACCAGAAGGTTTTGTCAATCCTAAGGATGCTAATAATATGCAAACTCCAGCGATCCTTCTATGGACTGGAGCAAGAATCTCGGAGTTGGAATATATGCTTTGATGAGGTGATCAAAGTGTTTAAGTTTATACAAAGTTTATGAGAAACTTGTATTTGCAAGAAAGTGAGTGGGAGCACTATAGAATTTCTTATAAGAATATGTAGTTGACATATTATTGATCGGAAATGATGTAGAATTTCTGGAAGAGCATGAAGGGTTGTTTAAAAAGAGTTTTTTCAAAGGAAGACCCAGATAAAGCTACTATTTTATTGAGCATCAAGATCTATAGGGATAGATCAATTCGCTTGATAAGTTTTTTCGACGAAGACATACCTTGACAAGTTTTTGAAGGAGTTCAAAATAGATGGGTCAAAGAAGGAGTTCTTGACTGTATTGTAAGGTGTGAAATTGAGTAAGACTCAATACCTGACCACGGCAGAAGATAAAGAAAAGATGAATGTCATCTCCTATGCTTTAGCCATAGGCTCTATATAGTATGCCATGCTGTGTACCGCACCTGTGTGTGCCTTGCCATGAGTCTGTCAAGGGGTACAAGAGTAATCCAAGAGTGGATCACTGGACAATGGTCAAAGTTATCCTTAGTAACTTGAGAACTAAGGAAATATTTCTCGATTATGGAGGTGATAAAGAGTTCATCGTAAAGGGTTACGATGATGCAAGCTTTAACTCCAATCCGGATGACTCTTAGTAGAAATCTGGCTATGTATAGTGGAGCAGCCATTTGGAATAGCTCCAAGTGGAGCGTGGGAGCAGTATCTACAAATATGACATGGAAAGTTTGCAAGGTACACATGGATCTGAATGTCGCAGACCCATTGACTAAAAACCTCTTTCACGAGCAGAACATGAACAAACCCCGGAACTTATTGGGTGTTAATCACATGATGATATGATCACATGGTGATGTAAGTGTTAATCACATGGTGATGTGAACTAGATTATTGACTCTAGTGCAAGTGGGAGACTGTTGGAAATATGCCCTAGAGGCAATAATAAAATGGTTATTATTGTATTTCCTTGTTCATGATAATTGTCTATTGTTCATGCTATAATTGTATTAACCGGAAACCATAATACATGTGTGAATACATAGACCACAACATGTCCCTAGTGAGCCTCTAGTTGACTAGCTCGTTGATCAATAGATGGTCACGGTTTCATGGCCATGGACATTGGATGTCGTTGATAACGGGATCACATCGTTAGGAGAATGATGTGATGGACAAGACCCAATCCTAAGCATAGCACAAGATCGTGTAGTTCGTTTGCTAAAGCTTTTCAATGTCAAGTATCATTTCCTTAGACCATGAGATTGTGTAACTCCCGGATACCGTAGGAATGCTTTGGGTGTGCCAAACGTCACAACGTAACTGGGTGGCTATAAAGGTACGCTACGGGTATCTCCGAAAGTGTCTGTTGGGTTGACACGAATCAAGACTGGGATTTGTCACTCCGTGTGACGGAGAGGTATCTCTGGGCCCACTCGGTAAGACATCATCATAATGAGCTCAATGTGACTAAGGGGTTAGCCACGGGATGATGTGTTACGGAACGAGTAAAGAGACTTGCCGGTAACGAGATTGAACAAGGTATGGCGATACCGACGATCGAATCTCGGGCAAGTACCATACCGGTAGACAAAGGGAATTGTATACGGGATTGATTGAATCCCTGACATCGTGGTTCATCCGATGAGATCATCGTGGAGTACGTGGGAGCCAACATGGGTATCCAGATCCCGCTGTTGGTTATTGGCCGGAGAGGTGTCTCGGTCATGTCTACGTGTCTCCCGAACCCGTAGGGTCTACACACTTAAGGTTCGATGACGCTAGGGTTATAGGGAAAAGGTATACGTGATTACCGAAGGTTGTTCGGAGTCCCGGATGAGATCCCGGACGTCACGAGGAGCTCCGGAATGGTCCGGAGGTAAAGATTGATATATAGGAAGTCCAGTTTTGGTCACCGGAAAGTTTTCGGGCTCATCGGTAGTGTACCGGGAGTGCCGGGAGGGTGCCGGAGGACCCCCGGGAGGGGTGTGACGACCAAAGGACCACATGGGCTGTTAGATAAAGTGTGCCACCCTTATTGGGCTGGGCAAGACTTTTGCTAAAGGCCCATGCGGCTGGAGATAAGGAGATAAGGCAAAAAGGATTTAAAAGGAGGAGATCCACCTCCCTTGTGGGAGGTGGACTCTCCCTTTAATTCAGCCGGCCATCTCCTCTTTGGAGTAGAGGCCAAGCCAGCCCTCCACGTCCCTCCTCCTATATATACTTGAGGTTTTGGATGTTTTGAGACAGGATTTGATCTCTCTCTCTCACGGCGAAGCCCTACCTCTCTTCTTCCTCCTCCGCAGCGCTTAGGCGAAGCCCTGTCGGAATACCTTGCTACTCCACCACCACCACGCCGTCGTGCTGCTGTTGGAGCCCTTCCCCAACCTCTCCTTCCTCCTTGCTGGATCAAGGTGTTGGAGACGTCACCGGGCTGCACGTGTGTTGAACGCGGAGGTGCCGTCCGTTCGGCACTTGATCGGATCTACCGCGATCTGAATCGCTGCGAGTACGACTCCATCAACCGCGTTCTTGTAACGCTTCCGCTTAGCGATCTTCAAAGGTATGAAGATCCACTCTCCCCTTGCTCATTGCTGGTTTCTCCATAGATGGATCTTGGTGAACGCGTAGGAAAATTTTTGATTTACTACTACGTCTCCCAACAGTGGCATCATGAGCTAGGTCTATGCGTAGAATCTATGCACGAGTAGAACACAAAGTAGTTGTGGGCGTCGATTTTGTTAATATGCTTGCCGTTACTAGTCTTATCTTGATTCGACGGTATTGTGGGATGAAGCGGCCCGGACCAACCTTACACGTACGCTTACGTGAGACCGGTTCCACCGCCTGACATGCACTAGTTGCATAAGGTGGCTAGCGGGTGTCTGTCTCTCCCACCTTAGTCGGATTGGATTCGATGAAAAGGGTCCTTATGAAGGGTAAATAGCAATTGGCATATCACGTTGTGGTTTTGACGTAGGTAAGAAACGTTCTTGCTAGAAACCTATAGCAACCACGTAAAAACTTGCAACTACAAATTAGAGGACGTCTAACTTGTTTTTGCAGCATATGCCGTGTGATGTGATATGGCCAAAAGGATGTGATGTGATGCATTGTGATGTATGAGATTGATCATGTTCTTGTAATAGGGTTCACGACTTGCATGTCGATGACTATGACAACCGGCAGGAGCCATAGGAGTTGTCTTATATTATTGTATGACCTGCGTGTCAATCATAAACGCCATGTAATTACTTTACTTTATTGCTAAACGTTAGCTGTAGTAGTAGAAGTAATATTTGGCGAGACAACTTCATGAAGACACAATGATGGAGATCATGATGATGGAGATCATGGTGTCGTGCCGGTGACAGTGATGATCATGGTGCCCCGAAGATGGAGATCAAAGGAGCAAGATGATATTGGCCATATCATGTCACTATATTGATTGCATGTGATGTTTATCATGTTTACATCTTATTTGCATAGAACGACAGTAGTAAATAAGATGATCTCTCAATAAAATTTCAATAAAGGTGTTCACCCTAACTGTGCACCGTTGCTAAGGATCGTCGTTCCGAAGCACCACATGATGATCGGGTGTGATAGGTTCTAACGTTCGCATACAACGGGTGTAAGCCAGATTTACACATGCGAAACACTTAGGTTGACTTGACGAGCCTAGCATGTACAGACATGGCCTCGGAACACGGAAGACCGAAAGGTCGAACATGAGTCGTATAGAAGATACGATCAACATAGAGATGTTCACCATGGAAGACTAGTCCGTCTCACGTGATGATCGGACACGGGCTAGTTGACATGGATCATGTATCACTTGGAAGACTAGAGAGATGTCTATCTAAGTGGGAGTTCATTAATAATTTGATTAAATGAACTTAATTATCAAGAACTTAGTCTAAAAATGTCCTTGCAAATTATGTCGTAGATAGCTCGCGCTGTAGCTCCCCAGTTTTATTGATACAATCCTAGAGAAAAGTAAGTTGAAAGTTGATGGTAGCAATAATGCGGACTGGGTCCGTGATCTGAGGATTGTCCTCATTGCTGCACAGAAAGCTTATGTTTTTGATGTACCGCTAACTGCATCACTCCCTCAAGCGTTGTCTGTAGATGTTGTGAACTATATCCCCCAACACTATATCCCCCTCTCCCTCCCGTGCCTCCCTCCTCCTCCTACCACCTCTTAACTGCCGCTTCGGCTTGCTCAAGATCGAGCAACACCGAGCTCTGCTCCCTCCCATTCCTCCACCAAAAGAGCTCCTCGAAGACCGGTGATCCTCCCCACCTCCTCAAGCTGTCGCCAGGACACCCAAACACCAGAGCCACGGACGGACGACGGCCTCCCCCGCCACCACCCAAGGCCGCGGTCACCTCGGCCCCCTCCGAAGGCCGTGACCTACCCCAGCGGATGCGCCGCTTCGTGCTGAGCTCGCCCGTCGGCGGAGCACCATGGGATATGGATGGAGACGTTGGCTATCGCCGGACGAGCGCCGACGTGCGCTCTGCCTCCCCTCCTCTGCCCCAAGCGGGAGGTAGAGGATGACCACCCCGCCAGCTGGCATGGGGCCCCGCATATAAGCGATAACAGTGTCTGAGCGGGCCCCATCAGTCGGGTTAAGTGGAAGCAGGATCTGCCTGAGCCGCCTCCCCACGTGAGAAACGTATTCTACTGAATACGCCTTCAGCGTGGAAGCTGCGCAGGCGTAGCTAAGCTACTGGGCCGGCCCAGAAGCTATTCCTCGCCCTATGCGAAACTTAAGCCCACGTAGGTAATTTCTTTTTCTTTTTAATTTCCCGAGGCACAAATAAATCCTAGGATATTCAGATGGACTCCTAATTTGGTGATTCTAATTCCTACAAGCTTCTAAAATCTTGGCCTACCCAAATATGTGCATTGCACTTTTTTCGTAAATATTTTATGTTAAATTCAAACCCCACTTTGCAAATCCTAGAGCCTTCAAATTAACTCCAAATGGGGTGATTCAAGTTCCTAGGTGTATCTAAATTAATTCACTAAGTGGTGAGCATTTGTCCTTACACTTATTTTGCGATGTCAATTATTGGGCCATTTATTCATATGTGACCCACTTTGAAAATCCATAGGAAAATCATGCCAACTCCAAATACTGTGAAACCACTTCCCTCATGTTTCTAAAATCATGCCCTATATGTTGGGTCCATCCATTACTTTTTACAAAAATATTTTCTGTGGAAATCTTGTAGGATCATCATTTCCTTCATTTCCACCAATTCAATACTCCCCCTTGATCCACATCGAATAAAACCTCCTTGGTTATTTTTCTTATTACCAGAGATGTCCAAGAAAATAAAACTCCTATTTATAGAGCACTTTATTTTCTGCTTGTTGTGTTGCTTATTGCGGTTGTTTCCGGCGATAGTTGACGAAGTAGACGAAGTGCTCGGAGTGGACAAGAAGCACGTGAAGACCTTGAAGACTTTGCTGAGCCAGGCAAGCAGCCCTTTGACCATAGCTATGAACCCTTTTATTGCATGGCATATAGCACTTTATTTTGTTGTATTGATCATGTTGATGTGGTGTCCAGTTTAGTGGGATGCCTCCGATACTTTCGTGTTGATACTTGCATCGTGCATGACCCTACCTCCTTATGAAGGTTTTGCGGGTGGGAGTAGTTAGGTTTCTAGTAGATGCTACACAAGTGGGATCGGGAATGTGCATGGTGATGGGAACACAAATGACTTCAAAGTCTTTTTGAAAACCCCGTCGGGTGCCACTAATGCCCGAGGGAGATGATGATGAGTTGGGTAACCACTTGAGAAAGAAGTTGTGTACTAGAGAAAGTGAGTGTGTGTTTTCAAAAATGGATTAGATTTAAGATTTGTCGACCGTCCCATCCTTACATGCACAACCATGATACCCCTTATGGGACGGGGCTTTGTTAATTACTTTGGCGGGAATTGGCAAGGATCCCGCATTACTAGTTGCAGGAGTGGCATGGTCACTCTCGATACGTGGTCGTGCCGGTATGGACGATCATGCGCTGTCTTCACAGGCACCGGGCACACCGTTGGTCCCTGCATGGATGCTACGAGTGATGTACATCATGTGGGCTGGGTACCAATCTAGTGGAATCTTTGTTTAGTATCGCCAGGGGAAAGGCATTGTTCTGGTGCTTACCTCGGTGTGTTATATACCACGAGTCGTGGACGACACGGAAGTTCCTCGAGTCTTCTGGGTAAAGTGTGCAACCTCTGCAGAGTGTAAAACTATTCGAATATCTGTGTCCACGGTCAAGGAATTTGGGTGGTGCTGCTTAAACTATGTCCAGATGTTTTCGCAGAACTTGGTGTGTGTGGATGACACAGAGATGACACTTGTGATAAGTCAGATGACTTGCCGTGATGTCTAAGCATGAGATGTTCAACCCCCTATTTATGATGATATCTGTAACTTGTTCCTATGGATATCTTCCAACTGTTGATGCATGCTTACCTAGTTACTTGATCATGTCATTGCATTCAAAATTAGCTTTCTGCAAAATACCTTCTTAGTGTAAATCATGCATTGTTATTGCCTTGTTCCACACATGGGTTGCTTGCGAGTACATTCAAAGTACTCATTGGCTTGCCACTGGTTATTTTATTGGCCAGGCATGAAAGACCAGGTTATGATGAAGATTATCTTGGTGATGGACACGCGAGCTAGGACGCTTCCCAGTGAGAATGCCTATAGGGTTAAGGCTGATGGCATGGGTTTATGCTATCGTTGAACATTTCCGCTGCAATCATATGAAGACTTGGCCATGAAGGCCACATTTGAGTAAACCGGTATGTAATGGATGTAAGACTCTTGTTATTCAGTTTCTGTGTGTTCAGTGAGCATTCATCTCTGGGATCACTGTGCACGTACATTCGGTGATCACGACTTATGAGTCGGGGTCCCCACACATGATAAATTATACCTGCCTCCAGAAGCTTTAGTATTTCTTTTCTTACCACTTCTTTCATCTTAGGGTTCAATCGTCATTGGTTATCAATAATTGGTTTGGCATCAGGCTCCATATTAATTTTATGTTGACACAGAGTGGGACTAATGCCCTTAAGATCATCAAGAGTATAACCACTAGCAGCCCGGTGCTTCCCCAGAGTTTTCAATAATCTCTTTTCTTCATGCTCTGAAAGGTTAGCACTAAAAATACCAAGATATATTTCCTTTTCATCAAGATAAGCATATTTCAATGTATCAGGTAATTGCTTGAGCTCAAACACGGGATCACCCTTGGGTGGAGGAGGATCCCCAAGTATTTCAACAGGTAAGTTGTGTTTCAAAATAAGCTGCTGGTTAAAGAAAATTTCATCTATTTCATTCCTCTCATTCATATGCATATCATTTTCATGGTCCAGCAAATATTGTTCTAAAGGATTAGTAGGAGGCACAACAATAGAAGCAAGACCAATAATTTCATCTTTACTAGGCAATTCTTTGTCATGGGGTTGTCTACAAAATTTAGAGAAATTAAACTCATGAGACACAGCCCCAAAATTCACAGTAACTATTTCTTTCTCACAATCAATCCTAGCATTAACAATATTCAAGAAGGGTCTGTCAAATATAATGGGACAAGAATTATCTTGTGGGGAACCAAGAACAAGAAAATCAGTACGCTACTTTATTTTCCTACACAAGACTTCAACATCTCTAACAATCCCCATCGATGCAATAGTGTCTCTATTAGCAAGCTTAATAGTAACATCAATTTCCTCTAGTTCAATTGGTGCAATATCATGCATGATTTCTAGCACCCATATCACACAATCCATGATAACAATGATCTCCTATTTTAACAGAAACAACATGCACACCAACAACTGGTCTATGTTTATGCTTAGTATCAGGTCTAGCAATTCTAGCCGCTTCTATTGCAGAAATGAATAACATGCCCATCAATATTATCAACCAAAAGATCTTTAACCATACCAATACTAGGTTAACTTTAATTTGTTTAGGAGGTGTAGGTGTTCTAATACAACTCTTATGGACCATAGTCGAAGCTTTAGCATGTTCCTTTATCCTAACAGGGAAGGGTGGTTTCTCAATGTAAGCAGTAGGGATAACAGGATCAACATTATAAGTAATAGTTTTATCTTCAACTTTAATAGGTTCAACTACTTTCACTTCAATGGGAGGATGATATTTAAACCACTTCTCCTTAGGGAGATAAACATAAGTAGGAAAAGATTCACAGAAAGAAGCTACTACCTCAGAGTCAAGTCCATATTTAGTGCTAAATTCATGAAAAGCATCGGTGTCTACAAAGGATTTAACACAATCAAACTTAAGGTTCATACCTGACTCCTTACCTTTGTTGAGTTCCCAATCTTCAGAGTTGCGTTTAATTCTTTCCAATAAATCCCATTTGAATTCAATATCTTTCTTCATAAAAGAACCAACACAAGAAGTATCGAGCATGGATTGATCATTACGAGAAAGCCGAGCATAACCATTCTGAATAATAATTTCCCTCGAGAGATCATGATTGGGGCATGAATATAACATTGACTTAAGCCTCCCCTAAGCTTGAGCGATTCTTTGTCCTTCACGAGGCCAAAAATTGTAAATATAATTTCGATCATGATGAACCAGATGCATAGGATAGAACTTGTGATGAAATTCCATTTTCAGTCGGTTGTAGTTCCATGATCCAATATCATCACATAGCATGTACCATGCCAATGCCTTTTCCTTCAAAGATAAAGGAAAGACCTTCTTATTGACAACATCCTCGGGCAAACCTGCAAGCTTAAATAATCCACAGACTTCATCCACATAGATTAGATGCAAATACGGATGTAGTGTTCCATCTCCTGGATAAGGATTAGCTAGCTATTTCTATATCATATCCAAAGGAGTTTCATAATAAATATTTTCAGTAGGCTCAGTGGGTTCATGGACAACTCTTTGTGTTTTCGGTCAGGTAAAGATACCTAGAACAAACCCCTCAAAGGATTACTTTGCATAGTAACAATTCACAGTAAATTTCAGCACACTATATAATCTTTTCCTTACAAAGTTCCACACACCAAAGGAAGTTCACTCCCCAGAAACGGTGCCAGAAAAGAGTCTTGATGACCCACAAGTATAGGGGATCTATCATAGTCCTTTCAATAAGTAAGAGTGTCGAACCCAACGAGGAGCAGAAGGAAATGACAAGCGGTTCTCAGTAAGGTATTCTCTGCAAGCACTGAAATTATCAGTAACAGATAGTTTTGTGATAAGATAATTCATAACGGGTAGCAAGTAATAATTGTAACAAAGGTGCAGCATGGTGGCCTGGACAAACTCTTACATAAAGCAAAGCGCTCCCGAGGACACATGGGAATTTATGTCAAGCTAGTTTTCATCATGCTCATATGATTCGCGTTCGCTACTTTGATAATTTGATATGTGGGTGGACCGGTGCTTGGGTGCTTCCCTTACTTGGACAAGCCTCCCACTTATGATTAACCCCTCCCGCAAGCATCCACAACTACTAAAGAAGAATTAAGATAAATATAACCATAGAATGAAACATGTGGATCCAAATCAGGCCCTTACGAAGCAATGCATAAACTAGGGTTTAAGCGTCTGTAACTCTAGCAACCCATCATCTACTTATTACTTCCCAATGCCTTCCTCTAGTCCCAAACAATGGTGAAGTGTTATGTAGTCGACGTTCACATAACACCACTAGAGGAGAGACAACATACATCTCATCAAAATATCAAACGAGTACCAAATTCACATGATTACTTATAACAAGACTTATCCCATGTCCTCGGGAACAAATGTAACTGATCACAAAGCATATTCATGTTCATAATCATAGGAGTATTAATGATCATCAAGGATCTGAACATATGATCTTCCACCAAGTAAACCAACTAGCATCAACTACAAGGAGTAATCAACACTACTAGCAACCCACATGTACCAATCTGAGGTTTTGAGACAAAGATCGAATACAAGAGATGAACTAGGGTTGGGAGAGGAGATGGTGCTGATGAAGATGTTGATGGAGATTGACCCCCTCTCGATGAGAGGATCATTGGTGATGACGATGGCTTTGATTTCCCCTCCGCGAGGGAAGTTTCCCCGTCTGGATCGCCCTGCTGGAGCTCTAGATTGGTTCTCCCCAAGTTCCGCCTCGAGATGGCGACACTTCGTCCTGAAAGCTCTTTTATGATTTTTTCCGGGACGAAACCCTCAATATAGCAGAAGATGGGCATCAGAGGGCTGCCAGGTGGGCCACAAGCCCCAGGGGCGCGCCCAGGGGGGTAGGGCGCGCCCTGCAGGCTTGTGGCTGCTTAGTGGGCCCCCTGATGTATTTCTTTCGCCCAATATATTTTTTATATTCCAAAATATTTCTCTATAGAATTTTAGGACTTTTGGAGTTATGCATAATAGGTATCTCAGATTTTCTCCTTTTCCAGTCTAGAACTCCAGCTGCCGGCATTCTCCCTCTTCATGTAAACCTTGTAAATAAGAGAGAAAAGGCATAAGGGTTGTAGAAAAATGTGTAATAACAGCCCATAATGCAATAAATATCAATATAAAAAAGCATGATGCAAAATGGATGTATCATGCCTTGCTTGAGTAGTTGGAGTTTCTTGAAGAAATCACGATTGTAGTGAATTGGGACAAATCGCGCTCTCATTAGTTCTTTCATTTGTTCCCAAGTTGTGATTGGAGGTTCACCTCTTTCCCTTGGGCGCTCGATCACTTGTTCCCACCAAATGAGCACGTAATCTTGGAACTCGAGGGAAGCCATGGCAATCTTGTTGTCCTCTTCATAGTTGTGCAACCAGAACATTTTGTCGACCTTGAGGGCCCAAGATAGGTAGTCTTCGGGGTCGTTGCTTCCGGAGAACTTAGGCATAGTGAACTTGAGCTTGACAAAGCAATTTTCCTCATTGTTCTTGTGATTGCGATATCCTTGGCATGGAGGAGCATAGTTGTCTTGGTGACGTTGGCCTTGCCTTGGCGCTTGATCATCCATGTGGTCAACGGAATTTGCTTGAGGTTGCACATCTTGTCGAGGAGGGGCATTGTTGTCATGTTGGTCTTGACCTTGCCTTGGGGATAACTCATCAACATGTTTCTCCTCTTGTGTTGGGTGCAGTTGACGTCGTGGACGCACCCGTTGTTGTCGTTCTTGGTGCTCCTCTTGATGTGCTTCTTCTTCTTGTCAATCTTGATGTAGTGCTTCTTGTTCCTCACGAGCTAAAAAGTTGCGTTCTTGCACGGCGTAGGTTGCGTCGTGGAGCACCCGTTGTGCCTCATGTGCTTGCTCTTCACGGCACCGGTCTTGTTCACGGCGGTGACGTAGGTGATATTGCTCGTAGTCGTCTTGCTCTTCTTGGCGACGGTGGTGACGACCTTGGGGCTCGTCGTGGAACGGGTTGCTTGAATCTTGAGAAAGGTGATACATCTCCATCGTATCCACTTTTCTAAACTCTTTTGCCCTTGTTTTGGACTCTAATTTGCATGACTTGAATGGAACTAACCCGGACTCACACTGTTTTTAGCAGAATTGCCTTGGTGTTATTTTTGTGCAGAAATAAAAGTTCTTGGATCGTCCTGAAAGTGCACGGAGAATATTTTTGGATTTAATAAAAAAATACTGGCGCAAGAATCAACCAGAGGGGGGCCACCTGCAGGCCACAAGCCCGCTAGGCACGGCTACCCCCTGGCTGCGCCTAGCAGACTTGTGCGGCCCTCGTGGCTCCTCCGACCTCCTCTCTAGCTCCATATAACCCTAAGCGGAGAAAAAAATTCAGAGAGAAGAGTTCATTGCGTTTCACGATACGGAGCCACCGCCACCTCCTGTTCTTCCTCGGGAGACCAGATCTGGAGTCAGTTTTGGGCTTCAGAGAGGGGAAATCGTAGACATCGTCATCACCAACCATCCTTCATCACCAATTCCATGATGCTCTCTGCCGTTCGTGAGTAATCCCATCATAGGCTTGCTAGAAGGTGATGGGTTGTATGAGATTTATCATGTAATTGAGTTAGTTTTGTTAGGGTTTGATCCCTAGTATCCACTATGTTCTGAGACTGATGTTGCTATGACTTTCTATGCTTAATGCTTGTCACTAGGGCCTGAGTGCCATGATTTCAGATCTGAACCTATTATGTTTTCATGAATATATATGTGTTCTTGATCCTATCTTGCAAGTTATAGACACCTATTACGAGTTATGATCCGCATCCCCTAAGGTGACAATAATTGGGATTCTTTCTGGTGATTACCGTAGTTTAAGGAGTTCATGTATTCACTAAGTGCTAATTGTTTGGTCCCATTCTCTATTAAAAGGAGGCCTTAATATCCCTTAGTTTCCATTAGGACCCCGCTGTCACGGGAGTGTAGGACAAAACATGTCATGAGAGTTCTTTTCCATAAGCACGTATGACTATATATGGAATACATGCCTATATTATATTGATGAATTGGAGCTAGTTCTATGTCACCCTATGTTATAACTATCGCATGATGAATGCTATCCGACATAATTATACATCACTGATCCATTGCCTATGAGCTTTCCACATATTGATCTTTTCTAAGTTACTTTTCTACTGCTATTGTTACAATCACTATAAAACTGCTACTGTTACCTTTGCTACCGCTACCGTTACTTCATACTACTTTGCTACTGAACACTTTGCTCCAAATATTAAGTCTTTTAGGTGTGGTTGAATTGAAAACTCCGCTACGAATACTCGAGAATATTCTTTGGCTTCCCTTGTGCCGAATCAACAAATTTGGGTTGAATACTCTACCCTCAAAAACTGTTGTGATCCCCTATACTTGTGGGTTATCAAGACCTTTTTCTAGCGTCGTTGCCAGGGAGCATAGCTCTATTCATTGAGTCACTTGGGATTTATATCTGTTGATCACTATGAAGAATCTAAAAGATCCAAAAACCAAGATCTATCCTCTATTACGAGGGGAGGTAAGGAACTGCCATCTAGCTCTGCACTTGATTCACCTTCTGTTATGAGTAAGTTCACAACACCACCACCTGCTAGTAATTTTCATATATCACAAGTAATTGATGATGCCACTTCTACTATGCATGATACTTATGATGATATTTTTCTTGATAATATTGTGCCACTGGGTGAATTTCTTGATGAACAAATTGCTAGATTCAACTCTAAAAATTATGATACTTCTGAAATTGATAAAATTATTGAAACTGAACACTTTGAGACACCTGCTAGACCTAGCTCTCCTAGATATGAATTGCCTGATATTCCTGAGGGTTATGTTATGGAAGGAGAAGTATCTAGTGACTTTCTTGCTTGTAATGATAGAGATGATCTTAATAAACTACTATGCAAGTGGAAAGAAAAATCTTTGAATGCTAGAATGAAATATGATCCTAAGTTTGCTACTTCACCTATCTTTGTTACTGATAAGGATTATGAATTCTCTGTCGATCCTGAGTTAATCACTTTGGTTGAATCTGATCCTTTCCATGGCTATGAATCTGAAACTATTGTGGCACATCTTACTAAACTGAATGATATAGCCACCCTATTTACTCATGAGGAAAAAAATCGTTACTATTATATCCTTAAGCTGTTTCCTTTCTCGTTAAAGGCTGATGCTAAGATATGGTTTAGTTCTCTTGCTCCTGGTTGTGTGCGTAGCCCCCAGGATATGATTTATCACTTCTTTAAAAAATATTTTCCTGCCCATAAGAAACAAGCTGCCTTGCAGGAAATATTTAACTCTAAGCAAATTACAGAAGAGAGTCTCCCACAAGTTTGGGGGAGGCTTCTCCAATTACTAAATGCCTTGCCTGATCATCCTTTCAAGAAAAATGAAATACTTGATATCTTTTATAATGGACTAACCGATGCTTCTAGGGACCACCTAGATAGTTATGCTGGTTGTATTTTCAGGGAACGAATTGTTGAACAAGCTGAAATACTATTGAATAATATATGGAGCAATGATAATGATTGGACTATTCCCGAACCACCTCCGAAGCCAACTCCAAAGAAAAGAGGTATTCTATTTCTCAGTCCCGAAGATATGCAAGAGGCAAAGAAAGCTATGAAAGAAAAAGGTATTAGAGCTGAAGATGTTAAGAATCTACCACCTATTGCAGAAATACATGGTCTTGATAACCCGACATAGGTAGTAGAGGAAAATTCTCTTCGTACATTTGATGAAAGCGATATTTCTTATAATAAGTCTGCTAGCCAATGCTTGGATGAATTTGATAATTTTGTTGTTAAGAAAGAAAATTTTAATGCTTATGTTAGTAGACAATTGAAACATAATGCTTTCATGCTTGATCGCTTAGGCAATTATATGAGTAGAACTATCAACGATCTTAAACTAATTAGTAAACATGCTTCTATGGTAACTACTCAAGTAGAACAAGTACTTAAGGCACAAAATGATTTGCTTAATGAGATGAATAGCAAGAACAATGATCATTCTGTTAAAGTTGTGGCTAGAGGTGGAAGAATGACTCAGGAACCTTTGTATCCCAAGGGGCATCCTAAGAGAATTGAGAAGGATTCTCAAAGGAGTAATACTGATGCACCTAGTCATTCCAATAATAGGAGGAACAAGGATGATGATAGAACGTTGCATGCTGCAAGTGAACCTGTTATAGATACACCTGAAAGCCCAAATGATATTTTTGTTTCTCATGCCGAGACACAATCTGGTGATGTACATGAGCCTAGTGATAATATTAATGATCATGTTCATGTTAATACTCAACCTAGTAATGATAATGATGTGGAGATTAAACCTGTTGTTGATCTTGATAACCCACATCCTAAGAATAAAAGATATGACAAAAGGGACTTTATTGCTGGGAAACATGGTAAAGAAAGAGAAACATGGGTTCAGAAACCCAAGCCCTTTCCTCCCAAACCATCCAAGAGAAATGATGATGAGGATTTTGAGCTCTTTGTTGAAATGCTTAGACCTGTGTTTTTGCGTATGCGCTTGATTGATATTCTGAAAATATCTCCTTATGCTAAGTATATGAAAGATATTGTGACTTATAAAAGGAAGATACCAGAAGCTGAGATTTCCACCATGCTTGCTCATTATACTTTTCAGGGTGGAGTACGAAAGAAATTAGGAGACCCAGGAATACCAACTATACCATGCACTATTAAAGGGAATTATGTTAAAACTACTTTATGTGATTTGTGAGCGGGTATTAGTGTTATGCCTTTCTCTTTATATCATAGACTTGATTTGAATAAGTTGACACCTACTGATATCTGTTTGCAAATGGACGATAAATCAACTGATCTACCTATCAGTATTTGTGAGGATGTACCTGTTGTAGTTGCAAATGCTACTATCTTAACGGACTTTGTTATTCTTGGTATTCCCGAGGAAGACAATATGTCGATCATCCTTGGTAGACCCTTTTTGAATACTGCGGGGGCTGTTATTGATTGCAACAAGGGCAATGTCACTTTTCATATTAATGGGAATGAGCATACGGTACGCTTTCCGAAGAAACAACCTCAAGTTCGTAGTATCAACTCCATTGAAAAAATTCCAATGATTATTATTGGAGACTTTGAATTCCCTCTTCCTACTATCAAGAAGAAATATGATATACTTATTGTTGGGGACATACATATCCCCATTGAGGTAACTTAGTGTTATTCAAAAATTCTTCGGTTTCATATTATTCGAAAGAAGTTTATTAATAAGACTTGATCAACCTTATTGATGGATTCCTAATGACGAGCACGAGATGGATGAATTTAGAAAGCACAACTTTCTGTACCCAGCTTTTATTTTCTGTTAGTTAGATGAAATTAATTAAAAATGCTATTATTTTTCTGTTTTCTGAGTTTCCCGTGCAATAAAAAAAAGTGACCTGAAAATAAAAGTTCTTCAAATGCCCTGAAAATGGAGTATGATTTTTTCTGGAATATTTAAAAATTTCTGGCACTGAGCACACTACAGGGGGCTGCACCAGTGGGCCACAAGCCCACAAGGTGTGACCACCCCCTGGCCACGCCTAGCAGGCTTGTGGGTCCCACGTGCCCCCCTTCACTTATTCCAGAACCCATCCACTTCATCTTCCTCCAGAAAAAATCCCACCATTGCTCAAACCTGTGTTCTAGCTCATTTTTCTGCCATTTTTTATCTCCTTGTTCAAAGCTTCATTCGCAAAACTATTTCAGGACATTGCTCTTCGGTATGTGACTCCTTGTCACGCCCAAGATGCGATCCTATCCTTATTTGGCACGAGGGCCTCAACGGGATAGAAGCGCATCTCGATGCGTTCGCAAGAATGGATATCATTACAAGTACTGTACAGAAGAGATGAGTATATGGAATTGGCTTACACTCACCACAAGCTACCTCAAAGTCACATCAATACAATAACATACTCAACCATCATACATAAGAGCAGGGTCCGACTACGAACGAAATCAAACGATAAAATGACATCCACCTTGCTATCCCAGGCTGCCGCCTGGAACCCATCCAAGACTGAAGAAGAAGAAGAACTCCAAGTCAAATCAATCAACGCTCTCACGTCAAATCATCACATTACCTGAACCTGCACCGTTGTTGTAGTAATCCGTGAGCCACAGGGACTCAACAATCTCATTTCCAAGGGTATCAAGACTATTAAAGCTTAATAGGCAAGGTATGGTTAAGTGGTGAGGCCGCATCAAGCGACTAAGCATTTATTTGAGTGGCTAGCTTACGAGTACAGAAAATAAAGTATGGTGGTCTACGCATAACGGTCGTGAACTAGAAATGATCACTAACTGATCCTGAACACCTAATTACGTCAAACATAACCCCACCGTGTTCTCTTCTAGATAAGAACTCACGAGAAGAGACAGTCACGGTTACGCACACAATTGGTGTATTTTATTAGAGTTTACTTCAAGTTTGCTATGACCGGGTGTTAAACAAATTATCCAAGTTTGCCACATAACCGCGGGCCCAGCTTCTCGAAAAGATTTAACCCTGCAGGGGTGCTCCAACTCATCCATCACAAATTAACCACACTCAGTGGGAATAACCTCAACCACGGATCTCGTGATCTTCCTAGGCCACTCCAAAGGAAATCCAACACCTCGAGATAACCCGAAGAAAATCAGAGTTCCTCACTCAAGACGCTCGAGAAAGGTAAAACAAATCCAGCAAGGCCTCCCGATGTGTCGACGATCCCGATAGGAGCCGCGTATCTCATTCTCAGGACACGGTGGATAAGCGACGCGTACAAAGGCCTGATAGAAATCTCCCAAGTTGCCCTGGGTTGGCCCCGCACAGTGCTCTAGTTCGGACCAACACTCATGACGAGCACTGGCCCGGGGGTTGATTAAATTATCCACGGGGTGATCATGCCCTATGCAATTTTAATTAGTTATTAGGCAAATGTAGTACCAATGTTGGGCCTTGCCAGACAAGTTTTAATCCAACCCGAAAATCAAGGGGGTCCCCATAACAACCCCGAGCATGTTAGGAGCGCTCATTTATGGAACATAACACCGGCTCACAAGTAACTAAGGACGTCAAGAGTGGAACAAAACACCAAGCAAAAGGCCAAGCCTTCCACCCTTTACCAAGTGTATATGTACATTAATTTAAATAGCAGCAATATTGTGATATAACAAAAGAAGGTCCATGTTGGCACATGGAAGCAAATGCACCTGCAACTAGCAACGCTATAAGAAGGGGCTGAGCAAGCGGTAACATAGCCAAACAAAGGTTTGCTGGGACATGGAGAGGTTAGAGGCTTATCATGGCAATGTTGGGAGGCTTATCAAACAAGTGGTAGGTAGCGATACATAACGATAAAAGCGAGACAACTAGCATGGCAATGATAGTAATGGTATCCAGGGAAATGTGTCATCTTGCCTGAGATCCCGCTCGGAAGAAGACCGAGTCCATGAAGAAGACGAACCAACGTAGTCGAACGAATCCTCACACTCCGAACGCTTTCGGAACTCTATCGTGAAGAAGCAATCCGAAATAAACAATCAACACAAGATACACGACAACATATGCAAAACACGATGCACAACAATATGATGCATGTCCGGTTTAAATATGCAATGCATGACAATTCACAACAATCAAATACTACACATTAAGTGAAGCTCAATATGCAACGGGTTGCATATTGACGAAACTCCACATTCGAATTATTTAGTTCACTCACGTTAGGTACACGACAATATTAAATGTTGTTAAACATGGCAAGAGGTGAAGCATAAGTAAACTATCTATCTAGTCATGTTAAATGAGGCCGAAAACAACTTATAGCATTTCCGAAATGACCCCATATGTTAATTTCGAAATTTGTCCAGATCTGAACTAATCATATTTTATATTTTTTAATCAACAAAATAAATATCACCATGCTTTTCTACGCGCAATTCTAGTCGATTTACATATATAGAACATCTCAAACGGAGCTACGGTCTAAAAGATATGAGCAAAACAAGATGCGGATGTCATGAATGCAAATGCATGGGAAATGCAACCACAACCATTTCAAATCATGAATGCAGCAAGTTATTATGAAACTACATGATATTCTAAGCACGTTTCATATAAGAAATGTCCAAAACGGAGCTACGGTTCAACCACAATCATCAAAACAAGCTTTAGTTGAAATCTGCCAAAAATAGCAACATAGCATTTTGAACATGTGAAAACAGCAACCTACAAGACTCCAAAGTGCACAAACTAAGCATGGGGCAATAGCATACAGCACCCACATCATTTCATATGCACAAATCATATTCAAAACATGCATGGATCACTAGGTAGGAAGCTCTCAAAGTAGCTACTTGAAAACAGGTTCACACTTAGTGAAAATAGCAGTTTTTGACAGTGCAGTTTTTATGACGAAGGCATATTGACAGCAGTAAAATTATATGCTAAAAATCATTAAATGGCATGAAACTTGACAGCATGCTAGAGGGCAATATCAACAGCAAATAACTCCATTGCACCTACCACAAAAGAGGTCTAGAACACTAGAAAATCACATGGCAAGACAGCAAAAAAATATAACAGATTCAGACTTACAAATATTTTGGGCCCTCAAAATAACAGATTTTTATAGCAAGTTGACAACACCAAAACAACACCTAAACATGCATTTATATGACAAGCAAAATGTCCATGGGCTAGGACACATATGTAAGAGCAAATTAATTTATATCATGCCCGGATTAAATCACACGAAAATGACAAAAGGCATCACGGCATAAATGACATGCATGCAAACATGCTCAAATGATAAAACTAAATGCACGGATGAATCTTATGGATTTTTCTACCCCGGAAACATATATAATATGACTAGGTTCATGTAGAAAGTTAATCACAATTAAATATGCGGGTATATGGCCAAATCAACTTAAAGCAATTCAACAATGCAAAATACATGCAAACATCATACCGACAATTATCCTGTGCATGAAAATGTAATGCAAATGAGATGGACATTTTTATTATGAGATTTTATTAATTCCGATGCACGTTTAATTAATTGTGAAAATGCAATTAATGCAAAAATGCAAAATGACATGTTAAATAACTTCATGCATGGGTGCAAATGGCATATTATTAATCTTCATTTAATTCTAAGCATATTTCATAATCAAAACATTTTTATACGGTGCTCGGTTAATTACATAATGCAATTACTAAATCTGCAAATAAAATAATAAATAAATAAAAAGAAAAGAAAAAACAGCGGGGGGGGGGGGGGGAGCTGCTCACCCTGGCCCATGGGCCGGCTGGGCGAGGCTGCTGGGCCAGCAGGGGAGGCCGAGCCCACACGCGCTGGCGAGCGGTCAATGCTCGGGGTCGAGCGGGACTCCTCGTCCCCGACCTCGACGCAGAGGCGCGGCGGCAGGCTGGGACGGCGGCGAGGGGCGGCGAGGCCCGGCGACGTTGGGCGCGCGGATCTGGCGGCGTGGAGCCGGTTCCCGGCTGGAGGAGCGGCCGGCGGCGGAGCTAGGCGCGGCGGCGACTCGAGGACAGGAGAGGGAACCGGAGGGAGAGGGGAGAGGGAAGGAGAGGCTGGCGGTGCTGGCGCACTCCGGTGACCGGTGGCCCAGCGAGCGGCGCGAAGGAGCTCCGGCCACGGGCGGCTCCGGCGAGGGCTGCGGGAGGAGAGCCACCATGGGAGCTCGTTGAGCTCTGGGAGAAGCTCCGGGATGGCCGATTCGGGCCCGGATGGGCTTTCCCGGGCCTCCGGATGGGGTTGGCGGGCCTGGAGGCTGGAGGTGGGAGAAGGGGCTGGCTAGAGTTAGGTTGCACGCGGAACGATGGGGTCTATATATAGGGATCAGGGCTGGGGGGTACGACACTACGTTTCGGACTGCCGGGTGTCGGTCCGACTGTCCGGAAGCGGAGAGGGTCGGGCTGCGGCGGCTGTGCAGAGGATTAAGTGGGGAAGAGAGAGAAGTCCGCAAACCGTGACACAAAGATTTAAAACACCGAGAAACGTCCAACGATAACCGATAAACCACCAATAACCTCCCTTCTGCGACTGACCGACGGGGTATCTAACGAGCTCGGATCGCGACGATATTCGACATGCGGTCTACCTAAGCTATAACAAGACCGCACGACAAGTTTCAACTCGATCCGAAAATATTTTTGCGCGCTCTTCAAAACGGTTTTATTTAACGGTGCCGCGGGCGCGTGCGTGTGTGGCTGGACTCGAAACGGGCAACGACGAAACGGAGAGAACCGGCAACTATGAACGAATGCAAGTTTTCGAAAACGGGCGATGATGCAATGCAGATGATGCGAATGATGCCATGATGAATGCGACAATCCAAACGAAACACAGACGAAAACGGAAACACAAAGGGAATCTTCTGGAATCTTCTGGAACGTTGGTCCCAGGCTGTCACAACTCTCCTCCACTACACGAGGATCTCGTCCCGAGATCTATAATGAAAACGGGGAAGAGAAAGAGCAAAAGGCAAAACTTAGTTGCTTCTTGACAAACGAGTGAAACCAATGAAATGAGAAGGATGCAAAGAGATGAAGGAAGAGGAACAAGCAAGATTCCAAGGAAAATTTCGGTAGCACTTCGATAGGAAAAGGATGAAAAATTTAATATGATGGAAAGAAATTGAAAGAGAGGCACCCAAAGTTCGGTTGGAATAGAATCAAAACTTCAAAATATGGAAGGAACAAGAAAAGATATCACAACACTCCGGTCAACTGAATAAGCAAGAAAGAACATGAACTTGATCAAAGCAAGATGACAGACTGAAAAGAGCAACATCACAAGGCCTCCGGAAGAAAGAATAGAAACTAGATCATAGGAAGAAGAGAACTGAGAAGAAAAAGGCGACTTTCTGCACAAATGAATTGAAAGCCTATTTAGGAAGAAGATTGAACGGAGTTGTTGAAACACCAACAACAAGAAGAACAAGCTTGTTATGGGCTTATGGAAAACATCTCAAAATTATGAGGTGACAACCAACCAAAACAGAAACAATTGATTGATTAGGAGCAACAAGATAATCAAAACTTCTTTCACCAAGAAGAGGAGGAGAAGCTTGAATCATTTATGACACCATGATAAGGATTGTTTATGACACCATGATAACAACAATCCTTAGGAAAATCTTAAGGTGAAATACAACCCAAGATAACTCCGAGAAAACAAGATGGGTTTACTTATCTCATTCTTGACAACTTTCCTTCGAGACTCCTTATAATCCAGAACTTAATAACACCATCTCAAAAGACAAGGAGAAGGAATTGAACTTAGAATCCAGGATAAAGAACACTCGAGCACCTCCAACAAGCATCTTGAAGAACACTTGAAAATGAAAGAAATCTTGATGAACCACCATGAAGAACCTCCGGAAGAACTCTGAAACAAAAGGATGATAAAAAAGAATTGAAGGATGCAAAAGAACAAGATTGAGGCCTTCCAAAGAATTAGATGAAGCTTCGAAAAGAGATATATAAGCAACTTGAACTCCGGGAAAAAGATGAGAACACGTGAGATCGAGAATAGATATCATGAACAACTCTGGAAGAAGGATTGAGATGACTTGGATGAATAAGAATAAGAATTATGATATGACTATCCTTCATCAAATTAAATTGATGACAAGCTACGGATTTCACACATCACTTATTCTTCTTGAAAAAGAAAGAAGAGAGAGATGGAGCACAAACTTGAAGAAGTCTTGAACGAGAACACCGGTAAGAATTCAAAATGAAAGAGGATAATGCAAATGAATGATATATCACGAGAACGAAGAGAGCATGATCCACCTGATAGAAAACTTCACAAGGCACCGGAAAGAATTGGGAACAAAGAGAACACATGAGGATGAAGAGATCAAGAACAGCTTAATAGAAACTGAACACGACACCGGAATAATTGAGATACGAACGAAGGAACAACAATTGAGAAGAATTTGAGAACGAAAGCTGAAAGCTGAGAACAAAGAAATCTTCTGAAATGATGGCCTTCGGAGGATCAAGAAATGAAAACAGTCTGAAATGAACTGGATAGATATGGGAGAAATGACTCATGATCAAAACAATTGAGATGATAGCAAAAGCTGAAACCATCAATCTTTGGAAGAATGAACAATGATTTAAGAGAAACTCTCCTTCGGTCTTCAATGCAGAGAATGCTGACGAGAACACCACCAAGAATTACCGAGACACTCCGGAACAATGAATAAGGAAAGGTTGAGCCAACAATAAAAAGATTTAGAAGCAATCTTCGAGAAGGCACATGACTGATGAAATTCATTCTTACGTCATATTAAAAGAACTTGAGAACATCTCCGGAAAGAATAGAAGAATCAGGTAGGATCCTGGGAAAAGACCTGTGGGTTATGGGCCCACTGAAAAGAAACCACCGTTGAAGCAATTGATTAAAAGAGAGATTGCACCGGTACAAATTAAGAACTTGATGATATGAGACCCTTGAAATAATTTGAAAGGTTTATGAATGGGAATGAAAGTCTTCTGAGATATCTTCAACACTCCGGATACAAAAGAGAGGAACAAAAACACAAGAGAAGCTTGGATAAGAATTTCCAACATGGGAAAGCAAATAGAGAATGAAAATGATATGGTGAACACCAAGAACTTGAATTGAATCCACCAGAAAAGAAAACAAAGATGAATACTACTAAATGATAACTTGAGCACTGAGCATCTTCATAAAGAATCACCAGACAAGAATAACAACGAGAACAAGGAATATGAGGATAGGTCTTGAAATGAAACTCTTGAGAATATTCACAAAGAATCATCAGAAACAGATAGAAGAAAAGATAGCAGAAGCATTACATGAATAGAAAAGACACTTGGATGAGAATTTAATCATTGAAGAAAAAGGGCGGGAAGGCGGGGAAAACAAAGAGAACTTGGAACAAATGAGACAACTCCGGGAAAGAAATGAGAATTGATCTTGCAATATTGAAGAGGATAGAATATCTTGAAGAGAAGCACCCCAGTTGAGAAGAATTGATATGAAAACTTGATTGGGCAAAAGAGCTAGCATTCCCACAGAAATATGAGAACACTACTTAGCAAGATATGAAATCACCACTTGACATCGAAGCAACTGAATTACATATTCAAAACAAAATAAGGATGAGGCTTACAAAACTAGCCAGAACAAATACATACCCACTATGCACTTGTTGGAAAGATAATTCTAGGTAACTACTTGAATTCCCACCTAAGAACTTCCGAAAACTTTCTTGTTTATGCGATTCGGGTTGCGAAATCAGGAACCTGCCCTAGGCAATCAGCTGCAACTGCATCCGCAACCTTCCACACCATAATTCAAGAAATTTCACAAACTCGTCTAATCTCGAATCCTCGAACTCACAACGATACTAAACCATGGTGGTACCCCGGATGCCTCGCCAGTACTGGGTGACTCTGACCTTATCTCACCACGATAAGTATTGAAGTAATTTCGAACATTCTCCGTCCTGAGATACTAAGGAAGCTGAATGATAACGATGTGCCAACATTCCCTGGAGCTCGACTCCCCAGAAGAAATCAAGTCAGATAGGAGGCACCAAGACAGAACCTTGTCACATCGACATCATATAGTTTCCAAAATACCCGCGTGATCCTAAAAAAATGTGAGCAAGAAGAGGAGTAGAATCAAAATTCCTAAGTCGATTACCTCACCAGAGCATAGAAGAGGAGTAAAAAGAATCCTACTCTCCGATATAACTAGACTGAAAACAATTTTTCACTAGACACGACTCGGCCAAGTTCGATCAATCAAGGGGGCTCCTAGGTCGGTATAGGCTCTGATACCAACTTGTCACGCCCAAGATGCGGTCCTATCCTTATTTGGCCCGAGGGCCTCAAGGGGATAGAAGCGCATCTCGATGCATTTGCAAGAATGGATATCATTACAAGTACATGTACAAAAGAGATGAGTATATGGAATTGGCTTACACTCGCCACAAGCTACCTCAGAGTTACATCAATACAATAACATACTCAACCATCATACATAAGAGCAGGGTCCGACTACGTACGAAATCAAACGATAAAATGACATCCACCCTTGCTATCCCAGGCTGCCGCCTGGAACCCATCCAAGACTGAAGAAGAAGAAGAAGAAGAAGAACTCCAAGTCAAATCAATCAATGCGCTCACGTCAAATCATCACATTACCTGAACCTGCACTGTTGTTGTAGTAATCTGTGAGCCACAGGGACTCATCAATCTCATTTCCAAGGGTATCAAGACTATTAAAGCTTAATAGGTAAGGTATGGTTAAGTGGTGAGGCTGCAGCAAGCGACTAAGCATTTATTTGAGTGGCTAGCTTACGAGTACAGAAAATAAAGTATGGTGGTCTACGCATAACGGTCGTGAACTAGAAATGATCACTAACTGATCCTGAACACCTAATTGCGTCAAACATAACCCCACTGTGTTCTCTTCTCGATAAGAACTCACGATAAGAGACAGTCACGGTTACGCACACAGTTGGTGTATTTTATTAGAGTTTACTTCAAGTTTACTATGACCGGGTGTTAAACAAATTATCCAAGTTTGCCACATAACCGCGGGCTCGGCTTCTCGACAAGATTTAACCCTGTAGGGGTGCTCCAACTCATCCATCACAAATTAACCACACTCAGCGGGAATAACCTCAACCACGGATCTCATGATCTTCATAGGCCACTCCAAAGGAAATCCAACACCTCGAGATAACCCGAAGAAAATCAGAGTTCCTCACTCAAGACGCTCGAGAAAGGTAAAACAAATCCAGCAAGGCCTCCCGACATGTCGACGATCTCGATAAGAGCCGCATATCTCATTCTCAGGACACGGTGGATAAGCGACGCGTACGAAGGCCTGATAGAAATCTCCCAAGTTGCCCTGGGTTGGCCCCGCATAGTGCTCTAGTTTGGACCAACACTCATGACGAGCATTGGCCCGGGGGTTGATTAAATTATCCACGGGGTAATCATGCCCTATGCAATTTTAATTAGTTATTAGGCAAATGTAGTACCAATGTTGGGCCTTGCCAGACAAGTTTTAATCCAACCCGAAAATCAAGGGGGTCCCCATAACAACCCCGAGCATGTTAGGAGCGCTCATTTATGGAACATAACACCGGTTCACAAGTAACTAAGGGCAGCAAGAGTGGAACAAAACACCAAGCAAAAGGCCAAGCCTTCCACCCTTTACCAAGTGTATATGTACATTAATTTAAATAGCAGCAATATTGTGATATAACAAAAGAAGGTCCATGTTGGCACATGGAAGCAAATGCACCTGCAACTAGCAACGCTATAAGAAGGGGCTGAGCAAGCGGTAACATAGCCAAACAAAGGTTTGCCGGGACATGGATAGGTTAGAGGCTTATCATGGCAATGTTGGGAGGCTTATCAAACAAGTGGTAGGTAGCGATACATAACGATAAAAGCAAGACAACTAGCATGGCAATGTTAGTAATGGTATCCAGGGAAATGTGTCATCTTGCCTGAGATCCCGCTCGGAAGAAGACCGAGTCCATGAAGAAGACGAACCAACGTAGTCGAACTAATCCTCACACTCCGAACGCTTTCGGAACTCTATCGTGAAGAAGCAATCCGAAACAAACAATCAACACAAGATACACCACAACATATGCAAAACACGATGCACAACAATATGATGCATGTCCGGTTTAAATATGCAATGCATGACAATTCACAACAATCAAATACTACACATTAAGTGAAGCTCAATATGCAACGGGTTGCATATTGACGAAACTCCACATTCGAATTATTTAGTTCACTCACGTTAGGTACACGACAATATTAAATGTTGTTAAACATGGCAAGAGGTGAAGCATAAGTAAACTATCTATCTAGTCATGTTAAATGAGGCCGAAAACAACTTATAGCATTTCCAAAATGACCCCACATGTTAATTTCGAAATTGGCCAAGGTCTGAACTAATCATAATTTATATTTGTTAATCAGCAAAATAAATATCACCATGTTATTCTACGTGCAATTCTAGTCGATTTACATATATAGAACATCTCAAACGGAGCTACGGTCTAAAAGATATGAGCAAAACAAGATGCGGATGTCATGAATGCAAATGCATGGGAAATGCAACCACAACCATTTCAAATCATGAATGCAGCAAGTTATTATGAAACTACATGATATTCTAAGCATGTTTCATATAAGAAATGTCCAAAACGGAGCTACGGTTCAACCACAATCATCAAAACAAGCTTTACTTGAAATCTGCCAAAAACAGCAACATAGCATTTTGAACATGTGAAAACAGCAACCTACAAGACTCCAAAGTGCGCAAACTAAGCATGGGGCAATAGCATACAACACCCACATCATTTCATCTTCACAAATCATATTCAAAACATGCATGGATCACTAGTTAGGAAGCTCTCAAAGTAGCTACTTGAAAACAGTTTCAGACTTAGTGAAAATAGCAGTTTTTGACAGTGCAGTATTTATCACGAAGGCATATTGACAGCAGTAAAACTATATGCTACAAATCATTAAATGGCATGGAACTTAACAGCATGCTAGAGGGCAATGTCAACAGCAAATAACTCCATTGCACCTACCACAAAAGAGGTCTAGAACACTAGCAAATCACATGGCAAGACAGCAAAAAAATATAACAGATTCAGACTTTGAAATATTTTGGGCCCTCAAAATAACAGATTTTTATAGCAAGTTGACAACACCAAAACAATACCTAAACATGCATTTATATGACAAGCAAAATGTCCATGGGCTAGGACACATATCAAAGAGCAACTTTCATGTTGAAAATTAATTCATATCATGCCCGGATTAAATCACACGAAAATGACAAAAGGCATCACGGCATAAATGACATGCATGCAAACATGCTCAAATGGCAAAACTAAATGCACGGATGAATCTTATGGATTTTCTACCCCGGAAACATATATAATATGACTAGGTTCATGTAGAAAGTTAATCACAATTAAATATGCGGGTATATGGCCAAATCAACTTAAAGCAATTCAACAATGCAAAATACATCCAAACATCATACCGACAATTATCCCGTGCATGAAAATGCAATGCAAATGAGATGGAATTTTTATTATGAGATTTTATTAATTCCGATGCACGTTTATTTAATTGTGAAAATGCAATTAATGCAAAAATGCAAAATGACATGTTAAATAACTTCATGCATGGGTGCAAATGGCATGTTATTAATCTTCATTTAATTCTAAGCATATTTCATAATCAAAACATTTTTATACGGTGCTCGGTTAATTACATAATGCAATTACTAAATCTGCAAGTAAAATAATAAATAAATAAAAAGAAAAGAAAAAACAGCGGGGGGTGGGGGAGCTGCTCACCCTGGCCCATGGGCCGGCTGGGCGAGGCTGCTGGGCCGGTAGGGGAGGCCGAGCCCACGCGCGCTGGCGAGCGGTCAACGCTCGGGGTCGAGCGGGACTCCTCGTCCCCGACCTCGACGCAGAGGCGCGGCGGCGGGCTGGGACGGCGGCGAGGGGCGGCGAGGCCCGGCGGCGCTGGGCGCGGCCGGAGGCGAGGGAGGCGCGGATCTGGCGGCGGGGACCCGGTTCCCGGTCGGAGGAGCGGCCGGCGGCGGAGCTAGGCGCGGCGGCGACTCAAGGATAGGAGAGGGAACCGGAGGGAGAGGGGAGAGGGGAGGAGAGGCCGGAGGTGCTGGCGCACTCCGGCGGCCGGTGGCGCAGCGAGCGGCGCGGAGGAGCTCCGACCACGGGCGGCTCCGGCGAGGGCTGCGGGAGGAGAGCCACCATGGGAGCTCAGGGAGCTCTGGGAGAAGCTCCGGGACGGCCGATTTTGGGTCAGATGGGCTTTCCCGGGCCTCCGGATGGGCTTGGCGGACGTGGAGGCTGGAGGTGGGAGAACGGGCTGGCTAGGGTTAGGTTGCATGCGGAACGATGGGGTCTATATATAGGGGTCGGGGCTGGGGGTTACGACACTGCGTTTCGGACTGCCGGGTGTCGGTCTGATTGTCCGGAAGCGGAGAGGGTCGGGCTGCGGTGGTTGTGCAGAGGGTTAAGTGGGGAAGAGAGAGAGAAGTCCGCGAACCGTGACACGAAGATTTAAAACACCGAGAAACGTCCGACGATAACCGATAAACCACCGATAACCTCTCTTCTGCGGCTGACCGACGGGGTATCTAACAAGCTCGGATCGCGACGAAATTCGACAGGCGGTCTACCTAAGCTATAACAAGACTGCACGACAAGTTTCAACTCGATCCAAAAATACGTTTGAGCGCGCTTAAAAACGGTTTTATTTAACGGTGCCGCGGGCGCGTGCGTGTGTGGCTGGACTAGAAACGGGCAACGGCGAAACGGAGAGAACCGGCAACTACGAACGAATGCAAGTTTTCGAAAACGGGCGATGATGCAATGCAGATGATGCGAATGATGCCATGATGAATGCGACAATCCAAACGAAACACAGACGAAAGTGGAAACACAAAGGGAATCTTCTAGAATCTTCTGGAATCTTCTGGAACGTCGGTCCCAGGCTGTCACACTCCTCGAATGGTCCAATTAGTTTTTGTTCTAGTGCTTTATATATTGCAAGTTTTTGCTGCTGTGGTGACCTTGTTCTTGAGCTTGCATGTCAAATTTGTATGGCCCCAAGTAGTTTTCATGCATGATATAGCCTCTAGGCACTTGAGGGAGTAGTTGCTATGAGTTTTGTTGAGTTTTGTTTGTCTTTATTTGGAGTCACTAAAATTTTCATAATTTTTCAGAGAAAGAAATGCTGAGGAGATTATTAAGAGGCTCTTCAAGCCTGAGTTCTAAGGAAGATGAAAATGAAATGAGGGAGAAACCCAAGTATAATCTTCCTCGCGTCGCAAAAGTTCAACCATGTGAATGGCCGTGTGACACATTCTTGAGGGCTGCCAGAATTTATGAATATTTCTATTATCTGGTCGAGAATGCAGGCATCATTGACTTCCTCAACGATAAGTGTGACCAATACCTCTTGCTTATGAATACCTTTGTGCAAAATTTTCACTTTCATTCTTGGGAAGACCCTCCTATTGTAGAATTTCACTTATATGATGTGCCTAAGAAAATGAACCTTTGTGATTTTTGCAAAGTTTGCAAAATACCCTATGAGGGCAGCATTAGGGAACCACGTCCTCAAGACATGGAAGATTTTATTGTTGTAGTCAATGTAGGGGAAGAGAGAGGTGTGTTCAAAGGCAAGAGCACCTAGTTTACATTTTCCTATGCTACTTATTATTCATTATTTGTGGGAATATGTTTAGTTGGTCGCTGGGAGAGTGGAAGTCTTAGTGCCCCTGACCTCACCATTCTGTGCCATGCTTTATTTGCTGATATAACCTTTAGTCTGGGTGCTATGGTGGCCCAACGGTTGAACACCAACCGTTAGAAGGGGCCCATATTTGGAAACATGTGGATCCAAATCAGCCCCTTACGAAGGAACGCATAAACTAGGGTTTAAGCTTCTGTCACTCTAGCAACCCATCATCTACTTATTACTTCCCAATGCCTTCCTCTAGGCCCAAACAATGGTGAAGTCCTATGTAGTCGACATTCACATAACACCACAAGAGGAGAGACAACATACATATCCTCAAAATATCGAACGAATACCAAATTCACATGATTACTTATAACAAGACTTATCCCATGTCCTCAGGAACAAACGTAACTACTCACAAAACATATTGATGTTCATAATCAGAGGAGTATAAGTGATGATCAAGGATCTGAACATATAATCTTCCACCAAGTAAACAAACTAGCATCAACTACAAGGAGTAATCAACACTACTAGCAACCCACATGTACCAATCTAAGGTTTTGAGACAAAGATCGGATACAAGATATGAACTAGGGTTTGGAGAGGAGATGGTGCTGGTGAAGATGTTGATGGAGATTGATCCCCTCTGGATGAGAGGATCATTGGTGATGACAAGGGCTTCGATTTCCCCTCCTAGAGGGAAGTTTCACCGTCAAGATCGCCCTGCCGGAGCTCTAGATTGGTTGTGCCCAAGTTCCACCTCAAGATGGCGGCACTTCATCCCGAAAGGTCTCTTATGATTTTTTTCCTCGACGAAACCCTCCATATAGCAGAAGATGGGCACCGGAGGGCTGCCAGGTGGGACACAAGCTCGCTAGCCGCAGCCAGGGGGTGGCCGCAACCAGTAGGCTTGTGGCTCCCTGGTGGGCCTCCTGATGTGTTTCTTTCGCCCAATATTTTTTATATATTCCAAAACAATTCTCCATAGATTTTCAGGACTTTTGGAGTTGCACAAAATAGGTATCTCAGATTTGCTCCTTTTCTAGTCTAGAATTCCAGATGCCGACATTCTCCCTCTTCACGTAAACCTTGTAAAATAAGAGAGAAAAGGCATAAGTATTGTACCAAAATGTGTAATCACAACCCATAATGCAATAAATATCAATATAAAATCATGATGCAAAATGCATGTATCAACTCCCCCAAGCTTAGACCACGCTTGTCCTCAAGCGGAAGCCAAAATCAATAAATATGCCCACATGTTTAGAGAAAGAGGTGTCGATAAAATAAACTATGGACATGAAGGCATCATGATCATCTTTAGAGCAGCAATATATTCTGACATATAATTTCTTATGCTAAAGTAATAATTCATTCACAATGGCAAAGTATGAATCAAGAACTCTATTGAGAACTGACAAACTATGATCTTAGTGATTGAAGCAATTCCAATTTATCATAACGTAGGAAAGAGTCAATATAAGAGCTTGTAAAGAAAACCCACATACTCAATCATCTTTTAGGCTTTCACAATTGCTAACACTCATGAGGTACCTATGAGTTTAAAGTTTCAATCGAGCACAAAGAAAGGTAGGGGCTTATAGTGTTGCCTCCCAACTATTTACCTCAAGGGTAACCTCAACAGTAATAACTCATGCTCACCCACTTCCGAGTGGATATATGTGCCTAGATCATTCCCCAACATGTGGCGCTTGCCAGAAGATAAAGGAAAAAATAACGAAGGTGATTGAGATCACCACGACTCTTGCATAAAGGTAAGTACTAGAAAATAAAAGTAACAGATATGCCCTTCGCAGAGGGAAGCAGAGTTTGTCGTACGCTTTTATAATTGGATGCACAATCTCTTAATGCAAAAGAACATCACTTTATATTGCCCCTTGTGATAGAGAACTTTATTATGTAGTCCGTTGCTTTTATGTCTTCCCTATCACAAGTTCATATAAAGTTTATTTTCCTCACACTAATAGATCACACATATTTAGAGAGAAATTTTTATTGCTTGCACCGATGAAAACTTCCTTGAAGGATCTTATTCTATCCTTAGGTACGTATGGTGGACTCTCATGGCAAAACTGGGTTAAGGGTGTTTGGATGCACAAGTAGTATCTCTACTTGGTGAGGATGTTTTGGCTGATATGAGGTGGAAGCAAGCAACACATGTTGAGGGATCTATAACAATATAACTTTTATTCGGAAATAAGCAAACATAAACCATTATGTTGTCCTTCTTGTCCAACGTCAACTTCTTAGCATATAATATTTTAGTGAGTGCTTACAATCATAAAAGATGTCCAAGATAATATATTTATATGTGAACCTCTCTTTCTTTATCACTTCCTTTTACTTTCCCCAATGACCAACAACTATGTTTGTCAACCCACAACAGGTTTCAATCGACATACTTTTTATACGTGAAGTCATCATTCCCCCTAAGATTTTCATATGTACTCTTTGATTTTATTCTACACTTCTTTCTACTTCATCTTTCTCAAGATTAAAATTATACCAAGCAAGGCCCTCAACTCAAAATCACTTTTCATTATATAACTCAAGGACTTGCTTACATAGGGGGAATCATAAAGCAAAGACTCAAAGCTAGATTACACGAAAACTTTATTCTACTAGATCAAGATATAACCAAAAGGATTGAACTAAGAAAAGATGATGAAAATAAAAATAAAAACGAAAGATGTGATGGTGATATGACACCGGGGCACCTCCCTCAAGCTTGGTGCAAGCCAAGGGGAGTGCCCATACCCATGTGTTTAGTTGTCTTGCTTCGGAGGTGGTGATGTGGGAGTTGTTGATGGGGTTGGAAGTCTTTCTAGTTTCCTCGTAAGCATAAAATTCTGCTCCCTCAAATCGTCCACTTCCTGCTCGAGCTTCAATATCTTTTGACATAATTCTTCCTTGCTCTCTCGCAGGAACGAGAAGGGATAAATAGAACCTTGGGTTTTCACCTTGTGTTTGGGAGCCTTGATTTCTTGAACTCCACGTGCATTTCTCCTGGCTGAAGCAGGAGGGACTCATATTTATCCAAGCTTTCTTCCTCGTACTTGCCTTCTTGTTCCTCCTCCGAGAACAACCCATAAGGTTCCAATTCCCCATAGAGCTTGGGATTGGCAAGATAATGAGATATGAAGCTCTCCCCATCGGAATCTTGGGACGACATATTGCTCTACATCTACTGTAGAAACAGCTCAAAAAGAGAAAACGGAAGGTATTGTTATGATACGAGAGTCAAAACCTTCGGGAGATTATATAATGAATTTTTACCGACCCGAAGGAGTATGCCACAAGAAAACGGAGTCCGGGTGGTGCACAAGGTGGCCAGAAGCTCTAGGGGCGCGGCCAGGGGGTGGCCGCATCGAGCAAGCTTGTCGCCTCCTCATGCACTATTCAGACTACTTTAAATTTTTCCTAATTTTCTAAATATTCCAAAACAGATGAAAATTGACATAGAAAAAGTTTTGGAGTCTTTTTACTTACTGTACCACGTACCTATTCCTTTTCAGGGTCTGAAACATTCTGGTAAGTCCCCCTAATGTACTCCTCCGGAGTTATGGTATTGATGATATTGGTTTCAACATTTATGGGAGTACCAGAGATATAATGTTTGATTCTTTTACCGTTCACCACCTTCGGTTTTGTGCCTTCGGCGTTGTTAATCTTATTGGCACCGGAATGGTATACCTCTTCGATGATGTAAGGACCTTCCCATTTGGAGAGAGGTTTTCCTGCAAAAAAACTTAAACGAGAATTGTATAGCAAGACATGATCACCTACATTGAATTCACGCTTTTATATCCTTCTATCATGCCATCTATTAACCTTTTCTTTAAACAACTTAGCATTCTCGTAGGCTTGGGTTCTCCATTCATCAAGTAAGCTAATGTCAAATAACCTCGTTTCACCGGCAAGTTTGAAATCATAATTGATCTCTTTGATTGCCCAATAAGCCTTATGTCCTAGCTCTAGAGGTAAGTGACATGCTTTACCATAAACCATCTTATACGGAGACATACCCATAGGATTTTTGTAAGCAGTTCTATAAGCCCACAATGCATCGTCAAGTTTCTTAGACCAATTCTTCCTAGATCTATTAATAGTCTTTTGCAAAATCAATTTAATCTCTCTATTTCTCAATTCTACTTGACCACTAGACCAAGGATGATAAGGAGCTGCAACTCTATGGTTAACATCATATTTAGCGAGAAATTTACGGAAAGCACCATGAATAAAATGTGAACCACCATCGGTCAACAAATATCTAGGGACTCCAAATCTAGGGAAAATAACTTCTTTAAGCATTTTAATAGAAGTGTTATGATCAGCGCTACTAGTTGGAATAGCTTCTACCCACTTAGTGACATAATCAACAACAACAGGAATATGAGTATACCCGTTAGATTGTGGAAAAGGCCCCATGTAATGAAAGCCCCAAATATCAAATGGTTCGATAAGAAGAGAGTAATTCATAGGCATTTCCTGACGTCTACTAATATTACCAATTCTTTGACATTCATCACAGGATAAGACAAACTTACAAGCATCCTTGAAGAGAGTAGGCCAATAAAACCTAGATTGTAGTACCTTGTGTGTAGTTCTATCTCCAGCGTGATGTACTCCGTAGGCTTCGGAGTGACACTTGCGTAAGATCTATTCCTATTCATGCTCAGGTACACAATGTCTAATAATACCATCTACTCCTTCTTTATAAAGATGTGGGTCATTCCAAAAGTAATGCCTTAAATCATAGAAGAACTTTTTCTTTTGTTTGTATGTGAAACTAGGATGTATAAATTTAGCAACAATGTAATTGGCGTAATCAGTAGACCAAGGAGCATTATGTGAAGTATTCACAACAGCTAATTGTTCATCAGGAAAGCTATCATCAATAGGTAGTGGATCATCTAGAACATTTTCTAACCTAGACAAGTTATCTGCCACAGGGTTATCAGCACCCTTTCTATCAATGATACGCAAATCAAATTCTTGTAGCAGAAGGACCCACCTAATAAGTCTAGGTTTCACATCTTTCTTCTCCATAAGGTATTTAATAGCAGCATGATCGGTGTGAACAGTTACTTCGGAATCAACAATATAAGGTCTAAACTTATCACAAACAAACATGACTGCTAAAAATTCTTTTTCAGTAGTAGCATAGTTTCTTTGAGCACCATCTAGAGTCTTACTGGCATAATGGATAACATTTAATTTCTTATCGACTCTTTGTCCTAGATCAACACTAACGGCATAATCACTAGAACCACACATAATTTCAAAAGGTACGTTCCAGACGTTTGGTTGAACAACAAGTGTGGTAATCAAGGCATTCTTAAGGATTTCAAATGCTTCTACGCAATCATCATAAAAGACAAACGAAACATATTTTTGCAAAAGGTTTGTGAGAGGCCTAGAAATCTTAGAGAAATCTTTGATAAACCTCCTATAGAAACCAGCATGACCAAGGAAACTTCTTATACCTTTGATATCCGTAAGGCACGACATTTTTTCAATAGCATCAACTTTAGCTTTATCAACTTCAAGACCTCTTTCGGAGATCTTGTGCCCCAGGACAATACCTTCATTAACCATAAAGTGGCAATTTTCCCAATTCAAGACAAGATTAGTTTCTTCACATCTCTGCAAAACTCGATCAAGGTTGCTCAAACAATCATCAAATGAAGTTCCTAAATGGAAAAATCATCCATAAAAACCTCAAGAATGTTTTCACAAAAGTCAGAGAATATAGCCATCATACATCTTTGAAAGGTAGCAGGTGCATTGCATAAACCAAAAGGCATACGTCTATAAGCAAAGGTACTGAAAGGACAAGTGAAAGTGGTTTTTTCTTGATCCTGGCTTGATACAGGTATTTGAGAGAAATCAAAGTAACCATCTAGAAAGAAAAAATGAGTATGTTTGGATAATCTTTCTAGCATTTGATCAATAAAAGGTAAAGGGTAATGATCTTTCTTAGTAGCTTTATTTAATTTCCTAAAATCAGTTACCATTCTATAACCTGTAATAATTCTTTGCGGGATCAATTCATTTTTATCATTAGGAGCAAAGGTAATACCTCCCTTCTTAGGGACACAATGGACGGGACTAACCCATCTACTATCAGCAATAGGATAAATTATACCTTCCTCCAGAAGCTTTAGTACTTCTTTTCTTACCACTTCTTTCATCTTAGGGTTCGATCGTCATTGGTGATCAATAACTGGTTTGACATCAGGCTCCATATTAATTTTCTGCTGGCATAGAGTGGGACTAATGCCCTTAAGATCATCAAGAGTGTAGCCAATTGCAGCACGGTGCTTCCTCAGAGTTTTCAATAATCTCTTTTCTTCATGCTCTAAAAGGTTAGCACTAATAATAACAGGATATATCTCTTTTTCATCAAGATAAGCATATTTCAACGTATCGAGTAATTGCTTGAGCTCAAACACGGGATTACCCTTGGGTGGAGGAGGATCCCCAAGTATTTCAACATGTAAGTTATGTTTCATCTATTTCATTCCTCTCATTCATATGCATATCATTTTCATGGTCTAGAAAATATTGTTCTAAGGGATCAGTAGGAGGCACAACAATAGAAGCGAGACCAATAATTTCATATTTACTAGGCAATTCCTTGTCATGGGGTTGTCTACAAAATTTAGAGAAATTAAATTCATGAGACACATCCCCAAAGCTTATAGTAACTACTTTCTTCTCACAACCATAGCATAAACATGTGGATCCAAATCAGCCCCTTACGAAGCAACGCATAAACTAGGGTTTAAGCTTCTGTCACTCTAGCAACCCATCATCTACTTATTACTTCCCAATGCCTTCCTCTAGGCCCAAACAATGGTGAAGTGCTATGTAGTCTACGTTCACATAACACCACTAGAGGAGAGACAACATACATCTCATCAAAATATCGAACGGATACCAAATTCACCTGATTACTTATAACAAGACTTATCACATGTCCGCAGGAACAAACGTAACTACTCACAAAACATATTGATGTTCATAATCAAAGGAGTATAAGTGATGATCAAGGATCTAAACATATAATCTTCCACCAAGTAAACCAACTAGCATCAATTACAAGGTGTAATCAACACTACTAGCAACCCACAGGTACCAATTTGAGGTTTTGAGACAAAGATTAGATACAAGAGATGAACTAGGGTTTGGAGAGGAGATGGTGCTGGTGAAGATGTTGATGGAGATTAACCCCCTCTCGATGAGAGGATCGTTGGTGATGACGAGGGCGTCGAATTCCCCCTCCCGGAGGGAAGTTTCACCTGCAGGTTCGCCCTGCCGAAGCTTTAGATTGGTTCTGCCCAAGTTCCGCCTCAAGACGGCGGCGCTTCGTCCCGAAAGGTCTCTTATGATTTTTTCCTCAACGAAACCCTCCATATAGCAGAAGATGGGCACCGGAGGGCTGCCAGGTGGGCCACAAGTTGGCTAGCCGCAGTTAGGGGGGGTGGCCACGGCCAGCAGGCTTGTCGCTCCCTGGTGGGCCTCGTGATGTATTTCTTTCGCCCAGTATTTTTTATATTTTCCAAAATAATTCTCCGTAGATTTTATGGACTTTTGGAGTTGCGCAGAATAGGTATCTCATATTTGCTCCTTTTCCAGTCCGGAATTCCAGCTGCCGGCACTCTCCCTCTTCATGTAAACCTTGTAAAATAAGAGAGAAAAGGCATAGGTATTGTACCAAAATGTGTAATAACATCCCATAATGCAATAAATATCAATATAAAATCATGAAGCAAAATGGACGTACCATAGCATTAAAAAGAAAACCCAAAAAGATTTTGCGTTCTTCTTTTGCTTGTTTGGAGCTTTTCTGTGTAAATAGTTTTTCTCGTTCTTGTTTTGATCTTTATTTTTTGGGGTTGTAAGGATAAGACCACAATGAAAATGTTGAGTGGCTCTCATATGCATTATTTTTTACTTATTAGAGAGCCCATGTTACCTTGTCTTCTCCTTTGAGTTATTGGTTGCAGATTCCGGCTTAGTCCAATGCACGTGCACTCTTATTATTTTCCACACCGTTCGTTTGTGCAAGTGAAAGGCAATAATGACGATATTTGATGAAAAGAGTCAGATGGAGAAAAGATGGTATGAACTCGACCTATCTTTCTTTTGTAAATATGATTAGCTCATCGTTTCAAATTCAGTTCATCATGGGTGAAACATATTTGCAATGACAATTAGAGATTATAGTTACTCATGCCATGCATAACTTGCTAAGAGTGGATAATGGTTTGTTTTGGGTGCCAACATGCATATTAAAATGGTTGTGATGTAGTATGATGGGATGGTATCCCCCTCTGAACGATTCAAGTGGCTCGACTTGGCACATGTTCATGCATGTAGTTGAAACAAAATCAACATAGCCTCCACGATATTTATGCTCATAGTGATTTATATCCTACTCATGCTTGCATTCAATTTTGGTAAATCTCAAAGCATGTTGATGAATGTGTCGCTCTCTAGTTGGTCGCTCCCAGTCTTTTCTAGCCTTCACTTTTACTAAGCGGGAATACTGCTTGTGCATCCAATCCCTCAAACCCAAAGTTGTTCCATATGAGTCCGCCACACCTACCTATATGCACTATGTTTTGTATGCCCAAATCGCTCATGTGGCGACTGGGGGCTTTCAGTATCTTCCATGCTAGGTGGGTTATTCTCACGATATGTGTTGATTCACTATCATTCACGAGAAAGTGGCTGGTAATCGGGATACCCAGTTCCATGCTCGAAATAAAAAGAAAAATCTAATTAAACAAAGCTCCCCCAGAACCGTGTTCGTATGGACGGTACCCATGGATTCGGCTCGCCATGGAGTGTGACTGATTAGTGGAGGGGGAGTAAAAACTTTATCATTCTGTTTGGGAACCGCCTATAATGTATCTAGCATGGAAGATTGAAAACCTCTTGGTCGTTATGTGAGCGATGAAAGCATACTGCTCAAAAATCATTACTTATCTCTGTTTTAAAAACTCGAGCTCTGGCACCTCTTCAAATCAATGCGTCCCTCTACGAAGGGCCTTTCCATTTACTTTATTGTTTAGTCATCATCTTCTTATAAAAGGCACCAGTTAGAGAGCACCACTGTCATTTGTATGCTTTGCTGTTAATTGATATTGAGTATGAGCATGACTGGATCTCTTTCACCATGAATTACAATGTCTAGTCAGTCCTTGTTCTTTAGAGCTGCTCTGCATTTATGTTTTGCGGTCCGAGAAAGGGCTAGCGAGATACCATTTTTCATATTGTATCATGATTGTTTTGAAAAAATGTTGTCATCTGAGAGTTATTATTATTGCTCGCTAGTTGATTATGTCATTGATATGAGTAAATGTTAGACCTAAATGTTATTGTGAACGTGGTTAGTCCATGATCTTTGCTGAAAATCTGAACATCAGTTAGACGTATTTACAATAACAAGATCAAACAGAGTTTGTAAAGTTTTTCTTTATCACTTTCAGTTTATTAATTGAATTGCTTGAGGACAAGTAATGGGTTAAGCTTGGGGGAGTTCATACATCTCCACCGTATTCACTTTTCCAAACTCTTTTGCCCTTGTTTTGGACTCTAATTTGCATGATTTGAATGGAACTAACCCAAACTGACGATGTTTTCAGCAGAATTGGCTTGGTGTTATTTTTGTGCAGAAATAAAAGTTCTCGGATCATCCTGAAAATTTACAGAGAATATTTTTGGATTTAATAAAAAATACTGGTGCGAGAATCAACCAGAGGGGGCCACCTGCAGGCCACAAGCCTGCTAGGCGCGACCACCCCCTAGCCACGCCTAGCCGGCTTCTGGGGCCCTCGTGGCTCCTCTGACCTCCTCTCTAGCTCCATATAACCCTATTCGCGGAGAAAAAAATCAGAGAGAAGAGTTCGTCACGTTTCATGATATGGAGCCACCGCCACCTCCTGTTCTTCCTCAGGAGACCAGATCTAGAGTCTGTTTTGGGCTCCGGAGAGGGGAAATCGTTGCCACCGTCATCACCAACCATACTTCATCACCAATGCCATGATGCTCTCCGCCGTTCGTGAGTAATCCCATCGTAGGCTTGCTAGACGGTGATGGGTTGGATGAGATTTATCATGTAATAGAGTTAGTTTTGTTAGGGTTTGATACCTAGTATCCACTATGTTGGTTGAATTGAAAACTCAGCTGCGAATACTCGAGAATATTCTTTGGCTCCTCTGGTGTCGAATCAATAAATTTGGGTTGAATACTCTATCCTCGAAAACTGTTGCGACCCCCTATACTTGTGGGTTATCAAAAGGCGATGCGTGTCATGCTGGCGTGGTCAAGCTCGAGGGGGAGGGCTTTCACCGGAGGAGTCCTTGGAGGAGTTTCGACTTGCGGTGCGCCGGTGAGTTGATGTAGACGTAGATGATGCGTGATTCACCACCAAAGCGCGAAGCTCATCCATTTGTGTTGCCATGAAGTCCCGCGTCTGCTCCTCGAATTAATGTATGTTGGTGGCAAGGTGCTCGATGTGGTCCATGAGGATGTCATGTGCTTGGCGCTTTCCCTTTTGTGCGGCGAAGAGTTGTAGTTTGGTGACGTAGGTGTTCACATCGTCGTCGTGCTCCTCGAATGTCGGGTTCGTCATAGTGTTGCTATCCATGATACGCAAGTAGATATAAGTGGAAGAATGGGAAAACATAATACCAAATACCGCTACGAAGCTTGAGATGAGGATCAATCACTCAATGTGAAATCGTCGAAATAGTAGAATTGGTACCGAGTTTGCCCTCCTCACACCTACAAAGGTAATGCTTATGGAGTAGCTTGGTTAGGATGGTGGCATAAAATTTCAAGCAATTCGAGAATATGATGCAATAAAGTTGAGAGAGATCCGCAAGGAAGCAAGTAAGACAATGTGAATCAATAGCAATGGGTGAACTTGTAAACACACACACGAAATAGAAAGTGGGGTTGTGCAACCAAAAGTGAGCTCAAAATGTGGGATCCACGGAAAACACTCCTGTTGCACAACTCTAGAGAGACGGTAGCATGATTGCTCTAATGGGCATGATACGAACTTCTGCACAACCTATAAGAGACAAAAATGTGTCGTCTTCCTATTCCCGACTTGCTATGTATGGGGCACGAGTCACTCACTCAAGCGATCCAAAGTGATGAAGTATGATATGCAAATGTTGTGACGCTATTGTTCTTTTGACCTTGCTTAAAAGCTTCACTTTTCTTTTCTTTAGCAAGGATAATTGGACTGTCACTATGCGGGACGTGCACACCTAGATAGCAATTATGTAAGCAAGTACTTTGTAACACAAGAGATGATGCTAAGATGTATATGCATGCAATTGGAGCCATGTGGAGTATGTATCACTAATGTGCACAAGTAGCATAGCCCGATAATATTCAATGGCTAGTCTCGATAGGCAAGTAACGCAAAATGGCTAGGGGTAAGAATCCAATTGCAAGGGTATAAGTCAAGAATGTCATTGCGGTTACCTCCCTTGCTTACAGTGGAGTGTGAACGAAGAGTTGGTTGGTGACGTTCTGGGGCAATGATGAGCGGCGATGTCAATGAAGAACCACTCCTAATTAGTCGAAACACCTTAGGAAGTGGCGGGACTGGCGACTCAAAATCTCAAATGCAAATGTGTTGCGGAAGAAAAACTAGCAAAAAGGTGGAAGAAATGGTGGGAAACTTTCTGCAAAGGCCGAAATGTCCAGGTAGGCCGGAGGTTCCGGAGGCCAGAAGTTCCGGGGGTCGGAAGGTCCAGGTGGAGCCGAAGGTTCCGGGGGTCGAGAAAACTGGGACGAACCCTAATTTCCAGATTTTGGACTTGGGCGGAAAATCTTGAGGAAAAACCCAAATTTGACGACAAAAAAGAAAAATTGGTGGGGATTGGCTGGATGAAAAGCTAGATCCACATGTCCACAATGAGATCCACGGATCCAAATCAAGAAAATCTCATCAAATCCAAGAAATTCAAGAAATTTTGGGTGGGGCTATTTTTGTGGGGATTTTCGAAATTAGGTCAAATCAAAGCAAAATTAAGCTAGAAAATAGTGGGGGAGATTCCAAATTCGTGATCAACGTGGCTCATGATACCAATATGATACGGGGCAAGCCCGAGTGTGTCGATCTTTCACGATTCGGAGGGGGATTCATGAAGAACACTAAGAACACATGAAAGAATGAGAGGAAAACACTAAGGAAAAACACGATTACACATCCACTAGAATCACGATAGCACACGAGGAACGAGATCCCCAAGTCAAACAACAATACAAGTAGAGGTACAAGATCTCCCACTCCGGAGGAGGGGCCTTGAATCCATGAGGATCTTCCCTCTAGAGGGGCCTTGGCATCACTTGGATCTTCTCCACAAGGAGGTCAACTCCTCAAGAGATGGCAAGTAATGGATCTAAGCTCTAGTTCAAATATTAGATAACCCTAATGTGAGGTGGGATAAGTCTTCATATAGTCTCGGGGAAAAGGGGTAAGTTACATGGGCCTCGATCCCGAGTGACAACATTCTGCGTAGGCTGGAAATTCCGGGCTTTTCCGAGTGTTGGTACAGGCTTCGGCGATTGTCTGGTGGAGGACCGGAAGTTCTGGGGGGCGGAAGCTCCGGGCGGGTTCCGGGCGGGCTCCGGGCTTTGCCGAGAGTTGGCGCAAGCTTCGGTGGCTAGCAGGTGGCGGGCCGAAAGGTCCGGTGGCCGTAAGTTCCAGGCTAGCCAGAAGTTCCGGGCTGGCCGAAAGTTCCGTGCTACCCAGAAGCTTGTCTCTGGGGCTGGCTCCTTCTCCTCCTCGGGCTTGGTCTTGAGGATGAATAGTTGGTCCTCTGCAGTCGTCTCCCGCATGCCTAAGGATACACAAGGTCTCATTATGAGGTAGCATCCATGTTCCCTTGTCATCAAGGTCCTGCTCGAAGAGGAGTGAGTTCACCTTAGCGTCAATGTCATGTGCACGCGCTCTTGTCATAGGGCCACTTGGTGGTTGGCTTGATGGTGCCATATTCATGGGGATGATGGTGGGATGCTCCGCATGAAGGTTTCTTGCTGGCTCGAAAAGTCATAGAGTGTCGGGCTCCTGAAGAGGAGTCGTACCCATAGCCACAACAAGGAGAAGTTGTTGTCTTCAGTGATCATCAGCGTAGAGGTTTTCGTCCCCCCGACTCAAAGTTTTTTAGGGATCTTCTACGCTTCTTCGAACTAAAGTCCTCAAGACATTAGTCCAAATTCCATGACCAATATATGTCAATTCCAAGTGTTATGCGAGGTATATCTCCACGTTGAGCCATTCGTGACCCTTCTTAGGGAGTCAGTTGGATTTTCTTCATGAAAAATTGAGGGCTCTCACTACACATGGCTTAACTGGTATTGATCCGATCCGTTGCTGGCTAAAGTAACGGATCCAACCTATCAGTGTGTAACATCCCAAAATTTCATTTTGGAATGATATGAAATATAGCTATGCATCCATCATCATCATTGCTTGAATACCTGTATTGTTAAATTGTTCTTTCTAAAATTCTGAAAGCCCTTTCTACTTTTCCTAAGTTGCTTTCACCTATTTGAAATCTTGGTAAAATGTTCAAAACAAGAGGGGAGTAACATGACACTCCGCACCAGGGTCATTTTGGTGATCTATTTGAACAAAAGTAACCAGGAGTTGTTATGAAAATATTTGCAAAAAGGTTTTAAAAACAAATAGGCAATTTCTAAATTTTTTTTTTCAAAGTGTTCAAATGACAGAATAAAAATGTCACTAAATGGCATTTATTATTCTGTTAATTTTGATATATAATACTCCTATATTTAGAGACGATTTGAATGCTTTAAAGGTTTTTTGAAACGCTCTGGAAAAACATTAAACAGAAAATGGTAACGGTTTTAGAATTAAAACGGGCCGGCCCACAGGCTTTATTTTGCGAATTCAATACGTGCCGGCCAACCGACGCGGAAACCTCGCCCTCCCTCTCGCTGCCACCGGGTCCCACCCGACCGACCGTTAGCCCCGCTCGGTCGCCTCCCTCCTCTCGCGCGCGCCGTCGCCGATCGTTTCTCCCCTCCCCGGATCTCTCGCCCCTCTTAACCCCCCTCGCTCCCCCGCACTCCTATAAAAGCCAGCGAGTCCCCGCATCCATTTCCCCCCAAACCCCTCTCCTATCTCGCCGGAAGGCTGCCGCAATTCCTCGCCGGAGTAACTCCGACCACCGGAGCTTCCATTGCACGTGCCCGTCGCCTCGGACGTCCCCTCGCCCCTCCGACGTCCCCATTCGATGCAGGACGTCCACCGCAACCGCCCGGACCACTTCGCTGCCTTCCTCGACCACCGGAGCGCCAACCCCGATGACTTCGCCGTCTCGGACTCGCCGGAGAACCCCTCCTCGTTGGCGACCTCTTCTTTGTGAGCTCCCCTCCCACTCCGTAGCCGTTCGATCTCAAACCGACGCCTAAGATTAGATCGGATTAATTTCCGAACCGGTATTCTCTACCGACCGATCGCCCGCCCGCAAGCTCTTGCGTGCACACGCCCCCAACCAATAGGAAAGCGCCACGTAGCCCCCTGGCCGTTGCTTATCTAGTTTTCTTTTCTGTTTTTGTTTTAGTTAACAGAGTGAATCCAAATTTTGTTTTGCTTATAACTTTTAATATATTTAATGTTTTGAGTTGATTCTTTTTGCATTAGCTCACATTTTTCATGTAGATTCACCCTGTACTTTTAAATTTCAAATTTGAACTATAAAATTTGAATTGAATCAAATTGGCTCAAATCATTCAAATCTGAATAACTGGAGTTTGAAAATAGTTTTGGAAATGAATCTTTTTGCTACTGTTTGGTATTAGTTAGGACTATCATCATGTTTAGTTTGAGGATTTTTAGGATGATCATTGTTAGTGTTTTAGCTATAAATAGAATCTGCCTAGTATTATAGTATAGTTTTATTTACTTAGTTTTAGTTAGTTTAACTTAGATTTAGTTTTAATTTGTTTAGTAGGTTCTGTTGATTTAAACATTTAGTGTTTTACTTATTGTTAATAAAAATATAAAATTGTTTAGTTTATTTCTTGGTTAATATAGGAATCACAATTTCTTTTCAAATAGGTTTATTTTGATTAAAACAACTAGTTAGTAATAGTTTTCTTTCAACAAAGTTTTATATAATTTAATTCTGTTTTCTAAGACAAGTTTATTTGTAAAATTCTTTTCTGTTAAGAACATGTTTTGCTAATAAGTAATAAGTTTTGTTTTGCTCTTTTGTTAGTAAAACTATAGTTGTTTCATATAGTGTTTATCAAAACTTTCAAAAACTTTACTAAAAGTTTTCCCAACAAACTTAATGTGGTTTTATTCTGTTTATTAATAAAATATTTTATTGTTTTCTTGCTGTCAACTATTGTTTTGGTTAATACCAATAGTTTCATTATGTTAGTAGTGTTTTATCAATCATCTTTTAGAAAATAAAACTTTGTGTGTTTTCCTTACTTGTGATTTGTGCATTGTTTTGTCTTGACTGTTTACTAGTTCTTGATTGATGTTTGTGGGTTACAATATTCTGTTGTATGCTTATTGAGTGTTTGTTTGTTTCGTTAGATTATCCGAAGTGCGAAGTTTGTTACTTAGAGTCACTCGCGTACGAAGATCATCAATCAGGCAAGTCACTTTGACCATGTTTACCCATGTTTTATATGCATTAGTTCTACCATCTTCCCCAATTGCATGCAAGATAGGTTAGTTGGAAACTTGGTTACATTGTAGTAGTATCATGTGGTAGGTACCCCCCTCAAACTCTTTGACACATTGGCCCCGGGAAACGTTGTTTTACTTTTTGCTATGCTATTAGTAGACGGGGTTGGTTGTGTGATTCATGAGAGTTGAGAGAGTTAATAATTTCAAGACCTATATAATGATCAAGATTTCAAGACTCCGAGTTTTCAACATACCTCTGGGTGGATGATGGTTGAACGGCACCCTGGAGAAACCAGTGGATTTGCCTAGGTGATGCTGGAGATGGCCAGTATTCACGTGGAAAGATCCACCCAGGCACAAAGAGATGGATGGGTGCTTCAAGACCCAAGGCTTACCTGCACAGCCACAAGTCATTATGGGCTCTGGCTTGGTTGGATATCGTGGTGACCCTAGACAGGCGGTGCTACGAGATGTAGAAGAACGGTAGGAAAGGATGGGCACCGTCAGAGTCGCAGGGAAACCCTTTGGAAGACCATGTTTTGGTCATCCGTTTCTCAAACACCCTGAAGTGCAAGAAATTAAACGGAGGCGACCAAATCTTGTGGGGAACGTGTGCAAAACTCTGCAGAGTACTCAAACCTAATCGATTAGCCGTGTCCACGGTCATGGACGACTTGAGCCAAAGGAACTGAAACATTCGGAACTCTCAACACAATTAATATGATGATGTGGGTAATTAACAATTTGGGTATGAGAATTGGTTGGTGGAACCATCTCATTAATCAACCAACTTAGTAATATTTTTTGCTTAGCCCTCTCTTGATGTAGGAAAATTGGCTTTACGCAAAAACTTACCACCCCACCTGCCATACAAGCATGTAGACTAGATGATTATCTTTTCACCCCTCTTTTGTGACTTTGCCGGCATATTCCATATGCTGACCTACATGGCTGCAATGTATCATGTTGGAGAGTATTTTTCCGACCAGGAGTGAGGACACATTCTACGCTCGGTGAGATGCCCTTGGAGTCAGATGGACTCATCTACCTTCGTCGCTTCCGCAAGATTTAGATATTCTCATGAGTTGGCTTTCAGCCACTTTATTGTAATTTTTATTGTAATAAAGGACTCGATATGAGATTTCGATTAATATAATGCTGTGTGATTTCCCTTTGATATATACATTGATGTACCGAGTGTGTACCAGCATGATCTTGGGATGGTACGGAAACACCGGAGATTCGACCTTTCAGGTCGGGTCGCTACACAGTGTGAGGGGCGACTTAATGTGCAAGTACTCAAGTGCCTCATCTGACCCTTGGCGCTTCTCTCGTGAAGACCTAACTGATGACACGCTAAATAAGGAAACGAAGAAACTCTTTCATGACTCAAAAGAGTTGTGCAGTGTTACCGGCTTGGGTCCATTTTACTTGCGTAATCTGCCACCTCCGGTACTAACTATTCTTTATTGTATTTTATGAAATCATTGTGGCCCGCCATTCTTTATCCCATATTTTGGTAGAGAGCTCTACTTTCTGGAAGGTTGCACCTTTAGCCCCTGTTCCTTCCTCGGGTAGAAAGAATAACCTGACCCTTGTGTCATCTTCTGAGGAGGAATCCGAGGTAGAACTTGATTCTCTTGGACATATTTTTAATGAGCTTGCTGTTGCACCTTCTTATTAGGGTGATTCGGAATCTAGCCAAGCGAGCGAAACTGAGGTAACTTCTACATCTTCCAGTTTAGAAGTGTTTGTTCCCAGAAAGCCAAGACAAGTTGTCCGAAAGGTTAAGTTGACAAACCCATATGCTCATTCGGCTCCCGATTTTCTTTTGAAGAAAACACATTTCATTGGCTCATCAAAGCACAAGACCCAGAGTGGTTCAAGCAACTCATATCGTGATTTGTCTGATGCACCGCCCACTCAAAACCAAGCTTCGAGGTGCCTCATAGTCCAACCAACTCTCATCCTAGAGCCAGTTTGTTTAAGCAACCTCTTAGTCTTTCGAATTCGCTTTATCATGCCTCACCTTCATCTTTGGATGACTCAACAGCAACACAACTTCCTGCTTTCATCGTCAACCATGGGTAAGTCCCTGAACTTGATTCGTCTACTTATGTTGTTTTAAACCCCAAGCTATATTTTTCTAAGCACTATATTTGATCTTTGCAACCGTAGGGCCAAGGCCACTTTGTCAAGGAAGGCTGACAGGTCATCTTTAGGTATTGTAAACCGCAACATGTCAGCCTCCCTGCCAGTGAAAATAAAAACTAGCCCTTTTGCAGAGAAAGACCCACATGTGAGTGCTGAAGTGGCAAATGACGTTGAGACGCCTAGACGGGATGAGCCGATTTTTATGGACATACCACCTTAAGCCCAAAACGCATCGAATGAGACATATACCAGACGGCCAAGCCTGGTTCGTCCTTCTAGCTCGACAACTCATTTGGATGATCCCAAGATGCCAGCAGGAGAAAACCTTCCGGATGTTATAATTGTGAAGGAGGGTTATCAAGTTCCCGTTGCATCTACTTCCTTGGCTAGGATTGTGGCTAAGGATGTACTAGTTAACTTGGACAAAGGGAAAGAAGAGCTGGAGACCCCAGAGTTGTTTGCACTTGGCATTGAAGATTTACACCAACAATACTTGACCCGGCTATCTGAAAGCCGGGCGATTGGAATAAACATGGTAAACACCATGAAGGAGAAGTATTATGTGAACTCCTTGTTTTACCACTACCATTGTACTTTCATTAGCATCCAAGAACTAGTTTACTAAGATAAGCTGGGTTGTAAAATAATTGATCTATAGCTGTAGCCGCAAGAGCTGGCTCATTTTCTGGAGATGAGTCGGATCTTGTTAATACTTTGTGAAGAAATCAACTTGTAGCCCCCAAGGTCCAGCTCATCTTCTTGAGATGAGTCGGGTCTTAACTTTATATGTTTGAATAAATCAACCTGTAGCCCCCAAGGGACGGCTCATCTTCTTGAGATGAGTTGGGTCTTAACTTTATATGTTTGAAGAAATCAACCTCTATCCCCAAGGGCCGGCTCATCTTCTTGAGATGAGGCGGGTCTTTACTATATATGCTTGAAGAAATCAACCTTTAGCCCCCAAGGGCCGGCTCATCTTCTTGAGACGAGTCATGTCTTTTGCATATCTTAGTTTTGATAGAACTGATATGCATTAGCCCCCTAAGTGTCAAGGATACTGCTTGCAGTCTGCTTGGGACTTGATAGAAAGAGTAATTCATTACAAGGTGGTTTAAGGCTGTTTTAAGAATACTTGCTGATATTTGTTGTACATATGCCAGGAATATGTTGATGATGTTGAGTCAGTTGCTATGAAACAGCAAAAACGACTGAAGGAAGAAATAAAATTTAAAACTCATGTTGAGCTTATGGTGCCTCATTTTGAGGATTCTGCATGCCATGCAAATGAACATCTGGAACAAGCCATAAAGCTGTTTGAAGCAGAAAAGGCCATTATTTATGACGTGCAGAAAAAGAAGAAAGGAATTTTGATCCATTGAAGGAAAAATATGCCCTTCTTGTGAAACATATCAATGAAATGTTGACAGAAATCTTTGGTATGTTTATGCTTCTCTCTATTTTTTGTAGTGCATCTTTGATTTAATGGCGGCTCACTATCTTTCTCGTTACTTATAGGATGGAAAGATCATAATATTATAGAGCTTCCTATTGTGAAATTTAAAGCTATTTCCACATATGTAGAGCAATTGTTTACCGGATCTATGTATTCCCCAGAAATCAGCGGCTCGCAGAGGGGCGAATATGGCACTGGGTCAAGCAAAGGCATACTTGCCTGAGTTGGATATGGAGATGCTAAAGGGCGGCTTCCCCGAGTTCAAACTCGATGGCTCTGCATTCACTCAGTCAGACTATGTGAAGTGCATCACAGAGATGCATCCCTTGGCAACTTTAATAGCTGAAGGAATTGACCTCACGAACTATCATGCTACATATACCAATGATAATGAGCGTATTAACCCGCCCAAGGATGACTCGGTGGAGTTGGTCCCCCCAACGTAAGAGATATTTTGCCCTTGATGTTCACGCATCATCTCTTATTGAGGGAACATCAAATTTTCAATCACTGAACTCGATTCGATGGCAACAAAAGGGCCAGTAGGTTGACGAAAATGATCAGTTGCCAGATGCAAATCCAGAGGCGGCAGATGAGGAAAGAGTATGTATGCATTCTTGAAGATGAATGAGAAGCCATACTTAGTCGCCCCCCAAGTAGTTAGAAAAACTTGAGTATTTTGGAGCTCCATTGTGGGTTTGTAATAGTGGTAGTCTAAAAACTTCCTCCCAATCCTTGGTCATGCAATCGTGCATGTGTGCATCTTTGTTGGTGCAGAAACTCCAATCTTCTAAGCTCGTTGCTTTGATATGATTGCGCCACTCTTTTATTTTTCCTTATATGTCTTTGTTGTTGTGCTCAATGAGTTTGCTAATTGATACAAAAACATAGGTCAAGAAATAAACTGGCAAGAGATGGATTGCTAAGACTAAGTCTGGAATCGTTCTTCAATAGTATTGAAGATATAGAATTTGAACTCGACCATAATATGACCGTAGTTGTTAATCTGGGTACTTAGGTACAAGCCGTAGCAAGGATAATCCGTTCTTGAAATTTTTCATCGTGATAAAAATCATATAAATTTTATAGTGAGCCGTCTCAATGAGACTCGGCAAAAAACAGACCGGCTTTCGAGGCTAAGGTCTTGCTTCAATGAAGTAGGTATGATAACCCATAGTTTATCCTAGCTTTCTGTATGCTAGCTCTCACATGACTCAAGCCAATGTTTTAACCTTGAAAAGTTCAGGGTCCTAAGAAGGATTGACTTACAAGAGTACATGGGGTCATCTGATTGGAGTCACATCAAGCATACATGTAGGTTTAACCATATATTGTGGCGTTTTTTGCTGGGTCAAAAGGGTGAGAAAGCTAAACTCGATGAGTTGGAAAGCCCCAAGTGACCTATGTTACAAACAATACAGAGTCGTGCACCAAATATAGGCTGAGACGATAGAGACCCTGAGTTTTGAGGGTGTCGGCTTTATTATATTTGAACATAAAGAAGTATATATAGAATTTGCAGGGGGGGTTACGTAAAGAGAGGCAGTGGCTCTTCTAGGTATAATAAGACCGCGGGTGAGTGATGTTCCAGGGCCGGGTTGTCTCCTCCTCAGAAGTGTATGATCCTTCCCTTAGTCCACCAGATAATATGACCCATTGTTCAGATTTCTGCTAATGACAGAAGGAGCCTCCCAAGGTGGAAAAAGTTTATGCATTCCTATCTGATCTTGAATCAGACATAGCACTAAGTCGCCTTCTAGAAAAGTACGGCTTCAGTCTCTACGGCTATGATAGCGATGCAGGTCTTCTTGATAAATGGTAGATCTAGATGCCGCTAGATCGCATTCTTCTTCCAAGGCATCCAAGGAGTCTTGAAATGCTAGCTCATTGTCCGCCTCAACATAAGCAGCAACTCGAGGCGAGTCATGGCGAATATTACTTGGTAGAACTACCTCGGCTCCCTACACCAAGAAGAAAGGTGTGTATCCAGTGGATCTATTTGGTGTCGTGTGAATACTCCAAAGTACGGAAGGGAGTTCTTCAACCCAACAACCTGGATTGCGCTCAAGTGGTACCATAAGATGGGGTTTGATCCCTCCGAGGATCTCCTGATTAGCTCGTTCAGCTTGTCCATTGAACGGTGCCACTATTGTCGGGTCAAGCTGGATGTGCTCTCATTGACAAAACTGCTCCATAGATACCATAGACAAGTTGGTACCATTATCAGTTATAATGATGTGAGGGTAGCCAAAGTGAAAAATCAACTTCTTCAAAAATTTGATCGTGGTCTCTACATCACAGCTACTAACCAGCTCTGCCTCAACCCACTTGGTAAATTTATCCACCGCCACCAAGAGGTGGGTCTTCTTGTTAGAAGGCAGGTTGAACAGACCAACCATGTCAATCCCCCAAAATGCAAACGGCCAAGTAATTGGAATCATAGGTAATTCCTGAGCCACATTGGTCTGTCGACCAAACTTCTGGCACCCATCTCACTTGCACACAATTTCTTCTCCATCTGCATGAGCCATTAGCCAATAAAACCCATGTCGAAAAGCCTTTGCCACCAGGATCATGAGCCGGCATGATGCCCATAATCACCAGCATGGATCTCATTAAGAAACTCCTGACCTTCTTCAAGGGGAACACAACGCTAGAACACGCCAGTGCTGCTTCACCGGTGTAACTTGCGTTGATGACAGTCATTGATTTGGACCGCCGAATTATCTGTCGAGATTCGGTTTCCTCAGCTAGGAGCTCGCCTTGAGTCAAATACGCCAGATAAGGAATAGTCCAGTCTGGAGTAGCGTGAAGATCTGCCACCAATTGTGCCTCCGGGTCAAGGATAGCGATGTCCTCCTTAGATAACAATTTAACAGAAGGATGATGAAGGACATCCAAGGAATCATTGGGGGGAACTAGCTTCCTTTGTGAACCGATTCGTGATAGGGCGTCGACCGCCCCGTTAAGCTTGCGTTCTATATGATCGACCTGATAGCCTTGAAAGTGACTCGCCACATCCGAGACTTCTCGCCTATAAGCCGCCATTAGGCGGTCTTTAGAGTCCCATGTTCTCGAAACTTGCCGAGCCACCAAATCTGAGTCACCAAAACACCTGACCCAACTCAAATTCATCTCCTTTGCTATTCTGAGCCCATGCAGGAGGGCCTCATACTCAAATGCATTGTTAGTACAAGGGAACATAAGCCGTAGTACATAGGAAAAAAATTCACCTTGTGGTGAGGACAATATGACTCCAGCCCCGAGCCTTCTAGCTGTCTGGATCCATCAAAATATTCTCTCCAGTAGGTATTATCCGGCCTGTCCTCTGGAATCTGTAACTGAGCCCATTCATTGATGAAATCTACTAGTGCTTGGGATTTGAGAGCGGCCCGGGGCACATATCTTAGATGGTGATCACCAAGTTCAATCGCCCACTTAGCAATTCATCCCGTGGCCTCCCAGTTTTGTATTATATCACCAAGGAGTGCTGAACTAAGCACTATGATAGGATGCTCCTGGTAATAGTGCTTCAGCTTCCGGCTTGCCATGAAAATCCCATAAACGAGTTTTTGCCAATGAGGGTACCGCTACTTGGATGAAGTTAAAACTTTGCTAACGAAATAAACTAGGTGCTGAACCGGATATTCCTTCCCTTCCTCCTTCCGCTCAACCACTAATGCTACACTCACCACTTTGTAATTAGCAGTGATGTACAAGAGCATCGGCTCTTTGTCAGTAGGAGCGGCTAGGATGGGCGGGTTAACAAGATGTTTCTTGAGTGCCTCAAAAACCTCATTGGCGGTGTCAGTCCACTTAAAGTCGCATGTCTTCTTGAGCACTTGATAGAAATGAATAGCTTTTCCCCCCAGGCGGCTTATGAAGCGACTTAAAGCTACGATGCGACCTGCCAGGTGCTAAACCTGGTTTACATTTGCCAGTGCATCTAGTGAAGTTACTGCTTTGATTTTGTCCGGGTTAGCTTCGAGGCCTAGCTTAGATACCAGAAGACCCAAAAGTTTGCTTGCAGGAATACCAAAAACACATTTTTTCGGGTTAAGCTTCATCTGGTATACTCGAAGATTACCGAAACTCTACTTGATATCATCCATGAGAGTCTGTGTCACGCCCAAGATGCAACCCTATCCTTATTTTGGCTCGAGTGTCTCGACGGGGATAGGAGCGCATCTCGTCGTGTTGCAAGAATGGATATCACTACAAGTACATGTAAAGAAGAGATGAGTATATCGAATTGGCTTACACTCGCCACAAGCTACATCAAGTTCACATCAATTCAACAACATATTCAAACTTCATATAGAAGGGCAGGGTCTGACTACGGACGAAATCAAACGATAAAATGACATCCATCCTTGCTATCCCAGGCTGTTGCCTGGAACGCATCCTAGATTGATGAAGAAGAAGAAGAACTCCAAATCAAACAAGCATCGCTCTCACGTCAAAGCATCGCATTACTTGTACCTGCAACTCTTGTTGTAGTAATCTGTGAGCCACAGGGACTCAACAATCTCATTTCCAAGGGTATCAAGACTATTAAAGCTTAATGGGTGAGGTATGGTTAAGTGGTGAGGCTGTAGCAAGTGACTAACCATTTATTTGAGTGGCTAACTTACGAGTAGAGAAAATAATTATGGTGGACTACGCATAATGACATGAACTACTAATGACCACTAAGTGATCATGAACACCTACTTACGTCAAACATAACCCCACAATGTTCTCTCTCGGATAAGAACTCATGAGAAGAGACAGTCACGGTTATGCACACAGTTGGTGTATTTTATTTGAGTTTACTTCAAGTTCACTATAACCGGGTGTTAAACAAAGTTTCCAAGTTGCCACATAACCATGGGCACGGCTTTTCGAAAGATTTAACCCTACAGGCATGCTCCAACTCGTCCATCACAAATTAACCACACGCAGCGGGAATAACCTCGACCACGAATCTCATGATCTTCCTAGTCAATTCCACCGGAAAACCTCAACCTTGAGTTAGCCCAAAGTATCAGAATTCCACGCACAAGACGTTCAAGAAAGGTAAAACAAGTCCAGCAAGACCGCCTGACGTGTCGACAAACCCGATAAGAGCCGCGTATCTTGTTCTCGGGACACCATGGATGAGCGATGGTTACCACGCGAATCATCGTGTTGTCCCGGGTAGCATTAATAAGCTGCTCTGCATTGGACCAACACTCATGAGGAGCACTGGCCCGGTTGTTGATTAATTACTCGCGGGTACTGGTGGGTCCCTATGCAACTTTAGTTATTAGGCAAATGTAGTACCAATGTTGGGCCTTGCCAGACAAGCTTTATCCTAAAACGAAAATCTTGGCGTTCCCATAACAACCCCGAGCATGTTAGGCGCGCTCAATATGGAACATAACACCGGTTCTCAAGTAACTAGGGGCGGCAAAAGTGGAACAAAACACCGAGCAAAAGGCCAAGCCTTCCACCTATTACCAAGTATATATGTGCAGTAAATTAAATAGCAATAATATTGTGATAACAAAATAATGTCCATGTTGCCACATAGAAGCAATTGCACTTGTAGCTAGAAATGCTATAAGAAGGGCTAAGCAAGCGGTAACATATCCAAACAAAGGTTTTTTGGGATGTGGAGGGGTTAGAGGCTTTTCATGGCAATATTATGAGGTTTGTCAAACAAGTGGTAGGTAGCGTGACATAACAATAAAAGCGGGACAACTAGCATAGCAATGATAGTAGTGGTATCCAGGGAAATGTGTCATCTTGTCTGAGATCCCGCTTGGAAGAAGAACGAGTCCATGAGAAGTCGAGCCAATGTAGTCGACGAATCCTCACACTCGGAACGCTTTCGGAACTCTATCGAGAAGGAACAATCCGAAAAAAACAATCAACACACAATACACCACAACATATGCATGACAAGATGCACAAACAATTATGATGCATGTCTGGTTTAACTATGGAAGGCATGTCAAATCACAACAATCAACTACTACACATTAAGTGAACCTCAATATACAATGAGTTGCATATTGAAGAAACTCCACATTTGAATATTTAGTTCACTCTCATTTAGGTACACAACACTATTAAATGTCGTTATAACAATTCCGGAATGACCCCATATGCATATTTTAAGTTTGGTCCAGATCTGAACTAACCATATTTTAGAGTTGTTAAACAGCAAAATAAATGTCACCATGAGATTCTACGCATTGTTCTAGTCAAGTTACATATGTAAAACATTTCTAACAGAACTATGGTTAATTAGTTATGATATAAATAATTTTAGCATGGCATTAACGGAAATTGCATGAAATCAGCAAGTTAAACATTTTAAACACATGTGCGAGCCGGATATTGTGAATCTACACGAAATTCTAGTCATTTTACATATGTAAAGTTTTTACATATGATGCACGGTCGAAAAGTTATTAAATGCATGAAGAACGAGGGGTTTTCTGCAATTCTGGAAATTCACCGGGTAATTGATAAATTGCAGAACGTAAAAAAAACTACACGGGCCAAATCTACGCACTGATGGGCTCAAGAGGTGCGTGGAATATAATTAAATGGCGCCGACAACGTCTAATAGCAGAGAGCAGTCGGGCTTGCGGGGAAGCTCACCGTGGGCCTTGGCCCGGTCGGAGGAGATGGCATGGCAGGGCACTCACGGGTGGGCCTTGGCACTTCGTTGGGCTGGCCTTGTGGCTGACAGTAGGTCGGCCCACCTAGCATGGTCGTGGCTGGGCCCTGGGGAGGTCCTGGCCTAGGCAAGCGGATGTGGGCGAGCGTCGAGTCCTCCTCACTCGATCCCGTTCGAGGCCAGCGGCGGTGCAGGGTCAACGACGATGGCACCGACAGTCGGAGCGCAGGGCACCAACCAACAACGAGGATGGGTGGATCTGGCCACTCGCACTAGATCCTGGCTACAGCGGCGACAGACAGCGGTTGGAGCTCTGGATCCGTGGTGGGGAGGCTTGGGCGGACTCTAAGGGTGGCCGACGGCTATCTGACAGCAGGGAGGAAGCGGATCGGGGCAGCAGCCCGGACCTGGTGGACGGTAGCTCATCGCCGACGCGGAGGGAGGCTGCGGTGCACCGACGAGGCAAGGTGCGGTGGTGTTAGGGTTTCGGGCAGCAGCCGGGGAAGGAGCGGGCGGCGGCTAGTTCAGGCCTGGGCGGTCCACCAGATGGGCTTGGCGTGCCCGCGCGAGGTGCGAGGAGGCTGGGCGCCCAGTGGCTGCGGGAGAGAGGTGGGAGGCGGCTGGCGGTGGCACGGATCCCTAGGCGGCTAGGGTTGCCTGATTTGGACAACTAGAGGTCTATTTATAGCAGATTGAGGCTAGGTTAGGGGGTTTTGGCCCATTTTGGACCGTAGGATCTTGATCCGATGGTTTAGAAGCAGAGGGGAACTTGGTGGGCTGCGGTGGCTGTGTAGATGGGCTAGGTGGAGATGAGAGGGAGGTTTGCGGCCCGGCAACGAAGTTTTATAAACCGAAATAGTCTAACGAACAAACCGATGACGGTGCCGCTACGGGCGACCGTTCGGGTATTAAACTAACTCAGAATGCGACGAATTTGGCAGGTGGTGTACCTACAACAAAACAAGACCGCACGCCAACTTTTGACTCAATCTGAGAATATCTTTAACGCACGTTGAAAACGGCATTTTATCGATGTCGTGGGCGCGTGCGTGTGTGGTTGGTCTCGAAACGGTCGACGACACGAACGGAGAGAACCAGCAACTACGAACGGATGCAAGTATTCGAAAACGAGCGACGATGCTATGCAGATGATGCGAATGATGCAATGATGAATGCGACAACCAAACAAATCACACGACAAGAATGAAAATAAAGGGGAATCTTTTGGAGCATTGGTTCCGGGCTGTTACAGTCTCTTTCTTCTGAGATTTCGCCATGATGTCATCAACGTAGGAGTGACCTTTGCGCCCAATCAGCGGTTGGAGCCAGTTCTGTATGCACCATTGGGAAGTCGCCCCTGCGCTCTTAAGTCCTAAGGGCATAGAGACATAGCAAAAGTCACCGAAAGGAGTGATGAAAGCCGTCTTCTCCTGATCCTCAACCGCCATCTTGATCTGATGATGGCCGGAGTACGCGTCCAGGAAACACAATCACTCACAGCCCACCATAGAATCAATAATCTGATCAATACATGTGGGAGAGCAAAAGGATCTTTTGGACAAGCCTTATTGAGATCTATATAGTCAACACACATGTGCCAAGTGTTGTTCTTATTAGGACAAGCACCGGGTTAGCAACCCATTCAGGATGAAAAACTTTAACAATAAACCCGGCAGCTAGGAGTCGGGCTACCTCTTCCCCATAGCTTTGCGTCTCTCCTCGTTAAAATGATGGAGGTATTAGCGTATCGGTTTCATATTTGGATCCACATTAAGGTTGTGCTCAGCGAGTTCTCTCGGGATTCCAGGCATGTTAGAAGGTTTCCATGCAAAGATGTGTCAATTCTCACGGATGAATTCGATGAGCACGCTTTCCTATTTAGGCTCCAAGCCGGTCCCTATAGTGAACTACATGGACAAGTCACCCTCGTGAAATCTATCTGCTTAGTATCTTCAGTCGGCTTGAATTTGAGCGAAGGTTCTGACTTGGTATTGGGTTTCTTGAGGGGGCTCATATCAGTCGGGTCAACATTGGCAGTGTAAAACTTCAATTCCTCAGTTGCGCAAGCAGACTCAGCATAAGCCGTGTCCCCTTATTTGCACTCTTGAACTATCTTTTGGCTTCCCTCCAGGGTGATAGTACCTTCCGTCCAGGCATTTTGGAGCTTGAGATAAATGTAACAAGGTGGGGCCATGAAACAAGCGTAAGCCGGCCACCCAAAGAGGGCGTGATAAGGGCTCTTTATCTTGACTACCTCAAACATCAAAGGCTCGCATATGTAGTCATATTCAACACCGAAAGCAACATCGAGTTTGATCCGCCTGATCGGATAAGCAGATTTTCCCGGAACAATCCCATGAAACACCATCGTGGATGGGAGTAGCTAGCTCTCAGACAGGTTCATTCGGTGTAACATCCCAAATTTTGGAATGTTATAATAAAGAGATCAATGATTGTTTGTCTGGTTGAGCGATTGAATTTGAGTGAAAGTTTGAAACTTTTAAAAACTTTTAAATGAGTGGGAATGACATGACTTTCCCATGTGCTTTTGAATTCAAATTCATTTCCATTTAAATTCAGTGAGAGAAGATAACATGACTTCTTCATAAACAAGGAATTTGAAAAGTGGATTTGAAAATCTCTGAATTATTCTTTTTGGAATCCATTTCATATTTGGTTCCATTTTCAATTTTGAAAGTATTCAAATACCCTTGACAAGATTTTGAGAGGAGTAATATGACACTCCAAACCAGGGGCCATTTGAATCGTATTTGAATTTATAAAACTTAGGAAACTATTTTGGAAAATATTTCACAAAAGGGTTTCAAAGACATTTTTGAAATTGGTTTTAAAATTAATTTTTTTCCATTAATAAACCATATGGAAAATAGGGTAAAATGATTGCCTTAAATATAAAAGAGGAGAGAAATGAATTTGAAATCATTTTGGTATTTTGAAAACATTTTATTTGCATTTTATTTGAACCAGCAACACTATTTGATGCTATTGATTTTGTGAGATTTTATTTTGCCTCTGAAAATATGTTCATGTTGTAGGATTTATTTTTCTGATAATTCTGGTATATAAAACTTTTATATTTGGATTTTATTTGATCCTCCAAATCTTTTCCTTTTCTCTGTTTTTCTAAAAAAGGTAAAAAACAACTTTAAATGGAAACGTATCGAAGCCCATATGGAATAGTACGGCCTAGGATCCTCCTCACAGGATCCAAATCCCCTTCGAACCGGACACCGATCCCCTTCCCTCTCTTCTCTCTCTGTAGCGCATGGGACCCACCGCCCGATCCCGATCGCCTGTGCTCACCTTCCTCCTCTCGCTCCCTCCTTCCTTCCCGAGAAGATCTCACCGGAGCCCGATCCACTCGTCGATTCACTTCCTTCTGAGAATACCCAAGCCGCCCCCTATAAAGCCTGCCCCTCCTGCACCCCGTTACGCCCTAAACCCCAACCTAGAGCCCCTCTCGCCACCGCAATCGCTCGCCGGAGCCAGAGCATCGCCGCCACCATTGTCGACCCCCTGCTCGCCTTAGCCACCCCCTCGATCACCTGAGCCCACCAACCTCTCTGCCACCCTCGCCCGCAACTCCTCATGCACCCGCCCGAGCTCTAGAGCCACCGGAGCGACTTCCCCGATGACCACCCGAACACCACCTCCGCCCCTGAGCTCAACGTCGTCATTCCCGTCATCCCCAACCAACGCCGAGGCCACCTTCGTGCTCGCCGTCCTCATCCGCATCACCTGAGATCGTCACCGTTGTCGTAGGACCACCAGAGTGTCGCCCCCCGTCACCTTGCCGCCTCGGACATCGCCGGACCTCGCCGACGTTGACCTCCACCTCGGTGAGCTCTCCCCTCCGTCCGATCTGTTTGAACGGCGTAGATTAGAAACAATATAACCCTTCGGTTTATTTAAAAGAACCAATCGGTTTTATTTATTTTAAGTTAGTCCGAAAACATTTTTGCTAATTTGTGGTCACCCGCTAGTTAGGTTAAACCGCGCACACTCCTCAGCCACTCAGAAGCCGCCACATGGCCACACCATTCGTTAGATTAGGATTTTCTTTTATGTTTCATTTTCTGAACCAGAATTAGTTCTATTTTTGTTTTCTTTATATCTTTTATGTTTTTAATTTTTTTAATTTTATTCTGTTTGAAACATGTCACAAATTTATTCTAGTTTCTGTAGATATCAAGTTTGACCAAATATGAATATTTTAAATTTGAATTCAAATAGATTTGCTTCAAACACTAATTTGCTTATAACTTGAGTTTAAAAATAGTTTTTGAGTTGATTGTTTTTTTTAATTGTCACTAGTGACTTTATTTAACAGTACGTAGAATTTGAGAATTTTTAGAATATTTTAAATTAGTATTTTAACAAAACAGATTCTGTTTTAGTTCTTTTTTAGGTTTATCTCTATTTCTTTTCTTTTGAATTGTTTTAATTTATTCCCTTTTATATTAGTTGACAAGTTTTACATTGTTTTCTGTTAGTTAGCATTAATATTTCAACCAAGTTATTTCTATTTTATTTATTAGTTTTGCTTGCATGGAATCAATTCTTGTTCAATTATAACTTGCAATTGATTTCCATTACTAGTTTGATTTGCTATTTGAAAATACGTTTAATAAAATTGTTTAATAAAATATACTTTTTGTTATTTATTTGTTTTATGTTTTGTTTTCTGTTATTTTAGTTATATTGTTTTGACTTTTGTCTTAAGTATTTCCTTCATCACAACCCTTTGGTGTTTACTCTTGTGTTGTTCTTGTGTGATAGTATGGATCTGCTATTATGATTGCTTATATGAATGCAATGTTTGATTATATAGATTTCATCGGAGAGTGATGAATAGTTCTATCAAGTATTTTTTGAGAGCGATTGTTATCTTCATCAATAGTATATGCAAGTTCACTTTGGCCATCTATTTCATACCTATGTTTTATTGCATGTAGTGACATCATTCAACAAATCCCTCCAATAGTGTTATTGAAATTCTTGTAGTTGAGTAGAACGCATGAGGTAGTAACCCACCACTTGTTACTAAAGCCCTAGGAATGCTAGTTATTTTAATGCTATGCTAAAGTAGATGGGGTCTGGTATGAGTGTTCGTGAGTGGTGTGAGAAGGAGCACTCCACGTCAAAACGACAACTTCATGAAGGCATCTTCAAGTCCTGCATCTTCAAGACCTCAAGACTTCGAGACTCGAGAAACAAGTTTTCAGAACACACTACTGGGTGAAGGATGGATTTGATGGGCACCCTGGAGTAACCAGTGGATAGCCAGGATGCATGGAGAAGCGCCATGACATCTTGTGGAAAGCTTCACCCAGACTCAAAGAGACGGATGAATACTTCATGTCCGGAAGTTTACCTGTGTAGCCAGAAGTCATTATGGGCTCTGGCTTGGTTGATCTTTGTTGTGACTCTGGCTGGGCAGTGCTACGAGATGTAGTCAACGTTAGGATTGGATGGGCACTGACAGTAGTCAGGGAAACACTCTGAAAGACCATGTTTTGTTCGTCCTGTTCTCAAACACTCGGTAGTGCGAGGACTTACAAGGAGGGAACGAATCTTGTGGGTAAAGTACACAACAATCGGTTGGCGGAACCATGTCATGATAGATAACTCTGTAGTGAAAACTCCTAATATTCCTTTGTTGTAGGAAAATAAAATAAAATCAGCTTTTATGCAAAAACTCAGACACAGAGCCACAAAGCCCTACTGCATATAGAACAATCTTTATATTCTGTTCTGCTATGGTGATCTTGCCGGTACATTCAATGTACTGACCTACACGGCTGCAACGTCTGAGGTTGCAGATAAGTTCTATGACGAGTAAGAGCACGATTCAGGGTTACGGTCTGCACTCAACCTGTCGTTGGTGTTATTGGGACTCCACTCCCGTTGACTGTTTCCGCTGAGATTTCGAGGTATATATCAGTATTACGTTATTTACATGTGATTGCACTTTGATATATACATTGATGTACTGTGTGTGCCAGCATACTGATCCTGGGATGGCATAGAACACACAAAGGCTTGACTCATTTTGAGTCGGGTCGCTACATTCGGCGGAAAGTTTCGTAGTACAGAATATTTATGCTACTGCCCCCATCCATGAGGACTTTGGTCAAAGTGTAACCATCGACTTGAGGTGCTATCGCCAAAGCTAATTCGCCAGGGTTGTCAACCCAGGGAGGATGGTCTTCCCTGCTCCAAGTAATCGGATGCTCGGACGAGTTGAGCTACCTGGGCTATTCCGGCTCTGCCAGATTATCTGCCCTGCTCTTGATCTTGTTGTTTCGCTTGAAAGTGCTAAGGGTGAAAATATGATATTGGTCGTGACTGAACTGCTTGGATTTTCTCGGTGGAGCCTGATTACTACATCGACGCCAAAACTTAGCCCCCGAAGCACCTTGTGACAGATCTGATACGCCAAGCGTGGGCGGGTCTCGGGCCATCTCAATCCCTGTTGCAGAGGCAGCAGCCAGAAAAGGCGACTCACGAAACTTACCAAAAAACTTGGTCTCGTGACACAGATCTGATTGAGGCTGGCCAGGTTGGGTGCGCCGATCCGACTCGACGAGGTTGGTGCAGATATTCGACTCGGGCACCGTCGCACTGATCTGGCCGATGAAGACGTGAATCTTGCCAAGGGGACCCGGTACCCGTACTCAATTGAGTCGGCCTCGGGCCCCCAGCCTGAATTGTCGATGTAGATCTTGTTCCGACAACTCTTGGTCATACGTCCAGTTACGTAGTCCTGAAACCTGGAAGGACTCCCTTTGAGAACCAAACCCCACCAAGCAAGAGCCCCACGCTGTGCGCCAACTGTCGCAGTTTTGTCATGGCAGATGTCCTTATGCAAGGACTAAGGTGTGAGGCCATCGCTGCTAGGTGGTGACTCAAAGGTATAGAACGAGAACAGGAGGCAAGTTTACCCAGGTTTGGCCCCTCCGATGGAGGTAATAGCCTACGTCGTTCTTTGTGTCTATATTGATAGAGATCTCAATCAGAAGGGTGCAGAATCGCTAACCTAGCTTTCAAGGGTGTCTAACTTAAGTCTCCCTATCCTAGGGTCTCGCCTTTATGTACAGGTCGAGACCCTAGGGTTTACAACAGAGTCCAAGCCATATCATGACTCGTATCCTATCATGTCTCTAACACGTCTTGCCTCTCAAGCAAGGAGTCTTCCGACGCCTTCTACCCTGTGGGCCTTGAGTCGTCGTTTCTACGTGCTTGGGCCGCCTCGCGACTTACTTAGTAACCGCCTTGTTCTCCTTATCTTCACCGCATGGATGATACATCTCTATCGTCTCTATAATTTTTTATTGTTGCATGCCAATATTCTACAACTTTCATATACTTTTGGTAACTTTTTATACTATTTTTGGGACTAACATATCGATCCAGTGCCCAGTGCCAGTTCATGTTTGTTGCATGATTTTTGTTTTGTAGAAAAGCCATACCAAACGAAGTCCAAACGGGATAAAAACTTATGGAGATTTTTTCTGGAATATATGTGAATTTTTGGAAGCAGAATCAACAAAAGGCGGTGCCTGAGGGGCCCACAAGCCAGGAGGACACCCCTTGGGGGGTAGGGCGCACCCTGAGGGCTTGTGGCCACCCCTTAGGTCGGTTGGAGCAGTCCTTTGGCCACGGGAAGCTAATTTTCAGATAAAGATCCCCTCAAAATTTCAGCCCGATCGGAGTTACGGATCTTCGGGGATATAAGAAACGGTGAAAGGCTAGAATCTAGAAGCGCAGAAATAGAAGGAAACAGAGAGAGAGAGAGAGATCCAATCTCGGAGGGGCTCCCTCCCCTCCGCCGCCATGGAGGCCAAGGACCAGAGGGGAAACCCTCCTCCCATCTAGGGAGGAGGTCAAGGAAGAAGAATAAGGAGGGGGGGCTCTCTCCCCCCTCTCTCCTGGTGGCACCGGAATGCCGCCGGGGCCATCATCGTGACGACGATCTACTCCAACAACTCCGTCATCTTCACCAACGCCTCCATCACCTTCCCCCATATATCTACAGTGGTCCACTCTCCCGCAACCCGCTATACCCTCTACTTGAACATGGTGATTTATGCTTCATATTATTATCCAATGTGTGTTGCCATCCTATGATGTGTGAGTAGATTTTATTTTGTCCTATTGGTTGATTGATGATCATGATTGGTTTGAGTTGCATGTTTTATTATTGGTGCTGTCCTATGGTGCTCTCCGTGTCGCGCAAGCGTGAGGTATCCTCGCTGTACGGTGTTGCATATGGTGGGTTGCTTGAGTGACAGAAGCATAAACCCGAGTAGGTGGGTTATTGCATATGGGAGTAAAGAGGACTTGATACCTTATAATGATATGGTTGGGTTTTACCTTAATGATCTTTAGTATTTGTAGATGCTTGCTAGAGTTCCAATCATAAGTGCATATGATCCAAGTAGAGAAAGTATGTTAGCTTATGTCTCTCCCTCATATAAAATTGCAATAATGATTACCGGTCTAGTTATCGAGTGCCTATGGACAATTCCACAACTCCTACCACCACTTTTCCACACTCGTTAAACTAACTTAATTGTTACTTTATCTAAGCATCCCCTAGTTTTTATTTACGTGCTCTTTATTGTCTTGCAAACATATACTATCACACCCACAAAGTACTTCTAGTTTCATACTTGTTCTAGGTAAAGCGAACGTTAAGAGTGCGTAGAGTTGTATCGGTGGTCGATAGAACTTGAGGGAATATTTGTTCTACCTTTAGATCCTTGTTGGGTTCGACACTCTTACTTATCGAGAAAGGCTACGATTGATCCCCTATACTTGCGGGTTATCAAGACCTTCTTCTTGCGCCGTTGCCAGGGAGTAATAGTGTGGGGTGAATATTCTCATGTGTGCTTGTTTGATTTATCACTAAGTAGATTTGATTTTCTGTCCTAAGTTGTTCTCTATCTTTAGCTATGGATATGGAACACGAAATAGCAAAAAATAGGTTTACTTGCTACTCATGGAGATGGGGAACCTCCTAAAACCCTCGATGCTCGTTATGCGAAAGATATTATGCACTAATTTAATAATCCTGAGAAAACCCCATTCAATTATATAATGGGAGACAGGTTGGATCAATGTGAATACTTTAGGGATTATCGCTTGACTCAAAAAGGGAAACTATTAGGGGATCAAATTTATATGTTGAAATGGTATGCTTGGAATCTATGCTAGAGATATTATTATACGTGTTGCTCTAGGATGAAGGCTCAACAACTTCCTTTTTCATGTAAATTTAGTGATAATCAAACCTTGGCTTCTTATGCTAAAGGTATTTATGATTACTATGATGTGGAATGAATAGAGGAATTCATTTCTTTTAAGGGTGCTTATGAAATTGAATCTTTGTTTGAGAAGTATGAAAATTATGATGATGTTGTTTATAGACCTAAATTTTTTGCTATACTTAAATACTGCTATGAGAATTATGAATATAATTCCGATATTGATGCATTTATTGAGAGAATGTCTGTTGCCTTGGAGGAGACTAATATTTTGCAATCTATGGAAGAAGAAATTGCTGAAACTGTGAGCTCGTTAGATGAAAAAGATGAGGAGGAGAAGGAAGAACAAAACGAGGAAGAGCGGATTAGCGACCCGTGGCCACCTTCTAATGATACTAACTCTTCAACTCATACATTGTTTAATTTCCCTTCATGCTTACCGAAGGATGAATGCTATGTTGATTGCTATGATCCCTTGGATTCATTTGAAATATCCCTTTTTGATGAACTTGATGCTTGCTATGCTTGTGGCCATGATGACAATATGAAAGATGCTTATGGAGATGGACTTTATATAGTTCCTTATGTTAAGCATGAAATTGTTGCTATTGCACCCACACATGATAGTCCTATTTTCTTTTTGAATTCTCCAAACTACACTATATTGGAGAAGTTTTCACTTATTAAGGATTATATTGATGTGTTGCGTTTTCCTATTGCACATCATGATTTTAATAAATATAATATGCATGTGCTTGATGCTCCTACTTGCAATTATTATGAGAGAGGAACTACATCTTCACCTCTCTATGTTTCTAATACAATAAAATTGCAAGAAACTATGTATGCTATGCATTGGCCTTTACTTTGTGTGCGTCAATTGTTCTTGTATGACATGCCAATGCATAGGAAGAGAGTTAGACTTTGTTGTCACATAATATATATAATTTTGTGCTCACTACTAAATTAAAAATCATTGTTAATTAAAATTGGCTTTGATATACCTTGGGATCCAGGTGGATCCTTTACATGAGCACTTTATGCATAGCTTAATGGCTTTAAAGAAAGCGTTGTCAGGGAGACAACCCGGAAGTTTTAGAGAGTCATTTTATTATGTTGTGTGCTTTTATATAGTTCAGAAACAAAAAAATAAAGTGTGGAACCTAATTTTTTTTCAAAAAGAGAAGTGAAAGTAAGAAGGACGAGCACCGTTAAAGTGGGGGAGCTCCTTGAACTTTGTTCTTGCCCATGGAAACTTTGTGAATCTTGATTGCAGAAATTTTTAAACAAAAAGGTAATTATCCCCTTGTATAAATCCATTGTATTATAAAAATAATGTGCCAAGAATTACCTTTAGGATGTTTAAATTGCTTGTTTGATATGTGTTGTGTAAAAATAGAAACTTTTGCTGCAGTGTTTGAATTTCTATATTTTACTTGAGCGTGCGAAATTCTGAAATTTTTACACAATACTGCTACACAAATTCGTGACCACGTCCTAATTTTCAGAATTTTTAGTGTTACAGAAGTATGGTGAATGTTTAGATTACTACAGACTATCCTGTTTTTGATAGATTCTGTTTTTGATGCATTGGTTTGATAGATTACGGTACTTAAAGTGGTAATTTGCTTTATTATACTAACGGATCTCACGAGGGTTTTGTTAAGTTTTGTGTGATTGAAGTTTTTCAAGTTTTGGGTGAAATCACGATGGATGAAGGAATAAGGAGTGGAAAGAGACTAAGCTTGGGGATGCCCGAGGCACCCCAAGGTAATATTCAAGGACTCCCAAGAAACTAAGTTTGGGGACGCCCCGGAAGGCATCCGCTCTTTCTTCTAACAACCATCGGTTATTTTACTTGGAGCTATATTTTTATTCATCACATGATATGCGTAAAATCTTGGAGCGTTGTGTTCTTTTTTTATTTTATTTTAATAATGCACCATGCTGGTATGAGATAGTCCTTGGTCGATCTATAGAATGCTTCATGTGCTTCACTTATATCATTTGTAGTTTGGATTGCCTGTTTCTCTACACGTAGAAAACTGCCATTTGTAGAATGCTCTTTTGCTTCACTTATATTTGTTAGAGCGTGGGCATATCTTTTGTAGAAATAATTAAACTTTCATGCTTCACTTGTACCTATTTATAGAGTTAACAGGAGTTGCTCATTCACATGGTTAGTCATAAAATCCTACATAAAACTTGTAGATCACTGAATATGATATATTTGATTCCTTGCAATAGTTTTGCGATATAAAGATGGTAATATGAGAGTCATGCTAGTGAGTAATTGTGAATTGGAGAAATACTTGTGTTAAGGTTTGTGATTCTCGTAGCATGCACGTATGGTGAACCGTTAAGTAACGAAGTCGGAGCATGATTTGTTTAATGATTGTCAACCTTTGTGTGAAGCTCGGGAGCGCGCGATGGTTAACTCCTACCAACCTCTCCCCTAGGAGCATGCGTCTAATGCTTTGTTTGATAACTAATATACTTTTGCAATAAGTATGTTAATTCTTTTTGACTAATGTTGGGTCCATGGATTATACGCACACTCACCCTTCCACCTTTGCTAGCCTCTATAGTACTGCGCAACTTTCGCCGGTGCATCGAACCCACCTTCCTCAAAATAGCCACCATATATTTTCCTCAAAACAGCCACCATACCTACCTATTATGACATTTCCATAGCCATTCCGAGATATATTGCCATGCAACTTCCACCGTTCCGTTTAGTATGACATGCACCATCATTTTCATATTGCTTTGCATGATCGTAAGACACCTTGCATGATGTTTTCATGGATTGTTCAGTTTTTTGATGTCATTTGCTAGGCTAGATTGTTGCACATCCCGGTATCATAACGGAAGCATTCATATAGAGTCATATTTTTGTTCTAGGTATCGAGTTGTAAGTTAATAAAGGTGTGATCATTTTCATTATTAGAGCATTGTCCCGTGTGAGAAAAGGATGATGGAAGCTATGATTCCCTCACAAGTTGGGAGGAGTCTTTGGACTTTACAAAAAAATAAAAGAGGCCAGGGAAGCCCAAATAAAAAAAGAGAGGCCAAATATGCCCACCAAAAAAATAAAAAAAATAAAAAAATGAGAGAAAGAGAGAAGGGACAATGCTACTATCTTTTTCCACACTTGTGCTTCAAAGTAGCACCATGATCTTCATGATAGAGAGTCTCCTATTTTGTCACTTTCATATAGCTAGTGGAATTTTCATCATTTGCACGATCACTTAGTTTTCTTTTTGAGCTTTCATACACTTATAGCTCTAGTGCACCCATTGCATGGCAATCCCTACACACTCACTTTGATATCTATTGATGGGCATCTCCATAACCCGTTGATACGCCTAGTTGATGTGAGACTATCATCTCCTTTTTCCTCATCACCTCCACCATATTCTATTCCACCTATACTGCTATATCCATGGCTCACGCTCATGTATTGCATGAGAGTTGAAAAGGTTTGAGAACATAAAAGTGTGAAACAATTGCTTGACTTGTTCATCGGGGTTGTGCATGATTTAGATACTTTGTGTGGGGAAGATGGAGCATAGCCAGACCATATGATTTTGTAGGGATAACTTTCTAAGGCCATGTTATTTCAAAAGGACACAATTGCCTTGTTGGTGTGCTCGAAGTATCACTGTTTTTATGTCAATATGGACTATTGCTTTGAATCACTCGTGTCTTAATATTCATGCCATGATTAGATTATATGATCAAGATTATGCTAGGTAGCATTCTACATCAAAAAATATTTTTTTATCATTTACCTACTCGAGGACAAGCAAGAATTAAGCTTGGGGATGCTGATACGTCTCCATCGTATCTATAATTTTTGATTGTTTCATGCCAATATTATACAACTTTCATATACTTTTGGCATCTTTTTATACTATTTTTGGGATTAACATATTGATCCAGTGCCTAGTGCCAATTCCTATTTGGTGCATGATTTTTGTTTCGCAGATAAGCCATACCAAACGAAGTCCAAATGGGATAAAAACTTATGGAGATTTTTTCTGGAATATATGTGAATTTTGGGAAGCGGAATCAACAGAAGGCGGTGCCCGAGGGGCCCACAAGCCAGGAGGACGCGCCCTGAGGGCTTGTGGCTACCCCTTAGGTCGGTTGGAGTTGTCCTTTGGCCGCAAGAAAGATAATTTTTGGATAAACATCCCCTCAAAATTTCAGCCCGATCGGAGTTACAGATCTTCGGGAATATAAGAAACGGTGAAAGGCCAGAATCTGGAAGCGCACACACAGAAGGAAACAGAGAGAGATTCAATATCGGAGGGGCTCCCGCCCCTCCGCCGCCATGGAGCCCAAGGACCAGTGGGGAAACCCTCCTGCCATCTAGGGAGGAGGTCAATGAAGAAGAATAAGGAGGGGGGCTCTCTCCCCCTCTCTCCCGGTGGCACCGGAACACCGTCGGGGCCATCATCATGACGGCGATCTACTCCAACAAATCCGTCATCTTCACCAATACCTCCATCACCATCCCCCATGTATCTAAAGTGGTCTGCTCTCCCGCAACACGTTGTACCTTCTACTTGAACATGGTACTTTATGCTTCATATTATTATCCAATGATGTTTTGCCACCCTATGATGTGTGAGTAGATTTTATTTTGTCGTATTGGTTGATTGATGATCATGATTGGTTTGAGTTGCATGTTTTATTGTTGGTGCTGTCCTATGGTGCTCTCTGTGTCGTGTAAGCGTGAGGGATCCTCGCAATGTGTTCATGATTTGCCTATGGTGGGTTGCTTGAGTGACAGAAGCATAAACCCGAGTAAGTGGGTTGTTGCATATGTGAGTAAAGAGGACTTGATACCTTGTAATGCTATGGTTGGGTTTTACCTTAATGATCTTTAGTAGTTGCAGATGCTTACTAGAGTTCCAATCATAAGTGCATATGATCCAAGTAGAGAAAGTATGTTAGCTTATGCCTCTCCCTCATATAAAATTTCAATAATGATTACCGGTCTAGTTATCGATTGCCTAGGGACAATTCCGCAACTCCTACCACCACTTTTCCACACTCGTTAAACTAACTTAATTGTTATGTTATCTAAGAATCCCCTAGTTTTAATTTACGTGCTCTTTATTGTCTTGCAAACCTATCCTATCACACCCACAAAGTACTTCTAGTTTCATACTTGTTCTAGGTAAAGCGAACGTTAAGCATGCGTAGAGTTGTATCGATGGTCGATAGAACTTGAGAGAATATTTGTTCTAGCTCTAGCTCCTTGTTGGGTTTGACACTATTACTTATCGATAAAGGCTACGATTGATTCCCTATACTCGTGGGTTATCTGTGGCCCATCTTAAGCATTACTCCAAAGCCTCCATCATACTGACTCGGCCCAATAGGGCGGGTCATATCGTGGGGTTATATCCCCGACAAAGCTCCTACCATTGGAGATCAAATTTGAAACCAAGAAGGCAATCAAGTCACAAGCTCTTGTTGATTTTCTGGCCGAATGGATAGAACAGGAACAACCAACACTGAGTATCCCTGAACACTAGACCATGTTCTTTGATGGATCTAAGATGCTTCAAGGGTCCGGAGCTGGAGTAGTTCTCATTTCCCCCAGGGGAGACCGACTGAGCTACGCCCTGCAAGTCCACTTCGATTCGTCAAATAACAAGGTCGAGTACGAAGCCCTCCTCTACGGGCTCCAAATGGCCATTGTGCTAGGCAGCCGATGCTTGATGATATTCGGTGATTCAGACCTCGTGTTCAATCAGGTGATGAAGGAATCGGATATAAGGAGTCCTGCCATGACTGGGTATTGCAATGCAGTCCGAAAGTTGGAAAAGAACTTCGAAAGCTTAGAGTTGCATCACCTTCCCCGAGTGAAGAACCAGGCTGCTGATGACCTGGCAAAAATTGGCTCCACTCGGCGAGTTGTTCCGAAGGACGTATTCCTTGAACACATGCATTCTCCTTCAGTCAAAGAAGATCCTTTCACTGAAGAAGGCAGTCGGACCTTCAGATCCGACTGAAGTTGACATTCCAGCTGTAGTGGATCTCATTCAAGAAATTTTGGTGATCACTCCCGAGTGGACCCAACCCTGCTTAGCGTAGCTGCTCTAGCAAGAGCTCCATGAAGATGAAGAGGAAGCCCGACGGATCATCCGACGATCTAAATCCTTTGAAGTGATGGAAGATCATATATACAGAAAAAAGCACTACATGTGTAGCTCAGAAATGCATATCCCTAGAAGAAGGGCTTCAAATTCTGCACGAGATTCATTTGGGAACCTATGGACATCATGCGTCCTCTCGGACGTTAGTTGCCAAGGCATTCCGCGCATGTTTTTACTGGCCCCGAGCCAACGCAGCAGCGAAAGACATGGTTGACCTTTGTGTTGGATGTCAGTTTTTCAAGAACCAGACACACAAGCTAGCATCTACACTAATGGCTATTCTGCTCACCTGGCCGTTTGCTGTTTCGGGTCTTGTCATGGCGGGTCCTTTACGTACCGGGTTGAGTGAGTTTACCCATCTGTCGGTCGTAGTGATAAGTTCACCAAGTGGGTTGAAGCGAATCCCATGAAAAGCTTAGACGCACCTACCACTGTCAGTTTCATTCGACAGATCATATTCAGATTTAGAGTCCCCTCTGGCATCATCACAGATAACCGGAAGAATGTCGATTCAGATGAGCTTCGTGAGTTTTGCTACTCTCAAGGCACTCAGATCAATTATGCTTTCGTAGCTCACCTGCAATCAAACGGACAATCATAACGAGCAAACAAGATGATTCTTCAAGTGTTGAAACCCCGATTGATGAGAGACCTGAAGATCACATGGGTTGAGTAGCTATCTTTTGTCCTATGCGGCATTCGGATGACCCCGAATCATTCCACCAAGCGCACTCCTTTCTTTATGGTATATGGATCCGAAGTTGTTCTGCTGAGTGATGTTCGCCACAACGCTCCTCGAGTGGAGCTTTACAATGAAGATGAAGCTGAAGTTGCATGCCAATATGGCACCGACCTCTTGGAAGAAGAAAGAGATCAAACCCTGATCATGTCGACATTTTACCAGCAAGACTTGAGGCAACTTTACGACAGACAAGTCAAAAGGCGTGCTTTTCAGGAAGGCGACCTCGTGAAAGCACATTTGCTTCCTTGGTGGTTTGGTAATTAATAACAACATATATGTCATTGAACTAATGTTTCCACTAAGAAATTTGCAGTAAAAGGTCAATGATGGGTTGCCAAAAGGATTGCGGAATACCCCAAGATGCAAGGAAATATATTGGCAAAGCTTGAAGCAAGAGGACTCTACATTTTACATTTGTGAGAAATCACTTTGAGTCCATAGGAAAGCCAATACTATTAAAGGGGGTAAGGTTTTGTTGGTGAACAAAATCGTCATACGCCCACAAGTGATAGTCATCACATACACCCACAAGCTCTTCCACAAAAGTCTGTCCAAATCCAAATATCCAAAATCGGTGCAACCAACACTTTCCACTTGGTGCCACCGATTCTCAGCCTCAGACAGACTCAGCCAAACCCTAGCCATTCGGTGCAACTGATTCTGCTTCAATGCCACCAAGTTTGGGTTGCCAAGTTTCTATTACGCAAATTCACAAAATCGGTACCACCGAGTTTGTTGAATTGGCGTCACCGAGTTTGGCAATATGACCGTTGGTCACCTTATCGGTGTAGTCGAGTTTTATGTATCGGTCTCACCAAGATTCATAAGTTGCTACCTTTGAGGCAACTCGATACCACCAAGATTAAAACATCGGTGTCACCGAGTCTGACTTATTAGGTGTAATGGTTGGATTTTTGGAGATGTCTATATATACCTCTCCACCACCACCTACTCGGAAGAGAAGAACTCAGAAGAAATCCCAACTCATACCAACTGATTTTCTGAGAGAGAGCCACGTACTCATGTGTTGAGATCATGCCATCCCATTCCAACCATATGAATCTTGATCTCTAGCATCCACAAGTTGATTTCCACCCAATCAATCTCTTCCACCAAAGCCAAATCTGTGAGAGAGTGATTGTGTGTTGAGGAGTCTATCATCTTGAAGCACAAGAGCAAGGAGTTCATCAACATTATCGAGCCTATTACCTTTTGGAGGATGGTGCCTCCTAGATTGGTTATGTGTCGCTTGGGATCCTCCTACTTCGTCTTGTGGAGTGAACCAATAAGTTTGTAAGGGCGAGGAGATCGCCTACTTTGTGAAGATCTACCCCGAGTTAGGCTAGTCCTCCGTGAAAGTAGGCCATCATGGTATAGTCAAGGTTGAATCTTCATGGAAAACATTGTGGGTAGAGCCCTCCATGGATTCTCATGATCGTTACCCTCCCTTGGTTGAAGACTCCATAAACGTGGACGTACGATAGCACCACCTATCAGAACCACAGAAAAAATCATCGTGTCTTCAAATTGCGTTTGATCCTCCTACCCTTCCTTTACTATTCATGTTTGTCTTCACTTTCCGCTGCTATACTACTAGACATTCATGTGCAGGATGTACTTGACATGCTATGAATGCTAAAATCTGCCAACACTTAAAATTGGGAAAAGGTAGTTTTTTATTTGGTCAAGTAGTCTAATCACCCCCCCTCTAGACCTACTTTCGATCCTACACCTCGTTCTTCGATTGGATCAGCAGAAGCCGCACAAACTAGCACCTTCGTTGCAGGCGCCTTTAGCGATCTCCAAAGTTTTGAACAATGGAGCTTATTGGTTGTACAACTTTGGCAACAATAGGGAAGAACCTCGAGGGTGGAACGCGGATCTGCTGCGCAAATTCTACACCTAGTCTTAAAATACTTTATCATCCTTGTAATGCACTTCCGATTGAATTTGATGAATAAAAATCGTTACTTTTCCAACCATTTGTCGAAACCTTTTCTTTTTTCGTTACTTTTCCAACCCAAGTGGGTGCGTGCATTTTCTTAGCTGCAATCCCGTATCGTCTAAGTTAAAAACCACCCCGAGTGAGGACATCATCCGTACTCGGGGGCTTAGCTGTGATCCCGTATCGCCTAAGTTAAAAACCTCTCCAAGTGAGGACATCATCCACACTTGGGGGCTTAGCTGCGATACCATGTCGCCTAAGTTAAAAACCACTCTGAGTGAGGACATCACCCACACTCGGGGCTTAGCTACGATCTCGTATCGGCTAAGTTAAAAACCACTCCGAGTGAGGACATCATCCACACTCGGGGGCTTAGTTGCGATCCCGTATCGCCTAAGTTAAAAACCACTCCGAGTGAGGACATCATCCACACTCGGGGGCTTAGCTGCGATCCCGTATTGCCTAAGTGAGAAAACGCTCTTAGTGAAGACATCAACCACACTCGGGGGCTTAGCCGCGATCTCGTATCGCCAAAGTTAAAAACCACTCTGAGTGAGGACATCATCTACACTCGGAGGATTAGCTACGATCCCGTATCGCCTAAGTTAAAAACCACCCCGAGTGAGGACATCATGCGCACTCAAGGGCTTAGCCGCCATCCCGTATCACCAAAGTTAAAAACCACCCCGAGTGAGGACATCATACGCACTCGGGGGCTAAGCTGCGATCCCGTATCGCCTAAGTTAAAAACCACCCCGAGTGAGGACATCATCCGCACTCGGGGGGCTTAGCTGTGATCCCATATCACCTAAGTTAAAAACCACCCCGAGTGAGGACATCATCCACACTGGGGGGCTTAGTTGTGATCCCGTATCGCCTAAGTTAAAAACCACTCTGAGTGAGGACATCATCCACACTCGGGGGCTTAGCTGCGATCCCGTATTGCCTAAGTTAAAAACCACTCTGATTGAGGACATCGTCCACACTCGGGGGCTTAGCTGCGATCCTGTATCACATATGTTAAAAACTACTCTGAGTGGGGACATCATCCACACTTGGGGGCTTAGCTGCGACTATGTATCGCATAAGTTAAAAACTACTTCGAGTGAGGACATCATCCACACTCGGGGGCTTAGCTGCGACTTTGTATCGCCTAAGTTAAAAACTAATCCGAGTGAGGACATCATCCACGCTCGGGGACTTAACTACGACTATGTAGTGCCTATGTTAAAAATCTTCTACGAGTGAGGACATAACCCACACTCGGGGAGTTAGCTGCAAACCTAATTTCGCCTAAGATAAAGATTACACTGAACGGGGACATCATCCGCATTCGGTGGAAATAGAAACAAACATCCAGAATAATCCACACCCGAGTGAGGACATCATGCGCACTCAAGGGCTTAGCCGCCATCCCGTACCGCCTAAGTTAAAAACCACCCCGAGTGAGGACATCATCTGCACTCGGGGGCTTAGCTGCGATCCCATATCACCTAAGTTAAAAACCACCCCGAGTGAGGACATCATCCACACCCGGGGGCTTAGCTGCGATCCCGTATCACCTAAGTTAAAAATCACTCCGAGTGAGGAAATCATCCACACTCGGGGGCTTAGCTGCGATCTCGTATTGCCTAAGTTAAAAACCACTCTGAGTGAGGACATCGTCCACACTCGGGGGCTTAGCTGCGATCCTGTATCACATATGTTAAAAACTACACTGAGTGGGGACATCATCCACACTTGGGGGCTTAGCTGCGACTATGTATCGCATAAGTTAAAAACTACGTCGAGTGAGGATATCATCCACACTCGGGGGCTTAGCTGCGACTTTGTATCGCCTAAGTTAAAAACTAATCCGAGTGAGGACATCATCCACGCTCGGGGACTTAACTACGACTATGTAGTGCCTATGTTAAAATCTTCTACGAGTGAGGACATAATCCACACTCGGGGAGTTAGCTGTAAACCTAATTTCGCCTAATATAAAGATTACGCTGAACGGGGACATCATCCGCATTCGGTGGAAATAGAAACAAACATCCAGAATAATCCACACCCGAGTGAGGACATCATGCGCACTCAAGGGCTTAGCCGCCATCCTGTATCGCCTAAGTTAAAAACCACCCCGAGTGAGGACATCATCCGCACTCGGGGGCTTAGCTGCGATCCCATATCACCTAAGTTAAAAACCACCCCGAGTGAGGACATCATCCACACCCGGGGGCTTAGCTGCGATCCCGTATCACCTAAGTTAAAAATCACTCCGAGTGAGGATATCATCCACACTCGGGGGCTTAGCTGCGATCTCGTATTGCCTAAGTTAAAAACCACTCTGATTGAGGACATCGTCCACACTCGGGGGCTTAGCTGCGATCCTGTATCACATATGTTAAAAACTACTCTGAGTGGGGACATCATCCAAACTTGGGGGCTTAGCTGCGACTATGTATCGCATAAGTTAAAAACTACTTCGAGTGAGGACATCATCCACACTCGGGGGCTTAGCTGCGACTTTGTATCGCCTAAGTTAAAAACTAATCCGAGTGAGGACATCATCCATGCTCGGGGACTTAACTACGACTATGTAGTGCCTATGTTAAAATCTTCTACGAGTGAGGACATAATCCACACTCGGGGAGTTAGCTGCAAACCTAATTTCACCTAAGATAAAGATTACGCTGAACGGGGACATCATCCGCATTCGGTGGAAATAGAAACAAACATCCACAATAATCCACACCCGAGTGAGGACATCATGCGCACTCAAGGGCTTAGCCGCCATCCCGTATCGCCTAAGTTAAAAACCACCCCGAGTGAGGACATCATCCGCACTCGGGGGCTTAGCTGCGATCCCATATCACCTAAGTTAAAAACCACCCCGAGTGAGGACATCATCCACACCCGGGGGCTTAGCTGCGATCCCGTATCACCTAAGTTAAAAATCACTCCGAGTGAGGATATCATCCACACTCGGGGGCTTAGCTGCGATCTCGTATTGCCTAAGTTAAAAACCACTCTGATTGAGGACATCGTCCACACTCGGGGGCTTAGCTGCGATCCTGTATCACATATGTTAAAAACTACTCTGAGTGGGGACATCATCCAAACTTGGGGGCTTAGCTGCGACTATGTATCGCATAAGTTAAAAACTACTTCGAGTGAGGACATCACCCACACTCGGGGGCTTAGCTGCGACTTTGTATCGCCTAAGTTAAAAACTAATCCGAGTGAGGACATCATCCATGCTCGGGGACTTAACTACGACTATGTAGTGCCTATGTTAAAATCTTCTACGAGTGAGGACATAATCCACACTCGGGGAGTTAGCTGCAAACCTAATTTCACCTAAGATAAAGATTACGCTGAACGGGGACATCATCCGCATTCGGTGGAAATAGAAACAAACATCCACAATAATCCACACCCGAGTGAGGACATCATGCGCACTCAAGGGCTTAGCCGCCATCCCGTATCGCCTAAGTTAAAAACCACCCCGAGTGAGGACATCATCTGCACTCGGGGGCTTAGCTGCGATCCCATATCACCTAAGTTAAAAACCACCCCGAGTGAGGACATCATCCACACGCGGGGGCTTAGCTGCGATCCCGTATCACCTAAGTTAAAAATCACTCCGAGTGAGGATATCATCCACACTCGGGGGCTTAACTGCGATCTCGTATTGCCTAAGTTAAAAACCACTCTGATTGAGGACATCGTCCACACTCGGGGGCTTAGCTGCGATCCTGTATCACATATTTTAAAAACTACTCTGAGTGGGGACATCATCCACACTTGGGGGCTTAGCTGCGACTATGTATCGCATAAGTTAAAAACTACTTCGAGTGAGGACATCATCCACACTCGGGGGCTTAGCTGCGACTTTGTATCGCCTAAGTTAAAAACTAATCCGAGTGACGACATCATCCACGCTCGGGGACTTAACTACGACTATGTAGTGCCTATGTTAAAATCTTCTACGAGTGAGGACATAATCCACACTCGGGGAGTTAGCTTCAAACCTAATTTCGCCTAAGATAAAGATTACGCTGAACGGGGACATCATCCGCATTCGGTGGAAATAGAAACAAACATCCAGAATAATCCACACCCGAGTGAGGACATCATGCGCACTCAAGGGCTTAGCCGCCATCCCGTATCGCCTAAGTTAAAAACCACCCCGAGTGAGGACATCATCCGCACTCGGGGGCTTAGCTGCGATCCCATATCACCTAAGTTAAAAACCACCCTGAGTGAGGACATCATCCACACCCGGGGGCTTAGCTGCGATCTCGTATTGCCTTAGTTAAAAACCACTCTGATTGAGGACATCGTCCACACTCGGGGGCTTAGCTGCGATCATGTATCACATAAGTTAAAAACTACTCTGAGTGGGGACATCATCCACACTTGGGGGCTTAGCTGCGACTATGTATCGCATAAGTTAAAAACTACTTCGAGTGAAGACATCATCCACACTCGGGGGTTTAGCTGCAACTCTGTATTGCCTAAGTTAAAAACTACTCCGAGTGAGGACATCATCCACGCTCGGGGACTTAACTACGACTCTGTAGCGCGTATGTTAAAATATTCTACGAGTGAGGAGATTATCCACACTCGGGGAGTTAGCTACAAACCTAATTTCGCCTATGGTAAAGATTACGCTGAATGGGGACATCATCCGCATTCGGTGGAAATAGAAACAAATATCCAAAATGATCAAATAAAGGCATTCAAATGTCATGCAGTTCAAAGCAAAAGTGCAAATATCCTTGGTCGTAAAGTCACGACAAATGTATCAATACAGAAACCACTCGGCATACCGAGGCAAATATCATTTAAAGTTTTTATCTGAAGATCATTCGGATGATGACAGAGATGCTGCTCGGTGAAGGTGTCCAAGTCAATGACTTCTACAATCCGAGTGGCTGTCGGGAGGAAAGTCTCCATGAAATCGTCAATCTTGGCATTCATTATGTTGATGACCTTCAGCGACTTCAACTTTTCCTTGTCCACACCCCTACAGTGCACGCGGACAAGGGAGATAGCAATGTCTGCTCTGGCCCGAGCGGCGGATTCTTCCATGACTGGACTTGGCATGGCACGTCCTTCAGACGTTTGACGAGGACATCCAAGTCACTTAGAAGCTCTTCATCAGGGGCGGTCTCTTTGTTAATCTCCTTGGTTGCTTCGCACAAACGGTTGAGGAAGAGAGCTACCTCTATGGTGCACTTGTGGAGCCAAAGCAGTGCAAGTGCTGCATTATCGCAGAGGAGTCCGACACTTGGATCCAGCTCCTTCTCAATCTTGGAAGTCTCTTCTTCCATGTCCAAACACAGATCTGACAGGCATTCGGGAAAAAGGAATTGAGGGTGAAGGAAAGAAAAGTTGGAAAGGTTTGACATTTGATCGGGTCGAGTGCATACCTTTGAGCCTCTCATTTATTTCGCCACAGTAGTCCTCAACGAGCTTCTCGAGCTCGAGCTTTTTGGATGTGACTTGTTTCAGCTTTGTCTCGGTCTCAACAACCTCCTGAGTGCTCCTATTGGTGACATCCTCCAACGCCATCTTCTCCTCCTCGCACTTCCCAAGTGATTTAAGTTTGTCCTCCGCTTCCTTTGTTTTTCGACTAGCCTCCTTATACGTCCATTTTGCATCATGTTTTCCTACTATTATTTATAATGTTTTTATGCATAATAATGCTTTGGGGAGTAATTCTAATGACTTTTCTCTCACAATTTGCAAGGTTTACAACAAGAGGGAGAATGTCGGCAACTGGAATTCAGTACCTGAAAAAAGCATGTCAGAGATACCTATTCTCAGTGGTGTCACGAACAAGTCCCTCTTCCTCGCGGATGGCCCACTCCATCAAGTTATCAAAGAATTCTTGCGCCTGCTCTCTAGGCGGCTCGATCCAAGATGTGTCAAGGATATGGGCGTCGAATGCCGGCGTCATGGCAATGATTCTACCTAAAGCAAAATTGTTGCACACTGGGATTATGCCTACCGGCAGCTCGCGTACTGTGGTGCTCCTGAACAGCTTCTGGAAGAGAGCCCTGTGCTGCATAACTGTCAAGTTGTGGTTCAGTCCGAGGCGCAGCCTCATGATGTCTGCCACGTTCCGGAATTCCCAAGTTGGCCTCCCCTTATTATGCAGGGGAGCAATGTGCTGGCAAAGGAAATCAGCGCCTATCATCCCTATGGTAAGGTCGGCGTTTTTGAGGCGGTGAATCCTGGTGGTCGCGACTATGAGCTTCCCATCCTCAGGGTGAAAGGCACCCCAGTCATCGCCGTGCAGCATCTTGGTCTGCCGCGGCAAGCAGAAAGGCTGGAATTTCTCCTCCCGGATCCAACACCATTTGCCCCGCCACTCATCCCACCTCTCACAATAGGCCCTATCTAGGTAGACCTCCTTGGTTCCTGGCCGTGGAATCCAAGTGACGGCACCGAAAAGGACTACGCCTTGTTGGATGCGGGGGGTAAAGTAGTGGCGAAAAAGAGCGGTGCTAGGGACTAGTCCGGCAAAGTTTTCACAAAGATGAGCGAAAATTCATATGGACGTCACGGCATTCGGCGTAAAATCCAACTGTTGGAAGCCGTAGGTGAGCATGAGGTTCTTGAAGAAATCTGAGAAAGGGGGCAGAGCCCGCAGTAAAAATAATCGACGAAGAAAGGATATTTGTCTGGGCCGCTCTCAGAAGGTCCTGGACTCACGCACGTGGCGGGATGCGTCGTCGTCCCCGTCGCCCACATCCACCGGTATCACCCCTTCAGAACATCCACGTCAAGCCCCGGCGGAAAGACGATGTGCTCCTTCCGCATCCTCACCAGCTTGTTCTCCAAGACGGCCTCTGCATCCTTTCCCTTTGCTACCCTTGGGCGGCATGGTGGCTATGTGGGCGGGGGCTAAAGACGGAGAGCGTGTGGGGGAGCGGATGAATGGGAGGAGCTCTATTTCAGGCTGGAGGGAGAAGACGACGGCGATTCTCGGATTGGGAAAGACAAGAGGTAAATGAGCAGCGCCTCTGCAATTTCATCTTTATGGGGAAGGCGCGGGGCGGCCTATTTACTAAAATAATATAGAAACGTTTTGCGGGCGCACTACTGTAATGGCTGCGCCGCGCACGTATACCACGTCCCGCATTCAATGGGCATCATGGGGAAGCGCAGCAAGCGCAATGATCACAACTGCAAGGTCGTGTCACACATGCCCGTGCGTTGTTTGGGCCTAGCCCAACAACGCCTTGCATCGTGTGTGGCCCAGGCCCGGGGGCTCCTGTCGGTGCACTAGAGTTTTGGGCTCTCAAGTGCCCCTTTACTTGTGCACGAGCAGTAGTAGCCACCCTGGCGGCGAGGCCCGGCAGGACATGCCAGGTGCAAGCACAGAAGAAACCAATGAACCCTCAGGCAAAGACAAAGCCCCGGCAAGACCCGGAAAGGCGAAGCCCCGACAAGGCCCCGCCAGCGCATGGGCCAGGTGTCGTTCCGCCTGAACACGTGTCGCGGCGTCGGCGCTAGAAGAGGCCAAGCGGTGTCGATGGGATGGGCTCTTATCCCGTCTCGCAGACGGACAGAGATGCCTGACGGTGCATTAAATGCGCTTGTCCTACTCCGTCAGTGTTAGATATGATAGCGCCGGAGCTCTATACACCCTGTGTACACACTGTATGCCACTGTTGGGATCCCCTTCAAAGTATAAAAGGAGGCCCAGGGCGATAGGTTAGACTAATTTTGGACCTTAGGACTTTTGGAATTTTAGTCTTTAGACCTCCTAGCTCACACGCATGGCAACTGCTTATAGCGCTCCTATAGCTAGAACCCTAAGAACACCCATAATACAACCAAGCAGGAGTATGGTTTTACGCATGCTTGCGGCCCGAACCTAGGTAAAATCCCCGTGTGCTATTCATCAGACCTGCTCTTTGTGCGAACCTTCTCCCTCGCCGAACCGAAAGGGGTCCCTCCAATCCCATAGGTGCTCGTTCCCCACGACATCTTTGGCGCGCCACGTAGGGGAGTGTCACATCCCTAGCTAGCTTTCTTAGGACAGCATGTGTGTGCATCATGTTTCACTTTTTGCATCATTTTGAAATGGGGATTATCAGAAAACCTCAAACCCTTATTTGAATTAAACCAATTTAAAGATTGTGAAAAACCAACAAATCCAAAATGCCTATCAAAAAATGTCCCCTATGTCTGATAAATGTGGACATGAATATATCAGGGGTCATTCTAAATATTTGAATATTTATAGCATTTCAAAAATAAATATTAAAGTTGCTAAAAATGCCAAATAAAGCATTAAAAATAATTCAGTTTCCAAAATATTCTGAAACTTTTTATAGAAGTTTGAAATATTCAAACTTAGTTCTATAAAAAAATTGGGATATTTTATAATTAGTAATTGTGCCTAAAAATAAACAAAACAAATGTCAGAAAAACAAAAAAAGAACTAGAAATGTAAAAAAAGGAAAGGAGGAGGCACCTAGGCCGACCCAGTTGGCCCAGCATCGTCGTCGTCCTCCTGGCGGCCAGGAGGACGAGCATGTGCTCGCCATGCGCTCGCGCCGGTGCTGCCATGCAGCACCTTGCGTGCCTGCATCCCCCGTCGCTCTGACGAGAGAATGAGGACGCCTTTGCCGTCCCCATCTCTCTCTCTCTCTCGCTTTCGCCCCTGCTTTCATCCTCTCCTCTGCCCACCATGGCCAATGCCTTCTCGCTGCCGTAGCCGCCGTTCCAGCCGCTCCCCTAGCTCCCGAGCCCCCCTTTAACTCCACTGTGGCGTGCCGGTCCTCTCCGCCGAAAGACTCAAGCCCGGAGGCCCCCATCGCCAACCTTGCCGCCTTATTCCTCCTCAATCACCATAGACCGCCGCAATCAGGCCATGCATTGCAATCAAGGCCTCCCCGAGCCCGCTCTCATCGATGTTGCATCCGTTCTGAGCTCCTGCTCCTTCTCCCCCCTTTTCCCCCTTTGCTAGCGCGTTCTAGCGCCGGATCCCCTCAGGTCTAAGACCTCCTCTCCGCCAGCGAGGACGTGGCCGTCGCTGCAGTGGACCAAGCTCGCACCTAAGCACGTAGTCGTGCTCAGGATGATCCCAGGCATCCTTAGGAGCCCTTTGGTGGCTCATTCGAGCTCCGGCTCGACGAGCCCGTGCTCGCTCGAGCTCCAGCACCCGCCGTGCTCATCGCCGGCGCCGATTCCGGCCAACCCAGCCCTCGGGAGGTGTCGGGCTCGACGCGCGCGAGCGAGCAGAGTAGATCGGTGCCCTCCGCCGTCCTTTTGGCCGCTGGAGGAGGGAACCCGACCCCCTCCACCGTCCCTGACATCGGCGGCGGCTCAACGCCGACGAGTCAACCAGTTTGACCACCAGGGGTTTGACCCCTGGGTCACTAGCAAGTGGGGCCGGGCCCTGTTAGTCAAAATTGGATTAATAATTTAATTAACTAAATTAATTAAGTCAATGGCCCACTGACCAGTGGGCCCTACCCTAAACTAATTAGTAATTAGTTAATTAATTAGCTCTGTTAGAGGCTGGGTCACTGACCAGTGGGCCCCACTGGTCAGGTTTGACCTGTCAACGTTTTGTTAACCAGTTGACGTCATGATGATGTCAGGCTGATGCAGTAATGAAAATTTTGAATTAAAATAATTCCAGAAACTATTAAAACTTAGAAAATTCATAGAAATTTATCTATAACTCAGATTGAAAGAATTTATATATGAAAATTTATCAGAAAAATACAATGAATCCAATGGTGATGTTATCATGCATGTTAGAGCAACCTATGTAGATGAACATTGACATTTACTAATAGGTTAACTTATAAAATATGAAATGGAGAATGATTTTGAACCTATATTCAAACTCACTTCAAATTAACTTGGACAATAGTTGCATTAGCTCATCCATACATGCTGCCATGTCATGATCATGCATCATTTTGTTGCACTTGTGTGTATTGATTGCTATTTATCTGCATTGTGGTAGGCCCTACTTCTAAGGATACCTCCGAGTATTCCAACGAAGGAGAAGACCTTCCCGCTACGCAGCAAGGCAAGCAACCCCTTTGATCATTCCGATAACATCCCACTCTCTTGCTCCTGCTCTTGTTTATTGCATTAGGACAAACGTTCACTAGTCTGTCATACATGGTAGATGAACCTATTCTTTTGCATGACCTATCTTTGTCATTGTAAATAGCTAAATCTTTGAACCTAGCATACCTGGTAGATGCTTGTGCCATGATGTGCTTTTCTTACTTTGCCTGCTATGCTTGCTATGCTTAGGGTTGTGTCAGGTCTGATTCATCTGGGTGATGAACTGGAGTGAAACAATGTTGTTCTGATGTGATAAGCTTATGATGAACCCGATTTGATAAATGTATCGATGAGAGGCTATGTAGCAGGACATAGCGGGTTGTCTCATTGGGACCGTTCTTAGGAACTAAGTTCTGTGTTTGTAATCCAAGACTAGATACTACCACATGCTGGGCCCTGAAATATGACCCTGCTCGACTTATCAATTGCTTAGTCCTTTGTCCAGGAGTTGCAAGTAGTTTCTGGTGTTTATAGCATGCTGGAGGCCGTGCGTAGCGTTGACCCTAGGGGTGGGTTACGATGCGGTAGGCAGTGGCACGGTGTACCAAGGGTCACTAGAATGGTGGGCTTAGGAACCCTGCACACATCGTTTGGGTCCGTAGCGGAAACTTCGGCCGGACTTCCGTGCAGTTTCAGTCTCAAATAGGTGATAGCCTGGACTAGAGGTCTTATGTGATTGACGGTCGTGGCCCACTCCCTTGCTGAGCTTCCGCTTGAAGGTTGCCGAGGTGCATGGTTTTATGAGCACACAACGATAAGTGGTGAGAGCATGTGTGAAGAAGTACACCCCTGCAGGGTATGAAACTATTCGAATAGCCACGTCCTCGGATATGGACTACTTGGAGAGCTTATGTTGTTCATAGATAATCAAATGGATACTCATAAAAATAACAAGACAAGTGTGAGTACCGTGGATGGCACTCTCGTAGGAGACGGAAGTGAACCCATGGTTGTGTATTGTTATGGAGTTAGTGGACTCGTGTGCGATATCTAAAATCTAAACAAAGAGTTAAAATTGTGTAGTGCAGGTTAGCCATGAGTCAAAGCTGGCATTGCTGCATAAACTCCACCCCTCCCCTTATTTATACATGAGCATGAATAGTCTAGGTCTATCTTAAAGACTTGCTGAGTATGTTTATACTCACATTTGCTTAATAACTGTTGCAGATGAGACTCAGGACCCATCAGGTGGGTTCTTTCTAGATGTCGATGATGCCGAATAGCTGGTGTCCCAGCTATGACTTTATGCCATGTGGCGGGCTGTATATAGTCAGGCCATGTGCCTTTTTACCCTTTCATCTGTCTGTACTCAGACAGCTCTATGCTTCCTCTTGGTTTGTCTGAACTTGCTTGTATGACTTGAGTGTCGGGTCATGTGACCCCTACCTATAAGAACATATTATGCAAGGCTCTTATGAGCCTTTTAAATAAAAGTTGTGTTGATGTATGGTTATGTTGTGATGCCATAGTTGTATCTATGCATATCGGGAATGTCATGCGTACGTGTGACATGCAATAGTATGTATGGGATCCGACACCTAGTCGTGTGCCTTTAGTAGTACTCTTTATGGGAAACTGCCTCTTTGTGCTTCCATCGAGCCTTGGTAGCTTGCTACTGCTCCGGACACATTGATTGACCGACATGTATCCTTCTTTGTTGTTGTGTCTGTCCCTTCGGGGAAATGTCTCGCAGTGTAATGGAGTCCCTATAGCCTGCTATGACTCGTCTATGTGCAATGATGACATTTATGTCCCACAATGTAATGGAGTCCTTGTAGCTTGCTATGACTCGTCTACACATGCTTGAGACCGACACCTCCATTGCTGGGTTACGTATGCCTGTTTCCGTACGGATGTGCCACTTGGGTTCTATGACTAGACATGTCGCCCGGGTTCTCTATCGTTTGATTGCTAGCGACATGTTCACATACGTGAGCCAAAAGACACAAACGGTCCCGGCTAAGGTAAGGCTGCATCCGTGGAGCTTACCGTGCGTGAGGCCGCAAAGTGATGTGATATGTTACAGTCTGGATTCATATGACTTAGAATCGGGGTCCCGACAGGGAGATAGGTCATGTGAACCTGTTTTGGTTATCAGTGCACCAGTTCCTTCATACTCTTCATCGCCATAGCCCCCAAGAAGAAAGGCCTAACGGCGGTTGGTCCATCCATGTCCGTTGTCCCTGTATCTGCACAGTCAGGCGACGGCGTAGACGCGGGTGGAGGAGGAGGCGGAGGTTTAGAACTTCCACGACGCTCCGGTGATCAAGGCCAAGCAAGCGGCGCTGCCCGCCGCGGAGACACCCATGGTGGCGGTGGGAACCCCCGCACCGCTAGGTCTGAAGACAGAGTGGTGCCACCTGCGGGTGGTACTGCAAACTCCGGGGGTGGAAGGGTATCTTCCAGGGCGCCCACGCTGGCGCCTACGCCGTGACCTTCCCAGGACGCGCGCGAAGAGCCACGCCACGGTGCCCGTAGTTCTCAACGTTCCCACGGAAAAGCTCCTGCGCATCACTCCCAAGGTGCACGGGACTAGCATGCTCGCCATTGTGGGATCGCGGAGGTGCTCCTTCTATCATAGTTAGAAGTTAGAGCACCTCATGTTCCTCGTGCCTTTCGCTACCAACCACATCAAAAGAAGCGATGGCACATGCACAACTACTCCTAAACTTCCCTCCTGCTGCGAAGAATCTCGACGAATGGAGAGCCACCATTTAGAGCCTCCTCAGCCTTGCAGATAAGTTTCGGTCCACCAAGCCGGCTCACGCCAGTGGTGGGAAGGCTGGAGGCGGTGCGACTTCGGTGCACTCTCCCCCACAGCAACAACGCCGGTCACTGACTCGGCAGACTGATGCTTACGATGGTTACTCGAGGGCGTCGTCCGACCCATGGACACGCCGCAACCAGTGTCAAGTTCTTCGGGAATGGGGCAAGGAAGATGCTCGAAGCACAATCGAGCGGCGGCAGGAAGCGCACCTTCGATCTGGTAGATGCGTGGGGCCCACTATAAACAAATCTGCGCCAGGGTATCCTCTCAGCCTACCTTACGAGGTGGGTTGTCCAGCATTTACCCATGAGTTGCGGCAAGTCCAGTGTACCAACTCCCGCATGTTTAAGCTAGAGGTCTCGGAGAAGTATGATAGCAAGACTCACCCGTCGGAGTTCCTGAGCATCTACATCATTGCGGTGCAAGCTGCTGGGGGTCGTGATGACAAGATACTCGCCAACTATTTCCCGTTGGTGGTCAAGCCCAACGTCAGGTCGTGGTTGATGCACCTGCCGGAGAATTCCATCGCCTCCTGGGCAGACCTGTTCCACAAGTTTGTTGGCACCTTCACAGGAGGTCATCAAGCTCCTGGCCAGGAAAGTGATTTGCATATCATCCCTCAGAAGGAGGGCAAAACTTTGCGCAAGTACATCCAAAGGTTCAGCTATGTGCACCACAACATACCAGATGTTAATCCTACCACTGGTATCAGCGTGTTCCATCGGACCGTGCGCAACCGCAGGATGCCGGAAGAGCTAGCGATGAACACGGTTAGGGATGTTGCCGAGCTTTATGCTCTGGCAGACAAATGTGCTCGGGTTGAAGAAGGGAGGAGACTCCCCGGCGAAGACGCTGGCACAGGGGTTGACTCTGAAGATGAAGACATCGCCACCCTGACAAAGAAGGGACGGCAACGGAACAAGAAACACAAGGGCAAGGCCGTGCTTGCCGTCGAGGGAACTGGCAACCCCGACACCGCCAAGAAGGTCAAGGTTGATGACCCCGGCAATGATGTTTCCGGGTGCGCCTCCTGCCATGCCATGGCAGCTGCTGACAAGCCAGAAGGCTCCGACAAGCAGTATTGCAAGATCCATCACACCAAAGGCCACGATCTCCAAGACTGCTGGCAAGTTGAACGGCTTGCCGAGAAGCAAAAGGCCGAGTATGAGAGGCGAGACAAGGAGAAAGGCCAGGATGGTGCTGAGGGGTTCAGCAAGAAGCGTGTTGGCTGAGGTGGTCACCATGGCAAGTCCAAGCAACAGAAATACCGGCCCGTGCACGGCGGCGACAAGCAAGAGGGTGATGATGATGACATCGAAGAGGATGACGAGTCCAACGAGCATGAGTTCCGGAAGGCTACAGAGATGATATGCATCGAGGGAGGTGCCTCATCGCATTCCTCTCACTGCCAACTTAAACAGTGGAAGCATGAGGTTAATGCGACAGAGCCCTCTATCGGTGCCCAGAGATCTCTAAAATGGTCCAACACACCTATCATCTTCGATGCCGAGGATCACCCTGATCGCATAACTGTGGTTGGGTGCCTATCGTTGTTGGTTTCGCCAACAATTCGCAACCTCAAGGTGACAAAGATGCTAGTCGATAGTGGGGCCAGCTTGAACCTGATCTCGTCTGATGTCATCCAGAGGCTGCAAATTCCTGATGAAGATCTCAAGCCGACAGGCACTTTCCAAGGGGTCAATTCAGGGAGAACTGAACCGAAGGGCAAGATCACACTACCGGTGACATTTGGCAGTGACATCAATTTTAGAACAGAGAAGATCTTTTTGATGTCGCCAAGATCTCGTTGCCATACAACGGCATCCTTGGTCGCTCAACACTGGCCAAGTTCATGGCGGCCACCCACTTTGCTTACAATGTGCTGAAGATGCCTGGACCGATGAGCATCATCACGATCAACTCCGACAAGAAAAGTGCCCTTATATGCGCCAACCAACTCTACCGGGGGGTAGTTGCAGCACCTGCCGCCAAGGTACTTGCTCTTGTCGCTGAAGCTCCTGGGGGGAAGAAGACCGGCAAGGCCTCTGGCACACATTCCAGCAAGCGCACCTCCTCGGGGTGCTGCGCTCCCGTTGACGATGTGCCAGAGAGCTCCACCGGTAAGAGCTAGAAGTCCAAGGAAGCTCCGCCAGAGACCAAGAAGGTGCCTGTGAGGGAGGATGGCATGGGGGGAACTTGCACCATAAGTTCCACCCTTGATGACAAATAGGAAATTGCGCTCGTCGCCTTCCGGTGGGCGAATGTCGATGTGTTTGCATGGCAACCATCTGATATCCCGATGTTCCCATGAAGGTGATTGAGCACCACCTTGTCGTCTGTCCACATGTGTGGCCCGTCAAGCAGAAGGTCCGGAAACAAGCTTTGGAGCGGCAACAGTTTATCTCCGAAGAGATCAATAAATTAGAAGCGTTTGGCTTGATCCGAGGAGTACTTCATCCAACATGGTTGGCCAACCCAGTCATAGTGCGCAAGGAAAATGGAAAATGGAGGTTGTGCATTGACTTCACATACATCAACAAAGCCTGCCCCAAAGATCCTTTTTCCTTGCCGTGCATCGACCAGATTGTGGACTCTACCGCCTACTGTGACTTGTTGTCTTTCCTTGATGCCTATTCCGGCTATCATCAGATTTTCATGGCCAAGGAAGATGAGGAGAAGACCGCATTTATCACCCCATGTGGTACGTATTGCTTTTTACATATGCCTTTCGGGTTGAAAAGTGTTGGTTCTACATTTGCAAGAGCAGTCCAGATTGGTTTTGAGCCCCAGCTACATAGAAATATGGAGGCTTATATGGATGACATAGTGGTCAAGACCAAGGACAAGGCTATGCTCATATCATACCTGGAAGAGACATTTGCAAACCTGCACAAGATCAACATGAAGGTCAACCCTGAGAAGTGTGTGTTCGGTGTCCCATCCGGCAAGCTTCTCGGGTTCTTTGTTTCTCAATGAGGAATTGAAGCAAATCCCAACAAGATCAAAGCAATTGACCAAATTGAGGCACCAAGACGAGTCAAAGATGTGCATCGTCTTGCCGGCTGTGTTGCCGTTCTAAGTAGGTTCATCTCAAAGTCTTGCCGGCTTTGTTTCTCAAGTCTGATGAAATGGACTCCGGAAGCGGAGGCAGTGCTGCAGGATTTGAAGAAGTACCTCTCCTCTCTGTCAGTCCTAGTTGCGCGAAAACCACAATAGTCGTTGCTGCTATATCTAGCGGCAACAAATCAAGTGGTGCGTGCTACACTAGTGGCTGAAAGAGAAGTTGATGAAGAAGCAGCGGCAACGGCAGGGCCGCCAAGCGACAGGCCAGAGCATTCCCCGGCAGGGTCTGGTGCCGGCAAGGAAGGATCTGCGCAGTTGAATGGGACAATCCAGAAGAAGAAGGTGGTGCAGCGCCCAGTCTATTTTGTGAGATCCCTATTGCAGGGGGCTAGGTCAAGATATTTTGGCGTGCAAAAGTTGCTCTTCGTCCTTCTTATGGCCTCGAGGAAGCTGCGCCATTACTTCCAAGCACATGAGATCACCGTTGTCACTCGCTTCCCACTGCAGCGAATTTTGCGGAACCCAGAAGCTACTGGCAGGATTGTAGAGTGGGCTTTGGAACTGTCAAGCTTTGGTCTCAAGTTTGAAAGCACTTCGACCATTCAGAGCAGAGCCTTGGCAGAGTTTATTGCAGAATGGACACCAACGCCTAATGAGGAAGTTCCATAGTCAACTCTCCCCGGCAAGGAAACCGATCGAGAGTGGATCATCTATTTTGATAGGGCTTTCTCGCTGCAAGGCACCGGTGCCAGAGTGCTGCTTGTCGCACCCACCGAAGAGCACCTCAAGTACGTGATTCGGATGCACTTTCCCTGGGAGAGATCAATGAACAACACTGCTGAGTACGAAGGGCTGCTTGCCGGTCTCAGGGTAGCGGCGGACCTTGGGATCAAGAAACTTATTATCAGGGGTGATTCTCAGCTTGTCGTGAGGCAAGTGAAGAAAGATTACCAGAGTCCATTGATGGAAACTTATGTAGATGAAGTGAGGAAATTCGAAGAACGTTTTGACGGCCTGCAAATGGAGCATGTTCCACGTGAGGAGAACAGCGTTGCCGATGGCCTGTCAAAGTGTGCTGCCCTTAAGTTTCCTGTGGAACCAGGAACTTTCGTACTCTGACTGACTCAGCCCTCCGTGACACCATGAACTGGACAAGAGAAAAGAAGGAAGTTGACTTCCAGTAAGTATTTCCCGGCAGAGCTCCCAGGAGCCACCGACGAGGAAGTTGCCGTTGACAAAGTCAGGCTTGCTGGTGAGCACCGTGCTCCGGTGGAGGCCCAGGCTCTTGCCGTGGAAGCACATGCTCCCGACAGGATTTCCAGGAGGTAGAAGGCTTCAGCGGGGCCCCATGAACTTGTCATTGAGACAAATGTTTCCCCGGTAGAGGATATGCCTTTAGTCCTTGTTGTCGAACCCCAGGCTCCAGCGTGGGCACAACACGTCGTCCATTTCTTTCAAACAGGAGAACTCCCTGAGGAACAAGAATAAGCAGAGAAAGTAGCCCGCCAGTCTCATATGTACCAGTTCATAGAAAATGTCCTGTACAGAAAGAGACCAAATGGTGTGAAGCTCAAGTGCATTTCTTGGCAGGATGGACTGGGGCTGTTGGCAAATATACATGGAGGCATATATGGCTCCCACATAGGATCAAGAGCACTTGCTGGAAAGGCATTCCGGCAAGGTTTCTTTTTGTCCACTGCCCTCTAGGATGCAACTGCATTAGTAACCAAGTGTGAAGCATGTCAGTTTCATTTGAATAAGTTACATCAACCGGCTTAGGCCCTTCAAATAATCCTTCTCTTCGGGCCCTTTTTAGTCTGGGGGCTGGACATCTTGGGCCCCTTCCCCCATGCTGCTGGGGGCTTTGAGTACTTGTACGTATTAATCGACAAGTTCACAAAGTGGCCGGAAGTGGAAGCAGTGAGAAAGGTGACAACATAGTCAGCCATCAAGTTCTTCAAAGGACTAGTCTTCCGCTTTGGTGTTCCCAACAGGATCATCACTGACAATGGCACACAGTTCATGAGCCGCACCTTCATGCAGTATGTCCAAGACCTTGGTAGCAAAATCTATTTTGCTTCCGTTACCCACCCAAGGAGAACCGGCCAAGTGGAAAGAGCTAATGCTGAAGTGCTACGAGGCCTCAAGACAAGAACTTTCGACAAGTTGCACAAGTGCAAAAGGCACTGGATTGATGAGTTGCTGGTAGTTCTTTGGTCAATCAGAACGACACCAAATCGAGCTACCGCCTAGACACCCTTCTCCCTCGTCTATGGGGCGGAAGCAGTTCTCCCCACAGAACTCATATATGGGTCACCTCAAGTCCTCGCTGATGATGAGCTTGAGCAAGAGCAGTTACAGCAAGATGACGCGATGCTCCTTGAGGAGGACCATCTTCAGGCTGCTGTCAGGGGTGCACGCTACCAACAAGCTTTGCACCACTACCATAGCCGCAAAGTTAATGCCAGAAGTCTTGAGGAAGGCGACCTTGTTCTTAGGCGAGTTTAGTCCGCCAAGAATTCCAACAAGTTGACGCCAAAGTGGGAAGGCCCTTATCAGGTAGTACAAGTCACCAGGCCTGGCGCAATCCGCCTGAAGACCGAAGATAGCATCCCAGCGAGATACTCCTGGAATATCAAACATCTTCACAAGTTCTATCCCTGAGGCGCGGTTGCCGGGCCCCCCGACAACCACCTTTTGTACAAGTCTTGCCGCTGAAGCATGTAATCCTTGGTACAAAGCCAGGCTCAGACCCTGTGCATAGTTAAATAAAGATAAGTGTTCAGCAAATCTTGATTGATTCTCATGTTTACTTATGTGCATGTTTTTCTGAGATATTGTGTTACACTTAATCCTGGCAAGAGCTAACGGACCACCAAGGTTCCATATCCATATTTTCTCTTCTTTATTTTTCTCAAAGGACAAAAGGTTACTTCGCGTGCAGCTTTGCCGGGGGGAATGGTGGTATCGATACCTATGAGCGACATCCCAAAAAAAAATCTTGCCGGAAGGAGGACGACAACAAAAAGATAAGTTGCAAAACCCCAAGTGAATTCTTGCTATGGAGTTATTCTCCTTGGGCGATCTCGACTTATGTATGGAAAACCTGCACGCGAAGGAACCTTGTCGCGATTGGTTGCGTCCCTATTCTGTTGCGAGTCTGCTCAACAATCTAGGTGGCTACACTAAAAGCACCAAGGTCTCATGCCAGCAGCAACCCCGCCAGCAGGCTGCTAAAGTCCCACACCTATCGCTCGCGGCAGAGGTGTGCGCGCCGGCAAGTTTCCAATCAAGCGTAGGGTGCATGCATACAGGAGAAATCGAACAAGCAGGATAACATGATAGTTGTCCAAAGCATAACAAGCAATATTACATTGGTCTTGCCGAAATTCTAACATAAAATGAATTGTTCTTGGCATGGATGGCGACGAGGAGTAAAGCGGCTAATCCCGACGATCGCCTTCAACCCGCTTGACTTGGCTTACCCTGTCGATGATGGGCGCGGCAAGTTCCTCAAGCGCTTTGATGTCTACGCCCTTCGGTAAGTGGTCGAGGATGTTGGAGAAGTTGATGCTGGGGTTCTTGTACGCCACCTTGACGAGCACTTTGCGGAGAACAGCCTGGTAGAGCTTGCGTGATTCGCTGGCCAGGTAGGATGCCCGGTCAGAGTGAAGCAGCTCCAAGGCCCCAAGCAGGCTGTCGAAGAACATGGTCACCTTGGCACTCGTGGACACCCTATCGTCGAGAGAATACATGGGGCCTTCCAGGCCCATGGTGGACAGTTGTGCGGCAAGCTTCTCCGCGACGTCGACAAGCTTCTCGGTCCAGATTTCCACTCCATGTACATAGTCGATCTGGGCAGTAGCAGCGCTCTTGACCAGCTCCTTCTCATCGTGGAGATCCTTGACCAAAGCTTTCTCACGGGTCCTGGCGATCTCGAGGGTCTCGGTCAGTGTAGCCATCTTCAGGTTCAAGTCACTGATGGAATCGCTGCCGAAGAGAGTTGCTAGGTCTTGTCAGAAATGGCGACCTGCATCACCATCAGGCTGGCGAGGGCTTTGTCTATTTTGGTCTTAAGCAACGAGACGTCCTTGCTGAGATCCTCAAGGTCGGCCTCCAGCTTATTCACCCTCTCCTCATGCAAGTTCTTGGCGGCCTCTGTAGCTTCGGCAGCATCGGCGACCTCCTTCAGCTTGCCGGCATGGTCCATAGTTAGAGCCTCGAGCGTCTCCTTGTGCTTCCGCTCCAGCTCCCGGGTCTGCCACGTGACGATCTCCTCGAGCTCCACTTCCTTGCCATGAAGTTTGACGGCAAGCGCATTCTCGGGAGCGGCAAGGTCTTCCTCTTGGGCATCGAGCAAGATACGATGCTCCATCAAGCGAGCGTCCTCTGCAGCGGCCCGTTTTTTGGCCTCCTCCTACGCCTGCTCGGTGTCGGACTACTGCATATAGAGTTGGCTCCAGCCTTGGCTCAATTGCGCCTGGCTGGTCTTCAAGTCCTAGGAAGCTTGGGCGAACCAATCCTGAGTTTCTTTGACGCGCTCCTGGAAATTGGCCTCCGCCGCTTCCATAACTGCTACCCTAGAGTCCAGTTTCTCCTTTTGGGCACGGTGAAGCGCTTGGAGCTTCCGAAAGCTGTCGCCCATGGTCTGGAGGAGCTACTCTTCTTTGGATTTGTTGTTGGCGCTTGGCTCATTGACAGTTTCGAGCCCGGCAGTAGGGATGGCCTCCTCAACAAAAACTTCCCCTTTAGGCGGCACCCCAGTGCTTGTCGTGCTGGGGATACTGACGAACAAGTTGTCGCCGACCTTGAAGTACCTGCTTGATGAAGGAACTTCGGATGTAGGCGGCTGGTCCTCGATAGCCGCCTCGCCAGCAGCTGGGGGCTTAGTGGTCGGCGTAGTGCATGGCGCTCCTGCGGTAGGAATGCCGTCAGTATGACCACTGGCCTCCTTGCCGGCCCTCTCAACAGACTTCTTGGCGGCCTCCTCCTTCTGCGCGGCCTTGGTAGCCTCAGCACTAGCGGCCTCGGCGGTAGCGGTCTTGGCGGCTTCAGCAGCCTTAGCGGCAGCGCTCTTGATGGCCTCCTCGGCAGCGATCCTTTCGGCCTCAGCGGCAACATCGTTGGCAGTGTCCTCTATGACAGTGTCGACATACATACCCTCCATCGAGGGGATGTCTGAAGGCCAAGGAAGCAAACCAAACGAAGCTGAGATGGAAGTTCAAGAAGACAAAAAAGATGAACGTAATAAAGATTACCTGCACCAACAGCGGTTGTCGGTGAAGACTTGCCGGTGCCCGTGTTTGCTGGCTCCCCCTCGTTGCAATAAAGCGCGCTGGAGGAAGTCCTCACCGGGGATCCATCTCTGTGTAGCGTAGATGATGGAGGCGGCATATCAAGGATGGCCGCTGATGGTTCTCCTTGTCGCCGCCCTCCTCCTATATTTCCGGTGATGTCAACAGTAAAGATGCACACCCCAGCACTTGCCACCGGGAAGTGAATAATGGGCTCATGCTGGGGGCTCCGCCAGGGTCTGAGTCGAGGGCTATGCCACGGGCTAGCCTCCGAGTTGATGATGGTCATCCTTGGCACGCTTGAGGCGCTTGCCGACAACTCCTCAACCGTCGAGGTCATCACCCTCTTCGCTAGCCGTTGCGCCAGTGTTTCTGCATCCCTGCGGAGGCAAGTCAAGGCAAAGGAAATGAGTAAAATAAAACCAGAAATTGGAAGAGCAAAGGATACGGCAAGATCCATACTCCTCTTCTTCTTCTCCTGAGCTAAGGGCAGAGAGGTCGAAGGCGACCTCCACCCTGGAGCCCGTGGGGGAGGTGGAGGGGTGCCCCTGGATCGCTTGGCCGCAGCGGGCGCAGGTTTCCGACGAGCTTCTTGCCACCGCATGGCCTTGCCGGCCTCCCCTTTGTCGGGGACTGTGCTGCTCGAAGGAGCTTGGCAGACTGGAAGCCCAGTGGTGGAGCTCCGAAGGACGCGTCTCTTCTTGGTCACAAGGGACGAGGCCTCCTCGAGCAGCTCTTCCTTAGTTGCGTCTTCGGCAAAACGGTCACGAGCAGATGTGCCGCTCTGCCCGTCAGCGGTCCCGCCCTGCCCTACAAGATTCTTGTCCAGCAGTGTTTCCTCTCCACCGGTTTCGTCTTCCAAGAAGCCAATGCTGCCGGCCTCCGTGGCAAGATTTGCTTCCTCTGCCCTGCTGGCGATGTACGCTAGTTCCTCCTCAATGGTGTCGCGGACAAGGCCCTCTTCCTCGTGGATGGCCCTCTCCATCAAGTTATCAAAGAATTCTTGCACCTGATCTGCAGGCAACTCAATCCAAGACGTGTCAAGGCTATGGGTGTCGAACGCCGACATCATGGCAATGATTCTACCTAAAGCAAAATTATTGCACAGGGGGATTATGCCTGCTGGCAGCTCGCGTACCGCGGCACTCCTGAACAGCTTCTGGCAAAGAGCCCTATGCTGCATAACTGTCAGGTTGTGGTTTAGCCCGGGGCGTAGCCTCATAATGTCCGCCACGTTCCGTAATTCCCAAGCTGGCCTCCCCTTATTCTATAGGGGAGCAATGCACCGATGAAGGAATTCGGTGCCTATCATCTCTACGGTAAGGCCGGCGTTCCTGAGGCGGTGAATCCTGGTGGTCACGACTATGAGCATCCCATCCTCAGGGTCAAGGGTGCTCCAGTCGTCATCGTGCACCATCATGGTCTGTCGTGGCAAGCAGAAAGGCTGGAATTTCTCCTCCCGGAACCAACACCATTTGCCCCGCCACTCGTCCCACCTCTCGCAGTAGGCCCCGTCTGGGTAGACCTCCTTGGTTCCTGGTCGTGGAATCCAAGTGACGGCACTAGAAAGGGATCCACCTTATTGGATGTGGGGGGTAAAGTAGTGGCGGAAAAGAGCAGTGCTAGGGACTACTCCGGCAAAGTTTTCACAAAGATGAGCAAAAACTGACATGGACATCACGGCATTCGGCCTAAAATCCAAGAGTTGGAAGCCGTAGGTGAACATGAGGTCGTTGAAGGAATCTGAGAAAGGGGGGCAGAGCCTGTAGTAAAAATAATCGGCGAAGAAAGGTTATTTGCCTGGGTAGCTCCTGGAAGGGCCTGGACTCACGCAGGTGGCGGGATGCGTCGTCATCCCGTCGCCCATATCCACCGGTATCGCGCCTTCAGAGCGTCCACATCAAGCCCCGGCGGAAAGACGATGTGCTCCTTCCACATCCTCACTAGCTTGTTATCCGAGACATCCTCTGCATACTTGACCCTGCTAGCCTTGGGCGGCATGGTGGCTACGTGGGCAGGGGATGAAGACGAGGGCGTGGGGTCACGGATGAATGGGAGGAGCTCTGTTTCGGGCTCGAGGAAGAAGACGACAGCGATTCTCAGATTGGGAAAGACAAGAGGTAATTGAGCGGCGCCTTTGCAATTTCCTGTTTATGGGGAAGGAGCGGGGTGGCCTCTTTACTAAAATAATATAGAAACGCTTTGCGGGTGCGCTCCTGTAATGGCTGCGCCGCGCACGTATCCCACGTACCGCATTCAATGGGCATCATGGGGAAGCGCAACAAGCGCAATGATCATGACAGCAAGGCCCTGCCACGCATGCCCGTGCACTGTTTGGGCCTAGCCCAGCAACGCCTCGCACCGTGTGTGGCCCAGGCCCGGGGGCTCCTATCGGTGCACTATAGTTTTTTGCTCTCTAGTGCCTCTTTACTCGTGCACAGGCAGTAGTAGCCACCGTGGCCGCGAGGCCCGGCATGACTTGCCAGGTGCAAGCACAAAAGAATCAAGACCCCCGGCAAGACCTTGCCGAGATGACCAATGAACCCTCAGGCAAAGACAAAGCCCTGACAAGGCGAAGCCCTGGCAAGGCCCCGCCAGCGCATGGGCCAGGTGTCGTTCTGCCTGAACACGTGTCATTGCGTCGGCGCTGGAAGAGGCCAAGCGGTGCCGATGGGACGGGATCCTATCCCGTCCCACAGACGGACAGAGATGCCTGACGGTGCATTAAATGCGCCTCTCCTACTCCGTCAGTGTTAGGTATGATAGAACTATAGCTCTGTACACCCCGTGTACGCACTGTACGCCACTGTTGGGATCCCCTTCAGAGTATAAAAGGAGGCCCAGGGCGATATGATAGAGGACTTTTGGACCTTAGGACTTTCGTACTTTTAGTCTTTAGACCTCCTAGCTCACATGCGTGGTAGCTGCTCATAGCGTTCCTGTAGATAGAACCCTAAGAACACCCATAATACAACCAAGCAGGAGAAGGGTTTATGCATCCTTGCGGCCCAAACCTAGGTAAAATCCTCACGTGTTGTTCATCGGACCTGCTCTTTGTGCGAGCCTTCTCCCCCACCAAACCAAAAGGGGTCCCTCCGATCCCATAGGTGCTCGTTCCCCATGACACAAACCCTAGTTCATCTCCTGTGTTCAATCTTTGTATTGGAACCTTAGATTGGTACACGTGGGTGACTAGTAGTGTTGATTACCTTGTGTAGTTGATTGCTATATGGTTTATTTGGTGGAAGATTATATATTCGGGTCCATTATCCTATTCAATACACCTCTGATCTTGAGCATGCATATTATTTGTGAGTAGTTACCTTTGTTCTTGAGGTCACGGGAGAAATCATGTTGTAGGTAATCATGTGAATTTGATATGTGTTTGATATTTTGATGATATGTATGTTGTGATTCCCATAAGGGTGTCAAAGAGACCAGCAGTACAACCTCCCTTGGGAGAGTAACAAAGAACCCAAGCAACCAGATGTAAATAGTAAAACCAGAACTTCCATAACCTTCGCATATGAGCTCCGAATTGAGCAAACTCAAGCTTGTTGGATTTAGGACAACAAGAGCTATCCAACAGAGATATATAAGAGGAAGTATACAAATGCCAATGATATAGAGTTGTGAAACCTCTATCAATGAAGAACCGGAAAGAACTCCAATCATCGAAAACATCATAGAAGATGCATATGGACTCCGTTTGCGATGAACTTGAGCTTGTCATTAAGATGACTATAAGCTCAAGAACCCACATAGAGAAAAACCAATCAAGAACCAAGAAAGATGATGATGCCAATAATGCAATGGTTTGAGATCTCAACGAATGATATGATCAAGCTACTCACTTGAGAGCCCCCCTTGATAGTACGGATATCGATCCTCTAACCCTGTCTCCCAACTACCACCGTGAGACCGGTAAAATAGAAAACCCTATCAAGGACAAACCTTTTCCTAGCACATAGTCCACTTGAGCTAGATGATGATGACCTTATCCTCCTCAAGACGGACCACCTTTCTTGATTGTGTCGGCTCGATGAAGACTAGATGATTGCTCCCTCATACTCAACTATGGGTGAGCCACTAATAATCCCCAAGTGTAAGGAATCATTGTAGCAATTTACAAAGATGGAAGTGATAAGTATGGAGTGTCAAACCCACAAGGAGTTAAAGGTAAGATCAATATTTTCTCAAGTCCTATCTACCACCGATACAACTCTACGTACACCGAACGTTTGGTTCCAACTAGAAACGAGAAATAAAACTACGTTTTGGGTATGAAGAGGATAACTTTGCATGATATCGGAGAACTAAAATATAAAATAGTTGTTGTTATCATAATATTACAATATATTACAAATAGAGAGTGTGGAATAATGATGGGTCGGTGTGCGGAATTATCCTAGGCAATTGTTAACAAGATCGGAAATCATTATTGCAATTCTATATGAGGGAGAGGCATAAGCTAACACACTTTCTCTACTTGGATCATATACACTTATGATTGGACCTCTAGCAAGCATTCGCAACTACTAAAGATCATTAAGGTAAAACCCAGCCATAGCATTATAAGGTATCAAGTCCTCTTTATTCCCGTATGCAAACAACCTACTTACTCGGGTATGTGCTTCTGTCACTCATGCCACCCACTATAAGCGAATCATAAGCATATTGCAACACCCAATAGCGAGGATCCCTCACGCTTGAGCAACACGGAGGGCACCATAGGACAACACCAATAATAAAACATGCAACTCAAACCAATCATGATCATCAATCATCCAATATGACAAAAGTAATCTACTCAAAACAACATAGGATGGGGACACATCATTGGATCATAATATGTAGCATAAAGCACCATGTTCAAGTAGGTGATTACAGCGGGGTGCGGGAGATTGGACTGCTAAAAGGAGATGAGGATGGTGATGAAGAAGGTGATGTTGATGAAGAAGATCACCGCGGCGATGGTTCCCCCGATGGCACTCCGGCACCACCGGGAGAGAGGGGGAGAGGTTCTCCCCCTCGTGCTTCCTCCTCCATGCCCCCCTTCTTTGGGGAGAGGTTCTCCCTCTGGTCCATGGCCTCCATGGTGTTGATGGGCCCTCCGGGACGATGAAGATGGTCTCCCGTGATGGAGACCCCCTCCGGAAGGGTGCCGGAGAGGGCCAAGATTGGTTTCTCGTGGCTCTGGAGGTGTGCGGCACCGGAAATCTCGATATAGGTTATGCCTCAGAGGTTTTGGAATATTTGAGGATTTATAGAGCTGAGAGGGAGGTCGGTGGACTCCTGAGGGGCCCACAAGCCTAGTGGCCACGGCCAGGGGGGTGGCCACGCCCCTGGTGCTTGTGGCCTCCTCGGCCTTCCTCTCGGGTGACTCTTCGCTCCAGTATTTTTTATATTTTCCAAAAATATTCTCCGTAAATTTTCAGCTTGTTCCAAGTACTTTTATTTCTGCACAAAAACAACACCACGATAGTTCTGCTAAAAATAGCGTCAGTCCGGGTTAGTTCTAATAAAATCATACCAAAATCATATAGAATTATTGCAAGCATGGCAACAATACTTCATAAATTATAGATACATTGGAGACGTATCAGCATCCCCAAGCCTAATTCCTGCTCGTCCTCGAGTAGGTAAATGATAAAATAAATAATTTATGAAGTGTGACTACTAGTAAGTGCACAAGTTTGATCAATGACAACTCCAATCACTTTTTTCTAGCATAAATATGTATCATCAATAGTAGATCATCTCATAAAACTTCTCATGAACAAGTAACAAGCTATTCACATGTTTAAAGTATAGACTAGAAAGTTTCTTGAAAACTAACAAACCATATTCCTAGTCATCGAACAATTGCAAGTCATCTTATTTTCAGGTAGGGTCTATGTAAGATCTTTGATTTAGCAAATTCCACATACTCAACTATCATATAGTCTTCCATGATTGTCGGCACTCAAAGCATATTTTTAGAACAAATGGCATCCATCGAACATAAAGAAAGATAGGGGCTTAACATTTCACCTCCCAACTTATTTATCATATAGATAATTGTCAACAATAATAATTCATGATCAAATATATTTGTGTGGATATATATGTCTAGATCATTGCCCAACACATGACGCTTGCCAAGAGATAAAGGCAAAATATAGGAAGTGGTGAAGATCACCATGACTCTTGCATAAAGGTAAGTACTAGAAAATAAAAAATAGGCCCTTCACAGAGGGAAGCAGAGGTTGTCATGCGCTTTTTGTTTTTGGATGCGCAAACTCTTAATGCAAAGGAACGTCACGTTGTATTGCCCTGTGTGATAGCAACCTTTATTATGCAGTCCATTGCTTTTATTTCTTTGTCATCACAAATTCGTACAATGCTTATTTCCCTTACAATAAAAGATCTTACATATTTAGGAGCAATTTTTATTGCCTTTTGCACCGATGACAACTTACTTGAAGGATCTTATTCAATCCATAGGTAGGTATAGTGGACTCTTATGGCAAAACTGGTTTAATGGTGTTTGGTTGCACAAGTAGTATTTCTACTTGGTGTAGAAGTTTTGGCTAGTATGAGGTGGAAGCAAGCACCACATGTTGGAGGATCCATAACAATACAACTTCTATACAAATATACCCAAGCACAACTCATTAAGTTGTCTTCCTTGTCCAACTTCAACTAATTTTCTCAAGTTTGAAAATAGTTAATGGGTATTCACAATCATAGAAGATGTCCAAGATAGTATATATATTTATATGTGGAATCTCTCTTCCTTCAATATTCTTTCATGAATTGTTCAAGTGACCAATGCGGTGTTTGCTAACTTTCAATAAATTTGACCACTTATACCTATTATTTGTGAAGTCACTCCTCCCCATGGGATAAGTATATGAAGCATTTTTAATTTCAGATTTATGATATTAAATTCATTCAACCATTTACTCATAGGATATAAGTGAAACACGAGAATGAATGACAAACTACTCCAAAAAGATATAAGTGAAGATCAACGCGTAGTTAATTAGATAAATATCCATGTGGGGACTCTCTCTTATTCAAAATCTCAGATCCAATGATTTTATTGAAACAACAAACAAAATAAAAATGTCACTCCAAGAATAGCATGCATCATGTGAATGAATACAAATTTAGGCTCAACATAGGCTAACCGATAATTGTTGATGAGAAGAGGTGGGATGCGTAGCATCCCCAATCTTAGATACTTGAGAGTTCTTGAAATATTTTCTTGGGGTGCCTTGGAAAACCCCAATCTTGAGCTTTTGTATCTTTTTCAATCCACTCCTATCCTGGTTCCACCTACTCTCAAAACTTCATCCACACAAAACTCAAAAAGAACTCGTGAGATAGGTTAGTATACATGAGAACAAATCAACACTTCATGTATGGCCAAGACAAGTTGCACAATAATTTTCAAACATTAGGTACTGTATAATATCATTTACACAATTTATATCTACCAATATAGGCTATGTAAACTATAGGATAAGTAGATAGCAAAACTATGACAGCAATCTGCCCTACCAGAATAGTCTGTAATAACTAATTAAACCAGTGTATGTCTGGAACTCTAAAAATTATGAAACTTTAGTACATGCTAAGGAATTTATATTCAAAATACGTGTAAAATTTTTAGAAACTTTCCACGTTCTAGTAAAATATGAAAATTCAAACACTATAGCAAAAGTTTATGTTTTTTACAGAGCACACATAAAACATGCAATGCAAGCATCCTAAGGCAATTCTTGGAAATTTTTATTAAAAAATAAGATTATAAATAACACCTAGCAGAGAAAAAATAAAATGACGCTCCAAGAAAAACTCATATTATGTGACGAATAAAAATATAGCTCCAAGTAGGATATACCGATAGTGTTGAAGACGAAAGAGGGGATGCCTTCCAAGGCATCCCCAAGCTTAGACGTTGAGTGTTCCTTTAATATTACCTTGGGGTGCCTTTAGAATCCCCAAGCTTGGGTTCTTGTCACTCTTTATTCCCCTCATATCGTTATCTCACCCAAAACTTGAAAACTTCAATCACACAAAACTTAACAGAACTTCGTGAGAAGGGTTAGTGTAATAAATATAAATCATTCACTTAGGTACTGTCAAGACAAGATTCATAATTTTTTTCCCATTATACATACTCTATTATATCATTACCATAATTTATATTAATCAATATAAGCTATGGGAACACTTGAAACAAGCAAACTATGCATGCAAAACAGAATGTGTCAAAAACAGAACAATCTGTAAAGATCTGAATGATCACAACACTTCCCTAACTCTAAAAATTCTGAAACATTAGGACATATCACAGAATTGGCATAGAAATCTTGTGTAAAATTTTCAGAATTTTTTGACTGTTCAGTAATATCAGACAATTCAAACACTGAACGCAAAACTTTTTGTTTTTGCACAGAATCAAACAAGCAAATATCCATACATGATTACTATATTAGATTAATCATGTTACCACATCAAAACAGAAAGTAAAAGTGTTGGGTTGTCTCCCAAAAAGCGCTTTTTAATGCCTTTTTAGCTAGGCATGATATTTCAATGATACTCTTCCAAGCCAAATTCCGATGATCATTATATTCATACTCTAAAAGATATAAGTGAAGTTCATAGAGAATTATTAATTAATATATATTAACCAATATCCAAGCTCAAAATATATAAGTGAAGCATACGAAGCATTCTATAAAGCCATACCCAAAAGATTTAAGTGAAGCACAAAGAGCATTCTATAAAGCCATACTCAAAAAATTTAAGTGAAGCACAAAGAGCATTCTACAAATCCATCAAGGACTATCTCATAATAGAAGGGAGCATAAAGGAAAAGACAAATATTAAAGACACATATCATCTCAACAAAACAAAAACCCAGGTATACAGATAATTGTTGAAGAATAAAGATGGGATGCCTTCCGGGGCATCCCCAAGCTTAGGTGCTTGAGTCTCCTTGAAATATTTACTTGGGGTGCCTTGGGAATCCCCAAGCTTGAACTCTTGTATCTCCGTATTCTTCTTATATTGACACCTCCGCGATCTTCGAACACTTCATTCACACAAAACTTAACAAAACCCTCGCGAGATCCGTTAGTATAATAAAGCAAATTACTACTTTAAGTACTATTCTGAACACATTACAAATTCATATTAGCATTATATCTACTGTAGTCCCACTTCAAAATGGTTCATACCCCCCGATAAAAGCCATAGATTCATCAAAATAAGAGAACAATGCATAGAAAACAGAATCTGTTAAAAACAGGACAGTCTATAGTAATCTGGAAACTCCGTATACTTATGTAACTCACAAAATTCTGAAACTTTAGGAAAAATTAAAAAAATTGCATACAAGTACTGTATAAAGTTTCAGAAACTTTTGACGTTCCAGTAAAAAATGTAAATTCGCGCACTACAGCCAAATTTTCTATTTTTGCACTGCACACACCAAACAAGCAATCTAATCATCCTAAAAGCAAATTTTGGCACATTATTTTTATAATACAATGGATATATACAAGGTGATAATTATTTTACAGAAGCTTCCATGAAAAATTCTACATTGTTTCCATGAGCATGAACACAAGTGTTCAAGGCCGACCCTCACTTCTCCAATGCACAACCTTCCAATCACTTCTCTTTTTGAAAAACTTCTTGGGCAAAAAGGGAAAGTAACTCTTTTTGTATTTTTAATTTTTTTAAATTTTTTGTTTGTTTCACCCACAACTAAAGAAAGTAAAAAGGGAAAAAATCTATTTAGTTAAGAAAGCAAATAAGCATACACGAGAATATCAACCCCACGCTATTGCTCCCCGGCAACGGTGCCAGAAAGGAGCTTGATAATCCCCAAGTGCAAGGAATCATCGTAGCAATTTCCAAAGGTGGAAGTGATAAGTATGGAGTGTCAAACTCACAAGGAGCTAAAGGTAAGATCAATATTTTCTCAAGTCCTATTTGTCACCGATACGACTCTACGTACACCGAACGTTTGCTTCCAACTAGAAACGAGAAATAAAACTACATTGTGGGTATGAAGAGGATAGGTTTGCATGATATCGGAGAACTAAAATATAAAAAGAGTTGCTGTTATCATAATATTACAATATATTACAAATAGCGAGTGTGGATTAATGATGGGTCGGTGTGCGGAATTATCCTAGGCAATTGTTAACAAGATCGGAAATCATTATTGCAATTCTATATGAGGGAGAGGCATAAGCTAACATACTTTCTCTACTTGGATCATATGCACTTATGATTGGAACTCTAGCAAGCATCCGCAACTACTAAAGATCATTAAGATAAAACCCAACCATAGCATTATAAGGTATGAAGTCCTCTTTATTACCATATGGAAACAACATACTTACTTGGGTCTCTGCTTCTCTCACTCACGCCACCGACTATAAGCGAATCATAAGCATATTGCAACACCCTACGGAGAGGATCCCTCATGCTTGCGCGACACGGAGGGCACCATAGGATAGCACCAATAATAAAACATGCAACTCAAACCAATCATGATCATCAATCAACCAATAGGACAAAAGTAATCTACTCAAAACATCGTAGGATGGCAACACATCATTGGATCATAATATGTAGCATAAAGCACCATGTTCAAGTAGGTGATTACAGCGGGGTGCAGGAGAGTGGACCGCTGAAAGGGGATAAGGATGGTGATGAAGAAGGTGATGTTCATGAAGACGATCACCGCGGCGATGGTTCCCTTGATGGCACTCTAGCACCATGGAGAGAGAGGGGGAGAGGTTCTCCCCCTCATGATTCCTCCTCCATGGCCTCCCCTTCTGTGGGGAGAGGTTCTCCCTCTCGTCCATGGCCTCCATGGTGTTGCTGGCCCCTCCGGACGATGAAGATGGGTTGCGATGATGGTGACCCCCTCCGGTAGGGTGCCGGAGAGGGCCAAGATTGGTTTTTCGTGGCTTTGGAGGTGTGCGGCGGCGGAACTCTCGATATAGGATATGCCTCGGAGATTTTGGAATATTTGAGGATTTATAGAGCTGAGAGGGAGGTCGGTGGACTCCTCTGGGGCCCACAAGCCTGGTGGCCACGGCCAGTGGGTGGTCGCGCCCCTGGATCTTGTTGCCTCCTCGGCAGTAATCTACTCAAAACATCATAGGATGGCAACACATCATTGGATCATAATATGTAGCATAAATCACCATGTTCAAGTAGGTGATTACAGCAGGGTGTGGGAGAGTGGACCGCTACAAGGGGATGAGGATGGTGATGAAGAAGGTGATGTTGATGAAGACGATCACCGCGGCGATGGTTCCCCTGATGGCACTACGGCACCACGGAGAGAGAGAGGGAGAGGTTCTCCCCCTCGTGCTTCCTCCTCCATGGCCTCCCCCTTCTGTGGGGAGAGGTTCTCCCTCTCGTCCATGGCCTCCATGGTGTTGATGGCCCCTCCGAGACGATGAAGATGGGCTGCGGTGATGGTGACCCCCTCCGGTAGGGTGCCGGAGAGGGCCAAGATTGGTTTTTCGTGGCTTTGGAGGTGTGCGGCAGCGGAACTCTCGATATAGGATATGCCTCGGAGGTTTTGGAATATTTGAGGATTTATAGAGCTGAGAGGGAGGTCGGTGGACTCCTCAGGGGCCCACAAGCCTGGTGGCCACGGCCAGGGGGTGGTCGCGCCCCTGGATCTTGTGGCCTCCTCGGAGTAATCTACTCAAAACATCATAGGATGGCAACATATCATTGGATCATAATATGTAGCATAAATCACCATGTTCAATTAGGTGATTACAGCGGGGTGCGAGAGAGTGGACCGCTAAAAGGGGATGAGGATGGTGATGAAGAAGGTGATGTTGATGAAGACGATCACCGCGGTGATGGTTCCGCCGATGGCACTCCGGCACCACGAAGAGAGAGGAGGATAGGTTCTCCCACTCGTGCTTACTCCTCCATGGCCTCCCCCTTCTATGGGGAGAGGTTCTCCCTCTGGTCCATGGCCTCCATGGTGTTGATGGCCCCTCCGGGACGATGAAGATGGCCTCCGGTGATTGTGACCCCCTCCGGCAGGGTGCCGGAGAGGGCCACGATTGATTTTTCGTGGATATGAAGGTGTGCGGTAGTGGAACTCCCGATATAGGTTATGCCTTGGAGGTTTTGGAATATTTGAGGATTTATAGAGATGAGAGGGAGGTCGGTGGACTCCCAAGGGGCCCACAAGCCTGGTGGCCTCGGCTAGCGGTGTGGTCGCGCCCCTGGATATTGTGGCCTCCTCGGCCTTCCTCTCGGGTGACTCTTTGCTCCAATATTTTTTATATTTTCCAAAAATATTCTCTGTAAATTTTCAGCTCGTTCTGACAACTTTTATTTCTGGACAAAAACAACACCATAGTAGTTCTGGTGAAAACAGCGTCAGTACGGGTTAGTTCTAATAAAATCATACCAAAATCATATAGAATTATTGCAAACTTGGCATGAATACTTCATAAATTATAGATATGTTGGAGGCGTATCAGCCACTCTTCAACACATCTTCACAAGTCCATTGTCACCACAATGGACGGCAAGCTTCAAGTATGATCTCTCCGTGACGCTTCACTTGAACTTGCACACCATGATACGTCTCCAATGTATCTATAACTTTTGATGGTGTCATGCTGTTATATTATCTGTTTTGGATGTTTTATATTCATTAATATGCTATTTTATATTATTTTTGGGACTAACCTATTAATCTAGAGCCAAGTGCTAGTTTATGTGTTTTCCTTGTTTTTGAGTTTTGCAGATATGGGATATTAAACGGAGTCCAAACGGAAAAAAACTTTTGGAAGGAATTTTTCTAGAAGGAAACAAGTCGATCAAGCTTGGAGTGCATGTCAGGGGAGGTGTCAGGGCGCCACCAGCCTGCTAGGCACTCCCCCTAGCCGCGCCTAGCAGGCTTGTCTCTCCCTCGCAGGTCTTCTTACCCTATTCTCTAGCCTATAAATACCCAAATATTCCCCCAACATCAGAAAGAGCCATGAAAATACTTTTCCGACACCGGAAGCCTCCGTTCCCAAGAGATCCAATCTTCGAGCCTTTTCCAATAATTTGCTGGAGGGGGTTTCGATCACGGAGGGCATCTACATCAACTCCATTGCCCCTCCAATGATGCATGAGTAGTCCACCATAGACCTACGGGTCGATAGCTAGTAGCTAGATGGATTCTTCTCTCTCTTTGATCTTCAATACCATGTTCTTCGTGATCTTCATGGGGGTTTATCCGATGTAATCCTCTTTTGTGGTGTGTCTGTCAAGATCCGATGAATTGTAAGTTTATGTTCAGATTATCCATGAATTTATTTGAATCTTCCCTGAATTCTTATATGCATGATTTCATATCCTTGTAAGTCTCTTCGAGTTATTGGTTTGGTTTGGCCAACTAGATTGGTAATTCTTGCAATGGGAGAAGTGCTTGGTTTTGGGTTCAATCTTGTGGTGTCCTTACCCAGTGACATAGAAGGGGTAGTGAGGCACGTATTTTATTGTTGCCATCAATGGTAACAAGATGGGGTTTTCATCATATTTCTTGAGTTTATTCCTCTACATCATGTCATCTTTCTTAATGTGTTACTCTTTTCTTCATGAACTTAATACTCTAGATGCACGCAGGATTCGGTCAATGCGTGGAGTAATAGTAGTAGATGCAGAATCGTTTTGGTCTACTCATCACGGACATGATTCCTATATGCATGATCATTGCCTTGGATAACTACATGATTATTCGCTTTTCTATCAATTGCTTGACAGTAATTTGTTTACCCACCATGATATTTGCCTTCAAGAGAGAAGCCTCTAGTGAAACCTATGGCCCCCGAGTCTATTTTCCATCATATACTTTCAGGTCTATACTTTGCTGCAATTTATTTATATTTTACTTTCTGCACTCGTTTACATCTATCTCTTTCAGATCTAATCCTTGCAAATAACCGTGAAGGGATTGACAACCCCTTTATAGCATTGGGTGCAAGAGTTTGATTGTGTGTGTAGGTGCAACCATTGGTGACTTGCTTGTTCCTCCTACTGGATTGATACCTTGGTTCTCAACAACTGAGGGAAATACTTATCTATTTAGCTGCATCACCCTTTCCTCTTCAAGGGAAAAACAACGCAAGCTCGAGAGGTAGCACACCGCAACCTTGATGACGATCCCCACTTGATTTCAACATCCATGGGATGTATGGGATCTCACTCTTGATGCAATCCCACAGAAATATACCTAACCCCACAAAGAACACTCACAAGGAACATGGGTTAGTACACCAATCATAATTGACAATGCTTACCATACCATGGGATAACTTGACCCCTCTCGGTACATCTTCTATGATTTGTGTGTTGATCAACTTGATTCATTCTTTGTGTTAGTCTAGATCAACCTTGTGTATTATCTTCTATCTTCACAAATATGATGTCTTGAAGGTACACATGAATGTTCACACAATCTTATTCTTCAGGACATGCTTGCAACAATAGGCTCGATTCTCCCATGACCAATCTTTGGATAAAACCTCGAATACGACCTTCGTCACCATATAAACTCCTTGAAACCAACAGATGAACTTCAAGAAGTGCCTATGGACAAAACCTTCGAATATAACTCAAGGCAGCCATTAGTCCATAGGGATTGCCAACAATTACCAAAACCACATATGTAGAAATATGCTCTAACATATGGTCCATGGGCCATCACCGCATCCCCTTCACAAGTATCTCATCATTCGGGTTATGTCTTTAGCATCAAGATCATTCGGATTTTGAGACTATCGTCGGCTGCTTCAGTCGATGGCAGCCTCGAGGACTACACCCAGTGGGTGCGCTCAACGTGCTCCCACTGGAGAACTACAGGTTCTACACCCTGACAGTCGATGTAGAGAGGCTCTGGTCCATGGACCATCACCATGTCCTCTTCGACAAGTATCTCAGCACTCGGATTCAACTACCTAACATTCGGATTTTTTAGACTGCCATCGACTGCTTCAGTCGACGTCAGCCTTGGGGACCACACCTAGTGGGTGCGCTCAATGCGCTCCCACTGGAGAAGTACAAGTTGTACATCCCGATGGTCAACGTCGAGAGGCCCTGGTCCATGGACCATCACCACATCCTCTTCGACAAGTATATCATCATTCAGATTCAACTACATAACATTCAGATTCTGAGACTGTCGCCGTCTACTTCAGTCAACGGCAGCCTCGGGGATTACACCCAGTGGGTGCACTCAGCATGCTCCCACTAAAGAACTACATGTTCTACACCCCGATGGTTAACGTCGAGAGGCTCTAGTCCATGGACCATCACCGCATCCTCTTAGACAAGCATCTCATCATTCGGTTGAACACTAAACACCCTGTGGGTGCACTCCTAACGTAAACCCACTTGGGACCCTACGTAAACTCACTCAGAATTATATGGGATTCTAAAAACATATTCAACGCAAAAAATTCTTCTTAAAGAAGGTACTTACGAGAGTACTTACTCAGACAATCTTCTCCAAAACCTCACCAACATCACGATCTTCCTTAAGCTTGTCGTTCATAACCCCAGTTGGATCAGCGCCTCCTTGCCCGCTCCCTCCTGGTCCTCTGGGACATGCTGCAGTCAGATGCCACCAGTCGCATGGGGAGTTGGAGGAGGTGTTCCGAGTGTCGCTCCTATTCTCGATGAAGTCCCTCGGGCTGGAGGTGGCTCCTGAGTAGGCAAGGTGTCTTGCACCATGACTTCTGCGTCGCCGGCGGGATTCGGCAGGTCAACCTGGTCGTCCGCATCAATCTGAATCACCTCACGCGGCTCTACAAACATCTGATGACCATTCGGAAATAAGTCAAGAGGGGAGACAAAGAACTCAGAGTTCATGAATGGGCGAAACAGAGTGTTACCTTTTGGCAGATGAAGTGTCAGCCCTGTAGGAAAATCACTAGGATTGTTTATCACATTTGGTCAATTACTCGAAGAGACAATCGGTACAAGGGTACTTACGCGGAGTCCACCGGGCACATTCATCTTAGTCTTGGGCGGCGCTGCTTTCCGAGGTTTTCTAGTTGAGATCTTCGCCTATTTGGCATTCTTCTCTCGAGATGCAGTGGGCCTCCCGTGTGGCCTCCATGGATTCCAAGGTCCCGGCGAGCCTTCGAACGGGACTCAGGGAGCACCTCCTCCAAAGGAGAAGACTCCGCCTCGTCCCCTGGTTCTGACTCCTTCTCGTCTTTTTGGTCGTCATTGTCATCTTTGTATTCTTATTCATCGTCTGAGTCGCCATGTCGCTCGTTGTCGCTGGCCACATCTATGGTTACATGATCACCTACAGGTATCAAGCTCATCATGTCCATGTAACCCTGTCAAGATGAAAACTACGACGATCAATATTCATCACAGGAAAACTACATCACTAGGAAATAACGGTGGCACTCGGTGTTTACCTCACTCGGCGGATGGTCGGCCGAGTATGGGGGCATGCGTCTCAATCCTCTAGGGTGGTCCCGAGCTAGAGTTATGGCCTTCAGCTTGTTTGCTATGGCCTCTGCGCTAAGCTCCTCTGGGTTCGTGCGAGTGTCGTCACTCGGACTCGAGTACTTCCACATGTAGGGATGGCACCTGCAGGGTATGGGTACAAGTGGAGCCTCCCCATACCCTTACTTGTCCCGCCTGAGCTTACCCATCATCCTTACCCATATCCATCAACGGGTACAATTCTTTCCCATACCCGTTACTCGATAAGGTAGACGGGTACCCGCAGGTAAACTTACCCATGTTTGCAAAGCATCAATTTGAACAATTTATATTCATAATCTGCATTAAATAATATAGTTTATAAAAATAGATTATACCAACAAAATTTACTGATAAACAACATCATATAGTCATAAACAACAACACATAGGCATACACATCCTGTTCAGAAATTCTTGACATAGTGTAGATTGTAGAGATAATTTGGAGTTTGCATAGATTTTATATGGTTACATGGGTATGTGGGTATGGGTTATATAATCCCATACCCATACCCGCTCTACCAGATGGGTTTCAGATTTTCCTATTTATATCCCCATGGATAAAGTTTTGTCCTGTACTCTTACCCTAATAGGGTTTTTACCCACATGGTACGTCGGTAATGGGTACCCATTGCCATCCCTAGCCACATGGGATGGACCCTGGCCTGCAGTGGTTGGATTCTTGTTTGGAAGAAGACCTCCAGAAGATCCTGGCCATTGATGCCCTGGTTCACTAGGGCTACTAGCGCAATCACGAGCAGGTCTACATCAACCTTCTCCGCCTTGGAAACGGTCAGCTTTGGGAGCTACCGAACGCGTTTGGCTGAATACGGAGAGAGGCCCGACTGGCCATCTTCGACAGGGACGTCCTCGCAGTAAAACCACGTGGACTGCCAACCCTTAACCGTATCAGGGAAGTTCAACACGGGGAAACTACCTTTACCCCTAAACTAGATACCCATGCCCCTGGACAGCTGAACTACGTTTGTTTTCTCCTCCAACAAAGCAGGCTTCTTCACGGTCATCACTCAACACGTAAACAGATGTTTGAAAAAAAACAGTGTGAGTGACAACCAAGGAAATTCTCACAGAGAGAAATGAAGGCGGCAAAATACGTGATGGATTTGGGAGGAACGTGGTGGAGTTGTGCCCTAAAAAGTTCAAAAATACCCGAAACAAAGGGTGGGGTGGCAGCGAGAAACCACGATCAAGGTGAGTGCTGAGGAGTACCCACTCGCCTCCGCGTGGCACGGGCTCGATCTCCCCCTTCTCCGGCAGTCTCTAGCTCCCCGGAGGTAAGAGCCCCTGGCTCTCCAGGTCCCTTAGCCGGCTGGTGGTGACTCAGGACGCCAGCCACTCGCCTCGGATGAAGCTAGCCAGGGCGCACGCACGAAGACTTTTTTGCCTTCTCGGCCTTCGCGGTAGCCTTCCTCGGCATCTTCGATGAGAATCGGCAGCACATAGACCAGTCGGTGGCACTGGTGAGGCTCTCGATGGAGCAGAAGAGAATGTTTTTCCTTACATCCCCTCGATCTCTTTTTTATACCTCGGCTCGGCAGATTCCCGACTGTCCAATCTGTCGAGATCGTACAATCGACAGGAGTCCATAGATCTACTAAATGTTCGGGATAGGGAAGTAGGGACCCGTGGCGAAATTCTCGGTGCAGAAATCAAGGCGCCGCGGCCACCTCCCCCACTTTCCTAACACAACCATCAAAATCGCATGCGCGCGCTTCCCCACAATTTTGAAATCGCCAAAGATTTCATGGCACCAATATTGTAGTGGACTCCGCGTTCACCGATGCGTTCTGATGCACCAAAACATACCGAGTGGACAAAAACCGGTCAAACGTTCACCGAGTGAATAAAGACTTGTCAAGCACTCGGGTAAATCTTCAACCACTTCAAGAATATCCGAATGAAGACCAGACAAAAGCTCTAGTAATGACATCTACAAGCCTAAGGGTTATCTCTCCTGAGAGCTAATCTACATCGAGTCGAGTGGCTTGAGTGGTCAAGACTGCTCGGTTCACTCGAAAGATATTTAACCTTGAATCAGTTGCGGCTCAAATACTTAGTGGGAAATGACCCAACTCATTTCGAAGCGTGCCCGAGATGCTACCAGCATCACAATATGCTGGTCACTCGGCCTCCTAAGACTCAACCGATTCAGGGGCTACTAACGAGGTCACCTACCCTAGGTAGGGTCATGTGCCTCTAATCTAGGACACTCTTGGGGTCCTACCAGTTCATGGAAGTCCCTTGCTTAACTTGAGACTCGAAAAAATGTAAAAGATGCACTCGAATCCTTGAAAGTCACTCGGACATCTTCAACCACTTGGCGCCTCCATAGTACTCGGACAATAGGAAGTAGGAGCAATGTGGGAGTTGCAACGTTCGAGGAACTTAATACACCTTAATGCATGTAGTTAACTTAGCAGTTTCCGGTAACTCTTCCAGTTACTAGCATTAATGACCCTAGTGATGGCGTTCGGCTAGTGGTGGCGTACTCTATATAAGCCACCCCCGACATCGAAGGAAAGGTTACAATCTCCTTGTAATCAGATCCCTACACCAAGCAAACGCTTAGCACCCGGGCTCGAGACATAGGATTTTTACCACTTCCGAGTGGGGTCTGAACTCAAAATTTCTGAGTGTGACACTTACTCCAAAGCTAGGCTTCGCCCTACTCATCGTACCCCCGTACTACTATCAACATTACTCCCATGATAGTGACGAAACATGTAAAGTAGCAATCAAACGAGTAAACTAGATAACTAAGTAAACAAGCAAATAGAAATACTTTTGTATTTTTGATTTTTATAGCAAGCAAAATATAACAGAAACTAAAAAGTAGAACAAGTGAATGCTAATTTGTGAGAAGGAACTTGATAGTAATTTGATGATGCTCCCCGGCAACGGTGCTAGAAATCCTTCCTGATACTTGTAAACTGTGCTGGGATTTTCCCCGAAGAGGAGGGGATGATACAACACAATAGAGGTAAGTATTCCCCTTAGTGAGAACCAAAGCTATCGAACCAACAGGAGAAGCATGCCAACTCTCATCTTCAACCCCTACACACAAAAGAGCAAACACGTGCACCCAACGCAGGCAAGAGAGTTGTCAATCCCCTTGAACTTGTTACTTGCAAGCAATGAGTAGTGTAGATGATAGTTTGGTAAATATAAAATTGAAAATAAATGAAAAGTAAATAATGAGTCAAAGGTATTAAGAGCGTTTGTAAATATATTTGTGAATAGACTTGGGGGCCATAGTGTTCGCTAGAGGCTTCTCCGTCGAAGAAAGCATACGATGGATAAACAAATTACTGTTGGGCAATTGATAGAAAAGCGCATAGTTATGCAATATTTACTCACGACAATGATCATGTATATAGGCATCACGTCCATAAAAAAGTAGACCGACTCCTGCCTGCATCTACTACTATTACTCCACCCATCGATCGCTATCCATCATGCATCTAGAGTATTAAGTAAAAAAGGAGTAATGCTAGGAGGATGATGCCATGATGTAGACAAAGTAAATCCAATTAATATGAATTAACCCCATCGTTTTACCCTTAGTGGCAGCAATACAATACGTGTCATGTCTCTTTCTGTCACTGGGATTGAGCACCGCAAGATTAAAACCAGTACAATGCACCACTCTCACTTGTACCTGGCTAAACCAAACCAATAGATCGGAGAGCATTATGAAGCTATAACAATCACGCATATGAAATAACAGTAAGGATTCAATATATTTTCATGAATAATCTGAGCAAAAACCCACAATTCATCGGATCCCAACAAACACACAGCAAAGATTGATTACATAAGGTAGATCACAATGGGAATTGTGGTAATCTTGGCAATGAAGAACATATATAGAGAGAGGGCAATCTAGGTACTGGCTGCGGACCTATAGGTCTACGGTGAACTACTCACACATCACCATGGGAGCATCAAGGTTGATGTAGAGGCCCTCTGTGATTGACCCCCCCCCCCGACAGGGCAACGGAACAGGGCTCCAGATGGGCACACGTCAAAACAGAGACTTGTGGCGGTGGAAAAGTGCTTCAGGGGCTCTCTAGGGTTTTCAGACTATATGTGAATTTATAGGCCAAATATTAGGGCTAGGAGAGTGGAGAGGTGGCCCCAAGCCATCACACTGCGACCACCCCCCTCGACACGACATGTTGGCTTGGGGGCACTTCGTGTGCCCACCAGTCTTCCTCTAAAGCTTCCATGTCTTATTTTCATCCAGAAAATATCATCAAGAAGTTTGGGGTATTTGGACTTCATTTGGTACAGTATTAGTGAAAATCCAAAAACATATATAAAACATCAACTAGCACTTGGCACAGTGTTAATAGGTTAGTGCTATAAAATAATATTAAACAACAAGTAAATGCTTAAAAAGTATCCTAGAATGGTAATATAATAGCATGGAACAAACAAAAATTATAGATACGTTGGAGACGTATCACTCCCTGCTCAAGAAGGGATTATTATTACTTTATTACAATCGTTAGTCTTTAGTTTTTATTAACTTTACATATTAGTTAAGTACTATCATCACGTATATGTGATGATATATTATACCCGCAATGAGATATTGAACAATTAGTACATATTATTAATTCACATTTCTATTTGTTTTCATACTCATTTCTAGCTCTAGCTGCTACACATATTAAAGCAAAACAATAGAATGGAAAACATTCACACATTGAAACATATCAAAATTATGATTGTTGTGCATACATTGCGATCAACATCGAAACAATTCAACAAAATAAAACGCGTCCATGACTACCACCCTAACCTACGGAAGTTCTTGGCTCCGACTGAACTCGTGCAGGCGTTCGTCCAAGCGGTTGACATGATTGTGGTATAGTTGGAGCGCGATCTTGAGCTCCATGTTGGCTATTTCATAGGAGATTACCATCTCAAGGATGTGACTGCCATTTTCTTCTACTGCTCCTCTCTGGACACCTGGGCCAAGGGGGCACTCAATCCTATCGGCCAGCGCGTTGGCATCGAGGGGGCAGGAAAGGGAAAACGACACGACCCATGCGAACGGCGTGGAAGATGCCTGGTGCAAGTACGATGTGGCTTGGCTCTGGTGCAAGTATGGTGAAGATGACTGTTGCCCATTCCTGGTGAAGAATCATGCTAGTCACGTGTCGTGGACATAGCTGCAATGTCATGTCGGGTGGGATAGAAGGCAAGCAGGGATGGATCCGCTCTTGCTCTGCCACGCGTCGTGCCTCCCTCCATCGATCTTCCCGTGTGGCACGCGTTGCCCTCTTGGTGCATACGTGCATGTTTTGCTCTACGGAGCACCACCGATGATATTGTTGTGCAGCGCGTTGCAGCCTCTTGGCGGTTAGGCAGCTATGTTGCATGGTAGCACTGTCGTGCCCTGCGCCAAGGGTTTGCTCAACCCTGGCTATGGCGCATAGCACAACGTTGTCTAGCGAGTTGCCGGGGACGCCCTCGACCTCGACGGTCCATTGCACTTGCACTGGATAGTTATCTTCATTGAGAAGGTTGACGGTAGAGGCTACACGTTTTCGGGTTGGCATGCTTGGAAATGGTAGTGGGGCTAGGCTGCCCTAGGTGTGCCTCCGCATGTGTCGCGCACCTCTTAGACTCTTATTCTCAATCGTTTGTGGCGGGAAACTGATGGGAAAGTGGTGGCAAACGGTGACATCTTCGGATAATGCCATCAATGGAAAACTTAGGAAAGAAGGAAGCCTGGTAAGGATGATATTTGGGGGTATTTCGGCGAGCCGGGCGGGAAGCTTGTGCGGTTGCGCGTGGGAACGGGCTCACCAATGCTTGGACGAACCAAACACCTATGTGGTACTCAAGCATGCACTGGAATCCTCTGGCTACAACACAGTGACAAGACATGTAAGAGGAGGACGGGATGACACACAGGTAGATGGGTAATAATAATAAAAAGTCTACAATTTTAATACATAGAAAACGACCGATCCCTACGTATCATCGGTAATGATTTCAATAATCGCATGCAATTGTTTACCAGCAAGCATTTGCTCACAACAGACACATCTGGTTAGCAGGAATTATCTGTGTTATTTTTGGTGTTTGCAAGAGATTCTTATTACCAACTTGTTTGTCGGGTATCACACACATCTTATGACGCTAAATCGTTTGTGTTCTCATGGATCAATGCAAACAGTTTATCCAAGTGAATTGTTTGTCGTACATTGCACACATCTGTATTTGGTTAGCCATTTGTGTTATTTTGGCTAATCGCAAATAGTTCATGAGGACCAACTGCATGTCACGTATTGCACATGGAAATCTTATCCGGATCATGCTTGTTGGATCAGCCATCGCACACAGTTCGTTTTATTGGCGATGAATCTAGAACCATACCGTTTGCGATTCATGCATCACACATAGTTTGCTCTAAGGGTCTTCGATGCATGTGCTGTCTTAGGACCTTCCTGCAGTAGTGCTAGTAGCTTTATTTAATTTCCTGAAGTCAATCACCATCTTATAACAAGTTACGATTCTTCGCGGGATAAGTTGATTTTCATCATTAGGTACTACACTAATGCCTTGTTTCTTCTGGACACAATGAACATGACTTACCCATCTACTATTAGCTATAGGATAGATTAGCATCAGGCTCCATATTTATATTCTTACAGCAGCCTTCATTTTTGGATTTAATCTATGTTGATGATCGACAACTAGTTTAGCGTCAGGCTCCATATTAATCTTATGTTAACATAAATTAGGACTAATGCCCTTAAGATCGCCAAGAGTATATCAACTACATCATGATGCTTCCTTAAAGTTTTCAATAATCTGTTTTCTTCATGCACTGAAAGGTTAGCATTGATAATAACATGATATACTTTCTTTTCATCAAGATAAGCATATTTCAAAGTATTACCTTCACCGGAGGTAATGTCGGTAAGCAATATTTTCCCCACCACAACTACAACTTTACATTATATTCGAGTTTAGGTTCGATCCACGTTAGGGGAATGGGGAATCGGGGTATCAAAACATCGCCATGACTAGATCCGGATTGAGTACAATAGGGATGGGGATTATGGTTCATATTACACTTTAGGCACGGATCTTATCCTTGGGGACCCGAGAGGCGATTGGGGTGGTGGGTGGCCTTGACCTTGGTCTTGCTCTTGGTCTTGGTCATCTTCGTCTCATCTTCCTCGCCAGAGTCCATCTCGATGATCAGGCTTCGGTGTCCTGGCTTTGCATCTTCTTCCACCTTCATAGCCATCGGTGATTCTTGATCCTCCTCCAGTGGCAACCCCACAATTTTTGTGGTGAAGTACACTAACTAGAGATGGTCATGAGGATGTCGGTATTGTTTGTACTTGGGCCACTTTGCCCTTGGTCGAGCGTTGCCGGAGTCGGCCTGATTCATGGCCCAACGAAGTACGTCCATTGACATAGCGGCCTTCATTGGGTCAGGAATCAGTGTCTTCAACTCCTCCGGCGTGGCCTTTTTCACCATAGCGTCGGACTCTTTGTGCAGCTCTTCGATGCGGCTAAAGCTTGAGCACACTTTGATGGTGTTCTCAAACTTGGTGCAGTCACCAAGAGAGCACCCTAGTAAGAATTCCCTCCATTTAATGCCCCAAGGGAAGGGGTTGGGGATGGGGTTGGGGTTGGAGTTCATGTCGATGGGTTGGAGGAAGAATGAGAGACTCGATTTGAGGGGTGGGTTAATAAAGGGGTTTGGGGCATTAGGTTTTAATGTCGATGTTGCAATGTTCATATTTCAGATCCTGAACATTTGAACCTCTTCATAATGGAGATCGACACGGATAGAAAGGGGAAGGAGGTGGTGCCACCGAAGGAGCAAGAAAACGGCAAGGAGGTGGTGCCGCCCTCAGATGTGACGCCCGTCTAGGTGATGCCCATCGAGAGCCCTGCCACAGACGATCTCCAACCGGAGGAGCCCCCCAGCAGCAAGCGTCGGAACTATGGCCACTGCCATGAGGTGTCAGGGCCAACCAACTTCTGCAAGGTGATCATGGCCCCGCAGCTAGAGGCCATCCCTATGCTTTCATGAAGCACTTTCCGTTCGTGCCAACCGAGTTCAAGCTGAAGACGAACACAAGTTGCTCCTGGCGGGTGATTGTCCGCCTGTTGAACGACAGGGTCACCCTCGATTAGGGTTGGGCCGCCTTTGCCACCGTCCATCGGATAAAGGATAGGCTACATGGTGACCTTCAAGCTGTTGACTCCTGACATGCTCAAGTTCATTGTGTTTAATGACCATGGCATTGAAGTAGTTAGTAGGTGTGGGAAGAACCACGATGCCTTAGCCATCAACCCCTAGGACTGCCCCGACATGCTGCAGGTACTCTTCAGCTTAGTAAGATGTGCTACCAAAGTTTCAGTTTCATTTCCATGAAAAGGATCAAATTCAACCAAAGTAATTAATTGTGGGTCGATAGAGAATTCATAATCCTTATCAGTAACAAAGATAGGTGAAGTAGCAAACTTAGGATCACATTTCATTTTAGCATTCAAAGCCTTTTCTTTATACTTGCATAGTAGTTTCTTAAGATCATTTCTATCCTTGCAAGAAAGAATCTCTCTAGATATTTCTCCATCCAAAGCATAACCCTTAGGTATCTTAGGCATTTCAAATCTAGGAGAGATATACCTAATAGTGTTTCATAATTATCAGTTTCAAAGATCTCATCAGTTTCATCAGTTTCAATGATTTCATTCTCTCTAGCTCTAGCAATTTTCATCCAGAAATTCACCTAGTGGCACATTATCATCAAGCATGGTACTAGAATCATCATAAGCATCATCCATAGCAAAAGTAACATCATCAATATCAGGATTAATAGCATGTGGTGGTGTTGCAAACTTACTCATAACCGAAGGTGAACCAAGTGTAGAGCTAGATGGCAATTCCTTACCTCCCTTCGTCCTAGAGGGAAACATCTTGGTTTTAGTATCCTTCAGATTCTTTATAGTGATCAATATAAATCCCAAGTGACTCGGCAAATATAGCTATCCTCCCTGGTACGGGTGCCAGAAAAGGGTCTTGATAGCCCACAAGTATAGGGGATCGCAACGGTTTTTAGGGTAGAGTATTCAACCCAAATTTATAGATTCAAAACAAGGGGAGACAAAGAATATTTGAGGGTATTAGAAGTTGAGTTGTCAATTCAACCACACCTAGAGATAAATATATACAGCAAAGTGATCAGTAGCATGGTAATATGATAGTTTGATAGCGGTGGTAACAGTAACAGCAGTGGTAACAGTAGCAATAATAGTTTTGTAGCAAGTACAACAGTAACAGCAGCTGTAGTAACTTAGCAAGAACAATAAGTGGAAAAATAATAGGCACTAGATCGGTGTATTCGTTGTATGATAATCTTCATATAACAGTCATAACCTAGGGCGATACAGAACTAGCTCCAGTTCGTCAATGTAATGTAGGCATGTATTCTGTAAATAGTCATACGATCTTATGGAAAAGAACTTGCATGAAATATTTTGTCCTACCCTCCCATGGAAACGGGTTCCATAAGGAAACTAAGGGATATTAAGGCCTCCTTTTAATAGAGAACCATAACAAAGCTTTAACACATAGTGAACACATGAACTCCTCAAACTACGGTCATCACCGAAAAGCATCCCAATTTCTGTCACCCTGGGGTTTACGGATCATAACACGTAATATATAGGTGCACATGACTAGGAAAGATCGGATCAAGAACATAGATATAATGATGATAACATAAATGGTTCAGATCTGAAAATATGGTAGTCGGGCTCTAGTGACAAGCATTAAGCATGGCAAAGTCATAGCAACATCAATCTTAGAACATAGTGGATACTAGGGGTCAAGCCCTAACAAAACTGACTCGATTACATGATGAATCTCATCCAACTCCTCATCATCCATCAAGCCTACAAAGGAATTACTCACTCCCGATGGGGAACATCATGGAATTGGTGATGAACGAGGGTTGATGATGACGAAGATCAAAGATTCCCCTCCCTAGAGCCCCAAACGGACACCAGATCTAGCCTCCCGATGAAGAACAGGAGGTGGTGGAGGCTCCATATCGTGAAACGGTATGAAAGTTCCTCTCTGATCTTTTCTCCAAAAATAGGATTTTATAGCGGCGGAATTAGGTTCGGGGGGCCACGAGGTGAGCACAACCCACCAGGCTACGCCCAGGGCGGCTGGCACGCCCTGGTGGGTGGTGGCCACCCTGGCCCCCTTTTGTGGTGGTTTTTGGCTCCAATATTCCTCAAATATTCGAAAATAAATCTCCAAAAAGTTTTCTTCCGTTCCAAGAACTTTTATTTCTGCACAAAAACAACACCATGGCAGTTCTGCTGAAAACAGCGTTAGTCCGGGTTAGTTTCATTCAAATCATGCAAATTAGAGTCCAAAAAAATAACAAAAGCATTAAGAAAAGTAGATACGATTGAGACGTATCAATCTGCAAGCTCAAACAATCCACAAAGTTCATCTATACAAATTAAGTGTATATCAGGATGTATTATTCCATCTCCTGCATAAGGATTAGCACGCAATTTTTCCATAATACCCAAAGGAATTCCGTAATAAATATTTTTCGTAGATTCAAAAGGTTGAGGAGCGGCTCTTAACACTTCGGTTCGAGGTGAAGATACCCCAAACAAGCCCCTCCAAGGATTATTCTTCATTATAACAAGCGGAGATAAAATTCATCACATAGTATAAATGTTTCCTTACCAAAAGCGCTTCAGTCCCTAGGCGCCAGAAAAGATTCTTGATGACCAACAAGTATAGGGGATCAATCATAATCCTTTCAATAAGTAAGAGTGTCAAACCCAACAAGGAGCAGAAGGAATTCATAAGTGGTTTCAACAAGGTAATCTCTGCAAGTGTTGTAAAAGTGTAGTGACAAGTAACTTAGAAAACAAAGTAACAAGGTGTAGAAAGGTAGTTGAAAGAGCATGGTGCCCCCATTGTGCTTTTGGTATTTGATGACACTCTCTAATGGTTGCCTTGAGTTATATTTGAAGGATTTTTCCATGGGCATTTCTTGAAGTTCATGTGTTGGTTTCAAGGAGTTTATGAGATGACCAACGTACTATTCTTGGAATTATCCAAAGATTGGTCATGTGCAAGACATGATACAAGGTTGATCAAGACTAACACAAAGTGTGAATCAAGTTGATCAACATGCAAAGCGTAGAAGATATACCGAAAGGGATCAAGTGATCCCATGGTATGGTAAGTATTGTCCATTATGCTTTGTGTACTAACCCATGGTCTGCGTGAGAGTTCTATGTGGGGTTAGGTTGCAGTGTGCACATTCAAATGGAGCATCAGAAAGATATCATGCCCTTGAAGCTTGTCATCCATTGTGGTGACAATGGACTTATGAAGATGTGTCGAAGTGTGGATCACCCATAGTGGAGTATGTGGGAGCAATCAAATGGCCTTCATCGAGACAACACGATCAAGAAAGGTGGCCCAACTTAAGGAAGCCAAGGCCATCATCATCTCGCTCAACTATACTATGTACAAGGTATAGGTTTTCCCTTGATAGGTTTTTTATTTCACCAGTCTCATGGTGTTAGTTGGGAGACCGAGTGAAAGGATCGATATGGCTGACTAGAGGGGGGGTGAATAGGCAACTAACACTTTTTAACTTTTCTTTAATAATTAAGGTTTAGCATCAAATAAGTTAGCTAGATGTGAAACTAGGTGGACAACCTATATGATGCTAACCACTACAAGTACACAAGAAAGCATGGGATATGACACAATAAACGCTTGCAAGAAGTAAATATGCGAGATAACCAAAAGTGGAGCCGGTAGAGACAAGGATGTGTTACCGAAGTTCCTTCCCTTGTGGGGAAGTACGTCTTCGTTGGAGCAGTGTGGAGGCACAATGCTCCCCAAGAAGCCACTAGGGCCACCGTATTGTCCTCATGCCCTCACACAATGTGAGATGTCGTGATTCCACTATTGGTGCTCTTGAAGGCGGCTACCGAACCTTTACAAACAAGGTTGGGGCAATCTCTACAACTGAATTGGAGGCTCCCAACGACACCATGAAGCTTCACCACAGTGGAATGTGGCTCTGAGGTGACCTCAACTGTCTAGGGTGCTCAAACACCCAAGAGTAACAAGATCCGCAAGGGATTAGTGGGGGGAATCAAATTTCTCTTGGTGGAAGTGTAGATCGGGGCCTTCTCAACCTATCCCTAGGAAATCAACAAGATTGATTGGCTAGGGAGAGAGATCGGGCAAAAATGGAGCTTGGAGCAACAATGGAGTTTTGGGAAGGAAGAGGTAAGCTTGTTGGAGAAGAAGACCTCCCTTTTATAGTGGGGGACAAGATCCAACCATTATCCACTTACTCAGCCCCGCGCATCACGGTACTACCGCAAAAGTCACGGTACTACCGCGATGGCTTGCGATACTACCGCAGCCTTGTGCAGTACTACCGCTAGCACGGGAGTAGCTGGCCCTGCCTGTTAGCAGGCGGTAGAACCGCCGGAGTGGTACTACCGCGAGCCTGTGCGGTACTACCGCACGGTTGGTAGAGGCAGCCACTGGAGGTGCACGAAAGTAAAAAATTACTTCTGTGCCAACCTCCGCAGAGGGAAACTATGCGAAAAAAGTACACACGATAGTACCGGACGAGAATCGCGGTACTACCGTAGTAGGGCGGAAGTAAAAAATTACATCCGTGCCTACTACCACAGGTTTAGTGGCCAGGGTAGGAGACAGCGGTACTACTGCTCCACGGAGCGGTACTACCGCTGGCACCTCCGGTACTACCGCTCCCTGGAGCGGTACTATCGCGGGCCACTGAACCCAAACACCTCGCAGGTGTTCCTTTTGCACAGAGAGGGAAAACGGGTTGGGGCTCCATTGAAGAGAGGGAAAGGTGGTGCAAGGGAATAGATGTGCACCCAGACCTTTCCGATGCGAACCCCCTCTTGATAGTACAACTTTCCTACGAATCAAATCCACCGAAAGTAAACGCATAGAACAACCGTCTTCGAGAGATTCCGAGGGGCACTGAATCATCTTGTGCCTAGACCTGAGATATCTGAAATGCTCAATGCACACGATTAGTCCGCAAAGGCATTGTCATCAATCACCAAAACCACTTAGGGAGAAATATGCCCTTACAATCTCCCCCTTTTTGGTGGATTGATGACAACACAGGATTTGCACATAAGAATATAAAATAAGCATACGCAACCTCAAGACCTACAAAATATAGGATAGCTCCCCCTAGATGTGTGCATACTCTAGATATGCTTTGGACTACAGGGCACACACACACTAGGATCAACACTCCCCCTATATTTTATAGGCAATGAAATTTCTGCAACAGAATGAACAGAACTAAGTATGGAAACTAGGCATAGCATGTGAGCATAAAGATAAGGGAACGTCATGGACAGACTCACAAGCTACGAATCATACTAGACAATAATAAAGTAGTAGTGATAGCATATGTCTCACACCATATGATAGAGGAAGTCTTGAGGTCACACACATAAACGACATAAACCAAGGTTCAACAAAAGCATAGAGATGACGAAAAGGCAAACACAAGACGAAAAGGCAAACACAAGACGAAAAGGCAAACACAAATACGCGCAAATCCTACACTCTCTCCCCCTTTGGCATCGAGACGCCAAAAAGGCAGAGAGGACACCTAACACCTAGGTGGTAGCTCCCATGCAGAAAGATCAGTCATCGGACTCCTCTGAAGCATCTGGGACAGACTCCGCATCAGAATCATCCCACTGGAACTGCTGCTTAGCCATCCAAGTGGCCTCAGGGGTGATATCCTTCTCAGACCCACTCAAGATGGTCTCGCCAAGCTTCCTCAGAATGTGCTTGTCACGCTGGCGACTCTCCTTCTGAGCAACGTGAGCCTTATACTAACCCTTGGCCTGTATGCAGAACAAAGTCTTCATCTTGTGAGAGAGCTTCTTGGCCCAAGATGGCTCAGAAGACGGAGGTACATAGGACTCAGAACTATTGTCATCCTCCTCTTCGATCTCATCCTCATCGACCTCCATACTAGCAGACGGTGGCTTAGTGGTGGTGTTGGCCCACTTTTCCTTCATACGCAAACGAATGGGCTCATGAAGAAATGTGTGCTCCGGCATGTCCTGACCGGGAAACTTCTTGTCCCAAGTAGCATGAATCATATAGAACAAGTATGGCCCATAAATGGGGAACTTCCGATGAAACACAGCAGTGCGAAGCTCAGACCGCAAAACATGAGACACATCAAGGATGCCAATGTCTTCATTTCTTCCTTTCTCACATAGCAGCAACATATCCACCAGATAGGAGTGTACCTTGTCCTTGTCTCCCATGCGAGGAAACAGAGTGTTGCGTAAGATCCGGTGCATGACATCAAGGAAAGGGTTGAGCATAGGAATTTGCTCATAAGATCGTAAGGTCTTCAGAATATGGAAAGGTACGAGCTGATCCTTACCAACTGGGTGAGGGTTGCCGTGAGGGCGTAGACCAAGTGGCACATCAAGTCCAGAGTCAGGAACATGCAGCAATTCCATGAAGTTCTTCCAGGTGGCAGTCAGTTGCTCGCCATGGGTCATCCATGTCATGGTCCGCTCCGCATCATAGTGAAAGTGAACAGAGGCAAAGAACTGACCCAAGAGTTCTGGATCAAAGTCAAGTTGGAAGGTGATGATGTCTGCTATAGCCAACTGTTGTACCAACTCTAGAGCCTTACCAAAGTATTGCAGATGCTTCCTCATGTGTTCCAGATCAATGTATTGGACAGGAACATAGTGATTTTTGTTGCCCTTGATCACATCCAGGTGAATAAGATACTGCTGCTTGGTCCAGAACAAGTCATATGCCTTGGAAACTTCCCTTGGCTTGTCGTAGGGATTGATCAACCTTCGATCCAGAAACTCAGCTTGTGGCATGATATCAAAGTTCTCAAGTGGTTGCTTGAGCTTGGATGCGGTCCTCTTGAAAATGCGGGGTGGATCATTGGAGCCCTCAGGAGCATCTGGATTGCGAAGCCGCTTGGAACTTGTGTCACGAGACGGATTGGAACGGCAGGAGCAGAGCTGGAACCAGAGCCACCACCTAGAGCACACAGCGCAAACACAAAGGACAAACAAGAAAATAAGGCAAGGATGAAAGCAGACACACAAACCATGTAGAAGAGGGAATGGACAGGACAAAACGAGGTAGTTGTGGATTGAGAAGAGTACCAATATGTTCTTGCGGAAGTAAAAATTTACTACCGCTCCAGACACGGTAGTACCGCTGGAGCGGTAGTACCGTGGCTGGAGCGGAAGTAATTTTTTTACTACCGCCCCGACAGCGGAAGTAAAAAAATTAGTACCACTTCAGACGCGGTAGTACCACTGGGAGTGGTAGTACCGCGGCTGGAGCGGTAGTAAGTTTTTACTGCCGACCCAACAACGGAAGAAAAAAAATTAGTACCGCTTCAGACGCGGTAGTACCGCCGGGAGCGGTAGTACCACAGTGGGAGCGGTAGTAAATTTTTACTGCCGCCCGACAGCAGAAGTAAAAAATTAGTACCGCTCACGACGCGGTAGTACCGCGGGAGCGGTAGTACCGTGGCACCTGCGGTAGTACCGTGGCACTCCTCCAGCGGTAGTACCGCGCTCCTCCACTGTAGTACTGTGCTGCCTTCTTGGTGTATAAATGCGACAATAAAACAAAATAAGAATCGCCAAAATCCGCATAACACACGAGACAAGAAAAACTATGATCTAGGATAAAAACACGAGCATGGTCCATCTGAGAAGAGAATAAAAGAGGACCAACCGGTGAGCCTCGACTTCACATGAAGAGAGGGTGGTGGCCCTAGAGCCACCTATGCTTGAGTTAGATGATATGGCACCGCGAAGAATTATCCTTTTGCCCATGACCAAGACTCGTCTTCTAAACACATTAACCATCACAAATGGCAAGTGATAGACTTTGATTAGTTTATGCATAATAGGAGGAGGAATAGTTCATTGAGAGACTAGACTCCCCCTAAATCCATGCCTACACCTAGACAAGACATAATGATGAGTGTGGGGAGGCATGCACTAAGTCAATCCACATTGCTCAAATCAATGATATTTAGCTCATGCCGTAACTCGCGAAATCTTGCTTCATCTAAAGGCTTCGTAAAAATGTCTGCAAGTTGCTTGTTAGTGCTCAGATGAATAAGATTGATGTCTCCCCACTTGACGTGTTCCCGAAGAAAGTGATGACGAATATCAATATGCTTCGTCTTGCAATGTTAAACTAGGTTGCTGGAGATCATAATGGCACTTTCATTATCACAGTAAAGAGGCACTTTGTCACAAAGGACACCGTAATCCTTTAAAGTTTGCCTCATCCATAGAATCTGAGCACAACAACTGGCAGCAGCTACATACTCGGCCTCGGTGGATGAGAGAGAAACACAATTTTGTTTCTTTGAAGACCAACTTACCAAAGAACGACCAAGAAATTGGCATCCTTCGAAAGTGGACTTTCTATCCACACGGTCTCCCGCCCAATCCGAGTCAATATAGCCAACGAGATCAAATGAAGCCCCCTTGGGATACCATAAGCCAAAGTTTGGGGTATGAGCCAAATATCGAAAGATTCGCTTGATAGCCACATGGTGACTCTCCTTAGGTGCAGATTGAAATCGTGCACAAATACCCACACTTAACATGATATCAAGTCTAGATGCACAAAGGTAAAGCAAGGATCCTATCATGGAGCGATATACCTTTTGATCCACCGCTTTACCATTGGGATCACTGTCAAGATGGCATTTGAGTGGCATGGGAGTGTTGGCCTTGGGAGGATTGAGCTCATCCATCTTGAACCTCTTGAGCATGTCTTGAGTGTATTTGGCTTGATTGATGAATGTACCTTGACTTCATTGCTTGACTTCAAAACCAAGGAAGTACTTCAACTCTCCCATCATGGACATCTCAAACTTTTTTGTCATCAAAGTGGTGAACTCTTCATTGAAAGCTTTGCTAGGAGAACCAAAAATAATATCATCAACATATAGTTGGCATATGAACAAGTTCCCGTTGACCCTCTTTGTAAAAAGAGTGGGGTCGATTTTCCCAATTTCAAACCCACGGTCTTGCAACATCTCGTTAAGGTGCTCATACCATGCAAGTGGGGCTTGTTTAAGGCCATAGAGAGCCTTATCGAGAACATATACATGATTGAGGAACTTGGGATCCTCAAACCCCGAGGGTTGCTTGACATATACCAACTCCTTAAGAGGACCGTTAAGAAAAGCACTCTTGACATCCATTTGATATATTTTAAAATTATGATGAGAGGCATATGCAAGTAACATGCGAATAGATTCAAGGCGAGCAACAGGAGCAAAGGTTTCACCATAGTCGATACCCTCGACTTGGGAGTATCCTTGTGCCACTAGTCGTGCCTTGTTGCGAATAACAATACCGTTCGCATCTTGCTTGTTTTTGAAGATCCATTTTGTTCCAATAACATTGTGATTCTCCTTTGGTCTTGGCACCAGTCGCCACACTTGGTTGCGCTCGAAGTTGTTGAGTTCATCGTGCATACCTTCAACCCACTCCATATCCTCAAGCGCATCTTGAACCTTAAGGGGCTCAATGCAAGAAACAAACGCGTGATGTTCACAAAAGTTTGTTATTGTTTACGAGTACTTACCCCTTTTTTTCAAGTCACCGTAGACATTCTCCAACACATGTTGTCTAATTCTGAGCTTGTTGGCATTCTTGGCGGCTTGTCTCTCTAAGAGTTCTTCCATGGAAGGTTGAGGGCCTGCATTCTGTGAGTCATCATCTTGATGATCTTGAGCGCCTTCTTAAGCTTGCTCTTGATCTTGAAGAAGATCTTGATCTTGAGATTTCTCGGTGATAGGAACTTGATCTTGGGCATCACTTGGTGAGCCACCATCATCAGTGAGTTGATCTTGCCCTTGATCTTGTTCATGTGGTAGAGGAGCTTCAGTATGTTCTTTGGAAGCGTGTGGGTCTTGCGTAGGTGATGGTTCCACTTGAGTGGTACATTGTTGTAACGCCCCGAACACACCCGTCGGTAGTCGTTACTCCTGACAGGATCTAGACTGGCCTCACAGATCAATACTAGTCTTTTCTGTGCACTTTGTCCTCACTCATGCGCAGCCGGGACCAACTTCCCGGTCGGTCACCCATCCTAGAACTACTCCAAGACAAGCACGCTTAACCCGATAGTTCTATTTGAATGGGCTCCCGGAAAAGAAGGAATTCCTTATTGATATGAGTAGTCTATCATCCCTAATAAGCCAGGCTATCACATACACCACCACTCAGAGGAACCGACGTCCTCGTCGGGTCACAGGAACGTTCCCTCTTGGCACAAACGTCTGTGCTTTCAGTCCAATACATGTGTCATTCCGTGTGCCATAACGGGTCACAAACTTCATGAACAACATGACCGCGCACCTGTCGGCAAACATCCGTGTAACCGCAAGGGTCGGCTCTAATACCAACTTGTAACGCCCCGGACACACCCGTCGGTAGTCGTTACTCCTGACAAGATCTAGACTGGCCTCACAGATCAATACTAGTCTTTTCTGTGCACTTTGTCCTCACTCATGCGCACCCGGGGCCAACTTCCCGGTCGGTCACCCATCCTAGAACTACTCCAAGCCAAGCATGCTTAACCTGATAGTTCTGTTTGAATGGGCTCTCGGAAAAGAAGGAATTCCTTATTGATATGAGTAGTCTATCATCCCTAATAAGCCAGACTATCACAATTGTCCTTCTCCTTCCGCCACAAGGGGTTCCTCAACGGGTAGGAAGTATCCCACACCCATTCTTCTTATGGCTTGGGGAGGAATTTCATCACCTTTCTTGAGAATGAAACACTTACAACCGAACGCCCGAAAGTATGTGAGGTTGGGCTTGTTCCCGGTAAGAATCTCATACGGGGCCTTATTCAACCCTTTGCGAAGATAGAGCCAGTTAGATGCATGGCACGTTGTGTTGATGGCTTCGGCCCAAAAGTTGTACGGAGATTTAAACTCCGCCATCATGGTTCTTGCCGCATCAATCAACATCTTGTTCTTCCTCTCAGCAACACCATTTTTTTAGGGGTATAAGGTGTGGAATATTGGTGCCTGATCCCTTCGTCACTGAGAAACTCATTTAGGGTGTAGTTCTTGAACTCGGTGTCGTTGTCACTTCTAATCATCAAAATCTTTGCATCATGTTGGCGTTGGACTTCATTTGCAAAGTCGATGACAGTCTGTTGGGTCTCACTCTTCTTCTTGAAGAAATAAACCCAAGTATATCTCGAGTAATCAGCCACAATCACCAAGCAATATTTTCTTCCACCAAGATTGTCAAAAGATGGAGGACCAAAGAGATCCATGTGAAGGAGCTCTAAGGTCCTCTTAGAGTATATTGTAGTGGTTGGACGATGAGCCTTCTCATGTAGCTTTCCTTCAATACAAGCACTGCAAGCACGATCTTTGGCAAAACTCACATTTTTTAGTCCAAGGATGTGATCCCCTTTGAGGAGACTTTGCGAAGATCTCATATTAACATGGGCTAGCCGGCGATGCCAAAGCCATCCCACATCAACTTTAGCCATTAAGCAAGTCGCAGCCTTAGTGGGTTGCTCCAAGAAGTTCACCACATAGAGACCGTTCTCGACATGCCCAACAAAAGCTACTTTAAGAGTCTTGCTCCACAAAAGGGTCACAGAGTCAATACCAAAGAAAGTACTAAATTGCAAGTTGATAAACTGACAGTAAATTGTATGCGAGGGTCTCAACAAGCATGACCTTCTTTATGGTGAGTTCTGGAGAGATTACCACCTTGCCAAGACCCAATACCTTTGAAATAGCATCATCACCAAACGAGACTTGAGTGGCCATAGATGTGTCAGGATGAACGTCCACCACCAAGTCCTTGCTTCCGTTCATATGATTTGTCGCTCCACTATCGAGCAACCATGATGTTCCTTCAGAAGCAAACCCCTACAAGAGATCAATGTTTTACTTTAGGTACCCATTATTTAATGGGTCCTTTCATGTTAGCAACAAGGGTCTTAGGAACCCAAATACACCATTCAATGTACTCATAAGAAGAACCAACAAATTTGGCATAAACATGTCCATCACTAGCACAGCATAACACATAAGAGGGGTTAAAGTCGTCGGTCTTGTTGGGTTGGATGTTCTTGCTCTTGCCCTTATTGGCATTTTCCAACATAACTTGGTTTTTCTTCTTCTCATGAGGACATTTACCAGCTCTTACAAAGGTTTGTTTGAGCGATGGGGCTTCCTTGGTGTTAACTTCTTCTTCTCATTTGTTTTGGGTACAAACCCCACTCCTTTTGCCACAACTTCCTTCTAAGAAGTCAGAAGGTCATTGAGTGTCTTCTCACCTTGGATATACGTCACCAAACCCTTTTTAAGCTGCTCTTTGCGCTTGGCATTTTCCTCCACAAGGTGTGCATGCTCACAGCATGGGTTAGTAGCAGATGCATTATCAATTAGAACAAAAGGAGGACATGTGGCAATTTCCTTAGTGAGTTTCACTTGGAGTTGATCATGTGACTCCTTAAGAGAGGTATGAGCACACGGCAATGCCTTGTGAGCATTGACAAGTGTGTCAAGCTCAACTTTGAGACGATCACGATCCACCCCAAGTGCAACCGTCTCAGACTTGAGAGCATGGTTAAGAACAATAGCATGATCATAATCTTTACGTAATTTAGTAAGGTCAACATTTTGTGACTCCTCAAGAGTCATACGAAGACCTTGCTCTTCCTCAAGAGCAACAGATAGATCCGCTATGTCGTCGGCATAATCACGACTATGACCTCTTAGTTCCTCAAGACACTCTTCTTGAGATTCAATAGTGTCATGGGCCTCACCAAGTTGTTCCAAGAGAGCAACGAAGTGCTTCTTGGACTCTCCCTTGAGTTTGTCCATGAATTTGTCAAACTCATTCTTATCCTCTTTTGTTTCCTCAAGTTCATTCACACTATCTAAGGAAGAATTGGAAGAAATGGTAGCCTTAATGTTTGAGGTTATGACGTTGGAGGTTACCTTAGTGATACCTTTAGCCATGGGCACCTCGCGACGATGTTCTCATTGGGGGCGTCGAAGAGTGATGCCTTTGTCAGGGTAGAAGAGGCAATTTACACGGATGCCATTGCCATTCCTTCACCGCTTGTGTCTTCATCATAAACATCATCATCTGAGGCATACTCTTCTTGAGCTACCAATACTTTGTGCGGAGCCTTCTTGACAAAGTTGGTTTTGTTTGGGAAGGACTTGGCTTTATCTTTGCGAATGAGCTTGCCACCATTGTATTCCCTCTTCTCATATGGACAATCCACCATAAAGTGACTTACATTACCACAGTTGTAGCAAGTTCTCACACGTTGCTTTCCCTTTCACCCATTTGAGTTGTTCTTGGAGAAGTTGGGCCTTGAGTTTCTCCTGTTGCCCCAAAATTGTCTGGACGCAAGAGCCATGTGCTCATGATAAGCATATTTGGTGTCCTCGGGGCTAACCTCTTCTTCTTGTTCTTCCTCTTGACTGACCTTGGCCTTCAATGCAATATTGGGAGAGGACTTCCTTGATCATTGAACACGAGCAAGAGCATTGTCGGCTATCGTGTTGAGGATGTTCATTGCAATGAATTCATCCAACACATCACCAGATGATAAGGTGTGAAAGTCTGGCCTTTGACGAATGACAGCGGACATGGCCTTGTTGTAGGGCATGATAGCCTTCAGGAACTTACGCTTGATCCAAGTATCATCCACATCCTTGCTGCCATGATCCTTGAGGGAAACAGCGAGAGCGGTCACCCTTCTATAGAGCTCACACGGTTCCTCATACTCTATCATCACGAACTCATCTGACTGATCAAGAACAACTTCATAGTTTGACTGCTGAATACTTGAGCTGCCCTTGTACATGGAGATGATGTGTTCCTAGCATTCTTTAGCAACAGTGAAGGGCCGCAGGTGAGGTAGATCTTCAGGAGGAATCGCATTTTGGAGTATGAACAAGGCGGAAGAATTTAGCTGTTTATCTACTTGTTCTCTTGGAGTAAGATTGCGTGGATCATGAGGATAGTATCCTTCTTCAATGACTCTCATGAGATGAATTGAGCTGTGATCTAAATGAGACTTGATACTAAAAATCCAGTTAGCAAAATCATTCTTAACAAGTTTAGGAGGAGGACCGAGATTGACTATATGAGGTGGATGCACCAGTCCTCCATAGACCACGGGAGGGGGAACAGAGGCAAAGCTCCCTGATCCGTTAACTCTTTGAGCATGATTATCTTTGTCGACACTAGCCCCCTCCTTACCGGAGTTGGCATCCGATGACGAGTTAGTGGGTTTGACCACTTGCCCCGCATCGGTAGAAATTTTGAGAGTATTAAGGAAATCTTTAAACATGGATTGAACCTCGGTAGCCATGGAGGATTTGAGTAAGGTCAAAGCCTCGTTCAAATCTTCGCGTGAGACCGTGTTCACACCCATGGCCTCGGGAAGTTCTCCCACATGAGCCTCTTCGCCAGCCATACTCTTCGGGTGGTGAAACCCTTAATAAAGAGATGTAGCTCTGATACCAATTGAAATGATCGATATGGTTGACTAGAGGGGGGTGAATAGGCAACTAACACTTTTTAACTTTTCTCTAATAATTAAGGTTTAGCATCAAATAAGTTAGCTAGATGTGCAACTAGGTGGACAACCTATATGATGCTAACCACTACAAGTACACAAGCAAGCATGGGATATGACACAATAAACGCTTGCAAGAAGTAAAGATGCGAGATAACCAAAAGTGGAGCCGGTAGAGATGAGGATGTGTTACCGAAGTTCCTTCCCTTGTGGGGAAGTATGTCTCCATTGGAGCGGTGTGGAGGCACAATGCTCCCCGAGAAGCCACTAGGGCCACCGTATTCTCCTCACGCCCTCACACAATGCGAGATGTCGTGATTCCACTATTGGTGCCCTTGAAGGCGGCTACCGAACCTTTACAAACAAGGTTGGGGCAATCTCCACAACTGAATTGGAGGCTCCCAACGACAACACGAACCTTCACCACAATGGAATGTGGATCCGAGGTGACCTCAACCGTCTAGGGTGCTCAGACACCCAAGAGTAACAAGATCCGCAAGGGATTAGTGGGGGGAATCAAATTTCTCTTGGTGGAAGTGTAGATTGGGACCTTCTCGACCTATCCCTAGGAAATCAACAAGATTGATTGGCTAGGGAGAGAGATCGGGCAAAAATGGAGCTTGGAGCAACAATGGAGTTTTGGGAAGGAAGAGGTAAGCTTCTTGGAAAAGAAGACCTCCCTTTTATAGTGGGGGACAAGATCCAACTGTTATGCACTTACTCAGCCCTGCGCATCACAATACTACCGCAAAAGTCACGGTACTACCGCGATGGCTTGCGGTACTACCGCAGCCTTGTGCGGTACTACCGCTAGCACGGGAGTAGCTGGCCCTGCCCGTTAGCAAGCGGTAGAACCGCCGGAGTAGTACTACCGCGAGCCCGTGCGGTACTACCACACGGTTGGTAGAGGCAGCCACTAGAGGTGCACGGAAGTAAAAAAATTACTTCCGTGCCAACCTCCGCAGCGGGAAACTATGTGAAAAAAGTCCGCACGGTAGTACCGGACGAGAAGTGCGGTACTACCGTAGTAGGGCGGAAGTAAAAAATTACATCCACGCCAACTACCGCAGGTGTAGTGGCCAGGGCAGGAGACAGCGGTACTACCGCTCCACGGAGCGGTACTACCGTTGGCATCTCCGGTACTACTGCTCCCTGGAGCGGTACTACCACGGGCCACTGAACCCAAACACATCGCAGGCTTTCCTTTTGCACAGAGAGGGAAAACGGGTTGGGGCTCCATTGAAGAGAGGGAAAGGAGGTGCAAGGGAATAGATGTGCACATGTTGATTCCACCCAAATCTTTCCGATGCGGACCCCCTCTTGATAGTACGGCTTTCCTATGAATCAAATCCACCAAAAAGAAACGCATAGAACAACCATCTTCAAGAGATTCCGAGGGGCACTGAATCGTCTTGTGCCTAGACCTAAGATATCTGAAATGCTCAATGCACATGATTAGTCTGCAAAGGCATTGTCATCAATCACCAAAACCACTTAGGGAGAAATATGTCGTTACAACAGGTTATAGGATCGATTGTGATACTATCAAGGGGGGCTCACGAGTGAGTAGCTTGATTGTATCATTCGTAGAGAGCTCAAACCATTGCATCTTTGCATCATCTTTCTTGGTTCTTGTTTGGTGTTTCTCTATGTGATATTTGGAGCTTATGGTCATCTTCATGACAAGCTCGAGTTCATCAAAAACGGAGTTCACATGCATCTTCCATGATGTTTTCAATGGTGGGGATTTTGCCAATTCTTCATTCATAGAGGTTTCACATCTCTATATCATTGGCATTTTTTTACTATCTCCTCTTACTATAACATGAAGCTTGAGTTTGCTCTATTCAAAGCTCATTTGTAGAAGTTATGGAAGTTCAGGTTTTATTGTATCCATCTATTCTGCTTGAGATTCTTTGTAGCTCCCACGTGGTAGTACCGCTCTAGAAAGTGGTAGTACCGCTTATAAGATCACACATCTGGTGTCCAGTACCGCGACTACTATCGTTGCTTCTGGGGACTTGACTTTTTGTGTCGGGTTGTGTGGCAGTACAACGGTAGTGCGAGCGGTAGTACCGCCCGCTTACTACCACTCCGCTTCTGCTTATTTTTTAGCCTCTAGACTCATTTGCCTCTTCGTGGTTGTAGGGTGGTAGTTAGGTGTTGTAGTACTACTCATAAGCGTACTACCATTGTAGTCTTCCCTACCTCCTCTTCAGGGAAGGTAGGTCTTCTTCCCCAATGGACCTTGTGTGCGTCCAGTGCACATAATGGTTGGATTTGGAGGGGCCTATGAAGGTAGGTCTTCTTCCGCAATGGACCTCATCCTTTGAGCTCGTGTTTTCCCCCATATTGTTGACCTTCTTAGAGCTTGCTTTCTCTCAATCCCTCTAATGATTCTTGCTAGTTCTTGAGGGAAAACAGAGAGGAGATCTGTTGGGGAACGTCGCATGGGAAACAAAAAATTTCCTACGCTCACTCAAGACCTATCCATGGTGATGAGCATCTACGAGAGGGAGAGTGGATCTACATACCCTTGTAGATCGCTAAGCAGGAAGCGTTAAGAAACGCGGTTGGTGTAGTTGAACATCTTCGCGATCCAAATCACCGAGCATCCTGAGATCCAATCACGATCCGTCTCAATCAAGCACCGAACGGACGGCACCTCCGCGTTCAGCACATGTACAGCTTGATGACGATCTCCGCCTTCTTGATCCAGCAAGAGGGAGCAGAGAGGTAGAAGAGTTATCCGGCAGTGTGACGGTGCTCCGGCGATAGTGGTGGATCTATTTCGGCAGGGCTTCGCCTAAGCACTGCAGAAATCCGATCTAGAGGAGAAACTATCCACTAGAGGAACGGGTAGCACGTGGCTAAAAATCTAGTGCCAAAAACCCTAAAACCTCCAGTATATATAGGAGGAAGAGAGGAGGAGGCTTGGCCCTCAAGGGGCCAGCCCTTGGTTCGGCCGAATCAAGTGGGAGAGGAGGAATCCTCCTCCAATCCTAGTAGGACTAGGATTCCTCCCTATTTTGCCTTTTTTTCCACCTTATCTCTTTGGGTTTTCTCTCCAAGCCGCATGGGCCTTGTGTGGAATTTCCACCAGCCCACTAAGGGCTGGTATTCACTCTCCCATAGCCCATGTAGCCTCTTGGGTCGAAATACCCCTCCCGATGGTCTCCCGATACACTACCCGCACTCCCGGTGCACTACCGATTAGCCCGAAACTTTTCCGGCGACCAAAATAGGACTTCCTATATATCAATCTTTACCTCCAGACCATCCCATAGCTCCTCGTGACGTCCGAGATCTCATCTGGGACTCCGAACAACCTTCGGTCACCACCATACATAACTATATACTACCGAAACGTCACCAAACCTTAAGTGTGCAGACCCTGCGGGTTCGAGAACTATGTAGACATGACCGAGACACCTATATAGTCAATAAACAATAGCGGGACCTGGATGTCCATATTGGTTCCTACATATTCTACGAAGATCTTTATCGGTTGAACCCCTATGTCAAGGATTCAGTTAATCCCGTATGATGTTCCCTTTGTTCTTCGGTATGTTACTTGCCCGAGATTTGATCGTCGGTATCTCCATACCTAGTTCAACCTCGTTATCGGCAAGTCTCTTTACTCGTTCTGTAATACAAGATCCCTATGACCAACACTTAGTCACATTGCTTGCTAGGCTTATTGTGATGTTGTATTATGGAGTGGGACCTGAGATACCTCTCTGTCACACGGAGTAACAAATCCCAATCTTGATCCATGCCAACTCAACAGACACCTTCGGAGATACCTATAGAGCACCTTTATAGTCACCCGGTTACGTTGCGACGTTTGATACACACAAGGCACTCTTTCGGTGTCCGTGAGTTACATGATCTCATGGTCATAGGAACATATACTTGACATGCAGAAAATTGTAGCAATAAACTGACACGATCATATGCTACGTTTGTAGTTTGGGTCTTGTCCATCACATCATTCTCCTAATGATGTGATCCCGTTATCAAATGACATCACATGTCAATGGCTAGGAAACCTTGACCATCTTTGATCAACGAGCTAGTTCACTAGAGGCATACTAGGGACAAAGTGTTGTCTATTTACCCACACATGTAATGTGTTTCCAATCAATACAATTATAGCATGGATAATAAACGATTATCATGAACAAGGAAATATAATAATAAACACTTTATTTATTGCCTCTAGGGCATATTTCCAACAGGCTCCCACTTGCACTAGAGTCAATAATCTAGTTCACATCACTATGTGATTTACATTGTAATGAATCGAACACCCATGCAGTTCTGGTGTTGATCATGTTTAGCCCTTGGAAGAGGTTTAGTCAACGGGTCCGCAACATTCAGATCCGTGTGCACTTTGCAAATATTTATTTCCTTCTCCTCGATGTAATCGCGGATGGAGTTGAAGTGTCGCTTTATGTGTCTGGTCCTCTTGTGAAACCTTGGTTCTTTGGCCAGAGCAATGGCACCAGTGTTGTCACAGAACATGTTCATTGGATTCAGTGCACTGGGCACTACTCCAAGATCTGTCATGAACTGCTTCATCCAGACACCTTCCTTCGAAGCCTCCGAGGCTGCGATGTACTTTGCTTCGCATGTAGAATCGGCTACCACGCTTTGCTTGGAACTGCACCAGCTTACTGCTCCCCCGTTGAGAATAAATACGTATCCGGTTTGTGACTTAGAGTCATCCGGATCAGTGTCAAAGCTTGCATCGACGTAACCCTTTACGACGAGCTCTTCATCACCTCCATAAACGAGAAACATTTCCTTAGTCCTTTTCAGATACTTAAGGATATTGTTGAGCACTGCCCAGTGCTCCATTCCAGGATCACTTTGAAACCTTCCGGCCATACTTATGGCTAGGCTGACATCGGGTCTTGTGCACAGCATTGCATACATGATAGAGCCTATGGCTTAAGCATAGGGGATGACACTCATCTTTTCTCTATCTTCTGCAGTCACTGGGCATTGAGTCTTACTCAACTTCACACCTTGTAACACAGGCAAGAACCCCTTCTTGGACTGATCCATTTTGAACTTCAAAACTTTATCAAGGTATGTGCTCTGTGAAAGTGCTATTAAGCGTCTCGATCTATCTCTATAGATCTTAATGTCTAATATGAAAGCAGCTTCTCCTAGGTCCTTCATTGAAAAACTCTTGTTCAAGTATTCCTTCATGCTTTCCAACATTTCTATATTGTTTCCAATCAGCAATATGTCATCCACATATAATATTAGAAACGTTGTAGAGCTCCCACTCACTTTCTTGTAAATACAAGCTTCTCCATAAACTTGTATAAACTCAAACGCTTTGATCACCTCATCAAAGCGCTTATTCCAACTCTGAGATGCTTGCACCAGCCCATAAATGGATGCTGGAGTTTGCAAACTTTGTCAGCATTCTTTGGATCGACAAAACCTTTTGGTTGCATCATATACAACTCTTCCTGAAGGAAACCGTTGAGCAACGCTGTTTTGACATCCATCTGCCAAATGTCATAATCGAAATAAGCAGCTATTGCCAACATGATTCTGACAGACTTAAGCATCGCTACGGGTGAGAATGTCTCATCGTAGTCAACTCCTAGAACTTGTGAAAAACCCTTTGCCACAAGTCGAGCTTTATAGACGGTGACATTACCATCCGCGTCCGTCTTCTTCTTAAAGATCCATTTGTTCTGAATGGCCTTTAACCCATCAGGTAATACTTCCAAAGCCCATACTTTGTTTTCATACATGGATCCCATCTCTGATTTCATGGCCTCTAACCATTTCTCGGAATCTGGGCCCATCACCACTCCTCCATAGCTCGTAGGTTTATTGTTGTCCAACAACATGACCTCCAAGACAGGGTTGTCGTACCACTCAGGAGTAGTACGCACCCTTGTCGACCTACGACGTTCAATAGTAGCTTGATCCGAAGCTTCATGATCATCACCATTAACTTCCTCTTCTACCGTCGTAGGTTCCATAGAAACATCTTTCTGTGCTGCGCTACTTTCTGGTTGAAGTAAAGGTTTAATAACCTCATCAAGATCTATTTTCATCCCACTCAATTCTTTCGAGAGAAACTCTTTCTCAAGAAATTTTCCGTTCTTAGCGACAAACACTTTGCCTTCGGATCTGAGATAGAAGGTATACCCGACTGTCTCCTTCGGGTATCCTATGAAGACGCATTTCTCTACTTTGGGTTCCAACTTTTCAGGCTGAAGCTTTTGACATAAGCATCACATCCCCAAACTTTAAGAAACGACAACTTTGGCCTCTTTCCAAACCATAGTTCATATGGCGTCGTCTCATCGGATTTCGATGGTGCCCTATTTAAAGTGAATGCAGTTGTCTCTAATGCATAACCCCAAAACGATAGTGGCAAATCAGCAAGAGACATCATAGAACGCACCATATCTAATAAGGTTCGATTACGACATTCGGACACACCATTACGCTGTGGTGTTCCAAGCGGTGTCAATTGTGAAACAATTCCACATTGTCTTAAGTGACTACCAAACTCATAACTCAGATATTCACCTCCTCGATCAGATCGCGGGAATTTAATCTTCTTGTTACGATGATTCTCAACTTCACTCTGAAATTGCTTGAACTTTTCAAACGTTTCAGACTTGTGTTTCATTAAGTAAATATACCCATATCTACTTAAGTCATCAGTGAAGGTGAGAAAAATAACGATATCCACCACGCGTTGTAACATTCATTGGACCGCACACATCAGTATGTATGATTTCCAATAAGTCACTCGCCCGTTCCATTGTTCCAGAGAACGGCGTTTTAGTCATCTTGCCCATGAGGCATGGTTCACATGTGTCAAGTGATTCAAAATCAAGTAACTCCAAAAGTCCATCAGCATGGAGATTTCTCATGCGTTTTACACCAATATGACCTAAATGGCAGTGCCACAAGAAAGTGATACTATCATTATCAACTCTACATCTTTTGGCATCAATGTTATGAACATGTGTTTCATCACTATCAAGATTCAATATGAATAAACCCCTCACATTGGGTGCATGACCATAAAAGATATTACTCATATAAATAGAACAACCTTTATTCTCTGATTTAAATGAGTAACCGTCTCGCAATAAACAAGATCCAAATATAGTTCATGCTTACGCGGGCACTAAATAATAATTATTCAGGTTCATCACTAATACCGATGGTAATCGAAGAGAGAGTGTGCCGACGGCGATCACATCAACCTTGGAACCATTTCCCACGTGCATCATCACTTCATCCTTTGCCAGCCTTCGTCTATTCCGTAGTTCCTGTGTTGACTTGCAAATGTGAGCAACCGAGCCAGTATCAAATACCCAGGCACTACAACGAGAGCTAGTAAGGTACACATCAGTAACATGTATATCATATATACCTTGTTTGTCGTTGGCCACCTTCTTGTCAGCCAGGTACTTGGGGCAGTTCCGCTAACAGTGACCAGTTCCCTTGCAATGAAAGCACTCAGTTTCTGGCTTGGGTCCATGCTTGGGCTTCTTTACAGGAGTAGCAACTGCTTTGCCATCCTTCTTGGTTTTACCCTTCTTGCCCTTGCCCTTGCCATTCTTCTTGAAACTAGTCGTTTTATTGACCATCAACACTTGATGTCCTTTCTGGATTTCAGACTCAGCGACTTTTAGCATCGCAAACAGCTCGGCGACTGACTTATTCATCCCGTGCATGTCATAGTTCACCACAAACCTCTTGTAACTAGGTGTCAGTGATTGAAGAACTCTGTCAGTGATCACCTCTAGCGGAAGGGCAATTCCCAACTCCGCTAGACGAGTCGAATACCCAGACATTCTGAGTATATGTTCACTGATAGACCCGTTCTCCTCCATCTTGCAAGCATAGAACTTATCGGAGGTCTCATACCTCTCAATTCGGGCATTCTTCTAAAAGATAAAATTCAACTCCTGGAACATCTCATATGCTCCATGATGTTCAAAACGTGTTTGAAATCCCGGTTCTAAGCCATACAATATTGCACACTGAACTATTGAGTAATCTCCAAAACATGCCTCCCAAGCGTTCTTGACGCCTTCGGATGACATGCATCTAGTTGGTCACCAAGCGGTGCATCAAGGACATATGATTTCTGGGAAGCCGTGAGGATATTCCTCAGATTACGGTCCCAGTCAACAAAGTTACTTCCATCATCTTTCAAATTAGCTTTCTCTAGGAACGCATTAAAATTCAGGGGTGCTACAGCACGAGCCATTAATCTACAACATAAATATGCAAAGGTTACTTAGACTATTATTCAAGATAATGAGTTTAGTTAATCAAATTACTAAAGCTCCCACTCAAATTGACATCCCTCGGGTCATTTGAGTGTCACATGATCCAGATTCACCAACTCAAGTCCGATCATCACGTGAGTTGAGGTGGTTTCAATGGTGAACATCATCATGTTGATCATATCTACTATATGACTCATGTTCGACCTTTCGGTCTCTTGTGTTCCGAGGCCATGTCTATACATGCTAGGCTCATCAAGTTTAACCCGAGTGTTCTGCACGTGTGACACTGGCTTGCACCCATTGTATGTGAACGTAGAGTCTATCACACCCGATCATCAGGTGGTGTGTCGACATGACAAACTTTCGCAATGGTGCACACTCAGGGAGAACACAATTCATCTTGAAATTTAAGTGAGGGATCACCTTATAATGCTACCATCGTCCTAAGCAAAACAAGGTGCATAAAAGGATCAACATCACATGCAAATCATAAGTGACATGATATGGCCATGAATTTGTGCTTTTGATCTCCATCTAGAAAGCACCGGCATGATCTCCATCGTCACCGGCATGACACCATGATCTTCATCAACATGTCGCCATCGGGGTTGTCGTGCCCATCATTCTTCTACTACTATTGCTACCGTTTAGCGATAAAGTAAAGCATTACATAGCGCTTAATGATTGAAACGTAGGTCATACAATAATTAAAGACAACCCTATGGCTCCTGCCGGTTTCCATACTCATCGACATGCAAGTCGTGATATTCTATACAACACATGATCATCTCATACATCACATATATCACATCATGTAATTGGCCATATCACATCACAACATACCCTGCAAAAACAAGTTAGACGTCCTCTAATTGTTGTTGCATGTTTTACGTGGCTGCTACGGGTATCTAGCAAGAACAATTCTCACCTACGCATGAACCACAACGGTGATACATAAGTTGCTTTTCAACCTTCTCAAGGACCGCCTTTGTTGAATCCGATCCAACTAAAGTAGGAGAAACTGCCACCCGCCAGCCATCTTTTGCAACAAGTTGCAGTTGAGCGAATTGGTCTCTCGTAAGCGTACGAGTAATGTTGGTCCGGGCCGCTTCATCCCACAATACCGCTGAACCAAAACACGACCAAGGTAGGAAGAAATCTAAGCATCAATGCCCACAAACTCTTTGTGTTCTACTCGAGATCTCATCTACACATAGACCTAGCTCTGATACCACTGTTTTGGAATGTCGCATGGGAAACAAAAAATTTCCTACGCTCACGCAAGACCTATCCATGGTGATGAGCATCTATGAGAGGGAGAGTAGATCTACATACCCTTGTAGATCTCTAAGCGGGAAGCGTTAAGAAATGTGGTTGGTGTAGTCGAACGTCTTCACGATCCAAATCGCCGAGTGTCCCGCGATCCAATCACAATCCGTCCCGATCAAGCACCGAACGGACGGCACCTCCGCATTCAGCACACGTACAGCTTGATGACGATCTTTGCCTTCTTGATCCAGCAAGAGGGAGCAGGGGTAGAAGAGTTCTTCGGCAGCGTGACGGCGCTCCGGCGATGGTGGTGGAGCTATTCTGGCAGGGCTTCGCCTAAGCACTGCAGAAATCCGATCTCGAGGAGAAACTATGCACTGGAGGAACGGGTAGCACGTGGCTGAAAATCTAGTGCCAAAAACCCTAAAACCTCCAGTATATATAGGAGGAAGAGAGGAGGAGGCTTGGCCCTCAAGGGGCCAGTCCTTGGTTCGGCCAAATCAAGTGGGAGAGGAGGAATCCTCCTCCAATCCTAGTAGGACTAGGATTCCTCCCTATTTTGCCTTTTTCCATCTTATCTCTTTGGGTTTTCTCTCCCAGATGCATGGGCCTTGTCTGGGACTTCCACCAGCCCACAAAGGGCTCGTATTCACTCTCCCACATCCCATCTAGCCTCTTGGGTCAAAATACCCCTCCCGATGGACTCCCGGTACACTACCCGCACTCCCGGTACACTACCGAATAGCCCGAAACTTTTCCGGCGACCAAAATAGGACTTCCTATATATCAATATTTACCTCCGGACCATTCCGGAGCTCCTCGTGCGTCCGGGATCTCATCCGGGAATCCGAACAACCTTCGTTAATCACCATACATAACTCTATACTACCGAAACCTCACCAAACCTTAAGTGTGCAGACCCTGCGGGTTCGAGAACTATGTAGACATGACCGAGACACCTCTACAGTCAATAACCAATAGCGGGACCTCGATGTCCATATTGGTTCCTACATATTCTACGAAGATCTTTATCGGTCGAACCTCTGTGTCAAGGATTCAGTTAATCTCGTATGATATTCTCTTTGTTCTTCGGTATGTTACTTGCCCGAGATTCGATCGTCGGTATCTCCATACCTAGTTCAACCTCGTTATTGGCAAGTCTCTTTACTCGTTCCATAATACAAGATCCCGTGACCAACACTCAGTCACATTGCTTGCAAGGCTTATTGTGATGTTGTATTACCGAGTGGGCCTTGAGATACCTCTGCGTCACACGAAGTAACAAATCCTAGTCTTGATCCATGCCAACTCAACAGACACCTTCGGAAATACCTTTAGAGCACCTTTTATAGTCACCCAATTACGTTGTGAAGTTTGAAACACACAAGGCACTCTTCCGGTGTTCGTGAGTTACATGATCTCATGGTCATAGGAACATATACTTGACATGCAGAAAACAGTAGCAATAAACTGACACGATCATATGCTACGTTTGTAGTTTGGGTCTTGACCATCACATCATTCTCCTAATAATGTGATCCCGTTATCAAATGACATCACATGTCAATGGCTAGGAAACCTTGACCATCTTTGATCAACGAGCTAGTTCACTAGAGGCATACTAGGGACAAAGTGTTATCTATTTACCCACACATGTAATGTGTTTCCAATCAATACAATTATAGCATGGATAATAAACGATTATCATGAACAAGGAAATATAATAATAAACACTTTATTTATTGCCTCTAGGGCATATTTCCAACAAGATCTTTATCTATGTTTCCACCAATCACTTTCTCCTTGATACGTCTCCAACGTATCTATAATTTTTTATTGTTCCATGCTAATATATTATCACTCTAGGATACTTTTTGGGCATCTTTTTTACAAATTTATAATATATTTTTAGCACTAATCTATTGACCTACTGCCCAATGCTAGTTGCTGTTTTCTGCATGTTTTTGACTTTTTAGGTTTATAGTACCAAACGAGTCCAATTGCCACGAAACTTTTTGATGATTTTTTCTAGACCAAAGGAAGACCAGGAAACTTTGGAAGGAGGTCCGGAGCCGCAGCACGGGCCCACAAGCCAACAGGGCGCGCCCCAGGGGGCATGATGGCTTTGCCTCCCTCATACGTCTCACGATACCCCTCTCTGGCCTATAAATTCTCTAATATTCTAAAACCCGTAGGGGAGCTCCCAGAACACTTTTTTCGCCGCCGCAAGTCTCTGTTCCGATGGGAGCCCATCTACACCTCCGTTCCGGTACCCTGCCAGAGGGGAGCTCTATCATAGAGGGCCTCTCCATCAACCTTACTGCCCTCACGATGATGTATGAGTAGTTCACCACAGACCTACGGGTCCGTAGGTAGTACCTAGATGTCAATCTCTTTCTCTCTTGACCTTCAATACAATGTTCATCGCATCTTTGCCTTAATCTATCCGATGCAATCCCTTTGTATAGTGTGTTTCTTGGGATCCGATGAATTGCGAGTTTATGTTCAAATTATTCATGAAAAGTAATTGAGTCAAACATGAATACTAAGATTCTTATTTGCATGATCAACATAGCTTTGTAATGCTCTCCAATCTATTGAGATAGGTTGGCCAACTAGATTGATATTTCTTCGGTGGGAGTGGTGCGTTGTGGTAGGTTCAACCTGATGAATTTCTATATCCCATTGACAAAGTAGGGGAAAAGTTGCATCTTCATTTTGCTGATACTAAGGATAAAATGATGGGGTTTATTCATATTGATTGAGTTTACTTTGTCTACATCATGACATCATTCTTCAAGCATTACTCTGTTTTACTTAATACTCTAGATGCATGCTGGATAGAGGTCGATGAGTGGAGTAATAGGGATAGGTGCAGGCAAGAGTCGGCCTATTTTCTTATGGATGTGATGCCTATATACACATGATCATTATCATGAAAATCGCATAACTATTCACTTTCCCTATCAATTGGCCAACAGTAATTTTTTTACCCATAGTATGATATTTCTATAAGAGATGCCACTAGAGAACTCTATGGCCCCTGGGTCTATTCAATTATATATTCACAAACGTTATTACTACATTGTTGTTATTTATTTTATTTTATTTTATTTTGCAATTTACAATTATCTACACAACTCACATGCTTGCAACTAACGAGATCAAGGGGATTGACAACCCTCTTGCTGGCGTTGGGTGCAAGTTGTATGTTCTTTTGTGTGCAGACGCTAAAGACGATTGAGGATTGATATTCCTATTGGTTTGATAAACCTTGGTTTCATAACCGAGGGAATACTTACCCACATTTTGTTGTGATAACATGTTCCTCTTCATGGAAAACCCAGCGCAGATCACAAGTATCACTCTCTATGTGAGGGGAACCCTTTGGATCTTGATCTTGGAGTTCTTTGGGTTCTATTCTTCGTTCTTCCTCTCTTTTTCCTCCATAGCATTAGTTGTGGTGGTGGTATTTGGGAGAGAAGGACTTGGGAACTCCATGTGCCCTTGGCATTGCATTTGGTGCACAGGTTTGAGTTATTTATACGTGGGAGTGAAGTTTGAGAAGCTTATTACTCTTGGGTGTTTGGGCACCCTAGAGCTTGTTCCTCTTGGGTGCTTTGGCGCCCTAGACGGTTGGTGGTGTATCAGAGCTCAATCATTGTGGTGTATATCTTCGGGAAAGCATCGAGGTTTCGAATTATGTTGTGGAGATTTCCTCGATCAATTTGTACGGGTTCCGGTGACCGCCCCCAAGGGTTACCAAAGTGTACGGGTTGACCGCCCCCGAGGGTTGCCATTTGTATGGGTTCGGTGACCGCCCTCAAGGGTCCCTTGGTGGAATCACGACATCTTGTATTGTGCGAGGGCATGAGGAGATTATGGTTGTCCTAGTGGCTTCTTGGGGAGCATTGTTCCTCCACACCGCTCCAAACACAGATTAGCATCCGCAAGGGTGTGAACTTCGGGATACATCATCCTCTCTGCGTGCCTCGATTATCTCTTACCGGAGCCCTTTACTTATGCACTTTACTTTGTGATAGCCATAGTGTTTCATGTTATATATCTAGCTATCACTTAGTTGTTTATCTTTCTTAGCATAAGTTGTTGGTGCACATAGGTGAGCCTAATTGTTTTAGGTTTTGTGCTTGATAAATTAAACACTAGTTTTATTCTGCATTTGTACAAGCCTAAACCGTAATTATTTTAAAGTGCCTATTCACCCCCTAGGTGACATTGATAACCCACAAGTGTAGGGGATCGCGACAGTCTTCATGGGTAGTATTTCACCCTAATTTATTGGTTCGACACAAGGGGAGCCAAAGAATATTTATTGGCCTTAACAATTGAGTTGTCAATTCAACCGCACCTGGGATATCTCTCTGCAACAAAGGTTTAGTAGCACAACAAATAGTAGTAGCAAAAGTAACAGTAGTAGTGAAAGTAGCATTTTGAAGCAAGTGTGCCAGTAGTGATAACAATAGTAACTTCACAAGATTCAGTATATGTAACGCGTAAGCATGTGGATCGATGATGAATAATGATTTAGATGACATTGATCATATAATAGTTACACACTAGGGCGACACAGACCTAGCTCCAATTCATCAATGTAATGTAGGCATCAATTTTGTATATAGTCATACATGCTTGCGATAAGAACTTGAATGATATCCTTTGTCCTACCCTCCCATGGCGGCGGGGTCCTATTGGAAACTAAGGGATATTAAGGCTTCCTTTTAATAGAGAACTGGAACAAACATTAACACATAGTGAATACATGAACTCCTCAAACTATGACAATCACCAGAAAGAATCCCAATTATTGTCACCTTGGGGTATGCATCTCATGACATGTAATAGGTGCATACAACTTGCAAGATAGGATCCAAATCACTCTTATATTCATGATAACATAATAGGTTCACATGTGAAATCATGGCACTCGGGCCCTAGTGACAAGCATTAAGCATTGCAAAGTCATAGCAACATCAATCTCACAACATAGTGGATATTAGGGATCAAGCCCTATCAAACATAACTCGATTACATGATCAATCTCATCCAATCTCACCACCGTCCAACAATCCTACAAAGGAATTAATCACTCCCAGTGGTGAGCATCATGACGGTATTTATGGAGAAGGGTTGGTAATGACGACGACGACGATTTCCCCTCTCCAAAGCCCAAAACAGGCTCCCGATTAGCCCTCCGGAGGAAGAACGGGAGGTGGTGGAGACTTTGTCTCGTGAAACATGATGAAAACTTCTCTCTGATTTTTTTCTCCGAGGATGTGATTTTATAGGACTGGAATTAGGGTTGGAGGGGCCATGAGGGCCCCACAAGCCATTAGGGCGCGCCCTAGCGGGGCACCCTGTTGGCTTGTGCCCCCCTGGCACTCCCCCTCCGACAGGTCTTCACCCCATAATTCATTATTATTCCCATAAATAATTCATAAAAAGTTTTGTACAATTCCAAGAACTTTTATTTCTGCACAATAATAACACCAAGGTAGTTCTGCTGAAAACAACGTCAGTCCGGGTTAGTTTCATTCGAATCAGGCAAATTAGAGGCCAAAACCAGAGCAAAAGGGTTTGGATAAGTAGATACATTTGAGATGTATCAACTCCCCCAAGCTTAACTCATTTCTTGTCCTCAAGCAATTCAGTTGATAAACTAAAAGTGATAAAGAAAACTTTTACAAACTCTTTTGTTCTCGTTGTTATACATATGCTTAGCTAGTGCTCAAGTTTTCTGCATGAATCATAAATAGACACATTCATGACAACAACTAGATATTATGTTAACTCATGGCAATGCATAACCAACTAGCAAGAAATAATAAATTATCTCACATGTCAACAATTTGTCAAAACATAAGTATAGAGCACCTCCGAGATCCAAGCAGCGACCAAACATTATAATTCAGGGCAGAAAAGATCTGGTCATGCTCATATCCAATATTAACTAGACTCAATGCATAAGGATGACAATAGTGCTCTCAAGTCTGGTGCTTTAGTAAGAACATGATGACTCTGCATAAAAGTAAATATATAGGCCCTTTGCAGAGGGAAGCATTGATTTGCAGAGGTGCCAGAGCTCGAAGCTTAACAAGAGTGAAGATATAATTTTGAGCAGCGCACTTTTCTTGTCAATGTTACGACAAAAGTTTTCAACATTTTCCATGCTAAACTCATTATTGGCGGTTCCCAAATAGAATAGTAAAGTTTACTCCTATCCACCATCCACACACAAACCATGGCTGACCAAATCCACGGATACCTGCCAACATACAACTGTCCCAAGGAGTTTGTTTACTTTATTTTGATTATGTAGGACTGGGGATCCCTTTTACCAGCCTCTCTTGTGCGATGACGGCAAAAAAGTGACCGTCATGAGAATAACTCGCTTAGCATGGAAAATATTGACCACCTCGTCGCTCCATGAGCGAGACGAGTGCACAAAATGGATGTCTATTTGAATATTTAGAGATGGCACATGCAAATTTACTTGGAATGGCACAGTAATACCGCATATAGGTAACTATGCTGGACTCATGTGGAATAACTTGGTTTAAGGGTTTTGGATGCACAAGCAACATTCCCGCTTCGTACATGTGAAGGCAAGCAATAGGTTTAGAAGCGACCAGCTAGAGAGCAACAACGGTCATGTACATGCATTTTGAATAATTAACATTGGACGTAGCGTGAGTAGGATTTGCACACTATAAATTTAAACATCATGAAGGCTACATTGATATTGATTCAAAAACATGTTTGCACATGGGCCAAGTCAAACTGCTCGAATTACTCATAGGGAAATACCATACTACCATACCATATCATAACCATTTTAAGGCATGTTGACACATAAGATAAATACTTATTAACTCCGAGCTTTTTAAGCATGGCATGAGAAGCTATAATCTATAATTGTCATCACAACATGTTTACTCATGATATACTGAATTGGGATCAAACTGGCTAAACATATTTACAAAAACAAAAAACAAGAAGAGTTCATACCAGCTTCCTTTGCCATGGTCACTTCATAAAATATCGTCATTATTGCCTTTCACTTGCACGACCGAATGATATAATAGTAATAATAGTGCAAGGATGCCATTGACTAAGCTAGAATCTGCACGGCAAATTTAGACAAAGGAGAAGACAAGGTAAAATTGGCTCTTTGTTACACGAACGACAAAGCATATAAGAGCCACCCAACCTTTTGATCGTGGTCTTCTCCTTTCAAGGTTTCAACAAAAAGAAAAGAAATGGACACAAACACACCGAAATTTTTTTGGAGTTTATGTTTACTCGTGCAAGGAAGCAAACTAAGGGAACAAGAACAAGAAAAGCTATTTACACAGGAAAGCTCACAACATACAAAGGAAATCTTTTTGGGTTTTATTTTTAGTTCTACAACTAAAGAAATGAGGAAATGAAAAACCGAAAAGAAGCTAGAAATATTTTTCGATTTTTGAAGTTTTGCAAACACACAATAAGAAAGCGGGAAAAATAAAGCTAACATGGATATACAATGAAAGAGGATGAACACCGACAAGTTTTACGAAGTGTGAGAACAAGAATTTAATGTCGGTGAAAAATACGCACTCCCCCAAGCTTAGGCTTTTGCCTAGCTTGGTAATCACCACTGATAATAGCCGTCAGGTCCGAGAAAGTACTTTTGCTAAGGTACCCAAGCGTCCCATGCCTGGGCCCAGTCCTCTGTAGTAGCAAGCTCGTTCTGCTAAGCAATGATGTCCTCTGGCATTATTCTGAATCTGCTCCTGGCATGATAGTTAAACAAAGAAGGTGTAGGCAAGGGAATAATATCACAAGTGTTACCGCTAAACACTAGGTTGTAACGAAGTTTTTGCGGTGGCTTAGGTTTCTCAAGAAATTGGTGTTCCTCCAAGGATTGGTGATGGAGATGCACCTCAAGCAACAAGTAATCAGTAGTGCGTATAGCAACCTAAACGCTTTGCCAAGTGCGTGGCATAAATACCACCATCAATCTTCCCTTTGGTTCAGTTAAGATGTAAACGGCGTGCAACAATAGCTCCTACGTTGTAATTATTATCGCCATAAAGTGTGCGACGTAAAATGGTGAGAGTGGGGTCCCTGAGGCCACCACCCTGCTCCATGGCGGTTATGCATTTTCCTATAAACAAAGAAAAATAGTGCACACACGGAAACTGCAAACTAGTGGCTCTAGCGCGTGATACGTCCCTGGTTTCTCCCACGGTTAAGGTTGGGAGAAAGTCCTCGAACTCCTCATGTTGCGGATATAACCCCGCGGTATGACCTGCCTTAAGGGCTCCGGGTTATGCTTGACGGTTCATACACTGGCCCAAGGTGAGCCAATGGTCCTAAAGCCTAGGAAGCTTGGCGGCTCATAAGGTGGGCCGGACAGTGGCCCAGAAGACCCAGGGGTGTAAGCCGCTCGGAGACGAATTGGACAAGAAGATAGAGGAAGACTCGGATGAATTATGAGAGTCGGTTACCAATTGTACGACCCGTGGTCTAGGCCTCCTATATAAAGGCAGACCCGAGGCGACTTAGAGATCAGGTTGTCAAATACTAGGTCCAGCTTCAGCGCCCTTGTAATCGATACATCAAGCAATATAAACATAAGCAAGACGTAGGCTATTACCTCGAGTTGAGGGGCCAAACCTGGGTAAATCCATGTCTCTCGTCCCCATCATCCCCTTTGAGTCCATCAAATTAGCAATGGCCTCGAACAGAAGTCCGTTGATCTGGACATCTGTCGTGACAAAACCACGACAGTTGGCACCCACCGTGGGGCTTGCGCTCGGTGGTGTTGAGTTCTCAAAGGGCTCTCTCCCGGGGTTCGAGGGATACGTGGTTGGTAGCATGAGCAAGAGTCACCGCGGGGAGGCTCTACATCGACGACGCTGGCTGGGGCCTTGATACCGGCTCTGTGGAGTATGGCTTCCGGGTTCCATTCGGTGGGATCCACATGTTCATCGGAAAAATTGATGGAGCAACACCCGGGCTAGACGTCTGCACCAACCTCGTCGAGCCGGCTCGGCGTCTGCAACATACTCATAGTGTGCAACTCGCCCGCGTTAGCCCGGGCCGGAAGCACGTCTTTGTCACGCCCAAGATGCGGTCCTATCCTTATTTTGCCACGAGGGCCTCGACGGGAATAGAAGCGCATCTCGATGCATTCGCAAGAATGGATATCATTACAAGTACATGTACATAAGGGATGAGTATATGGAATTGGCTTACACTCTCCACAAGCTACATCAGAGTCACATCAATTCATCAACATACTCAATCATCATACAGAAGAGCAGGGTCCGACTATGGACGAAATCAAACGATAAAATGACATCCACCCTTGCTATCCCAGGCTGCCGCCTGGAACCCATCCAAGATTGATAAAGAAGAAGAAGAAGAACTCCAAATCAAATCAAGCAACGCGCTCACGTCAAATCATTGCATTACCTATACCTGCAACTGTTGTTGTGGTAATCTGTGAGCCATAGGGACTCAGCAATCTCATTTCCAAGGGTATCAAGACTATTAAAGCTTAATAGGTGAGGCATGGTTAAGTGGTGAGGCTGCAGCAAGCAACTAAGCATTTATTTGAGTGGCTAACTTACAAGTATAGAAAGTAAAGTATGGTGTTCTACGCATAACGGTCATGAACTAGTAATGATCACTAACTGATCCTGAACACCTACTTACGTCAAACATAATCCCACCGTGTTCTCTTTCGGATAAGAATTCACGAGAAGAGACAGTCACGGTTACGCACATAGTTGGTGTATTTTATTAGAGTTTACTTCAAGTTTGCTATGACCGGGTGTTAAACAAAGTATCCAAGTTTGCCACATAATCGCGGGCACGGCTTCTCAAAAAGATTTAACCGTGCAGGGGTGCTCCAACTCATCCATCATAAATTAACCACACGCAGTGGGAATAACCTCAACCACGGATCTCGTGATCATCCTAGGCAATTCCAAAGGAAATCTGACACCTCAAGATAGCTCGAAGAAGATCAGAATTCCTCACTCAAGACGTTCGATAAAGGTAAAACAAATACAGCTAGGCCGCCTGGCATGTCGACGAACCCGATAGGGTCCGCGTATCTCGTTCTCAGGACACGACCAGATGAGCATAGCGTACAGTGGCCTGATAGAAATCTCCCGAGTTGCCCCGGGTTGGCCCCGCACATGACTCTAGTTTGGACCAACACTCATGAGGAGCACTATCCCGGATTGTTGATTAATTATCCACGGGGTCCGGAAAGCCCCTATGCAAGTTCATTAGTTATTAGGCAAGTGTAGTACCAATGTTGGGCCTTGCCAGACAAGATTTATTCTAACCCGAAAATCAAGGGGGTCCCCATAACAACCCCGAGCATGTTAGGAGCGCTCAATTATGGAACATAACACCGGTTCACAAGTAACTAGGGCGGCAAGAGTAGAACAAAACACCGAGCAAAAGGCCAAGCCTTCCACTCTTTACCAAGTGTATATGTGCATTAAATTAAATAGCAGCAATATTGTGATAACAAATGAATGTCCATGTTATCAGATAGAAGCAATTGCACCTGCAACTAAAAACACTATAAGAAGGGCTGAGCAAGCGGTAATATAGCCAAACAAAGGTTTGCTGGGATGTGGAGGGGTTAGAGGCTTTTCATGGCAATGTTGAGAGGCTTATCAAACAAGTGGTAGGTAGCGCGACATAGCGATATAAAGACGAGACAACTAGCATGGCAATGATAGTAATGGTATCCAAGTAAATGAGTCATCTTGCCTGAGATCCCGCTCGGAAGAAGAACAAATCCATGAATAAGACGAGCCAACGTAGTTGAACGAATCCTCACACTCCGAACGCTTTCGGAACTCTATCGAGACGAAGCAATCCGAAACAAACAATAAACACAAGATACACCACAACATATGCATGACATGATTCGCAAACAAATATGATGCATGACCGGTTTACATATGCAATACATGTCAACTCACAACAATCAAATACTACACATTAAGTGAAGCTCAATATGCAACGAGTTGCATATTGACGAAACTCCACATTCGAATTATTTAGTTCACTCCCGTTAGGTACACGACATATTAAATGTTTTTAAACATGGCAAAAGGTGAAGCATAAGAAAATTATCTATCTAGGCATCTTAAATGAGGTCGGAAACAACTTATAGCATTTCCGAAACGACCACATATGTTAATTTCGAAATTGCTCCAGATCTGAACTAATCATATTATATATTTGTTAAACAACATAATAAATCATACCATGCAATTCTACATGTCATTCTAGTCGATATACATATAAAGAACATCTCAAACGGAGCTACGTTCTAAAAGATATGAGCAACACAAGATGCACATGTCATGAATGCAATGCATGGAAAAATTCAATCACAAACATCTCAAATCATGAATGCAGCAAGTAATTATGAAACTATATGAGATTCTCAGCAATTTTTATATATGGCATGTCCACAACGGAGATACGGTTCAACCACAAAGACCACAACGAGTTTTATACTAAATCTGTCCATAACAGCAACATAGCATTTTGCACACATGAAAACAGCAAGTTACACTATTCTAAAATGCACAAACTAAGCATGGAGAAGTATTATATGACAAATACTTCATTTCAACTTCACATATCATAAGCAAAACATGCATGGATCACATGGTAGGAAGCTCACAAGATGGCTACTTGAAAACAGTTTCAGACTTAGTGAAAATACCAGTTTTTGACAGTGCAGTTTTTATCACGAAGGCATATTGACAGCAGTGAAACTATATGCTATAGCGCATATTATGTCATGAAACTTAACAGCATCCTAAAGGACATTAGCAAGTACAAATAACTCCATTACACCAACCACAAAAGGGTTCTAGGTCACTAGCAAATCACATGGCAAGACAGCAACAAAATATTACAGATTCCAGACTTATGGACCCTCAAAACAGCAGAATTTTATAGCAAGTTGACAACAATAAAACAACACCTATACATGCATTTCTAAGACAAACAAAATGTCCAAGGGCTAGGACACCTATCAAAGAGCAGAACTCATGTTCAAACTTATCTCATATCATGCATGTATTAAATCACATGAAAATAACAAAAGGGCATCACAGCAAAATGACATGCAACAAATATTCTCAAATGAAAAAACTAAATGCACAGATAATTCCTATGGATTTTTCTACCCCGAAAACATGTATAACATGAATAGGTTCATGTAGAAAATTAATCACCATTATTATGCAAGTATTAGGCCTAATCACTTAATAGCAAGTCATTGATGCAAAATAAATGTAAACATCATGCCAACATTTATCATGCATGAAAGTGAGATGCCAATGAGATGAACATTTTTACACTGAATTTTTATTTAATTCCCGATGCTCGTAGCGAAAATGCAAAGATATGGCATATATGCAAAATGGCATGAAATGCCATGTTAATTATTTTAGGCATGGATGACATATTAATAATCCACATTTTATTCTAAGCATTTTACATGTTCAAAACATTTTATTCCGACGCACGGTTAATTTTATATAGCTCTTATTAAAAGCAATTGGCCTACACGTTAATAAAAATAAAGAAAACGTAGGAGGGGGGAGCTGGGCTCACCTTGGGCCACATGGGCCGGTCGGTGGAGGCAGGGGAGCTGCTGGCTGCGCTGGGCTGAGTGGGAGGCCGAGGCCCACGCGGCAGCGCACGAGCGGGTCAACGGGGCAGGGGCTCGAGCTCATCCCGCTTGTCCTCGTGCCCGAGCGAAGGCAAGGCCGGCGCTGGCAACCGGCGGCAGGGCGGCGCATCTCCGGCGACGGGGCGACCGGAAGGGGCGGGGACGGCCCGGATCTGGCCGACGGCGGCCCGGATCCGGCGCGGAGGCGACCGGCGGTGGCTTGGGCAGATCGGGCGGCGGCCACCTACGGGAGGGAGAGGATCAGAGGAGGGAAAAGGGAAGAGGAGAGGAGAAGAGAGAAGGACGGCGGCGCTACAGGTCCGACGAGGGGTGGCTCTGGCGACGGCCAACAGGGGCACGGGGCCCTCCGGTGGCCGGCGACGATGGGACCACGGGGATGGGAGCAGTGGGAGGAGCTGCCATGGGATCTCGGGCAGGAGCTCGGGAGCGGGCCCAGATGGGCTTTCCCGGACTTAGATCTGGGCTCGGTGGGCCTGACGGCTGGAGGAGGGAGAAGCTAGGGTTTGGCACAGGATTCTAGGAGGGATTAGGGTTGGCTGCCCAATTAGGAAGGGGGAGGGACTATATATAGGTTTCGGGGCTAGGGATGACGGTCTCTATCCGTTTTCGGACCGTCGGATGTCGATTCAACGGTCCGGAAGCGGAGCGGGGCTATGCGGCTGTGCAGAAGGACTAAGAGGGGAAGAGAGGGAAGTTTGCGGCCCGTGACACGAAGTTTATAAAACGCCGACAACGTCCGACGAAAAACCGACGACGACACTGCTATGGTTGACCGATGGGGTATCAAACGAACTCGGAACACGACGAAATTCGACGGGCGGTCTATCTACAACACAACAAGACCGCACGTCAAGTTTCAACCCAATCCTAGAATATTTTGCGCGCACTTAAAAAAACGGTTTTATTAATGATGTCGCGGGCGCGTGTGTGTGCGGTTGGTCTCGAACGGGCAAGGGCAAGAACGGAGAGAACCGGCAACTACGAACGGATGCAAGTTTTCGAAAACGGGTGAAGATGATATGCAGATGATGCGAATGATGCGATGATGAATGTGACAACCAGACAAAACACAGATGAGAATGGAAATAAAAGGGGAATCTTCTGGAATCTTCTGGAACGTCGGTCCCAGGCTGTTACAACTCTCCTCTACTACACGAGGATCTCATCCCAAGATCTAGAATGAAAAGGGGAAGAGAAAGAGCAAAAGGTAAAACTTGGTTGCTTCTCTGACAAACGAGTGAAACCAATGATCATTGAAGGTTTCAACGAGATAAAGAATGACATGAAGAACAAGCAAGAATTCACAAGAAATTTCGGCAGCACTTCGGTAGGATAGAGGAACAAAATTAGATATGATGGAAACAAATTGAAAGAGAGCCACCAACTTCCATTGGAATAGGATCAAACTTTCATAAGATGGAAGGAACATGAAAAGATTTGACAGCACTCCGGTTAATGGACAAGCAAGGAAGAACATGATCTTGATAAACAAGATGATGGATTGAAGAGAGCAACATCACAAGGCCTCCAAAAGAAAAGAATAGAAACTAGCTAGACGAAAGGAAAAGAACGGATAAGAACATGACAACTTCCAGCACAAATGAATTTGAAAAGCATGGATGAACGGAGTTGATGGAGAATCAACAATGAAAAGAATAGCTTGTTATGGGCTTATGGAAAACATCTCAAAATAATGAGGTGATAACCTGCCACAACAGAAACACTTGGTTGATTGAGAGCAACTAGATATGCAACACTTCTTCCACCAAGAGGAGGAGGAGAAAACTTGAATCATTTATAACACCATGATATCAACAATCCTTAGGAAATTCTTTAGGTGAAATCCAACCCAAGATAACTCCAAGAAACAAGATGGGTTTACTTATCTTATTCTTGACAATTCCTTCGAGACTCCACATAATCAAGAATTTAATAACACCATCTCAAAAGAAAATGGAGAAGGAGTTCAACCTAGAAATCCAAGGTAAGAACACTTGAGCACCTCCAACAAGAATCTTGAAGAACACTTGAAATGAAATAAATCTTGATGAACCACCATGAAGAACCTCCGTAAGAACTCTGAAATGAAAGGATGATAGAAAAAATTGAAGGATGCAAAAAGAACAAGATTGGGCCTTGCTATGAACTAGATGAAGCTTAGTGACAAGATACTTGATCAAAACTAGGAACTGCGGAAAGAAAACATGACCACTTGAAATCGAGAAATTTGATATCTTGAACAACTCTGGAAGAAGGATTGAAATCACTTGGATGAAACATAATAAGAATTATGATATGCCTATCCTTCATCAAGTTAAATTGATGACAAGTAACGGATTTCGCACACCACTTATTCTTCTTGCAAAGAATTGAAGAGAGAGATAGATCACAAACTTGAAGAAGTCTTGCATGAGAACACCGGTAAGAATTGACAAATGAATGAGGATAAGCAAAAGGATGATATAACATGAGAATGAAGAGAGCATGATCCACCTAATAGAAACTTGAATGAAACACTAGAAGAATTAGAAACTAAAGAGGACACGAGAATGAAGAGATCAAGATTCTCCTCATAGAAACTGAATAAGGCACCGGAATAACTGAGATACGAACGAAGGAACAACAATTGAGAAGAATTTGAGAACAAAAGCTGAAAGCTGAGAACGAGGAAATCTTCTGAAATGATGGCCTGCGAGAGGATCGAGGAATGAAAACAATTATGAAATGCACCGGATAGATATGGGAGAATTAACTCGTGATCAAAACAATTTGAGATGATAGCAACAGCCTGAAACCATGAATCTTTGGAAGAACGAACAATGATTTAAGAGAAACAGAAACAACACCATGAATTACTAAACACTCCGGAACAATGAATAAGGAAAAAGGTTGAGCCAACAATGAAAATGATTTAGAAACGATCTTCAAGAAGGCATATGGCTGATGAAATTCATTCTTTCGTCATATTTGACGAGAACTTGAGAGCATCTCCGCAAAGATTAGAAGAGTCAGGTAAGATCCTGGGAAAAAAACCTGTGGGTTATGGGCCCACTCAAAAGAAACCATCATTGAAACAATTGATTAAAGAGAGATTGCACCGGAAAAAATTAAGAACTTGATGATATGAGACCCTTGAAATAATTTAAGAGGACAAGAATGAAAATGAATGTCTTCTGAGATATCTTCAACACTCCGGATAGAATAGAGATAAGAATAAGCAAGAGAGGCTTGATAAGAATTCCAACACGAGAGAGCAAATAGAGAATGAAAATGATATGATGAACACCCAGAACTTCAATTGAATCCACCAGAAAAGAAAACAAGGATGAATACCAATAAATAATAACTTGAGCACTGAGCATCTTCATAAAGAATCACCGGAGAAGAATAACAACGAGAACAAGGAATATGAGGATAGATCTTGACATTGAAACTCTTGAGAATATTCACAAAGAATCACCGGATACAATATGAATAAATGATAGCGGAAGCATTACATAAATAGAAAGACACTTGGATGAGAATTTAATCATTGAAGAAAAAGGGTGGGAGGGTGAGAAAACAAAGAAAAACTTGGAACAGATGAGACAAACTCCGGAACGAAATATGAGGATTGATCTTGCAAAATTGGAGAAGATAGAAATATCTTGAAGAGAAGCACACCGGTAGGAAAAGAATTGATATGATAACTTGATTGAGCACAAGAATTAGCATTCCCACAGAAATATGAGACCACTACTTAGCAAGATATGAATTCACCACTTGACATCGAAGCATCTCGAATTACCATATTCAAAACAAAACAAAGGATGAGGCTTATGAAACAAGCCGAACAAATACATACCCACTATGTACTTGTTGGAAAGATAATCCTAGGTAACTACTTGAATTCCCACCTAAGAACTTCCGAAAACTTTCTTGTTTATGTGATTCGGGTTGCGGACCCAGGAACCTACCCTAGGTAATCAGCTACAACTGCACCCGCAACCTTCCACGCCATAATTCAAGAAACTCCGCAAACTCGTCTAATCTTGAATCCTTGAACTCACAACGATACTAAACCATGGTGGTACCCCGGATGCCTCCCCAGTACTGGGTGACTCCGACCTTATCTCACCACGACAAGTATTGAAGCAATTTCGAACATCTTCTGTCCTGAGATGTCAAGAAAACTGAATGATAAAGATGTGTCAAGAATCCCTCGGAGCTCAACTCCCCAGAAGAAATCAAGTCAGACAGGAGGCACCAAGACAGAACTCCGTCACATCGGCATCATATAGTCTCCAAAATACCCGCATGATCCTAAATTAATTTTGAGCGAGAAGAGGAGTAGAATCAAAATTCCTAAGTCAAATACCTCACCAGAGCATAGAAGAGGAGTAAAACAAACCTACTCTTCGATATAACTAGACTCAAAATAGTTTTCTACTAGACTCAACTCGGCCAAGTTCGATCAATCAATGGGGCTCCTAGGTCGGTACAGGCTCTCATACCAACTTGTCACGCCCAAGATGCGGTCCTATCCTTATTTTGGCACGAGGGCCTCGACGGGGATAGAAGCGCATCTCAATGCGTTCGCAAGAATGGATATCATTACAAGTACATGTACAGAAGACATGAGTATATGGAATTGGCTTACACTCGCCACAAGCTACATCAGAGCCACATCAATTCATCAACATACTCAATCATCATACAGAAGATCAGGGTCCGACTATAGACGAAATCAAACGATAAAATGACATCCACCCTTGCTATCCCAGGCTGCCGCCTGGAACCCATCCAAGATTGATGAAGAAGAAGAAGAAGAACTCCAAATCAAATCAAGCAACGTGCTCATGTCAAATCATTGCATTACCTGTACCTGCAACTGTTATTGTGGTAATCTGTGAGCCACAGGGTCTCAGTAATCTCATTTCCAAGGGTATCAAGACTATTAAAGCTTAATAGGTGAGGCATGGTTAAGTGGTGAGGCTGCAGCAAGCAACTAAGCATTTATTTGAGTGGCTAACTTACGAGTACAGAAAGTAAAGTATGGTGTTCTACGCATAATGGTCATGAACTAGTAATGATCACTAACTGATCCTGAACACCTACTTACGTCAAACATAACCCCACCGTGTTCTCTTTCGGATAAGAATTCACAAGAACAGACAGTCACGGTTACGCACATAGTTGGTGAATTTTCATAGAGTTTACTTCAAGTTTGCTATGACCGGGTGTTAAACAAAGTATCCAAGTATGCCACATAACCGCGGGCACGGCTTCTCGAAAAGCTTTAACCCTGCAGGGGAGCTCCAACTCATCCATCATAAATTAACCACACGTAGTGGGAATAACCTCAACCACGAATCTCGTGATCATCCTAGGCAATTCCAAAGGAAATCCGACACCTCTAGATAGCTCAAAGAAGATCAGAATTCCTCACTCAATACTACACATTAAGTGAAGCTCAATATGCAACGAGTTGCATATTGATGAAACTTCACATTCAAATTATTTAGTTCACTCCCGTTAGGTACACGACATATTAAATGTTTTTAAATATGGCAAGAGGTGAAGCATAAGTAAACTATCTATCTAGGCATCTTAAATGAGGCCGGAAACAACTTATCGCATTTCCGAAACGACCACATATGTTAATTTCGAAATTGGTCCAGATCTGAACTAATCATATTTTATATTTGTTAAACAACATAATAAATCATACCATGCAATTCTACATGTCATTCTAGTCGATATACATATAAAGAACATCTCAAACGGAGCTACGTTCTAAAAGATATGAGCAACACAAGATGCACATGTCATGAATGCAATGCATGGAAAAATTCAATCACAAACATCTCAAATCATGAATGCAGCAAGTAATTATGAAACTACATGAGATTCTAAGCAATTTTCATATATGGCGTGTCCACAACGGAGATACGGTTCAACCACAAACACCACAACGAAATTTATACTAAATCTGTCCATAATAGCAACATAGTATTTTGCACACATGAAAACAGCAAGTTACACTATTCTAAAATGCACAAACTAAGCATGGAGCAGTAGTATATGACACATACTTTATTTCAACTTCACATATCATAAGAAAAACATGCATGGATCACATGGTAGGAAGCTCACAAGATGGCTACTTGAGAACAGTTTCAGACTTAGTGAAAATACCAGTTTTTGACAGTGCAGTTTTTATCATGAAGGCATATTGACAGCAGTGAAACTATATGCTACAGGGCATATTATGGCATGAAACTTAACAGAATACTAAAGGACATTAGAAAGTACAAATAACTCCATTACACCAACCACAAAAGAGTTCTAGATCACTAGCAAATCACATGGCAAGACAGCAACAAAATATTACAGATTCCAGACTTAGAAATATTTTTGACCCTCAAAACAGCAGAATTTTATAGCAAGTTGACAACAAGAAAACAACACCTATACATGCATTTCTAAGACAAACAAAATGTCCAAGGGCTAGGACACCTATCAAAGAGCATATCTCATGTTCAAACTTATCTCATATCATGCATGTATTAAATCACATGAAAATAACAAAAGGGCATCACAGCAAAATGACATGCAACAAAAATGCTCAAATGACAAAACTAAATGCACAGATAATTCCTATGGATTTTTCTACCCCGAAAACATGTATAACATGAATAGGTTCATGTAGAAAATTAATCACCATTATTATGCAAGTATTAGGCCTAATCACCTAATAGCAAGTCATTGATGCAAAATAAATGTAAACATCATGCCAAAATTTTATCATGCATGAAAGTGAGATGCCAATGAGATGAACATTATTATACTTAATTTTTATTTAATTCCCGATGCTCGTAGCGAAAATGCAAAGATATGGCATATATGCAAAATGGCAGGAAATGCCATGTTAATTATTTTAGGCATGGATGAAAATGACATATTAATAATCTACATTTTATTCTAAGCATTTTACATGTTCAAAACATTTTATTTCGATGCATGGTTAATTTTATATAGTTGTTATTAAAAGCAATTGGCCTACACGTTAATAAAAACAAAGAAAACGCGGGAGGGGGGAGCTGGGCTCACCTTGGGCCACATGGGCCGGTCGGTGGAGGCAGGGGAGCTGTTGGTTGCGCTGGGCCGAGTGGGAGGCCGAGGCCCACGCGGCAGCGCACGAGCGGGTCAACGGGGCAGGGGCTCGAGCTCGTCCCGCACGTCCTCGTGCCCGAGCGAAGGTAGGGCCAGCGCTAGCAACCGGCGGCGAGGCGGCGCATCTCCGGCGACGGGGCGGTCGGGGGGGCGGGGACGGCCCTGATCTGGCCAACGGCGGCCCGAATCCGGCACGGAGGCGACCGGCGGTGGCTTGGGCAGATCGGGCGGCGGCCACCTGCGGGAGGGAGAGGATCAAGGAGGAAACAGGGAAGAGGAGAGGAGAAGAGAGAAGGATGGCGGCGCTGCAGGTCCGGCGAGGGGCGGCTCCGGCGACGGCCAACATGGGCATGGGTCCCTCCGGTGGCCGGTGACGACGGGACCACGAGGACGGGAGCAGCGGGAGGAGCTGCCATGGGAGCTGGGGCAGGAGCTCGGGAGCGGGCCCAGATGGGCTTTCCCGGACTCAGATCTAGCCTCGGCGGGCCTAACGGCTGGAGGAGGGAGGAGCTAGGGTTTGGCACGGGATTCTAGGAGGGATTAGGGTGTGCTGCCCAATTAGGAAGGGGGAGGGACTATATATAGGTTTCGGGGCTAGGGATGACGGTCTCTGTCCGTTTTTGGACCGTTGGATGTCGATTCGACAAACCGGAAGCGGAGCGGGGCTACGCGGCTATGCAGAAGGGCTAAGAGGGGAAGAGAGGGAAGTTTGCGGCCCGTGACATGAAGTTTATAAAACGCCGACAACGTCCGACGAAAAACCGACGACGACACTGCTACGGTTGACCGATGGGGTATCAAACGAACTTGGAACGCGACGAAATTCGATGGGCAGTCTATCTACAACATAACAAGACCGCACGTGAAGTTTCGACCCAATACAAGAATATTTTGCGCGCACTTAAAAAACGGTTTTATTAATGATGTCGCGGGCGTGTGCGTGTGCGGTTGGTCTCGAACGGGCAACGGCAAGAACGGAGAGAACCGGCAACTACGAACGGATGCAAGTTTTCGAAAACGGGTGACGATGCTATTTGAATGATGCGAATGATGCGATGATGAAAGCGACAACCAGACGAAACATAGATGAAAATGGAAATAAAAGGGGAATCTTCTGGAATCTTCTAGAACGTCGGTCCCGGGCTGTTACAGTCTTCGTGGGCTTTACTCAAGGTACGGATCTGGAAGCTTCCGGATCATAGGAAACTCTCGTTTATTCAGAGGACGAATCTTCAAGCGGAGAAACAGAGTCGATATACAGGCTTCCCAACGGCGGGCTCGGGGGGCTACGATGAGCTCTGCCCTGAGTTGGATCGCTCCGAGGCGGACAATCTTGGGCCGCCAGCTCATGCAGTCGTGTTCATGGCGGGGTCAGACCCAGGCACGAATAGTACGCCCGCAGGGGCCACCACCTCAGGCGATAACCCGCCGCCGCCGGCTCAAGTTATTTTGGAGCTGATGGACGAGATCGCGGCCCTAATGGCTACTAACGTTACACTGGACAATCAAGCGGCTAGGAACTTGGAGATTGCAAGGATCAAGGACCGAATGGCGGAAGAGCAGTAGAGGATGGTTGAGTCAAAGGCCCAGATGGAGCAAGAGGCATAACGCATCAGGATAGACGCTACCCGTCTCGGGCTGGAGCAACAATCGACGGCCATGGTTCATGAGATGAGGCATCAATCCCGTTTGCCAAAATGTTATGAGGCAAGAAACCTCTTCAACACGCCAGGGACAGGGCGAACAACGGATGCACCTGGGAGCTGCCCGGTGGCTCGGCCAGTGACTCAACTGACCCGTCTAAATCAGGCCTCGCCTGTGGCCTTTTCAACACTGGCGGGTCATTATTCTAACCCGGTCGATAATATGGTGGCAGCAGCCACCTGGCTCAAAACAATTCCTATTCCGAATGAAGCGCCCTTTGCGGAGGATGTGCGAAACGCCATTGGATACTTGCAGACAGCGATGGCCCAGCAGGAAAAGTACACCTACAGCCGGAGCCGTGTTCATTCAACCCCTCTCCCTAGCCAGAGTTTTAGCCGGCGCTACGAGTCGCCGGTGGGTTCCAGCATGAACCGGCACCAAAGAGATTCCAATGGGTCATCAGCCGGCTGCGGATACACAAGCATTCGGAAATCGTGCAAGAGGCCAGCAAGAGGTGACAGCTTTAGCCGAGGCGGCGGCTCACCAGGAGCTCGCGCCATCCGTGTCAGTAGGAGTTGGAGGAACCACCAGAGTGGGGGGTGCCGTGTTTATCACCGGCTCTGCGGAGTGAGCGGCTGCCAAAGGATTTCAAAGGGCCCCGCAAAGTTCCAAATTACACCGCTCATTTACCCCTAGAGGCTTGGGTGGAAAGCTATGAACTAGCCATGGAGATGTTGGACGTCAGTGAGGTGGTTTGTGCCAAATACTTCATCATGATGCTTGAAGGCCCGGCCCGCACATGGTTAAAGGGATTTCCACCCAATACCATCAACTCATGGGCAGAACTGAGAGCCAGATTCATTAAAAACTTTCAAGGAACGTGTAAATAACCCATGATCATCGTGGACCTTGATCACTGTGTTCAACAGGAGAATGAGTCAGCTCATCATTGGGTACGGCGGGTCTCGACCATCATCCACTCTTCGGAGCAGATCACGGCGGCTCAGGCAGTACTAATCCTAGAGTTGAACTGCCACTTTGTCCCGCTAAAGCAGAAGCTTGGCCGGCTCAAGCGCACATGTCAAGATATGGGAGAGCTCATGACGGCTCTCACGAAATACGCCGACTCTGACAACATGAAGGATCTGGGATCCGACAAGGAGAAGGCCGGCCAAGGCAAGAAGGGTAATCAGAGCAAGGGTACAGCAAACAATGGTAGCCAGAGCAAACGTAAGAATCCTGAGGCCGGGTCAGAACTGGTGGCCAATGCAAGTACCAATCAGAATCAACCCAGGGGCAACAGGAGGTTTAGGCCACCTTTTAATAAGGACAGGCCTGCCTTTAATTTGGAGGAGGCGCTGAAGGGTCCTTGTCCGGCTCACGGCCATCCCGATAAGTCGGCGGACCACACTTAGGGAGAGTGTCGTTTCATGCAGAAACTTAAGAATCACTTTACACACCCCCAACAATCAGGATGGTGGCCCGCCGGGCGGCTTTGGACATGGCGGGTCAGGGGCCGGATTTGGGTCCGGCGGCTCAGGTTCTGGTCACCCAGGTCAAGGTAATCAAGGAGGACACTAGCAGCATTCTGGTAACAACAATCAGCAACAGCGTAATCAATCTGGCTATCAGAGTAACCCGAAGCAGCTCAGCTCCAGTCAGTATCATGTTTTCACAACCAGCCTCAATAAAAGGGATCAGAAGTTGCGCAAGCGGTCGGTCAATGCGGTTGCACCAGCCCTGCCACAGTATTTATGATGGTCTGAGTATGATATAACATGGACCAGGAGGATCACCCGCCACGTGTCGATGACCACGGGCGACTGGCTTTGGTTGTGGCCCCCCAAGTGGGAGGGTATATGGTGAATAAAGTGTTAATGGATGGAGGCAGCAGTATTAATATCCTCTACTATGATACTTTTCGGAGGATGAAATTGCTAAACAAGGATTTAAAACCCTCGTCCACCATTTTTCATGGTGTGGTGCCAGGCAAGTCGGCCTATCCGGTGGGCAAGATTTCTTTGGAAGTGGCCTTTGGCGACGAGTATAACTATAGGGTAGAGTCCTTGTGGTTTGATGTGGTAAAAATCAAGAGTCCTTACCACGCACTGTTTGGACGTTCGGCTTATGCAAAGTTCATGGCTAGGCCTTGCTATGTATACCTGCAGCTCAAGATGCCCGGCTTAAAAGGTACTATTACTGTTCATGGTGACCAAAAGACAGCCATTGAGTGTGAGGAAGGAGATGCGGCTTATGCAGAGTCCAGTTGCGCTCAGGAGGAGCTTAAATTTTACAAGGAGAATGTTGACCCGGAGGATATGACCCCGTTGAAAAAGCCCACCACGGAGGTTGAGCCGTCCCTTAAGTTTTCAGTGGATGATACTAAGGCGGTAGATTTCACTCCGGACGACTCATCCAAACAGTTCATCATTGGAGCTCACATGGATCCCAAATAGGAAAGCGCGCTCATCGAATTCATCCGTGAGAATCGGGACATCTTTGCATGGAAACCTTCTGACATGTCGGGTGTACCGAGAGAGTTCGCTGAGCACAACCTTAATGTGGATCCGAAGTTTAAGCCAATTAAGCAATTTTTACGGCGGTTTAATGAGGAGAGGCCCAAGGCCATTGGGGAAGAAGTTGTTCGGCTCTTGGCAGCGGGTTTCATTGTTGAGGTTTTTCACCCGGAGTGGTTGGCTAACCCGGTGCTGGTGCTCAAGAAGAACGGCACATGGCGTATGTGTGTAGACTACACAGACCTTAACAAGGCTTACCCAGCTGATCCGTTTGCCCTCCCTCGTATTGATCAAATCATTGATGCTACGGCGGGTTGTGAGAGCTTGTGTTTCTTGGACGCTTACTCAGGTTATCATCAGATCAAGATGGCGGTTAAAGACCAGGAGAATACAGCTTTTATTACACCTTTCGGGGCTTTCTGTTATGTATCTATGCCTTTCGGGCTCAAGAGTGCCCAGGCGACATATCAGCGATGCGTGTAGAACTGCCTTCACAGTCATATTAGCCGCAACGCCCATGCTTACGTAGATGACATCGTGATCAAATCCAGGAAGAAGGAGACTCTTTTGGGTGACTTAAAGGAGACCTTTGATAATCTCCGGGTCTATAAGATGATGCTTAATCCGACTAAATGTGTCTTTGGAGTTCCAGCTGGCAAGCTCCTGGGATTTCTGGTTTCTGAATGTGGCATTGAGGCTAACCCGGATAAAATCAAGGCTATCACTTCTCTGGCAGAGCTGGCCTGTATTAACGATGTCCAGCGCTTGGCGGGGAGGATCGCCGCGTTGAGCCGTTTCATAAGCCGCCTTGGAGAGAAGGCTATTCCTTTATATCAGTTGATGAAGAAGACGAACAAATTTGTCTCGAGCAAGGCGGCGGCTGAAGCACTTGAGATGCTCAAGAAACAGTTCACTGAGCCGCCGGTGCTGGATGCTCCGGCTGAGAAAGAACCATTACTTTTATACGTGGCGGCTAATAATCGGGCAGTAAGCGCTGCGATTGAGGTCGAGCGCAAGGAATCTGGGAAGGAGTATCCGGTTCAAAGGCCGGTTTATTATATCAGTGAGGTCCTGAAGGAGTTCAAGCAAAGGTATCCGCATTGGCAAAAGTTGGTATATGGGGTTTTCATGGCCAGCCGCAAATTAAAGCACTATTTTTTAGGGCACCAGATAACCGTGGTTAGTTCTGCTTCGTTGGGGGACATGATCCAGAACAGAGAGGCCACTGGAAGGATTGCTAAGTGGGCATTGGAGTTGGGATCTCTTAATCTAAAATACATGCCTGTACGGCCATCAAGTCCCAAGCTCTTGTGGATTTTGTAAATGATTGGACGGAATTTCAAGCCCCTGAGGAAAAGCCAGATGACACATACTGGACTATACACTTTGATGGATCCAAGCAGCTAGAAGGGTCAGGCGCAGGAGTTGTTTTGACGTCTCCTAAAGGTGATAAGTTTTGTTATGTGCTCCGGTTGATGTTCCCATGCACTAACAATGTGGCTGAGTATGAGGCTCTGCTTCATGGGCTTAGATTAGCCAAGGAGATGAATTTAAGCCGGGTAAGGTGTTTGGGCGACTCAGATTTTGTGGCTCAGGAGGTTTCGGGCACTTGGGACTCCAAATACCCACGGATGGCGGCTTATCGACAGGCGGTTGATATTATTGCCGGCCACTTCAAGGGGTATCAGGTGGATCACATTGATTGTCGCAAGAATGAGGCGGCAGATGTGCTGTCACGGCTAGGCTCCCAACGAAAGCCGGTGTCGCCCAATGTATTCCTGGACGTCTTACATCATCCGACTATTAAGTTACCTTCGGAAGAGGATTTGTCTATTCCTAACCCGGAGGGGGAGTTAGTGGTAGCTTTGCACGCTATCCCAGATTGGACTGTCCCCTACCTGGCCTATCTGACCCGGGGCGAGTTACCTGATGATGAAGACCTGGCCAGACAGATCACCCGACGCTCCAAGTCAATGACGATAGTTAATGGTGAGTTGCACAAATGCAGCATGACTGGTGTTTTTCAACGTTGTGTCTCACCTGAGGAGGGTCAGCAAATCCTAAATGAAATTCATGCTGGAGATTGTGGACATCATGCCGGCTCGAGGTCGCTGGTAGCCAAGGCTTTTCGGCACGGGTTCTTCTGGTTGACGGCTCACAAGGATGCAGAAGACTTGGTTCGCAAATGTGACGACTGTCAAAAGTTCGGCCGGCATGCTCATGTTCCGGCTCAAGAGTTAAGGATGATACCAATTACATGGCCATTTGCAGTCTAGGGGCTAGACATGGTAGGACCTTTCAAAATATCCAAAGATAAGAAAACGCACCTCTTGGTGGCGGTTGATAAATTCACCAAATGGGTGGAGGCAGAGCCGGTTAGCAAGTGTGACGCGGCTACGGCGGTTCAATTTGTTAAGAAGCTGATCTACCGTTTTGGTTACCCTCACAACATTATGACCGACAATGGCACAAATCTATCTAAGGGGGTTATGAAAGAGTTCTGTGACAAGGAGCACATTCGGCTGGATGTGTCAGTGGTTGCGCATCCACAGTCTAATGGTCAGGCAGAGCATGCTAATCAAGAGATTTTAAGGGGCATCAAGCCACCACTTATGGTTCCTTTACAATGGACGCCCGGGTGTTGGGTGGAAGAATTGCCTTCCGTCTTATGGAGTGTCAAGACTACCCCCAACAGATCTACAGGCTATACACCTTTCTTTATGGTGTACGGTGTTGAGGCAGTATTGCCGAGTGACATCCGGCATGATTCGCCACGTGTAGCGGCTTATGTTGAGACGGATAATGAGATGGCACGTCAAGATGCGTTGGATGCTTTGGCAGAAGCGCAGGAGCTGGCGGCTGCCCGATCGGCGATCTATCAGCAAGACTTGTGCCGCTACCACAGCCACAGAATCAAGACCCGGACATTCCAGGAAGGCGACTTAGTGCTCCGGCTGATTCAGGACCAGACAGGCATGCATAAGTTATCTCCTCCTTGGGAAGGACTTTTTGTGGTCAGTAGAAATCTCAACAATGGGTCATACTATCTCGTCGATATCAGGGATGACTCAGAGACGGCATGTCAGGAAACCCGCCGGCCACGGAATATAGCACATCTACGGCCATATTACACATAAGGGCATTGAGACTCGCCATTGTATACTCTCATTGTACATACCATATATAAATAAGATAACATCCCGGCAAGACGGGACCTCTTTTTTTACATGCATCATTGTTCATACAAGAAGAGTTCATAAAAATTCCAGTTGATAGTTCAACTGCGGCGGAGGGCGGCTTCTTACCTTCGGGTATCGCTTCTAATGCTTATCGGCCTGGCTCTATGCCAAAATCTCCGATTAACATGATTAGCCGCAGTGGAGGGTGGCTTCTTACCTTCGAGTATCGCTTCTAATGCTTTATCGGCCGGCGTTTACGCCATATTGCTGAAGGGGGCTTCTTACCGACGGGTATCGCTTCTAACACTCTATCGGCCGGCTTCATGCCAAATCTCCGGCTAACATGATTAGCCGCGGTTGTAGGAAGTTTTTTACCGATGGGTATCTAACCCTAACAACCAGTGGAGGGCGGCTTCTTACCTCCGGGTATAGCTTCTAACGCCTTATCGGCCAGGCTTTATGCCATCTCCGATTAACCAGATTAGCCATGGTTGTCAAGGGGGCTTCCCACCTCCGGGTGTAGCTTATCTAACCTTAAACAACCAGCGGAGGGTGGCTTCTTACCTCCGGGTATAGCTTCTAATGCCTTATCGGCCAGGCTTTATGCCATCCCCGGCTAACCATATTAGCCATGGTTGTCAAGGGGGCTTCCCACCTCCAGGTGTAGCTTATATAGCCTTAAACAACCGGCGGAGGGCGGCTTCTTACCTCCAGGTATAGCTTCTAATGCCTTATCGGCCAGGCTTTATGCCATCCCCGGCTAACCAGATTAGCTATAATTGCCAAGGGGGCTTACCACCTCCGGGTGTAGGTTACCTAGTCTTGGCTACCGATGTCTTCTATGTTGACAAAGCAGCATAAGGTCTTAAAACAGCATACAAAGGCAATGACAGTTGAAGAGCTGGATCATTTTATACAGCAGAATAGAACAAGATTCAGCAGAAGCAAAAGTGGCATCTAGTCTATTACATACACCCCCTGAGGAGCCCAAAATTTTGGACAAGTTTTTTCAACGCCACACGGCAAGTCATGGAGATTCACTGTTACAAGTTTTTCAAGGTAAGGGATAGCTAGCTGTCGGGTCATCCTGCTCCGGCTCTTCGGTGGCCCCGATCTGGAGATTGTCCAAGTCCTAGTTGCAGTTCCTTAGAGCCGCAAAAGAGCCTTCTTCAAAGTAAGGAGATGGGTCAAGGTCAAGAGCGAAGAGGTCCTTACTGCGGGCAGGCATTAAGTCCTTGCACTCGTAAAGCGGGCCGCGGATTCTCTTTTGGTCAGGGCCATAAGCCGCATGGTAGGTCGTCAGGTCAGCTTCCTCCGCTAAGACGGAAGCCAGCACTCTGGAATCCTTTACGCACCGGCTGTAGTCAGCATCGGTGAACTCAGAGTCGTTGTCTTTCTTTGAAGGGAATACATCCATCATCTCGATTGAGGCCAGCTCCGGAGAGAAATCCAAGGCCCGGCTGATGCCCGCAATCGCCCCTTGGCGGGCGGCTGATTTCTTTAACTCGGCAATCTGCTTGGGCATGCTGGACAAGAGCTCCAAGACACCCTTGAGAGCCGCAGGAATCTTGTCTTTGTATTGCACAACTTTAATAGTGCACATCGCGCCACGGTACAGCTGCTCCGTCAGGGTATAGATAGCTTTCAGCGGCAACAGACTGTCAGAAGCCAGTTGCCGGCTCCTAGGGCCTGCATAAGTCAAAAATTTCACGATGAGTCGCCAGTACAAGTATTATATGACCATTGAAGCACAAGTTGTCAGAAACTTACCGAAGAGGGCGGCTGTCATTCTGGTAATATGACGCTTCAAGGCTTGGAGTTCATTTGATGCAGCTATCAGCCATTGGTCAGCATCATCCGTCCGCTTGGTCAAGGAGGCCTTCTCAGACTCGGTTGACTTTTCAAAGGCGGCAAAGTCGGCCTTGATTGTAGCCAGCTCCTCAGAGAGGATCCGGCACTGCTCTTCTGTAGCACTTCGAGCCGTTTGTTGAGCCGCCAGGTTGGTCTTCAGATCCGTCAGTTGTGACCCGGCTTCAGCTAAAGTTGCCTGTGGTATGTCAAAGCATAATATCAGTAGGCAAGTCTCCAAACAGATCGCAAGCAATCTGTATGACACTTGGGGGCTAATGTCTATTTTCAGACGTTTTGGCACTAAAAGACCCGGCTCAACTTTTGACTAGATTAAGCCGGCCCTTGGTGGCTACGGATTTGGATTTTCTACAAGGAAGATCATGAAAGACCCGGCTCAACTTTGGACTAGATTAAGCCGGCCCTTGGGGGCTACAGATTTGGATTTTCTACAAGGAAGATCATGAAAGACCCGGCTCAACTTTGGACTTGATTAAGCCGGCCCTTGGTGGCTACGGATTTGGATTTTCTACAAGGAAGATCATGAAAGACCCGACTCAACTTTGGATTAGATTGAGCCGGCCCTTGGGGGCTAAGGAAGGTTATAACAGGAAAAGGAGTACCTCGTATTTCTTCTTCAGCAGACTGACCAGTCGAAGCTCCAGATCCCGGCTCGTGGAAAGCCGGTTCATGTAACCGGCATGAAGCTCTTCGGCGGTCATCTTCTCAAAGGCAGAAGAGTCAAACTCCAACTTCTTCGAGGCTTCATCCGGTTCTTTATGCTTGGTTAACACGTGAGCCGGGGGGATTGGGAGCCAGAGCCGGTGATCGCGGTGTCTGGAGTAGTAGCGTTCTTGGTCATCTGGGAAGGACTTGTTGGCTTCGAAGGATCCCCTGGAGGGCTCTCTGGGATGATGTCTTCCACAGCCGGCCCAGTAGATGCGGCTAGCGGATCCACATCAAGTCGCGACTCGTTCGGTTGTTCGTGCTCCAGCTCTTGGGCTGCGGGACTAGGTGAGGACTTGTTCGTCTTTCGACGCTTCGCTTGAGCCCTGGAGAGCACGAATGTTAGTACCCAAGGATTACATCCGCCAAAGGGAACAGAAATGCACGGTTAAAGGAAATACTTACAGCGGATTAATCTTAGGAGGCGGCAGGGCGGTTGCCGTAGAGTCGCCAGAGGAAGGTGACTCTGAGAGACAATTGAGAAAAGATAAGATAGTATTGAAATGACAAGGTAAACCAGTCAAACAAGAGGTACATACCTGCGCAAGGCGCTTCTTTGGAGCCGGGGAGTTCGGTAAACCGGACACGAGGTCTGTAGAGCCGGCGCTCCGGGTCTGACGACGATCAGCATGTTTGTTGTTTTTAAAAAAATAAATTGAGGGTCCAGATAAGCAAGAGGATGAAAGAGAGGAACTTTTCCAATAACCCGCCGCGGCTTCCGGGGGAAAAATATTCTAAGCCGGAAGAAACATAGGTTACCTCAGGGGCGTTGGCGTGGCTGGTCTCCACATCATCCTGAGAGTAAAACAGGTGTTAGTGAGATGAGAAGACAAGGTCTCAGAGAACAGCTAAAATTTTACCTCTGAGCCGGATGATTGTGGCGGGTCAAACCATCCCTCTTGCGGGGTGTACTTCTTGGGCTTCTTGGCTGGGGCTTTCTTCTTGGTTTTCTTCAAGGGAGGGATGTACTCCTTCTTCCAGAAGTCAGAGTCGGCCTGAAAGAATAAGCCGATTAAGGGCAATAGATCAGCAAGGTACAAGTAAGGTCCAAGAGACGGATGGGAAGAAATCGCCTTACATCTGGGATCAGATTAAGGGCACTAAAGGGGGTTAACCCTATAGCATTGCAGGCTCCGTATGTCTCATGAACGAGACTCTTGATAGCAGTAGTGATGTCGTCCTCTGTCAAGGTTGACCGACTGAAGCAGAGTGAGCTGTCGTATTCGCACTTATACTCGCACATAAGGCGTCTTCTGTGGCTTAACGGCATGATCCGCCAAGAGATCCAACAGCGGATCAGGTCCAGTCCGGTTAAACCGTTGGCCATGAGGGCCCTAATCTTGTCATGAGCCGGCTCATATCTTGCGCGCTCTGAAACTGACAGCCGGCCAGGAAGCTCTGAAGTTGTTTTGAGCCGAGAAAGACGGTAACCCGGTAGTGGACGTTCACCCTCTGGAGAAGTATCTTTGCAATAGAACCATGTTTTATTCCATTCCTTTGGGTGACTCGGCAGCTGCATAACCGGAAAGGTAATGTCTCGGCGCCTCTGGATAGAAATTCCGCCCAGCTCGAGACTCAGACCAGCCTTCACTTCAGTTTGATGGTTGGCATAGAAAAACTCCCGGAACAGGCCTACCGACGGATTGGCTTGCAGATAGACTTCACACAATACTTGAAAGTTGCAGATGTTTGAGACGGAATTGGGGGCAAGGTCTTGAGGATGGAGTTTGTAAAAATGAAGAACATCATGGAAGAATTTTGAGCCGGGAGGCACAAAACCGGCTCAATATGGTTCGAGAAAACAACCACCTCTCCTTGGGGAATGGGCTTCAGTTCATCACCCGGGACCCGCCAGTGGATGACATCTTTGGAAGGGAGAGTGCCAGCGTGAACAAAGTCTAACAAAAACTCTTCCATGACGCATGACCCGACCCAATTACAGGAGTTCGAGGCACGAGACATTCTGCCGGTTCAAATATTGTGAAAATTAATACATGGCGGGTCAAGAGGAGACTAAAATCTATGACGACTTACGAGCTTAAAGATTCTCCGTATTAAGATGCTATACTCCGGCTGATGAGAGTCGGCGCAGAGGGGGGGAAATTTGGCTAAGTCCTGGAAAACATATTTCACAAACTACCGCTATATTTATGGATCTACAAAAGCAGAAAAAAGGTTCTTATTTTTGGACCTAGCGAAGAACAGGCGAAGCAGAGGAAAACTAAAACGGCAAGAAGGAGCCGCGAGGGGCCCGGGCATTGTGCACGGCCGCCCCGTGCGTGGTGGCGTGGCCGAGATGAGCGTCAAGGGTATGGCCAACGTCGGAGGACCCCGAGCAACGGCGTCGGAAGAACCCGCGTGAAGGCAACGGGCTTCCTACAAACCCTACCGGTGCGGTAATGGATCTAATGAGCAGCACGGGCTTACCAGCCATGGCGTAGTGACACGCGGGCGAAATTCTAGTTCGCACAGGTTGATGCAGCGGCCTGGCGTCGACGGAGCGGAGGTGGCGTCGGGACTGGAAGTGATGGAAGCGGTTGCGTCAGAGGAGGAAGACGAGGAAGCGAGCGGGAGAAGTAAAGACCGCCTGGGGCGGTCCTATTTAAAAGGAGAAGGAAGAATGAGCGCAAAAATCCAAGCGATGGATACGTTTTGGCCGAGGCGGACGCCTCGATTTTCGGGATGGTCACTTAATGCGAAAATTTGGTGAGTACGTCAGCGAATCTTTTCTGCAGGGTTAATGTGACGTCATGGCGGGTCATTTTGGGCGACTCGACAAAAGAGCAAGACAAGAGGATGAAGTGAGCAAGCTCAAATCAACCTGGGGCCTAATGTTGGGGATATAACCCCGCGGTATGACCCGCCTTAAGGGCTCCGGGTTATGCTTGACGGTTCATACGCTGGCCCAAGGTGAGCCGGTGGTCCTAAAGCCCAAGAAGCTTGGCGGCTCATAAGGTGGGCCGGACAGTGGCCTAGAAGACCCGGGGGTGTAAGCCACCCGAAGACGACTTGGACAAGAATATAGAGGAAGACTCGGATAAATTATGAGAGTCGGTTACCAATTGTACGACCCGTGGTCTAGGCCTCCTATATAGAGGCAAACCCGGGGCGACTTAGAGATCAGGTTGTCGAATACTAGGTCAAGCTTCAGCTCCCTTGTAATCGATACATCAAGCAATATAAACATAAGAAGGACGTAGGCTATGACCTCGAGTTGAGGGGCCGAACCTGGGTAAATTTGTGTCTCTCGTCCCCATCAACCCCTCTGAGTCCATCACGTTAGCAATGGCCTTGAACCGAAGTCCGTTGATCCGGACATCTGTCGTGACAAAACCACGACACCTCAGGTCTAGGATCACACACTCCCCCGTCAGAGGGAAGCAAACATGTTTCACAAAATTCATGCAAAGGTAATTCATAGTTCGTGGCATAAAGAGAGAAGCGCACTATGGGAGCACCAGGTGTATTAATGAAGTAAAAGTTTTGCACGAAGGAATTAGTGAGGAGATAGTGTTGGTCACACCTATCTGCAAGGAAGTGGGTTATCCCCGCATTCTTGCATGAATTCTTCAAGAAAGCCCGCTTCGTTCATTAAAGGTATATGTGGCCATTCGCAGGGCCTAACCTCTGTGTTGCGAGGAAGCTTGATGTCACTATCCTGAGTTCTCCTAGCAACTCCCTAGGGGATCTGGCTTGAAGACCCTTTCCTTACAAAATTCATCGTCCTAAGAACAATTTTCTAAAGGTTTTGAGCCACAAATTTATGTCAACAAAACTTGCAAGAATGGTAGCAACTACTCATAGGGATGCCTAGAGGCCATATCAATCATTCATACTACTTGGAACTCAAAGAATTCAACATGCAAGCTCATTTCCATAGCACCAAGTGATGCAACATATGCAAAATATAAACCACTAAAACAAAAACTAATTGGAGGAATGGGACAGTCACATACAAAGGAGCAATTCCTCAAACCAGTTTCAGAAACGGAGTTTCAAGCAAAGACATCGAAAATTTCAGTTTCAGGTGGAAGAACACGAGAGAGAGAGCTAGGAAATTTTTGCTGGAGGTAGGAGACGAGGTGGGCTGAACAGATAAGGCACGAGGGCATGTGGGCCCCACAAGCCAACAGGACGTGCCCCAAGGGGGGCGTGCCCTATTATGTGGTGGCCCACTGGCACACCCCCTGCTGCAATTTTTATGCCAAAAAACTAATATATTATGGAAAAAATTCATATCAAAATTTTGTGGCAATCTGAGACTTTTTATTTTTGAGGTATTTTTCATGCACGGGAAAAACAAAAAATAGGAATTTCATGGTATTTTGTTTTTATTTTTATTTAACTAAGAAAACCAGAGAATAAACTTGTGACATGGAGAGTTGTGAATACTCAATTCATCAATCACATGTCATTTGAAAAGGATTCATTAATAAGGTTCATCAAGTATTATTAATAAACCGTTTCCGACTAACATGAAACCGAAGAATTTTTGTATACCACTAGGTTACCTCAATAGGGATTTGTATTTCCCCAATAATGAGATTATAATATTCCTTCTTCTTATCAGTAGGTAGAGGAATTATAAAATCTCCAATGAGAATCATGGGAATAGGATCAATGACATTAATATTATTAACCAAAGTTTGCTTCTTCGGAAAGTGCACGGTATGTTGCTTGCCATTGACATGAAAAGTAACCTTTCTTTTATTGCCATAAATAATAACCCCTCTAGTGTTTAGAAAGGGTCTACCAAGGATGATCGACATGTTGTCATCCTCAGGCATATCAAGAATAACAAAGTCTATTAAGATAGTAACATTTGCAACCACAACGAGAACGTCCTCGCCAATTCCAATAGGTAAAGTGGTGGATTCATTAGCCATTTGCAAAGATATCTTAGTAGGTGTGAGTTTACTCAATTCAAGTCTTTTACAAAGGGAGAAAGGCATAACACTAACACCGGCCCCTAAATCACATAAAGCAGTTTTGACATAGTTTATTTTAATAGAGCAAGGTATCGAGGGTATACCTGGATCTCCTAACTTCTTAGGTACTCCACCATCAAAAGAATAATTAGCAATCATGGGCAATTTTAGTTTCAGGTATCTTTGTTTTCTTGGTAATAACATCATTCATATACTTAGCATATGGAGGTATTTTCGATATATCAGTCAAACGAGTGCACAAAAAGACAGGTCTAATCATTTCAGCGAAGCACTCAAAATCTTCATCGTCCCTACTTTTAGTGGGCTTACGAGGGAATGGCATGGGTTTTTGAACCCATGGCTCTCTTTCCCTTCCATGTTTTCTAGCAACAAAGTCTCTCTTGTCATAGCGTTTATTTTTGGAAGGCGGGTTATCAAGATCCTCAGCAAGTTCAATTTCCACATCATTTTCGTTTTCTTTGTTATCATCTGGTTGAGCATCTACGTGAACATAATCATTATCATTGTTTTCATTGTCACTAGGTGTATGTTCATTACCAGATTGTGTCTCATCATCAGAAACATGAACTTCATTATGTTTCTCAGCAGGTTTTTCTATAACAGGTTCACTAGAAGCGTGCAAGTTCCTATTATCTTTATTTTCCTTTTTCTTATTAGATGAACTAGGTGCATGTTCATTAATTTTCTGAGAATCTTGTTCAATTCTTTTAGGGTGACCTTCAGGATAAAGAGGTTCTTGAGTCATTCTACCTCCTCTAGTCACTGCTCTAACAACATGATTATTCATACTATTATTCATTTCAGCAAGCAAATCATTTTGTGACTTAGCAACTTGGTCTAACTGAGTGTGAACCATAGAAGCATATTGACCTAGACCCTTCGTGTCATTTGCAATTCTAAACATTAAGTCACTTAAGTGATCTATTATCATGGCATTATGTCGCAATTGATTCTTAACATAGTTATTGAAGTGTTCTTGCTTAACAACAAAATTATCAAATTCATCCATGCATTTTTCAGGAGTCTTAGTATAAGGTATATCACTTTCATTAAAGGAACGGAGAGATTTTACCTCTACTACGTGTGTCGGGGCATCGAGTCCATGTATTTCTTCAATAGGCAGTAATTTCTTCACATCATCGGTTTTAATACCTTTCTCTTTCATAGATCTTTTTTGCTTCTTGCATGTCTTCGGGACTAAGGAATAGAATACCTCCCTTATTTTGAATAGTTTCTAGAGGTGATTCAGGAAGTGTCCAATCATCAGCATTTTGCAATATGTTATTCGATAATTCTTCAGATTGTCCAACATTTCTTTCCCTAAAAACACAACCAACACAACTATCTAGGAAATCCCTAGAAGCATCGGTTAGTCCATTATAAAAAATACCAAGTATCTCATTCTTCTTAAGAGGACAATCAGGAAAAGCCCTTAGTTACCAGAGAAGTCTCCCCCATGCTTCAGCGAGATTCTCTTCTTCATTTTGAGCAAAGTTAAATATTTCCTGTAAGGCAGCTTGTTTCTTTTGAGCAGGAATTTTTTCTTCTTCAGAAAAGTAGTAGAGCATATCCTGGGGACTACGCATACAACCAGGAGCAAGTGAAAGGAATCATTCCTTGGCCTCGCCTTTTAGCGAGACTGGAAAACGCTTAAGGATATAATAGTAGTGAATCTTTTCATCATTGATAAATGGAGAGGCAATATCATTCAGTTTCATAAGGTGTTCGACAACAGTTTCATTTTCATACCCATGGAAAGGATCAGAATCTACTATAGGGATTAACTCTGGGTCTATAGAGAACTCATAATCCTTGTCAGTAACAAATATAAGAGAAGTAGCAAATTTAGGATCACATTTGATTTTATCCATCATAGGTTTTTCTTTTAGTTTGCATAATAGTTTCTTCACGTCATCTCTATCCTTACAAGCAAGAAAATCCCTAGCTACCTCACCATCCATAACATAACCTTCAGGCACATGAGGCAATTCATAACTATTCGGTGAGCAAGGTGTAACATGTGATTCAAAATCTTCCTCAGTTTCAGCATTTTCAAGTTCTCTAGCTTTAGCAATATGAGCATCAAGTAATTAATTCAGTGGCACAATTTCAGTTTCAACATGTGTAGCAATAGTTTCATCATTAATTTCGGAAGTAGCATCATCAAGTTCATGCGACATATTAGGATGAATTCCAGTTTGGTAGTGTAGCAAGCTGATCCAAAATAGTAGGTGAATCTAAAGCAGAGATAGATGGCAGTTCCTTACCTCCTCTCATGCGAGAGGGGACGATCTTTGTGCGATTGTCTTTCGGATTTCTCATAGTATCAATTGTCTATCCTTCAAATTAACACAATTAATAGAGCTATGCTCCCCAACAACGGTGCCAGAAAAAGGTCTTGATAACCCACAAGTGTAGGGGATCGTGACAGTCTTCACGGGTAGTATTTCACCCTAATTTATTGGCTCGACACAAGGGGAGGCAAAGAATATTTATTGTCCTTGACAGCATTCAACCACACCTAGGATATCTCACTACAGCAAAGGTTTAGTAGCACAGCAAATAGTAGTAGCAAAAGTAATAGTAGTAGTGACAGCAGCAGTTTTGTAGCAAGTGTGACAGTAGTGATAACAATAGTTACTTAGCAAAATTAAATATATGTAACGCGTAGGCACGTGGATCGGTGATGAATAATGATTTAGATGACATTGATCATATAACAGTTACACACTAGGGCGACACAGAACTAGCTCCAATTCATCAATGTAATGTAGGCATGTATTTCCTATATGGTCATACGTGCTTGCGATAAGAACTTGCATGACATCTTTTGTCCTACCCTCCCGTGGCAGCATGGTTCTACTAGAAACTAAGGGATATTAATGACTCCTTTTAAAAGAGAACCAAAACAAAGCATTAACACATAGTGAATACATGAACTCCTCAAACTACGACAATCGCCGGAACGAATCCCAATTATTGTCACCTTGGGGTTTGCGGATCATGTCACGTAATAGGTGCATACAACTTGCAAGATAGGATCCAAATCACTCTTATATTCATGAAAACATAATAGTGTTGACACCAGATTTTGGCATGGTTAAAAACATAATTAAGATGGCCTCAAATGGAAAAATTCTCAAAGTGAGAAAGTATCATATCATCAAAAGGAGAAACTTTGATATTTGGACCATAGCCATCCGATCTCATGTCTAAGGCCAAAGTTGTGTTCGAAATACTGAGATTTTGTATTCGGAACACTATTCAGCTGATTAAGCCCCCAATATGACCTCATATGAGAAAATGTTCTAGATGGATTGTCTTTGTATTGTCGAATCGATCGATTTTGATATAAAAATCGTCTCAATCCGAGATTGTATGCAAAAGTTAGAGCCACCGGAATGCGGCCCTGTCACACGCCAAAACGGGGCGCGCCCCACCAGACACCCACATAGGTGATGTCTAATGGGTCGCGTCCCAAATTGCCTATTTTGCACGAGCGATTAGGCCCTAAAGATGGCTTCAAATCAAAAAACATTCAACATGAAAGTTATTCATATCGTCGAAATGATCAAGTTTGCTTTTGGGATCATCTTCATCCGAGGTCGTTTGTGCCCTGTGAAACCTAAAAACGGAACATCCCAGACCTATCTAAATCCGAGTTCGGATAATTTTGGAAAGTTCGGACAAAAACCATCCGAATTTGACTAATGTTTGGACGTGAATCCAAGCCTTTTCCTTGAATGGAAAGTCCATCCGCCTCTTATATACCTAAGGGGTGGCGGCCAATTGAACAACACACAATCGAACAAACACGTCTACTACTTTTTCATGTTCATCTATCTCCTACGCTTGTATCTTTATTCTCTTTCTTCGTTCGTTCTTCTCTTGAAGGACAGCGATCCACGAGGCCTTAGGGGCGATCAGGTCGACCTAGGGCAGCCCATAGCTGCCACGTGCCCTAACGGGGTCCCTCTCGGGCGTGTGGGGTTTCGGGTCTACAAAAGAGCCCGCCGGATTGCTTGCATACCGCGCTTCCGGGCGGGTCTCCTTCGACGTGAGCTGCGGCGCATCATCCTTGACGTTGAAGGTACACAGTGACGTGTTCGTGTGCGAACACACTTTTTGGCGACTTCGCTGGGGACGAAGCGTTGAACGGTCTCCAGACTGTTCTTGTTACGAAGAGATCGTCATCTAGGGTTTGCAATCTACAAAGGTAATATGAATACCAAATTTACTTATGTAGATGCAAATAATACATATGTTGTTGCTAGATATTTTAATGAGCATAATGTATCGGCTAGCCCTAGTTTTATGAATCATGCATCTAATTATGTGCAACAGACAATTCATAATAATCTCCATACTTCAACTTCATATAATTTTAGCAACATGCAACATATCTATCCCAACTCCCATGCATCGGCAACCCCACAAATCTATATGCCGATGAACAACATGATGAGTTTGGTTAATCAAACTGAAACACCCCATGTAGAAACTTCCAAAAGTATGCAGCACGGTGTTTCAACTTTTCATTCATCGGCAAATAACTTCGAGTATGTTAATCCAAACATGCCGGATAGGGAAATTGGCCATGCTAGTACTAGTTATTCGGCCAATTACCCTCAAACATCATATGCCACACCTCATGCTACTAACTTTTTGGTACCATACGCAACTGTTGATGTCCATAATTCGGCTCTGCACCTTCACGGTCAAGGCCGAATAAGTGAAACTTCTGCAGGAGCACAACTGCCTTCACCTACTATCGTGGCATATCATCTTCCTCCTGCACAATTACAGAATTTCAACGACATCTCGTTACTGAAAGAGTCTAAAAGTGTCGGGGGCAATTCTATCCAAATTGGGTCGTTAAGAAAAATCTTACGTCTTTTTGGGACGAATGCAATGCTATTCTGCATGAATTAATAAAAGAGGGAATGCCTATTAATTATGTTGCAATACAAGCTAGATTATGTCAAAAAGAGAAAGCATTTGGTGTGGATATAATTATCAAAAAGAGTGGTGATTCGGATAACAAAGTTAATTCAGTTATTGAAAAGACCGAATCAAATATTATGTATGTTAAATCTATTCTAGGAAATGAGGATGACAAGGTATTGGGGAGCTATTCAAAAGAGGAACAAGATGTCGTTCAAGTAACGCAACCATCATGCTCTCCCAACGTATTCGAACATGTATGTCTAACAGGTGATTTACCTATCTTCCGATTTGGTCACAACTTTATTGTTGATGCTTCTATAAGGAAAATTCTCATAAGTAACTTTGAAAGACCAATGAAGAAGGGTAATTTACTTGTTAGCAATAAAAAAATTATAGAACATATCAGTCAACCTATTGTGCCATTTATAAAGATCGATAGTGACTTATTGTTGCAGCCAAAGTTTTCCCCATTGCTTTATCAAAATTTCATATCTAATTGGGTAGCTTTGCTTGTTTTATACTTGGCTTGCACTTGGTCTCAATTGATACATGTGTGTTCTAACTATTTGCGTTTCAGAAATTTAAAAATTCTTTTGAGAAAGCTGATGCTAGTATAATATCTTACCCAATGTCATTGGAAAAAGAATGCGAGAGAAAATTCATAGCCGAATGGAAAGATGCCAAAACTGAACCATTCACATGCTTAGTTTCAAAGATGTTCCCACATCAATATCGTCTAGAAAACAAGAAGTTTACCTTCAATTCGAACATGTGTGATCAAAATTTTAATTTGTTGATGAAAAATAATTATATTAGAATTCTTGATCACCATGTCAAGCCATGAATTCAAGGACGAATGTATTGTAAGTTGCATGATTCGTTCAAGCATAATTTTGAGGATTGCAATATGTTTTGTCAAATAGTTAAATCGGCCATAGACAAAGGACGATTAAAATTTGTTAAAACACCAAGAGATGACCAGTCTATTCTGTTTGGTCCTGATGGCAAACAATTTTTGCATCATCTGCTTCAAGCCGATCCATTCAAACATGAGAAGGTAAAAACAACGGATAATGGAATCAAGCTTTCAAGTAAAGAAGTTGTTCAAGAACGCAATGAAAATATTATTGAAGGCAGGAGTTCAATTGAAGTTGCAACGAAGACGCTAAGTATTGGGGGGCAACAAGAAAATCCAAAGATCGATGCGAGCACAACCAAAGAAAGCAAAGGTCAAGGTAAGCACAAAGGTAAAAGGCAGAAAGTCACTTTCGCGCAGCTATTGGAAAAATACAAGAAGATGAGTGAAGATAAAAGTGCTTATCGGCCAACTAATGCAAAAGCATCAAGATCACCCCCTAGCGCAAATCCAAGGATCTGTATTGTCAAGAAGAGAATTTGAATGCAACATATGCATATCCTTATTTTGGGCCGCCAATACCAATGTCGTGGGTGCCTTCCTATGCTCACGTAAATTCATATCCATCATATGGCAGGTATGATACAAGGGCACATTTTCCATATTATTATAAACCATCTCACCAGTATTATGCAGCTCCAAGAAGATCAACGTTCAGTGAGCAGTCATATGTTCAAGACCGTTTCGATAAAAAAGAATCGATCCAGAGCACAAGGAAAAATAAGGAGGTGGTTGAGAAAGTATACCGTGTCAAAAGAGATGGTCGTAAGAGTGCCACTTCAAACGAGATCTCAAATAAAAAAGAGCCAATTAAAGTGTTGAAATTGGCTATAAAAGGCACCGAGGCAAGTCAATTAAGTGCCAAGTCTGAAGGGAAGAAGTTGAAAGTGCACAAGGTAAAACAAGAATTGTCATTGGTTCATACGAAATCACAGCCGAGGCGCCCACTCGGCTTATCGTATTGGCAAAAGAAGAAATTACAAAAACTTGGTGCACAAGAGCTTGAAAAGAGAAACAGGAAATGGGTTCCCAAAGGAAGTACTCAAAACAAGAATGATGTGCAAGCTTCCATTGCGAGAAGTGCGACAAAGGGAAAGAAGGAAAATAGTGAAAATTATGAACAACCAAGCCAAAGGTTTCAACGTCTTTAGTGCACACATTATCCACATTCTACAACTATGCCATTGATGACGATGAGATGGAATTCATCTTCAGGTATGACTGGTTACCCTCCATGGCCTTATTTTGATCCGTGGAGGCAGTATAACTTCTTACATTATGCAAGGGTTTTACCTCATCACAATACATTCGATTAGCTATATTTTGTTGCTAATCAGAGTGGCCGGTATATAACTATCGCCCGAAGCAAATACATGGCCGAAATAGAATTGTCGCCCTAAGCATTTAAATGGCCGATGGAGTGTTGACATCGTCCTTATAACAAACTCTAAACAAGTTATTTTTCGGCACACAAGTTTTGCCCAAAAACAGGGGGGCATGTGTTGACACCAGATTTTGGCATGGTCAAAAACATAATTAAGATGGCCTCAAATGGAAAAATTCTCAAAGTGAGAAAGTACCATATCGTCTAAAGCAGAAACTTTGATGTTTGGCCATAGCCATCCGATCTCATGTCTAAGGCCGAAGTTGTATTCGAAGTACTGAGATTTTGTATCTAGAACACTATTCGGCTGATTAAGCCCCCAATATGACCTCATATGAGAAAATATTCTATAGGGATTGTCTTCGTCTTGTCGAATCGGTCGATTTTGATATAAAAATTGTCTCAATCCGAGATCGTATGCAAAAGTTAAAGCCACCGGAATGCGGCCCTGTCACAGGCCAAAACGGGACGGCCAAAACAGGGCGCGCCCCACTAGACACCCACATAGGTGATGTCTGATGGGTCGCGCCCCAAATTGCCTGTTTTGCGCGAGCGATTCGGCCCTGAAGATAGCCTCGAATCGAAAAACGTCCAACAAGAAAGTTGTTCATCTCGTCGAAACGGTCAAGTTTGCTTTTGGGCTCATCTTCATCCGAGGTCGTTTGTGGCCTGTGGGGCCTAAACACCGAATATCCTAGACCTACCTAAATCCGAGTTCGATTAATTTTGGAAAGTTCGGACAAAAACCATCCGAATTTGACTAGGGTTTTGGACGTGAATCCAAGCCTTTTCCTTGCATGGGAAGTCCAGCCACCTCTTATGTACCTAAGGGGTGACAGCTGATTGAACAACACACAATCGAACAAACACGTCTACTACTTTTTCGTGTTCATCTATCTCCTACCCTTGTATCTTTCTTCTCGTTCTTCGTTTGTTATTCTCTTGCAGGACAGCGATCCACGGGCCTTAGGGGCGATCAGGTCAACCTAAGGCAGCCCATAGCCACCGCGCGCCCTGACGAGGTCCCTCCCGGGCGTGTGGGGTTTCGGGTCTACAAAAGCGCCCACCGGATTGCTTGCGTACCGCGCTTCCGGACAGGTCTCCTTCTACGTGAGCTGCGGTGCATCACCCTCGACGTTGGAGGTACACGGTGACGTGTTCATGTGCGAACAAATAGGTTCAGATCTGAAATAATGGCACACAAGCCCTAGTGACAAGCATTAAGCATAGCAAAGTCATAGCAACATCAATCTCAGAACACAGTGGATAATAGAGATTAAGCCCTATCAAACTTAACTCGATTACATGATCAATCTCATTCAATCCAACCATCGTCCAGCAAGCCTACAAAGGAATTACTTCCTCCCGATGGTGAGCATCATAGGCGGTGTTGATGGAGAAGGGTTGGTGATGACGACAGCTACGATTTCCCCTCTCCGGAACCCAAAAAAGTCTCTAGATCAGCCCTCCGGAGGAAGAACAGGAGGTGGCGGCGGCTTCGTCTCGTGAAACACGATGAAAACTTCTCTATGATTTTTCCTCCGAGGATGTGATTTTATAGGACTGGAATTAGGGTCAGAGGGGCCACAAGGGCCCCACAAGCCATCAGGGCTCGCCCTAAGGGGGAGCCTTGTTGGCTTGTGGCCTCCTGGCACTCCCCTCCAGCCGGTCTTCTCTCCATAATTCGTTATTATTCCCAGAAATAATTCAGAAAAAGTTTCGTCCAATTCCAAGAACTTTTGTTTCTGCATAAAAATAAAACCAAGGTAGTTTTGCTGAAAACAATGTCAGTCCAGGTTAGTTTCATTCAAATCATGCAAATTAGAGGCAAAAACCGGAGCAAAAGGGTTTGGAAAAGTAGATACGTTTGAGACATATCACACATCCATGATCTTCTAGTAGTCCAATCCTTATTATGTAAAGGACAAGCCAAAAGTGTTTCTTATAGTGTGCAAATTGTTCTCGACGACACATGGGAATTACGTTTAGCCATGCCTATCATTTTTTAGTTGATTCACAATCACTACTTTGATAAACTAATATGTAGGCAGACCACTGATAAGGTGGTGTTCTTACTTGAACAAAAAACCTACTTATGATTACCCTCTCTCGCAAGCATCCACAACTACGAAAGAATAATTAAGATAAATCTAACCATATCATAAAATATATGGATCCAAATTATCCCCTAACGGAATAGTACATAAACTAGGGTTCAAGCTTTTGTCACTCTCGCAACCCCATCATCTACTTCCTTCTCCAAAATGCCTTCCCCTAGGCCCAAATATGATGAAGTGTCATGTAGTCGACATTCACATGACACCACTAGAGGAAGAACAACCTGCATGTCATCAAAATATTTTACTAATACCAACTTCACATGATAGTTTATAACAAGATTTCTCCCATGTCCTCAAGAACAAACGGAAGTAATCACAAAGCATATTCATATTCACGATCAGAGAAGATAAATACATGATTAACAATTTCAACATATGATCTTTCACCAATTAAACCAACTAGCATTAACTAAAAATGTAATCAACACTACTAGCAACCCACATGTACCAATATGTGGTTTTGGGACAAAGATTGAATACAAGAAATGAACTAGGGTCTGAAGAGATGGTGCTCGTGAATATGTTGATGGAGGTGAGTCCTTCCATGATGAGAGGAGAGTTGGTGATAACGAAGGCTCCGATTTCCCACTCCCGAGCGGAAGTTTCCCCGGCAGAATCGCTCCACTGGAGATCAAAAGTGCTCTTGCCTAGGTTCCGCCTTGAGACAGCGACGCTTCGTCCCAAAAATCTTCTCATTTTTCCATTGGGAAAATGGCTTGGACACAGGAGAGCCCCCGTGGGCTTCACAAGCGGGGAAGGCATGCTCCTGCCCTTGTGTCCCACCTTGATCTTCCACGAAACTTATTTGTTCTAGTATTTTTTATATATATTCAAAAATAAATATCCACAAAATCTTAGTTCATTTGGAGATCTGGAATATAGCTAACTCTACTTTAGTTGTTTTAGGTCCAGAATTCCATTTGCTGGCAATTTCCCTCTTCAAGTAAATTTTGCAAAGAGAGAAAAGGCATACAATTGCAACAAAATGATAAAAATATTGTAAATAACAGTAGGAAATCATGATAAAAAATGGACATATCAGACACCAGCCTATTAATGAATTCTAATGATCGACATTACAAGTGTTGACAAGGACCGACGCTCTCGTCCCATCCCCACCCCCTCGGTAGCCCGCGTCTCATGACATGGGGGAACCATCGATGCCACTCTAGGGTCTCTTCTCCATGGCCGCCTCCACATCACCGCAGTCGGAGGGCCGCCAGTGAAGTCGTACTATGCCTTGGGTAGTGATAGTGGGGTGGCTTTGTCCCGCGCCGCGACACCCCCTCCTCCCTCCCACGGGTCTGATCTGGAGCATCATGGGGATGCTCACCTCCGGCCGTTGACCCTCCTTTGTTGATACGACACGGAGGCACGACCTCGACCCTAGTCTACTTCTAGCCTTGAAAAGGTGTAGGTCTCTCTCATGCCCATGAGGGGATACCTAGGCTAGCCGAGTCTGGGTACATCCTCGATGCATGTCGTTCCTCGTCTCCGGCGGTGCCTCCTCCGAGCAAGGGTGCTGACTTATGTGAATCTGTGTGTTCACAGTGTGTTTTTTTGGCGGGCAGTTGAGGCCTCACAACGCACCCTTAATCAGCAATGCTCCAGTCCCGGCAGCCATCGACCGACATTCTCTAGCATCCACGGCTTGTTATCTTCCTTTGCCGGCACAGTGACGGACCCGGTGCTCCGGTTGTTGTGTCCTCTTTAGCCTTCATCTCGTCGTTGCTCCAGCGGCTCTGACCGACATCTCTGAGTTGTGTTCCCTTTTGGTTTCTAGCTTGCCGGCGGTGCCAGTCACCATCCTGCCTTCCACATTGGCTCTCTCTACCCCGCTGCCCTCTGAGCCTCGTCCACCTCCATGTCATACTAGACTAAAAGTTGAGGTGGTTGTCTTTAATAACGGACCAACGTCCTCATCTCTGGACCCTGATATGGCGGTAATGAGATTGCTTGGACTCAAACCAGGGCAAAATCCCTGCTCGGCTTGACGATGCTAGCAGCGGTGGCACTTGCAGGTGTCGTTTACCTTCTTGGAGGCGCTGCATGGCCTTTATTCGTCCCCTCTTCGAGCACCCGGGGAAACACTTGGTCCGGTTCTTTGGATCAAATGGGGGCGGCATTATCACGTCGTTCCCATTCTTGAAGGTGATATCTTGCTTTCTCGCGGTGTCCCCAATGTTGGCTATGGAGATGATGGACGTCATGTTGGTTCGGTCACCCCCTCTAGTTCTAGGCTTGGTGAGTTTAGTTGTGTTTTTTCTTCTATTCAGGCTGAACACCCTTGTCACTCTACTTCGCAGACCATGCCCGCGCATATTTGCATTCGTGACATGTGGTGTATCCTCTTATGTACTCATTCCATTTCCTTCTACCAATGATAAGACATGCAAGCTTTTCGTATTTGCGGACAAAGACTAAATTATTCAGTTTATGGTCGATCCATTGTTGGCTCAATAGTGTCTGATATTAAGCATCCATCAAGAGGCTTCAACTCGATGGTGTTCAGGCATATTCGTCATCATCTCAATGTAGTTGCTCACTTGTTAGTTAAATGTTGTAAAAACTCTAGTGTTTTGTGTGCTTTTCTTTCTGCTCCAAACTATATCTCATAGAGTCTTTGTAATGCTATTGTTTAATCAATAAAGTACCAACATTCTAAAAACAAAAATGCTTTGTGGATGACACGGCCTTCACAATAGTTTCACGATAGCTATCCAGTGGTCCGCTGGACTTTGATTATATGCATGGACACACAATATTTTTTGAAACGAGGCAAAAGACTTGACATTTTCATTGATTAATAAGAAATAAGAATTGCTCGATTAATTGATGGGGAAACGGACAAAAACCGATACAACCCAACTCACATGATATGGTCACCATTGGCCAACCTGGCCACCAACATGAAACACAGAGCTACAAGGAAGAAATACATCCACCGAGGAGTCCCAAGTGTCATCGTCATCACCGGTTGCCCCCGAATGGGCGACTCTGACTTCACCATGGAGCTCCATCATTGCAGCCAACATGCAAAACAACTGCATAGAAGCCACGACGGCACATGCACCGACAACTCCGACTTTGACGATGAGCATCGCAAGGAAAATATGTCAGACATGTGTTGCCCTCCGCAAACGACCACCAAGTGTACATCGCCACCATCTGGACACACTCCACCACAAATTTGACTTAACGCAACCAAGCAACCTGCAGAAGAGCACCTCGGACATGCCGGAAAGAACCAACTATCAAATTCCATGCCGCGACCCAAGCTCCTCTCGACGTCATCATCATTGCCAAAATAGGAACCAACGTCCTGCCTCAGCAAACTATGCGGTCAAGATGCCACCATAATCCGGTCTCCCATTTGTAGTTGGCTCCGAGATGATGCCCCTGACGACCTACAAGCATAGGGGGTCAATCTTAGTCCTTTCGATTAGTAAGAGTGTTGAACCCAACGAGGAGCAGAAGGAAATGACAAGCGGTTTTCAGCAAGGCATTCTCTGCAAGTGTTGTGAGTAACAATAGTAGATAGTTTTGTAGCAAGAGAATTCATAACAAGTAACAAGTGACAATAGTAACAAAGGTCCATCAAGGTATCCCAATCCTTTCTGTAGAAAAGGACATGCCTGTCGGTACTCTTATATTAAGCAAATGCTCTCAAGGACACATGGGAATTTCTGTCTAGTCATGTTCATCATGTTAAGTTGATTCACGTTCGCTACTTTGATAATTTGATATGTGGGTGGACCGGTGCTAAGGTGTTGTTCTTACTTGAACTAACAACCTACTTATGATTACCCCCTCTTGCAAGCGTCCGCAACTATGAAAGAAGAATTAAGATAAATCTAACCATAGCATGAAACCTATGGATCCAAATCAGCCCCTTATGAAGCAACACATAAACTGGGGTTTAAGCTTCTGTCACTCTCGCAACCCATCATATACTTGTTACTCCACAATGACTTCCCTTAGGCCCATAGCATGGTGAAGTGTCATGTAGTCAACGTTCACATGACACCACTATGAGAAGTAACAACATACATATCATCAAAATATCGAATGAATACCAACTTCACAAGATTACTTATAACAAGACTTCTCCCATGTCCTCAAGAACAATAGTAACTAATCACACATCATCAACATGTTAAAGATCAGAGGTATAATAATGATGATTAAGGATTTGGACATAATCTCTTTCACCAAGTAATCCAACAAGCATCAACTACAGGATGTAATCAACACAACTAGCAACCCACGTGTACCAATCTGAGCTTATGTGACAAAGATTGAGTACAAGAGATGAACAAGGGTTAGAGATGAGATGGTGGTGGTGAAGATGTTAATGAAGATTTATCCTCCCACGAAGGACGAAGCGTTGGTGATGACGATGGCTTCGATCTCCCCTCCTAGAGAGGAATTTCCATGGCAGAATCTGATTGCCGGAGTGCAAAATGGCCTCTACCCAGGTTTCCACCTCGAGACGGCGGCGCTTCGTCCCAAAAGGTTGCTTATGATTTTTCTAGGGTAAAACACACCGTATAAGAGAAGAGGGGTGTCGGAGGGCCAACAGGGGCCCACAAGCGCCCTGTTGGCTTGTGCCCTGCAGGTGGCCCCCTCTAGTATATTTTGGTTCTAGAAATTCTTAAATATTCCAAAAATATTCTCCATGAAGTTTCGGGTCATTTGGAGTCTAGTGATTTTTCTACCTTTTTCTCGGTTTTCCAATCCAGAATTCCAGTTTGCAGATATTTCCCTCCTTGTGGTGTACCTTGCATATTTAGAGAGAAAAGGCATAAGAATTGTATAATAATGTGGAATAATGGACAAGAATTCATGATGCAAAATGGACGTATCAGCCCCCAAGGAGGAAAAAGGATTTCTCATAGACATGTGTCGACAACCTGCCACCATCAGCCGCCGCGCACCAACCACTATACCTGTCGAGGCCGACCTCATTCTGGCCACGGGATCCCACAATCCACCATGCCCAAGCACTCACCACCCCTAGCTATAGTCGCTGCCCACTACCGTAGCACCACCGCGACCACCACCACAACAACAACTAACACACCGCAAAGAGCAACACCCAGATCAGAGAACCACCAATGGCCAGATCCAAAATGGAGCCACTCTAGTGAAGCAGCACAGCGAACGAGTAGACCCTCCACCTCAGCACACCTCAAACTCCGGAGACGCATGCCCATCGTGCCCCACTAGTCACCGCACTTGTCCATCGATCTACACACCACGCACACATCAAGGGCCGAGAGCCACCTCACCCATGCGCTCTGTCCACACACAGGTCACGATAGAGCTCGAACCAAGTCCGCCGCTCCAGCACCCCACACACGGCCCGCAGTCGCCACCAAGCACTAAATGTTGGCCGCAATCCGTCGCCTGTTGTCACAATCTCCCCCTAACGAGCGTTCGAAGCCGACGACAAGAAATGGCCCCGTCGCTGCTGGATCTGCGCAAGCTTTGCCCAACGGAGTTCACTGGCGATGGCAACGGGGAAGGGGTGATGAGGGGGCGTGGTGGCTAGGAGGCAGAGCCGCCGTCCGTGTCGTCTCGGGGAGGGAGCAACTCGAGGGCTATGGTACCTTGGACAGCTAGACTCCTAAAGCACATCGGACATACAATGACACCGCTTTAAGCAGAGAAGCACGAGGTCAGATGAATATGAAAGGAGAAGGGAAGAGATTTCATGACATGACCACTAAAACTGGCGCCAATCCAAGGCTGGAAGCAGAAATGGTCAAAACGCTTGTGGACAAGCTTTCTACAAATACACATGGGGCGTGTTTGGCACCCATAGTAGTCGGGCCTGGCTAGCTCAAGCCTGTCTCACATGAGGCTGGTTGGGAAAATACAACCTCTAAACCAACATCTGCAACCTCTTTGGTTTCCCACATTTAGTTATCAACATTAGGGGATAGCTTAGCACGTGGTGTTTGGTTGCCTGCGTTGTCTAAACTCACACATAAGCATGTTGATTGGTTGCATACACGGCGTGAGGTGTGCGAACCCTTGTACCCTATGTGGTGAGGTTACCTTACACATGATGACATCTAGCACAGCAACGCCACAGTAGTGCAATGGCGACGAACCGCACGATGATGATGAAGTTCTTCACCGCGAGGCATGGCGCCGCCTTGCCAACTGCAACGTTGCCAACTTCAACCATGCCAATTGTGCTTTCGCACATAGTTAACGTAAGTTTCTTCTGTCGCCCGCCTAGTCTTAATCCCTCTATGGGTGTTGTTGTACGGTGCAACTTGTTCATTGCAAGCTTCCCATGAACTGTAAACACCTGGTGCCTTCCCGACAAACACCGCATACCATTTGTCCTAGCAGTGCACAAGAGGAGCAGTTCTAGCAGCAAGCAAAATAATAAGAAAGAAGCAAGCAATGGAGCAATAAAACAACAAGCAATGGAGCAAAAGTAGTAGGCATGCATGATCATATGTCATAGCAAGTTCTGACCTAGCACTACTATGGTGTCATCCTACCACCACATCCAAAATAGGGTGTCATCCTACCACCGCTAGTTCACAATCATCATGAGGGGTTAGTATATACCACCTCAACAAAATATACAGACCACCAAACAGTTTTCAAGCCCTAGCTACACAAAATATACGTCGACATCGTCATCGACATCGCCATCCAAGATTATGCATGCAGTAACCAGCAGCAAGCTCTAGTAGTAGTGCTTGCCCAGCCAGCTCCTGAGCCAAAGCACCATGTGGGAGTATGCCATGGAAACAAACCCAACACCCTGGGCCCTGTTGTCTAGCAGGTGGCTTAGAGCTGCCATGAGAGCTTCATCGCTAGAGCCACCTTGCTCCATTATGCCGTTATACAGGTCAGGGTGGACATCGATGGTCTTGCTCTCCCTAATGGAGGTTGCCACCTCCTTCACGACCTCAGTCATGCTGCTAAAGACACTGATCTCCTCCTCCATCAGGCTGCCCCTCTTCCTTTTCCCATCGAGCACAAGGATAGGCTCACATGGCTTCTCCTTCTCGGGGCTATCAAAGACTCCCTCTACGTTCGGGGAGCTTGGCAACTCCGGTCGCATGGGAGAACCGAGAGCCTCATAGGAGCCCATGCATGCTTGTCGGTTGCCAAGCCAAAGGAGAAGATGTGTTGCATCTGGTTGTAGTTTTGGATGGGTGTGTTGAGGAACTCAGCGTCCTTGGGGTGGTCCTAAGATAGAAGAACAAGTGTTGTTAATTGCTAATAGGCAATGGTTGATAGCGTGCAAAACATGTTCTGTTTCGGTGTCAGAAGGCGAAAGAAGTTTGGGAAATTTTAGGTATGTATGATGTGATCAATAAAGCATGTGTTGTTGATCGGGTAGGAGAGACGGTTTTAGAATTTTTACTCCTTATGAAAGATCAGGAAGTAACTATTCTGGGCATCGAGAACACACGTGAGTTGGTCGCTATAACAACTTGGTATTTGTGGTGGGACAGATAGAAGTTGGTTCATGAAGGAAAGGTCCAAGATGCAAATCAAGCTTCAATGGGAGCCCGGGCCATAACAACAAATTTCGTCAAGACATTTTCCACCAAAGCAACTAAAAAGAATGAGGGATGGAGTATCTCTCATAGAGGTTTTGTGAAGATGAACGTTGGTGCCTCTTTTGATCATGATTTGCTCCAAGGGACGGCTGGGACGGTCATTAGAGATGATAAGGGAAATTTCATCGTTGGTGGAAACTGGAGAGTTGATTGGTGTATTGATGTCTTAACAACACAAGCTTTGGTTCTAAAGTTTGGACTATTTCTTGCATAGAAGGCGGGTTGCAATCGCATGATAGTAAACTCAGACAATATGGAAGTGATTGACACAATGAATAATGGAGGACAATCGGCAGGACTGGCAGTGGCAGTTTTTGATGACTGTTATTTTTTGGCTTGTGATTTCCCTCAAATTAGTTTTGAACATTGTAATAGGGAAGCCAAAAGGTGGCTCATGAAATTGCTAGGATAGCGGAATTTTCACCCACTAGAGATTGGTTTGAGGAGCCAATGAATGATATTGTATCTTTTCTTTTGGACAATGTAACTATTATTTCTAATTAATAAAATGGGAGTTTTATTTCAAAAAAAGTGTGCAAAACAAGGGGGCAGTGGGCTAACCGCGACATGGTCGGTGTAGTGCTCTGCCTCCAGAATGATAAATCAAGTGCTTTGATCCCAGGAGGCGCCGCTAAGGTCTCTGAGCTTGGACACTTGGATCCATCGAGCTCTCCACTTCCTCGGGTGGCGGTCACCTCCTAACCACAGAACTCGAACACCTGCTTCGCAACGGTGTTGAAGTGCACCTTCTTGAATCCCTTGTCAGTCCTAACCCCACTAGAGATGAGCTCGCACATCTTGTTCAGCACGAATGTGGACATGAACGACTGCCACTTCATGTTGTCCCCCTACCATCCTTCTTGGCCTTCAATGCAGTGGCAACAGAAGTGGCAGTTGGCTCAATGACCACAACTGGCACAAAGATAGAAGCATCAAATGACACCTCGAACACCTCTGAATCAGCAGACATGTTCTGATCGAGGAGGGGCTGCGAGTCCTTGACATATGAGGCCGCGAACTGGCTATCGGATAGCACAAGGGCCTGACTAAGATCTTGCGTTTGCGTGATCATGTCCTACAATCGTATCACGCATTGACAATAAGCATAGCACACATAGCACCACAACATCACAAGCGGACGATCGGCAAAAGTGGGAGCAAACATGACAACTAAATATGAATCCATCGTCAATAGCTACCACAACATCAGAACTAGCTACTCTAGCATAGAATCCATTGTGTTCATCACAAATAGCCACTCTAGCATGCTACAAATCCTACACAACTAGCTATGAACCTATAGTGTTCATCACTATCATACTTCTCTAGCTATATAGATCACACAAATCGCTAGCACTACATCAAAATCTAGCATATGCTCACAGATCAATGCATGAATCAATCCTACCACATGTTTGCACATCTAACCCTATGACCACATCCTCTCAGATCTAGCTAGAACAAACACAAAGAAAGAGGTGATTGAACTCACAAAGGCCATGGCTGCAGCTCGGGAGGGGCGAAGAAGTCGAGGACAGGAGTCGCCGCCGCCATGGACCGTCGGCCGGTGAAGGAGCTCCGCTCCTCGTCGTCGGTGTCGATGCGTGTCGGCGGGAAAGCTCGAAAGGGGGGAGAAGGGTGGCGGGGCATTGGGCGGTGAGAGGATGGGGGCTAAATAGGGCGACCAAATCGGCGGGAGGTGAGCCGAAATCCTCCCACCGATTTTTCGAAGATGTGCGCAAGCTTGCGCCATTTTGCTGGTCGCAGGAGGTCAGCGCCGCGTTCCCCTCCCCTGCCTCGCACGAACTTGGCTTTGGAGAACTTGGCTTTGGAGAAACTATCGATCTGGACGTAGCTCATGGGCCTGGCTAGGAATACTATAAAGTTTGTGTCGTGCAGACCGAACAGTGTATGCACACTAATCAAACAGTCCGAATCCTTCCCTGACGTGCCTGGTTAGGCCTTATGCAAGCAACCAAACGCGCACACAATGTTAAAAGGCTACACGCATGACCGTTGTTTCTGTGTTCCATTGAAAATTTACGAAACAAATTGGGCGATTTTCTGACATGATTATGTTAACCTCTGTAAGCAACTTCGACCAGCAGTTTCTATACTAATAATCTAATATGTTCTCTTAAAGCCTTAAAACGTATATGTATTATAAAGAAAAATGGCTCTGTACTCCTAATAGTTAATTTACTAACTAGTACTTACTGTTTTCTTTCGTTCGAGCATACAGTATAATGGTACACGAACAAAGTATATGTAACGAACATTTCAGCAAAGCAAAGAATGGGATTTTCTTTGCCGAGTTATGCCATTATCTGTCCACTCTATGGTAATCTTTTGTAAACTTACCCTCTATTTTCTTTCTACAAATGACGCTAAGATGTACGGAACATCCACATAAGAGTTGTTTCACCAGCCAATCCCACAAGGAAAAGACTACTGAACAACAAGCATACAACACAAACGAACGAAAGAATGGCTGCATTATTATTTAGGTACTACGTAATAAAGGGCCGGAGACCATCGCCATCCATATCTATCTACCATTCAAGACGGCAAGGCCTTCTTCTTCAATGCCTCTATATCCACTGCGTTGCATTCCTCTCTCCTCTTCTTCCTCAACCCGATGATGCTTTGGGGCGCAATGCTTCTCCGACCACGATGATGATCATCACATTGCAGTTGGGGTGGATGAACCAAGTGTTGCTGCAATGCCGGACGTTCACGTTTCTGAGAACTCCCCGAATATGTCGAGGCATTCGTCCCAGCGTCCTTGGTCCCTTGCTTCCCAGTACCCACCTTTGTAATGATATGTCCCGTCTTCAGTGTCCTGCTCGAACCATCGAGGCTTCCAACCATTGTCTTGAAGTTTAGTCGACTGGAATGAAATAGATATAATGAAACTGCACCGCAACTGATTTATACTAGCCGGTACCAACTTTCTCAAAGTAGACAGACAGCAAGCGAGAGAGGAAGATATCATTCATACCATTCTTTGCCGCCGTTCCAACCTCAACTTCTCTGTATTTGCCTTCTCATATTCGCCGTTCTCTAAATGCCGCTGGTCTGGTCTCAGCCGTGAATCAGTAGGGGGGAGTTTCTCCTTTACCATGGTCAAACAATAATGATATTTAGGTCTTGACAAACTATTATGGATTATGGAGTATTTACGCACATGGAGTAGATTACAACCACACCAATACCTGAAGCTCTGGGGTTAGCTCGTTCAGTGTGATCGCAAAAGAAGATAGATTGTAACGAGTTGGGTTAGGAGAAGGTTTGTTCTTTTCCCAAAGTAGGGAGGCACCTTGCAATTGATCTGCGTTCTTGACCTTGGAAGTATCTAAATTACTATAGTACATACTTTCGTCCCATTTTCCTATTAAAAATGAAGCCTTCTTTCCATCATTGTCCTCCACGAAGCCTTGTACCTTAGGAAATTAAGGTGTATGCAAGGAATGAACAGAGATCCAGCAGAAACAGTTACACATTCACAAATTCAAATAGGGGAAAACTGTTTACAATAGCATTCAGGCTAAACAGCGTGGCTTTAATGTTTAATACCACAACTTTAATATGTAAGCACCGCATTACAAGCCATCCGATCATCAAAGAATGAAATAGTTTCATCGTATCTACACACATTTGGTCAATTGATAATTCTAGCAAAATTGATTCTAGGGTTCAAGGCAGGGGTCTTTAACCTTGCATTGAAAGTTTGGACAAGATATTTACATGACCTATTCCTTAAATAAAGTGATACAGGAACATGTTGTGCTCATTAAATCCATGAAAACTACGCATTAACTATCCATGTGTATACATCGTAGTCCAAGTAAAATATGCTACACTAGGCCACGTACGGTATGACTAACACAGATTGGTCAGAAACTCAGGAGGTACTGTGCTCAGAGGAATACAAGGTGCTATCCACATCTCTCAGGATAAAATATGAGATGACCCGAAAGAAAAGGAGGCAAAGTAAAACATACTAGGTGAGTATTGCGGTCAAGCAGCGATGGCTCTTTGAACTTGAGTTTACATGAATACTGCCGATTCCCTTTTATGTGCATGATTCCATGATGGCTGCAGTACAGCTTCCCAAGAATGAGGTTATTAATAGTTGTTGTCACCTGAAAATGCATCAGCATGTGATAGGCAGAATTCAGTTTTGAATGTAATCCCAATCTGTGAGTGTCCCATCTTATCATGCCACCCACCTTACTCCACTGGAAGATTTCACCGTCATCAAATTCCACTGTCAAAATGCCAACAGGATCAACTTGAATTGACTGCCCCCAGAACTTAGATTTTAGATTGCTGTCGCCCCAGAATTTCCAACCCTTGCCTTCAGAGTGGCAGGCAATCAGCATCGGATGATGACTAACCTATCCATGTAAATGATGAACAGCAACATGCTGCAATTAAAAGCCTCGCAAGCACAGTTTCAGACTATTAAGATATCACAGTTCCAGACTATCAGGATATCAATGTTCAGTTCCCAAGTTAACAAAAGAGGCATAATATGTCGCCAAAAAAAACAAGAGGCATATAATTATTAAATAGCAGAAATTGCATGATTATGGACACAGATATACTCCAACAGCTTTTGACTAAATGGACTATAAGTAAAACAGAGTTTTTCGCATAAGTAGAAGAAAGAATACTAACTGACCTTCTCGGCAAAAAAGCGGATCTTTCTATCAGGGAAATCAGCTTCATAAGTCTCTCCTAGCAATGGATTGAATGGTTTGCAAGGTCTCGCGACAGATGAAGCATAGCCAGAGATCGCAAAAGCAGCTACTTTCAGGATTCTCATGAGGCTATTCCCCTAAATTTTAAATGCAATAGATACATGAGTGAAAGTTGTAATAACACTTCACAACCTCAGCACGGGAAAATTTAAATCAGAAACTAGCAGATAAAACAATACGATATGTACAAAGACAAATATCCACTGATCTGTGTCACTAGATAAACTGTCCCATTCATTAGCAGAAAATACTGCTTCAGCAAGACTGACACGGTATATTGGGAACAAATTTGTGGCAGAACGCAATAAACGTTAACACTAATCTGTAATCTGTTAGATGTGTATTGTCCCTTTTCTATATATCCCCAGTGTATAAGGGGTTTCTTGTAGTTCTACCACACATGTATATGTACTGGCCTCTGTGAATGTCAGTTGCTCATTCCTAACATGGTATCAGATGCTTAGGTTCTCTCCCACCCCCGCACGTCGCAGCTCCGTGCTCTCCTCCTCCACCGCTGCTAGCCGCAGGCTAGCTGCTCCGGTCGCCCTCCCCTCGTCTGGCTGCTGCTGCGGCCCCCGACGGCCGTCTCCTCGTTTCCTGCCCGCTGCTGGCCGCCCCCGCCTCCTCCTCGTCTGCCTGCCGCTGCCGTCGCCGCTTGCTTTGCCTGGCCGCCGCGCCTGCCCACCGGCCGCTGCTGCTCCCTCCTCGTCCGGCAGCCGCCGCCGCGGCCCGCCTCGACCTGCCATCTCCGCCCGCCTTGCCCGGCCGCCGCCGCCGCCCCCAGCTGCTGCGCGGCCTCACCCGCCTCGGCCGGCCGCCGCCGGCCCTGCCTCGCCCGCTCGGCTGCTGCTGCTGCGCGCGGGCTGCCCCTCGCTAGCGCCCGATCCAGATCGGGTTACTGTTACAGTTGACCAAAAAAAAAACAAAGAGCTCCTCATGTCCTCTTCAGGCTACGTTGCTGTTCCTCGGTGCTCGGTGATCTTCGATGGCACCAACTATGCTGAGTTTGCGGGCTTCATGCGGATCCACATGCGCGGCCTTCTCCTGTGGGGCGTTCTCTCTGGCGAGGTCCCCTGTCCGCCCTGCCCTGTCGCTCCAGTGGCTCCTACCCCACCGGTGCCGCCTGTTCTTGCTGCTGGTGCTTTCCAGGCTGATCGGGATGCAGCCAAGGCTCTCGATGATGCTGCGGTAGATGCTTATGATCAGCAGGTATCAGTCTATTCCGATGCTCTTTCTCTCTACCGGGATAGTCTGTCTGCTTACACTCAATGGTGCAATGATGATGCTTGAGCTGCTGCTATTCTCACTGCGAGTGTCCTCCCTCAGTTTGCTTCGGAGTTCATGAGCCTCGATACTGTTGCAGCGATGTGGTCTTACCTCTGTCAGCGCTATCAGCCCTCTAGTGATGCGCTCTACTTATCTGTGGTGCGTCACGAGCACGCTCTTCAGCAGGGTGACTCTTCTGGTGATGAGTTCTATACACAGAGTTCTGCCATCTGGCGCCAGCTTGACTCTCTTCGGACAGTTGTTTGTGGAACTTGTTGTTGCTGCCAGACTATGAGGTCCGACTTGGAGTTTTAGCGTGTCCATGAGTTCTTATCTCGCCTCCGTTCCGAGTTTGAGCCTTGACGCGCTCACTTGCTTGCTCGTGGTCGTGTTCCTATCTCGGAGGTGCTTGCTGAGCTTCGTGCTAAGGAGACCCGCCTCCGTTCTGCTGGGTTGCTTGCGGTTCCCTCTGTGTTGGCTGCTCGAGCTCCTGTGTCGTCTGCTCGTCTCACCGCTCCACCGCTCCTGCCCACACCTTCAGGGGGGTGGGTTGCCCTCCTTATGCTGAGAAGGGCCGGTCGTGCCGTGACACTTTCTGTGGCTACTGCTCCAGGCAAGGTCACCCAGAGTCTGATTGCCGCCAGAAACAGCGAGACCAGAGGCGCTCTTCTTCCAGTGGGACTCATGCGTCTCCCTCGACTCCGTCACTCACTGACCAGGACATTGTACGCCTCAAGCGTCTACTTGCTTCCTCCGGCTCCTCGTCGACCGGTTCCGCTGCTGCTGTGACTGCATCCACTTCTCCACCACCGTCAGCATCTACACAGTCAGGTACATCTACGTGGGTTCTGGATTCTGGAGCCTCCTTTCATATGTCTTCTGATTCTTTCGCGTTGTCTTCTCTCCGACCTCTTGATTCGCCTGTTAATGTTCTTACCGCCGATGGCACACCTCTTCCTGTTGCTAGTCGTGGTATTCTTTCCACTCCATCTTTTTTTGTTCCTCGTGTTTCGCATGTTCCTCGCCTTACCATGAATCTTTTTTCCGCTGCCCAACTTACTAATTCTGGTTGTCGTGTCATTCTTGATACCGACTCTTGCTCCATTCAGGATCGTCGCACCAAGGCTTTGGTTGGTGCTGGCCCCCGGCGCTGCGAGTCAGAGGGCCTTTGGGAGGTTGACTGGCTTTGTGTTCCTTCCGCTACCACCACTTCTGCCAGCTCTCATGCTCTTGCTGCCTCTTCGTCTGCATCCTTCCAGCAGTGGCATCATCGCCTTGGTCACATCTGTGGCTCTCGCTTGTCTTCTTTAGTTCGTCAGGGCCTCTTAGGGTCTGTGTCTGGAGATGTTTTCTTACATTGTAATGGTTGCAGACTTGGCAAACAGACCCAGTTACCTTATCCTACCAGTGAGTCCGTATCCCAGCATCCTTTTGACTTAGTTCATTCTGATGTCTGGGGTCCTGCTCCCTTTGATTCGAAAGGTGGTCATCGCTATTATGTTTTGTTTATTGATGATTTCTCTCGCTACACTTGGCTCTACTTCATGAAATCTCGTAGCGAGGTTCTCTCTATATACAAACGATTTGCTGCCATGGTTCACACCCAGTTTTCCACGCCCATTCGTACTTTTCGTGTTGACTCCGCTGGAGAGTATATCTCCCAGCTGTTGCGTGGTTTTCTCGCGGAACAGGGTACCCTTGCCTAGTTCTCATGTCCTGGTGCTCATGCTCAGAATGGCGTTGCCGAACGTAAGCATCGTCGTCTGCTTGAGACGGCTCATGCGTTGATGATTGCCGCTTCTCTTCCACCCCATTTTTGGGTTGAGGTTGTTTCTGCATCCACCTATCTCATCAACATCCAGCCATCGACTGCTCTGCAGGGTGGTATTCCTATGGAGTGTCTCACTAGTCGATCTCCTGACTACTCTGCTCTTCATATGTTTGGATGTGTGTGCTATGTCCTTCTTGCCCCGCGAGAACGCACCAAACTGAGTGCTCAGTCGGTTGAGTGTGTTTTCCTTGGCTACAGTGATGAGCACAAGGGCTATCGCTGTTGGGACCCTGTTGGTCGTCGCTTGCGCATCTCGCGTGATGTGACCTTTGATGAGTCTTGCTCTTACTACCCCCGCCCTTCCTCCTCGAGTTTCTCTGTGGACGATATTTCTTTCCTGCTCCTTCCTGATACATCCTCCTCTGTGCCTCAGGTCTCTCCCCTTCCTCCGACCCGTCTCACTCTTCCTCACATGCCACCGACACCACAATCCCCTCCATCCTCCTCTCCACCATCCTCTCCGGTCCGTCGGCCTCTCTCTCCTTTTCCTCTCCACTACACTCGCCACCCTCGTGTTAAGGATGATTCTCCTGACACGTCTTCCACTTCCGATGTTCCTCCTTCCACGCCTCCATCAGTTCATAATCTCCGTGCTCGACCTCGACCCCCTCTTGATCGCTATTCTCCTGCCAAGTACGGCCTCTCTGTTGTTGCTGAGCCGACTTCCTATCGGGCTGCCCTGACTCAGCCTGAATGGCAGCTTGCGATGGCCCAGGAGATTGCTGCCCTTGAGCGTTCTGGCACGTGGGATCTGGTTTCCCTTCCTTCTGATGTTCGTCCCATCACATGCAAGTGGGTCTATAAGATTAAGACTCGCTCTGATGGTTCTCTTGAGCGCTACAAAGCTCGTCTTGTAGCTCGTGGTTTTCAGCAGGAACAAGGACACGATTATGATGAGACATTCGCTCTTGTGGCCCACATGACCACTGTCCGCACTCTCCTTGCTGTAGCTTCTGTTCGTCATTGGTCTGTGTCTCAGCTTGACGTTCAGAACGCCTTTCTCAATGGTGAGTTGCGTGAGGAGGTTTATATGCAACCACCCCCAGGGTACTCTGTTCCTGATGGTATGGTCTGCCGACTTCGCCGCTCTCTCTATGGTCTTAAACAAGCCCCTCGTGCCTGGTTCGAGCGTTTCGCCTCTGTCGTGACGGCCGCGGGCTTCTCGCCCAGTGATCATGATCCCGCTTTGTTTATTCACACATCTCCCCGTGGTCGGACTCTTCTCCTTCTATATGTTGATGACATGATCATCACTGGTGACGACTCTGACTATACTGCCTTTGTTAAGGCCCGTCTTCGCGACCAGTTTCTGATGTCTGATCTTGGTCCTCTTCGCTATTTTCTTGGGATTGAGGTTTCCTCGACCTCAGATGGCTTCTTCATCTCCCAGGAAAAATATATTCAGGATCTTCTTGCTCGAGTCGCTCTTGGTGATGAGCGCACTGTTGTGACTCCTATGGAGCTCAGCGTTCAGCTTCGTGCGTCTGATGGTGATCCTCTTCCTAATCCCACTCGCTATCGCCACCTCGTTGGGAGCTTAGTCTATCTTGATGTTACTCGTCCAGACATATCCTATCCTGTTCACATTCTCAGTCAGTTCGTTTCAGCCCCCACCTCTGTCCACTATAGTCACCTCCTCCGTGTCCTACGATATCTTCGTGGCACGATCTCTCATCGCCTTTTCTTTCCCCGCTCCAGCTCTCTCCAGCTCCAGGCCTACTCTGATGCTACGTGGGCTAGTGATCCTTCTGATCGACGCTCGCTGTCTGCTTACTGTGTCTTTCTTGGCGGCTCTCTCATTGCCTGGAAGACAAAGAAACAGACTGCAGTTTCTCGCTCGAGTACAGAGGCTGAGCTACGGGCGATGGCTATGTTGACGGCTGAGGTGATCTGGTTACGATGGTTACTTCAGGACTTTGGTGTGTCTGCTACTACATCGACTCCCTTGTTGTCAGACAGTACAGGCGCTATCAGTATCGCGCGTGACCCGGTGAAGCATGAGCTCACCAAGCACATCGGTGTGGATGCATCCTTTGTGCATGCTGCTGTGCAGGATGAGGTTCTTGCTCTTCACTATGTGCCCTCTAAGTTACAGCTCGCGGACTTCTTCACGAAGGCACAAACTCGAGCACAGCATGGGTTTTTTCTCTCCAAACTCAGTGTTGTTGACCCACCATGAGTTTGAGGGGGGGTGTTAGATGTGTATTGTCCCTTTTCTGTATATCCCCAGTGTATAAGGGGTTTCTTGTAGTTCTACCACACATGTATATGTACTGGCCTCTGGCCCCTGTGAATGTCAGTTGCTCATTCCTAACATAATCGATGTTAACTCCCATGTGGTCACAAACAAGAAAAGCAACTGGTGACTACTGTTACTGCTCCGAAAACACTAATCATAAAATAGTTGAATATCCTAGAGATTCAAGACCATAAGCGTATAAGTGATCTTACCACTTTTCCATATTCATAGGCTTGATCCAGAAGGTAGGAATATTCGAAATCTTCAAAGCACTTTTGAAGGGATGAAAGTGGCTCGTTGAAGTAAACTGGAAGGCATACTCGTGTCAAATCCTTGCCAACACTATCTTTGATAATGGACCAAAGGCTGATCCCTTTCTCTTTCTCGGTAGGTTCTGGTAGTTTACTCCGTCGTTTGATTTCAGGTAGTATGTTGTTAGAATCTTGAATTTGGATATCCACAACTCCCTGGCCACCTGGGTTATCTATGTTAGTAGCACTGTGTACACCACAATCTGTGGAACCTGACATTGTTGAAGATCTGCTGTTTGATTCAGTGAAGTAGTCTGCGGCATCAAAGAATGTAGAGTCCTCTTCACAAGTCAATTCACCACCATCTTGCCTCTCAAATTCATCAGATTCTGTTGTGCTGTATTCTGGGCAAAAAATAAAACACTGGATAATTAGAAAAGCTAATGCAAGAGCAAGGGACAACTCAGGCGTGCTTCCGGAAAAATAAAACTTGCAACAGTTTCCGCTGAAAAACTTGTAACGGTTTCTTTACTTTCTTTAGGAAATAAGGCAGCACGTCTAAATAATTCAGACAACTAAATGAGAAAGATTAAAAAGCATTCAACAGAAACGATTGAAAGAAGGACGCAAGCACCACATAAGTAGATGCATGCAGCTAACACAGTGCAGTAATTTGATTAGTATGTGCAAGAAATCGTACCACTAAAATTTCCATGTCGGGAACTAGAAAATTCATTTTTTGTCAACGCCCCCTGTATTATATTTCCATCTTTACCTTCCTGCACAAATACGTGTGTAATACACTATGTAAAATTCCTGCAGGAAAAAAGAGCAGAGTAACCTTTCAAGGAGAGTAACCTTTGCAAAGTTAAGTAAAAGGTTCCATATGAGATTTACTGATAAGCAGTAACATATGACCAATAAGCATATGATGTAGTTCCACTATTTAGTTTCAGGCATTAGCAGTCTGTGCTACCTATCAATTCCATATGCGCATTTTTTTTTCTTAGAATTTTGCACGGCCTCAAAGAATGTGCGCCACTAATATACATATGCAGCCATTCTTACCTCAAAATGGTGTCTGCTGGATCCAAACAAGCTTAGATGATCCTCGTAGCGTAGCTTCAGTTGCTTTCGGTAGCTTGAAAACTCCGAAAGCATAATCTGTTCGCAGTCATGTATGAGAGTCTCGTTTAAACCCTCCTGGTGCATCCGATTTCGAAGCCTTGCAGTGGAAACTGAAACATCACTCTGCACAAAAGTTATCCTTCCACTGAGTGACCTGAGCGAATAAACACTCCTCGCCAATATCAAGGCCTCGATCCAAGCGACGCGGTCATCTTTGGAATCTGTCTTCAAATGAAGTGTCTTTGTTGGAGAAAATATGTAGAATCTCCTGTCGTCTGACTTGCTCTCCCGAAATGCGGACACCTAGAGACATGAGAACAAATTAGCGCCACTATGATACTCTACTCACAGGGAAACGTGCACATGGAAATGAAGAGAACCTCCTGCCTCCTGGTGCGCGACCCTACTCGTCAGGCCAAAAATGGAGCATATACAGAGGCTGGAATCTATCTATATCGAACTAATAGATGAGCGCTTCGATGTTTATTCCGTGAACACGCACGAGGCAAAACAAAGGAGAAGACAAAAAACAGACACAAGAAAAGGATTTGGTATTCCAAGAGAAATCATGTGATTCGGTTCCCTCCCTCTACCTTGAGCTTCAATTAAAGGGTAAAGGCAAGCAAAAGGGGCATCTAACAGTCAACAAGAAAATATTTGGGGATGAGAGGGGGATCGAGAAAATAGGAGAACCTAGCTGGTCTCTGCCTCCTCAACTTTCTGGATGCAGCTGTTGAAGATCCACGAGGACGAGGTCCCCCTAATTCAATCCAAGTTGCACGCAGGTCCTCCCTCCGTTTTAGTCCCTCTACCTCTCTATGTGACCACTTAATTTCAACTGTACATCCTTGAATTCCTGGGACCCATGCCCAATTGTATTGAAAAGACCCGGTGCTAGCTAGTATAGCTAGTAGTACTTCTACTACTGCGGGTGCAGCGGCAGCGGCAGCTAGTAAAAGGCCCGTGGAAAAGCAACCTCAGGACCAGTACAAGCCAATAATGCAAAATTCAAAACTGCAACAAGAAATTCCCTCAGATTGTTCGACTTGATGATACTACCGTATTAAAGATTAAGAAAAATCACTATTGGAAGGACCACGTCTACCATGAAAGTTTGTTTTCTGTTCGTTTTTTTTTTTAAAACGTGCACAGTAATAAGACAGAGACTAGCGGCTAAACCTCATTGTCTTTGCAGCGGTAACAAATGACATCATTATCAGAAGCTGCAACCAACAAACCTTAGGAATTTGACCAAATCTGTGGAAAGTATAAGGGCTCCATGTCCAGAGATGTGCGTGATAGAGAAAGGAGGCTAGCTATGGTCTCTTTTTCTGGGGAGATTACACTTGACGGAGAGAAAAAATAGCAAGGCCTTTTTGTTCATTTGTGGTTAAGCTAGATGGAGCTAAATTTGGACAAGAATTTGCGCGTGGCACTCGACTGGACCACGGAACAGGTGATTGGCTAATATAAAATCCAACCTGCTGATACTCATAAGCAATATAAAATCCAACTTGTTAATATATAAAACTTAACATGTCCATTCAAATCACGAAAAAAAAAACACAAAACCAGTGAGAAGCCTGCGTCGAAACACAAAGACTTTTTAAGCATTTTGATTTTGATTGATTCCCTCGTCACCTCTTTGAAGCACCGACGAGAAAGAACATCGAAAACTTCATCAAAGAGAAAGGGCGTGCGATGAATAGTTTGGTACGACGATGCACCGCCGGCAAAATGACAAGGAATATCACGTCACCTCGATCCAGCGCTGTGACGCGCTCTCCCACCAACCATTTCATCATAAACAAGGCGAAAGCGCGTTCACCGATACAAGAACTGGGAACGGATTAACTAATAAACCTCGGGGAATCTGGGCATCTGATCCAGGGACGCAATGCAATGCGTCAAACGAGGCATTGGATCGAGAGGGATCAGCACACGAAAATAAATTCAGAAGAAGAAGAAGAAGAAGAAAATCACATGGAGTAAGAGACGGGGGTTGAAACGATCGATCAGAAATGCGGAGGCGAAATCTCGAGAGGAAATGGAAACAGAATCTGCCCCAGCCCCACCGCGAGGCGGGTGCACACGCACGCCATAAGGCGACGAGGAGAGGAGAGGAGAGAGGGCAACCGACCTTGAGGCAGACGACTCCGACGGGCTTCTCCGGGCGGCGCCCCCCGGCGATCCTCGCGGACGCGCCGCCGATCAGCCTGACCTCTCCGTCGTCCGCGATCCGTCCCGCCGCCGCCGCCTCCCCGCCCCCCGCGTCGGTCCGAATCTTGGAGTAGGAGAGCACCCCGTCGCGGAGCCAGAACCAGCGCTCCCTCCACCCGCGGCCGTAGTTGGTCCACTTGTGCAGCACGCCGGCCACCGCCACCGACCCCGGCCCCGGCGCAGCGGTGGCCGCGGCGGGCTCCGGCTCCGGCGCCGGCGTGGGCGGCGCTTCGGGCTGCGGCGGCGCGGAGGAGAGGCAGCAGAGCGCGTGGTGGTTGTGGTGGTGGCGGCTGCTGTGCGTCATCGTCGACGGCTCGACGACGACGAGGGGAGAGGGGGGGGGGGTCGGGACGCGACGCGACGCTTAATTTAGGAGCGGTTGGATGCTATTTATGTGTGGGTCACTCCATCTCGGTGGGTGCTCTGCTCTCTTCTTCCTCTTCCTCTTCCTTAATTACTTGCTAATGTACTACTAGTACTCTCTTTTTTCATCTCTTCTCTCTACAAAAATTCAATTAAATTATTTACACTATATTTACTAAAAGAATCTAACGTACATTTCAACCTCTTGATTTTTGTTTTGTTTTCTGTAATGCAATCAAGCAAACTCAAATCATGTAGGGTTTATTTTCATATTTTTCTATTCTAGAGTTATCACAATTCTGCGAATCAAAGAGGCCTCATGACTGAAAATTTACAAGGATTGTAAGTTTGTAACCATCATCACCAGAAGATGACTAAGCCAAACGTATCGCCATCAATGGCGGAGCTAGCACCGGATAAGGGGGGGCAATGGCAAAATATGGACTAAAGAAGAGGCAAAATCACTATTTTTCTCAATCTATGTAACCACAAAAAAAATTCTTCACAAAATATCACAAGCTTGCGGGCCACAACCCCAGCCATACACATAGCTCCGTCAGTGATCGTCATGTAGCCTCGTACAAAGCACTCCGAGCTAAGAAACGCGTCCATGTGTTTGTAGTTCTATATTAATCTCCAAAGGAGAAAAATAACTCATAAAGCATGGCAACATCATACTTCTTCTCTTCTCTTGCCTTTTTTTAAACACACAGAGTGAGAAGATATATTTTGTTCCATATATAAAAAAGCTCGCAGGATTAAGAAAGACAATAAGTGGCAAATAGTAATATATACACTCTTTGTGAAGACAAAAATAGCACCCCCAAGTCACGACTATAGCAAAAATGTCATTCCTTTCGTGATAGTACCAAAAATGGTCTTATATTATGTTACAGAGAGAGTACCTTCTTAACCTCTCACTTCTCGTTGTTGGAAGTAGTTGGACTTCTTAAACAGCTTCAACTCACTTCGAAGCTTTTTCTTGAAAAGTCATGGGATCAAACTTGCAAACTATTACCCTCTTTGTTCTGAATTACTTATCACATATAGGCATGTATTTAAAACTACATCTAGTAGATATATTCATTTATGCGACAAGTAATTTCAGAATCATGAAGTATGATTTTTTAAATAATATCAAAATGAGACACACGAGAGAGAGAGAAGGCTGGGAAGCAAGAAGGACATAGATCCTGCTTATTGCACGAGATGCAAGGGGGCATGCACAGGATGTCACAGGGATCAGGAGTGCTTCACGTGCTATGACTAGATTTAGCGGGCCTCAATGCACACTCACAAGTCGGGAATGGGTTTTTAGGTCTTCAATTTAACTAGAAAAATATTTATTATGCTTTGTAAAAATGTATCTATTTTAGATTCATCGCCAAACGAAGTTTTTACCCATATAATTTTATGTCATATTATACATGTTTTATTAGTCAAACAAATGACCTAAAATATATGCCTGACTTATAAAACGAATAGAAGTGGGTAGTTAAAATATACTGCTAAGACTTATAACACATATCTAGTTAGTCAATCTGTAACATAGAACTACCCGCACGTTATACACCCAGACGAAAGAAAGTACAGTAGTAACCATGATGATGAGTGGCAAACTCAAAAGCTCGCGAGCTTCCCGCGATGAACACTAATAAATGTTTAAAAGGGATAGTACTTAAAAATATATCTAATACACCAATAAAGACATAGATGTTATAGAAACATGCCTAAGCACAAATTGTAATGTTCATTTCCACTCAAAGCCCGAGCAAACTCGAGAGCTTCCCAGCTCACACACTTCCGCAATGAGCACTTAAATTGTAAGGCGACATTGTCTAATAGTTTTACAAATACATAAATGTGGCGTAAATGTCCATGTTCTACATATTAACAAATGCACAAATGTGGCGCAAATGCCCATGTTCTACATATAAACGTTTTGGGGTAAAGCAAGCATAATATGTTGAGTATCGTGATTAGTTAGGAAACCAAAAATAGAGTAGGATTTATTCCTGTCTTGATTTGTACTCCAAGATGATCATGTAATCCTATATATAAGCCCACGAGGCTTAAGTAATACATCAACTATTTTACCAAATCCCTCTTTCCCTTCCAATATGGTATTAGCCTAACCGACCCAACCCTAGCCGCCGCCGCCGCCGCTTCCGTTCCGCGCGCCGCCTCCGGGGCGGTCGGCCTTCATGACCGCCGCCAGGGGCCGCGCCGCCCGTACCTAGGGTTTGTCCGCCGGTCATGTTGACCGGCTGCCCTAGAGGGAGTCTTTTCCCGATCTCTTGATTCGGGTTTTCTTTCTTCTGCCGGTCGTTTTGATCGGTGTTTTCTTTTCGGTTTTTCGATCTTAGATCGGTTTGCATCGCCCGTCGCCATCGTCGACCACCGTGTCTCTACTCCGACATCGGCGCGATCCGGCCTCTACACCGACCCGGCGGTCTCGTGCAACCTGGCGGCTCCTCAACGCCGCCGTTCGCGCGCCGGCACGCCCGTCGATTTATGTCGGCCGTCATCGTCCTGCTTCGGTCGGGACTCCTGCATCGGCCCGACCCGACGGCCTCGTGCCATGCGGCGGCCAATCACAGCCGCCGTTCGCGTGTTGCCTGCCCGTCGATCTTCACCGCCACCTCGTTCGGTCGTGCCCCGGTTGCCTCGGGCCGCCAGCGTCGCGTCGGCTGCCAGCTATGGCCGTCACCCCGCCTCCGCCGAGCGACGTCCACGACCTCGCGCGCGATCGGATTGATCACCCGCCCGCCCCGCGATTCGCCTCGTCTACGCCTTGCGACCGACCTGGCCCGTTGGTTGCGCGCGCCTCTGTAGGTCCCGTGAAGACCGTCACAAGTACTACACGCCCCTCCACCGATCAAGCACCGAGCTGTCGCTGCGTCGCCCCGTCGGGCCGCAGCGCCGTCGCCCCGTGGTTCTTCCCGCGGCCGCGTCGACCCGCGTGCTACCGCTGCGTCGCCCCTTCGGGTCGTAGTGATGCAGCCCGCGGTCTACTGCCGCCCTGAGGTCGTCCTCTCCAGGTCATCCCCGTGGTCGCACCGACCCTCGCGCTGCCGCTGCATCGTCCCATCGGGCCATAGCGAGCGTGGCACGTGGTCTTCGCCGCCGCCCGAGGCCGTCCCCGTGGCTGCACAGACTCACGCGCCGCCGCTTTGTTGCCCCTTCGGGCCATCGCATCGTGGCACGCGGTCCACGCCGCCGCCTCGAGGTCTTCCTGTCGTTGCCCCGACCCGCCTGTTGCCGCTGTGTTGCCCCTTCAGGCCGTAGCCGCCGTCCCCGCGCGTCGAGTTCTACGTGGCATGCGCCGCGCCACCTCCCTAGGCGCGGGAACGTCACCGTCCGCGCGGTCTTCATCACACTGTCGGGTTCTTCCTCGCCTACTTCAAACATCGTCGCCGCGATCCTAACCAACCGCCAGGCCGCCGCCGCCTCCGCCCTTCTTCGGCATTGCTGCAGCTCGCTCACCTGAGCCGCGCCGCCAGTCCACCCCCTTCTTCTTCGTCCAGCACTAGCTCATCGCCAGCGTCGCCGTCGTCTACCTCGACCACTTCATCTACTCCGACCACCGCGGGCGACATCGGCCCTCGCCTGTTTGCGCCGCAACCGTCGTCGAGTCCTTCTCTGCTAGCCTCCTCGACATGGCATACAAGTTGTGTGCAGGTCCTCGTCTACACATGCCCGGTGCTGACAACATCGTCGCGTGCCTTCGTCCCCGGTGTGTTCCCAGGTCTGGCAAGCCTGGAGCGACGCATCATCAACATCGACTTCGTCCATCTACGCATGCGCGGTGCTGGCAACACCGACGTGTGCCTTTGTCTACGACGTGCCCCGGGTTTGGCAATCCCGACGCGCCGCGTCTCAACTGAGTCTTCTTCCCGGCGCACCACTACTTCGACACCACTGCGTCCATGACTAACTTGGCGTCTTTTTGTGTCTGCGGCTTCACGACGACTTCCTCGACACCGGCTACCCCGACTCGACATCGACCATGGCATTCTTCGCACGGCTACCTCGACCACGACTACACAATCCTACGCTCTCGCCTACCTCGATATCGGCATAAAGGGCTACAGCCTTGCTTGAGCAACCTCGTCGGTTTCTACTCCAGCCACACCTCCCGCGATGCATTGACCGTTTCGACTGTGAGGGGATGTCCATCAACTTGCCGTCGGATTCTTCTCCAGTCTCATCGTCTGCGTCGCTATCGTTGTGACTGCGGGGGATTTTAAGTATCGTGATTAGTTAGGAAACCAAATATAGACTAGGATTTATTCCTGTCTTGACTTGTACTTCAAGATGATCATGTACTCCTATATATATATGCCTACGAGGCTCAAACAATATATCAACTATTTTAAGAAAAGGTGTTTCTTTTTTACTTTGGCAGCCAATCTTTGCACGTTAAGACTAACCAATCCATTTTAAATCCAGGTCGAAACGCATGTTCTAACATGCAAATTGAAACGAAACCACATAATCTAGTGTGAAACATCATAGTTTTACAGAAGGTACCATGACTCTAGAAGCAACAAAACGTACCAATCACTTTTCAAACAGGGATTTGCTTAGAAAAAATCTTTCCACACAATATTATCAAGGGATCTCACGTGTGCATGTCTCTATATGCCTTGCCTAACTTTAGAGTAAATAACCACCCAGAGAGACATGGGAGAAGGAGGAGGTGATGTGATGCGATGTTTTAGTTTTAAGTTTAACTGCTCTGGGATCTGGTCACGGTTTGAGATGAGTTAATTAATTAGAGGGCGGTAGGGAGATTAATTAAGCAAGTAGGAGTAGTACTAGCATGGATCCGTGAAGACGGAATTAAGTAGGCTTGGCCCACGTGTCATGAACGACATACTGGGATCCTCCTTGGTAGTATGGACTATGGAGTTGTTGATCGAGTTGAGAGAGACCCTGTTTCCAGTTCACGTCATCTGCTGTACTACATCTAGGCTAGTAGACAGAGACGAAAAGGCCATATTTTGAACACTCAACTTTGCACGATTTCGCGATAATTTCGATAGAGTTTTCTTTACTTTGCACGAAATTTCTTCAAAATTCACAGTCTGCAATGCGTCTACTGGTGGCTCTTTCTCGTCAAAGATCGCACCGGACGTGTCATTTATCCTTGCCTTCCCTCACACCACGGAGTACGCCCCATGCGGTGGAAGGAAGGGTTATGAATACGAATATATGATGAATATGATGTTCCCTCCGCCCGTGTGCCCGCGTGCAGGAACATGTTTCCTCCGGACCCTACCACTGTATCACTCTATGTGTACCAGTAGTGCAAGTACATCACATCACTCGATTACTACTACTAGTAGTACTAGAGAATCGAAAGTCACGCTCTTTTGATGGACATACATAAGAGCATATACAACCGGACATTGTAAATGTGATTTCATAAACGTCAGCGAACGTGTCCGGTCAGTGACCCAACGTGTCCCCTATTTGTCCGTCCATACAACCACATTCCGTATTTTTTTCTCATATGTCCGGTCACTTGCACATGATTGGGGGGAGGAAGAGAGAGAAAAAAAAGAATGAATAAAGAAAAGAAAACGATGGTCCGAGGTGGGATCACGTCCTACATGGCGATTGACCTGGCGCGCCCAGCGCGTCTGCGAGCCCTCATATCCTCCCCATATTTGAGATGGATATGAGGGTTTGCAGACAGCCCAGGCGTATAGGGATGATATGATGGGTTCGGTTGGGTCATTTTTTTCCTTCTCTCTCATGTCCGGTCACTGACCCGGCGCGTTCGCCGGCGTATGAGGGGTCATTTGAGGCGTCCGGCTAGATGCTCTAATACTACTTCCTCCGTTCTTAAATATTTGTTTTTATAGAGATTCAACTATGGACTACATACAAAGCAAAATGAATGAATCAACACTCTAAATTATGTCTATATATGTCCGTATGTAATTCATAATGAAATCTCTAAAAAGACAAATATTTTGGAATGGAGGGAGTAATATATGTGTCCGTGTACCCAGTTCTGATTCATCTTCCTTCCGTTCCAACACCATACTATCCCATACTGTACATTTTATTCTATCATACTCATGAACCCAAGTTGGACTGCAGCCTCATTTCCCTGTATATGTACGTATACCGAAAAGCATGCGTCCGTCTTTTTTTGAAACGGGCAAAGATTTGCCTCGTATATTAATTAAGGAGGGAAAAGAATGTTTTTGTTATAAGCCCACAAACTACAAGGATGTTAATCTCCCGGAATGATGGTCCCTAACTTTTTTGCACCGGCGGTGACCCAAAGCCTAGCTTCGATCTTGATGTTGTTGAGCAAGATTGTTGGTTGTGAGGACTTGTTGTGGAAGAACCTTGCATTTCGTTCATTCCATACAACCCATGATATTAGCATGGTAAGGGAGGCACATGCCTTGCGATTTGGCACGGTGGTGTTGGAGCGGTTGACCCACCAATCTTTGAGTGATTGCTCAAGATGCCATGTAGACGTGTCCAGGTGCTCAATGTGCAGCCATTCAATGACCAAAGTCCAAAGGCGAAGGGTAAACCTACACTTGTAGAAGAGGTGAGCACCTGACTCTTGCACTCTCTTGTAGAGGGGACAAAGGTCGCAATTTGGCCACCCACGTTTTGTCAATTTGTCAGCAGTCCAAATCCTATCTTGGATGGCCAACCACGTGAAGAACTTAACTTTAGGTGGCGCCCAGGCTTTCCCCATCGCATGTGGCATCAGAGAGTATGTGGTGCCCATGAATTGGGACAAGTAAGCGGTGGCCGCCAAGTATTGTCCGTTCTCCGTGTGCTTCCAGATGATCTCATACTCGACTTTCTCCTCAAGATGCAATACATTGATAAGTGCCCAAAGATTAATGAATTGCCTAATGTGCTCGACAGTGAGGTTTATTGTGGCCTTGATCTTGAAGATCCAAGCATCATTGAGGAGCGCATCCTTGACTTTCCAATGTTTCCTCGTGGAAGCCTCGAAGTTAAGGGGCATGATTTCCTTTGGCTTCCGGTCTTGTACCCAAGGAGCTTCCCAGAAGGGTGTTCTCTCCATGTTACCAACCGTGATTGTTGTGCATGCATAGAAGAGGTTCAGGTCCATCTCATCACAAGGGTTTCCCATGCCAACCCACATTATCGTTGGTTCTTTCCACTCGAACCAAGGCCATCTTAGCCTTAGGGCTCTCGCAAATTTTGTTGTGTTAAGAACTCCTAGACCTTCCCTCTCGAAAGGCTGGCATACCATATCCCAGTTGACCTTGCACTTGGCACCGGTCGTCTTATATGGGCTAGACCAAAGGAAAGCCCTCTGAATCTTGTTTGTGATTTGTAGGGTACTCGGGGGGACTCTCGATGGCATGATATAGTAAACCACTTGCGATGCTAGAGATGATTTGACAAGCGTGGTGCGCCCAATGGTGGTGATGTTGTTACCCTCCCAAGGAATGAGCTTGGCCGCCACCTTGTCCTCAAGGAATTGAAAGTCCACTTTCTTGAGTTGCCACACAAATAGTGGTAGCTCCAAATATCTCATCGAAAAAGTTGTTCTTGCCGCCAGTAAGCTTTGGTGATATGCTCGAGGTTGAGGTGTGCACATTTGATTGGAACGACCGAGCTCTTGTTAAAGTTGGTTTGAAGGCCTATGACCTCACCAAAGCCTTTGAGAATGGCGGCAAGGTTATCGATGTCTCTCTTAATGGGTGCCATGAACACTACGACATCATCCGCGTATAGGGAGGTTCGCAAAATAGTGCCTCTACCCCGAATCTTGTGGAGTAGCCCCTTTCTTACTGCCAATTGAAGGAGTTGTTGAAGGGGGTCGATAGCAATGACAAAAAGGAGAGGTGACAGGGGGTCCCGTTGCCTGAGCCCACAATGATGGAAGATTGGGGGCCAGCCACCCCGTTGAGTAGAATCCTGGACGATGATGAGTTGAGAAGAGCGGCCACCCAATTGCGAGACTTGCACAGGAATCCCCTTTTACGTAGGAGATCAAGAATATATTCCCAATGCACCGAATCGAAGGCCTTGCGGATGTCAAGTTTGAACAGGAGTGATGCAGTCTTGCTTTTGTGTAGCCGGCGTGCGAGATTACGCACATACATGAAGTTATCGTCGATGCTCCTTCGCTTGATGAAGGCACTCTGGGCATTGGAAACTAAAGCATCCATGTGTGGACGCAGTCGGATTGCTAGGATCTAAGCAATAATTTTTGCAATCCGTGGATGAGGCTAATCGGTCTGTAGTCAGTAATGTCCTCCGCCCCATCCTTCTTAGGGAACAAAACCACATTCGCCGAGTTGACCCAGTGAAGGTTGACCCCATGGAGGTCCTGGAAGAGGTGCACAACCCGCATCACGTCCCCTTTAATAGTGCACCAACATTTTCTGAAAAAGTTGTCGGTGAATCCGTCCGACCCGAGCGCTTTATCCTTTGGCATCTCGTTAATGGCCTCCTTCAAATCCTCCTTAGTGATGCGGTCATCCAAGGTGGACAAGTCAATCTCTTCAAAATTTATCCCCCCCCCTAGTTGAGGTCTAGCACACTGGAGGTCCCTTGCCTCGTAACTTTGGACAAGTAGTCATGAATAATCTCTTTCTTCTCATGTTCGGTAACCCATCCTTGATTGTGCATTAGCCTATGGATGTGATTTTTCCTTCTCCTAGCATTGACTCGTCGATGGAAAAAAATTGTATCTGCGTCACCCTCCTTGAGGTTGGTCATTTTCGCGCATTGTTTCTTGCGAGCCCTCTGAATTACCGCAAGGCTAACCACCCTCCTCTTGAGCTTGGTCCGTAGGTCGCTCTCCTCGGCGGAAAGGGGTGGAACTTCTTGGGCTTGGTCAAGGCAGAGGATCACAAGAAGGGCGGTGTGAAGGTGGGTTTTTGCCTTGGAGAAAAGGCCTCTACTCCATTCTGACAGTCGAAGGGCCGTTTTCTTGAGCTTGTGGTGAAGAACGTGGTATGGCTCGGTGTAGTTTGATGGCTCATTCCAAGCCTTCTCCACCACCTCGGAGAAGCCTGGCATCAACGTCTAGAAATTTTCGAATTTGAATACCCTAGGCCTCCGAGGCCCTTTGTCATCCACGAGCAAAAGGGGGCAATGGTCGGACAGAGAAGGAGACAAAGCATGGAGTACATGGGTATTGAATTGGATATCCCAGTCAGCGTTGCAGAAGAAGGTATCCAACTTGCATAGAGTCGGGTTTTCTCTTTCATTACTCCATGTGAAACACATATTTTGTAGATGAATCTCTTGCAATTCACAAGTGTTCAAGGCAGCCCGGAAGCGGCCTATGCGGTTCATATGAACATTCCTTTTATTCTTGTCGCTAGCACGAATTATTTGGTTGAAGTCCCCGTTGACGACCCATAACACCCCATTGGATGGCTTTTGGCTGATTAGCTCGTTGAGAAAAACATCCTTACTGACAGGATCGGTCGGGCCGTAGAGGTAGTAAGTTTGAAATGCACCTCGGTGCCCCTGACAGTATCATGGCCGAAAGGTAGTACGTCGTGATGGTGATGTTGCTCACATCCACATCGAGATCGTCCCAAAGGACCAAAATCCCTCCTCTAGTCCCAATGGCAGGTCGTTGGGCAAAGATTTTTAGCCTTTGCCCTCCTATGAAAGTCGTCTTGAAGCTATCAACGTTTTCAAGCTTCGACTCTTGCAAGCAAACGATTTGGCACGATTATGCCGCAATGGTTTCATTAACTGTAGCTCGACGATTTGGATCGTTTAGGCCCCTAACATTCCAGCTAAGGATGTTCACTGGTTGTTCTAACATATTGTAATGAAGGACGCACATAGGCATGAAAGAAGCCAGGAACTACCAAAGGTTTGCACTGCAACAAGCAGAGTAGTAGCACTCAGTGGACATGCCCATCTGAGTTAACCAGCACACCTGAGCAAATAGTCTAACAGGAGACGAACTAACATTGCAAACTAGAAGTGCACGGAAGCAGAAGTGGAGCATGGCGGCGCGGATGGCCTGAACCACGAGGTGGTCTCTAAAGATGTAGTGAGGCAGACACAAGAAGAATAGCATGGGTCTGTCTTTTCTCTACTGCTACTTTGACCTAAGCATCGGGTGATAGCGACGACGGGAAGGGCCTACATCCTAAGAGCAACTCCAACCGCTCGACCCAAATGGACCCGCACTTTGTTCATCTTTTATCTGTTTGGGTCGGCTCGTCCGTCCTCATTTACAAATGGGTCGACCGTGCGCCCAATGCGTCGACCCATTTTTCGTCCGTGCACAAACAATTATTAATGCTAAAATGTCCCGCATCCACATATTATGCCAGCTACCATGCCAGTCTCAAGAGTTCACACAGGCTATATGCCAACGGTCAGCATACATATGCAAGCCTACAAAAATAATGCGCAGTTTTCAAGCTAGGCGCACTTGCCAGCGGGCCGGCACACATGCTAGCACACAAGATAAGAATGTATTTTGGGACATCTCGGTCGTGGTCTTGCCCACACACCGCAACATGGATCACTCGTCTTCGAAGCTGAACATGTCGGCCTGCCTCTTCTCGAACCAAGACCGCTTCCTTGGATAGACTGTGCTCAAGTCCACCTTCATGATCTCGACCCCCTTCATCATGCAAACCAGCCGGACTTCTCTTGCTTTGGTGGCCTCGATCTCTAGCATCTTCCCTTGCTTCTCCGTCTCCAACGCGAGCTTCCTGTTTTGTATCTCCATGAAGGCCCGAATTTGCTCCTCCTGTCTTGTTGGCGCGTTTCCTCTCTTGAGTCTTTGTTGGCGATCATATCTTGCAAAGTAGCTTGCAAGGCAAGGGCCGCTGCCTCGCGCTTGTTCTCTTTCTTGGAGTTGGTCTTCCCTCCCCGCCGTGCCTTCTACCCCTCACCATGCTCTTCAATGGCTTCCTTCCCTCCACGTGCCTTGATGGCATCGTATTGCACTTTGAACTTCTCTTTTCCATTGATGATCATCCAACAATGAGTGAGGTTGAAAGACTTCCCGTCATAGTGGACCTTGAATGCTTCCAAAGCTTGGAAGACCTACAAATGAGCAAGCATGTCGTCATACCAAAATAAGCAAGGTACAGGACAATCAATATAAGCAAGCATGTCGGCATACCATGTCCTTCATGCTGATGCCGCTCACGGGATGGGCATCGATGCTCTCAAGAGTGGAACAAAACTTGTTGCACTCATGTTGTATCACCCTCCAACGCTTGCCGAGAGAGACCCGTCCATGCTTGCTCTCCATTTGATATGGTTTAAACTTCTTGCACTCGTGGAACTCGCGATGCACTCTTTGCCAAAATGCCAAAGACTTTTGTTTGGAGCCTATTCTGGGGTCTTGGCCAATGTCTCTCCAACATTCACAAAGGAGTTTGTCCTCATTTTGTGTGGATGCTTTGGTCCACTTGCTCTTCCGCTTGTTCCTCTTGTCATTAGCTTCTACAGGGAGCTCATTGAACAATGGCTCTCCATTGATGTCCACCTCATCATCCTCTTTGTCAAGGACATAGTCATCCGGGAACTCGTGATCTAGCGGGAAAGAGTTGCCCAAGCCGAGTTGGTCCTCCAATAGGGGGACGGCCATGTCTTCACCAAACGAGTACCCCATATCGTCGTGCCCGGTCATGAAGGGTGTGCAGCCTTCTTGGCTTTGCGTATCGTCGGCATCAAAGGGAATGCCATTGCCACCACAAAGTAGGAGGCTCCCAAGCAACACCTAACTAATCTAGGAGGCACCACCCTACAAAAGGTAATAGGCTTGATAGTGATGGTGAACTCCTTGCTCTTGTGCTTCAAGATGATAGATTCCTATACACTCAATCACTCTCTCATAGATTTGGCTTGGTACAAGAGATTGATTTGGTGGAAAGCAACTTCGGGAGGCTAGAAATCAAGATCCATATGGTTGGAGTGGATGATCATGATCTCAATACAAGGGTAGGTGGTTCTCTCGTAGAAATTTGGATATGGGAAGTGGGGAACTGTTCTCAGTGCTTCTCTTGCGAGTGGGACGTGGTGGAGGGGTATATATAGGCATCTCCAAAAATCCAACCGTTACACCATTATTGACCAACTCGGTGAAACCAAAGTGAAACTCGGTCGTATCGATTTCTTCAAAATGTGGCAACTTTAGGAATCTCGGTGAGACCGATTTGACATTCTCGGTAGTATAGATATGAGTGGCCGAGAGCAGTTCCAGAATCGGTGAGACCGATCCATAAAACTCAAAAATTTTGATTCTATAAATTTTGTCACCCGAATATTGGTCACCGGTTGCACCGATGTAGTACTTGGTTGTACCGAGAAGTTAGGGTCTGGCTAGGGTTCTGTTTGAGGATAAAATTGGTAGGGCCGAGTGGGAAACTTGGTGGCACCGATTTTGCATGATAGGGTTTAGACAAAGTATTTTGTGGGATAGCTTTTGGGTGTTTTTGGTGGCTAGAACTTGCACGCATGGAGAAATTTTTTCACCAACATTACCTCACCCCCTTTTAATAGTATTGTCTTTCCTATGGAATCAAAGTGATTTCTCACAAAGTAAAATGTAGAGTCTCCTTGCTTGAAGTTTTGCCAATACTATTCCTTCCTCTTCTTGTTATTCTTGGGGAATCTCCTCGCATCCTCTTGCCAACACTCTTTGTGGACTAAACCTTAAATAAACTAGGTAGAAATATTAGTCCAAGAGACAATGTATGTTGTCATGAATTATCAAAACCACCAAGGGAGCATATGTGCTTTCAATATCCCCCTTTTTGTTATTTGATTACAACATACAATCAAAGCTTCAAATAAAGATATGCAAAGATATAATGAAGGCTTTGAGAGACACATGACTAAAATATGCCCCCCCAAATGTGTGCAATCCTTTTGAGGATAGTTGCTTTGGAATGCATGGACATACATATAGTAGAAGGAATATGATGAGTCATGTGTATCTTGGCTATATGCATCGAATATATGTGAATGAGATGTATCCTTGTTCAAGACTTCACTCTTGCAAACAATATGTGCAAGAAGCAAGATATCATCTTGATCAAAGATATGATGCATAATCTTTGATATTCTCCAACTTAGGTTTCTCCCCCTTTGCATTGAAGCTTTGGTATTTCTCCCCCTTTGGCATTAATTTCCAAAAAGGTTCATACACAGGGTCAGACAGAGGGATCGTTGAGTTATAAGGGATCCTAGAGAACAAGGGTCATAGAATGTAGGGATCATGGAAAGACAGGAATCATAGAGAGCATTTTTAGTCTAAGGGTTCATTGAACACTTGATCTCCCCCTATTTAATCATCTGAAAAAGCTTGTAGGATTTCTCCTCCTTTGACTTAGGGATCCTTGAATAAATTTTCTCACCCTTTTTTATTTTTTTAAAAACAAAGGGATCATTGAAGAAATAAAGATTTGCTAATTTTAACACATAACATAGAAGATAACAAAATCGGTGGCTCCGAGGCAAGTACGTCGGTGAAACCGAATTGTGGATCTGCAACCTATCTGCATAATCGGTGTAACCGAGTAGTTTGAGTCAGAGGCTCTAAGGTCTAAACAGATACTAGGAAAATTTCAGAAAAATTCAAATGTTTTTAGAAAACTTGCAATAAAATTTCAAAATATTTTCAAAGGAAATTCAAGCAAATTTACAACGAAATATCAACTAGATGAGGGTTGAGTGGTTCCAAGAAATCTATCATCTATAAGATGAACCACACAAGAACCTTCATCCAGATGATGGTCGGTGACTAGGTCACTTATATTAGAGTATATTGACTTAGGAGCCAAGTAAGAATACTTGATCATATGTCATACTCATTGTTAATCTCAAAATGGGGTTACCACTTTTTGATTAAGCATTTTAATGTTTTCATATCTCTTGAGTTGCTTTATCGCATTTCTTGCAGTAAAGTTTTTTCAAAGATATGAGCACATACCTTTGAGTGATGTTGATGACGTAGCATGTAGGAGAAGTTGTGGATGCTCGATGTTGATGAAGATCATCTTGAGTTGGGAGCAATCCTTGTTTGTTTTGTTTCTATTTTCACCTACATGGGTTAGTCATGCAAGGAAGAGCAAGATATACCCAAATGACTTGATACCAATTGAATTTGCAATTGTGATCTGACGTGGCTTGAGACTACGTCGGCATCTCCCGAAAGAGGAAGGGATGATGCGGCACAGCGACGGTAAGTATTTCCCTAAGTTATGAAACCAAGGTATCAATCTATAGAGGAAGATCACACACCCACGTAAACAACACCTGCACACAAATAACAAATACTTGCAACCCGACGCGAAAGAGAGGTTGCCAAGTTGTCTAAGATAATAAGATAGATTAGGTAATGATAGTTTTGGCAAATAGATCTCGCAAGAGCACAAACTAAAATAAATAAATAAATAAATAGTGCATCAAGGTATTTTTGGGTTTTTTGCTTTAATAGATCTGAAAAAGATGCAAATAGTAGATCGGAAAGTAATATGTTGGAAAAGTAGACCCGGGGGTCGTAGGTTTCACTAGTGGCTTCTCTCATGAGTATAGCACACGGTGGGTGAACAAATTACTGTTGGGCAATTGATAGAAGATCAAATAATCATGATGATATCCAGGCAATGATCATTATATAGTCATCACGTCCAAGATAAGTAGAGCAAAATGATTCTAAATCTACTTCTATTACTCCACACATCGAGTGCTATCCAGCATGCATCTAGTGTATTAAGTTCATGGGAAAACGGAGTAACACAGTAAGAATGGTGACATGATGTAGACAAGATCTATTCATGTAGGGATAGAACCCATCTTGTTATCCTTAATGGCAACGCTACATGCATGTCTTGCTGCCCCTTCTGTCACTCGAAAAGAACACCGCAACATCGGACCCATCACAAAGCACCTCTTCCCATGGCAAGAAAAATCGGTCTAGTTGGCCTAACTAAACCAAAGATTCAAAGGAGAAATACAAGGCTATAAGTAATCATGAAAATAAGAGATCCAAGAAGACTCAAATCATATTCATGGATAGAATCTGATCATGAACTCAAAATTCATCGGATCCCAACAAACACACCGCAAAAGTCATTACATCAAATAGATCTCGAGAAGACCATTGTATTGACAATCAAAAGAGAGAGAGGAAGCCATCTAGCTACTACCTACGGACCCATAGGTCTATGTTGGACTACTCAGGCATCATTGGAGAGGCACCTATGATGAAGATGAACCCCTACGTGATGGTGTGAGATTGGATCTCGAGGTTCTGGAACTTGCGACGACTGGAATTGTGTTTCGTCGACTCCTCTAGGGTTTTCTGTTTTTCTAGGAATTTATAGGCTTGATAGTCGGTTGGGGGGACTCCCGATGTTACCACCCTCTACCAGGCCTCGCCAGGGGCCTTTGGCGTGCCCTGGTGGAGGGTGGCCACCCTGGGCCTGCTCTTCTGGTGATCTTTGGCCCATGTTGGCTCTTCTGGTCAATAAAAGTTCTCCAAAAATCCCCGCAGCGTTTGGGCTCCGTTTGGTACTGATTTTTTGCAAAGTAAAAAATCAAGCAAAAACAACAACTGGCACTTTGGCACTATGTTAATAGCTTAGTCCCAAAAAATGATATAAAGTTGCTATAAAATGATTGCAAAACATCCTCAATTGATAATATAACAGCATGGAAGAAGAAAAAATTATAGATACATTGGAGATGTATCATGATCTCATCAAATATATGTCAAGGATATGCTTGAGTTGTCTTCTTCCTTTCATCAATAAAGAAGGGTTGTGGATACTTGGTCATGACAAGATTGCTTATGATACGAGTTGTTGGCAATCTTGTGGAATGAAGTTCTTACAAGTACATACAAAAGGTTGGTTGCAATACAAGGGAGCATGCATTTCCAAGGTATATGATAGCATGTAAAGTGTATCATGGAATAGTCATTTAAGCTCATGCCCTTGCATGAAATCGAGTGAGTCTAGCTAAAGTTTGAAGCATCAATAATGTTCAACTCACTTCTCAAATGAAAAAACATTTTCTCATCAAGTAGCTTAGTAAAGATATCGGCCAATTGTTTGTCAGTACAAACATGCTTGAGATTGATATCTCCTTTGGCAAAATGATCATGAATGAAATGATGTTGAACTTGAATATGCTTAGTTCGTGAATGTTGCATGGGATTATAAGCAATTTTGAATGCACTCTCATTGTCACATAACAATGGTACATGTCTCACATGTATGCCATAATCGTTAAGAGTTTGAGTCATCCATAGCAATTGAGCAAAACATGATCCAGCGACAATGTATTCTGCTTCGGCAGTAGATAGAGATACCAAGTTTTGTTTCTTGGAGGACCAAGACACAAGATATCTACCAAGAAACTGACAAGTACTCGAGGTGGATTTTCTATCAACCTTAGCTCCGGTGTAGTCCGAGTCAGAATAGCCAACAAGGTTAAAATAAGATCCCTTGGGATACCAAATGCCAAAGTTTGGTGTATGTATTAAGTATCTCAAAATTCTTTTCACGGCCTTAAGATGACACTCTTTAGGAGCAGCTTGATATCTAGCACACATGCAAACACTAAGCATGATATCAGGACGGGAGGCACATAGATATAGCAATGAACCAATCATTGATCGATAAACCTTTTGATCAACTAGTTTGTCCTCCTTGGTAAGATCAACATTTCCACTAGTAGGCATAGGAGTTTTCATACCTTAACACTCTTGCATGTTGAACTTCTTGATCAAGTTCTTGGTGTACTTGGTTTGAGAGATGAAAGTTCCTTGTCTCGTTTGCTTGATTTGCAAGCCAAGGAAAAATTTCAGCTCACACATCATGGACATCTCATACTTCTCGGACATCAACCTTCCAAATTTCACACTAAATTGTGGATTAGCAGATCCAAAGATAATATAACCACATAAATTTGGCATACAAATAATTCACCATTAACTTGCTTAGTGAATAAGGTTGCATCAATGTTACCAATCTCAAAATCCTTTTCAAGAAGAAACTTTGTTAGGCACTTATACCAAGAACGAGGGGCTTGCTTAAGTCCATAAAGAGCTTTATGAAGCTTGTAAACATGGTTGGGTTTCTTAGGATTCACAGGGGGTTGCTTAACATAGACTTCTTCCTCAATCTCCCCATTTAGAAATGCACTTTTAATATCCATTTGGTAAAGAGTGATGTCATGATGATTCGCATAAGCAAGCAATATACAAATAACTTCAAGTCTAGCAACAGGGGCATAGGTCTCACCGTAGTCCATACCTTCGACTTGTCTGTAGCCTTGATCCACAAGTCATGCCTTGTTGCGAACGACTTGACCGTATTCGTCTTGCTTGTTTTGAAACACCCATTTGGTTCCGATGATGTTTTGTTCGTCCTTGGGCTTCTCCACAAGTGTCCACACTTCGTTCCTCTCAAAGTTGTGAAGCTATTCATGGATAGCATTCACCCAATCTGGATCTTCGAGCACTTCTTCCACCTTCATAGGTTCAATACTAGAGATGAATGAGTAGTGTTCACAAAATTTAGCTAAGCGGGTTTTAGAGCAAGTGATTATCCCGGTTTGAATGTCACCGAAGATTTGTTCTAAGGGATGATTCTTGTTCACTCTTGCTCGAACTTGAGGTAGCTTTTGCTTGTTGGATGGTGGAGCTTCCTCCTCCTCATCTTCTTCATTGTTGTCGGTGTTGTTTCCTTAATTCGGTGGTGAAGGAGGCTGAGGTGGATCATCATGATGTACTTCTTCCTCCTCTTCATCTTGTCGTGTACCGCTCGTGGATGCTTTTTGACGCGAAGTAGGAGCTTCTACTTGGGTTGATGAGGTACTTTACTTCACCTCCATGGGACGAATCTTGCCAATGGACAAGTCTTGGATAGCTTCTGAAGATTCTTTATCTCCTACATAATTTGGCAATTGTTCGACTTGCAAACCATTAGATTCATCAAACTTCACATCTACTGTCTCTTCAACTTTTCGAGTGAAGTTGTTGTAGACACAGTAAGTGTGAGAGTTTGATCCGTAACCAAGTAGGAAAACTTCATGAGATTTAGGGGCAAATTTAGAACGATGATGCTTATCAAGAATATAACACCTGAAGCCGAATACCTGAAAGGATCCAACTTGGGTTTTTTTACCGGTGAGTATCACATGTGACGTTTTACCGAGAAGCTTGTGAAGGTAGAGTCGGTTTGTGGCATGACAAGCTGTTTCAACGGCTTCCGCCTAAAAGTGTCATTGCGTCTTGTACTTGTCAATCATCATTCTTGCCATCTTAATAAGAGTTCGATTATTCCTATCAACTACTTCATTTTGTTGAGGCGTGTACGTAGCGGAGAACTCATGTATAATCCCTTATTTGTCAAGAAAGGTGTCCACATTTGTGTTCTTAAAATCCAATCTGTTGTCGCTCTGAACTTTCTTGATCTCCACTTCAAACTGATTTTGAGCTTTGCGAGCGAAGTTCTTGAAGATCTTTTGCACCTGGGACTTATCATCAAGAAAGAATACCCATGTAAATCTGGAAAAATCATCAACTATAACTAGACCAAAGGAATTTCCACCGAGGCTCTTGTAAGCATTGGGACAAAAAAAATCCATATGAAGCAACTTGAGTGGTCTCCTAGTAGTCATAATATTCTTTATGGGATGACTTCCACCGACTTGTTTTCCGGCTTGACAAGTACTACAAAGTCTATATTTGTCAAAGATAACATCTTTAACACCAAGAATATGATCACCTTTGATGAGCTTGTCTAGATTACGCATACCAACATGTCCTAATCTTCTATGCCAAAGCCAACCTTTAGAAGATAATGCAATAAGACAAGTGCGAGGTTTGGATATCTTAGTGAAATCAACAATGTATAGATCACCTCTACGAAAACTGGTAAATACCATGCTATTATTACCTGACGAGATACTCAGCAATCTACTTTGGTAAATAGCACATTAAAACCGAAGTCGGCAAGTCTAGATACAGAAAGAAGATTATAGCCAAGGGATTCAACAAGCGTGACATTTTGAATAGATCTATCATGAGATATGGCCACCTTACCAAGACCAAGTACCTTACCCTTGGAGTTGTCTCCAAAAGTTACATACCTTTGTGACCCATGGTTTGGTGTGATTTCTTGGAACATGTCTCTATCTCCAGTCATATATCGGTGCATCCACTATCGAGAATCGATTCCTTTCCTCCAGCCATGTAATCTTTGAAGTTTGTCATGAGACTTAGACTATTCATAGTCTTCTCACACTCAATGTTGAATAACTCGTCTTCTTCATAGTAGCCATGTTCGACATTGTCACCATCAATTGGGATGTCCTCATCATAAGAGACAAGATATTTGTTAGGATTGAGATAATGACAATGTTCAAGTTTATGAATGTGAATGGCTTCAAACATAATGTTATTGATGGTAGCGACATCTCCTTTAGCACGCATGAGGTCTCAAATCTCAAATATGCATTTATCAAAGTTAGGATCACTAGCCTTCATTATGTGAAAGGAAATAGCTTTATGAAGAATTTCATCAAGATTACTCAATGAATTACTTGGATATCGTTTCTCCAAATCATTTCGCAAAGTATAAGCACATTCAAAATTCTTAATTTGATCAAACACAAATCTAGGCAATCCTTCGATAATGAGATTAACAGTTGTAAGATTGCGAAGCATATCAATTTCCTCTTCATGTGTGGGATGTAAGGGATCAATGGGAGGTACATAGTGCCTCTTAACATACTTGCTCAAATGGAATTCATTGAATAGCTCAAGCATCACATATTTCCGTTGACTATAGTACTTCCCATCGAGAACAGGCACTCTACAACTAATACTCCTAAACTAGACACATCCATCTTCTTCCACGGTGATGAAACCGAAGCTATGGAGACCAAAGCTCTGATACCAATAGAGGGGATCAATAGAAGAGACGTCTAGAGGGGGGCGGTGAATAGACTACTTGCAAGAATTAAAACCTAAATTTTCCCAAGTTAATTGGTTAGCAGATTTTAGCAACTATAACAAGTCTAATGCACCCTACAGATGCTAGTCAACCAATGTGGCAGCAGAAAGTAAGACAAGCATATGTAAGAGCATAGAGATAGGAAGATCAAACGCAGTTGTAGACACGAAGATTTTTCTCGTGGTTCTGATAGGTGGCGCTATCGTATATCCATGTTTATGGAGTCTTCAATCCATGGAGGGTAAAAGTCGCGAGAGTCCACGAAGGGCTCCACCCATAAGGGTCCACAAAGTGGCAACCTTGACTATTTCATAATGGCTTCCGTCCATGATGGACTAGCCTCACTATGAGTAGATCTTCACGAAGTAGGCGATCTCCTTGTGTGTACAAACTTCTTGATTCAACTCCACAACACAAAGTAGGAGGCTCCCAAGCAACACCTAACCAATCTAGGAGGAACCACCCTCCATAAGGTAATAGACTTGATAATGATGATGAACTCCTTGCTCTTGTGCTTCAAGATGATAGACTCCTCTACTCAATCACTCTCTCATAGATTTGGCTTGGTAGAAGAGATTGATTTGGTGGAAAGAAACTTGGGGAGGCTAGAACTCAAGATCCATATGGTTGGAGTGGATGATCTAGATCTCAATACAAGGTTAGGTGGTTCTCTCTTAGAAATTTGGATATGGGAAGTGGGGAACTATTCTGAGTGCTTCTCTTGTGAGTGGGATGTGGTGGAGGGGTATATATACTCATCTCCAAAAATCCAACCGTTACCCCATTATTGACCAACTCGGTGAAACCGAAGTGAAACTCAGTCGTACCGATTCGTTCAAAATGTGGCAACTTTAGGAATCTCAGTGAGATCGATATGATATTCTCGATAGTACCGATATGAGTGGCTGAGAGAAGTTTCCAGAGTGAGTGAGGAAGATTCATGAAATTCGGAAATTTTGATTCTATAAATTTGGTCACCCAAATCTTGGTCACCGAAACTCGGTTGCACCAATGTAGTATTTGGTTGTACTAAGAAGTTAGGGTTTGGCTAGGGTTCTGTTTGAGGAGAAAATCGGTAGGGCCGAGTGGGAAACTTGGTGGCACCGGTTTTGCATGATAGGGTTTAGACAAAGTATTTTGTGGGAGAGCTTGTGGGTGTTTTTGGTGGCTAGCACTTGTGCACGTGGAGCAATTTGTTCACCAACATTACCTCACCCCCTTTTAATAGTACTGGCTTTCCTATGGACTCAAAGTGATTTCTCACAAAGTAAACTGTAGAGTCTCCTTGCTTGAAGCTTTGACAATCCTATTCCTTCCTCTTCTTCTTCTTCTTGGGGAATCTCCTCGCATCCTATTGCCAAAACTCTCTATGGACTAAACCTGAAATAAACTAGGTAGAAATATTAGTCCAAGAGACAATGTATGTTGTCATGAATTATCAAAACCACTAAGGGAGCATATGTGCTTTCAATATCCCCCTTTTTGGTAATTGATGACAACATACAATCAAAGCTTCAAATAAAGATATACAAAGATATAATGAAGGCTTTGAGAGACACATGACTAAAATATGCTCCCCGTAAATGTGTGCAATCCTTTTGAGGGATAGTTGCTTTGGAATGCATGGACAGACATATAGTAGAAGGAATATGATGAGTCATGTGTATCTTGCCTCTATGCATAAAGTATATGTGAATGAGATGTATCCTTGTTCAAGAATTCACTCTTGCAAATAATATGTGCAAGAAGGAAGATATCATGTTGATCAAAGATATGATGCATATACTTACCTTCAGTTCTTATGCATCCTAATAGTAGAAACACACTTGAGAAAACAATGTTAGGAAACACAAGAGTATTCTATAAACCAAGAATGCAATAGAACTCAATAGTACCAAGATGTGGAGAACATATCGGAGATAGTGTTACTTAAGATTGATATGTCTCCAAGATCATTTAGAGATTTCTCCCCTAAATATGAAATTGTAGGTCTTCCTCTCCCCCTAAATCTTTGCATGTAGATATTGGGAGTAGGTAGGGTGAGACAAGTCTAACATGAGTGGTCAAATAGAATAAAACATATTTTCTCCCTCCCCCTTAAGTAGTGTTTCTCCACTTTGGGTGATCATGATATTTCTCCCCCTATGGATAGGCACATACTTTGGTATTATCCCCTATATATAAGCATAAGCTTTGATATTCTCCCCCTTAATGTTATATCTCCCCCTTAGGTGTCTCCCGCTTTGCATTGAAACTTTTGTATTTCTCCCCCTTTGGCATTAATTTCCAAAAAGGTTCATACACAGGGTCAGACACATGGATCATTGAGTTAGAAGGGATCCTAGAGAACAAGGGTCATAGAATGCAGGGATCATGGAAAGACATGAATCATAGAGAGCATTTAAGTCTAAGGGTTCATTGAACACTTGATCACCCCCTATTTAATCAACTGAAAAAGCTTGTAAGATTTCTCCTCCTTTGACTTAGGGATCCTTGAATAAAGTTTCTCCACCCTTTTTTTTATTTTAAAAAACAAAGGGATCAATGAAGAAATAAAGATTTGCTAATTCTAACACAGAACATAGAAGATAACAAAATTGGTTGCTCCGAGGTATTTACGTCGGTGAAACGGAATTGTGGATCTGCAACCTTTTTGCAAAACAAAAAAAACTACACCCACCCATTGACATGGCTTGAGACTGCATCGGTATTTCCCCAAAGAGGAAGGGATGATGCAGCACAACGACGGTAAGTATTTCCCTCGGTTAAGAAACCAAGGTATCAATCCATATAGGAAGATCGAGGAACTATATAAACATCACCTGCACACAAAAAACAAATACTTGAAACCCGACACATAAGAGAGGTTGTCAAGCTCTCAACGATAAAAATATAGATTAGGTTGTGATAGTTTGGGCAAATAGATCTTGCAAGAACACAAAATAAAAGAAGTAAACAAAAAATGCAGCAAGGTATTTTTGGGTTTTTGGATTAATAGATCTGAAAACAAACGTGGCAAAAAGATAGATTGGAAAGCAATATGTTGGAAAAGTAGATCTGGGGGCCGTTGGTTTTGCTAGTGGCTTCTCTTATCAGTATAACACATGGTGGGTGCACAAATTACCGTTGGGAAATTGATAGAAGATCGAATAGTCATGACGATATCGAAGGAAATGATCATTATATAGGCACCTCATCCAAGATAAGTAGACCGAAATGATTCTTCATCTACTTCTGTTACTCCACACATCGACTGCTATCCAACATGCATCTAGTGTATTAAGTTCATGGAGTCATGGAGTAACGCAATAATAACGGTGACATGATGTAGACAAGATCTATTCATGTAGGAATAGACCCCTGATACGTCTCCAGCGTACCTATTTTTCCAAACTCTTTTGCCCTTGTTTTGGACTCCAATTTGCGTGATTTGAATGGAACTAACCTGGACTGACGCTGCTTTCAGCAGAATTGCCTTGGTGTTATTTTTGTGCAGAAATAAAAGTTCTCAGATTGATATGAAAATTTACGGAGAATATTTTTGGAATTAATAAAAAATACTGGCAAAAGAATCAACCGGAGGGGGGCCACCCATAGGTGGCAAGGCTGCCAGGTGCGACCACCCCCTGGCCGTGCCTAGCAGGCTTGTGGCCCCCCTGTTGCTCCACCGATCTCAACTCCACTCCTATTTATTACTATTCGTGAAGAAAAAAATAGAGGAGAAGAGTTCATCGTGTTTCACGATACGGAACCACCGCCACCTCGTGTTCTTCCTCGGGAGACCAGATCTAGAGTCCGTTTTGGGCTCCAGAGAGGGGAAATCGACGCCATCGTCATCACCAACCATCCTTCATCACGAATTCCATGATGCTCACCGCCATTCGTGAGTAACTCCATCATAGGCTTGCTGGATGGTGATGGGGTGGATGAGATTTATCATGCAATCGAGTTAGTTTTGTTAGGGTTTGATCCCTAGTATCCACTATGTTCTAAGATTGATGTTGCTATGACTTTTCTATGCTTAATGCTTGTCACTAGGGCCCGAGTGCCATGATTTCAGATCTGAACCTATTATCTTTTCATGAATATATATGTGTTCTTGATCCTATCTTTCTAGGTTGTAGACACCTATTACAAGTTATGATCCGCATCCCCAGGGTGACAATAACTGGGATTCTTTCCGGTGATTATCGTAGTTTGAGGAGTTCATGTATTCACTAAGTGCTAATGCTTTGGTCTGGTTATCTATTAAAAGGAGGCCTTAATATACCTTAGTTTCCATTAGGACCCCTCTGCCACGGGAGGGTAGGACAAAATATGTCATGCAAGTTCTTTTCCATAAGCACGTATGACTATATATGGAATACATGCCTACATTACATTGATGAATTGGAGCTAGTTCTGTGTCACCCTATGTTATAACTGTTGCATGATGAATGCTATCTGACATAATTATCCATCACCTATCCATTGCCTACGAGCTTTCCACATATTGATCCTTGCTAAGTTACTTCTCCGTTGCTACTGTTACTATCACTATAAAACTGCTACGGTTACCGTTACTTCCATACTACTTTGCTACTGAATACTTTGCTGCAGATATTAAGTCTTTCAGGTGTGGTTGAATTGACAAATGAGCTGCGAATACTCGAGAATATTCTTTGGCTCCCCTTGTGTCGAATCAATAAATTTGGGTTGAATAGTCTACCCTCGAAAACTGTTGCGATCCCCTATACTTGTGGGTTATTGATACGTGTCCAACGTATCTATAATTTTTGATGATGGCATGCTATTATATTATCTGTTTTGGATGTTTTATATGCATTAATATGTTATTTTATATTATTTTTGGGACTAACCTATTAATCTAGAGCCTAATGCTAGTTTCTATTTTTTCCTTGTTTTTGAGTTTTGCAGATATGGAATATTAAACGGATTCCAAATGGAATAAAACCTTCGGAAGGAATTTTTCTGGAAGGAAACAAATCAACCAGGCTTGGAGTGCACGCCAAGACTTGTGCCAGGAGGTCACAAGCCTGCTAGGCGCGCCCACTGGCTGCGCCTAGCAGGCTTGTCGTCTCCCGACGGGTCTCCTAACCCTAATCTTTGGCCTATAAATTCCCAAATATTCCCCGAACATCAAAAAGAGCTACGCAAATACTTTTCCGCTGCCACAAGCCTCTGTTCCAGAGAGATCCAATCTTGGAGCCTTTTCCGGTAATCTCCCAGAGGGGGTTTCGATCACGAAGGGCATCTACATCAACTCCATTGCCCCTCCGATGATGCGTGAGTAGTCCACCATAGACTACGGGTCCATGGCTAGTAGCTAGATGGCTTCTTCTCTCTTTTTGATCTTCAATACCATGTTCTTCATGATCTTCATGGAGATCTATCCGATGTAAACCTCTTTTGTGGTGTGTTTGTCAAGATCCCATGAATTGTGAGTTTATGTTCAGATTATCGATGAATCTTATTTGAATATCCTTTGTATTCTTATTTGCATGATTCCATATCCTTGCAAGTCTCTTTGAGTTATTGGTTTGGTTTGGCCAACTAGATTGGTAATTCTTGCAATGGGAGAAGTGTTTGGTTTTCGGTTCAATCTTGCGGTGTCCTCACCCAGTAACATAGTAGGGGTAGTGAGGAACGTATTGTATTGTTGCCATCAAGGGTAACAAGATGGGGTTTTCATCATATTGCTTGAGTTTATCCCTCTACGTCATTTCATCTTTCTTAAAGCGTTACTCTATTCTTCATGAACTTAATACTCTAGATGCAGGTAGGAGTCAGACGATGTGTGGAGTAATAGTAGTAGATGCAGAATCATTTCGGTCTACTTGATATGGACGTGATGCCTATATGGATGATCATTGCCTTGGATAACTGCATGATTATTCGCTTTTCTATCAATTGTTTGACAGTAATTTGTACAGAAGCCTCTAGTGAAACCTATGGCCCCCGGGTCTACTTTCCATTATATACTTTCAGATCTATAAACCAAAAATACCAAAAATACTTTGCTGCAATTTATTTACCTTTTACTTTCCGTTTTCGTTTACATCTATATCTATCGGATCTAATCCTTGCAAATAATCGTGAAGGGATTGACAAGCCCTTTATAGCATTGGGTGCAAGAGTTTTATTGTTTGTGTAGGTGCATCCATTGGTGACTTGCTTGTTACTCCTACTGGATTGATACCTTGGTTCTCAAAAACTGAGGGAAATACTTATCTACTTTTCTGCATCACCCTTTCCTGTTCAAGGGAAAACCAACGCAATCTCAAGAGGTAGCAAGAAGGATTTCTGGCACCATTGTCGGGGAGGATACATAGCATGTCAAGACAAGATCTCTCTCGTCAACTTGCCAATTTCTGGCGCCGTTGCCGGGGAGGATACACATCAAGCCTACCAAGTACCCATCACAAACTCATCTCTTGCATTTACATTATTTTCCATTTTCCTCTCGTTTTGCTCTCCCCCACTTCTAAACAATTTTCAGAAAAAACCAAAAAGACTTGCCGTTTTATTCGCCCTTCTTCCGTTCGCCTTTTCATTGCTATGTTTGCTTGTGTTGCCATGTGCCTTCTATTTGCTTGCATCTTATATTGCTAAAAATCTATTGATATGGATCCTCATCCACTTGCTAATCTTTTCAAAAGACCAAATTATGATGAACCAATTGCTAGTGAGTTGAGTGCACTTGATTATCTCTATGAAGTTTTGTTTGAAAAACATGAATCTGAAATTTTTGATGAAGTATTGAAAGAAGAAATTTGTAAGGAGATTCATGATAGTTCCTTGAATGAAAAGCATGATTGCCATGTTGTTATTATGAATTCTCTGAATATCCATGATGATATGCAAAACCACAAGCTTGGGGATGCTATGCTTGATGAATATGATAGTCTTTGTTCCCCAAGTTTTGATGATGACACGTATGCTATAATTGATGATGGAATTAATGCTTTATTTGATAGTTATATCATGAAATTCCTTCTTTATGCTACTGAAAATTATTATGAGGGAGGAACATATGCTTGTAGGAATTACAATAATATCAAGTTTCCTCTCTATGTGTTCATAGTTTTGAAGTTATGCTTGTTTTGCCTTCCTATGCTAGTTGATTCTTGTTCCTATAAATTGTTTGCTCACAAAATCCCTATGAATAGGAAGCGGGTTAGACTTAAATGTGCTTTACATGAGATTCATGATGCTTTCTTGCATATTTCAACTTTTTATGTGAGCATCATTGAAATCATTATGACTAGCTAGGGGCGTTAAACAATAGCGCTTGTTGGGAGGCAACACAATTTTATTTTTGTATTCTATTTTTGCTTATGTTTTTTAGTGTTTCCCACATTATTAATTCTCTAGTAATTGTGTTTTGGTGTTTTAATTAGTGTTTGAGAAAAGTAAAACCTTTGGGGTGATCTATGGTAGTTGTTGATTTGATCTTACTGAAAAATAGAAACTTTTGCGCTCAGCCCAGGAGTTTTCTAAATTTTTCAGAGCATCTAATGAGACTGAAATTCTTACACAAGATTTATATATACATTTCACAGATTTTCCTAATTTTTCAGAATTGTTTGAGTTACATAAGTATACAAAGTTTTCAGATTTCTACAGACTGTTCTGTTTTTGACAGATTCTGTTTTCTTTGAGTTGTGTGCCTATTTTGATGAATCTTTGGGTTGTATCATGGTGTATGAACCATGGAGAAGTTAGAACACAGTAGGTATAACACCAATATAAATAAATAATGAGTTCACATCAGTACCTAAATTGGTGATTTGTTTTCTTATACTAACTGATCTCACGAGTTTTCTGTTAAGTTTTGTGTTGTGAAGTTTTCAAGTTTTGGGTAAAGATTTGATGGATTATGGAATAAGGAGTGGCAAGAGCCTAAGCTTGGGGATGCCCAAGGAACCCCAAGTCATATTAAAGGATGCCAAAGAGCCTAAGCTTGGGGATTCCCCGGAAGGCATCCCCTCTTTCGTCTTCAATCCATCGGTCAATTTACTTGAGGCTATATTTTTATTCACCACATGATATGTATTTTGCTTGGAGCGTCTTGTATGATATAAGTCTTTGCTTGTTATTTTTCCATAATGATCCTTGCTGCACACATTTTTGAGAATGACACGCTGAATCCTAAATTTGTTAGAATGCTCTATGTGCTTCACTTATATCTTATGAGTTAGGCAATTTTGCTCTATGTGCTTCACTTATATCTTTTAGAGCACGGTGGTGTTTGCATTTTATAGAAATACTTGAACTCTAGTACCTCACTTATATTTGTTTGAGAGTCTCTAAACAGCATGTTAATTGGTCTAGGTTATGAATTTAGTCTTAATATGATAGGCATCCAAGACGGATATAATAAAAACTTCCATATTAAGTGCATTGAGTATTTATGAGAAGTATGATTCCCTCCATAAAGTTTTGAGATATAAAGATGGTAATGTTAAGATTCATGTTAGAAAGTAATTGTGATTTGGTAAAAATACTTGTGTAAAGGTTTCTGATTCCCGTAGCATGCACGTATGGTGAATCGCTATGTAAGGAAGTCGGAGCATGACTTGTTTATAGATTGTCGACCTTTGTGTGAGGGTTGGGAGCGCACGATGGTTAACTCCTACCAACCTCTCCCCTAGGATCATGCATTTAATACTTTTTGCTAGCCTCTCTAGTACCGCGCAACTTTCGTCGGTACAACAAACACCTTCCTCAAATCAGCCACCAAATACCTTCCTCAAAACAGCCACCATATACCTTCCTCAAAACAGCCACCATATATCTTTCCTCAAAACAGCCACCATACCTACCTATTATGGCATTTCCATAGCCATTCCGAGATATATTGCCATGTAACTTCCACCGTTTCCTTTCGTGACATGCGCCATCACTTCCATATTGCATATAGAGTCATATTTTGTCATAGGTATTGAGTTGTAATTTTCTTTTGAGTTGTAAGTAAATAAAAGTGTGATGATTATCATTATTAGAGCATGTCCCATGTGAGGAAAGGATGATGGAAGCTATGATTCCCTCACAAGTGGGGACGAGATTCTGGACTTTATGAAAAAAAGAGGGCAGCGAAGCCCAAATAAAATAATAATAATAAAAGAGGCCTTAGATGCCCACCAATAAAATGAGAGAAAAGAGAGAAGGGACATTGCTACTACCTTTTTCCACACTTGTGCTTCAAAGTAGCACCATGATCTTCATAATAGAGAGTCTCCTATTTTTTCACTTTCATATAACTAGTGGAATTTTTCTTCATGATGCACGTCCACTTAGTTCCTCATTGAGCTTTCATACACTTATAGCTCTAGTGCATTCGTTGCATGGCAATCCCTACTCACTCACATTGATATCTATTAATGGCATCTCCATAGTCCGTTAATACGCCTAGTTGATGTGAGACTATATTCTACCCTTCCTTGACAACCTCCACCATATTCTATTCCACCTATAGTGCAATATCCATGGCTCACGCCCATGTATTGCGCAAGAGTTGAAAAAGTTTGAGAAAATAAAGGTGTGAAAACAATTGCTTGACTTTTCATCAGGGTTGTGCATGATATAAATACTTTGTGTGGGGAAGATGGAGCATAGCCAGACCATATGATATTGTAGGGATAACTTTCTTTTGCCATCATATTTTTAAGAGATACAATTGCTTTGCTAGTATGCTTGAAACATTATTGTTTTTATATCAGTATTAAGGTATTGTTTTGAGTCTTATGGATCCGAATATTCATGCCACAATAAAAAATATTACATGGATAAATATGTTAGGTAGCAGTCCACGTCAAAAATTATTATTTTATCATTTACCTACTCGAGGACGAGCAGGAATTCAGCTTGGGGGTGCTGATACGTCTCCAACGTATCTATAATTTTTGATCATGGCATGATATTATATTATCAGTTTTGGATGTTTTATATGCATTAATATGCTATTTTATATTATTTTTGGGACTAACCTATTAATCTAGAGCCTAGTTCCAGTTTCTGTTTTCCCTTTGTTTTTGAGTTTTGCAGATATGGAATATTAACGGAGTCCAAACGGAATAAAACCTTTAGAAGGAATTTTTCTAGAAGGAAACAAATCAACCAGGCTTGGAGTGCATGCCAGGACTTGTGCCAGGAGGTCACAAGCCTGCTAGGCGCAAGCCTGTCATGCCCAAGATGCGGCCCTATCCTTATTTTGGCTCGAGGGCCTCGACAAGGATAGGAGCGCATCTCATCGTGTTGCAAGAAGGGATATCATTACAAGTACATGTACAGAAGAGATGAGTATATGGAATTGGGTTACACTCGCCACAAGCTACATCAAGATCACATCAATACAACAACATATTGAAACATCATACAAAAGAGTAGGGTCCGACTACAGACGAAATCAAACGATAAAATGACATCCATCCTTGCCATCCTAGGCTGCCGCCTGGCACCCATCCTAGATCGAAGAAGAAGAAGAAGAAGAAGAAGAAGAAGAACTCCAAATCAAACAAGCATCGCTCTCACGTGAAAGCACCGCATTACCTGTACCTGCAACTGTTGTTGTAGTAATCTGTGAGCCACAGGGACTCATCAATCTCATTTCCAAGGGTATCAAGACTATTAAAGCTTAATGGGTGAGGTATGGTTAAGTGGTGAGGCTGCATCAAGCGACTAAGCATTTATTTGAGTGGCTAAGTTACGAATACAGAAAGTAAAGTATGGTGGTCTACGCATAACAGACGTGAACTAGTAATGATAACTAACTGATCCTGAACACCTACTTACGTCAAACATAACCCCACCGTGTTCTCTCTCGGATAAGAACTCACGAGAAGAGACAGTCACGGTTATGCACACAGTTCGTGTATTTTATTTGAGCTTACTTCAAGTTTGCTATGACTAGGTGTTAAACAAAATATCCAAGTTACCCCATAACCATGGGCACGGCTTTCCGAAAGATTTAACCCTGCACGGGTGCTCCAACTAATCCATCACAAATTAACCACGGTCCACAGGAATAACCTCGACCACGGATCTCGTGATCATCCTAGGCAATTCCAAAGGAAAAAACCGACACCTCTAGATAGCCTGAAGAAGATCAGAGTTCCTCACACGAGCCATTCAAGAAAGGTAAAACAAGTCCAGCAAGACCGCCCGACAGGCTAGATCCCAATAGGAGCCGCACGTATCTCTGTCTCAGGGCACTACCAGATGGGCAAGATGTCGGGTTGGCTGAAACCCCGGGTGACCAGGGGGCACCGGACATTGCCCGGATTGGAGCAACACTCATGAGTAGCACTGGCTCGGGTTGTTGATTAATTATCCACGGGCTAGCTAAGCCCTATGCATATGTAAAAGGTAGGAAACAGAGTAACGGATCTCACGCTACGCTCAGGGCACGGTACGAAGGCAAAGTACGAGACAAGGAAGGCCATGGTCTATTACAACTCTCCCACACTACAAGAGGATCTCGTCCTGAGATCTAGAATGAGAAGGGGAAGAGAAAGAACAAGAGGTAAAAATTAGTTGCTTCTTTGACAAACGAGTGAACCACGTGAACTTGAAGGATTGGAAGAGATGAAGAATGATATGAGGAACAGACAAGACTTCAAAAGAAATTTCGGCAGCACTTCGGTAGGAAAGAGAGGCAATTTTGATATGATGGAAAGAAGTAGAAAAGAGAACACAACACTCCAGTTAAAAGATAAGCAAAGAAAGAACATAATCTTGACAAACCGAGATGATGGGATGAATAGAGCAAAATCGCAATGCCTTCAGAACAAAAGAATAGAAGCTAGGTCATTGGAAGGAAAAGAACGAAGAACAAAATGACAACTTCTACCACAATTGAACTTGAGAAGCATATGGTGAACGGAGTTGATGGAGAATCAACAACGAAAAGAATAGCTTGTTATGGGCTTGTGGAACTCATCTCAAAATTATGAGGTGATAACCAGCCACTGAGAAAACAAGGATTGCTTGGGAGCAAAAGAGATGAAAAACTTCTTTCACGAAGAAGAGGAGGAGAAAAACTTGGATCATTTATGACACCATGATAGCAACAATTCTTAGGAAATGCTTTAGGTGAAATCCAACCCAAGATAACTTCGAGAATACAAGATGGGTTTACTTATCTTATTCTTGACAATTTTTCCCTCGAGACTCCTCATAACCAAGAATTTAATGATACCATCTCAAAAGACAATTGAGAAGGAATTGAACTTAGAAATCCAAGGTAAAGAACACTTGAGCACCTCCAACAAGAATCTTGAAGAACATTTCGAGAAGATTACATCCTTAACAAATCACCATGAAGAAGCATCGGGATGAACTCTGGAATGAAAGCATGATAGAAAAGAATTGAAGGTTCCAAAAATAACAATATTGAGGCCTTGCAAATATTTTGATGGAACTTCGCAAAGGGCTGCTTGAGAAAAACTTGGAACTCTGGAAACAAAATATGAGAACACTTGAAATCGAGAACTTGATATCATGAACATACTCCGAAAGAAGGATTGGAATCTCCTTGATGAAACTAGAATAAGAATTACATTATGGTTCTCCTTCATCAAGTTAAATTGGTGATAAGCAACGGATTTGGCATACTACTTATTATTCTTGAAAAGATTGAAGAGAGAGATAGAACACAAACTTGAAGAAGTCTTCAAAGAAACATCGGTAAAAATTCACAAACAAATGAGGATACTACGATTGAACGAAGATACATGGGAACGAAGAGATCACGATCCACCTAATGGAAAACTTCACAAGGCACCGGAATAAATAAGATACAAACGATGGAACAACACTTGAGAAGAATGTAAGAACGGAAGCTGAAAGCTGAGAATGAAGAAATCTTCTGAAATGATGGCCTTCGGAGGATCAAGAAATGAAAACAATTATGGAATGCACCAGATAGATATGGGAGGAATTACTCATGATCAAAAACAATTTGAGATGATAGCAACAAGCTGAAACCATGAATCTTTGGAAGAACAAACAATGATTTAAGAGAAACTCTCCTTCGATCTTTAATGCTAAGAATGATGACGAGAAACAACACCATGAATTACCGAGATACTCCAAAATAATGAATAAGGAAAGGTTGAGACAACGATGAAAATTACTTAGAAGCGATCTTGGTGAAGGAATATGACTGATGAAATCATTCTTACGTCATATTTAAAAAGAACTTGAGGGCTTCTCCGAAAATATTAGAAGACCCAAGTAAGATCCTGGGGAAAACCTGTGGGTTATGGGCCCACTAAAAGGGGACCACCGTTGAAACGATTGTATAGAAAGAGAGATTGCACCGATACAAATTAAAACTTGATGAGGTGAGAACCTCAAAATAATTTAAGTGGATATGAATGGAAATGAAAGTCTTTTGAGATATCTTCAGCACTCTGGATAGAATAGAGAGAGACAAAAAACAAGAGATACTTGGACAGATTTTCCGACATGGGTAAGCATATAGCGATTGGAAAGGATATGAAGAACACCGAGATCTTGAATTGAATGGGCCGGGAAGGAAACCAAGAATAAAGAAATGATGAATTCGAATCACTTGAGGATCTTCACAATGAATCACCGGATACGATACAAAGAAAAGATAGCGAAAGCATCGATGAAAATAAAGGCATTGGATGAGAATTTAATCATTGAAGAAAAAGGGCGGGAGGGTGGGAAAAACAAAAAAACTTGGAACAGAGGAAACAAACTCCGGAACGAAATATGAGGATTGATCTTGCAATATTGAAGAGGATAGAATTCACTTGAAGAGAGCACACCGGATGAAAAGAATTGATATGACAACTCCGGTTGATCCAAAGGATTAGCAAACACATGGAAATATGCGAACACTATTTAGGAAAGATATGAAATCACCATTTGACATTGAAGCAACTCGAATTACCATATACAAAACAAAACAAATGATGGGACTTACGAAACAAGCCAGAACAAATTCATTATAGGGATTTCGTCCGATATTTTTGTGGTTACTATACTTGCGAAACGACTAGATGTGCCTCTATCCCTCTCGCGGCCCCCGTGCCTAAATAAGGATAGGCGCACATCTTGGGCGTTACATGCCCCCCTGGCCGTGCCTAGCAGGCTTGTCGTCTCCCGGCAGGTCTCCTAACCCTAACCTTTCGCCTATAAATTCCCAAATATTCCCCCAAGATCAAAAAGATCCACGCAAATACTTTTCTGCTCCCAGAAGCCTTCGTTCCTGAGAGATCCAATCTTGGAGCCTTTTCCGGTAATCTACCGGAGGGTTTTTTGATCACGGAGGGCATCTATATCAACTCCATTGCCCGTACGATGATGCGTGAGTAGTCCACCACAGACCTACGGGTCCATAGCTAGTAGCTAGATGTCTTCTTCTCTCTCTCTGATCTTCAATACCATGTTCTTCATGATCTTCATGGATATCTATCCGATGTAATCCTCTTTCATGGTGTGTTTGTTAAGATCCGATGAATTGTGAGTTTATGTTCAGATTATCCATTAATCTTATTTGAATCTCCTTTGAATTCTTATTTGCATGATTTCATATCCTTGTAAGTCTCTTCAATTTATTGGTCTGGTTTGGCCAACTAGATTGGTAATTCTTGCAATACGAAAAGTGCTTAGTTTTTGTAGCGACCCGACCTGAAAGGTCGAATCTCCGGTGTTTCTGTACCATCCCAAGATCATGCTGGTACACACACGGCACATCAATGTATATATCAAAGGGAAATCACACAGCATTACATTAATCGAAATCTCATATCGAGTCCTTTATTACAATAAAAATTACAATAAAGTGGCCGAAGGCCAACTCATGAGAATATCTAAATCTTGCGGAAGCGTCGAAGGTAGATGAGTCCATCTGACTCCAAGGGCATCTCAATGAGCATAGAACGTGTCCTCACTCCTGGTCGGAAAAGTACTCTGCAACATGATACGTTGCAGCCATGTAGGTCAGAATATGGAATATGCCGGCAAAGTCACAAGAGAGGGGTGAAAAGATAATCATCTAGTCTATATGCATATATGGCAGGTGGGGTGGTAAGTTTTTGCGTAAAGCCAATTTTTCCTACATCAAGAAAGGGGCTAAGCAAAATATTACTAAGTTGGTTGATTAATGAGATGGTTCCACCAACCAATTCTCATTCCCAAATTATTAATACCCACATCCTCATTATTAATTGTGTTGAGAGTTCCGAATGTTTCAGTTCCTTTGGCTCAAGTCGTCCATGACCGTGGACACGGCTAATCGATTAGGTTTGAGTACTCTGCAGAGTTTTGCACACGTTCCCCACAAGATTTGGTCGCCTCCGTTTGATTTCTCGCACTTCCGGGTGTTTGAGAAACGGATGACCAAAACATGGTCTTCCAAAGGGTTTCCCTGCGACTCTGACGGTGCCCATCCTTTCCTACCGTTCTTCTACATCTCATAGCACCGCCTGTCCAGGGTCACCACGATATCCAACCAAGCCAGAGCCCATAATGACTTGTGGCTGTGCAGGTAAGCCTTGGGTCTTGAAGCACCCATCCATCTCTTTGTGCCTGGGTGGACCTTTCCGCGTGAATACTGGCCATCTCCAGCATCACCTAGGCAAATCCACTGGTTTCTCCAGGGTGCCGTTCAACCATCATCCACCCAGAGGTATGTTGAAAACTCGGAGTCTTAAATCATGATCATTAGGTAGGTCTTGAAATTATTAACTCTCTCAACTCTCATGAATCACAGAACCAACCCCGTCTACTAATAGCATAGCAAAAAGTAAAACAACGTTTCCCGGGGCCAATGTGTCAAAGAGTTTGAGGGGGTACCTACCACATGATACTACTACAATGTAACCAAGTTTCCAACTAACCTATCTTGCATGCAATTTGGGGAGATGGTAGAACTAATGCATATAAAACATGGGTAATCATGATCAAAGTGACTTGCCTGGTTGATGATCTTCGTACTCGTGGGACTCTAAGTAACAAGCTTCGCACTCTGGATAATCTAACGAAGCAAACAAAGCACTCAAATAAGCATACAACCAAAATAACAACTCATAACATTCAGCAAAGAAGTATTAACAATCAAGGCAACAATGCACAAAAATCACTAGCAAGAAAACACACACAGTTTTGTTTACTAGGAGGTGATTGATAAAACACTACTAACATAATAAAACTATTTTGAAATAACAAAACAATTGTTGACAGCAAGGAAACAATAGAATATTTTATTAATAAACAGAATAAAATCAATTTAAGTTTGTTGGGAAAAGTTTAGTAAAGTTTATAAAAGTTTTGATAAGCACTATATGAATCAACTATAGTTATACTAACAAAAAGAATGAAAAACTAAAATTATTATTTATTAGCAAAACATGTTCTTAACAGAAAAGAATTTACAAATAAACTTGTTTTAGAAAACAAAATTAAATTATATAAAACTTTGTTTGAAAGCAAAACTATTACTAACTAGCTGTTTTAATCAAAATAAACCTATTTGAAAAGAAGTTGTGATTCCTACATTAACAAAGAAATAAACTAAACAATTTATATATTTTTATTAAAAATAAGTAAAACACTAAATGTATAAACAACAAAACCTACTAGACAAATTAAAACTAAATCTAAATTGAACTAACTAAAACCAAGTAACTAAAACTATATTGTAATACTAGGCAGATTCTGTTTATAGCTAGAACACTATTCAAAATCATCCTAAAAATCCTCAAACTAAACATGATGATAGTCCTAACCAATATCAAACAGTAGCAAAAAGATTCATATCAAAATCTATTTTCAAACTCTAGTTATTCAGATTTGAAGATTTTGAGCAAATTTGATTAAATTCAAATTTATAGTTCAAATTCGAAATTTATAAGTACAGGGTGAAACTACATGAAAAATGTGAGCTATTGCAAAAAGAATCAACTCAAAAAATTAAACAGGTTAAAAGATATAAGCAAAACAAAATTTGAAATCATTCTGTTAATTAAAACAAAAAACAGAAAAGGAAAATTGATTTGCAACGGCCAGGGGGGCTACGTGGCGCTGTCCTATTGGTGGCTAGGGTGTGCGCGTGAAGGTTTGCGGGCGGACGACCGGACCGAAGAGAAAAACGGTTCGCCGTTTTAAGTGTTCTATTCCGAGCCGTTGGATCTAGATCGGAGGGAGGGAAGGGGCTCGACGACTTTACCGGAGGGGGAGGAAGAACTCCGGCGATGGAGGCGGCGGACGGGGGTCGAGGAATTCGCCGGAGGTGGCTCCGGTGGTCGGGGAAGGCAGCAAAGGGGGTCGGGCGAAAGCGGCGGACGTCCTGCGTCTAATGGTGAGGTCGGAGGGGCGAGGGGAAGAGTGGAGCGACGGGCACGAGCAATGGGAGCTCCGGTGGTGGCAGGGCTCCGGCGAGGAATTGATAGCGTCTCGGCGACGGAAGAGAGGGGGCTCGGGGAGGAACGGAGTGCAGAGGGTGTCCGGCTTATATAGGGGTGCTGGGGAGTGCGGAGGAGGAGAGAGGAGAGAGATCTGGGGGGAGAGGGAGTAACTGCCGGTGATGGTCCGGCGCGCGCGCGAGGAAGAGGGCGACCGCGCGGGCGAAACGGTCGGTTGGGGGTGGGGTCCAGTGGCAGTGTGAGGTAAGGCGTCCATTGCGCGTCGGTCGGCCGACCGGTAACGGTCTCGGCTTTTAAAGCCGTTGGGCCGGCCCGTTTAATACAGGAAACCGTTACCGTTTCTTTTAATGATTTTCCAGCGATATTCAAAAGCTTTTAAAACATTCAAACCTTTTATAAATATAGGGGTATTATGTATCAAAATTAACAGAATAATAAATGCTAGTTAATGAACATTTTTATTCTGTTATTTGAATACTTTGAAGAAAAAAATTCAGAAATTGCCTAATTGTTTTTAAATCCTTTTTGCAAATATTTTCAAAATAACCCCTGGTTTTTAGTGTTCAGATATATCACCAAGATGAACCTGGTGTGGAGTGTCATGTTACTCCCCTCTTATTTTGAACATTTTACCAAGATTTCAAATAGGTGAAAGCAACATAGGGAAAATAGAAGGGACTTTCAGAATTTTAGAAAGAACATTTCAACAAACACATACATTCAAACAATGATGCAGATGGAATGCATAGCTATATTTCATAACATTCCAAAATGAAATTTTGGGATGTTACAAACCTACCCACCTTAAGATGAATCTCGTCCTCGAGATTCGGGTTGACTAGAAAATAGGTGCGGGTGGTCTCTACGAAGATCTTCTTCGCGTTCCCAGGTGGCTTCTTCCTCAGTGTGGTGACTCCACAGAACCTTACAGAACTTGATGATCTTGCTGCGGGTAACTCTGTTGTTAGTCTCAAGGATTCTGACAGGCTTCTCCTCGTAGGTCAGATCATTGTCAAGTTGTATGGCCTCTAGGGGCACTGTATCTTTCAAAGGAATATCAGCCATCTCAGCATGGCATTTCTTCAGCTGGGACACGTGGAACACATTATGAACTTCGGATAATCCTTCCGGCAATTTCAGTTTGTATGCAACTTCGCCTCTACGTTCAAGAATTTTGTAGGGGCCTATGAATCTGGGTGCTAATTTTCCTTTAACACCAAACCTCTTGATTCCTCGAAGCGGGGACACACGAAGATATGCTCGGTCTCCCACTTTATACGTCACTTCTTTGCGTTTGCTGTCAGCATAACTCTTCTGTCGAGATTGAGCTATCTTGAGTCTGTCACGAATCAACTTGACTTTCTTTTCCGAATCTCGGATAAGGTCAGAACCAAAAAGTTGTCGGTCTCCAACACCATCCCACGTCAGTGGCGTTCTGCACCTCCTTCCATATAAAGCTTCGAAAGGGGCCATCTTCAGACTGGTCTGATAACCGTTGTTGTACGAAAATTCTGCGTAAGGTAAGTTGTCATCCCAACTAGATCCATAATCTAGCGCACAAGCTCTCAACATGTCTTCCAGAATCTGGTTGACTCTCTCAGTCTGTCCATCTGTCTGCGGATGAAAAGCTGTACTGAACTCTAACCTCGTACCCAAAGTTTCATGTAACTGATGCCAAAACTTTGAGGTAAATTGTGTTCCTCTATCTGACACGATACTCCTCGGAACTCCATGCAGACATACGATCCTGGTCATATATATCTTGGCTAGCTTAGCACTGGTATAGGTGGTTTTCACTGGAATGAAATGAGCTACCTTGATCAAGCGATCTACCACTACCCAGATGGAATCATAACCTGAACGGGTCCTGGGTAATCCTGTGATGAAGTCCATACCAAGCTTTTCCCATTTCCACTCGGGTATCGGCAAAGGTTGGAGTAACCCTGCTGGTTTCTGATGTTCTGCCTTTACTTGCTGACAAACATCACATATTGAAACATGTTCCGCAATATCTTTCTTCATACCTGTCCACCAATAACTTTCCTTTAAATCCAGATACATCTTGGTATTGCCTGGGTGTATCGAGTAAGGTGAATCGTGGGCTTCCTGAAGTATCAACTTCCTGAGTTCTGGGTCATTGGGCACATAGATGCGGTTCTCAAACCACAAAGTTCCGTGTTCATCCTCACGAAAACCTTTAGCTTTACCATCTTCCATTCTCTGCTTTATCTCAGCTATCTCCTTGTCTGATTTCTGGGCTTCACGAATTCTTTCGGTCAAGGTGGACTGGATCTCTAGTGTACCAACATATCCTCTTGGAACTATCTCTAGCTTGAGCTCTCTGAGATCATCGGCTAACTCTTGGGGTAATCCTCCCGCTGTGAGTGTGTTTACATAAGTTTTCCGACTCAAGGCATCGGCTACAACATTGGCCTTACCTGGATGGTAATGTAATCTCATGTCATAGTCCTTGATTAACTCTAACCATCTCCTCTGTCTGAGGTTCAACTCCTTCTGCGTGAAGATATATTTCAGGCTCTTATGGTCGGTGTAAACATCACAACTATTTCCGATAAGGAAATGTCTCCAGGTCTTGAGTGCGTGCACTACGGCTGCTAGTTCCAAATCATGGGTGGCATAATTCAACTCATGACGTCGTAGTTGTCTGGATCCATAAGCTACAACCTTTCCATCTTGCATGAGTACTCCTCCAAGTCCTTGACGTGAAGCATCACAATAAACCTGGAAGTCCTTCCGAATATTGGGCAAAATCAACACTGGGGCTGTGACCAAACGTTTCTTCAACTCCTGGAAACTGGCTTCACATTCCTCAGTCCAAACATACTTGGATTCTTTCTTCAACAACTCTGTCATGGGCTTGGCAATCTTTGAGAAATTCTCAATGAACCTCCGGTAATATCCGGCAAGTCCGAGGAAACTGCGGATCTCCTTAACTGAGGTGGGTGACTTCCACTCGGTGACGGCTTCAACCTTAGCGGGGTCTACGGCTATTCCTTCTCCGGAAATAACATGTCCAAGGAATCCGACTTCCGTCAGCCAAAATTCACATTTGCTGAACTTGGCATATAATTGATGCTCTCTTAGCTTTTCCAGAACTAAACGCAGATGTTCCTTGTGTTCTTCCTCGTTCTTGGAGAATATCAAAATGTCATCGATGAACACCACGACAAACTTGTCCAAATATTCCATAAACACTTTGTTCATCAAATTCATGAAGTAGGCAGGAGCATTAGTCAAACCAAAGGACATGACAGTATACTCATACAAACCATACCTTGTGGTGAAAGCTGTTTTGGGTATATCCTGTTCACGAATCTTCAGTTGGTGATACCCTGATCGAAGATCGATCTTAGAGAATACTTTGGCGCCTACTAGCTGATCAAACAAGTCATTAATCATCGGTAGAGGGTACTTGTTCTTGATAGTCACCTCGTTCAAGGCACGATAATCGACTACCATTCTCAAGGTTTTATCCTTCTTCTCCACCAAAAGAACTGGGGCTCCCCAAGGTGAAGAACTTGGGCGAATATACCCCTTGTCCAATAACTCCTTGATTTGCTTCTTGATTTCCAACAGATCATTTGCGGGCATCCGATAGGGTCTCTTGGAAATTGGTGCTGTCCCTGGCTGTAGCTCTATTAGGAACTCAATCTCCCTATCTGGTGGCATGCCTGGTAATTCTTCCGGAAATACATCCAGAAAATCTTTTACCACAGGTACTTCCTCCTGAACAACTCCTGTGAGGGCATTTAACCGAGCACTCATACGTGTGCGTCGGGATACATACTTAATCCTCTTGTTCTCCGGGGTGGTGAGTGAAACAGACTTGCTAAGGCAATCAAGATTTCCTTCATACTTGGTCATCCAATCCATGCCTAGGATTACATCCAATCCCTGGGATTCTAAGACGATGAGGTCGGTGGGAAAAACATGGTTTCCTATATTGAGTTTCAAGGCATGGCATCCTATTCCTGCCATCATCATACCTCCTGGGGAACTGACCTTAATGGGCTGTCTAAGGGTTTTGGTGGGCAAACCATACTTATCCACAACTACCCTTGATATGAATGAATGAGTTGCACCGGAATCAAAAAGTACTGTAACTGGACGTGAATGCAATAAAAACTTACCAACCACAGTCGCGGGTTGATCATAGACTTCTTCCACGTCAAGGTGGTTCACCTGGGCACGAGGAAAAAGGTTTGGCTTCTTGGCTGCGGAGTTTCCGTTTCCATTTCCCTGCTTGCTCTGGGGACACTCAGTAGCATAGTGCCCTGTCTTCTGGCACTTGAAACAGGTGATGTGACTCAGATCCTTCTGAGTAGGAACGTGATGGTGCTGGTTGTTGTTCCCATTCCCATTGTCAGTCTTGAAATTGCCATGGTTGGGACGGGTATTCCCATTTCCTCCATGGTGGTGGCCTCCATGGTTGTGCACAGCATGAGTGTGCTTTCCAAACTTACCGGTTCCTGATCCGGTGTTCCCTGAGTACGGGGAGTAGCGGGGCTTCTGATGAGCTCCAGAGTTAAACTTCCCCTGAGTGTACTTCCTCTTGCGGTTCTCAATCTGCTGCTTTTTACCTTCCAAAATGAGTGCCTTATCCACCAGCTCTTGGTAGTTGTTGAAAGTAGCCACTACCAGCTGCATGCTCAACTCATCGTTGAGTCCTTCCAGAAATTTCTCTTGCTTGGCCGCATCATCGGCCACGTCTCCTGGTGCATAAGGTGCCAATGTGTTGAAGTCGTCCACGTATTGGGCCACAGAGCGATTTCCCTGGCGCAAGTTGCGAAACTCGCGCTTCTTCAGACTCATGGCTCCAGCTGAAACATGTGCGGTGCGGAAAGCAAGCTTGAATTGCTCCCAAGTTACATCAGCAATAGGATAGGTGGTGATGTAATTCTCCCACCATGATGCTGCTGGTCCTTCAAGTTGATGTGCGGCAAATCGCACCTTCTCAGCATCAGTACATCCAGCGGTGACAAGTTCTCTCTCCATCTTACGGAGCCAGTCATCTGCCACAATGGGCTCAGTACTGCTGGAGAAAGTTGGAGGGTTCAACCTCAGAAAGCGGGTGAGATTGTCAGTCTAGGGTGGATGTTGGTGGTTGTTGTTGTTCTGGTTGTTGGTCTGATTCTGGATCAATAGCTGCATCAGTGCATTCTGCTGCTGAAGGAGTTGCGTGAGTTCCGGCGGGAAAGTGAAGTCGGACTCACGTCGTGGAGGCATCTTGCTGTTTTCAGAGGGTGAGAATTAGAATAGAACAAGGGCCTAAAAGGAGAAATTCACTACCCATATGCAATGCAACAAACATATCACACCAAACACTCATTCATTTATTCAATCAATGTCAAACATCGGGAATACAAATCTCAACAACTAAGCATCGACCTACGCTTTTAACGTTGAAAAATAAAAGGTACATGGAGGGCATAACTAAAGTTTTTCCTCAGAAGTACATGGTGACCGAGTCTCCTCCAGTGGTGCTCTCCTCATAGTCATCATCGTCGCTGATGAAAGGAGCCAAGTCTCCCTCAGGATGAAGATTTTCACCCATGTCCATCTGTTCCTCCAAAGTGGCGATGCGAGTGTTCAGCTTGTCGATCCTCTCTAAGAAATCCTTCACCTCATACTCATGCTCGTACTCGGCTTCCCGTAAGTCAGCTTCAAGGTCAATCTCGCGGTTCATCAGATTCTTGATTGTCTTCGTATCAGCACGAACTCGAAGCTCCAGAGTCCTGATGTGAGTCTCCAGGGTCTGGATATAGGAAATGGTGGAGTCTCCAGTGGGAGGAGTTATGATGTTTCCATTGGCATCTCTGCGACAAACCACGCCGAGTCCTGGTGAAATGGTTCCACCTCTGTATTCCTCCTGAATACGTCCAAGGGCACGATGAATGGCCATGTCTCTTCCAAGTATCCAGCTGGGTGCCACGAACTTGAAGTCGATGGGTTTCTTCCGATTCCCAAAGGTCTTCCCTGGGATGTGCACCTCGATCCTGTAGCGTCCATCTTGGGGAAATGACATGATAGGAGTCCCGGTGATGCTCGGCAAAGAAATCCTTACGTCCTTGACAATCCTCATCAGCTCCTTACCAAAGGGCATCGTTGCATCAGGCTGGCAAAACTCCGTGATCAACACTGGGATGAAGGTGGCCATCTATAAATTTTGAAATAATCTGAGAGGAGTCAGAAATGAGTAGATGAGAGTATAAGAATTTTAAAGACAAAGAGAAACAATCCTAAGGCTTTCCAATCCTAGAGGATACGTCCTACGGTCAGCGTGTGCTCTGATACCATTTCTGTAGCGACCCGACCTGAAAGGTCGAATCTCCGGTGTTTCCGTACCATCCCAAGATCATGCTGGTACACACACGACACATCAATGTATATATCAAAGGGAAATCACACAGCATTACATTAATCGAAATCTCATATCGAGTCCTTTATTACAATAAAAATTACAATAAAGTGGCCGAAGGCCAACTCATGAGAATATCTAAATCTTGCGGAAGCGTCGAAGGTAGATGAGTCCATCTGACTCCAAGGGCATCTCACTGAGCATAGAACGTGTCCTCACTCCTGGTCGGAAAAGTACTCTGCAACATGATACGTTGTAGCCATGTAGGTCAGCATATGGAATATGCCGGCAAAGTCACAAGAGAGGGGTGAAAAGATAATCATCTAGTCTATATGCATATATGGCAGGTGGGGTGGTAAGTTTTTGCGTAAAGCCAATTTTTCCTACATCAAGAAAGGGGCTAAGCAAAATATTACTAAGTTGGTTGATTAATGAGATGGTTCCACCAACCAATTCTCATTCCCAAATTATTAATACCCACATCCTCATTATTAATTGTGTTGAGAGTTCTGAATGTTTCAGTTCCTTTGGCTCAAGTCGTGCATGACCGTGGACACGGCTAATCGATTAGGTTTGAGTACTCTGCAGAGTTTTGCACACGTTCCCCACAAGATTTGGTCGCCTCCGTTTGATTTCTCGCACTTCCGGGTGTTTGAGAAACGGATGACCAAAACATGGTCTTCCAAAGGGTTTCCCTGCGACTCTGACGGTGCCCATCCTTTCCTACCGTTCTTCTACATCTCATAGCACCGCCTGTCCAGGGTCACCACGATATCCAACCAAGCCAGAGCCCATAATGACTTGTGGCTGTGCAGGTAAGCCTTGGGTCTTGAAGCACCCATCCATCTCTTTGTGCCTGGGTGGACCTTTCCGCGTGAATACTGGCCATCTCCAGCATCACCTAGGCAAATCCACTGGTTTCTCCAGGGTGCCGTTCAACCATCATCCACCCAGAGGTATGTTGAAAACTCGGAGTCTTAAATCATGATCATTAGGTAGGTCTTGAAATTATTAACTCTCTCAACTCTCATGAATCACAGAACCAACCCCGTCTACTAATAGCATAGCAAAAAGTAAAACAACGTTTCCCGGGGCCAATGTGTCAAAGAGTTTGAGGGGGTACCTACCACATGATACTACTACAATGTAACCAAGTTTCCAACTAACCTATCTTGCATGCAATTTGGGGAGATGGTAGAACTAATGCATATAAAACATGGGTAATCATGATCAAAGTGACTTGCCTGGTTGATGATCTTTGTACTCGTGGGACTCTAAGTAACAAGCTTCGCACTCTGGATAATCTAACGAAGCAAACAAAGGAAAATTGATTTGCAACGGCCAGGGGGGCTACGTGGCGCTGTCCTATTGGTGGCTAGGGTGTGCGCGTGAAGGTTTGCGGTCGGACGACCGGACCGAAGAGAAAAACGGTTCGCCGTTTTAAGTGTTCTATTCCGAGCCGTTGGATCTAGATCGGAGGGAGGGAAGGGGCTCGACGACTTTACCGGAGGGGGAGGAAGAACTCCGGCGATGGAGGCGGCGGACGGGGGTCGAGGAATTCGCCGGAGGTGGCTCTGGTGGTCGGGGAAGGCAGCAAAGGGGGTCGGGCGACAGCGGCGGACGTCCTGCGTCTAATGGTGAGGTCGGAGGGGCGAGGGGAAGAGTGGAGCGACGGGCACGAGCAATGGGAGCTCCGGTGGTGGCAGGGCTCCGGCGAGGAATTGACAGCGTCTCGGCGACGGAAGAGAGGGGGCTCGGGGAGGAACGGAGTGCGGAGGGTGTCCGGCTTATATAGGGGTGCTGGGGGGTGCGGAGGAGGAGAGAGGAGAGAGATCCGGGGGGAGAGGGAGTAACTGTCGGTGATGGTCCGGTGCGCGCGCGAGGAAGAGGGCGACCGCGCGGGCGAAACGGTCGGTCGGGGGTGGGGTCCAGTGGCAGTGAGAGGTAAGGCGTCCGTTGCGCGTCGGTCGGCCGACCGGTAACGGTCTCGGCTTTTAAAGCCGTTGGGCCGGCCCGTTTAATACATGAAATCGTTACCGTTTCTTTTAATGATTTTCCGGCGACATTCAAAAGCTTTTAAAACATTCAAACCTTTTATAAATATAGGGGTATTATATATCAAAATTAACAGAATAATAAATGCTAGTTAATGAACATTTTTATTCTGTTATTTGAATACTTTGAGAAAAAAAATATTTTCAGAAATTGCCTAATTGTTTTTAAATCCTTTTTGCAAATATTTTCAAAATAACCCCTGGTTTTTAGTGTTCAAATATATCACCAAGATGACCCTGGTGTGGAGTGTCATGTTACTCCCTTCTTATTTTGAACATTTTACCAAGATTTCAAATAGGTGAAAGCAACATAGGGAAAATAGAAGGGACTTTCAGAATTTTAGAAAGAACATTTCAACAAACACATACATTCAAACAATGATGCAGATGGAATGCATAGCTATATTTCATAACATTCCAAAATGAAATTTTGGGATGTTACAGTTTTGTGTTCAATCTTGCGGTGTCCTCACCCAGTGACAAAGTAGGGGTAGCGAGGCACGTATTGTATTTTTGCTATTGAGGATAAAAAAGATGGGGTTTTCATCATATTGCTTGAGTTTATCCCTCTACATCATGTCATCTTACCTAATGCGTTACTCTCTTCTTCATGAACTTAATACTCTAGATGCAGGCAGGAGTCGGTCGATGTGTGGAGTAATAGTAGTAGATGCAGAATCATTTTGGTCTAGTTGGCACAGACGTGATGCCTATATGCATAATCATTGCCTTGGATATCTTCATAATTATTCACTTTTCTATCAATTGCTCGAGAGTAATTTGTTCACCCACCGTAATACTTGCCATCATGAGAGAAGCCTCTAGTGAAACCTATGGCTCCCGGGTCTACTTTCCATAATTTATTTTCAGATCTATACACCAAAAACACCAAAAATACTTTTCTTCAATTTATTTACCTTTGGTTTTACTTTCCTTTCAAGCAATCTATTCTATCCATCTCTATCAGATCTCATCCTTGCGTTGGTTTCCGTGAAGAGGAACGGTTGATGCAGCAAATTAGATAAGTATTTCCCTCAGTTGTTGAGAACCAAGGTATCAATCCAGTAGGAGATACAAGCAAGTCCCCAATAGATGTGCCTACACAAATAATCAAACACTTGCACCCCACGCTATAAAGGGGTTGTCAATCCCTTCACGGTTACTTGCAAGGATGAGATCTGATAGGGATAGATAGAATAGATTGCTTGAACGAAAAGTAAAACAAAAGGTAAATAAATTGCATCAAAGTATTTTTGGTTTATATATCTGAAAATAAATTATGGAAAGTAGACCCGGGGGCCATAGGTTTCACTAGAGGCTTCTCTCATGATGGCAATGTTGGGAGACGTAGTAGTAAATCAAAATTTTCCTACGTTCACCAAGATCTATCTATGGAGAAACCAGCAACGAGAGGGGAGAGATTGCATCTTCATACCTTTGAAGATCGCTAAGCGGAAGCGTTACAAGAACGCGGTTGATGGAGTCGTACTCGCAGCGATTCAGATCGCGGTAGATCCGATCAAGTGCCGAACGGACGGCACCTCCGCGTTCAACACACGTGCAGCCCGGTGACGTCTCCAACACCTTGATCCAGCAAGGAGGAAGGAGAGGTTGGGGAAGGGCTCCAACAGCAGCATGACGGCGTGGTGGTGGTGGAGTAGCAAGGTATTCCGACAGGGCTTCGCCTAAGCGCTGCGGAGGAGGAAGAAGAGAGGTAGGGCTTCGCCGTGAGAGAGAGAGATCAAATCTTGTCTCAAAACATCCAAAACCTCAAGTATATATAGGAGGAGGGACGTGGAGGGCTGGCTTGGCCTCTACTCCAAAGAGGAGATGGCCGGCCGAATTAAAGGGAGAGTCCACCTCCCACAAGGGAGGTGGATCTCCTCCTTTTAAATCCTTTTTGCCTTATCTCCTTATCTCCAGCCGCATGGGCCTTTAGCAAAAGTCTTGCCCAGCCCAATAAGGGCTGGCACACTTTATCTAACAGCCCATGTGGTCCTTTGGTCGTCACACCCCTCCCGGGGGTTATCCGGCACCCTCCCGGCACTCCCGGTACACTACCGATGAGCCCGAAAACTTTCCGGTGACCAAAACTGGACTTCCTATATATCAATCTTTACCTCCGGACCATTCCGGAGCTCCTCGTGACGTCCGGGATCTCATCCGGGACTCCGAACAACCTTCGGTAATCACGTATACCTTTTCCCTATAACCCTAGCGTCATCGAACCTTAAGTGTGTAGACCCTACGGGTTCGGGAGACACGTAGACATGACCGAGACACCTCTCCGGTCAATAACCAACAGCGGGATCTGGATACCCATGTTGGCTCCCACGTACTCCACGATGATCTCATCGGATGAACCACGATGTCAAGGATTCAATCAATCCCGTATACAATTCCCTTTGTCTATCGGTATGATACTTGCCCGAGATTCGATCGTCGGTATCCCCATACCTTGTTCAATCTCGTTACCGGCAAGTCTCTTTACTCGTTCCGTAATACATCATCCCGTGACTAACTCCTTAGTCACATTGAGCTCATAATGATGATGTCTTACCGAGTGGGCCCAGAGATACCTCTCCGTCACACGGAGTGACAAATCCCAGTCTCGATTCATGCCAACCCAACAGATACTTTCGGAGATACCCGTAGTGCACCTTTATAGCCACCCAGTTACGTTGTGACGTTTGGCACACCCAAAGCATTCCTACGGTATCCGGGAGTTGCACAATCTCATGGTCTAAGGAAACGATACTTGACATTGAAAAGCTTTAGCAAACGAACTACACGATCTTGTGCTATGCTTAGAATTGGGTCTTGTCCATCACATCATTCTCCTAATGATGTGATCCCGTTATCAATGACATCCAATGTCCATGGCCATGAAACCGTGACCATCTATTGATCAACGAGCTAGTCAACTAGAGGCTCACTAGGGACATGTTGTGGTCTATGTATTCACACATGTATTATGGTTTCCGGTTAACACAATTATAGCATGAACAATAGACAATTATCATGAACAAGGAAATACAATAATAACCATTTTATTATTGCCTCTAGGGCATATTTCCAACAGTCTCCCACTTGCACTAGAGTCAATAATCTAGTTCACATCACCATGTGATTAACACTTACATCACCATGTGATCATATCATCATGTGATTAACACCCAATAAGTTCTGGGGTTTGTTCATGTCCTGCTCGTGAAAGAGGTTTTAGTCAACGGGTCTGCGACATTCAGATCCGTGTGTACCTTACAAACTTTCCATGTCATATTTGTAGATACTACTCCCATGCTCCACTTGGAGCTATTCCAAATGGCTGCTCCACTATACGTAGCTGGATTTCTACTAAGAGTCATCCGGATTGGTTTTAAAGCTTGCATCATCGTAACACTTTACGATGAACTCTTTATCACCTCCATAATCGAGAAATATTTCCTTAGTTCTCAAGTTACTAAGGCTAACTTTGACCGCTGTCTAGTGATCCACTCTTGGATTACTCTTGTACCCCTTGACAGACTCATGGCAAGGCACACACAGGTGCGGTACACAGCATGGCATACTATATAGAGCCTATGGCTAAAGCATAGGAGATGACACTCATCTCTTCTTTATCTTCTGCCGTGGTCGGGTATTGAGTCTTACTCAATTTCACACCTTACAATACAGTCAAGAACTCCTTCTTTGACCCATCTATTTTGAACTCCTTCAAAAACTTGTCAAGGTATGTCTTCGTCGAAAAAACTTATCAAGCGAATAGATCTATCCCTATAGATCTTGATGCTCAATAAAATAGTAGCTTTATCTGGGTCTTCCTTTGAAAAACAAAACTTTTCAAACAACCCTTCATGCTCTTCCAGAAATTCTACATCATTTCCGATCAATAATATGTCAACTACATATTCTTATAAGAAATTCCATAGTGCTCCCACTCACTTTCTTGCAAATACAAGTTTCTCATAAACTTTGTATAAACTTAAACACTTTGATCACCTCATCAAAGCATATATTCCAACTCCGAGATGCCTGCTCCAGTCCATAGAAGGATCGCTGGAGTTTGCATATTATTAGCATCCTTAGGATTGACAAAACCTTCTGGTTGTATCACATACAACTCTTCCTCACAGAAACCATTACGGAAACCTTGTTTTGTCATCCATCTGCCAGATTTCATAATCGAAAAATGCAGCAACTGCTAACAAAATTTTAATAGACTTTTAGCATCGCTACAGATGAGACAATCTCATTGCAGTCAACTCCTTGAACTTGGCGGAAACTTCTTTGCGACAAGTCGAGCTTTATAAACGGTGACATTTCACCATTAGCGTCTATGTTTATCTCAAAGGTCCATTTGTACTCAATGACCCGCCATTCAACAGGCAAGTCTACCAAAGTCCATACTTGGTTTTCATACATGGATCCTTTCTCGGATTTCATGGCTCCTAGCCATTTGTTGGAATCCGGGCCCACCATCGCTTCTCCATAGTTCGTAGGTTCATCGTTGTCCAACAACATGATTTCCAAGATAGGGTTGTCGTACTACTCAGGAGCAGTACGCGTCCTTGTCGACCTACGAGGTTCGATAGTGACTTGATCCGAAGCTTCATGATCATCATCATTAACTTCCTTTTCAACTAAGTAGGCTCTACAGAAACATCTTTCTGTGTTGCGCTATTCTCTGGTTGAAACAAAGGTTCAACAACCTTATCAAGTTCTATCTTCCTCCCACTCAATTCTTTCGAGAGAAACTCTTTCTCAAAAAGGACCCGTTCTTAGCAACAAACACCTTTTGCGCTTGGATCTGAGATAGAAGGTATACCCAATGTCTCATTAGGGTATTCTATGAAGATGCATTTGTCTGCTTTGAGTTCGAGCTCGCTAGGTGAAAAACCCATTTTCACATAAGCGTCGCAGCCCCAAACATTAAGAAATGACAGCTTAGGCTTCTGTCAAACCATAATTCTCACGGTGTCATCTCAACAGACTTAGATGGTGCCCTGTTAAAGTGAATGGATTTGTCTTTAATGCATAACCCCATAACGATAGTGGTAAAACGATAAGAGACATCATAGTACTCACTATATCCAATAGAGCACGACTACGACGTTCGAACACACCATCACACTATGGTGTTCCAGGAGGCATGAGCTGTGAAACAATTTCCACATTGTCTAAAATTGCATACCAAACTCGTAACTTAGATATTCACCTCCATGATCATATCATAGACATTTATCTTCTTGTCACGATGATCTTTAACTTCACTCTGAAACTCCTTGAACCTTTCAAACATTTCAGATTCGTGTTTCATTAAGTAAATATCCCCATATTTACTCAAATCATCAGTGAAGGTAAAGAAAAACAACGATATCCACTGTGTGTTTCAACACTCATTGGACCACATACATCAACATGTATTAATTCCAATAAGCCACTTGCCCGCTCCATCATATTGAATGACGGGGTCTCAGTCATCTTGCCCAAGAGGCATGGCTCGCATGTCTCAACCGATTCGAAATCGAGTGAGTCAAAAAACATCCATCATCATGGAGTTTCTTCATGCGATTTATACCAATATGACATTACGTGGCAGTGCCACAAGCATGTGGTACTATCATTATTAACTTTGTATCTTTTGGTACCAATGTTATGAATATGTGTACTACTACGATCATGATTCGATAAACCATTTCGAGTGGGTGCATGACCATTGAAGGCATTATCCATGTAAACAGAATAACCATTATTCTCTAACTTATATGAATAACCGTATCGCACTAATCATGATCTAATCACGTTTATGCTCAACGCAAACACCAAATAACATTTATTTAGGTTTATCACAAATCCTGAAGGTAGAGAGAGCGTGCGATGGTGATCACATCAATCTTGGAAATACTTCCAACACACATCGTCACCTTTCACCTAGCTAGTCTCCATTTACTCCGTAGCTTTTATTTCGAGTTGCTAACACTTAGCAACCGAACCGGTATCTAATACCCAGGTGCTACTAGGAGTAACAGCAAGGTACACATCACTAACACGTATATCAAATATACTTCCATTGACATTACCAGCCTTCTTATCTACCAATCATCTAGGGTTTTTCCGCTTCAGCGAACATTCTCCTCATAACAGAAGCACTTAGTCTCGGGTTCGGGCTCAACCTTGGGTTTCTTCACTAGAGCAACAACTGGCTTGCCATTCCTGAAGTTTTTCCCTTCTTGCCCTTGCCCCTTTTGAAACTAGTGGTTTTCACTTAACCATCAACACTTGATGCTCCTTATTGATTTCTACCTTCGTGGTGTCAAACATCACGAACAACTCAGGGATCATCTTATCCATCCCTGGCATGTTATAGTTCATCACGAAGCTCTAGTAGCTTGGTGGCAGTGACTTGGAGAACTGCATTAATCACTATCTCATCTGGAAGATTAACTCCCACTTGATTCAAGTGATTGTAGCACCCAGACAATCTGAGAACACGCTCACCGATTAAGCTATTCTCCTTTATCTTGCAGGCAAAGAATCTTGTTGGAGGTCTCATACCTCTCAACATAGGCACGAGCTTGAGATCACAATCTCATCTCCTAGAACATCTCATATGTTCTGTGACGTTCAAAACATTTTGAAGCCTCAATTCTAAGCCGTAATGCATGACGCACTGAACTATCACGTAGTCATCAAAAAGTGCCTGTCATATGTTCACAACATCTACAGACAACGCTTGAGGGAGTGATGCAGTTAGCGGTACATCAAAAACATAAGCCTTCTGTGCAGCAATGAGGACAATCCTCAGATCACGGACCCAGTCCGCATTATTGCTACCATCAACTTTCAACTTACTTTTCTCTAGGATTGTATCAATAAAACTGGGGAGCTACAGCGCGAGCTATCTACGACATAATTTGCAAGGACATTTTTAGACTAAGTTCATGATAATTAAGTTCATTTAATCAAATTATTAATGAACTCCCACTTAGATAGACATCTCTCTAGTCTTCCAAGTGATACATGATCCATGTCAACTAGCCCGTGTCCGATCATCACGTGAGACGGACTAGTCATCCATGGTGAACATCTCTATGTTGATCGTATCTTCTATACGACTCATGTTCGACCTTTCGGTCTTCCGTGTTCCGAGGCCATGTCTGTACATGCTAGGCTCGTCAAGTCAACCTAAGTGTTTCGCATGTGTAAATCTGGCTTACACCCGTTGTATGCGAACGTTAGAACCTATCACACCCGATCATCACGTGGTGCTTCGGAACGACGATCCTTAGCAACGGTGCACAGTTAGGGTGAACACCTTTCTTGAAATTTTATTGAGAGATCATCTTATTTACTACCGTCGTTCTATGCAAATAAGATGTAAACATGATAAACATCACATGCAATCAATATAGTGACATGATATGGCCAATATCATTTTGCTCCTATGATCTCCATCTTCGGGGCACCATGATCATCACTGTCACCGGCACGACACCATGATCTCCATCATCATGATCTCCATCATTGTGTCTTCATGAAGTTGTCTCGCCAACTATTACTTCTACTACTATGGCTAATGCTTAGCAATAAAGTAAAGTAATTACATGGCGTTTATGATTGACACGCAGGTCATACAATAAATAAGACAACTCCTATGGCTCCTGCCGGTTGTCATAATCATCGACATGCAAGTCGTGAATCCTATTACAAGAACATGATCAATTCATACATCACAATGCATCACATCACATCCTTTGGCCATATCACATCACAAGGCACATGCTGCAAAAACAAGTTAGACGTCCTCTAATTTGTAGTTGCAAGTTTTTACGTGGCTGCTATAGGTTACTAGCAAGAACGTTTCTTACCTACGTCAACACCACAACGTGATTTGCCAATTGCTATTTACCCTTCATAAGGACCCTTTTCATTGAATCCGATCCGACTAAGGTAGGAGAGACAGACACCCGCTAGCCACCTTATGCATCTAGTGCATGTCAGGCGGTGGAACCGGTCTCACGTAAGCGTACGTGTAAAGTTGGTCCGGGCCGCTTCATCCCACAATACCGCCGAATCAAGATAAGACTAGTAGCAGCAAGCAAATTAACAAACTCGACGCCCACAACTGCTTTGTGTTCTACTCGTGCATAGATTCTACGCATAGACCTAGCTCATGATGCCACTGTTGGGAGACGTAGTAGTAAATCAAAATTTTCCTACGTTCACCAAGATCTATCTATGGAGAAACCAGCAACGAGAGGGGAGAGATTGCATCTTCATACCTTTGAAGATCGCTAAGCGGAAGCGTTACAAGAACGCGGTTGATGGAGTCGTACTCGCAGCGATTCAGATCGCGGTAGATCCGATCAAGTGCCGAACGGACGGCACCTCCGCGTTCAACACACGTGCAGCCCGGTGACGTCTCCAACACCTTGATCCAGCAAGGAGGAAGGAGAGGTTGGGGAAGGGCTCCAACAGCAGCATGACGGCGTGGTGGTGGTGGAGTAGCAAGGTATTCCGACAGGGCTTTGCCTAAGCGCTGCGGAGGAGGAAGAAGAGAGGTAGGGCTTCGCCGTGAGAGAGAGAGATCAAATCTTGTCTCAAAACATCCAAAACCTCAAGTATATATAGGAGGAGGGACGTGGAGGGCTGGCTTGGCCTCTACTCCAAAGAGGAGATGGCCGGCCGAATTAAAGGGAGAGTCCACCTCCCACAAGGGAGGTGGATCTCCTCCTTTTAAATCCTTTTTGCCTTATCTCCTTATCTCCAGCCGCATGGGCCTTTAGCAAAAGTCTTGCCCAGCCCAATAAGGGCTGGCACACTTTATCTAACAGCCCATGTGGTCCTTTGGTCGTCACACCCCTCCCGGGGGTTATCCGGCACCCTCCCGGCACTCCCGGTACACTACCGATGAGCCCGAAAACTTTCCGGTGACCAAAACTGGACTTCCTATATATCAATCTTTACCTCCGGACCATTCCGGAGCTCCTCGTGACGTCCGGGATCTCATCCGGGACTCCGAACAACCTTCGGTAATCACGTATACCTTTTCCCTATAACCCTAGCGTCATCGAACCTCTAGGGCATATTTAAGGTTCGATGACGCTAGGGTTATAGGGAAATGGTATACGTGATTACCGAAGGTTGTTCGGAGTCCCGGATGAGATCCCGGACGTCACGAGGAGCTCCGGAATGGTCCGGAGGTAAAGATTGATATATAGGAAGTCCAGTTTTGGTCACCGGAAAGTTTTCGGGCTCATCGGTAGTGTACCGGGAGTGCCGGGAGGGTGCCGGAGGACCCCCGGGAGGGGTGTGACGACCAAAGGACCACATGGGCTGTTAGATAAAGTGTGCCAGCCCTTATTGGGCTGGGAAATACTTTTGCTAAAGGCCCATGCGGCTGGAGATAAGGAGATAAGGCAAAAAGGATTTAAAAGGAGGAGATCCACCTCCCTTGTGGGAGGTGGACTCTCCCTTTAATTCGGCCGGCCATCTCCTCTTTGGAGTAGAGGCCAAGCCAGCCCTCCACGTCCCTCCTCCTATATATACTTGAGGTTTTGGATGTTTTGAGAGAGGATTTGATCTCTCTCTCTCACGGCGAAGCCCTACCTCTCTTCTTCCTCCTCCGCAGCGCTTAGGCGAAGCCCTGTCGGAATACCTTGCTACTCCACCACCACCACGCCGTCGTGCTGCTGTTGGAGCCCTTCCCCAACCTCTCCTTCCTCCTTGCTGGATCAAGGTGTTGGAGACGTCACCGGGCTGCACGTGTGTTGAACGCGGAGGTGCCGTCCGTTCGGCACTTGATCGGATCTACCGCGATCTGAATCGCTGCGAGTACGACTCCATCAACCGCGTTCTTGTAACGCTTCCGCTTAGCGATCTTCAAAGGTATGAAGATCCACTCTCCCCTTGCTCGTTGCTGGTTTCTCCATAGATGGATCTTGGTGAACGCGTAGGAAATTTTTTGATTTACTACTACGTCTCCCAACAGTGGCATCATGAGCTAGGTCTATGCGTAGAATCTATGCACGAGTAGAACACAAAGCAGTTGTGGGCGTCGAGTCTGTTAATTTGCTTGCCGCTACTAGTCTTATCTTGATTCGGCGGTATTGTGGGATGAAGCGGCCCGGACCAACTTTACACGTACGCTTACGTGAGACCGGTTCCACCGCCTGACATGCACTAGATGCATAAGGTGGCTAGCGGGTGTCTGTCTCTCCTACCTTAGTCGGATCGGATTCGATGAAAAGGGTCCTTATGAAGGGTAAATAGCAATTGGCAAATCACGTTGTGGTGTTGACGTAGGTAAGAAACGTTCTTGCTAGTAACCTATAGCAGCCACGTAAAAACTTGCAACTACAAATTAGAGGACGTCTAACTTGTTTTTGCAGCATGTGCCTTGTGATGTGATATGGCCAAAGGATGTGATGTGATGCATTGTGATGTATGAATTGATCATGTTCTTGTAATAGGATTCACGACTTGCATGTCGATGATTATGACAACCGGCAGGAGCCATAGGAGTTGTCTTATTTATTGTATGACCTGCGTGTCAATCATAAACGCCATGTAATTACTTTACTTTATTGCTAAGCATTAGCCATAGTAGTAGAAGTAATAGTTGGCGAGACAACTTCATGAAGACACAATGATGGAGATCATGATGATGGAGATCATGGTGTCGTGCCGGTGACAGTGATGATCATGGTGCCCCGAAGATGGAGATCATAGGAGCAAAATGATATTGGCCATATCATGTCACTATATTGATTGCATGTGATGTTTATCATGTTTACATCTTATTTGCATAGAACGACGGTAGTAAATAAGATGATCTCTCAATAAAATTTCAAGAAAGGTGTTCACCCTAACTGTGCACCGTTGCTAAGGATCGTCGTTCCGAAGCACCACGTGATGATCGGGTGTGATAGGTTCTAACGTTCGCATACAACGGGTGTAAGCCAGATTTACACATGCGAAACACTTAGGTTGACTTGACGAGCCTAGCATGTACAGACATGGCCTCGGAACACGGAAGACCGAAAGGTCGAACATGAGTCGTATAGAAGATACGATCAACATAGAGATGTTCACCATGGATGACTAGTCCGTCTCACGTGATGATCGGACACGGGCTAGTTGACATGGATCATGTATCACTTGGAAGACTAGAGAGATGTCTATCTAAGTGGGAGTTCATTAATAATTTGATTAAATGAACTTAATTATCATGAACTTAGTCTAAAAATGTCCTTGCAAATTATGTCGTAGATAGCTCGCGCTGTAGCTCCACAGTTTTATTGATACAATCCTAGAGAAAAGCAAGTTGAAAGTTGATGGTAGCAATAATGCGGACTGGGTCCGTGATCTGAGGATTGTCCTCATTGCTGCACGGAAAGCTTATGTTTTTGATGTACCGCTAACTGCACCACTCCCTCAAGCGTTGTCTGCAGATGTTGTGAACATATGACAGGCACTTTTTGGTGACTACGTGATAGTTCAATGCGTCATGCATTACGGCTTAGAATTGAGGCTCCAAAACGTTTTGAACGTCACGGAACATATGAGATGTTCTAGGAGCTGAGATTGTGATCTCAGGCTCATGCCTATGTTGAGAGGTATGAGACCTCCAACAAGATTCTTTGCCTACAAGATAAAGGAGAATAGCTCAATCGCTGAGCGTGTGCTCAGATTGTCTGGGTGCTACAATCACTTGAATCAAGTAGGAGTTAATCTTCCAGATGAGATAGTGATTAATGCAGTTCTCCAAGTCACTGCCACCAAGCTACTAGAGCTTCGTGATGAACTATAACATGCCAGGGATGGATAAGATGATCCCTGAGTTGTTCGTGATGTTTGACACCACGAAGGTAGAAATCAAGAAGGAGCATCAAGTGTTGATGGTTAAGTGAAACCACTAGTTTCAAAAGGGGCAAGGGCAAGAACGGAAAACTTCAGGAATGACAAGCCAGTTGTTGCTCTAGTGAAGAAACCCAAGGTTGAGCCCGAACCCGAGACTAAGTGCTTCTGTTATGAGGAGAATGTTCGCTGAAGCGGAAAACCCCTAGATGCTTGGTAGATAAGAAGGCTGGTAATGTCAATGGAAGTATATTTGATATACGTGTTAGTGATATGTACCTTGCTGGTATTCCTAGTAGCACCTGGGTATTGGATACCGGTTCGGTTGCTAAGTGTTAGCAACTCGAAATAAAAGCTACGGAGTAAATGGAGACTAGCTAGGTGAAAGGTGACGATGTGTGTTGGAAGTATTTCCAAGATTGATGTGATCACCATCGCACGCTCTCTCTACCTTCAGGATTTGTGATAAACCTAAATAAATGTTATTTGGTGTTTGCGTTGAGCATGAACGTGATTAGATCATGATTAGTGCGATACGGTTATTCATATAAGTTAGAGAATAATGGTTATTCTGTTTACATGGATAATGCCTTCAATGGTCATGCACCCACTCGAAATGGTTTATCGAATCATGATCGTAGTAGTACACATATTCATAACATTGGTACCAAAAGATACAAAGTTAATAATGATAGTACCACATGCTTGTGGCACTGCCACGTAATGTCATATTGGTATAAATCGCATGAAAGAAACTCCATGCTGATGGATTTTTGACTCACTCGATTTCGAATTGGTTGAGACATGCGAGCCATGCCTCTTGGGCAAGATGACTGAGACCCCGTCATCCAATATGATGGAGCGGGCAAGTGGCTTATTGGAATTAATACATGTTGATGTATGTGGTCCAATGAGTGTTGAAACACACAGTGGATATCTTTCTTTACCTTCACTGATGATTTGAGTAAATATGGGGATATTTACTTAATGAAACACGAATCTGAAATGTTTGAAAGGTTCAAGGAGTTTCAGAGTGAAGTTAAAGATCATCGTGACAAGAAGATAAATGTCTATGATATGATCATGGAGGTGAATATCTAAGTTACGAGTTTGGTATGCAATTTTAGACAATGTGGAAATTGTTTCACAGCTCACGCCTCCTGGAACACCATAGTGTGATGGTGTGTTCGAACGTCGTAGTCGTGCTCTATTGGATATAGTGAGTACTATGATGTATCTTATCGTTTTGCCACTATCGTTATGGGGTTATGCATTAAAGACAAATCCATTCACTTTAATAGGGCACCATCTAAGTCTGTTGAGATGACACCGTGAGAATTATGGTTTGACAGAAGCCTAAGCTGTCATTTCTTAATGTTTGGGGCTGCGTCGCTTATGTGAAAATGGTTTTTTCACCTAGCGAGCTCGAACCCAAAGCAGACAAATGCATCTTCATAGAATACCCTAATGAGACATTGGGTATACCTTCTATCTCAGATCCAAGCGCAAAAGGTGTTTGTTGCTAAGAATGGGTCCTTTCTTGAGAAAGAGTTTCTCTCGAAAGAATTGAGTGGGAGGAAGATAGAACTTGATAAGGTTGTTGAACCTTTGTTTCAACCAGAAAATAGCGCAACACAGAAAGATGTTTCTGTAGAGCCTACTCAGTTGAAAAGGAAGTTAATGATGATGATCATGAAGCTTCGGATCAAGTCACTATCGAACCTCGTAGGTCGACAAGGACGCGTACTGCTCCTGAGTAGTACGATAACCCTGTCTTGGAAATCATGTTGTTGGACAACGATGAACCTACGAACTATGGAGAAGCGATGGTGGGCCCGGATTCCAACAAATGGCTAGGAGCCATGAAATCCGAGAAAGGATCCATGTATGAAAACCAAGTATGGACTTTGGTAGACTTGCCTGTTGAATGGCGGGTCATTGAGTACAAATGGACCTTTGAGATAATCATAGACGCTAATGGTGAAATGTCACCGTTTATAAAGCTCGACTTGTCGCAAAGAAGTTTCCGCCAAGTTCAAGGAGTTGAATGTGATGAGATTGTCTCATCTGTAGCGATGCTAAAAGTCTATTAAAATTTTGTTAGCAGTTGCTGCATTTTTCGATTATGAAAACTGGCAGATGGATGACAAAACAAGGTTTCCGTAATGGTTTCTGTGAAGAAGAGTTGTATGTGATACAACCAGAATGTTTTGTCAATCCTAAGGATGCTAATAATATGCAAACTCCAGCGATCCTTCTATGGACTGGAGCAAGAATCTCGGAGTTGGAATATATGCTTTGATGAGGTGATCAAAGTGTTTAAGTTTATACAAAGTTTATGAGAAACTTGTATTTGCAAGAAAGTGAGTGGGAGCACTATAGAATTTCTTATAAGAATATGTAGTTGACATATTATTGATCGGAAATGATGTAGAATTTCTGGAAGAGCATGAAGGGTTGTTTGAAAAGAGTTTTTTCAAAGGAAGACCCAGATAAAGCTACTATTTTATTGAGCATCAAGATCTATAGGGATAGATCTATTCGCTTGATAAGTTTTTTTCGACGAAGACATACCTTGACAAGTTTTTGAAGGAGTTCAAAATAGATGGGTCAAAGAAGGAGTTCTTGACTGTATTGTAAGGTGTGAAATTGAGTAAGACTCAATACCCGACCACGGCAGAAGATAAAGAAAAGATGAGTGTCATCTCCTATGCTTTAGCCATAGGCTCTATATAGTATGCCATGCTGTGTACTGCACCTGTGTGCCCCTTGCCATGAGTTTGTCAAGGGTACAAGAGTAATCCAAGAGTGGATCACTGGACAGCGGTCAAAGTTAGCCTTAGTAACTTGAGAACTAAGGAAATATTTCTCGATTATGGAGGTGATAAAGAGTTCATCGTAAAGTGTTACGATGATGCAAGCTTTAAAACCAATCCGGATGACTCTTAGTAGAAATCCAGCTACGTATAGTGGAGCAGCCATTTGGAATAGCTCCAAGTGGAGCATGGGAGTAGTATCTACAAATATGACATGGAAAGTTTGCAAGGTACACACGGATCTAAATGTCGCAGACCCGTTCACTAAAAACCTCTTTCACGAGCAGAACATGAACAAACCCCAGAACTTATTGGGTGTTAATCACATGATGATATGATCATATGGTGATGTAAGTGTTAATCACATGGTGATGTGAACTAGATTATTGACTCTAGTGCAAGTGGGAGACTGTTGGAAATATGCCCTAGAGGCAATAATAAAATGGTTATTATTGTATTTCCTTGTTCATGATAATTGTCTATTGTTCATGCTATAATTGTGTTAACCGGAAACCATAATACATGTGTGAATACATAGACCACAACATGTCCCTAGTGAGCCTCTAGTTGACTAGCTCGTTGATCAATAGATGGTCACGGTTTCATGACCATGGACATTGGATGTCGTTGATAACGGGATCACATCATTAGGAGAATGATGTGATGGACAAGACCCAATCCTAAGCATAGCACAAAGATCGTGTAGTTCGTTTGCTAAAGCTTTTCAATGTCAAGTGTCATTTCCTTAGACCATGAGATTGTGTAACTCCCGGATACCGTAGGAATACTTTGGGTGTGCCAAACGTCACAACGTAACTGGGTGGCTATAAAGGTACGCTACGGGTATCTCCGAAAGTGTCTGTTGGGTTGACACGAATCGAGACTGGGATTTGTCACCCCGTGTGACGGAGAGGTATCTCTGGGCCCACTCGGTAAGACATCATCATTATGAGCTCAATGTGACTAAGGAGTTAGCCACGGGATGATGTATTACGGAACGAGTAAAGAGATTTGCCAGTAACGAGATTGAACAAGGTATGGGGATACCGACGATCGAATCTCGGGCAAGTATCATACCGATAGACAAAGGGAATTGAATACAGGATTGATTGAATCCCCGACATCGTGGTTCATCCGATGAGATCATCGTGGAGTACGTGGGAGCCAACATGGGTATCCAGATCCCGCTGTTGGTTATTGGCCGGAGAAGTGTCTCGGTCATGTCTACGTGTCTCCCGAACCCGTAGGGTCTACACACTTAAGGTTCGATGACGCTAGGGTTATAGGGAAATGGTATACGTGATTACCGAAGGTTGTTCGGAGTCCCGGATGAGATCCCGGACGTCACGAGGAGCTCCGGAATGGTCCGGAGGTAAAGATTGATATATAGGAAGTCCAGTTTTGGTCACCGGAAAGTTTTCGGGCTCATCGGTAGTGTACCGGGAGTGCCGGGAGGGTGCCGGAGGACCCCCGGGAGGGGTGTGACGACCAAAGGACCACATGGGCTGTTAGATAAAGTGTGCCAGCCCTTATTGGGCTGGGAAATACTTTTGCTAAAGGCCCATGCGGCTGGAGATAAGGAGATAAGGCAAAAAGGATTTAAAAGGAGGAGATCCACCTCCCTTGTGGGAGGTGGACTCTCCCTTTAATTCGGCCGGCCATCTCCTCTTTGGAGTAGAGGCCAAGCCAGCCCTCCACGTCCCTCCTCCTATATATACTTGAGGTTTTGGATGTTTTGAGAGAGGATTTGATCTCTCTCTCTCACGGCGAAGCCCTACCTCTCTTCTTCCTCCTCCGCAGCGCTTAGGCGAAGCCCTGTCGGAATACCTTGCTACTCCACCACCACCACGCCGTCGTGCTGCTGTTGGAGCCCTTCCCCAACCTCTCCTTCCTCCTTGCTGGATCAAGGTGTTGGAGACGTCACCGGGATGCACGTGTGTTGAACGCGGAGGTGCCGTCCGTTCGGCACTTGATCGGATCTACCGCGATCTGAATCGCTGCGAGTACGACTCCATCAACCGCGTTCTTGTAACGCTTCCGCTTAGCGATCTTCAAAGGTATGAAGATCCACTCTCCCCTTGCTCGTTGCTGGTTTCTCCATAGATGGATCTTGGTGAACGCGTAGGAAAATTTTTGATTTACTACTACGTCTCCCAACAAAACTAAGCACTTCTCCTATTGCAAGAATTACCAATCTAGTTGGCCAAACCAAACCAATAAGTCAAAGAGACTTGCAAAGATATGAAATCATACATATAATAATTCAGAAAAGACTCAAATAATATTAATAGATAATCTAAACATAAACCCACAAATCATCGAATCTCAACAAACACACCATAAAAGAGTATTACATTGGATAGATCTCCATGAAGATCATGAAGAACATGGTATTGAAGAGCAAAGAGAGAGAAGAAGCCATCTAGCTACTAGCTATGGACCTGAAGGTCTGTGGTGAACTACTCACGCATCATCGAAGGGGCAATGGAGTTGATGTAGATGCCCTCCGTGATCGAATCCCCCTCTAGCAGATTACCGGAAAAGGCTCCAAGATTGGATCTCTCGGGAATGGAGGCTTCCGGCAGCGGAAAAGTGTTTTCATGGCTCTCTTTGATATATAGGGAATATTTGTGACTTTATAGGCCAAGAAATAGGGTTAGGGGAGCTGTCGTGCGCCCACAAGCCTGGGGGGCGTGCCCTACCCCTTGGGCGCACCCCTGTGGCTTGTGGCCACACGGCGGCTCTCCCGACTTCATCTCCAAGTCTCCTGGTTTGCTTCTGGTCCAAGAAAAAATATTTCAAAGATTTTATTCTGTTTGGACTCCGTTTAATATTCCTTATCTGCAATACTCAAAAACAAGGAAAAAACAGAAACTGGCACTAGGCTCTAGATTAATAGGTTAGTCCCAAAAATAGTATAAAATAGCATATTAATGCATATAAAACATCCAAAACAGATAATATAATAGCATGGAACATTCAAAAATTATAGATGCGTTGGAGACGTATCAAGCATCCCCAAGCTTAATTCCTGCTCGTCCTCGAGTAGGTAAATGATAAAAATAGAACTTTTTATGTGGAATGCTACCTAACATATTTATCCATGTAATATTCTTTATTGTGGCATGAATATTCGGATCCGTAAGATTCAAACCAATAGTCTAATATTGACATGAAAACAGTAATACTTCGAGCACACCAACAAGGCAATCGTGTCCTTTCTAAATAACATGGCATTAGAAAGTTATCCCAACAAAATCATATGGTCTGGCTATGCTCCCTCTTCCCCACACAAAGTATCTTAATCATGCACAACCCCGATGAACAAGTCAAGCAATTGTTTCACACTTTTGGTGTTCTCAAACCTTTTCAACTCTCATGCAATACACGAGCGTGAGCCATGGATATAGAACTATAGGTGGAATAGAATATGGAGGAGGTGAAGGAAAAAGGGAGAATATAGTCTCACATCAACTAGGTGTATCAACGGGCTATGGAGATGCCCATCGATGGATATGAATGTGAGTGAGTAGGGATTGCCATGCAACAAATGCACTTAGAGCTATAAGTGTATGAAAGCTCAAAAAGAAAACTAAATGGTCGTGCAAGATGAATATCCACTTAGTTATATGAAAGTGACAAAATAGGAGACTCTATCATGAAGATCATGGTGCTACTTTGAAGCACAAGTGCTGAAAAAGATAGTAGAAATTGTCCCTTCTCTCTTTCTCTCATTTTATTTTATTTTTGTTTATTTTTATTTTGGTGGGCATCTTTGGCCTCTTTTTTTATTTAGGCTTCGCTGGCCTCTTTTATTTTTTGTAAAGTCTGGATACTCATCCCAACTTATGTGGGAGTGATGGCTTCCATCATACTTTTTCTCACACAGGACAATGTTATATTAATGAAAATCATCAAACTTTTATTTCCTTTCAACATGATACCTAAAACAAAATAAGACTCTATATGCAAGATGAAGTGATGGTGCATGTCAGGAAAAACTGAATGGTGGAAGTTGCATGGCAATATATCTCGGAATGGCTATGGAAATGCCATAATAGGTAGATATGGTGGCTATTTTGAGGAAAATATATGGTGGCCGTTTTGAGGAAGGTGGGTTTGATGTACCGACAAAAGTTGCGCGATACTAGACAGGCTAGCAAAGGTGGAAGGGTGAGTGCGTATAATCCATGGACTCAATATTAGTCATAAAGAACTCACATACTTATTGCAAAAGTCTATTAGTTATCAAACAAAGCATTAGACGCATGCTCCTAGGGGAGAGGTTGGTAGGAGTTAACCATCGCGCGCTCCCGACCCTCACACAAAGGTTGACAATCATTAAAAAAATCATGCTCCGACTTCGTTACATAACGGGTCACCATACGTGCATGCTACAGGAATCACAAACTTTAACACAAGTACCTCTTCCAATTCACAACTACTCACCAGCATGACTCTCATATTACCATCTCTATTATCTCAAAACTATATGCAAGGAATCAAACTTCTCATAGTATTCAATGCACTAAATATGGAAGTTTTTATTATATCCCTCTTGGATGACCATTATATTAGGAATAAATTCATAATCTAAACAAGTTACCATGATATTTTAAGAAACTCTCAAAATAATATAAGTGAGGTATGAGAGTTCAATAATTTCTATAAAATATAACACCACCATGCTCTAAAAAGATATAAGTGAAGCACTAGAGCAATATTGCCTAGCTCAAAAGATATAAGTGAAGCACATAGAGTATTCTAATAAATTCATGATTCAATGTGTCTCTCTCAAAAGATGTGTGCAGCAAGGATGATTGTGGCAAACTAAAAAGCAAAGACTCATATCATACAAGATGCTCCAAGCAAAACACATATCATGTGATGAATAAAAATATAGCCCCAAGTAAATTTACCGATGGATTGAAGACGAAAGAGGGGATGCCTTCCGGGGCATCCCCAAGCTTAGGCTTTTTGGTATCCTTGAATATGTCTTGGGGTGCTTTGGTCATCTCCAAGCTTAGGCTCTTGCCACTCCTTATTCCATAGTCCATCAAATCTTCACCCAAAACTTGAAAACTTCACAACACAAAACTCAACACAAAACTCATGAGATCCGTTAGTATAAGGAAAATAAATCACCACTTTAGGTACTGTTGTGAACTCATTCTTTATTTATATTTGTGTAATACCTACTATATTCTAACTTGTCCATGGTTCATACCCCTCGATACAACCCATAGATACATCAAACTAAGCAAACAACACAAGGAAAACACAATCTGTCAAAAACAGAATAGTCTGTAGCAATGTGTAGACTTTGAATACTTATGTAACTCAAACAATTCTGAAGAATTCGTAAAACCTGTGAAATGTATATATCAATCTTGTGTAAGAATTTCAGTCTCATTCGACGCTCTGAAAAAATTAGAAAAATCTTGGACTGAGCGCAAAAGTTTTTGTTTTTCAGCAAGATCAAATCAACAACTATCATAGATCACCCCAAAGGTTTTACTTGGCTCAAACACTAATTAAAACAACAAAACACAATTATTACAGAAGTAATAATGTGCAAAACACACCAAAACAGAAACAAAAACAGAAAGCAAAATAAAATTGGGTTGCCTCCCAACAAGCGCTATTGTTTAACGCACCTAGCTAGGCAAAACACAATAGATCTAGGTATTGTCATATTTGGTATGCAATCCCTCAATTGCACACTTGATAACCCTAGGAGATTCTTTGGTTTTATCAATAATCATACTCCTAGGCAAAAAGTCAAAAAGTTCTCTTGTAGCAATCGGTTCCCGAACAATATTGATAAAGTTAGGGTGAACACTTATCATCTTAAGATCTTTGCCCCCTTTACTAGAGGATTCACCCTTATTCTTGGGAACGTAAACAAACTTGGCAGCCTTATAAAGAGGAAATTTTGGAGTGGTTTGAACAGCGGCAAAAGCGGAACCCAAGTTGGTAATAATGTCCTCTAGCTTTCCTATTCTAGAGGAATCTTGGTCCAGCTTTTTATTAACTATGGGTTCCTTTTCCCTTAGGTTTTTAGAGTAACTCCTACCTTAGATCCATATTGAGTGATATGGTTATGGATCTTTGTATCCAAGTTTTCAATGAGCTCTATAGTAGCAACTTTATTTCAATGATATCTAGCCTTCGCATAACATGTTCCAAAGTTAAGATTGTTTCATTAACGATGAGAGGGGGTGAACCTACCAAATTTATCATAGCACTATAAGACTCAAAGGTATTGCTTCCCAAGAAATTACCTCCCGTAATGGTATCCAAAACATATCTATTCCAAGGAGAAACGCCCACGTAAAAACTGCGAAGGAGAACATTTGTAGATTGCTTACGAGCAGATCTATTTTGAGTATTGCAAATTCTATACCAAACATCCTTTAAGTTTTCTCCCTCCCTTTGTTTAAAATTAAGAACTTCATTCTCGGGAGTAATAGCAATAGTAGCAAGGCTAGCCATGAGTTTGAGCGATCTACAAGCAAGCAAAAAGCAAACAAAAAGACGAATGAAAAAGGATGAATAAAAAAAGGAAAATCTTTTTGGAAAATCATTTTAGAAGTGGGGGAGAGGAAAATGAGACGCAAATGGCAAATAATGTAAATGCAGGAATTGAGTTTGTGATGGGTACTTGGTAGGCTTGATCCTAACTTGCAATGTATCTCCCGGGCAACGGCGCCAGAAATCCTTCTTGCTACTTCTCGAGCATGCGTTGGTTTCCGTGAAGAGGAACGGTTGATGTAGAAACGTTGATAAGTATTTCCCTAAATTGTTGAGAACCAAGGTATCAATCTAGTAGGAGATACAAGCAAGTCCCCAATAGATGTACCTTCACAAAGAATCAAACACTTGCACTAAACGCTATAAAGGAGTTGTCAATCCCTTCACGGTTACTTGCAAGGATGAGATGTAATAGAGATGAATAGAATAGATTGCTTGAATGGAAAGTAAAACAAAAAGTAAATACATTGAAGCAAATTATTTTTGGTTTATAGATCTGAAAATAAATTATGGAAAGTAGACCCGGGAGCCATAGGTTTCACTAGAGGCTTCTCTCATGATGGCAAGTATTACGGTGCATGAACAAATTACTGTCGAGCAATTGATAGAAAAGAAAATAATTATGAAGATATCCAAGGCAATGATTATGGATATAGGCATCACATCCGTGTCAAGTAGACCGAAACGATTCTACATCTACTACTATTACTCCACACATCGACCGACTCCTACCTGCATCTAGAGTATTAAGTTCATGAAGAACAGAGTAACGCATTAGTTAAGATGACATGATGTAGAGGGATAAACTCAAGCAATATGATGAAAACCCATCTTTGTATCCTCGATGGCAACAATACAATACGTGCCTCGATACCCCTACTTTGTCACTTGGTGAGGACACCGCAAGATTGAACCCAAAACTAAGCACTTCTCCTATTGCAAGAATTACCAATCTAGTTGGCCAAAACAAAAAAATAACTCTAAGAGACTTGCAAAGATATGAAGTCATGCATATAAGAATTCAGAAAAGACTCAAATAGTATTCATAGATAATCTGAACATAAACCCACAATTCATCAGATCTCGACAAACACACCGCAAAAGAGTATTACATCGGATAGATCTCCATGAAGATCATGAAGAACATGGTATTGAAGAGCAAAGAGAGAGAAGAATCCATCTAGCTACTAGCTATGAACCCGAAGGTCTGTGGTGAACTACTCATGCATCATCGGAGGGGCAATGGAGTTGATGTAGATGCCCTCCGTGATTGAATCCCCTCCGGCAGATTACCGGAAAAGGCTCCAAGATTGGATCTCTCGGGAACGGAGGCTTCCGGCGGCAGAAAAGTGTTTTCATGGCTCTCTTTGATATACAGGGAATATTTGTGAATTTATAGGCTGAGAAATAGGGTTAGGGGAGCTACCATGGGCTCACAAGCGTGGGGGCACGCCCTACCCCCAGGGCGCCCCCCTGTGGCTTGTGGCCACAGGGAGGCTCTCCCGACTTCATCTCCAAGTCTCCTGGTTTCCTTATGGTCCAAGAAAAATTATACGAATATTTTATTCCGTTTGGACTCCGTTTAATATTCCTTATCTGCAATACTCAAAAACAAGGAAAAAACAAAAACTGGCACTAGGCTCTAGATTAATAGGTTAGTCCCAAAAATAGTATAAAATAGCATATTAATGCATGTAAAACATCCAAAACAGATAATATAATAGCATGGAACAATCAAAAAATATAGATATGTTGGAGACGTATCAATTATCAAGACCTTTTCTGGCGCTGTTGCCGGGGAGCATAGCTTTATTCTCTGAGTCACTTGGGATTTATATTTGTTGATCACTATGAAGAATCTAAAAGATCCAAAAACCAAGATCTATCCCTCTACTACAAGGGGAGGTAAGGAACTACCATCTAGCTCTGCACTTGATTAACCTTCTATTATGAGTAAGTTTGCGACACCACCACCTGCTAGTAATTCTGATATGTCATAAGTAATTGATGATGCCACTTATGCTATGCATGATGATTATGATGATACTTTGCTTGATAATACTATGCCACTGGGTGAATTTCTTGATGAACAAATTGCTAGAGTCAATGCTGAAAATCATGATACTTCCGAAACTGATGAAATTATTGAAACTGAACACTATGAGACACCAGCTAGACCTAGCCCTCCTAGATATGAATTGCATGATATTCCCGAGGGTTATGTGATGGAAGGGGAGGTAGCTAAGGACTTTCTTGCTTGTAAGGATAGAGATGATCTTAAGAAATTACTATGCAAGTGGAGAGAAAAATCTTTGAATGCTAGAATGAAGTATGATCCTAAGTTTTCTACTTCACCTATCTTTGTTATTAATAAGTATTATGAATTCTCTATCGATCCTAAGCTAATTTCTTTGGTTGAATCAGATCCTTTCCATGGCCATGAATCTGAAACTGTTGTGGCACATCTCACTAAACTGAATGATATAGCCACCCTGTTTACTCATGATGAAATTTTTTGTTATTATTATATTCTCAAGTTGTTTCCTTTCTCATTAAAGGGTGATGCTAAGATATGGTTCAACACTGTTGATCCTGGTTGTGTGCATAGCCCCCATGATATGATATATTACTTCTGTGAAAAATATTTTCCTGACCATAAGAAACAAGCTGCCTTGCAGGAAATATTTAACTTTTTGCAAATTGAAGAAGAGAGTCTCCCACAAGCTTGGGGGAGGCTTCTCCAATTACTAAATGCTTTGCCTGATCATCCTCTCAAGAAAATCAAATACTTGATATCTTTTATAATGGACAAACCGATGATTCTAGGGACCACCTAGATAGTTGTGTTGGTTGTGTTTTTAGGGAACGAACTATTGAACAAGCTAAATGTCAGGGTACAACACGTATGGGATCGGGTGGATTCATTTGTGGTTCGCCACGGAGATGGTATGCACAAAGAGCAGATCTGACGAGCAGCACGGGGGATTTTTACCCAGGTTCGGGCCGCTGAGAAGTGTAAAACCCTACTCCTACTTTAGTGTATTATGGTTGTTTGGGTTCTGGCTACAGGAGCGCTATTTGATGAATAGTACACAACCACTATGCGTGTGAGCCAGAAGGTCAAAGAAGAAGACCCCCCTCGTAATGCCTTGGGCCTCCTTTTATATGACTAAGGGGCCTCAAATAGTGGTGTACAGTACATACACGAGGTGTACATTTGCTACAATGTTATCATACCTAACACTGATGATGTAGGACAAATGCATTTAATGCTCTGTTAGGCATCCGTGACCTTCTACGGATGGGATAAGAGCCCGTCCCATCGGCACCGCTTAACCTCCACCATCACTAGATGCCTTGACACATATCCAGGGGGAATGCCACATGGTCTCTATGCTGGCAGGATGGCGAGGTCTTGCCGGGTGCACGTCTTGTCGGGGCTCTGTAAGCCACCCCGGCAAGAGCTTGCCAGAGTTCCAGCCTTTGGCCTTCGGTCTTGTGATTGTTGACTCAAACATTTCCTCGACGTCTTTATACTTTCTTCGAGTGGTCCCCTGGTCGGCCTTGTCGTTGGTGTGGCTACAACTGCGTGTGCACAAGTATGGGGTACTAAAAGCCCAAACTTTAGTACACCGACAGGAGCCCCCGGGCCTAGGCCACACACGGGTGCGAGACATTGTTGGCCTAGGCCCAGACAGTGCATGGGAACACGTGGCAGGAGCCTGTGGTTGTAATCATTCCGCTTACTGCGCCTCCCCATGATGCAGCTAAGTGCACGACGTGGGATACGTGCGCGGAGCGGTCGTAACTGGAGCACGCTCGCAAAGGTGTTTCCCATTGATTAGTAAAGAGGTAGCCTCGTGTCTTCCCCATAAAAAGGAATTCGCAGAAGCGTTTGCTCATTTACTTCCTGTATTTTCCAATCTGGAAACCGCCGCCATCTCCTTCCTCGAGCCTGAAATAGAGCTTCTTCCACTCAACCTCCGCCTCCACGCCCTCTCTGTTCTCAGCCTCTGCTCCCACAGCCGCCATGCCGCCCAAGACGAGCAAGGTCAAGGGAACGAAAGCCGCCATCACGAAGGTCGATCTGGCGAAGATGCAGAAGGAGTGCATCGTCTTCACTCCGGTGCTCGACGCGATTGCCTTGAAGGAGCGACACCAGAACATGTGGGCGAGGGAGACGAAGGCTCATACTACTACTCGCGTGAGTCCAGGTTCCTCCAAGGGTGGCCAAGATAAATTCCCCTTCTTTGCCGATTACTTTTACCGTGGGCTCTGTCCCCCGTTTTCCGATTTCTTCAACGACATCATGTACACATACGGCTTCCATCTCTTGGATTTCACGCCAAATGTTGTGACATGTATGTCAGTCTTCGCCCATCTGTACGAAAACTTCGCCGGAGTAGTCCCCAACACATCCCTCTTCTGCCACTTCTTTGTTCCCCGCATTCAAAAGGGAGAAGCCCTTTCCGGTTCTATTGCCTGGATCCCCAGTGCATGGAACAAGGAAACATACCCAGACGGGGCTTTCGATGAGAAGTGGGAAGAATGGCGAGGCAGGTGGAGCTGGATTCAGGAGACAGACCCTCAACCCTTCTATTTGCCTCGACAAACAAAGATGGCACGCAGCACTGGCTGGAGTGACCTTGATCCTCAAGATGAGAAGCTCAGAGTTGCAGTTACCAGGATTCACCGCCTCAAAGTTGTCGGGCTCACAATAGAGATGATCAGGGCTGATTTTCTTCGCCGACGCATCGCCCCTTTGCAAAACAAAGGGAGACCGGCCTGGGAATTCCAGAATGCGGCAGACATCATGAGGCTACGCCCTGGCATGAACATTAACTTGACGATCATACAACACACAACTCTTTGCCAAAAGTTGTTTAGGTCTGATGCAAAAGACAAGTTGCCGGCTGGCATAATCCCTCTGTGCAACAACTCTGCCCTAGCCTCAATCCTCGCCATGATGCTGGTGTGCAATGCCCACGGCCTTGCTGGAGCTTGGAGGAGCCATCCGTAGAACGGGCACAAGAGTTCTTCGACAACTTGTTAGAGAAGGCCATTCGGGCAGAAACGAACCTCATCCGTGCCACCACTGAAGAAGAAATGGCATACATCGCCAGCAGGATGGAGGAGGCGAATCTTGCCGCAGAGGCTGGCAGCTTTGGCTTCACAGAAGGGTAAGCCAGCGAAGGAGAAGTGGTATCAGAGGGACAACTTGTCGGGCAGGGCGAGGTTGTCAGAGAACAGAGTGGCACTGCTGCTGGATATCCTTCTGCCAAAGACACAACCAAAGAGCAGTCGCACGAGGAGCCCCCAGCTCCCGAGAGGAAGAATAAGCGCGTTCTTTGGAAAGCTTCCTTCGGTGCCCCAGTTCTCCAACCTTCTTCGAGTGGTGCAACCCCCGACAAGGGTGCGGCCGGCAAGGGTGCGCAGTGGCAAGAAGCTCAACAACAACCCTCCGCTTTTGCAGCAGCCAAGCGACCCAGGACCTCTCCTTATCCTCCTCCGGACACCGTGGTGGAGGTGGACTTCGATCTCTCTGCCTTCAGATCAAAAGAAGAAGAGTAAGGACCCCGCCATACATTTTTCTTTATCCTCTGAATTTTCAGTTTCACTTAAGTTGTTTGTCTCGCTTTGGCTTGTCTCCGCAAAGATATGGAAACGCTGGCGCAAAGGTGGTGAAGAGGGCAAAGACTTCAACAGGCGATGAGCCGCCGATGGGCACCACAAGTGCGCCAGAGCCGATCGACATCGGCCCGGAGCCAGCCCACGACGCAGTCTTCAACACAGCCCCCAGCGTGTGTCCATTATTCATTTCCCACTGGCGAGCGTTGGGACATGTATCTTCGCCACTGACATCACTAGGCTTGTAGAAAAAAAGCGGCAACAAAGAGGGCTATCGGAGGCCACCCCTAATGTGCCGCCTCCGTTGACTACGCCGCCAACAGATGGATCTCTGGCAAGGGCTACTGCTCACGAGCCTATTCTTGTTGAGGGGAGGGTGGCAAGCACAGGCAGCGGCAACCCTACACTGACAACCAATGTTGCCGGGGAAGGAGCGGTTACTTCTCAACAGCTTGGTGCACGTAAACCGCTTGCCGCAGAGTACTTGTCATTATGTCTTTATATTTTTTGTCTTCTTGAACTTCAACCTTGGTGTCATCTTGCTTCCCCATCTTTGTCTTTCAGATCTCCCTTCGACAAAACAAATGGATGTCGATGTCGTCATTGAGGAGACCGCCAGAGATGCTGCCACCAAGGCCACCAGAGTTGCTACTAAAGAGGCTGCCAAGGATGTATAGGAAGACACCGCTAAGGGATCTGCCGAGAAGGTCAGCAAGGAGTCTAGTGACCATACTAACGGCATTCCTGCCACAGGAGTGCCAGGCACTGCGTCGGCCATGGAGCCCCCAGTTGTCGGTGAGGCGGCTGTTGAGGACCAGCCATCAACATCTGAAACCATCTCTTCAAGCAAATATCTCAAGGCTGACGAGAACTTGTTTGTCAACATACCTGGAATGACAAACACTGGGGTGCCAACTGAAGGAGAGATGTTTGATGGGGAAGTCCCCACTACTGCCGGACCCGAAGTTATCAGCGAACCGATCGCCAACAGCCAATCCAAGGAGGAACAACTCCTCCAAACCATGAGCAATAACTTCCAAAAGCTTTAGGCGCTCTACCGCACTCGAAAGGAGAAGTTGGACACCAGGGTGACAGTTATGCAAGCGGCGGAGGCGGATTTCCAGAAGCGCGTTGAGGAAACACAAGCCTAGTTCATCGAAGCCTTCCAAGAGTTGAAAACCGGTCGGGAGAAGCTGGGGGAAAGTTGGAATGAAATGCTCTTGAAGCAGTCTGACGTCAAGAGGGCACAAGAGGAGGCATCACAACAGGCTGCTACAGAGGGAGCTCGTCTGATAGAATGCCATATCGGGCTTGATGCCCATGAAGAAGACCTTGCCGCTCACGAGGGGGCGCTTGCCGACAAGCTTCATCACAAGGATGAAGAAATTGAAAAGCTTGTCGCGCATCAAACCTAGGAGCTGGAGCAGAAACACAAGGAAATCCTTGAGGATCTGGTCATAGATCACGCTGGCAAGCTAAAGGAAGCCATCAACGCTGCTGAAGCTCCAGAGGCCGCCAAAAACGAGCTTGCCGGTAAGGTGAAGAGGCTGGAGGTGGACCTTGAGTACCATGGCAAGGAGATCTCGACACTCAAGACCGATAGAGAGAAGGCTCTATATAGCGTGGCGGAGGTACATGTCACCATGTCCGAAAGATCTAGCAACTCTCCTCAGCCAATGACTCTATTGCTGATCTGAGCTAAAGTTGGCCACGCTGAAGGAGTCTCTCGAGAGCAGCACGACTCGTGAGGAGGCCCTAATCAAAGATCTACGGAATGAGGAGGGCCTACTCAAGAGTGCTGCCACCGCTCATAATGACTATGTGAAAGGCGTGCAGATCTGGACTGAGCACCTCATGGATGTGGATAAAAAAAGCTTGATCCACAGCTGTCCACCATGGGCCTGCAGAACTTCAACCTTTCTTCTGACGATAGGGTGTCACTGAGTGCCAGGTTGACCATGTTCTTCGATGACATAATCGATGCTATGAAGTAGATCCACTCTGATCGAGCAACCCATTTGGCCAACGAATCCCGCAAGCTTTGTCGGGCCGTCCTCCTCAATGTGCTCGTCAAAGTGGCACACAAGAACCCCGGAATCAACTTCACCAACGTCCTCGACCGCTTGCCGAAGGACATGGACGTCAAGGTGCTTGAAGAACTTGTCGCGCCCATTGTTGACAAGGTGAACCAAGTCAAGAGGGTTGAAGGCCAGCGTAGGGACTAGCTGCTCCACGTTTTCTTGTCGCCACCATTCCATGCCAAAGACAATTTTATCTTACGTTAGAATCGCGGCAAATTTTAATGTAATATAACTGGCTGTGTTTTGAACGAATGCGCATTATTCCTCTTGTTAGATTTCTCTCTGTATGGTACATGCCCTATGTCTTATTGGAAAACTTGCTGGTGCATGCAACCCTGCCGCGAGTACTTTGAGGAGCGGATCCTTAGCAGCCTGCTGGCGGTGCCGCTGCCGGCAAGATACCTTAACATTTCTAGTGCAGCCGCTTAAGCTGTTGAGCGGACTCAAAACAGAGTTAGGGCACAACTAATCATGAAAAGGTTACCTTGATGTTTTCAGTGCAGCCACTTAAGCTGTTGAGCGGACTCGAAACAGAGTAAGGGCGCAATCGATCATGACAAGGTTCCTTCGCGTGCAGGTTTCCCATACGAAAGTTGAAATTGTCCAAGGAAGATACTTCACAGTAAAAAATTTAGTTAGAGTTTCGCAACTTAGATTTTTGTTGCAGTACTCCTTTCTGCAAGATGTCAATTCTGAACGTCGCATGTTTGGTGTTCATACCATCATCCCCCTGGCAAACTTGTATGCGAGGGAGCTTTCTATCCTTTAAGGAAAAGAAAGAAGAGAAAATAGAGATATGGAACCTTGGCGGTTCATCGGTACTTGCTGGAAATAAGTGTAAGGCAACATCTCGGATAAACATGCATATAAGTAAACATGGAAATCGACAAGAGTTGTGGAATGCTTGATCTTATTCAACTATGCACAGGGTGAGTCTTGCCGTCATATTTCTCCGGGACCTCCAGTTTAAACGTTAGGGAATTGGGCCACTGGACTCGCCGCAACTCATGGGTAAATGGTGGACAACCCACCTCATAAGGTAGGTCGACTGGATACCCTGGCGCAAGCTTGTCTACAGTGGGTCTTGTGCGCCTATTAGATTGATGGCGTGCTTCCCGCCACCGCTCAATGGTAGTCCGAGCGTCTTCTTTGCTTCGCTCCCGAAGAACTTGACGTTGATTGCGGCGAGTTCGCGGATCAGATGACGCCGTTGAATCGTCTCCACATGCGCCAACCTGTCGAGTCGGCGACCGCCGTTGTCACCGGAAAGGAGAGTGCACCGCGGTCGTGCCACCTCTGGCCTTGTCGCCATTGGTGCGCGTTGACTCGATGGACCGCCGTTGTGAAGGCTCCGCCCGCTGCAGCCCATCTCTATCAGCGACGCTGACGAGGCTCTGGATAGTAGCTCTCCACTCATCAAGCTTCTCCATAGCAGGAGGAAAATTCAGGAGTAGCTTTGCTCGTGCCAACGCTTCTACTGATGTAGTTGGCAGCACAAGGTGCAAAGAACGTGAGGTGCTTTGACTCCTAACCATGTTAGAAGGAGCTCCATCATGGTCCCGTGATCGCACGCCACTTCCACCAACATTTTGGTGTGCATGCTGGTCCCGCACATCTCGGGAGTGATGCTCAGGAGCCTTTCCATGGGCGCGCTTAGAACCACCAATGTCACGGCGCTGCTCATTGCGCGCGACCTGTGAAGGCCGCAGCGTATGGGCTGGCCTGGGTGTCTTAGAAGGCGCCCTTCCATTCCTGGAGTTCACCGCGCCGGCCGTAGGCAGTGCAACTCTGTCTTGAGATTCAGCGATGCATGGGTTGCCATCGTCGCTGCCAACGGTGCCGCTAACTTGTCCTTGATCACCAGAACGTCGTGGAGGTTCAAGACCTCCGCCTCCTCCGCATGTACCCACACTGTCGCCTGCCCAAGGGGCTACAGGCGCACAGGACATGGATGGATCAACTGTCATGAAACCCTTCTTCTTGCGGGCCATGGTGGTGAAGATGATGAAGAAACTGGCGCACTGATTGTTAGATCAGGTTCACACAACCCTCTCTCCTACCTGGCGTGCCAAAGATGTCGGGGTACGACACCTATGGGATCGCATGGATCCCTTTGTGGTTCGGCAGGGAGATGGTATGCACAAAGAGTAGATCTGACGAGCAGCGCAGGGGATTTTTACCTAGGTTCGGGCTGCTGAGAAGCATAAAACCCTACTCCTGCTTTAGTGTATTATGGTTGTTTGGGTTCTGGCTACAAGAGCGCTATGTGATGAATAGTACACAGCCGCTACACGTGTGAGCCAGAAGGTCGAAGAAGAAGATCCCCCTCGTAACGCCTTGGGCCTCCTTCTATATGACCAAAGGGTCTCCAACAGTGGCGTACAGTACATACATGAGGTGTATAGTTGCTACATTGTTATCATACCTAACACTAATGGTGCAGGACAAATGCATTTAATGCTCTGTCAGGCATCCCTGACCTTCTACGGACAGGACAGGAGCCCATCCCATCGGCACTGCTTAACCTCCACCATCGCTAGATGCCTTGACACGTATCCAGGGGGATGACACCTGGTCTGTGCGCTGGCAGGACGGCGAGGTCTTGTCGGGTGCACATCTTGCCAGGGCTCTATAAGCCACCCCAGCAAGAGCTTGCTAGGGTTCCAGCCTTTGGCCTTCGGTCTTGTGATTTTTGACTCGAACGTTTCCTTGACATCTTTGTACTTGCTTCCAGCAGTCCCCTGGCCAGCCTTGCTGCTGGTGTGGCTACAACTGCCCGTGCACAAGTATGGGGTACTAAAAGCCCAAACTTTAGTACATCGACACTGAACTACTATTGAATAATATATTGAGCAATGATAATGATTGGGCTATTCCCGAACCACCTCCGAAGCCAACTCCAAAGAAAAGAGGTATTCTATTTCTCAGTCTTGAAGATATGCAAGAGGCAAAGAAATCTATGAAAGAAAAAGGTATTAAAGCTAAAGATGTTAAGAATCTACCACCTATTGAAGAAATACATGGTATTGATAACCCGACACAGGTAGTAGAGGTAAATTCTCTTTGTAGATTTGATGAAAGTGATATTCCTTATAATAAGTCTGCTTGGATGAGTTTGATAATTTTTTTGTTAAGCAAGAAATTTTTAATGATTATGTTAGTAGACAATTGAAACATAATGCTTTCATGCTTGATCGCTTAGGCGATTATATGAGTAGAACTATCAATGATCTTAAACTGATTAATAAGCATGCTTCCATGGTAACTACTCAAGTAGAACAAGTACTTAAGGCACATAATGATTTGCTTAATGAGATGAATAGTAAGAACAATGATCATTCTGTTAAAGTTGTGACTAGAGGTGGAAGAATGACTCAGCAACCTTTCTATCCCGAGGGCCACCCTAAGAGAATTGAGCACGATTCTCAAAGAAGTAATATTGATGCACCTAGTCGCTCGAGTAATAAGAGGATCAAGGATGATGATAGAACTTTGCGTGCTGCTAGTGAACCTTTTATAGATACACCTGAAAACCCAAATGATATTTCTGTTTCTGATGCTGAGACACAATCTGGTGATGAACATGAGCCTAGTGATAATATTAATGATGATGTTCATGTTGATACTCAACCTAGTAATGATAATGATGAGGAGATTGAACCTGCTATTGATCTTGATAACCCACAACCTAAGAATAAAATATATGAAAAAAGAGATTTTATTGCTAGGAAGCATGGTGAAGAAAGAGAACCATGGGTTTAGAAACCCATGCCCTTTCCTCCTAAACCATCCAAGAAAATGGATGAAGAGGATTTTGAGCGCTTTGCTGAAATGCTTAGACCTGTCTTTTTGCGTATGCGCTTGATTGATATTCTGAAAATGTTTCCTTATGCTAAGTATATGAAAGATATTGTGACTAATAAAAGGAAGATACCGAAAGCTGAAATTTCCACCATGCTTGCTAATTATACTTTTAAGGGTGGAGTACCAAAGAAATTAGGAGATCCAGGAATACCAACTATACCATGCTCTATTAAAGGGAATTATGTTAACACTACTTTATGTGATTTGGGAGCTAGTGTTAGTGTTATGCCTTCCTCTTTATATCGTAGACTTAATTTGAATAAGTTGACACCTACTAAAATCTCTTTGCAAATGGCTGATAAATCAACTGCTTACCTATCAGTATTTGTGAGGATGTACCTGTCATAGTTGCAAATGCTACTATCTTAACGAACTTTGTTATTCTTGATATTCCCAAGGATGACAGTATGTCAATCATCCTTGGTAGGCCCTTTTTGAATACTGCAGGGGCTGTTATTGATTACAACAAAGGCAATGTCACTTCTCATATTAATGGTAATGAGCATACGGTACACTTTCCGAAGAAACAACCTCACGCTCATAGTATCAACTCCATTAAAAAAATTCCAACGATTATTATTCGAGACTTTGAATTCCCTCTTCCTACTATCAAGAAGAAATACGATATACTTATTGTTGGGGACATGCATATACCCATTGAGGTAACTTAGTGTTATTCAAAAATTCTTTGGTTTCATGTTATTCAAAAGAAGTTTGTTAATAAGACTTGATCAACCTTATTGATGGATCCCTTTTGATAAGCTGAGATGGTTGAATTTAGAAAGCACAACTTTCTGTACCCAACCTTTATTTTTTGTTAGTTGGATTAAATTAAGTAAAGTGCTATTATTTTTCTCTTTTCTGAGTTTTCCGTGCAATAGAAAAATCACCTGAAAATAAAAGTTCTTCAAATGCCATGAGAATGTAGTATGATTTTTTTCTACAATACTTAAAAATATCTGGCACTGAGCACACAACAGGGGGCTACATTAGTGGGTCACGAACCCACAAGGCGCGTCCACCCCCATGGCCATGCCTAGCAGGCTTGTGGGTCCCACGTGCCCCTCTTCACTTATTCCAGCACCCATCCACTTCATCTTCCTCCAGCAAAAATCCCACCATTGCTCAAAACCGTGTTCTAGATCATTTTGCTGCCATTCTCGATCTTCTTGTGCAAAGCTTCATTCGCAAAACTATTTTGGGAGTTTGTTCTTCAGTATGTGACTCCTCAAATGGCCCAATAAGTTTTTGTTCTAGTGCTTCATATATTGCAAATTTTTGCTGCCATGGTGACCATGTTCTTGAGCTTGCATGTCAAATTTGTATGGTTCCAAGTAGTTTTGATGCATGATATAGTCTCTAGGCATTTGTGGGAGTACTTTCTATGAGTTTTGTTGAGAACTGTTCACCTTTATTTTGGGTCACTAAAAATTTCAGATTTTTTCAGAGAAAGAAATGTTGAGGAGATTGTTAATAGGCTCTTCAAGCCGGAGTTCTAAGGAAGGTGAAAATGAGATGAGGGAGAAACCCATGTATAATCTTCCTCACGTCGCAGAAGTTCGACCATGTGAATGGCCATGTGACACATTCTTCACGGAAGCCAGCATTTATGAAGATTTTTATTATTTGGCTGAGAATGTAGACCTCGCCGACTTCCTCAACGATAAGTGTGACCAGTACCTCTTGCTCACGAATACCTTTGTGCAAAATTTTCATTTTCATGTTAGGGAAGATCCTCCTTCTGTAGAATTTCACTTATATGATGTGCCTAAGAAAATGAACCTTTACGATTTTTGCAAAGTTTGCAAAATACCCTATGAGGGCAGCATCAGGGAACCACGTCCTAGAGACACGGAAGATTTTATAGCCATAGTCACTGTTGGGGAAGACAGAGGGGTTTCAAAGGCAAGAGCAGCTAGTTTACATTTTCCTGTGCTATGCTATTATTCATTATTAGAGGGGAGATGTTTAGTTGGTCACTGGGAGAGTGGAGGTCTTAGTGCCCCTGACCTCGCCATTCTGTGCCATGCTTTATTTGCTGATAGAACCTTTAGTCTGGGCGCTATGGTGGCCCAACGGTTGAACTCCAACCGTTCAAGGGGGACCATATCGGAGGTGTCTATGCATCTTGTCTGGCCAAACACTTTGAGATACCCATTAGGCTTGACAAGGAAGATGAGAGGCTGCTACCCTCGGAGTTCTTAGATTATGACTGTATGGTAGCTCATGATGTTATTAAGAAAAATGATGATTGGAGGCTGCTTTATAACTTAGTTTTTAGCCAGGGTACTTGTGAGATTATTACTCTGCCTGCTTCTTCTTTGTTCGATATTCACTTAGGCAGGTACACCATTATACCCGGAGACATTTACAGATATTGGGGTCTGATGCAACCCCAGCTCCAGAACCGGCACCAGCCCTTGATCCGTACCCTGAGCTAGTTTTTCAGTGGGAGCAATAGGAGCTCGCTAACCAATGGAACTCTGAGGACACTCCAGAGTATCCGGGAGAGAGTTGTTTCCAGCCATGGCCCTAGACCAACTTAGGCCAAAAGCCTAAGCTTGGGGGAGTACGTGTCTCTCACCGACATTACATTCATGTTCTCACATTTTAGTGTCGGTGTTCATACTCTTTCATTGTATCATCCATGGTAGTTTATTTCCTTGTTTCGCTTTCTTCTTCTGTGTTTAATTAAATTTGAGAAAAATAGAAAAATATATATTATTAGTTCTAGCTTTACCTTCTAGTTTCTTAGTTGTATCATTAAAAGAAAACCCAAAAAGATTTTTCGTTCTTCTTTTGCTTGTTGGGAGCTTTCCCGTGTAATAAGTTTTTCTCGCTCTTGTTTTGAATTTCCTTCCTTTGGGTCATAAAGAGAAGACCACAATGAAAATGTTGAGTGGCTCTCATATGCATAATTGTTTATTGATCTGAGAGCCCACATTACCTTGCCTTCTCCTTTGAGTTATTGTTTGCAGATTCCAGCTTAGTCCAATGCACGTGTACTCTTATTATTATCCACATCGTTTGGTCGTGCAAGTGAAAGTCAATAGTGACGATATTTGATGAAAAGATTGAGATGGAGAAAAGCTAGTATGAACTCGACCTATCTTGCTTTTGTAAATATGATTAGCTCATCGTTCCAAATTCAGTTCATCATGGGTGAAACATATTTGCAATGACAATTAGAGATTATAGTTACACATGCCATGCTTAATTAGCTAAGAGTGGATAATGCTATGTCTTTGGGTGCCAACATGCATATTAAAATTATTATGATGTAGTATGATGGGATGGTATCCTCCTCTGAATGATTCAAGTGGCTTGACTTGGCACATGTTCATGCATCTAGTTGAAACAAAATCACCATAGCCTCTACGATATTTATGTTCATGGTGATTTATATCCTACTCATGCTTGCATTCAATGTTGGTTAATCTCAAAGCATGTTGATGATGGTGTTTCTCTCTAGTTGGTCGCTCCCCAGTCTTTTGCTAGCCTTCACTTGTACTAAGCAGGAATACTGCTTGTTCATCCAATTCCTCAAACCCAAAGTTGTTCCATATGAGTCCACCATACCTGCCTATATGCGGTATTTACCTGCCGTTCCAAGTAAACTTGCATGTGCCAAACTCTAAACCTTCAAATAATTATTCCGCTTTGTATGCCCAAATCGCTCATGTGGCGACTGGGGGCTGTTAGTATCTTCCATGCTAGGTGGGTTATTCTCACGGTATGTGTTGATTCACTATCATTCACGAGAAAGTGGCTGGCAATCGGGATGCCCAGTTCCATGCTCGAAATAAAATCAAAATATAAGTAAACAATAGTCCCCTGGGACTGTGTTTGTATGGACGGTACCTATGGATTCGGCTCGTCGTGGAGTGTGATTGGTTGGTGGAGGGGAGTAAAAACTTTATCATTCTGTTTGGGAACCGCCTATAATGTATCTAACATGGAAGATGTTGAAAACCTCTTGGTTGTTATGTGAGCAATGAAAGCATACCTCTCGAAAATTATTACTCATCTCTGTTTAAAAACTCGAGCTCTGACAGCTCTGCAAATCAATGCCTCCCTCTGCGAAGGGCCTTTCCATTTACTTTATTGTTGAGTCATCGTCCTCTTTTAAAAGGCACCAATTAGGGAGCACCTCCATCATTTTTATGCTTTGTTGTTATTTGATATTGAGTATGAGCATGAATGGATCTCTTTCACCGTGAATTACAATGTCTAGCCAGCCCTTGTTCTTTAGAGGTGCCATGCATTTATGTTTTGCGGTCTCAAAAAGGCCTAGCGAGATATCATTTCATCATGTTATATCATGATTGTTTTGATAAAAGTGTTGTCATCCGAGAGTTATTATTATTGCTCACTAGTTGATTATGTCATTGATATGAGTAAATGTGAGACCTAAATGTTGATGTGAATGTGGTTTGTCCATGATCTTTGCTGAAAATTTGAAGATCAGTTAGACATATTTACAACAACAAGATCAAACAGAGTTTGTAAAAGTTTTTCTTTATCACTTTCAGTTTATCAACTGAATTTCTTGAGGACAAGAAATGGATTAAGCTTGAGGGAGTTGATACGTCTCCATCGTATCTACTTTTCCAAACTCTTTTGCCCTTGTTTTGGACTATAATTTGCATGATTTGAATGGAACTAACCTGGACTGACGCTATTTTCAGCAGAATTGCCTTGGTGTTATTTTTGTGCAGAAATAAAAGTTCTCGGATTGATATGAAAATTTCCGGAGAATATTTTGGAATTAATAAAAATACTGGCGACAGAATCAACCGGAGGGTGGCCACCCATAGGTGGCAAGCCTGCCAGGCGCGGCCACCCCCTGGTCATGCCTAGCAGGCCTGTGGGGCCCCTATTGCTCCACCGACCTCAATTCCACTCCTATCTATTCCTATTCACGAAAAAAGAGGAGAAGAGATCATCATGTTTCACGATACGGAGCCGCCGCCACCTCCTGTTCTTCCTCGGGAGACCAGATATAGAGTCCGTTTTGGGCTCCGGAGAGGGGAAATCGACGCCATCGTCATCACCAACCATCCTTCATCACCAATTCCATGATGCTCACCATCGTTCGTGAGTAACTCCATCATAGGCTTGCTGGACGGTGATGGGTTGGATGAGATTTATCACGTAATCGAGTTAGTTTTGTTGGGGTTTGATCCCTAGTATCCACTATGTTCTGAGATTGATGTTGCTATGACTTTGCTATGCTTAATGCTTGTCACTAGGGCCCGAGTGCCATGATTTCATATCTGAATATATGTGTGTTCTTGGTCCTATCTTGCAAGTTGTAGACACCTATTACGAGTTATGATCCGCATCCCCCAGGGTGACAATAACTGGGATTCTTTCTGGTGATTACCGTAGTTTGAGGAGTTCATGTATTCAGTAAGTGCTAATGCTTTGGTCTGGTTCTCTATTAAAAGGAGGCCTTAATATCCCTTAGTTTCCATTAGGACCCCGCTACCACGGGAGGGTAGGACAAAAGATGTCATGCAAGTTCTTTTCCATAAGCACGTATGACTATATATGGAATGCATGCCTACATTACATTGATGAATTGGAGCTAGTTCTGTGTCACCCTATGTTATAACTATTGCATGATGAATGCCATCCGACATAATTATCCATCAACGATCCATTGCCTACGATCTTTCCACATATTGATCTCTGCTAAGTTACTTCTCCGTTGTTACTGTTACAATCACTACAAAACTGCTACTGTTACTTTTGCCATCATTACACTTACTCCCATACTACTTTGCTACTGAATACTTTGCTGCAGATATTAAGTCTTTGAGGTGTGGTTGAATTGATAACTCAGCTACGAATACTCGAGAATATTCTTTGGCTCCCCTTGTGTCGAATCAGTAAATTTGGATTCAATACTCTACCCTCAAAAATTGTTGTGATCCCCTATACTCGTGGGTTATCAACCCCATCTTGTTATCCTTAATAGCAATGATACAAGCGTGCCTTGCTGCCCCTTCTGTCACTGGGAAAGGACACCGCAAGATCGAACCCATCACAAAGCACCTTTCCCATGGCAAGAAAAATTGATATAGTTGGCCTAACAAAACGAAAGATTCGAAGAAGAAATACGAGGCTATAAGTAATCATGCAAATAAGAGATCAAAGAATACTCAAATCATATTCATGGATAGAAACTGATCATGAACTGAAAATTCATCGGATCCCAACAAACACACCACAAAAGGTCATTACATCAAATAGATCTCCAAGAGGCCATTGTATTGAGAATCAAAAGACAGATATGAAGTCATCTAGCTACTGCCTATGGACCCGTAGGTCTATGGTGGACTACTCACGCATCATCGGAGAGGCACCCATGAAGACGATGCACCCCTCCGTGATGGTGTTAGATTGGATCTTGTCGTTCTGGAACTTGCGGTGGCTGGAATTGTATTTTGTCGACTCCCGTAGGGTTTTATGATTATTTGAGAATTTATAGAGATGATTGTCGGTGGACGGGGTCCCTGAGGCAGCCAAAACCCATCAAGGCGCGCCTGGGACCTATGACGTGCCCTGGTGGGTTGTGGGTGGCCTGGGCTCCCTCCAGGTTGCTTCTTTGGCCCACTGGCACTCTTCTGGTCCAAAACAATATCCAAAAAGTATTGTCTCGATTGGACTCCGTTTGGTACAGATTTTCTACGAAGTAAAAAGAAATCAAAAACATCAACTGTCACTTTGGCACTATGTCAATAGGTTAGTCCCAAAAATTGATATAAAGTTGCTATAAAACGATTGTAAAACATCCAAGATTGATAATATAACAGCATGGAACAAGCAAAAATGATCGATATGTTGGAGACGTATCAGCATCCCCAAGCTTAATTCCTACTCGTCCTCGAGTAGGTAAATGATAAGAAGAGATTTTTTTGATGTGTAATGCTGCCTAACATGTTCATCACATATTCTTTTCTTTTGTAGCATGGACATTTGGACTTTAGATGGCTCAAAGCAATAGTCTAGTTTTGATATAGTGACTTTAATACTCAAGCATATCAATAAGCAACCATGTCTTTCGAAATAAACACTAAAGAAAGTTATCCCTAGCCCATCATGCTCAATCATTGATCCATTCATGAAACACACTAAAATATTAGCTACACCTAATGCTCAAGTACGATCATAGTGCCCCTAGTTAGTGCTTTATAAGAGAAGATGGAGACTCAAGTAAAAATAAAAGTTGCATAAAGTAAATAGATAGACCCTTCATAGAGGGAAGTGGGGATTTGTAGAGGTGCGAGAGCTCAAGGTTTAAATTGTTTAAAAAAATATTTTGGGTGGCATGCCTTTCCTGTCAACGAAAACGACCAAGAGATTTCAATATCTTTCCATGCTAGATATATCATAAGCGGTTCCCAAACAGAAAATAAAGTTTATTCCTTTTTCCACCATTCTTTCACTTTCCATGGCTAGCCGAATCCACGGTTGCCTTCCATACCAACACTTTCCAAGGAATTTATTATTTCACAACATAAAGTAAATTTCTTTTGTTTTTTCATTTCAGGACTATGCATCCCTATTACCGTCATATTATCATGCAATGACAAGTGAATAAAGACTCATCTTGAGATAACACATCTAGCATGGAGAAATATTGGTCACCCCTTCCGCTTCATGAGCGGCACGAGCACACAAAAAGGAAAAATTATTTTGAAAATTAGATATGGCACATACAAATTTGCTTGGAACAACGCGAAAATACTGCATATATGTAGGTATGGTGGGGTCATATGGCAAAACTGGGTTTAAGGATTTTGGATGCACAAGTAGTATTTCTACTTAGTACAAGTGGAGGCTAGCAAATAGATTGATAAGCAACCAACCAAGAAACAAAAAAAACATAAGTGAGCATTAAGCATAACTAACACTGAATAATGCACCATAAGTAGGATGTACTTTCATTGCACAACTATTGACTTTCGTGCTTTCATAGGGAATCACAAACCTTAACACCAATATTCTTACTAAGCATAATTAGTTACTAACATAACTCACATATTACTATCATCATGCCTCAAAACTATTACAAAGAATCAAGTTTAATTTGTCCAATGATCTTCATGAAAGTTTTTATTACATCCCTATTGAATATCTACTATGGTACTAGTTTCATATATTGACATTGCTTTTAACAAGCTCACATATATTTAAGTGAAGAACATGAGCATAAAAATTTCATCTCTCAAAATAATATAAGTGAAGCATGAGAGGATTTATTCAAAGTTACCAACTCTCAAATTAATATAAGCGAAGCATGAGAGCATTTAATCAAAATTACTAACTCTTAAATTAATATAAGTGAAGCATGATAGCATTTCTTCAAACAAGTAAAAGCATGCCGTGCTCAAAATGATATAAGTGAAGCACTAGAGAAATTCCATAGCTCAAAAAAAATTAAGTGAAGCATACAGAGCAAATCATAGCATAATTTTGGCTCTCTCAAATATGTGTGTCCAGAAAGGATAAAAATAAAATCAAGAAAAGACTCAAATAATACAAGACGCGCCAAGCAAAACTCGTGATATGTGACGAATAAAAATATAGCTCCAAGTAAAATACCGATGGTTGTTAGAAGAAAGAGGGGATGCCACTCGGGTGCATCCCCAAGCTTAGTTGCTCGTTACTCTTTGAATATTATCTCGGGGTGCCATGGGCATCCCCAAGATTAGTCTCTTCATACTACTTATTCCTTCATCCATCGTGATCTCACCCAAAACTTTAAAACTTCAATCACACAAAACTTGACAAAATCTTCGTGAGATCCGTTAGTATAATAAAGCAAATCACCAACTCTAAGTACTGTTGTAAACTCATTAATATTTTATTATTGCATTATATATAATTTATTATAACTTTACCATGACTTATACCTCCCGATACAAGCCATAGATTCATCAAAACAAGAGCACAATGCAACAAAAACAGAATCTGTCTCAAACAGAATAGTCCGTAGTAATCTATACTCTACACACACTTATGTAACTCTAAAAATTCTTAAAAAATAGGAAAACCTAAAGAATTTGTATAGAAATACTGTGTTACAATTTCAACTCATTATCACGCTCTAGTAAAAAATGAAAATTCGTGCACTGGACGCAAAGTTTCTGTTTCAGATTTAGCATTGTTTCTACTCATCTTATGAATCATCCTAAATGTTCTACTTGGCACAAACATTAAATAAAACATAAAAGACACAATAATAACATAGGCATAATTTTCCAAACACTAAAAAACATAAAACAAAATATAATACAAATTTTATTCATTGGGTTGCCTCCCAACAAGCGTTATCGTTTTACGCCCCTAGCTAGGCATAACACAAAGATTCAAGCATTGACATCTTTAGTTTTTACTCCATAGAAGGCCCTCATGATTGATTCATATGGTGGCTTAATTCTTGTTCTAGGTAAGTGTTCCATACCCTTTCTAAGTGGAAATTGAAATTTAATACTGCCTTCTTTCATATCAATCACGGCGCCTATAGTGCGTAAAAACGGTCTACCAAGTATGATGGGACAAGACGGATTGCAATCAATATCAAGAACAATAAAATCTATAGGAACATAGTTCCTACTTGCAATAATAAGAACATCATTAATTCTTTCCAAAGGCTTTTGAATAGTAGAATCCTCCAAGTGCAAATGAAGAGAACATTATTCAATATTGGAAAGACCAAGCACATCACATAGAGATTTCGGAATTATGGAAACACTAGCACCCAAATCACACAAAGCAAATCATTCATAATTTTTAATGTTTACTTTAATGGTAGGTTCCCACTCATCAGGCAATTTTCTAGGAATTTAAATCTATAATTCCAACTTTTCTTCTAAGGATTTCATCATGGCATCAACAATATTTTTAGTAAAAGATTTATTTTGTTCATAAGCATGGGGTGAATTTATCATGGATTGCATAAAGGAATAAAATCAACAAAGGAGCAACTATCATAATTAAAATCTTTGTAACTAAAAATAGTGGTCACATGAGTAGTTAAAGTTTTGACCTCTCCAAACCAACTTTCATCAATTTTTTCATCAAGATGTTCACCCTACAAATTATTGGGACGCCCTCTAGCTAAAGTTGACTCTTCTTCGGTCCCTTTATCATCAATTTTAACATTACTAAACAAGGAATCAATAGAGAAAACACCAATCATTTTAAGATCTTCATCATCTTTATCCTCTAGAGAAATTGGTTTAGCGGCCATTTGATTCACTAAAGTGGCTTGTGCATTAGATATTTTTCCTAGCAGATTTTCAGCATGAGCATACTTAGATTGGAGATTAGAAACTTCTCTACCAATATCATCAAGTTGTTTTGTTATGGCCTCTAGTGCGGTAGAATTGTTATTTAAGCTCCTTAGTAAAATACATATTATGCTCAAATTGTGTAGTCATATGTTCCTTGGTACTCTTCTCAATCTCAAGCAAGGGTAAGGAACATCATAATACTTCCGTTGGGACATCATGACTATGCAAATAAGATTGCAAGCAAACAAGAGATCTAACAAGAAAAAGGCAAACAAAAAAGAAGACGAATAAAATGGCAAATTTGTGGAGTGGGGGAGAGGAAAACGAGAGGAAAATGGAAAATAATATAAATTGCAAGGAGATGGGATTTCTTATTAGGAACCTTATAGATGTTGATGATGTCTCCCCGGCGCTAAAGATTGGCACGCTAGAGAGATTGCTTCCTCCCCGGCAACGGTGCCAAAAATTCCATTGAGGTGGCTTGAGACTGTGTCGGTATTTCCCCAAAGAGGAAGGGATGATGCAGCACAACGACAGTAATTATTTCCCTCAATTAAGAAACCAAGGTATCAATCCGCAGAGGAAGATCAAGCAACTATATAAACAACACCTGCACACAAAGAACAAATACATGCAACCCGACGCATAAGAGAGGTTGTCAAGCTCTCAATGATAAAAAGATAGATTGGGTTGTGATAGTTTGGGCAAATAAATCTCGCAAGAACACAAAATAAAAGAACTAAACAAAAAGTGCAGCAAGGTATTTTTGGGTTTTTGGATTTATAGATCTTAAAACAAACGCGACAAAAAGATAGATCGTAAAGCAATATGTTGGAAAAGTAGACCCAGGGGCCGTAGGTTTCACTAGTGGTTTCTCTCATGAGTATAGCACACGGTGGGTGAACAAATTGTTGTTGGGAAATTGATAGAAGATCGAATAGTCAAGACGATATCCAAGTCAATGATCATTATATAGGCATCACGTCTAAGATAAGTAGACCGAAACAATTCTGCATCTACTTCTATTACTCCACGCATCGACCGCTATCCAGCATGCATCTAGTGTATGAAGTTCATGGAGAAACGGAGTAATTCAATAAGAACGGTGACATGATGTAGACAAGATCTATTCATGTAGGAATAGACCCCATCTTGTTATCCATAATAGCAACGATACATGCGTGCCTTGTTGCCCCTTCTATCACTCGAAAGGACACTGCAAGATCGTACCCAGCACAAAGCACCTCTTGCCATGGCAAGAAAAATCGATCTAGTTGGCCTAACTAAACCAAAGATTCGAAGAAGAAATACAGTGCTATAAGTAATCATGCAAATAAGAGATCCAAGAAGACTCAAATCATATTCATGGATAGAAACTGATCATGAACTCAAAATTCATCAGATCCCAACAAACACACTTCAGAAAGTCATTACATCAAATAGATCTCCAAGAAACCATTGTATTGAGTATCAAAAGAGAGAGAGGAAGCCATCCAACTATTGGAAATATGCCCTAGCGGCAATAATAAATTAGTTATTATCATATTTCCTTGTTCATGATAATCGTTTATTATCCATGCTATAATTGTATTCATCGGAGACTTAGATGCATGTGTGGATACATAGACAAAACCATGTCCCTAGTATGCCTCTAATAGACTAGCTCGTTGATCAAAGATGGTTAAGGATTCCTAGCCATTGACATGAGATGTCATTTGGTAACGGGATCACATCATTAGGAGAATGATGGGATGGACAAGACCCAAACTACAAACGTAGCATATGATCGTGTCAGTTTATTGCTACTGTTTTCTGCATGTCAAGTATCTGTTCCTATGACCATGAGATCATGCAACTCACTGACACCGGAGGAGTGCCTTGTGTTTATCAAACATTGCAACGTAACTGGGTGACTATAAAGGTACTCTACGGGTATCTCCAAGGGTGTCTGTTGGGTTGGCATGGATCAAGACTGGGATTTGTTACTCCGTGTGACGGAGAGGTATCTCAGGGCCCACTCGGTAATACAACATCACAACAAGCCTTGCAAGCAATGTGACTAATTGTTAGTCATGGGATCTTGTATTACGTAACGAGTAAAGAGACTTGCCGGTAATGAGGTTGAACTAGGTATGGAGATACCGACGATCGAATCTTGGGCAAGTAACATACCGAAGAACAAAGGGAACATCATACGGGATTAACTAAATCCTTGACATAGAGGTTCGACCGATAAAGATCTTCGTAGAATATGTAGGAACCAATATGGGCATCGAGGTCCCTCTATTGGTTATTGACCGTAGAGGTGTCTCGGTCATGTCTACATAGTTCTCGAACCCGTAGGGTCTGCACACTTAAGGTTTGGTGACGTTTCGGTAGTATAGAGTTATGTATGGTGGTGACCGAAGGTTGTTCGGAGTCCCGGATGAGATCCCGGAAGCCACGAGGAGATCCGAAATGGTCCGTAGGTAAAGATTCATATATAGGAAGTCCTGTTTTGGTCGCCGGAAAAGTTTCGGGCTAATCGGTAGTGTAACGGGAGTGCCGGTAGTGTACCAGGAGACCATCGGGAGGGGTATTTCGACCCAAGAGGCTTCATGGGCTGTGGGAGAGTGAACACCAGCCCTTAGTGGGCTGGTGGAAGTCCCACACAAGGCCCATGCGGCTAGGGAAGAAAAGCCCAAAGGGAAAAGGTGGAAAAAAGGCAAAAAAGGAGGAATCCTAGTCCTACTAGGATTGGAGGAGTCCTCCTCTCCTCCCGACTTTGGCCGACCCAAAGGAGGCTTGGACCTTGCGCCAAGGCCTCTCCTCCCTCCCTCTTATATATACTGGAGGTTTTAAGGTTTTTGCACCAGAATTTCAGCCACGTGCTACCCGTTCCTCCAGTGCATAGTTTCTCCTCTAGATCGGATTTCTACAGTGCTTAGGCGAAGCCCTGCCAAAATAGCTCCACCACCATCGCCAGAGCGCCATCATGCTGCCGGAGAACTCTTCTAACTCTCTGCTCCCTCTTGCTAGATCAAGAAGGCGGAGATCATCATCAAGTTATACGTGTGCTGAACGCGGAGGTGCCGTCTGTTCAGCGCTAGATCGGAAGGACCGTGATCAAGATCACGAGACGGATCGTGATGAGATCGCGGGACGGATCGTAATGAGTTCGCAGGATGGATTGTGATGAGATCGCGGGAAGCTCGGCGTTTTGGATCGCGAAGATGTTCAACTACACCAATCGCTTTTCTTAACGCTTCCCACTTAGCGATCTACAAGGGTATGTAGATCCACTCTCCCTCTCGTAGATGCTCATCACCATGGATAGATCTGTGTGTGTGTAGGAAATTTTTTGTTTCCCATGCAACGTTCCCCAATAGTGGAATCATGAGCTAGGTCTATGTGTAGATGAGATCTTGAGTAGAACACACAGAGTTTATGGGCGTTGATGCTTAGATTGCTTCCTCCCTTGGTCGTTTTTTGGTTCAGCGGTATTGTGGGATGAAGCGGCCCGGACCAACATTACTCGTACGCTTACGAGAGACCGGTTCCCTCAACTGCAACTTGTTGCATAGATGGCTGGCGGGTGTCAGTTTCTCTCACTTTAGTTGGATCAGATTCGACAAAGGCGGTCCTTGAGAAGGTTGAAAAGCAACTAATGTATCGCCGTTGTGGTTTATAGGTAGGTGAGAATTGTTCTTGCTAGATACCCGTAGCAGCCACGTAAAACATGCAACAACAATTAGAGGACGTCTAACTTGTTTTTGCAGGGTATGTTGTGATGTGATATGGCCAATTACATGATGTGATATATGTGATGTATGAGATGATCATGTGATGTATAGAATATCACGACTTGCATGTCGCTGAGTACGGCAACCGGTAGGAGCCATAGGGTTGTCTTTAATTATTGTATGACCTACGTGTCAATCATTAAGCACTATGTAATGCTTTACTTTATCGCTAAATGGTAGCAGTAGTAGTAGAAGCATGATGGGCGCGACAACCCTGATGGAGACACATTGATGGAGATCATGGTGTCGTGTCGGTGACGATGGAGATCATGCTGGTGCTTTCAAGATGGAGATCAAAAGCACAAGTTCATGGCCATATCATGTCACTTATGATTTGCATGTGATGTTAATCCTTTTATGCACCTTGTTTTGCTTAGGACGACGGTAGCATTATAAGGTGATCCCTCACTTAATTTCAAGATAAATTGTGTTCTCCCCGAGTGTGCACCGTTGCGAAAGTTCGTCGTGTCGAGACACCACGTGATAATCGGGTGTGATAGACTCTACGTTCACATACAACGGGTGCAAGCAAGTGTTGCACATGCAGAACACTCGGGTTAAACTTGACGAGCCTAGCATGTACAGACATGGCCTCGGAACACAAGAGATTGAAAGGTCGAACAGGAGTCATATAGTAGATATGATCAACATGATGATGTTCACCATTGAAACCACCTCAACTCACGTGATGATCGGACTTGATTTGGTGAATTTGGATCATGTATCACTCGAATGACCGGAGGGATGTCAATTTGAGTGGGAGTTCTTCAGTAATTTGATTAATTGAACTCATTATCATGAACATAGTCAGTAGTGTCTTTGCAAATTATGTTGTAGATTACTTGCTCGTGCTGTAGCTCCCTTGAATTTTTATATGTTCCTAGAGAAATAGAGTTGAAATATGATGGTAGCAATATTGCGGACTGAGTGCGTGATCTGAGGATTATCCTCATTGCTACACAGAAGGCTTATGTCCATAATGCACCGCTCGGTGCGCTAACCCCTCTAGCGTCATCTGTAGATGTTGTGAACATCTGACAGGCACGTTCTGATGACTACTTGATAGTTTAGTGCGTCATGCATTACGGCTTAGAATTGAGGCTCTGAAACATTTTGAACGTCATGGAACATATGAGATGTTCTAAGAACTGAAATTAGGATCTCAGGCTCGTGCCCGTATTGCGAGATATGAGATCTCCAACAAGATTCTGTGCCTGCAAGATGAAAGAGAATAGCTCAATAGTTGAGCATGTTCTCAGATTGTCTGGGTGCTACAATCGCTTGAATCGAGGGGGAGTTGATCTTCCAGATAAGATAGTGATTGATATAGTTCTCCAAGTCACTGTCACTAAGCTACTAGAACTTGGTGATGAACTATAAAATGCCAGGGATAGAAATAATGATCCCTGAGCTATTCGCGATGTTTGACACCGCAAAGGTAGAAATCAAGAAGGAGCGTCAAGTGTTGATTGTTAGTTAAACCACTAGTTTCGAGAAGGGCAAGAGCAAGGAGGGAACTTCATGGATAGCAAGTCAGTTGCTTCTCTAGTGAAGCAACCCAAAGTTGAACCCAAACCCGAGACTAAGTGCTTCGATTATGAGGAGAGCGGTCGCTGAAGCGGAACAACCCTAGATACTTGGTAGATAAGAAGGCCGGCAACGTCGACAGAAGTATATTTGATATACGTGTTAATGATGTGTAACTTGCGAGTACTCCTAGTAGCACCTGGGTATTGCATACCGGTTCGGTTGCTAAATGTTAGTAACTCAAAGTAAAAGCTACAGAATAAACGGAGACTAGCTAAGGGTGAGGTGACGATGTGTGTTGGAAATGTTTCCAAGGTTGATGTGATCGACATCGCATGCTCTCTCTACCTTCGAGATTAGTGACGAACCTAAATAAATGTTATTTGGTGCTTTGCGTTGAGCATGAACGTGATTAGATCATGTTTATTGCAACACAATTATTCATTTAAGTAGAGAATAATTGTTATTTTGTTTACATGAATAATACCTTCAATGGTCATGCACCCAGTGAGAATTGTTTGTTGAATCTTGATCATAGTAATACACATGTTCATAACATTGATGCCAAAAGATACAAAGTTAATAATCATAGTACCACATACTTGTGGCACTGCCGCTGAATGTCATATTGGTATAAAGCGCATGAAGAAACTCCATGTTGATGGATCTTTGGACTCATTCAATTTCGAATCGGTTGAGACATGCGAACCATTCCTCTTGGGCAAGATGACTAAGGACCCCATTTTCCGGATTGATGGAGCGGGCAAGTGATTTATTGGAAATGATACATGTTGATGTATGCAATCCAATGAGTCTTGTAGAGTGCGGTGGATATCGTTATTTTCTTACCTTCAATTATGATTTGAGTAGATATAGTGTATGTTTACTTAATGAAACACAAGTCTGAATCGTTTGAAAAGTTCAAGCAAATTCAGAGTGAAGTTTAAGATCATCGTGACAAGAAGATAAAAATGTCTGCGGTATGATCGTGGAGGTGAATATCTGAGTTACGAGTTTGTCATACAACTTTAGACAATGTGAAAGTCGTTTCACAACTCACGCCACCTGGAACACCATAGTGTGATGGTGTGTCCAAACAGCATAGTCGTGCTCTATTGGATATGGTGTGGGCTATGATGTCTCTTATCATTTTGCTACTATAGTTTTGGGGTTATGCATTAGAGACAACCACATTCACTTTAAATAGGGCACCATCTAAATCCATTGAGATGACACCGTGTGAATTATGGTTTGATAGAAGCCTAAGCTTTCTTAATGTTTGGGGCTACGACGCTTGTGTGGAAAATGTTTTCATCGAATGAGCTCAAACCCAAAGCGGACAAATGCATCTTCATAGAATACCCTAAGAATAGTTGGGTGAACCTTCTATCTCAGATCCAAGCATAAAATGTTTGTTGCTAAAACTGGGTCCTTTCTCGAGAAAGAATTTCTCTCAAAAGAATTGAGTGGGAGGAAGATAGAACTTGATGAGGTTGTTGAACCTTTGTTCAACCAGAGAGTAGCGCAACGCAGGAATTTGTTTCTGTGAAGCCTACGTTAGTTGAAGAGGAAGTTAATGATGATGATCATGAAGCTTTGGATCAAGTTACTATCGAACCTCGTAGGTCGACAAGGATGTGTACTGCTCCTGAGCGGTACGACAACCCTATCTTGGAGGTCATGTTGTTGGACAACGATGAACCTACGAGTTGTGGAGAAGCGATGATGGGTCTGGATTCTAACAAATGGTTAGAGGCCATGAAATCTGAGAAAGGATCCATCTATGAAAACCAAGTATAGACTTTGGTAGACTTGCTCGTTGGACGGCAGGTCATTGAGTACAAATGGACCTTTAAGATGAAGACAGACGCTGATGGTAAATGTCACCATTTATAAAGCTCGACTTGTTGCAAAGAAGTTTACGACAAGTTCAAGGAGTTGACTACGATCAGACTTGCTCACTCATAGTGATGCTAAAGTCTGTTGGAATTATGTTAGCAGTTGCTGCATTTTTCAATTATGAAATCTGGCAGATGGATGTCAAAACATCATTTCCTTAACGGTTTACTTGAGGAAAGGTTGTATGTGATACAACCAGAAGGTTTTGTCAGTCCTAAGGATGCTAAAAGGTGTGCAAGCTTCAGTGATCCTTCTATGAACTGAAGCAAGCATCTCGGAGTTGGAATATACACTTTGATGAGGTGATCAAAGTTTTTGAGTCTATACAAAGTTTATGAGAAACTTGTATTTACAATAAAGTGAGTGAGAGCACTATAGAGTTTCTGGTAAGCATATGTGGTTGACATATTGTTGATCGGAAATGATGCAGAATTTCTGGAAAGCATAAACGGTTGTTTGAAAAGAGTTTTTTCAAAGGAAGACCTAGATTAAGCTACGTAATTGTTGAGCATCAAGATCTATAGAGATAGATCAAGATGCTTGATGAGACTTTCAAGGAGTACATACCTTGACAAGAGTTTGAAAGAGTTCAAAATGGATCAGTCAGAGAAAGAGTTCTCGCCTGTTTTGTAAGGTGTGAAGTTGAGTGAGACTCAAAGCTCGACAACGGCAGAAGAAAGAGAAAGGACGAACGCCGTTCCCTATGCCTTAGCCATATGCTCTATATTATGGCATGATGTGTACCGCACCTGGTGTGTGCTTTGCCATGAGTCGGTCAAGGGGTACAAAAGTGATCCAGGAGTGGATCACTGGACAACGGTCAAGATTATCCTTAGTAACTAAAATACTAAGGAGATGTTTCTCAATTATGGAGGTGATAAAGAGTTCGTCGTAAAGAGTTACGTCGATGCAAGCTTTAACACCAATCCTGATGACTCGTAGTAGCAATCTGGATACGTATAGTGGATCAGCCATTTGGAATAGTACCAAGTGGAGTGTGGTAGCAGTGTTTACAGTTTGACATAGAGATTTTCAAAGTAAACATGGATCTGAATGTCGCAGACCCGTTGACTATAAGACCTCTCTCACAAGCAAAGCATGGTCGAGCCCCAAAACTCATTGGGTGTTAGATTCATAACAATGCGAATCACATGGTGATGTGAACTAGATTATTGACTCCAGTGCAAGTGGGAGACTGTTGAAAATATGCCCTAGAGGTAATAATAAATTAGTTATTATCATATTTCCTTGTTCATGATAATCGTTTATTATCCATGCTATAATTGTATTGATCGGAGACTTAGATGCATGTGTGGATACATAGACAAAACCAAGTCCCTAGTATGCCTCTAATAGACTAGCTCATTGATCAAAGATGGTTAAGGTTTCCTAGCCATTGACATGAGATGTCATTTGATAACGAGATCACATCATTAGGAGAATGATGGGATGGACAAGACCCAAACTACAAACGTAGCATATGATCGTGTTAGTTTATTGCTACTGTTTTCTGCATGTCAAGTATCTGTTCCTATGACCATGAGATCATGCAACTCACTGACACCAGAGGAGTGCCTTGTGTGTATCAAACATCGCAACGTAACTGGGTGACTATAAAGGTACTCTACGGGTATCTCCAAGGGTGTCTATTGGGTTGGCATGGATCAAGACTGGGATTCGTTACTCCGTGTGACGGAGAGGTATCTCAGGGCCCACTCGGTAATACAACATCACAACAAGCCTTGCAAGCAATGTGACTAAGTGTTAGTCACGGGATCTTCTATTGCGGAACAAGTAAAGAGACTTGTCGGTAACGAGGTTGAACTAGGTATGGAGATACCGACAGGCGAATCTCGGGCAAGTAACATACCGAACAACAAAGGGAACATCATACGGGATTAACTGAATCCTTGACATAGAGGTTCGACCGATAAAGATCTTCATAGAATATGTAGGAACCAATATGGGCATCCAGGTCCCTCTATTGGTTATTGACCGTAGAGGTGTCTCGGTCATGTCTACATAGTTCTCGAACCCGCAGGGTCTGCACACTTAAGGTTTGGTGACGTTTTGGTAGTATAGAGTTATGTATGGTGGTGACCGAAGGTTGTTTGGAGTCCCGGATGAGATCCTAGACGTCGAGAGGAGCTCCAGAATGGTACGGAGGTAAAGACTCATATATAGGAAGTCCTGTTTTGGTCGCCGGAAAAGTTTTGGGCTAATCGGTAGTGTACCGGGAGTGTCGATAGTGTACCGGGAGACCATCGGGAGGGGTATTTCGACCCAAGAGGCTTCATGGGCTGTGGGAGAGTGAATACCAGCCCTTAGTGGGCTGGTGGAAGTCCCACACAAGGCCCATGCGGCTAGGGGAGAAAATCCCAAAGGGAAAAGGTGGGAAAAAGGCAAAAAAGGAGGAATCCTAGTCCTACTAGGATTGGAGGAGGAGTCCTCCTCTCCTCCCCACTTCGGCCAACCGAAAGGAGGCTTGGCCCTTGCGCCAAGGTCTTTCCTCCCTCCCTCTTATATATACTGGAGGATTTAGGGTTTTTGCACCAGAATTTCAGCCATGTGCTACCCGTTCCTCCAGTGCATAGTTTCTCCTCTAAATCGGATTTCTGCAGTGCTTAGGCAAAGCCCTACTGGAATAGCTCCACCACCATCGCCGGAGCACCATCACGCTGCTGGAGAACTCTTCTACCTCTCCGCTCCCTCTTGCTGGATCAAGAAGGCGGAGATCGTCATCAAGCTGTACGTGTGCTGAACGCGGAGGTGTTGTCCGTTCGGCGCTAGATCGGAAGGACCATGATCAAGATCGCGAGACGGATCGTGATGAGATCGCGGGACGGATCGTGATGAGTTCGCGGGACGGATCATGATTGGATCGCGGGACGGATCGTGATGAGATTGCAGGACGCTCGACAATTTGGATCGCGAAGACGTTCGACTACACCAACCGCGTTTCTTAACGCTTCCCATGCAACATTCCCCAACACCGGCTACTGCCTACAGACCCGTGGGTCTATGGTGGACTACTCACACATCATCGAAGAGGTACCCATGAAGACGATGAACACCTCCGTGATAGTGTTAGATTAGATCTCATGGTTCAGGAACTTGCGGCAACTAGACTTGTGTTTCATTGACTCCCCTAGGGTTTACGAATATTTGAGAATTTATAGAGTTGATAGTCGGTGGAGGGGGGTCCTGTGGTGGCCACAACCCATCAGGGCACGCATGGGGCCTCTGGCACGCCCTGGTGGGTTGTGAGCGGCCTTGGCTCCCTCCTGGTTTCTTCTTTGGCACATTGGTACTCTTCTAGTCCAAAGAAAATCTCCAAAAAGTTTCGTCTCGATTGGACTCCGTTTGGTACTGATTTTCTACGAAGAAAAAATAAGCAAAAACAGCAATTGGCACTTTGGCACTATGTCAATAGGTTAGTACCAAATAATGACATAAAGTTGCTATAAAATGATTGTAAAACATCCAAGATTGATAATATAACATCATCGTACAAGCAAAAATTATAGATACGTTGGAGACGTATCACCCATCCGTAATACGAATTTGAACTAAAACCACGACACTTATTATGGAGCAGAGGGAGTAGCATATCATACGGTAGCGAACAGATCCAAAAATCAGAGTCTCTGTGCGTACCGTGCTAGTCCGTGGATCGGACTTGCTATCACACACAGTACTCGATCAAATAATACAGAGTTCAATCACATAATTTATTACATGATGTCCTCACAAGAGTATTTATTACAATAATATGGTTGAAGGTCATCTAAATAAAATATGTATGGAAACTTCGAAGGTAAATGAGCCCATCAACTCCACTAGCGGAACCGAGTGCAGAACAACGACCGATCACACCTTAATCCTCCTCGAAAAACTCCGCAACATGAGACATTACAGCCATGTAGGTCGGCACATAGAATATGCCGGCAGTGTCACCACAGAACAATGATAATATTTATATCTCTATATGGAATTTTGGCTATAGCGGAGGCTCTAAGTACAATTTTTGCATAAAGCTAATTTTTCCCTAAGACAAAATTAATTAAATTATTACTACAAATGTTATGCCATTATTGTGATGGTTCCTCCAACTCAATCCAATTACCCAAGGTTATTAGAAATCCCAATTCGTTAATTAAATTGTCCATAAAATCACTTCTAGAGGCTCAAATTGTCCATAACCGGAGACATGGCTAATCGATTAGTTTGACACTCTGTGGAGGTTTGTGCACTTTTCCCCACAATACTCTACCATCTCCATGATTGGAAGATCGAGACAAGGTATTTCAAGGAGTTTCCCTTAGCCATCGATAGTGCCCATCCCAACAATAACCCACTACCTCTCGTACCACTACCTAGTAAGAGTCACTGCCAAGCTAGAGTCCATAATGGATTGTGGCTGCACACAAAAGCTTCTAGTCATGATCCCTTTGAAACTGGGTTGCTTTCCATAAAGAGTAATCAGTGGGTCCTCCAACATACTAGGACAAGCACTTGGTTACTCCAAAGTGCCCCTCACAATGCAACCGTTCCACCCAGAGATGTGTTGAAGTTTAGTTAAGTTGATACTTAAAATTATTCTCCCTCAACTTGCATGAATCACGAATACCACACCGTCTACATAAAGCATGGTTAAGCAATCTAACTTAACAACAACAATTCCGTGGTGATCAAGTGGACATAGGTTCCTACCTCATACTATAATATCATTATCACAAATTCCCAATCCTACTCATAGAAATTATAACGGTGGAACTAACGCATAGCAAAACATAGGTGCACGAAAAATATGATCAAGGTGGTGAACTTGCCTTGCTGAAAGTTGTTGGAGTCTAACGATTCATAGTATCCTGCTTCACACTACGGACAATCTAGCATGACAAATAGTGAGCATACAATAAGTAATCATGATCACAATCAAGCAAACAAGATAGTGTGAAAAACAACATCAAAAGAAAAGTCTGAAACTCAAACAAATTGCCAAAACAAGTTTCTGGACAGAAACTATTTTTTTAACATAGTAAGATAATATCAAGCTTTAGTTTAACAGAAAGTATTTGCCATTAGTTTTAACTAGCAAAAAGAATCAATTAAAAAGGTATTATAAAACAAAAGTTATCGCCTATTTAAGATAGTTTTTAATCTGATAACATTCAATCTTTATATAAACAAAAATTATTTTTATTAGTTATCTGGATACATATAACATATAGAAATCAGTAGCAAAAATTATTTCTCAAAAACCAATTTTTAAATAAAAGTTATACCCAAATTATTGTTTAATACAAATCTGTTTGAATTAGAAATTTAAGTGCTAAAAAAATGTTTTTGTTGGTTCCACGGGATAGATGGGATTTTCTGAATCCGTAGCAAAAAGAATCATCAAAAACAGAGTTGTAGATCTAAAGATACAAAAATAATGAATCTAAATCTAAAAACGGGATTTTGCTGAAAACTTTATGTTGTGGCCATATGACATGTGGCGCGATATGTGTGGCTGCAAGGTAATTCGGGAGCAACGCCTTATTAATAGAAAAAAAAACTAAACCGAGGTCGGTTCGATTTATACAACAAAAACCGATCTATAAGAATAAAACATAACTATTCGATCTATAGTAACGAAAGAAAAAAATGAACGGGTGGAGCGCTTACACACAAGAGCTCAACCTAATCAGAGAAGAAGACGCCGGTGGGGGAGGCGGCTCCGGCGATCGGTGGCTACAGTGGTGATGTCCGGTGGATGCAGGAGATCAAGAGTGACCGTTTTTAGGCGTATGTGGAAGTCAGGGATGACAGAGGTGAGCGGGCAGTCGAGGTGAAGTTCGTGAACTCCGGCGGTGTTGCGAGCTTGAGACGGTTATTCCGGGGATTCCTGGACGTCCAAACAATGTCAACAAGGTTCGCAACGACGAGGGGATACTAGACCATGGAAGGAGGGGTTTCGGAGATGCTTACACGCGTCGGCATCGACCGGTGAACCGCATGAACTCCGACGAGATCCAAAGGGCGAGGGCGTGGAGTAGAGGTGGTGTCAAGCGTTGGGTTTGGGGGTATCGGTCGAGAAAGACCACAGGTATTTATAGGACATAATCTTGGGCAAGAAATTGGCTTCGGGATAGGATTTGGCAAAGATTCGAACCGAAGTCGGCACCGGGCGCGCATTCGTGCGGGAGTTGGAGTTCCTTTTGACGTGAAGAGGAAGAAGATCCGGTGGGTCCAGGTGGCCAGGAAGACAGATATCGTGAGAGAGGGAGGGACGTACGAGAGGAGTAGACACTAGAAAACTGTGCGGGTTGCGCCTCACGTGCGTGCGTACGCTGGTGCTGCAGCGCTCGCTGCAAATTTGTTTTTTGCCTCCGCTCGAGCGCTGGCCCTCTGCGTATGTGCAAGCTGGGGCGCTAGAGCGCTCGTGGCTGCTGGCTGGGCCGGCCAGTGCGCTGGCCCAACACAGGCTTTTTTTTCTATTATAAAACTGCGTTGAAAGACCGGGAAAAAATATGTACACATTTTATAAAAAACTGAAATTTGGCACAAAAATATTAGATAGTACTATTGTCCACGTGAACAGTTTAGTTTTCGAAAATAATATATATATATATATATATAAGTAAATATTTAAATTGCAGAGGCATTTAAATGCAAAACACAATTCAAATAAACTTTTTAAAATACCAAAATACGTCCAAAATATTTTCCACTATTTTTCCTTTGGAGGGAGTCATGTTACCCTCTCTCATAAATATTATGTTTCAGCGGAAAAATAATTTGGATAAAACCAATAAAGCCAAATTTCAAGAATAGAGAAAAATTGAAATGCATGACAATGATGATGATAATGCATAGCTACTATATAACATGCCAAAATGAAATTTGGGATGTTACAAACCTACCCCCCTTAAGATGAATCTCGCCCTCGAGACTCGGGTTGGTCAGCAAAAAGGTGTGGGTGGTCTTGTCGGAGATCTTCTTCGCGCTCCGAGGTGGCTTCCTCCTCGGTATGGTGACTCCAGTGTACATTGCAGAACTTGATGACCTTGCTGCGAGTAACTCGGTTTGCAATCTTGAGAATCTTGACGGGTTTCTCCTCGTAGGTCAGATCACTATCCAACTATATTGCCTCTAGAGGCACTGCGTCTCTCAAAGGAATATCGATCATCTCTGCATGACACTTCTTCAATTGGGATATGTGAAACACATCATGAACTCCTGACAAAGCTTTGGATAATTACAACTTGTATGCAACTTCACCCATGTGTTCCAAAACTCTGTACGGCCACACAAATCGTGGTGCGAACTTCCATTTGACACCAAACCTCTTAACTCCACAAAGTGGAGACACAAGAAGGTATGCTCTATCTCCCACTTCATAGATCACCTCCTTGCGTTTAGTGTCGGCATAACTCTTCTTCCTAGACTGGCCTATCTTGAGTCTGTCTCAGATGACCTTCTCTTTTGAGTCTATGATCAAATATGGTGCGAACTATTTACGGTATCCAACTCCATCGCACATCAATGGTGTTCTAAACCTCCTTCTGTATAATGCTTTGAAAGGGGCCATCTTCAAACTGGTCTGGTAGTATTTGTTGTATGAGAACTCTGCGTAAGGCAAATTATCCATCCAACTAGACCCATAGTCTAGCGCGCAAGCTCTCAACATGTTCTCCAAAATATGATTGACTCTCTCTGTATGCCCATCCGTCTACGGATGAAAAGTTGTGTTGAACTCCAACCTGGTACCCAAAGTTTCTTGTAATTGCTCTGAAAACTTTGAGGTAAATTGTGTTCCTCTATCTGATATGATGGTCCTCGGAACTCCATGTAGACATACAATCCTAATCATATATATCTTTGCCAACTTAGCACTTGTATAGGTGGTTTTCACAGGGATGAAGTGAGCTACCTTGGTCAAGCGATCAACTACTACCTAAATTGAATCATAACCTGAACGCTTCCTTTGTAATCCTGTAATGAAGTCCATGCCAAGTTTATCCCACTTCCAATCGGGTGTCGGTAATGGCTGAAGTAATTGAGCTGGTTTCTGATGCTCTGCCTTGACTCTCTCACATACATCACATATTGCTACATACTCTGCAATATCCTTCTTCATACCGGTCCACCAAAAAAATTCCTTCAAGTCCAAATACATCTTGGTGTTGCCTGGGTGTATCGAGTATGGCGAATCGTGAGCCTCCTGAAGAATTAACTTCCTCATCTCCGGGTCATTGGGCATGTATATACGCTGCTCAAACAATAAGGTTTAGTGTTCATCCTCACGAAATCATTCTGCCTTTCCTTTGTTCATTCTTTCCTTTATCTCTACAATTCCTTTGTCTGTCTTCTGAGCTTCTTTGATCCTTACTAATAGAGTGAACTGAATTTCCATTGCGGTAACAAAACCTCTTGGAACTATCTCCAATCGGAGATCTTTGAGATCATTGGCTAACTCTTGAGGTAAACCTCTCGTTGTGAGAGTATTGACATTACTCTTACGGCTCAAAGCATCGGCCATGATGTTGGCCTTCCCTCAATGATAATGCAATCTCATGTCAATCCTTTATGAGCCCCAACCATCTCCTTTGCCTAAGGTTCAACTCCTTCTGCGTGAAGATGTACTTCAAACACTTGTGATCCGTGTAGACGTCACAACTATTTCCTATAAGGAAGTGTCTCTAGATCTTGAGTGCATGCACTATGGCTGCTAACTCCAAATCATGTGTGGCATAATTCAACTCATGAGGTCAAAGCTAACGTGACATACATTCTACAACCTTTCCTTCTTGCATAAGAACACTTCCAAGTCCCTGACATGAAGCATCGCAATATACTTGAAAATCCTTGTGTATATTCAGAAGAACAGCACTGGGGTTGTAACCGAACATTTCTTCAACTCCTTGAAATTGGCTTCACATTCCTTAGTCCAAATGTACTTGTTGTCTTTCTTCAATAACTTCGTCATAGGCTTTACAATCTTGGATAATTTCTTGATAAACCTCCAGTAATATACTGCAAGTCCAAGGAAACTATGAATTTCACTGATTGACATTGGTGCCTTCTATTCTGTGATGGCTTGTACCTTGGAGGGGTCCACTGCTATTCCTTCCCCTGATACAACGTGTCCGAGAAATCCGACTTCCTTCAACCGAAACTCACGTTTGCTGAACTTGGCATACAACCGATGTTCTCTTAGCTTCTCCAAAACCAAGCGCAAATGTTCCTTGTGTTCTTCTTCATTCTTCGAGTAAATCAGTATGTCTTTGATGAATACCAATACAAACTTATCCAATAACTCCATGAATACCTTGTTCATCATGCTCATAAAATAGGCAGGGGCATTAGTCAAACCAAAAGACATGACTGTATACTCATAAAGCCCATACCTCGTGGTAAAATATGTCTTGGGTATACCTCGCTCTCGGATCTTTAACTGGTGATATCCTGATCAAAGATCAATCTTGGAGAAAACACTAGCTCCTTCTAGCTGGTCAAACAAATCATTAATCATTGACAGGGGGTACTTGTTCTTGATGGTCACCTTGTTCAACGAACGATAATCCACAACCATTCTCAGGCTTCCATCCTTCTTCTCCACTAAAAGTACCGGGGCTCCCCAAGGTGACGAACTTGGGTGGATATAACCTTTCTCCAATAACTCCTTAATTTGCTTATTAATTTCTTCCAAATTATTTCCGGGCATCCGTTATGATCTGTTGGATATTTGTCTTGTGCCTCGCAACAACTCGATCGAAAACGCAATATCTCAGTCCGGTGGCATGCCGGGCAATTCCTCTGGAAACACATCGGGATAATCCTTCACTACTGGCACTTCCTCCTGAACAACTCCCGTAAGGGAATTCACTCGAGTCCTTCTCAGTGTATGCCTAGACACATACTTGATCCATTTCCCTTCTGGTGTGGTGAGAAGAATCGTCTTATGGGCGCAATCGATGTTCCCCTCATACTTGGATAACCAATCCATGCCTAGGATTATGTCCAGTCCTTGTGATTCGAGGATGATGGGGTCTATGGAAAAATCATGCTTCCCGATACTGAGGTTCATCTGGTGACATCCTAACCATGTCGTCGTCTCGGCTCCTGGGGAACTTACTCGAATATGGCTACTAAGGGTTTTCGTCTATAATCCATACTTTTCCACAACTAGTCTTGATATGAATGAATGTGATGCACCAGAGATAAAAAGAACTAATATTGGATGTGAATTTAGCAAAAGCTTACCAAACACTTCGTCTGGCTGCTCGTAAACTTCCCCCACATTGACATGGTTCACATGCCCCTTAGTGAAATGGTTGGTCTTCTTGCCTCCAGAGATTCCACTGTCGTTCCCATTCTTCGCCTCGGGACAATCAGTGGTGTAGTGTCCGGTCTTCCTGCACTTGGAACAGGTGATGTGGCTCAGATCCTTGCTCGCCGGTGTAGCGGGGTTGGAACGCTGATGGTTTCCATTGCCTCCATTACCATTGCCATTCCTATGACCATTATGGTTGTGTCCATTGCCTCCAGACTGAGAATGACCTCCATGGTTGTGATGGTTGTGCCCTCCAAACTTATTGGGTCATGATCCAGTTCCTCCCGAGTACGGGATGTAGCGGGGCTTCTGTTGAGCCCCAGAGTTGTATTTTCCATGTATGTACTTCCTCTTGCGGTTCTCCATCTGTTGTTGCTTGCCCTCGAGAATAGTAGCCTTATCAACCATCTCTTGATAGTTATTGAAAGTAGCCACGGTCAAGTGAACTCCCAGTACATCATTCAGACCTTCCATAGACTTCTCCAGTTTAGCTGCATCTGTGGCGATGTCTCCTGGAGCATAACGGGTCAACTTACTGAATTCATCCACATACTCTGCCACTGGACAGTTTCCCTAGCATAAGTTGCGGAACTCCCTCTTCTTGAGACTCATAGCTCCAGCTGAAACATGTGTGGTACGGAACACTTGCTGGAACCGATCCCAAGTCACATTGGCCATGGGAAATGTGACCGTGTAGTTCTCCCACCACGAAGTTGCTGGTCCATCGAGTTGGTGGACGGCAAACCTCACCTTCTTTGCATTGTTGCATCCTATTGTGGCCAGCTCCCTTCCTATATTTCGAAGCCAGTAATTTGCGATGATCGGCTCTGTGCTGCTTGAGAACACGGGTGGGTTCAGCCTCAGGAAATGGGTTAGGCTATCAACTTGAGGTGGCGACGGTGGGTTGTTGTTGTTGTTGTTCTGGTTCATGTTCTGCATCAGAAGCTGCAACATCTAGTTCTGGGTCTGGAGCAACTGATCTAAGTCGGGTGGAATGTCGTTCCTTGAGCCATCGGTTGAAGGTTCACGTCTCGGCGACATCTGATGGGTTTAGCATAGATGATATTTAGAGAGAGAAAGAAAAAGTCTAAGGGAATAATAATACCCATAATCAAAATGATAGCAATCAATTCCAAATCACACCATTCAGTCTCAAACAAGGTTCACACAATCAGGCCTAAGATAACTATTACATAGACTCTCAACAACGAACTAATCTAAAAATCTACTTGAAGGATCGAAACACTAATATCTAAAATGGTGGTCTACTAAAAGATCTCATCGGAAGAAGACTCTATCATGTCAACATCATCATCATCATCGTATTCATATATCAAATATACCTTTGTTAACGGTGCCATCCTTCTTATCAGCAAGGTACATGGGGGCAATTCCACTTCCAATGGCCAGTCCCCTTGTAGTAGAAGCACTCAGTCTCAGGCTTGGGTGCAGCTTTAGGTTTCTTCACGGGAGCTAGAACTGGCTTGTCGTTCTTCTTGAAGTTTCTCTTCTTACCCTTGCTTTTCTTGAAACTAGTGGTTTTATTCACCATCAACACTTGATGCTCCTTCTTGATTTCTACTTCCACGAATTTTAGCATCGCTAATAGCTCAGAGATTGACTTGTTCATCCCTTCAATATTATAGTTCATCACGAAGCCCTTGTAATTAGGTGGTAGTGACTAGAGAACTATGTCAGTAACCGTTTGAGGTGGAAGCTCAACTCCCAACTGATTCAAGCCGTTGTAGTACCCAGACATTATGAGTATATGCTCACTGATAGAACTATTCTCCTCCATCTTGCAGGCGAAGAACTTATCAGAGGTCTCATACATCTCAACCCGGGCATTAGCTTGAAATACTAGTTTCAGCTTCTGAAACATCTCATATGCTCCATTCCGTTCAAAACGCTTTCGAAGTCCCGATTATAAGCCGTACAACATGGCACACTATACTATTGAGTAGTCATCAGAATGTGTCTGACAGACGTTCACAACATCTACAGATGACACTGGAGGGTGTGGCGCCTCAAGTGGTTCATCAAGGTCATAATCCATTTGCGATGCCGTGAGGATAATCCTCAGATTATGGACCCAGTCCGCATAGTTGCTTTCATCATCTTTCAACTTAGCTTTCTCTAGAATGCATTAAAATTCAGGGGAACTACTGCGCAAGCCATTGATCTACATCATAATTTATGAAGACAACTTCAGACTATGTTCATGATAATAAGTTAAACTAATCAAATTACTAATGAACTACCACTCAAAACAACATCCCTCAGGTTGTCTAAGTGTGACATGATCCAAATCCACCAACCCAAGTCCGATCATCACATGAGATGAGGTGGTTTCAATGGTGAACATCTCCATGTTGATCATATCTACTATATGACTCATGTTCAACCTTTCGGACTCCTGTGTTCCGAGGCCATGTCTATACATGCTAGGCTCGTCGAGTTTAACCCAAGTGTTTTGCATGTTCAAAACTGGCTTACACCCGTTGTATGTGAACGCAGAGTCTATCACACCAGATCATAACGAGGTGCTTCGAAACAACGGACTTTCGCAATGGTGCATACTTGGGGAGAACACAATTTTATCTTGAAATTAAGTGTGGGATCATCTTATAATTCTACCGCCGTCTTAAGCAAAATAAGATGCATAAAAAGATAAACATCACATGCAAATGAAATAAGTGACATGATATGTCCATCATCGTCTTGTGCTTTCGATCTCCATCTTCAAAGCACTCGCATGTTCTCCATCGTCACCGGCATGACACCATGATCTCCATCATCGTGTCATCATGTGCTTGTCGCGCCAACTATTGCTTCTACAACTATTGCTAACTCATAGCAATAAAGTAAAGCAATGGAATAAAATAAATTAAAGACAACCCTATGGCTCTTGTCGGTTGTCATGCTCATCGACGTGCAAGTCGTGATAACTATACAAAACATGATCATCTCATACATCACATATATCAAATCATGTCTTGGTCATATCACATCACAACATGCCCTCAAGAAAAAAGTTAGACGTCATCTACTTTGTTGTTACAAGTTTTATGTGGCTGCTATGGGCAACTAGCAAGAACCGTTCTTACCTACGCAAAGCCACAACGGTGATAATCAAGTTGCCTTTTAACCTTCTACAAGGACCACTTTCGTCGAATCCGATTCAACTAAAGTGGGAGAGATAGACATCCGCCAACCACCTTTATGCAAAACAAGTAGCATATCAAACGATGGAACCGGTCTCTTGTGCGAGGACAAGTAAGGTTGGTCCGAGCTACTTCATCCCACAATACAACCAAATCAAAATAAGATTAAGGAGGTAAGAAATCTGAACATCAACACCCACAAAAACTTTGTGTTCTACTCGTGCATACCATCTACGCATAGACCTAGTGCATGATGCCACTGTTGGGGAACGTTGCATGGGAACCAAAAAATTTGTCTACGCACATGCAAGATCTATCCATGTAGATGCATAGCTACGAGAGGGGGAGTCTGTCTATATACCCTTGTAGATCACTAAGCGGAAGCGTTAGAAACACATTTGATGTAGTCGTACGTCTTCACGATCCAATCGTGATACGTCCCGATCAAGCACCAAACGGACGACACCTCCACGTTCAGCACACGTGCAGCTGGATGACGTCTCCGCCTCCTCGATCCAGCGAGCGAGGGCGGAGTAGTAGATGAGTTCTCCGGTAGCACAACGGCATGGCGGCGGTGGTGGTGGAGCAATCTCAGGAGGGCTTCGCCAAGCGTTGCCGCAGATGCAATCGGAGGAGAAAACGGGATAGGTAGAAAGCGAGGGCTGCGCCTATGACTTGGGTGTGTCTTCCATCCCTCTCCTCCTCTTTATATAGGGGCAAGGGGGAGGTCGGCCGCCCTAGGGTTGGTGGGGGCGCCCTAGGGGGCTGTCTTGGCCCCCAAGGTAAGGGGTGCGGCGGCCACCCTAGGGTTTCCCATCGTTGGCTGCATGGGACTTTGGGAGGTGGGGCACCCAACCCACCAGGAGCTGGTGCGCCGCCCCTCTTAGCCCATGGGGCCCTCCGAGGCAGGTGGACCTCCCCGGTGGACCCCCGGAACCCCTTCCAACATTCCTTACCAAAACAGGTAAGTCCCGAAACTATTCCGAAACCCGAATACCAACTTCCCATATATGTATCTTTACCTCCAGACCATTCCGGAGCTCCTCGTCATGTCCGGGATCTCATCCGAGACTCTGAAGAACATTCCGTCACCAAAATACATAACTCATAATACTATATCGTCATCGAACGTTAAGCATGCGGACCCTACGGGTTCGAGACTCATGTAGACATGAACGAGACACCTCTCCGGTCAATAATAAATAGCGGTACCTATATGCCCATATTGATTCCCAGATATTCTATGAAGATATTTATCGGTCGAACCACGACGTCAAGGATTCAGTCAATCCCGTATGCAGTTCCCTTGGTCCATCGGTATGTTACTTGCCCGAGATGCGATCGTCGGTATCTCCATACCTAGTTCAATCCCGTTACCGGCTAGTCTCTTTACTCATTCCGTAATACAACATCCCTTGACTAACTCCTTAGTCACATTGCTTGCAAGCTCGTTATGTTGTTGTATTACCGAGAGGGCCCAAAGATACCTCTTTGTCCTAGACCTGGCCAAACGGGCCGTGCTTAATGGACCGGTCCAGAAGCACGCTGCATCGGCATGCTACGGGCCCGACCCAGCATGAGCTAATCGGGTCGTGCCATGCACGCAGCCCGCCTTGGGACGTGCCTGGGACTGAAGGCTGGGCACGTGGGCCGACACGACATGACCCGTTTATCTCACCCGCGAAGAAGGCAAAAAAAGCCCACACCCCACGTCCCTCACCTCCTCCTGCCCGATCCCCCACCTCCTCCCTAATCCCCACCTCCCCCGATCTAGCGCCGCCCCCCAGCCACCGTCGGCCCTCTGGCTCCGACGAGCCTCCTGCCGCCGGCCAACCCGCCTCCCATCGCTGGCCCCCGACCCTGACGCGCCTACCGCCATCGGCTACCCCGCCTCCCGTTGATACCCCTGACTGCCGCGCGCCTCCCGCCGTCGGCCACCCAACCCCGACGCGCCTACAACCGCTGGCCACCCCGGCCCATCGCCGCCCCAATGCACCTCCCGTCGCCAGCCACCCTACCTCCCCTCGCCGCCCTCGACCCAGACGTGCCTGCAGCCGCCGGACCTCCATCGGCGACCTCAACCGACAATTGCCACCGCGCCCGCAACAGTCGCTCTGAGCCGCTGGCTTCATCACCCTGTAACCATCCATTCTTGTTCTTCAAGCAGCAGCAGTCGACCCATGTTCTTCTTCATCTTCAAAGCAGCAACATCGTTTATTCGTACTGACTGGAAATTTTGATTTGAACTGACGAGTGCTTGATGACTAGGATGTAGTGCAGCTCCTTCGATATTCCCTCTGTAATATGTTCACCATCCTCGCGCGTGACCTGCTTGGGTGTCTTTCACCGACCTTCCGCAGCGCATGTCGTCGACCTTCCCCTGGTGTCTCACATTGCTACCGCACACTGCGCTTCTGGTTTCCTTTATCGAAAGACGACCACTATGCACATGTACCAGTGAGGCTATGGCATCGAGCTGCTGCTGACTTTGCTTGCTTTCAGTTGATGCTGCTAGAGGCGAGTGAATGGCCTACCCCACTAGATAGTTGCTCCTTGCTTCATCCACCAAGGATCGAGCAGCAGCAAGAAATTACATTGGACTTTTTTCATATCAAACGACTACTGCTTTCTGCTATGGATTTCATAGTTCGCTGAAGAGGAAAGCAAAGTCAGAGAGAGAGAGAGAGAATGGGAGAACATAGAAACAATGAGAGGATAGGATTGAAATGTGTGGGGGAGAATAGGATAAGATTGGAATGTGTGGGGAAGGCACCACGTTTTCAATTGAGAATTGAGCATTATTTTTTTTACATCAAGAATTGACCACTAGTTTTTCCCAACTAGGTGTCCCCATTCCATAAAAACTAGAAGTTCAAATTAAAATAACGGTGCATCTTCATTGTTTATATAAAAAAGAATTTTCCCCATTACTAACCAATAAAACTAAGAAGTTCAAATTTAAAAAATGGTGAAGTTCAATGTCTATAAAAATTCCGATTTTTCACATTATTAGAAAATAAAACCAAGAAGTTCGATGTCTAAAGAGTAAAACTAAGAAGTTCAAATTAAAATAACTCTAGAAGTTCAAATTTAAAAAAAATAAGTTCAAATTTTGAAAAACTCTAGAAGTTCAAATTGAAATAGCAGACGGTCCAATATTTTTTTAAAACTATGATATTTCGATGCTATTAGAAATAAACCAACAAGTCCAAATTATAAAAATTGAGAAGTTTGATATTTATAATAAACTCAGATTTTCCTTGTTACTGAAGAATAGAACGAAAAAGTTAAAATTAAAATAAAGGAGTAGTTCAATTCATACGGGAAACTCAAATTATTACCGTTTCTAGGAAAAAATAATAATATGAAGTTCAATTTAGAAAAAAATGATTGATGCTTATTTGAAAACATATTTCCTTTCTAAGAATAAGACGAAGAAGTTCAAATTAAAATAACAGCGAAGTTCGAAGTATATAAAAAACTCAGATTTCTTGCAAGAAGTTCATGTGCACTTCCATGCACGGTTCAGAATTTATATTGCGGGACGTACGACCTCTAATTACATGTTTTAAAATAGCAAAAAATGACGTTCGACCTTCAATTACGTCTAATTCGATGTATATACAAAAACGTGATAGATGTTCATAGTGAAAACAACGACAAGTTCAAGTACTACAAGGAACACGTTTCAGGTGAGAATAAAAATAAAAGCTTAAAATGTTTTTTGAAAGAAGTTCACGTGTTGTGCCCAGGGAAGTTCAAAAATTCTTTCAATAGAGGTTCACTTTATATTTCCATGTTCAAAAGGTAGAAAAAATGTTGTTTTTTGTGTTTTAAAATAATTCTCTCAATACAAAAAGAAGTCTAATTATTATTTGGGAGCAACTAGATTTCGAAAAAAGAAAATAAAAAATTCAAATTATAAAAAGAGAGAAAGTTCACGTCTACATGGTGTGTTTTTAATATGAGAAAAATGAATAAAAATATAAGGTCTGAATTTTGTGTTGCTACAAGTTCAAGTTCTCGATCGGAGAAAGTTAAAAAAATTATCGTGAGAGAAGTTTGTACAAAAGGAACATCATTTGCGTAACACCGACCAATAGGTGTGAAAATTGCAAACGAAAATACGCAACAAAAGTTCAACGTGAAAACAGCAGGAAGTTCACCTACTATGCTAAATGAATTTCAGGTGAAAATCTTTTAAACCGTCGCGAGTATGAAAAAAATGATCAAGACAGAAAATTTGCGTGTTTACAGAAACTTTCCATCGGTATATCACTTGCTCAATTCCGGTGAGTGGATGGAGAGCTACGAGCAAAAAAAGCACGGGAAAAACAGAGTGAAGTTCAAGTAGACATGTTGAGAAGTTCAAGTTCTCACGTGATGTATTTTCGAAGAATCTGTTTCGCGATAAAGGCAGAACGAATGATCTTGCCGTTTTTGAAATTACTTGAAAACGTCTAGGAATCATAGAAAACCATCAACATGAAAAAGTTTCGCATTTTCCGTAGATTTTCAACGATATATTATTTGCCCCAGTCCGATAAAGTTTGTAGAAATTACGTCGAAAATACATTTTTATCTATTTTCAAAATTGACTTAAAACAGTAAAGAATTGAGAAAAACAATATATACTAAAAAGTTGCGCATTTTTTCAGGCTTTCCAACGCCATATCATTTGCTGCATTGGAACATACAGTTAAAAAATTAACTCGATACGAACTCGGTGGAACTTGTACCGTTTTCTAAATTACTTTTAAACCGTTCAAAATTAGAAAAAACTTTCAGCATGTAAAAGTAGGGAATTTTCATAAGCTTTCGAGCGTCATATCATTTGCCTCAGCCTCAATTGGATTAGCCATTTAGAAATGGCATCGAAAATACAAACTCAACTGTTCGGTTTGCGAAATATTACGATTTTCCAAATTACTCTTTAACCATAGGGAATTAGAGAAAACGTTCAACATGTGTAATAAGCGGATTTGCAGCAGCTATTCAACGCCATCTCATTGACTCATTCCGATGAACGGTTTAGAAATAGCGTCGAAAATACGATTCACGTTTTTTGTATGAAGAAAAACGGTTTTCAAAACTGCTCTTAAACCGTGTACATTTTGCCAAAACTTCAACCAAGGCTATTATACTGGTGTCCATAGCTTTCAAACGGTATATTGCACGATCCATTTGGGCACTTTGCAGGAATTTCAATCCAGCACTTGGGGAAGTTCAGGTTGAACAACTCACGTAGTAAGATTGTAGCAGAAGCAGGTTCATCACAACGCCGAGTGTAAATCCGCCAACAAGCGAGATTCTTATTTATAATGGGCATTTAGTTGCTAAAAATCGTTCCCAGATTACACTTACATCACATAGAACACGACTGGTCAGAAAAATTCGCGCGAGAAGACATGGTTGTGAAGATAGCCCGAAGATCGGGTTCCTACAGAGAAAAGTTCAGGTTTGTGTAACTCAGGAAGTTCAACCTATGATCAGAATAATATTCTGATCCTGTGATCAGAATAGTGTTTATATGGTGTAGAAGTTTCTAAAAATTATGAAAAAAATACTGAAACACCACACCTATAATATAACATGATCCAACGGTGCGATTGAAAAAATATAACATTATGTGTCCTGGACAAAAATAACAAGTAGATTAGCGCAAGTTGAAATTCTTGTTTTTTTGGCCGAGGACACGTAAATGTATATTTTCACAATCCCACTGTTGGATCGTCTTCTTACATTAGAGATGGCACACTATTTATTTTATATTTTTTGCTAACTTTTAAACCGTTAAAAGCACAACCAACCTAAACACGTTTTGTGACAAGCTATAGTAGACACAATTTTGCCTATATATATATTGCATCGAAGAGTGTGTACGCATAGTATGTAATATATAAGAATATTTAAATAATACATATATACTACTTTCTTGGTAGTCGTATGCACCATATTTTTTATCATACTCATTTTTACGTATAAATATATATGTATTTCACAATATGATAAAAATTATGGGTCAACTTCAATTTTTTACATGTAACACACTTTGGAGTATCTTATATATAGTATGTGAACATATCCAAAGTGATAAATGAGTATATATACTGCCACATGATAGTATATGAGACATGAGAGTAACTACATCCGGTAGTAGGAGGTATTATGATAGCCCAACAGGCCAAAATCAGCCCAAAAAACAACCTAGCGGGCCAACGGGCTTGGCGGGCCGGTCCACAAAGCTGTCGGGCCGTGCCTGGGCTGGAGGGGTCAGCACGCGGGCCGACACGACATGACCCGATTACTAATCGTGTCCTGGCGGGCCGGGCCTGCCCGTTTGGTTAGGTCTACTGTGTCCTACGAAGTGACAAATCCCAGTCTCGATCCATGCCAACCTAACAGACATCCTTGAAGATACGTGTAGAGTTCCTTTATGATTACCCGGTTACAAAGTGATGCTTGATACACACAAGGCATTCCTTCAGTGACAAGGAGTTGCATGATCTCATGGTCTTAGGAACAGATACTTGACATGAAGAAAGTAGTAGGAACAAACTTAGTCATATAATCAAAGTTATGCTTACGGTTGGGTCTTGTCCATCACATCATTCTCCTAATTATGTTATCCCATTATCAAATGATAATTGATGCCTATGGTTAGGAAACCTTAATCATCTTTGACCAACGAGATAGTCTAGTAGAGGCTCACTAGGGAAACACGGTATTGTCTATGTATCCACACATTTATCTAAGTTTCCAATCAATACAATTATAGCATGGATAATAAACGATTATCACGAACAAGAAAATATGATAATAAGCACTTTATTATTGCCTCCAGGACATATTTCCAACAACCACCGCACCCACAAGGAGGGCAAGAGCACCACCTGCGGGCACAACGAGGACTGCACCCCACCTCACCTACCCAGAGCAAGCTCTCCGACCTTCCTCGGGCCCAGATCCGGTCCGCGCGAGAAGAAACCCTAGGTCGTGGCCACCACGGCGAGTGCGAGCCCACACACCATCGACTCGTACCTAGGAGAAAGGAGGTTGTCACCGCTACCCGCACCCGATCACCAAGCAGCACACGTTGTGTCGTGTCCATACCTCGGGCAACCCATGCCCCTCCGAGCCACCACTAGCAAGCCACTTGAAGCACCGAGATCCTCAGCAGAGGCCAACCATGGCAGAACTAGTCGCCATAGGGGATCATAGCCAAGCCCAGTAGCCTCCGTTGGAGGCCAGCCCCACGCCACGCCAGACGTCGGCGTCCAGACGTGGCCGCGCTAGACCGCACCGCTCGGACACCATGGGGACGCCCTAAGAAGCCCCTGTGTGGCCACTAGGAGACACTGCGGGCGCACGTCACGCACTGGATCCCGTCGTGGCTATCCGCCAAGGAGACCCGCCCATGCCGTATCTCGCCAGTTGAGGGAGGAGGAGGTCTCGCCGCTACCTCCGCTGATCGGGCTTTGCCTGACAGCGATGAGAAGGAAAGGTGGGAGGGAAGGCACGGCCCGACGACGCTAGGGTCCCCCTCCCATCCAATGATTGCCCGCGGGGGCGACTCGGGAGGGAGAGGGTCTCTTCTTTTCTTTTCTTTACCCTACTTATTGTTTCTAGAGTTCTCTAGTTACAAGTACCTCTTAGTAGAATGATAAATTCTAAATAATGTTATTTATAGTGTTCCAGTTATAAGTAAAATTACATGAAGACTTTTCAAAGCCTTATAAATAGAGATCCTGACCTCTAGTTTGTAACTAGACTATGTACCTATTATCTATAATAGAACTTGTTGTTCTTATCTAAGATATTAGACTATATCTTAAGTTTTGGATTAAACTACTGCTGTCATATCAACCCTACCTTCACCTCTATAGCGATATCTAGCGCAGTATATTGAAGTAGTTTCTTCAACATTTGTGTTGTACACATTATATCAGAAAGATGGAGTTGCTTCTCCACAACCTTATGTCGCTTCATGGCTCTATGTGCATCGTCGGTGGCAACATTGTCTTCTTCAACAACCTCTTATTTCGAGCCTTTGCGATGAAGATCGCCGGCTTGGTCTAGCGATATTAGCGTGAACTGGAGGTGATCCCCTCGTTTATATGCTTGTCACGGCTGTCAATTTCCGGTCTATCCGGAGCTCTACTATTGTGGCGATTCAGTGATACTTGTTCCTCTACAAGTCTTCGTAGTACTCCAGTGGATGGATTTTTCAATGTTGTTCATTGTCGGCCGAGAATTACAGTGACGTCAAATTTAGCATACAGGACTTTGGACATATAGTCGTAGTTTCCCATCTTTTATAGTGGTACTTTTTTCCTTTCTCTCGAGGCATTAGAGCATCTCCAGCCGTTGGCCCCTTTACGGATCCGAAATAGCGTCGTCTTGGGGCGAGCCGGCGCTAAAGTCGACCTGGAGGCTCGGCTTCCCAGTCGCGCCCCCGGGGTTCGGCCCAGCGTCTGCAAATTTTAAACATTCCATTTCCTGTGGGTTCGACATGCCATAGTTCGGCGTCATCATGCCCGGCCGGCGATCGATCGCCACAGGTTCGACGAAACATGCCAATAGTCCGGCGTACAAAAAAAGCTAGTGAACTCCTCAAGCGGCCTGCTCCCCGCCGTCTGCCGGAGCTGTCGGCGTAACGGTCGGCGTGGGCGAGGTCGGCGTAGCGGGCACTCCCAACCTCGGAGACGCAGGCAGAGGGCTCGGCAGCGGTGTGGGCGGTGCGGGTGGCTGCGTCGGCATGCGGTTGAGGATGATGTCGCGGTCTGCCAGGTACCACGCCTTGACCAGCGGGTCCATGTCTGCCGTGACGCCTCCCATGAGGAACGCCAAGTCGGTATTGCACTTTTTCACGACGACGTTGGTCCTGAGGAGGTCGAGCTTTGCGTCCTGCTTCTTTAACAGCGCCGACCACCTCGCCTCCGTCTTCTCCTCTCTCAAGGCAGAGTGGATCTTTGCATCGGCGATGCATTGCTCGATCGACGCCTGCAGGCGCTCGGCCGCCGACGCGTCGTTCCTGGCTCGCTTTGCCTTCTTGTTCCCGTCTGGTCGTCCTTCTGTCGCCCCGGGAACAGGCGCGTCCGGGCTAAGCGAGGTGTCCTTGTCGGCGAGCTGATGCCGAACCTCGACCCATTTCTCGCACGACTCGATCTGCGTGACACATGGAGGAACTTGAAGTCGAAGCCGGCGTCCCGACGAAATATTTCGAACATCCGCACCATCTGCGCCCAAAAAACAACAGTTCGGCGGTGAAGGAGGACGCATGCCAAGTGTTCGACGAAAGAAAGTAGGCGAACATACCTGCTGCTCGACGCTCGACGCTCGCGCCGCTCTTTGGGCAAGCATGGACCTGTTCCTGGATGCCGCGACATCTGTTGCACGCCGTTTGAATGTCCGTCCAATGGTTGGACATGCCCTTGGTGCCGCGGTCCATGTATGTGCCGGTGAACTCTGGGTCGACCAATTTGCGCTCGTAGGAAGCCGCCATGCTCACAAGCTTCCATGCTTCGGCGAGGCACACGTCCTCCACCGACGTCCACTTGATGCGGGACTCGCCCGGCTTGCCGTTGGCCGATCTCGTCTTCCTCTTCTTTTTCCCTTTGCCCTTCGTCGGCGCGGGCACCGGCTCTTCCTCCTCGAGCTCCTCCTCGAGGTCCTCATCCTCCTCCTCCGCCGCCTCCTTCTCCTCAGGGTCGACCTCGGCGTCGTCCATGTCGCCGGTGTCCTCTCGTGCGCACCAAACCCGGGGCACGAGGCGGCCGCGATGGAGCCGATGTTGATTATGTCCTCCATCTTGGCCTCGGAGTTGGCGTACTACGACGCGGTCACGAAAGGAAGAGGGCCTCGCCGAACGGCCGCGGACGAGCCGGAGTATGTCGGCGAGGGCATGTAGCCGTACTGAGCGTTGGGGTGGCCGGCAGAGAAGGCGGAGGGCGTGCGTGGAAAGGTAATGTTGGGGTTGAACCTGCCAAGGGCGTCGCCGTCGATGTACTCTGGCGAGGGCGCGTACCCCCACCCCGGCGAAGGAATGGTCGGCGAAGGGATGGTCGGCGAAGGAAAGTGCGGGTCGCCCGGGGCGATTTGATGGTCGGCGCCGTGGGGGAACGGGCCCGCGGGCTGTCTCCCCGGGAAGATCGGGCGGCGACACGACACCTCCTGCTCAACCGCCGCCGCCGCGTCCCGGGCTTTCTTCATGAGGAGCCTGCTGCGGCGATCGGCGGTCATCGCTTCCCTTCGCTCGACGTCGGCCTTCCACTCGGCGTTCGTCATCCCCGCCGGTCTCGCCATCGACGCACGGGGCTTGCAGGGCTTGACGACGGCGGAGCCAGTGGCTTGGCGAGGGGCGGCATACTTCTTCGGCGACATGACAACGAAGAAAGGGAAAATGAAGGAAAATGGAGAGAAGAACCGGCGGGAATAGAGGGAAAAGAAGGGAGAAGTGGCGGGAAGTAGCAGCCGATGTCGTCGACACCTCGGTCCCACTCGCCTTTTCGCTTCAGCCGGCGTGCCCAGTAAACCCTCAGCACCCTGAGTTCGGCCTGAGTTCGCCGGCCAAAAAAAAAACCTCAACCGGTGTCTTGGGACCGTGGCTGGGAATTTTTTCACCCGCCAACGATAAAAAAGGGACCTGAAGGGTCTGGAGATGCTAAGTGGAGATACTCTTTAGCATCTCCAGCCTCTAGGTGCTTTGCTTGGGAGCAACAAAACGCAGGAGTAGAGTACAAGTCACCGTTAATACTACTAGTAGTAGTACGTACTTGTTTAGGAGTATAGTACCACCACCCAAATCAAATCAAATTAAATTAAGTTACTAGCACCAACATGTTACACAGACAGACACGCGAACAACGAGGGATGGTGGCATAATCTCATCACCAACTGTAAAAGGTTTGATGTGCCCATCTTTTGCTTCTAGCAGTGTTTGTGTTTCGCTTTAAGTACAGGTCGCACTCAACCTGATTCCCAACCAAACCATGCTCTCTACTCATCCATCTTTGACCACTCCTGCTCAGTCAGCAACATGTTCATCAACATTGCCCATGCAATCATGGGAAAACACGCAACAAGAAAGCTTGAGTCTCGGGAATTTCAGTAGTCACCGGGAAATGTTTGGCGTTCCAAACTGGGCCTGAAAGATCACAAACAACCGAAGGGCCTGATCTAACGACGTCAAACGAAAATCGCATCAACACCAGCAGTACAGCATGGCAATGCTTGGTTGTTGCTCTTTGCTAATAACACATGACATATGTAACCTTGGGTAGTTTGCACTGCAAGTGCCCATGTCAGTCCATACATGTTCCAGTTCCACAAATCAGATTAGAATTATCTCACGGCCGGGAAAGAGAGAATAAACTATATCAATCAGCCGCCCCGTGCCTCCCTCCTGGTGGCGTCATGGAGGATGTCGATGTCAACACCGTCCTGAGGAAGCAGGACGTAACGCACCACAGATCCCCGGATGAAGCAGTTCCGCACCGATAGCTGCCAACAGGAATTGTCAGATAAGCGTGTGCAGATGAGATTGATGTTAGTACTACTTTACTAGTTTCCATGGTAGCCGAAAACTGATGCATCCGAGTGTTTCCCAGATACTAATTGACCGGCCGAGTATGACAAGAGTTGATGTTAACATACATAGTTGGTTCTAACTTTCAAAAACATACATAGTTGGTTGACCAAACATGGACATGAAAGATATCTGACATACAATAGGCAACTATCACCGCCAACAAAACACATGTGATATTAGCTTTACTTCCCTTTGGGAATACCCCATGCATCATGCACCTGTAACAAGCTATCTTCACTAATGATTATCTACTCTGAATACCAATGAAAGCAGCTCAAAAGGGTATCCACTCTGAAATACCTCCACAGAATATCGTTAGTTCAAGTTACCTACCCAAATGGACAACTACATATCTACTCCCTCCGTTTCTAAATATACAAGCCCTTTTCAAGTACTGCATGCGGATGTATATGGACGTATTTTAGAGTGTAGATTCACTCATTTTACTCCATTTGTAGTCCGTATTGGAATATCTAAAAAGGCTTATATTTAGGAACAGAGGGAGTACAATACTAGATCAGTGCATTATATGCTATATCCAAAATGGCATGCGTCACCCATTTGGTTTTATGGAGAAAAAGATATTCCAGCCATTGCATTGTGTTAAGGCATCGCTTAGGTGACGCTTCGGCGTTGGGGCGCCGGCGTCAAGCCTGCCCTGGACAGCTTTAAAGCATTCGCTTTAGACCATAGAGCGTCTGAATCGTCCGCCTAGGCGCACAGGGCGGCGCCTTGGGCCAGATCGGATGCCATGGGTTGCTCCCAGGCACTAAAGAGTGGCACGCGCGGGAAACTTCAGCATGAATGATTGGACTCACGCAGGAGTTCAAACAAGTACATGGTGGAGAGCAGGAGAGAGGATCGAATCAATTATCCAATCCATGCGATGGGGATTCCTTCTCTCCTCTATGACCTTTGGCAGCGGCTCCTTTCTCCACGGCTCCGATGTGCCCCTCCTCTCCAGGCTCAGCTCCCCCTCCTCTGGCGGAACAGCAAGGTGTGGTCTCCCATTCTAGTTTCACTTCTTGCTGCCCTTCTCTGCTTTTTCTTCCACCCCTTCCAGTACTCTGTTTCTCCCTGCAGTGTAGCTAGATGTGCTTGGCTGCTCCTGCTCCTCTGCATCTGTTTCCTCCCAAATCTGCTTCTCCATCCACAAGGCAGCAACCCCACCACCTCTTCTCTCCTTCCCCATGCTTGATCTGGTTGCTCTAGTGATTTGGCTTTTCTATTTGACGGCTGATTGGGCCTTCTCTCAGTATTGCTGCAGTAGCCAGGTGCCCCTGCTGTGATGGATCCTGTGGCTGGTAATGCTTATGATCTATCCAATGATCCTAGGAGAAGAGCTACATCCAAAGATGCACCTTCGAAGTATTGGTTCTGGCCAGGGTTAGAGAGGAAAATTTTACTCCAGTGTACATTGTGTGGCAAGATAGTCCATGCGGGAGTGAGAAGGCTGAAGCAGCACCTTTCTGGGGGTTCCAGTGATGTGGATAAGTGCCCCGAGGCATCCGTGGAGATTAGGATAGAGACACACAATTCCTTAAACACATATGTATGTACAGTTTATCATGTTAGTGCTAGTTGTTAAATCTCCTAATTGGCTGACGTATAGTATTATATATGTATGTGTCTAAGGCGTCGCCTCGACTTAGACTTTTAGCGCTTAGGCGGTGTTCCCCCCTAAGGGACCAACATTTCATGTGCAGGTATTAACAACACCTTCTATAACATGTTATAAACCAGGTGAAGCACTCATTACCAATCTACAACATTTGTTGCATGTATGCAACTAGAATCTTAACCTTATGAAATTACCTGGCATTATTATTACAAGAAGCTTACATACCAAGATTGAATGAGTACTACAAGATTTTTGGTACAACATGAGCTAACCATGTCAGGTTAACACTAGAGGCACTCGTTTAAAACTTAACTGAATCAACATGAGGTATGTGAAACATAACACAGAGAACCATTAGAGACACTCGTTTAAGACTTTAACTGAATAAACATATAGAATATACAGAATATAATCAGGCAGCACACGTGATACCTTACTTATTATTTCTACTGTCCTTAGAGCTTTAGACCAAAATTGTATGTTGTTCTGGAAGCGTGGATGCTATCCATTTAGATAACGCCCCTGAATTGAGCTCTAAATAGCATTGTTGAGGAAATCGTTAACTGGTAGCTGCTCGGTCGGTTGGCGAGTAGGGGATTAATAGGCTAATCGGCAAGTTAATCGGTCATTTAATCAATAACTTGGTGACTCTATGAGTAGGGATTAACCGGCAAGTTGACTGGTTAATCAGATGAATTCTTGAACAGGGCTAAATAGTGATATTAAGGTGGACTGCTAGGAAATCGAGATCACACAGTGCAACCATCACTGGTATATAATTCCCAATTAGATTGCTTTCCTAAACCTACTCTTTGGTCTTTACTTCCAAGATAAAACCTTAACCATTGCACCAAGAATCTGGAATAGCAAGTCTACGGTCCCAACAAGAACCAATGACTACCCTGTGTTTCTCAAGTCAACGAACACACCTTGCAGCTTATACAAGTACTACCTACATCTGGGGAATCAAGCGATCCATACAGCGGTCTACTGAAACAGGCAGGCAGCTTATAGGCATTGACTAATTACGCACTGGCATAAGCCGGATGAACATGATCATACCATGTGGGGATACTTGTCCTGGTCGACGACTCGAGTGTTCTCGAGCTTGATGTTGAGGTACTGATCCACCGAGTGGAGCGTGCCGCGGATGGCCAGGTCGTTCTTCAGCTCGACCGTCACCTCCTTCCCGACGAGCTCCTTGAAGTACGAGAAGAACAGCTGTGCAACAAACGAGCACCAAATCAACCATGTCGGCTTCAGGACCTGGCTCAAAAGCCTGAGTTACTCACCATATTGACTTCAGAAAGCTCGCCGCCGATTCACCGGCGAGGGGGAGGACGCTGGTCGGCAGAGCCAGGCGGTGGTTGACGGGGTTGGGGCGCCGCCGCCGGACGGGGTGGTGAAGGGGGGGAGGGAGATTGAGTGGGAGGGACTCTGGTTTCTGGGAGACGGACGACGAGAACCCTAGCCTAGCGTGGCGGGCTGATTGGGCGAGCAAGGCCCAACCTGCTTTTTTGACTTCTTTTTTTCACGACAAAGGTAATGGGACCGACAAACGGGCGCCCCTATGTCTCGCATTAAGCGAGACCTAGGGGGAGAGCGAGATGAGTCGGCCCATACACGCGGGATACCACAGCCTCGTTTTTTTTTACGTTTTCTGTTTTCGTTTTTTGTATTATATTTTACTATTGTATGATGAGTATCGAACCTCGAGCCGAGGCTCGATTCATTGTTGGCCTGATCTTTCACAGCACAAAACTCCATCGTGGCAAGAACTAGATGTGAGTTTATGAAGATGTTCACAAACCTCGCAAAAACAACACGTCAACCCCTCGATCCAAAGGAATAACATGGACGAACCGTATAGCATCGGCTTATAATCTCCTATGCAACGCGTCGCAGAAATTAACACGCCAAAGACTTTAACAAGAATTCTCTAAACTCGATAATGGTCGACAGTCGAAACACGCGATGTCATTAGCATATGATGTACACAGTATTATACCAGATAATTCTTTGCACTCGTACTTGCATGTGTATGTGTCATTAGCATATGCATGCGCCTCCTGAACCATGTCAAACGTATGATAGGAAGCACGCCTGATTTCTTCATGCACGGTTATAATCTCTTGAACAAGTCCAACGTCATATTGATCGTGTTGATCAAACTGTCGCCGTCGATCGTCGTGGCATAAACTTTCTCTTCCAGTTTACAGTAGGTGTGAAAAAGATCATCATCATAGCCTTTCTCCCCCAGTAAAAAAGTCATCAGATAGCCTCCAGTAGCCGCCCCTCCCCCCTTGATGACGACGTGCCGGCTGTCTTCGTCGAAGTGCCGTGAGCAACATCGGTATCTGATGCCAGTTGATGAGTATCAAACCTCGAGCCGAGGGTCAATCCGTTGTTGGCTCGATCTTTCACGACATAAAACTCCATCGCAGCAAGAACTAGATGCGGATTTACAAAGATGTTGACAAACCTCGCAAAAACAACACGTCAACCCCTCGATCCGAAAGAATAACGTGGACGAAGAGTATAGGCTCAGCTTGTAATCTCCTACGTAACGCGTAGCAGAAATTAACACCTCAATAGAGGTTTTAACAAGAATTCTCTAAACTCGATAATGGTCGACAGCCGAAACACACACGGTGTCATTAGCATATGGTGTATATAGTATTATACCAGATAATTCATTGCACTCGTACTTGCATGTGTATGTGCCATTAGCATAAGCATGCCTCCTGAACCATGGCAAACGTATGATAGGCAGCATGCATGATTTCTTCATGCTTGGTAATAATCTCTTGAACAAGTGCGACTTCAATATGACTGGAGGTACGACTGGCCATATCATCCTTCCCCTTTTTAAGCGAAACCGTCCTCCGTTTCAAATCGGTCTTTGCAACAGCCTCTTTGTTTGTAGGTGTTGGGAGACGTAGTAGTAAATCAAAAAAATTCCTACGTGTCATCAAGATCTATCTATGGGGAAACCAACAACGAGTGGGGAGAGAACGCGGTTGGTGGAGTCGTACTCGTAGCGATTCAGATCGCGGTGGATTCCGATCTAAGCGCCGAACAACGGCGCCTCCGCGTTCAACACACGTGCAGTCCGGTGACGTTTCCTACGCCTTGATCCAGCAAGGAGGAAGGAGAGGTTGAGGGAGAGCTCCGGCAGCACGACGGCGTGGTGACGGTGGAGCTGCGTGGTACTCCGGCAGGGCTTCGCCAAGCACTACGAAGGACGAGGACGAGGAGGGGTAGGGCTGCGCTGAGGGAGAGAGAGACTTGTGTTGTTGCAGCCCCCAAAACCCCCACATATATATAGGGGGAAGGAGGAGGAGGCACCCCATCTAGGGTTCCCACCCTAGTGGGTGAGGCAGCCCTAATGGGAGGGCCGGCGGCCAAGGTGGGAGGAGGGGCGGCGCCCTAGGGTGGGCCATGGGCCCCTTCACGCCTAGGGTTTGCCTCCCTCCACCCTTGCTGCGCCTTGGGCTGAGGTGCCCACCTAGGGGCTGGTTCCCTCCCACTCTTGGCCATGTAGCCTTCCGGGGCTCGGGGCCCCTCCCGGTGGACCCCCGGAACCCTTCCGGTGGTCCCGATACATTACCGGTGATGCCCGAAACTCTTCCGACGACCAGAACCTCACTTCCTATATATGAATCTTTCCCTCCGGAACATTCCGGAACTCCTTGTGACATCCGGGATCTCATCTGGGACTCCTAATAACCTTCGGTAACCACATACACTATTTCCCTATAACCCTAGCATCATCGAACCTTAAGTGTGTAGACCTTACGGGTTCGGGAGGTATGTAGACATGACCGAGACACCTCTCCGGTCAATAAACAACAACGGGATCTGGATACCCATGTTGGCTCCCACATGCTCCGCGAAGGTCTCATCGGATGAATCACGATGTCGGGGATTCAATCAATCCCGTATACAATTCCCTTTGTCTACCGGTATGACACTTGCCCGAGATTCGATAGTCGGTATCCCTATACCTTGTTCAATCTCGTTACTGGCAAGCCTCTTTACTCGTTCCATAACACATCATCATGTGGCTAACTCCTTAGTCATATTGAGCTCATTATGATGATGTCTTACCGAGTGGGCCCAGAGATACCTCTCCGTCACACGGAGTGACAAATCCCAGTCTCGATTCGTGCCAACCCAACAGATACTTTCGGGGATACCCGTAGTATACCTTTATAGCCACCCAGTTACATTGTGATGTTTGGCACACCCAAAGTATTCCTACGGTATCCGGGAGTTGCACAATCTCATGGTCTAAGGAAATGATACTTGACATTAGAAAAGCTTTAGCAGACGAACTACACGATCTTGTGTTATGCTTAGGATTGGGTCTTGTCCATCACATCATTCTCCTAATGATGTGATCCCGTTATCAACGACATCCAATGTCCATGGTCATGAAACCGTGACCATATATTGATCAACGAGCTAGCCAACTAGAGCCTCACTAGGGATATGTTGTGGTCTATGTATTCACACATGTATTACGGTTTCCGGTTAATACAATTATAGCATGAACAATAGAAAATTATCATGAACAAGTAAATATAATAATAACCATTTTATTATTGCCTCTAGGGCATATTTCCAACAGTCTCCCACTTGCACTAGAGTCAATAATTATGACAGCCCAAGTGTTGTCCCTACCTTATTTGGCATGTAACCCCAATGTATGAACCTTGTGTCATGAGCTATGTATGAATTGCACCTTGTCATTCTTGTGTTGTTTGCATTCATGCATCATATCATCCATCATACCATTCATTGTGCATGCTTGCTATTCTCATGTGTCTTGGCTTGATGTTGGTGTGAAGTGATGTGGGTGTGCCTTTGTGTCATGTTGGTGTTGAGTGTGGTAGGAGTCATGTTTGCTACTCCTCTTCTTCTTGCCCTCTCTTTTCTCTTTCAACATCACCTTCCATCTCCCCCTCTCTTCATATTAATGTTATGAGCAGATTTAACTTGTTGTTTTAATTGATTAAAAATGTTCAAGAGATAGTCCTATTCATGTTGATAATTTAGGGTGTGATCCTTTTGATGTTTGGGGTGTGGTTTTTTTTTAATTTACCAGGGGCTGTTTATTTCATAAGTAATAAAATTACTTGCCCTAAAAATCAACCTAGCATTTTTATTAAATAGGGCTCTTTATTTCCTTCACCAAAATATTTTTGTTTTTCTCTAAAACCTTTTATTTCACCCTGGTTTTTTTCTTTTGGTAGCTGTTTTAAAAAAGGTAAAAACCCTTCTCTGTTTTCTGTTTGAGAGAGAGTGAGCAGAGTGGGCTGCCCGAGCGCGGCCCAGTAGCTCCCGCAGGCCCAGCAGGACAGACGGGCACCTGCTCCCATCGTCTCTGCCGTCAGTCTTTAGAGAGAGAGCTGCGTCCGCCGTCGCCTTTCCGTTGCCGTCGCCGTCAGCTCGTGGGTATAAAGCCCCTCGGCGTGCGTGCCCTCCCCTCGCCTAGGGTTCCTCTCTCTCCCTCCGCCACCGCAGCCATCTTCTTCCCCTCCATCTCTCTCCCTCCTCTCTTCTTTTCCCTCCGGTAAGTCTCTATAGTTCAGAGTTTAGAGAGTGCAGCACCATCGATCGCCGTCGTTCTCACCGCAGGAGCCTTGTCGTCCTCATTGGAGATGTCGTGAGGCTCGAGGACCTCTCCTGCATCCCGTTCCCGGTGCTAGGGTACGCGTGGGAGGCTTCCTATGTCATCTTCTTCCTCGGCGCCGCCGTGTTCCCGAAGCGGTCGTCGCCGGTCTTCTTCCCTTGTCGTCGCCGCGTCTCCGCCTCTCCTTCCTCTCCGCGCGTCAGGGTTGCCGCGTCCTCCCTAGGTGAGCAGCCAATGCGCAACCTCCTTCCTTGAAGCGTGTGCCTCGTCGTCGTGCTCGTGTCGCCGCCGGTCAGAAGAGCTCACGATTGAGCGCGCCTCCGTTCCTCTCCTCGCAGGATGAGCAGGGGGATGGGTTCCCCGTAGTGCCCGAGAGCCCCATGTCCTTCCTGTTGCGCCGCTAGAGTCGTAGCTCGCCGGAAACGCTCACCGTTGTTGCTCTGTCACCGTGGTTTTTTAGTTTCGTTAGTTAAGCCGTGAGTGTGTGTATTAGAGAGGCAGTGTCCCTCCTCCGTTAACGCTTCAGGCGATAGCAAAGTGGTGGGAGCAGTGGGGAATGGCCAGGAGGTCAGGGGTTCGACCCCGAACTCTCCTCTTTTCCTTTGTTGTTGCTTTTATTTTTTTATTTTTTTGTTTTCTCTGTTTTACTTCTTTGCAATGTGTATGCATGTATGTAGTGCCTCCAGCAGGTTTTATTTTGTTCTTCCCTGTACATGTGAGTGTGTGTAGACATGTGTAGTGTAGTGTGTGTGTATGCACCATGCCCACATCCATGCTTGTGTGTGTGTGATTGGCACATAGAGGGTGTGTATATATGTGCTTGTGAGTTGTACATGTGTGTATGTGTGTTGGTAGGCAGGATGTATGTGGTGTGTGTGTGCTTAGTGCATACATACACATATGAGTGTGAGGGGGTTATGTGCATGTGTAGTTAGTGTAGGTGTGTTGGCACATATGTATGAGAGTGTGTATGTGTATATACATAAGTGTATATATGCATGTGTTTGTGTGTATGTGGTGTTTGTGTTTTTTTGGGTGTGTGTGTGGCAGGTTGCCCATATGTGGTGTATGTGCATGAGAGTTGTGAGTGTGTGTGTGTATGCTATGCATACATACACATGTGTGTGAGTAGTATAGAGAGTGCATATGCATATGGTACATGTGAGTGTGTGTGTGGGTGAACACCCCCCCTTCTTGGGTGGTATGGTCTTGGTGTTTTGAGCTCATGTGCCTTGGGCATACTTAGAGTGAGTAGGGTGTTTATGTGTGATAGGGGACTAGTGGGTTTTCCCACTTGACATACCCTTGTTGATATATGTTTGTTATGTAGGCCTTGTCATTTCACTTCCATTCTTATCTAAGTTGCTAACATGCTCATGCCACTTAATTGCATTTCCTATCTAGAGTAGTTATGCCATGACTAGAGTGGGTAGTTTGTTAATTGTTGTTGCCTTGTGGTTTCACGTGGGCATATGAGTATGACCCATGGTTTTGGGGTAGGAAGAGCCAATGAACTCATTGGAACTCTCAGATTTCACTTTTGAGCTAGTTCATAAATCTGTCATTTTAGCTGAGATGCCATTTTGTCATTTTTGCATGATTTAATCCATGCTTGCTTTGGTATATGTGTCAACTAGTAAGTGCTATTATTTTGTACCTAGTATGCCATGATATTTTTGCTTAACATGAGAATCACCCATATAAGTGGGAAACAAGCTGTTAAGTTGCCTACTTGATGTTCTGTTTCAGCACGCTTAAAAACTGCTAAGTCTAAGAATCTGCTGTTATTTTTATGCCATGAAGAGGGATTGCATCTAGAGATATGTTTGGAATTTGCTCATGCTCAGTGCTAGCTAATTGTAGTAGATATTGCCTTATACCATCCTGTTAATTTTCATGCCAATAGGAGCTCTCTAGCATATTTAACTACTGCTGTCAACTTGCTACTTTATAATCGCAGATTCCAGAAAAGTGGAATTTTCACTAAGTCCCAGAAAACTGATTCATCATGTCAACTTGATAGCTTCTTGCTTATTGAGGTGTGGATCCTTTGCTGTTTGTGTAGTTGGATAAGTTGATGTATATGTTGAGTAGATTCTGTCAATATCTTGTTTGTGGCTGTAGGGTTCCTGTAGCTCAAGTTGTGATCTGTAGAAGTTGCTATGTTGCTGTTTAGTGGCAGATTTGGTGTTTTATTGTTTTGTGACTTGTGGGAGCTATACTCCATGGAATTGATTGATTCTTAATTCTATTGTGATTGGTTTTTCATAACCTATACAGTGGATACCTTGGAATGCCAAGAATTAGCCCAGGTCTTGGTTGACTTGTGTTTTGCCTCCGTACCTTGTCGTGAGCGTATCGTGAGAACCGTAACTCCGTTTCTTGCGTTCCTTATATGCATTTTTATCGATTTTGCATGATGCATCTATATTTGCCATGATAATGCATGTTTAAATAACTTAACATGAGGTTCTGTGCAGATTCATTAATAAACAAACTTTGCATGTGAAACATGACTAGTTTTGGATTGCCATGTTTAATTGTTCACAAATGAATCATGCATCATCTTGGTTGTGCATTGCACCTTGGTTGGAGGTTTATTGTTGTTGTTTATCTTGGGTAGACGCGAGTGTTGATACTGAGTACGAGAACCCAGGAGAGTACCACTACGAGGATCCCGCTACTTGTTCCGCTGAAGAACCAACAGGCAAGATGATCGTACCCAGATCCCGATACTATTTTTGCTTGCTAGTTTCTCGCTCTTATTGTTATAGTTGCGCTACCTACCACTTGATATCAGCCCCCATGTTGCCATGACAGCCTCTAACCTCCACATCCTAGCAAACCTTTGATTGGCTAAGATACCGCTGCTCAGCCCCTCTTATAGCATTGTTAGTTGCAGGTGCAGGTTGTTCCATGTGATAACATGGATTTGGATATCACAATATTATCTATTATTTAATTTAATGCACATATACATCTTGGTATTGGTGGAAGGCTTGGCTTTTTTGCTAAGTGATTTGTTCCGCTGTTATCGCCATTAGTTTCTTGTTATCGGTGTTATGTTTTCCATATTTTGCGCTCCTAACATGCTCGGGGTTGTTATGGGAACCCCTTGTTTATTCGGTTGAGATTAAAACTTGTCTGGCAAGACCCAACATTGGTACTACATTTTCTTAACAACTTAATAAAAAAATTCATAGAGTCTTGCAAACCCGTGGATAATTTAATCAACCCTCGGGCCAGTGCTCCTCATGAGTGTTGGTCCAAACTAGAGCACTGTGCGGGGCCAACCCAGGGCAACTTGGGAGATTTCTATCAGGCCACCGTACACTAGCTTATCCGTCGTGTCCTGAGAACGAGATACGCGGCTCTTATCGGGTTTGTCGACACGTTGGGTGGTCTTACTGGATTTGTTTTACCTTTATCGAATGTCTTGCGTGTGGAGTCTGACTTTCTTCGGGTTTTCTCGAGGGGTTGGAATTCCTCTGGAATTACCTATGATGACCGCGAGATCCGTGGTTGAGGCTATTCCCGTAGAGTGTGGTTAATTTTGTGATGGATTAGTTGGAGCACCCCTGCAGGGTTAAATCTTTCAGAAAGTCGTGCCCGCGGTTATGTGGCAACTTGGATTTTGTTTAACACCCGGTTATAGTAAACTTGAAGTAAAATCTAATCAAAATGCACCAACTGTATGAGTAACCATGATCGTCTCTGCTCGTGAACATGATCCGAGAGAGAACACGGTGGGGTTATGATTGACGTAAGTAAGTGTTCAGGATCTCTTAGAGATCAAACTAGATTCGATCGTTCATCGTAGGCCACTCATATTTATTTTCATGTTGCGTAAGTTAGCCCCCATAAATGCTTAGTGCTGCTGCAAACTAAACACTTCCCCAACCCAACCTTTAAGCTTGAATAGTCTCGGTACCCGGGCACATGATAGCTGAGTCCTCTGTGGCTCACAGTTTACTACAACACTCCAGGTGCAGGTTCAGATGAGTTCATGCAGGATGATCTCACCCAGCTCCAGTGGGAATATGATGAGGAAAGAGGCAGGATGTACGTGACGTATCCGGATGAGTAGAGGACCTGGTCGTGATCTTTGGGATAGCTTGATAGTATCATTTGCTCCTGTTTTATCGTTTGATTTCGTCTGTAGTCGGACCCTGTGTTCAACTTGGTGATATGAATTTGAGTGACATTGTAAGTTAGCATGTGGCGAGTGTAAGCCAATCTTGTATACTCATCTCTTTCAATACTGTATGTTGTGATGATACTATTCTTGCCAACGGCAAGATGCACATCTATCCCTTGCGAGGCCCTCGTGCCTTAAAATGGATAGGCGCGCATCTTGGGCGTGACAATTATCTAGTTACATTGTGATGTATCGAACACCCATAGAGTTCTGGTGTTGATCATGTTTTGCTCGTGAGAGAGGTTTAGTCAACGGATCTGCGACATTTAGATCCGTATGTACTTTACAAATATCTATATCTCCTTCCTGAATGTAATCACGAATGGAGTTGAAGCGGCGCCTTTGCTGCTTCCGAAGCAGCTATGTACTCCGCTTCACATGTAGATGTCACCACGACGCTTTGATTGCTGCTACACCAGCTGACTGCCCCTCCGTTCAAAATATACACATATCCGGTTTGTGACTTTGAGTCATCCGGATCTGTGTCGAAGCTAGCATTGACGTAACCCTTTACGACGAGCTCTTCGGCACCTCCATATACGAGAAACATGTCCTTGGTCCTTTTCAGGTATTTCATGATATTCTTGACCGTTGTCCGCTCCGGGATCACTTTGGTACCTCCCTACCAAACTTATGGCAAGGTTTACATCAGGTCTGGTACACAACATGGCATGCATAATAGAGCCTATGGCTGAAGCATAGGGGATAACACTCATCTTTTCTCTATCCTCTATCGTGGTCGGGCATTGAGTCGTACTCAATCGCACACCCTGTAACACAGGCAAGAACCCCTTCTTGGACTGATCCATATTGAACTTCTTCAATATCTTGTCAAGGTATGTGCTTGTGAAAGACCTATGAGGCGTCTCGATCTATCTCTATAGATCTTGATGCCTAATATGTAAGCAGCTTCTCCAAAGTCCTTCATTGAAAAACACTTATTCAAGTAGGCCTTTATGCTTTCCAAAAGTTCTATATCATTTCCCATCAACAATATGTCATCCACATATAATATGAGAAATGCTACAGAGCTCCCACTCACCTTCTTGTAAATACAGGGTTCTCCATAAACTCGTATAAACCCAAACGCTTTAATCACTTCATTAAAGCGAATGTTCTAACTCCGAGATGCTTGCACCAGCCCATAGATGGAGCGCTGGAGCTTGCATACCTTGTTAGCATCTTTAGGATCAACAAAACCTTCCGGCTGCATCATATACAGTTCTTCCTTAAGGAAACCATTAAGGAATGCCGTTTTGACGTCCATTTGCTAGATCTCATAATCATAAAATGCGGCAATTGCTAACATGATTCGGACAGACTTCAACATCGCTACGGGTGAGAAAGTCTCATCGTAGTCAACTCCTTGAACTTGTCGATAACCCTTAGCGACAAGCCAAGCCTTATAGATGGTCACATTACCATCCGCGTCAGTCTTCTTCTTAAAGATCCATTTATTTTCTATGGCTCGCTTATCATCGGGCAAGTCCACCAAAGTTCATACTTTGTTCTCATACATGGATCCTATCTCGGATTTCATGGCTTCAAGCCATTTATTGGAATTCGTGCCCGCCATTGCTTCTTCATAGTTCGAAGGTTCACCGTTGTCCAACAACATGATTTCCAGGACAGGGTTGCCGTACCACTCTGGTGCGGAACGTGTTCTTGTGGACCTTCGAGGTTCAATAGCAACTTGATCTGAAGTTTCATGATCATCATCATTAACTTCCTCTCTAGCCGGTGCAGGCTCCACAGAAACAACTTCCTGTGCTACGCTACTCTCCGGTTCGAGTGGAGGTACAATTACCTCATCAAGTTGTATTTTCCTCCCACTTACTTCTTTAGATAGAAACTCTTTCTCTAGAAATGATCCATTCTTGGCAACAAAGACTTTGCCTTCGGATCTGAGGTAGAAGGTATACCCAACAGTTTCTTTGGGGTATCCTATGAAGACGCACTTTTCCGCTTTGGGTTCGAGCTTCTCAGGTTGAAATTTCTTCACATAAGCATCACATCCCCAAATTTTCAGAAACGACAGCTTAGGTTTATTTCCAAACCATAATTCATACGGTGTCATCTCAACAGACTTAGACGGTGCCCTATTTAAAGTGAATGCGGCAGTCTCTAATGCATATCCCCAGAATGATAGTGGTAAGTCGGTAAGAGACATCATAGATCGCACCATATCCAATAGAGTGCGATTATGACGTTCAGACACACCATTTCGCTGAGGTGTGCCAGGCGGCGTGAGTTGTGAAACAATTCCACATTTCCTTAGGTGCGTGCCAAACTCGTGACTCAAATACTCTCCGCCACAATCAGATCGTAGGCACTTTATTTTCCTGTCACGTTGATTCTCTACCTCACTTTGAAATTCCTTGAACTTTTCAAAGGTTTCAGACTTATGTTTCATTAAGTAGACATACCCATATCTGCTTAAGTCATCGGTGAGGGTGAGAACATAACGGTAGCCATCGCGAGCCTCAACGCTCATTGGACCGCATACATCGGTATGTATTATCTCCAACAAGTCAGTTGCTCGCTCCATTGTTCTAGAGAATGGAGTCTTGGTCATCTTTCCCATGAGGCATGGTTCGCACGTGTCAAATGATTCAAAATCAAGAGACTCCAAAAGTCCATCAGCATGGAGTTTCTTCATGCGTTTGACACCAATATGACCAAGGCGGTAGTGCCACATGTAAGTGGGACTATAGTTATCAACCTTACATCTTTTGGTACTCACACTATGAACATGTGTAACATCACGTTCGAGATTCATCAAAAATAAACCATTGACCAGCGGGGCATGACCATAAAACATTTCTCTCATATAAATAGAACAACCATTATTCTCAGATTTAAATGAGTAGCCATCTCGCATCAAACGAGATCCAGATACAATGTTCATGCTCAAAGCTGGTACTAAATAACAATTATTAAGGTTTAAAACTAATCCTGAAGGTAGATGTAGAGGTAGCGTGCCGACGGCGATCATATCGACCTTGGAACCATTCCCAACGCGCATCGTCACCTCGTCCTTCGCCAGTCTCCGCTTATTCCGCAGCTCCTGCTTGGAGTTATAAATGTGAGCAACTGCACCGGTATCAAATACCCAAAAGCTACTACGAGCGCTGGTAAGGTACACATCAATAACAAGTATATCACATATACCTTTAACGTCGCCAGCCTTCTTATTCGCTAAGTACTTGGGGCAGTTTCGCTTCCAGTGACCGATACCCTTGCAATAAAAGCACTCAGTCTCAGGCTTGGGTCCATTCTTGTTCTTCTTCCCGGCAACTTGCTTATCGGGCGTAGCAACTGCTTTGCGGTCCTTCTTGAAGTTCTTATTACCCTTGCCTTTCTTAAAACTAGTGGTATTATTGACCATCAACACTTGATGCTCCTTTTTGATCTCGACCTCCGCTGATTTCAGCATCGAGTACAACTCATGAATGGACTTCTCCATCCCCTGCATGTTGTAGTTCATCACAAAGCTCTTCTATCTAGGTGGAAGCGACTGGAGATTATGTCAATAACCGAGTCATTCGGAAGATTAACTCCCAGCTGAGACAAGCGGTTGTGCAACCCAAACGTTTTGAGTATGTGCTCGCTGACAGAACTATTCTCCTGCATCTTACAACTGAAGAACTTGTCGGAGACATCATATCTCTCGACCCGGGCATGAGCTTAGAAAACCATTCTCAGCTCTTGGAACATCTCATATGCTCCGTGTTGCTCAAAACGCTTTTGGAGCCCCAATTCTAAACTGTAAAGCATGCCGCACTGAACCAGGGAGTAATCATCACATCGCGACTGCCAGGCGTTCCTAACGTCTTGAGTTGCTGGGAAAATGGGTGCGTCACCTAGCGGTGCATCAAGGACATATAATTTCTTGGAAGCTACGAGGATGATCCTCAAGCTACAGACCCAGTCCGTATAGTTACTTTCATCATATTTCAACTTGGTTTTCTCTAGGAACGCGTTGAAGTTGAGGGCAACATTAGCATGGGCCATTGGATCTACAATATAGATTGTAAAGACAATTTTAGACTAAGTTCATGATAATTAAGTTCACATAATCAAATTATTTAATGAACTCCCACTTAGATAGACATCTCTCTAGTCATCTAAGTGACACATGATCCACGTCAACTAGCCCATGTCCGATCATCACGTGAGACGAACTAGTCATCAACGGTGAACATCTCCATGTTGATCGTATCTTCTATACGACTCATGTTCAACCTTTCGGTCTTTCGTGTTCCGAGGCCATGTTTGCACATGCTAGGCTCGTCAAGTCAACCTAAGTGTATTGCGTGTGTAAATCTGGCTTACACCCGTTGTATGCGAACGTTAGAACCTATCACACCCGATCATCACGTGGTGCTTAGGAACAACGAACCTTAGCAATGGTGCACAATTAGGGGGAACACATTTCTTGAAATTTTAGTGAGAGGTCATCTTATTTAAGCTACCGTTGTTCTAAGAAAATAAGATGTAAAACATGATAAACATCACATGCAATCAATATAGTGACATGATATGGCCAATATCATCTTGCTCCTTTGATCTCCATCTTCGGGGCACCATGATCATCATTGTCACCGGCACGACACCATGATCTCCATCATTGCTTCTTCATGAATTTGTCTTGCCAACTATTACTTATACTACTATGGCTAACGGTTAACAATAAAGTAAAGTAATTACATGGCATTTTTGATTGACACGCAGGTCATACAATAAATTAAGACAACTCCTATGGCTCCTACCTGTTGTCATACTCATCGACATGCAAGTCATGAATCCTATTACAAGAATATGATCAATCACATATATCACATCACATTCTTTTGGCCATATCACATCACACGACATATGCTGCAAAAACAAGTTAGACGTCCTCTAATTTGTTGTTGCAAGTTTTTATGTGGCTGCTATAGGTTTCTAGCAAGAACGTTTCTTTCCTACGCAAAAACCACAACGTGATATGCCAGTTGCTATTTACCCTTCATAAAGACCCTCTTCATCGAATCCGATCCGACTAGAGTGGGAAAGACAGACATCCGCTAGCCACCTTATGCAACAAGTGCATGTCAGGCGGTGGAACCAGTTTCACGTAAGCGTACGTATAAAGTCGGTCCGGGCCGCTTCATCCCACAATACTACTGAATCAAGATAAGACTAGTAATGACAAGCAAATTGATAAAATCGACGCCCACAACAACTTTTGTTCTACTCGTGCATAGATTCTACGCATAGACCTAGCTCATGATGCCACTGTTGGGAGACATAGTAGTAAATCAAAAAAATTCCTACGTGTCCCCAAGATCTATCTATGGAGACCAGCAACGAGTGGGGGGAGTGCATCTTCATACCTTTGAAGATCGCAAAGCGGAAGCGTTACTAGAACACGGTTGGTGGAGTCGTACTCGCAGCGATTCAGATCGTGGTGGATTCCGATCTAAGCACCGAACAACGGCGCCTCCGCGTTCAACACACATGCAGCCCGGTGACGTATCCTACGCCTTGATCCAGCAAGGATGAAGGAGAGGTTGAGGGAGAGCTCCGGCAGCACGATGGCATGGTGACGGTGGAGCTTCATGGTACTCCGACAGGGCTTCGCCAAGCACTACGGAGGACGAGGAGGAGGAGGGGTAGGGCTGCGCCGAGGGAGAGAGAGACTTATGTTGTTGGAGCCCCCCAAACCCCCACGTATATATAGGGGTAAGGAGGAGGTGTCACCCCATCTAGGGTTCCCACCCCTAGAGGGTGCGGAAGCCCTAGATGGGAGGGCCGGCGACCAAGGTGGGAGCAGGGGCGGCGCCCTAGGGTGGGCCTTGGGCCCCTCCACGCCTAGGGTTTGCCCCCCTCCACCCTTGCTGCGCCTTGGGCTAAGATGGTAGGCGCACCAGCCCACCTAGGGGATGGTTCCCTCCCACTCTTGTCCCATGTAGCCTTCCGGGGCCCGTGGCCCCTCCCGGTGGACCCTCGGAACCCTTCCGGTGGTCTCAGTACATTACCGGTGATGCCCGAAACTCTTCCGGCGACCAGAACCTCACTTCCTATATATGAATCTTTACCTCCAGACCATTCCGAAACTCCTCGTGACGTCCGGGATCTCACCCAGGACTCCGAACAACCTTCGGTAACCACGTACACTATTTCCCTATAACCCTAGCATCATCGAACCATAAGTGTGTAGACCTTACGGGTCCGAAAGGCAATTAGACATGACTGAGACACCTCTCCGATCAATAACCAACATCGGGATCTGGATACCCATGTTGGCTCCCATATGCTCCATGATGATCTCATCGGATGAACCACGATGTCGGGGATTCAATCAATCCCGTATACAATTCCCTTTGTTTACCGGTATGACAGTTGCCCGAGATTCGATCGTTGGTATCCCTATACCTTGTTCAATCTTGTTACTGGCAAGTCTCTTTACTCGTTCCGTAACACATCATCCCGTGGCTAACTCCTTAGTCACATTGAGCTCATTATGATGATGTCTTACCGAGTGGGCCTAGAGATACCTCTCCGTCACACGGAGTGACGTCAAATCCCAGTCTCGATTCGTGCCAACCCAACAGATACTTTTGGGGATACCCATAGTATACCTTTATAGCCACCCGGTCACGTTGTGACGTTTGGCACACCCAAAGTATTCCTACTGTATCCGAGAGTTGCACAATCTCATGGTCTAAGGAAACGATACTTGACATTAGAAAAGATTTAGCAGACGAACTACACGATCTTGTGCTATGCTTAGGATTGGGTTTTGTCCATCACATCATTCTCCTAATGATGTGATCCCATTATCAACGACATCCAATGTCCATGGTCATGAAACCGTGACCATCTATTGATCAACGAGCTAGCCAACTAGAGGCTCACTAGTGACATGTTGTGGTCTATGTATTTACACATGTATTAAAGTTTCCGGTTAATATAATTCTAGCATGAACAATAGACAATTATCATGAACAAAGAAATATAATAATAACCATTTTATTATTGCCTCTAGGGCATATTTCCAACAATAGGATGAATTTGTACCGACAAAATTTCAACAACTTCAGCCTCCTTCTTTGCTTGTTGTTTGTCCTTCATCTCGTGCAAGCGTACTTTTCTCCAAGTCTTGAACGACTTGTTTTCCATTGCCATGAGAACATATTTTCTATCCCGTCCAAAAGTGTGCGTGTTGGCGATATAGTCATGCATAGCATTATTTTTCTTACACCATGGCTCTCCCAACAGCATATGACACGAACCCATTGGTACCGGAATAATGTCGCATAAAATTCTACATAAAAATCTGCCAACCGAGAACAATACCGTAGTTTGATGCGTGATGTCGAGCTTTTCATAACACATCCTCAATGAATACGGTCGTGGATGTGGTGTCATTGCTAGATGCAACATCTCCACCATGTCGATGCCTACCGTGTTGATCAAACTGTCATCGTCGATCGTCGTGGCACAAACTTTCTCTTCCACTTTACAGTAGGTGTGAAAAAGATCAGCACCATAGCCTTTCTCCTCCAATAAAAAGTCACCAGATAGCCTCCAGTAGCTCCCCCTTGATGACGACGTGCCGGTTGTCTCCGCCGATGTGCCGTGAGCAACGTCGGTATCTGATACCACTTGATGAGTACCGAACCTCGAGGCGAGGGTCGATCCGTTGTTGGCCCGATCTTTCACAGCATAAAACTCCATCGCAGCAAGAACTAGATGCGGGTTTACGAAGATGTTCATAGACCTCGCAAAAACAACACGCCAACCTTTCGATCCGAAGGAATAACGTGGACAGACCGTATAGACTCAGCTTGTAATCTCCTACGTAACGCGTCGCAGAAATTAACACGCCAATAGAGATTTTAACAAGAATTCTCTAAACTCAATAATGGCCAACGGCCGAAACACACGCGGTGTCTAATTCATTATAACATAACCTCCTTTTACAATGACCGTGCCATCGCTATAAATAGTATATGTTGCCGACTTAGCTTGCCTAAAAAGTTGACCGGAGAAAATCTATCTCTATCTCTAACTCCTGACCAAACATCTAGAGGACCAAAGTTGATTACGTACTTTATCTTAGCAGGTAATCATTACAAAAATATTAGAGAAACTAGGAGAATGCCCGTCTGTTGCCACGGGCTCTTGAAATATCTTTGTGAGTTATGTAATTACAATGCATATGAATTTTCACAAGTAGAGACGACATAACATAGGCACAATTGCTTAGTAATTGAAGTCCACTTTACTTGCAATGTAAATCCATAACAAACAAAAAACAAATTGATGACGTGTCCATGTAACAAATTGAGCAATGATCCAACTAAATCCATCCTAAATTATTAAGATCTACTTGATGCGCTTAAGAAATTCTCGCACAATATCAGGGAAGTTATCTTTAGCTTCATTCCCACGATGTATTAGCAAGTATAATAAAAATTGCTTTCTCAACTCATACCCGTCCTGCACAAGCAATATATGAAGCTAGTGAGAATATTCCACGTCGAATGTGTTAAAACGTGGAATGGACAATACTCACCGTGCAAACCGGCTTGACCAGTTTTTTACGGTTCCACCGGAGCATAAAATGAAAAACAAAAAAGCCCGACACATCCCTGCAATTTCCAAAATTTACAATATATACAATACAGTGATAACAAAATAAATATTTGTATTATGAATTTATTACCCGTCTGTGCTCGTTAGAATATTAGATGGAAATAAACGTTGCCATTTAGATATATCATAGTTCCAGCCATGTTGCTTTATTTCGAGTGCTTCTTTGAATTTCCTCGCAAAACCTTTTAACTTCACTACATGTCTCAAATTTTTCATCTCTGACGATTGTGATGTATGAATAGGGTCCATAATGTATACACGATGTGCCTCTTTGTCGATGACATGCAAGATGTATCGGCCGATGGATGCGTATGGAAGATAAATCTACAAATGGTACCAATTAGCAACAATAATAAACCATGACAACAACCGCCAACATACCTTACATACCATGTTGCACGATAAGATGTTGTTTTCTATCCTAGGCCAGCCATCAAACAATGTTGCCGAAGTCTGAATAGTTTCCTTCTCGCAAAACTTTTGATTTCGTGTCGACTCTTGCATCATGGACTGAGTAAAATAATAACTATTGTTTCAACATGTTTATACAAATGACACTGAATGAAGAATTACGATAACTTACACAAAAATGCAGATCCATGTAGTATATAGGAGGGTCTGTGAATAATACTCCCTCGTCACATGCGAGCATACGCACGGCAATGTTGAAATAATCATTGTCCATACTTTGATTCATGTTAAGTATGCTCTGAAGTTTTTTGAGACTTAAACACATTGAATGCAATGTCGAGGTTCGGCCCCATTCCTTCCTAAAAAATGGACGGTAAAAATAATAATAATGTATACTTGCATATTACATAATTATAAATATAAAAGATACTTACTCCAAACACTTAACGTCATCGATCGACATGATGTAGTTGCATAGGCCGGCAAGTAAATCATGTTGATCAGTGGGCATTATGGGGATTGGGGTAGGACGTTTGTCTTTGCATCCCTCGGGTGGATTATCCAGGATGTCAACATCGGAATTAGATAAAATTGCTTCATCTTCAGATTGGTACTATAACGGGCATCCTTTTAGCTTATTCAGTTTTGAATCAAACAAAATGACAGCTAATTTTGGCCGGAAGTGCTTCATGTCCTCCTGCAAAATAGTTAAAACAACAAATGTGATATAATAGTTTGAGATTAAATAATGAGATAATGTATGAAAATGAAATACCTGGGTGAACTCATCAGATAGTGCATAGACTTTCCAATATTCCATATAATTTAGCATAAATAGTCCACATGACGCGCTATAATATTATAAATAATGCTTTAGAATATCACCCAAAGGAATCAAATAAGCTTTTAACATCTAATAGATAAGATAAATCATTTTACATTACTTTTTATTACATGATATCTTTGTGTTTATGAGCACCAAACATAATAATTTTCAGTATGTGACAAGTCCTTACCCATCTGTTTGTATTGCCTCCTTGAACTGCTCTACGACCTTCCATTCTGTAACATTGAGATCGGGCCACTTATGATCTCTTTTAAACTCCAAACTCTGTTCTCCAAGTTTCGGACGCTTCTCAAGTCCTAGTAGCTATTTTATATGTGAAAAACCAATAGGGATTAAGGCAAACAAAACATATGTCAACATGTCTTAACAGTAGATAGTTACCGTAGTGGCAAGTTCACTCTGTTTTTCCTGAGCACCAAGTGAGTCCAATACTTGAGTCTCATGCTTTTTGGCATTGACAACTGGCAGATACCAATGGTACCTTCGAATGTTAATCGGGATGAAGAGCTGGTATGAACTTCATATAAGTTGTAGGCATAATTAGATGTAAATCATAATACAAATGGTTTAGTTAAAAACAATACATCATTACATGCATGGATAATGAGTCAAGACTAACCATATCTTGTTATAGATAATTGTTAACGTGTTGTACGACGTGACAATATTTTGATGGGTCTATATCTTTTTCTCCGTCTTCTTTCATCTGGCCAGATACAAATCGTGCTAATGATATGTACATTTACACCCGCCCTGACTTGTAGATGGTCATAAGCAAGCATACAGTATATATAAGCATTTATCACCTGTAACTTCAAGTTTAGAATTCATTATGTTAATACATATTATATATAGTTTGTACTATTAAATACAAAGTGATGCAATTGTCCTTACACCATCGTGCAAGAACATATCATCTTTTATAAGGCATTTCAAATCATCATTTGATAACAACGCATCTTCAATGTCCACGAACTTGGTTTTTTTGGGGGCAGACATGATTGATCGAATGACTGTAATATCTCTAGGGGTACAAACATAGTTTGTCGTCATGAAAAAAAAAGCCAAACCATTGTAAAATATGAGCCAAATTAATTGAATACAATAACCAATATGACAAAGGAATGATCATAAATAAAGCTAAAAAAATACCTTGTGCGATAACATTCAAACTGGCATCCTTTTTTGGTTTATTATGAGATATCATCGGTCCAATATCTTTAAGTTGTATTGAAGTCAGTGAATTTTCGGCCCCTTCACGCAACGTCGGTTCGGAACCACTGTCGATGGATTCATTTTGAACATGTCCAAAATCCATATCCATGTCTCCTATATTCTGTGAACATAATAATATATAAAAATAATTTTTTATTATCATGTATAACATACAAACAAAAAAGGATTAGTTATATGCACCTGTTCTCGTGTGGTCTCATTCATGTCTGTCATTGTTACATCTGTCGGTAAGTCAGAACCCATCTATTTTCTTCTTCAATGAACAAAAGCGAAATATTTTAAAATATAAACGATATTTTATACTCCATCATAAAAGTAAAAAATATATAATAAAAATAAATTGAAGCTAACACTGCTGTTTTAATTACTTTTCCTTTTTTATCTAACTATTTTTACATAATTTTACCTAACAGTATACCTACCGACTATTAAAAAAAGCCTGAACCTTACTGCCTAAAAAACCCAACCTTATCACTCCCCGCACTGCTCTCCCCCGCAGTCGACCTTATCCTCTCCCCCACCCGCAATCGACCTCATCCTCTCCCCCCACCCGCATAGCCGCCAGCCGCCGGCCTCCGCCATCAACCACGCAGCTGCCGGCCTCCGCTGTTACCTCCCACCGCCGCCCCCTCTCACCCCCTCCGCATATCCACGCCGCCGCCGCTGGTTGCCCAGACCCCGTCCTTGGCGCCATCACCGTCGTGCCCAGCTGCGTGCACGCCGTCGACAACCAGGGTCACGGCTTCTCCGATGGCCCCAAGGCCCACATCCCGGACATCGGCGGCGGCCATGCCGTTCCTCTCCCTCGACGGCGGACCGGTGGCCCGACGGCAGCGGCCAGGCCGTTCCTCTTCATCGGCGGCGGAAGAGCAAGTCCCAATCGCGACCAGGCCCGACCCTGAAGGGGGACAGAGGAGGCGACCGCCCCGGGCCCCAAATATTCATGGGCCCCTCCCCAGGTCTGCAGATCCTATGCCGTCTTTTCCTCTCTTAATTCCTTTCCTAATTTTGATAGCCAGTTCGCCATCTCGCTGATGCAGATTTCTATTTCGGGGCGCCGCGATCGCAAGATGCAGTCACTACGACGCCGCTTTCTCTACCGATTTCAGAAGCTGGGCATGAAGCGAGTCCACCTGGCCATGGCTGAACGCATACACCACCAAAGACGATCCAAACCAAGTATAAAAAGGCTACCCAATTCATCCAAGGTATATTATATTAGTATATACTATTCCCGAGTACCTACTTCATTTACGGTTAATACTTAAGTAAGTAATTTATCCTTTGCATACATGGTGCGTAGCTGGCACTGATTAACCTTTGATACCGTTTTTAAATTACTTTCAGCACGCTGCAAATTGATACAATGTGTGGATGAGTTGATACAATCAGAGAGGCACTCTTGATAAAATTTTCAGGAGTATTACTGCTGCTTCGTTGATTCGAAATGATGAATTTGCGATTGTTGTGGAGGAAGAGGAACAAATTGATGGAGTTCTGAATCCGAGCAGGAGGGAAATCTTGACATCAATACCAGTGATAAAAATGAAGTTGGGCCTCATAGTATAATTATTTCAACAGGTGCACAAGCACAATCTGCTACCTTTCATGATCAACCTGTTTTTCTTTTATGCAATAAAGATTATAAATTTTACTTTCTCAGATGGTGTGATGTCTACTATGATAATTTTCAAGCATGTTAGAGAAGTCAATTTTTATCCCAATGCATCTATTGATTATCATCTTATCTACAGTGCATATAACTCTCGCATCGATTGGAAGATGCTTTACAAAGATACAATTATTGAAAACTTATTTGAGGTCAACAATGACCCTAGAGAGTTTAAATGGTTGGGCAAAATTACTCATCAAGAAGAAATTATTTAATGATATTGACATTGACCCCATGATAAGTGACTTTGTATCGAGGGATGCTAAACCTTTTTAAAAGGCCCATAGGATCAGCCCCTCTCGTCAACGGATGTGTTATCTTCTCTGTAACTTACGGAAGCTAGCTACTGTTTTATTCAGCATTTTCAGTAGACAGTATAAAGTTGACACATTCCAAATGTTTGGTTGCAGCAACTTGAATTTTGATTCCGAATATCTAAGTTCCCAATATTGTGTTTCTATAAACTATTCTCCTTAAGCAACATAGAAACTTATTCTGCTGAGATATTTTTTGTCGATATGTAATTGTCGAATAGGTAGTATTGCATGCAAAATTTTAATGGTACCATTATTCTTCCTTACGAAAAGATCTCCACTGAGAGAAATTACTGCCATGCATCATATTGTTGGACTTATAGGCATGAAATTCATGATTGTAGGAGTGTCTCCAGGTGCAATAGCTATCCAACCACGTGCAATTGTTAGGAGAGAAGTCAGAAGAATAGCTAGGTGACTATGTCCTATAAGGGCTAAGGTTTCAGCCACAGATTGCTTTCATCGGGGGGATGCTGGTACAGTGGTCATATCTATGGTAAGACCTATGGAGTAAAATTAAAAGGTTTTTTTTGGTATAATGAAGTTTTACCTCTCTAATGAAAATTTATATATGTGAATTGGTCATGGTCCTGATCTTGTTTATATAGATGTTCATGTTGGTTCTGATAGGAAATATTGCCTGTTGTCATGACAATATTTTGTTGCAATTATATTTTTCTTGGAAATTCCTGTTGCATCTATAGAAAATATAAAATCATAGAAATGCATATGTGGGGACAATCCAACTTCCTTTAACGCTTAGATAGGTATTTGCTAATTATTACTTGGTGTGCTTGTAGTCCGCTATGACATTTATAAGATCCCATGGCAACGCACGGACGTTCTCCTCGAGTAAGCAGCAGCACCCCCATGGCCGTTTCAATTTTACTATCTATTTGTTTGTGTGTGCGCTGATGTTGCCTTCTCTTCTCCATTGCTAACGAACTACCCACCAATTTCGCCATGGTCATCACGTGCCGTTCATCCTCAAGACCAAGCTGTTGGAGCGTCAAAACTGCCAACATTTTCGGTGAGCAAGAATGAATCTCCCACTATGTGCGCAATCCTATGCCGTGAATGATTCGCTACAATAGATAATTTCGATTGGTTGATAAGCACCATGTCGGAACGTGGTGGTTACACTCTTGATGGAAAAAATTCACTCTTGAACTAGTAGATACTGAAGTTGTTTCCTTTCCTAATTCTTGAATGGTCTGATGCTTGTCCCTTTGCTATGCGTACTTACTTCTAAAATATAGGAGTAACCGAATTTTGTTTACTAAATTTTGAAGTATAATGCATGTGGTTAAAGGACCAGTGCAGAACTTCACATGGTAATGTCAGAGAAGTGTACTTACTAAATGATTGAATAAAATTAAACAAAAACAATATTTTTAGGTCAAGATGTTGTAATCCATTGCAATGGGAACTAAATTCTAGGCCCCCATGCTAGAGTCTGAATGCACATCATTCATATGTTTAACTATCATTTCAGACCAATTTCTATGTGTATCCATATAATCAATTTAGTTTTTATTGAGATCTACTCCCATCCCTAGGTAATAACCAACAGAGTAATCTGTGAGTAGTGTTAATTCATAATACAATGCAAATTTTTAGTACCAAACCAGAATAATTATTACATTCCCGTGGAAAATATATAAAAATTGGTTGTAGCACATAAGTATTTGAGGATAAAATTTATAAATTATAAATCTGCCAGCTTATTATTTGCAACCAGCCTACTCGAGAATACAGTTTATGGGCTACAATAAACTTAATAGGACAGCTATGAGATTAAAAGTGGGTATGAGATTTTTATAAGGTGGCACTATCTCCACTCATGTTGTTCATTACCAATTTGATAGTATACCAATGGAACCTTTGATATGCACATAAATCAATGGAACCTATGTAAGTGCTTTCTGGTGATTTCTCCCTTAGATATGCAATTTGCTGACTGCTGTAGATGTTTGATGTGTCAGTGTCTCACTCATATACTTCTAAATTTGCAGATTATTGGTGATGACAGTGTTTACTACTATCACGACATGATAGTGAAATGATTAAATGGGGATATCAAGAAGGCAAAACTCTGTTCGCATTTGGTTATGATTTAAGTCAAAATAATAGGTAAAATATTCATCTGTATGGCTGAGAAGTGTGGCTGGCTTGGCACATGCATGTGGACATGTTGAGTGCAGTGTACTAGAGTCCAAAGTACACATGCTAGTATCAAAGGCTCGCAAACCAAATTTTGGTCCATGAGTGTCTATTTTATCTAACTTATAGTTATAATGCTAGCCTAAGTATTCTATCATCCATCGGATGAGTCCCCAAAGCATAATCTTGAATGAACATATCTATTTTGTTGTTGTTTATTTTTTTAATTGAAAGCAAGCCTTTACAAAGAAGTGATGCAGTAGAGAACAGTTAAGTTTTTGTTAAGATAAAGATGCCTAAGTGGACCAAATGGATATGCTTGGTGTGATAAGTTTAGTGAACAAAAGCCTTTAAAAAAAGTGATGTATATATGCTTATGCGTATAGTTGCATCTTGTCCTATAGCAACATTAAAATAAAATAAGAACATATCACTTTGTATCATGCTTGCTTTGATAACACTTTTCATTTACTTGCGATTGTAGAGTGTATTTGGTGTGGAAGAACAAGATGAAGAAGATGAATAAGAAGAATAAAAAGGTACATCATCAGATTCCTCTGGAGCCTTTACGATGATCTTTCTTTTGGTTAGCTATCGTTAAATGAAATTAATTTTAGTTTCTGAAAGACTCCTCGGGATCATAGAATAATTTGGTCAATTACATGTATTATGTCTGTCATGATATATATTTACAAAGAAGTGTTTGGTTATTTGTTTCTTTTGTATCATGTTTAGAATTGCATGCATGCTTTTGTTGCTTATACAATGTGTTTCACAAAATCAAATGTTCATAATTGCATGCATACTTTTGTAGGTGAATTTATAGAAAATACAAGATAAAGCATGCTGTAAAATATAAAATCTAATGATGAGATTTCATTCTGGAATGAAATTGGTTGGCTAGGAAAATTAAGGCACTGAACTATGTTCATCACTTTAAAAGTTAGGGGTATGCCACACTTGCAATGTCCAGAATAGACAGTAAGCCTAAAATATTTGAAGGATATGTTTTTCTTTAGTTGCATCACCCCTAATAGGACCGCTTGATTAGATCCACGATAATTTGACAGTGACTATGAGATTTTTATAAGCTGGCACTATCTTAACTGTTGTTCGTCAATCGCAACCTGATAGTATACCTGAACCAAACATGATTCTAATCTAATAAGTATTAAACTTTTAGAGAAGAGGAAGACCGACATATGTTCATACCTAGAGGAAATCGCCTTCTTGATGCTCCTTGCATACCCAATGTACTCGGTAATTTTTCCTTCAGGCCTGGATGTTTTGATCCTTTGCTATATGTGATGTGTGAAGGGAGAGCAAGGAGGAGGAGGAGGAGTGATGGTAGAGGAGGTTAACATATATAGGTAGGTCATGCGTAGGACAACTGGGTAGCATATCTTGGTTTATTCCAATTCTACCATATATTGTTGTATGGTGCAGATCTATTTCCTTTTCGCCATCAATTACACACCTGTTAATAAATTAGAAAATATGAAAAAAATGAAAACTTACTAACAAATAAAAACTTACTAAACAAACAAAACTTTCCATCAATTGCAGATCTTTTTCCTTCTTCCAACAATTGCACGCCTAGATTTGCTACCGCAATAAGAAATTCACGCCATACACACTAACATCTTGTTCTCTACAATAAGATCATTTGATTCAGATTATTAGATTTTACTATAATATGTTATTTGGCCTTCAATATGCCTTGTGATGAAGCTGTGAGAAGTTATATGCTTCATAACTAAAACATAAAGGCACTTACCTACGTTACATAAGTTGTATGTTTAACTTCATGTAGTCAATAAGAACATGCTACATTATCAAAATATTGGTTCCGTCTTGTACTTATGTAGTCAAGCGGGATGCATGTTCACCAATTTTGTCCATTATGTATAGGAACTCGTAATAGTAAACCAGAAAGTTAGCAGAAACACCATCACTATGAAAGGCAACATTGAATCACGTGCGAACAAAGGGAGAGCATAAGATCGAGGAGAACTCGAAGAATCATGTCCTTCACATTGCAACTATGGGTAGAAGGTATGTGACTTCTAACCATCATATGATTTGTTGGTGGCTTGGTTCCAGCTAGATTTTTAGTTCAAGTAATGTACATATACATTTTTAATTTATCTTTTTCGTAGCTGGTATGTGTGATGGTTTCTGTCGAAGTAAACCTCGTATAATATAACAGTGCGTGTATGGATGAAGTTATATTATACGGGGAAGTATAGATGCGATACACGATACGACTGTAACAAGTCACCAGCCATAGTATTCAGGTTCCCATTTTGAGGGAATTATATATAGTCTTTGTATTTCTAGTAGGGATGATAGTGCGTCAAGGAGGGCGCACAATTTTCCCAAACAAAACTCGAACACGAAGGTCATGCGTGGAAGGCAACCTCATTATATTTATTAGAGAATATAGTTGATAGAAACAAAACAAGCAAAAAATAATGCCGCAAATAAATAGTTGATGCACGCCAAAACCATAAAGTAATTTAGACCTCAAACATAGACCATATAAGTTTTAAAATATATAGAGTATCTTAATAAGCAATTATTTGTCCATGATAACAAAATCTTTAACAACAGTCCACATTACTCGTTGATGAACCTCAACGCAGCTCTAACTTCCTTTGGAATGCTATCAACTGCTTGATTGCCCCTGACATTCAACAGCTGGATCATGAGTCGCTGCCTGAGTTGTACTGGATCCTTTAAAATATGCAACCCAACGTCAGAACATACATTTAGCAGATATATGGAGGACGGAAACTCATTAAATATGCACCTACCTCAGTCCTGCAATTAATGTTATGCCCGAGAGTTTCGTCTTGGTAGGCCATCTCCTGTAGGACTTTTAGTCCAGAGTCCAGGCTGTGATAAAAAAAGAACATATGTTATAAGATATTTAGGAGTGGCTCTCATGTGCATGCCCAAATTAAACGATTACCACAGAGCTGTAATATAGGTTTCATCTTGTGGCCAGTCCATGTGTTGGTCATTGAAGCCACGCCTCTGGCGTCGCATCACACTGCCAAATTCTTGCTTCACTAACATGACTTCCTTCTTCAATTCTTTGTCATGAAAGTCATCTGAGCCTAGGAATGACTCGTTGGACAGATCAATCAGTAGAGATGTCCTGTTTTCAATATTGACTACAAGTAGCCCATAGGAGGAATCCATGATAGCCAGCGGCAAATGGTACTGCAATGGGTAGGCACATGTTAATGGCAAACATATAGTATACTAACTAATTTTTAAGAATGAGAACCCTTACAGTGGACGGGGTCGTGAACACGTTATACCTGCAAAAAGGCCGGACCATGACAGTGTCAATCAACACGTTGGTGCGCTCAGCTTGGCATAACGGGGACCGACTCAGCAACCTTGCTAGGCCATGGAATTGCAAATCGAAAAAATGTGCGGATCCCATAAAGTCGCTGCCTGTGTTCCTCTCTACTGCGTCGCTAATAAGCTTACGCACTGCAAGATTGAAGCAAGTAGGATGGACTGGTCGATCACCTCGGATGGTGTGTTGGATCATTCGCAGAGTAATCTCGAGCAGAAATGGTCGAGTGCTCCTCACCCATATTGTGCTGCAAATAAAAGCAGAACAAGGTTTATGAAAAAAGTTAACTTAAAATAAACGCACATTCAAACGGGAAAGTGTCCTCGCGTCCGCGGCTGCTCGAGCGTGTTTGATCCTTCTACTCATATCACGTGAAGTGACTAAATCCATGGCCAACAGTATTACATCTCTACTCAAATGATCAACAAGTGGTTGAAACTACTATAATATATAGCGCTTTCATACTATAAAAAGGCAAAAAACTTTAAATGATTTAACATATTTTGATATCAGTAAACATAAGTCGCTGCATTCAACATGATGCACATTTAGTGTGCGTTTGTAGTGATTTTTTTACTATTACATGTTAATTTGTTACAAACCATAGTTTTAATTCTAAAAACCTATATGAGTTTAGCAGCAAAAATGCATAGTAGCACAGTTATTAGAAAATCATGGTAACAAAAAATGTAGCAGTTCAATGTGTGGACAAGCAACGGTAAGTTTTCCTATATCAACTATTAGGAGGAGATTCGAGTCTGACAGGACATTTTCAATGGTAGTCACATTAGTAATGGCTGAAAATGTATGCATCTTCTATATGGTGGCGTACTATCATTTGAGGGGAGAAGTACTCCTGCTTAAGATAAACAAATATTGACTGAAAAAATGTACCATCTAGACGCTGACCAACTGAAATATCATGATTATGCAATAAAAGTGTGTTCCCCTTGATGAAGATAGCTATATGATGTAGTATTCTTAAGTAAAAATTGCACACACATTAATGATAGCCAAAACAGACCATAATAATTACCTCTTTCTTAGCAATACTAATCGAAATAAAACATATATAAACTTCATAAATGGGGCGATTGCATCTCATCTTATTATCTAACTGGTCATTTGATTCTGTCAAAGCAATACTGAACAAACCAAAACATATAAACATATGATATGGGGCGACTGCATCCCATCTAATTATGAAAAATATGGCTGAAATAAATGTATAGATGCATATGTGTAATGGATGAAAAAAATGTATAGATGCATACTCTAATTCCTCAGTCTGAGCAAAACGTGATGTATTCGAAGATGAATGGACAACATCGTTGACGTCATCAAAGTTAGGCATTGCATCCATTAGCACGGGAACTGCCTCTATTGGCACATGAACTCCCTCGATTGGCGCTTGAGGAAGGAGATGCGAGCTAGGAGGCAATGAAAGTTGTGTGGACTCATAACATGCCTGTGCACGCTTATATGATGGGGTCGACATCCAAATGAAATATTTGTTTCCATATACTTCCATCTGTGAATGATTCCATCCCAAATGACTCAGCACAGGATATCTGTCCTAGCTATGTTTCCTATCTTTTGGAAAGTTCTGACCCTTTCACAAGTAAAGCTTTAGGAAGTTGGCACTAAATAGAAATTAAAACAAGGAAAGAAATAATCCGGTTCCAATTTTGTTTCGGTTGTACCATAATTAATTTCTTGCCTTCTTTGGTAAGCTTTTATTATAAAAAGAAACCATAAATAAATGTTATTTTTTGAATGTCAATGAAGACTCTATTTATTCATAAATGACAGGGATCTTTGCCGAAATATTGTGCAAAATACAGTCAAGCTTCGGACCAACATAATGTAGAGGCTGTTTGGAAGGGCGCCGTGAGCTACCCTTCCAAAATATTGCTCATTGTGAAGATCTGGCTGCTCTTTTGGTTGGGCTGTTGGGGAACGTCGCATGGGAAACAAAAAATTTCCTACGCACACGCAAACCTATCCATGGTGATGAGCATCTACGAGAGGGAGAGTGAATCTACATACCCTTGTAGATCGCTAAGCGGGAAGCGTTAAGAAACGCGGTTGGTGTAGTCGAACATCTTCGCAATCCAAATCGCCGAGCGTCCCGCGATCTCATCACGATCCGTCCCGCGATCCAATCACGATCCGTCCCGTGAACTCATCATGATCCGTCCCGCGATCTCATCACGATCTGTCTCACGATCTTGATCACGATCTGTCCCGCGAACTCATCACGATCCGTTCCGCGATCTCATCACGAACTGTCTCGCGATCTCGATCACGGTCCTTCCGATCTAGCGCCGAACGGACGGCACCTCCGCGTTCAGCACACGTGCAGCTTGATGACGATCTCCACCGTCTCGATCCAGCGAGAGGAGGTGGAGAGGAGAGAGAGTTCACCGGCAGCGTGACGGCGCTCCGGTGATGGTGGTGGAGTGATTCCGACAGGGCTTCGCCTACGCGCTGCGGAAAACCGATCTAGAGGAGAAACTGTGCACCGGTGAAACGGGTAGCACGTGGCAGGAAATTCTGTCCAAAAACCACCCAATCCACTAGTATATATAGGAGGATAGGAGAGGAGAGGCAGCCAAGGCCTTTGGGTCGGCCGAAATAGGAGGTGGGAGCAATCCTACTTCACCTCCAATCCTAGTTGGAGTAGGATTGCCTCCTATTGGCTGATTTTCCACTTTTTGCTTTAGGACTTTCTCTCCTGCGCCATGGGCCTTTGTGGCTGTTTTTCCAGCCCACTAAGGGCTGGTTATTATTCTCCCACAGCCCATGGACCTCTTGTGGTCGAAATACCCCTCCCGGAGGTCATCCGGTACATTACCGGCACTCCCGGTACACTACCGATGAGCCCGAAACTTTTCCGGAAACCAAACTGGGACTTCCTATATATGAATCTTTACCTCCGGACCATTCCGGAGCTCCTCGTGACGTCCGGGATCTCATCCGGGACTCCGAACAACCTTCGGTCACCACCATACATAACTCTACACTACCGAAACGTCACCGAACCTTAAGTGTGCAGACCCTGCGGGTTCGAGAACTATGTAGACATGACCGAGACACCTCTACGGTCAATAACCAATGGCGAGACCTGGACGTCCACATTGGTTCCTACATATTCTACAAAGATCTTTATCGGTCGAACCTCTATGTCAAGGATTCAGTTAATCCCGTATATCGTTTCCTTTGTTCTTCGGTATGTTACTTGCCCGAGATTCGATCGTCGGTATCTCCATACCTAGTTCAACCTCGTTACCGACAAGTCTCTTTACTCGTTCTGTAATACAAGATCCCTCAACTAACAATTAGTCACATTGCTTGCAAGGCTTATTGTGATGTTGCATTACCGAGTGGGCCCCGAGATACCTCTCCGTCACACGGAGTAGCAAATCCCAGTCTCGATCTATGCCAACTCAACAGACACCATCGGAGATACCTGTAGAGCACCTTTATAGTCACCCAGTTACGTTGCGACGTTTGATACACACAAGACACTCCTCCGATATCCGTGAGTTGCATGATCTCATGGTCATAGGAACATATACTTGACATGCAGAAAACAGTAGCAATAAACTGACACGATCATATGCTATGTTTGTAGTTTGGGTCTTATCCATCACATCATTCTCCTAATGATGTGATCCCATTATCAAATGACATCTCATGTCCATGGCTAGGAAACCTTAACCATCCTTTGATCAACGAGCTAGTCCATTAGAGGCATACTAGGGACATGGTTTTGTCATTTATCCACACATGCATTTAAGTCTCTGATCAATACAATTATAGCATGGATAATAAACGATTATCATGAACAAGGAAATATGATAATAACTAATTTATTATTGCCTCTAGGGCATATTTCCAACAGTCTCCCACTTGCACTAGAGTCAATAATCTAGTTCACATCACCATGTGATTCACATTGTTATGAATCTAACACCCAATGAGTTTTGGGGCTCGATCATGCTTTGCATGTGAGAGAGGTCTTATAGTCAACGGGTCTGTGATATTCAGATAAAAATACTCCCTTCGTCCGGATAAGCTACTCACAAGCTTGTTCCTCAAATGGATGTATATAGTAATAATTTGCTGCTAGATACATCCATTAGAAGGACAAGTTTTTTCGGACAGAGGGAGTAATTGATAGTATGCAACAAAATCAATTAATAATCCAACAATATGGTAGCAGAACCAAAGTTTCATAATATCAAAACATGATAAAGTTTTAAAATGTATGTATGTAGAAGACAATATATTATCTATGTTCATACAAAAAAGATAATTATCGTTTCCCTAACAAAGCTGATCCATAAGAAATTATTGTTGACATTTCTGCATGCATCGATCTGTCTTCAGATGCTTACAACCCTCAAGGCCGCTCTAATTTCTTCTAGGATGTTTCCAGCTGCTTCATTGTCTTTCACCATGAGCATCTGGAGCGTCAATTGCCTCCTGAGTTGTATTGGATCCTAGGAAAGATGCAAAACCTCAATCATTTATAATAAATAAGGTTGGAAAATAAAAACACCGAAACTCATCATATATGTACTTACGCTAGTGCTCATCCAGGTCATGCTACGCAAACAACCAAGCTGTTGGGCCATCTCTTGTAGGACAAAGAAGCCAGAGTCTTTGCTGTGACACAAGAAAACAGTATGAACATTATAACGGTCTATAAATTATGATTATGATCAGTTTAGTAGATTACCGGCGAGCATTATTGGACATGCTATCTTGTCGCCAATCCATGAGTTGGTTATTCCAACCCGGGATTGTAGTCTACAACACGTCGTTGAATTCTTGCTTCAACAATGTGATTTCCTTCCTCATCTCTTTGTTAAGAGTGCTCTCTTCAAGTCCAAGTGATGGATCCAACACGACAACCCTCCTCCTCATCCGGTTAACTACAAGTAGACCGTAGAAGGAATCCGGGATAGACAACGGTAGTAGATACTGCAACAGGTTGCCACATGTTAATTGCTAATACAATAGTAAAATAAAGTTTAACTGCAACAGGTTGTAGCATTGTAATTGCTACTATAATATTAAAATAAACTTTAAGAATGAGCGTCTCTTACAACTACAGTGTTGAACACATCATATTTACGAAAAGGCTGGACCACAACATTGTCAATCAGCATCGTGGTGTGACCATGCGGCATCCAGGAGTGCCTTAGGGCCCGTGATTGAGCGTGAAATTGCAAGTCGAAGTAATGTTTGCTTCCAACCAAGTTGGTGCCTACGGTCCTCTCTACTTCCGCGCTCGCAAGCTTACGAACAACAAGATTGAAGCATTCGTGGTGAAGTTTTCCTAAAAAAGAAAGTGTCTCCTGAATCATCCGGAGGCTGATTTCGATCCGGTATGGTCTATCGCTTCTTATCCAGATTGTGCTGCAAAAATAATTTCACAACAACCTTTAGACAAAAACATCCATCTATCTATGTGTGTACTGGAAAAAGAGTTTGGTAAAACGGTGACATTTTCCAAATAATCTAATAGTTGTGAGCAAATAAAACAATTGACTGAAAAATAAGATTAGCAAAAAAAATGTGAGCTCCTTATCAATTTGGTAACTCATTTTTAAGAGAAGAACAACATTCATTATTTGTGTCTGCTATACAATACAGGACATGATAACCAAACAGTTAATGTGATGTGTACGAGAGGGTTCTAACATGATTTGTATATATATCAAAAAATGTATAATAAGATAACTTACTCTAATGTCTTTTCGTCACGAACACCTTCAATAAAGTCATATATATATTCGAATGCATCTTCCAAGGCATGGATTGGTGCGGGCAGAAGATCCATGGGTGCAGGCACCGCCTCCCGGGGCGCGGGCACAACCTCCTAGGGCGCGGGCAGAGCCACCTGCTGTGGCGCGGGCACAGCCACCTGCTGTGGCGCGGGCACAGCCCCCTGTTGGACCGCGGGTTCCTGGGCCGCGGGCACAACCCCCTGCTGGGGCGCGGGCACCGCCCCCTGCTGGGGTGCGGGCACAGTGTACCCAATGATCGCCTCCATCGATGATCAAAAAGTCGTGAGTGATTGGATATCGCTGATGGAATATATGCGAACTCGGTGGGTAGTGAAATAAAAGGTCGATGGAGTTTATATAGTGTTTATATAGCGAACATTTTTGGAGAGTTAATATTACCTTCCAAATGATGAACGCCATTTAATTAAATTCGTTGTTTGTTTCTAAGTATAAAATATTTTTAGTAGGAAATTTCTCCCATTACTTGTTTCTCCATTGACTGCATGCGTTTTTCCTATTTATGGACGCTTTTAATAACAATCGCCTGTCAATAAGAAAGAAACGATTGTGATTATGTAGAAATTACTTCTTTCCTTTTCCTCATACACGTGGCCATCTATCTTATGGATATGAGAATGATTGATTCTGTGGACGTACAAGCATTATTTATTCTATTTTATCTTTCTATATTCCAGTCAAGAGAAATATTTCACATTTATTATCAAATAATAATATATGCACCGAAGGGTTGCCCAGGAGTACTTTTATCATAAAATGATATACTACCAAAAGGGGTTCACTGGTAATTGGCAACGAAATATGGTCTCGCTTTTTCAAACCTTTTTTATTGAATATGATACATGATTACATCAAGAAGATAGATCTAAAAGAAACCAAGAAGAGATATATCGTCACTTCAAAATATGACGCTTTTCATACCTTTTTTTAAAGCGTGGACACTTTCCAAAATTGGACACATTTCATTAATGATAATTTTTTAAAATGTCCGAAAATATCATGTGAACACTTAAAAAAATGTCGTGAACATATTTGATAATGTAGTAGCCTATTTTTTAAAACTTGATTATCATTTGTTTAGAATTTAATAGACATTTTCTAAAATACGTTCTGAAATTACTTACACATATAATTATTTGTTAGAACTTCTGCGAAAATTTGCTCAGCCTATAATGGTTAATAATTGCGCTCATGTAATTTTTCCAAGCCTATAACCTGGTGCCAGGTTAGCTTACTGCAGAAGCTATTAATTATAATTAGGTGGATCTTGTTAATTATAATTAGGTGGATAATCTGATGTTACTTGTCAACTTGGGTGCACTCTAGCCTGGTGTGATATCGAAGGACCTTTGACCGAGCGGGCTGGTTTGAATGGTCCAATGCACGTGCAATAATTAGGTGCACATGGAACATATATGTAGTACTACACATCCTGATTGATATCTACGTTTTCGACCCAACAATTAATGAGATACACTGAAATCTTCTCTTTTCGTTTCATCCTCGGAGTGATACTCTAGCTGATAATATGGCATTCCTTAATTCCACGAACAAATAAAAATAAATCAGCTAAATATTACATGCCCAAAACACCTCCCCGGAGGATATTTTTATTGAATATCATACATTATTACATCAGAAAAGACATGCCTAAACTTGGCAACGAGATTTTGCACATACCATTCCGATACAATTTTTTTCATTAAAGACAAATCACGCGTTTGGGTACATGCCAAATAATTCTAGCGTCTGTTGTACCTATATCCGACAATTCTAGGGTCATTGTTCCTAGCTTTGACAATTTTTTTGACGTAGGCACGTGTTTCATCAAGCGTCATAAGACTGACCTCATGTATATTTATGAATAAATATCAGTGTCAGTGATATAATGACATAGTATTGTAGATGAAAATGGTATGCAACGCCTACCTTGTAGATGATGACCCTCAGGAGTGGTATTAGGATCATAGATGAACGTGCTCTCCCGCATAGTTTGCAAGCATTGATGCCTCCGATTAATCCGTACGTAAGTAACAACAAGTTTTCCAAACTGATTTTCAGTGTGTCGCAAATAGCAAAATTGACGTCCAACATGCTTGTCATATATGCGTATGAAAATTATCTGCCGTCTATAGACAAAAAAATGTTAGCATCTGATTGCAACAATAAACATAATAAGCAAATGTAATTCTCACAAAATAAACGGCGCTCATCGAAAGTTCATGAGGCAAATTTCGAGGAAAGGGACGTGTCGACCACAAACTTTGTATCTTACCAACATATGTAACAATGCCAATGACATCTACAAAGATTTAATCAGAATAAAAACCTGAATTTATATATGTTAATGTGCAACAACAAAGATAAACAAATACACCAGTTATGCGTTTGTCCTGTAGTGCGTAGATGGCCTCAAACTGTGGGAAACCCGATGGACAAATTTCCATTGCTATCCTGTGCGTCGATACCCTAGCCTCGGTCCTAGTGTTTAGTGTCATGATAGACTCCATGGCTAGATACCAGAAGTGTCCATCTTGTATTTCTGTGGGGTTAAATCCTACGCAAATGAATGCATAGCATATGCCAGGCTGAAGAATGGTGTTGAAGCGAACTGCTTGGTTGTTGAACGCAATTGCTTCCATTTTTTCCCCTAATATTTTTAATGAATTATCAACATGATTAGGAAATATACCAGAGTTTATCAAATGTTTGTATATTATCAACATGAACGCAATTGCTATCAAGTAGTGATGAGTAACGCCTTACTTCCTGATCCAGTAGTATGCACAGCAGGTACATGTTTCCCATGCCATTCTCTTTGATTGGGGACTTCCATTGGACCCTTGCATGAATAATCCAACAATTTTGGTATATATGCTCCATCTCTACGCGACGAAATGACAAGTTCCTGTGCATAGAATAAAATTCAAGAATGAGCAAAATATTCTAGCGATGATAGCAAACTGCTGTCGAAGATGATATATTTTATCTAACCTGTCCATTGGAGGGATGATAGGAGGAGGGATGATCTAAACCAGGGGTGATGCCATAACCCTCTTTGAGGTTGTCAATCTGTATGAGATACCCATGTTCGTGGATGAGAGGGCGTGGACGAGAGGGGCTGATCTTATGTAGAAAGAATGAGACTTGTATAGTGGTGTTGGGTGTTTTTGAAAGCATAGAGGGCGGCAGGAAAAATAATCATGTTTGCAAATTTATTTTTGGTAGTTTAAAGCGTGCGTATGAAAAAATGTACTTAGGCGAGAATAAATGAGGTTCCATAACACTGTGGCATGGGTTATTTGTTTCATAAAATAGACAGACTTTCCTAACTTAAAAGATTATGCACCAAAAATTGTACAGGACTTTCCAGTCGTACATTAATTTTTGATTTGTTAACATAAAAATAGCAAAATTGTATCATTAAATGCGTGCTTTTAATAATGTGATTTGCAAAGCTCATTACATTATATATATATATATATATATATATAATATAATATTGGATACAATATTTCTTGTTCTTCCTTCGGCAAGCACATTAGTCCGTTTATCTTGACATGCCTTGGGCTGGTATGTCGGCACAACATTTGTCCAGTTTTGGACCAATACATTGATCAAAAAAAGCAAAAGTTGCATTCCTTATCAAAACAGATTCAAAAACTTGAAGATTTATTAACATGTAATGATTACTTATGTGAAGAAACGTATTGCGTCCTCAACGTGCACTGTGTAACTCTCAATGACCATGACCAAAGCTCGGCTCGCAGCTTACAATAGATGAGGAATGGCATGCACTGTACTAGTCACAACTATATGGCGATGTAACTCGACGAGCTGTCTGCTGTCAGGCACCGCAACACTCGCATAAAGAGAAGTAGAACCGACAGCGGTGAGAGAGCGGCAAATGGCTTGATAGCGAACAAGGAAGAAGAACCCGGCTAGTTTTCTACGACATCTCGGTTGTAAAAAAAGAGGTCCCAGGTTCTAATTTTTTATAGAGAAAAAGCTGTGTTTTGAGGAATACATTCTCATGAATACTATAGTTTTGTCTAGCGCCAAACAGCTCAAAATAATTTAAAGTGTAGTATTTGCCAAAATTGCAGTATTCCTAACATATTTAGAAAATGCAGAGCTATCAAACGGGGCCTAAACTTATCTCTAAAGTAGAGTATCCAGTAGCCTGTCAAACAATTGTGTACAAACATTCATTTTAAAAGTAATTGTACACAAAAACTGCAACATTATAGGATTACCATTGACTACTTGCATTGTCCCCTCATGTACATATTAAGGGGAGTGCTTCGAAACCTAATTGTAAGTACGTATATCCCTGCTGCCATTAGTATAACATGCCAACGGCATGAGAACAAACAGGTAAGTAAAGACAAAATTTACTTATTCTTGCCGTGTAGTGATAAGTGATAGCGACAGTAGCATGTTGGCTGGGATAAATAAGAGATAACTGAAAATTACATTGTCATCAAGCATATGTATGTCAGTCCCGTATCCTAAAGGTCGGCTCGCAGCTTAGAATAGATGAAGAATTCCATGCACTGTGGTAGCATTTATGCACGGAGAAAGGATGCTGCAGACCTGATTTATATGTGTACATCCGGAACAAGGCATCGCCGGTGAATACAACAAGAATAGCATGTACTCACTTATCTTGTTTCGTTGTATCATTCTTCAGCTCGTACTGCTGGAGTAAAAATCTAGATCCTGTTGGGAAAAAAACTGGCTTCTATCTTGGCAGTAGCACAAGTTGATATAGTAGACCAGACCATTAAATTATGGAAATAAATACCCTCTTATAATCTTCTAAATTATGTCCATGAACATATTAAAACATAATGGAAGGGACAAGGAAAATACAATATTGCAAGGTTCAATATCTTTTAATTTGACCAGCGAGGTGTATCCAAATAATACTTGAGGTGAAAATATGTGCAAGATAATAAATAACTACTACTTTTCATGAACATGCATGCTTGAATCCTTTAGAGCGTACATCTGGTCTTGTACTTCACTATACGAAATGTATTAGGTCATTAAGCATAAGAAGCGATATATTACGAATCTCACAAGCGAAAAATTATCAACCCCCTTCTCACCTTAGCTGCTAACAATGTAAGATAAAGAATTCAGTAATAAAAACAAAAAATAAGTATCTGTACAAATACACAGAAGAGCATAAAATTCTTTGTAGCATAAGAGTAAATGCCCTATAATATTAATCTCCCATCAGTTTTCTTTAGTGCACACTTCACCCTGTAAGGACTTCTTTATAGACGATGTTCTTCATCGACGTCTATAAGGAAACGATAGGTCTTTTTCTCTTCTTTGACTTACTGTCTTGCTTCTTGCCCTTCTCCTTCTCCTTCTCAATGAGGATCTTTATGTTTCTATTCGCGGTGGCACGAGACAACGCGACATAGAGTTGACCATGAGAAAACACCGGATTTGGTAGGTACACGCCAACGATCGGGATGGTTTGACCTTGAGCCTTGTTAATAGTCATAGCAAAGCTAAGCCTTATAGGAAATTGTTTCCTCTTGAACTTGAATGGAAACATGTCATTCTCAGATGGGCTTAGGGGTATTCGAGGAAGGAATACCCTCCTACCTGCATGTTGTCCAATCACGATTTCCGCGTCAATAGCGTTCCTCTCGAAACCACGGACCACAAGACGAGTCGCGTTACATAGTTTATTAGTAGGATCAATGTTCCTTAGAAGTATCACAGGACAGTTCAGCTTAAGTTTGAGTGCATGCGGAGGAAGTCCGTTGGGAGTCAATCCATTCAGGAACTCGGGAGCATAGTAGCCATATGGGTCGTCCTTTGCACTGTCAAAGCTATGGTATATTACTTCTTCTCCCTTAAAACGATCTATCATGCGTATGTTAATCTTGTCAACATTGTCATTCGTGGTGGAGAGGATTGCGCGAGAGGTCATGTAATTGGGATCAGACATGTTGTCATCTAGACCAGGAAATACATGATCAATCAAATTCTCCACGTCGTTGATCTCGCCTGTAGAGGGCACACAAATATCTTCAGGGAGTCGTATGTTGCCTTGATCGTCAACTTCCTCAGTGCCATTGCCTACCCTAAGCAAGTAATCTGCAAACCAGGTGTCATTATGAGCCCTCATGTTGGTGACGAGCCTTAACTAGCGCATACCCTTCCAGAGGTGAGAACTTCGGAGAGTTGCATCGATTATCTGACCACGGGACCCCCTCCTGACAACGGGAAGCACCTGCCTGAAATCCCCGCCGAAAACAACAGTCTTTCCTTCAAAGGGTCGGTCAGGTCTTCCCATGATGTCGCGCATGCTGTTGTCTAGAGCCTCGACCGCCTGTCGCTTAGTCATGGTGGCCTCGTCCCATAGTATCAATGAGGCCATCCTTAGTAGCTTTGCGGTCCCACTCTGCTTAGCAAAGCTGCATGAGGCACCATCATCGCAGCTCAATGGGATCTTGAACCTCGAGTGTGCAGTCCTTCCTCCAGGCATGATTGAAGCGGCGACGCCAGACGTCGCGGTAGCGATAGCGATGTTGCCATCTGTCCTAACCTTGGCAAGTAGCGCCCTGTACAGAAAGGTCTTCCCTGTACCTCCTGGGCCGTCAACAAAAAATAAACCCCCGTCACCACGGTCAATCGCTGCTAGAATCTCGTCGTATGCAACCCTTTTCTCCAAGTTTAGTGATGATGCCAATTTAGTGTCGTTCACGTCAAATTCAACGGTGGATTCCTCGATCACCTCTCTGGACTCGCCCCCGGTTGGGTCGAAGGTATCGTCGATGCTAGGAAGAGCGAAGTCTACGATGTCTTTGCCCATGGATTGCAACATACCCCTAATGTCAAGCAACACCATCTGCTCCACCTCATTCGGGCATGTATGTGATCGACGATAGTCATCACACATAGGCTCGAGGTGCCTATCCCATAAGCCTCGAACATCTCCTGGCTCGCAATTTACCAAGATTGTTGCGAAGAGCCTCCTGAGCGAACATGGCATCGCCCACTACTCTGCCTCAGTAAGACACTCGTCGAGCGTGTTGTCTGGCTCGATGAGTCCTAACTTCTCAGCAGCTTCTGAAAAGCTACCACATAGAACACCGTCAACGGTGAGAAGGTCTTCGAAGGATGTCTTGTCGGTGACATGGTTTAACAACACACGCAGATAGTATCGCTCCCCCTCGGCTGGATTGGCAGACACGATTCGACCTATTTGATAATGTTCCACCCGCGGCTTCCAATACTTCGTTCTCTGCCATGTGAAGCTCCCAGGAAAATCCTTGTACAATATATGCCTAGCCCACGGGTGGTCCTGGTTAGCCTTGAAATACTCGGTCAACATGGATTTTGAAGCATTTTCAGAGGCGACGACATTGGTCAAGTCAGCTTGCTCATTAAATGCCACCCTATGCATATTCAGGAGATGAAGAGGCAACTGAAGGACAAACGGGGAGTTAGACCATAATGGGAAACCAAAGATCCTCCACATCGCTTCCGGAGGAGTAACCCATCTCGCATCGACGCATCTTTTGATCTCATCTATGTTACCATCGGCGTCGGGCTGGTCGATGCTGAAAGAAGCCCTATCGTGGCCCTTGTATATGTACTTGTAAAGGTATTTGACGACCTTTATGCTGGAGCATACCTCCACATTGATGTGGCAATTGAACATCCATAGAAGGTAAGGGTTATAAGGCACAACCCATCTGTTGTCCAACATTTTACCCATGACCTTTGCCCTTTGACCATCTTCTCTACGCCGGTAAACAGGGTATGAGTCATTGCCCTGTGTTGTGTTTTCATTGAACGCCCGAGGGTATCTACACTTGCACTCGTTCTATTGCATGCATACATTTTTGGGGTTGAGAGCACTTCACGGACCATGCATCATATGTTTGACCACTAAGGCATAGAGTTCTGGATACTTTTGCTTATCCGAGAGCTCAGCGGAAATGACTCTATCGTACTGCTCTGGAACGACGAGCTTATAGGATGAATCCATGATCAACAAAAAGTGAGCGTGGGGGAGGCCTCTTTTCTGGAACTCGACTACGTATACGTACGCAACAACAACACCCAGGATATGATTCTTGAACAACATCTCTTTCATAGCCTCTAGCTTGCCATAAAAAACGCGAGCCACAAGATCAGGTCGGTCCTGTGTTGTCTGACTAGGAAACAGCTCGTTCGTTATCTCTTCCCACTTAGGGTTGCAGGTCATGGTCAAAAAGATATCAGGCTTCCCATATGTATGGACAATTGCCATGGCATCCATCTGCCTCCGCTTCATGTCGCGGTCGCCACCAGGGTACGTTCCAGGGAGCACAATCCTTAATCTAATAGCGCTTGCTCGCGTCTCCCCGGACGTGATAGCATCAATAACTCCCTTATATAGATCGGCACGGATCTTCGTCTGGTTCTTTCTGTACCATCTCAACCTACAACTCTCTATCTTGATGTACATGTCGACCCCCCATTGTTGGAGCAATCATGCTCCACCTAGTATGGGATTGAATATGGCAGGTCGTGTCTGCATCCTGTAACAGTAGTAGTCTCTAACGGACACGCATAACCTGCTATTCCCCTCTGAAACAGAATGCACATTGATGAAATTAGTATTCGTATGAGAATTATATTATTTCAAGAACGACAGAATAGGAAAAAGTCCTACCTGCATCCTCCTGATCATCATGGCCACCTCTTGGTTGTTGTACACTCTCCCAAGGGACATTACGTTTAGGCAGTTTTGGATGCCAACCAAGCTCCCCCATTGCGTAAAATAGGGGATAAGACAGTGGGTCATATGAGCCATCAGTCACACGCATACTATGCCTCTGGTTGTTGTTACCGCAAAGTGTAATCCTACGATCAAACCTTTTCGCTAGGTCGGCGCCCTCGACCCAGATTGCAGCAACCTCTGATGACACTGGTCTATTATATCTCCGTTGGTCAAGCCTTTGATCGGTGTTGAGGTCTATCCTGTAATCATCGAGGTTATCCTTGTGTGCACCCAAACTCCTAAATTGTTGGGAGTACGGATTTCCGTGGAGTATGTCCACTAATTGCTTGATGACATTCTGATCCAATCGCTCGGTGGCAGCCTTACGATGGGTCAGGTTAGGGTCGTCGTCCAAGAAGTACAATTGGAGATGTTCTGGATGTAAGCTTGGCTTGAAGGAATGCACATTGTGGTAGATGGTTCCGTGCACCCGGAACGTATAAACACCAGACTTCAAGTTTGTGTAGTTTTCATCGAGGCTCACGCCAAGGGTTGTGAATGCAAAGTGTCCATTGAAGAACCGTATGTTCTCCCGAAAGTGTCTAGAGTCTGCATCCGTGCTGGACCAAAGTCTCATTAGCTCAGGGATAGGATCTGATTCCTTGAGCTCGATCTGCCCATTGCGACAGCAGAAGCCGTCGGTCTCGGACTCAAACTTCTTGGCCTTGCAATGGTCGCAATTTGCGGCGTGCTTTAGGATGTGTGTGCTATCTGGAAGGTTTGAGTAGACAAATTCGAACGGATCATAGTCGATACCCTTTGCGCTATTGATGTTCGTGTCGTCATCTCCATCCATGGTATCAACATCGGATCCTAAGGGCATAGCATTACGGTCAGAACATGTTCCACCCTAAATTTTTAAATCAACAAATATATAACTGTTATGCTTGTTCACCGTTCACCGTACCTTGCCTGCCAAATAGATAGTACTCGTCATCCATAAAGTCTGGCAGCAATGGATTATCGCCCATTATGCCGCTCAGGAATGCTTCCACATCTCCTGTAACATACATGTACTGATTAGAGAAGGGGTGTACAATCTTGTGTAGCAGTTTATGAGAGTAGCCAACTCTTACCATCGTTATCGACAGTGAAAGTTGGCATGCTTGTGGAAGGGCTGACATCTGGTGGAGCAGCTTCAGCGTCTTGAATGACGGATGATGCACGAGAGGAGAAAGTTCGGGAGTCTGAGGTTGTGCTAGCTAGATCATGACATGGCATTGCGATGGATTCAGCGCAGGGGGTGTTTTTCCGTTTAGTGCCTTTCTCTCAACACTTGACTCCCCCTTCTCAATAGGAGTCATTACTTTTCGGCGTTCCATGCGTTGCTGTCGTAGCTTTTCATTTCGTCCTTGCACATCAATCGATGCCTCACCCTTCTTCTTCCAATATAATGCTCTGGCCCATGCATTTCTGTGTTCCCTTTGTTTATCAGTTAAATTCTGTCTATATTCAGTGTGACGTTGCCTCCTAGATAGGATGTTATCATGAATGACACCGGACGTGATCGTACTCAAAGGAGGTAATATAGCATCACCATGTGATAATGGTGTAGTGCTTGAGCTTGTTTGGTTGGCTGATTCACCAATAATGTGATAGTTTGTTCAGAACTTAATCGTTGACGAAGAAGAAAGCTCGGGGAATCCCATAATGATATGTACAAAATAAATGACACTAAACCAATATCACTATATAGTTTAAACACAAAACAGCTTACTTGATATCGTAAGGGGAGGTAAATTTTCATCTTGTTCCTCAACCGTACTAGAGGCTTTTTTATTCTCATGAGTATATCGCTTCTGAGCGTTTAACTGCTCCTTTTTTTCTTGCTTATATGGTTGTTTGTTCAACACATCTCCTGATGGCATTAATTCAGGGCATGTTTAGAACTTATTTGATCAACAAAAATTAACTTAGCAGAACACACACACACACACACACACATATATATATATATTCAAAGGACAAAGGTGTTCAACAAGAATTGCAATAATGTACCTGACATCGCATAGGAGTTACGTTCAACATTAATCATATCACCAACAGGGGATCGTGGAACATTTTGCACATAACCTTAACAATGTGAAAGTTTGTTCAGAACTTAATCGTTGAAGAAGAAGAAATCTCGAGGAATCCCATAACAATATGTAGAAAATAAATGACACTAAACTAATATCACTATATAGATTAAACCCAAAACATATTACCTGATATCGTAAGGGGAGGTAAATTTTCATCTTGTTCCTTAACCGTAACAGAGGCTCTTTTCTTATGATGAGTAGCTCTCCTATGAGCGTTTAACTGATCTCTTTTTTCTTGCTTAGTTGGGTGTTTGTTCAACACATCTCCTAGTGGCAAGCATTAATGGCATGTTTATAACTTACTTGATCAACAAAAATCAACTTAGCAGAACAAAAATCAAAGGACAAAGGTGTTCAACAAAAAATGCAATAATGTACCTGACATCGCATAGGAGTTACGTTCAACAATACTCATATCACCAAGATGGGATCGTGGAACATTTTGCACAAAACCTTGCATATTGATCGCACATTTTTCCTTTTGCTTCCGATACGATGACCCATTACGTGCGTTTAGAAGCTCTACTTCTTCATGAGAAGGTTGCGTGGTTGCTATTTTTTGGTCAATAAAGGAACCAGCAGAAAGTAGTAGATAATTTGTCCATGATTTGGCAAAAATCACTTTAAAGATACTCACCAGACAACAACCTTTCACGAGCAAGACCATTCAACCCAACTGGAGTATCCACATTGGTATGGTCTGATTCTATAGTTGCTGTGATAAAAAAGCAGCAGCTGTATGAATAAATGTAGCAACACCCCAAAAAGAAATAATTGGTAAAAATCAGAGACAGATTGGATATACATTAATTTGGGGTGCATTTGCGGGATTAGTCACTACGAGATTACTGGATGGCGAAAACGAACCATCGTGTTGCATCAATGAGATTGTTGGGTTGTCTACAAGATGTAAAAGTAACAATTAACGCAAACCAAAACTAATAATGGCTGACGTTGGACCAAAGAGGAGAGTTTCATGAGTACGTCAATACTAAACCTGACATCTTATATGTAGGACGAAAAACATTCGTTATATCATCGAGAGCAGGTCGGGCAACATGTTGCACATTATTTAGATTGATCGTACACTCCTCCTTCTTCTTCCGATTAGATGCCCGCCTCCTCGCATTTCTAAGATCCCTTTTAACCTCGTTTTCACGTTGAATGGTAGCCAAATCTTTTTCTTCAAAAACAACCAAATTTGAGAGTAGTTGAACATGCGGAAAGTTTATCATCAGACATATGAAAAAGACATCAAACTTACCTGGAGCCTTCGTTCTTTTTGGTAGCTCGGCTAATTGTGTATAGCTGTTCCAATTCGTTGCGAGTCAGGACATCTCCTGTTGGCTGCTGCTTAGATATCTCCGAAGACACTGTTTCGTCACGAGCAGGAGCAACATGTTGTACCTGGTCTACCACACCCTCTTGAATGGTAGCAAAAGCTTTTGCATTAAAAGCAACCAGAGTTGAGATTAGTTGAACATGTGAAAAGTTTATCTTCAGACATATGAAAAGACATCAAACTTACCTGGAGCCCCCGTTCTCTTATTTGTGCTGGTATCTAGGCTCATTGTGTTTAGCTGTTCCAATTCGTGGTCAGTCAGGACAGCTCCTGTTGGCTGCTGCTTGGATATCTCTGTAGACAATGTTTCATCACGAGCAGTTGCAACATGATGTACCTGGTGTAGCACACCCTCTTGATTGCTAGCCAAATCTTTTTCATGAAAAGCAAGCAGACGTGTGAGTAGTTCAACATGCGAAAAGCTTATCTTCAGATATGTGAAAAGACATAAAACTTGCCTGGAGCCTCCTTTATTTTATTTGTACTGGTGGCTAGGCTCATGGTGTTTAGCTGTTCCAATTGGTGGTCAGTCAGGACAGATGATGTTGGCTGCTCCTCGGATATCTCCGTAGACCCTGTTTCATCAAGAGCAGGAGCAACATGCTGTACCTGATGTACCACAGCCTCGTGGGTAGATTCTAAATATAATGGAACACAATAAAAGGTATAAGCCATCTTAATACTATTTGAAAAACAGAAATGCTGGAAAGACATGAACAGGAAATATCATTTGAACTTTGTGGTACATCTGGACTCATTGCAATAATCAGGGAATCAACATTGTCAGCTGCAGGCATAACGGCTGGGACATATGTGGTCTATATTTGCCTCATCCATATGCCCTGCAACACAATGTGATTAGGCAAATATCATTCTGACAAGAAGCATATATGGCAAAATGGTCCAACATATACCTGCATTTGCATCTGACTCTTCTAGGTTCAGTTGATTTGCTTTTTGAATTCCCCATTGTGTAACTTTTGCCAGTTACTGATAGCTAAAAAAGAGCCGTTAAAACGGAGTGGTGGTGGGAGTGTGTAATAACTATAAAATTAAGTGACAAACCATAATGAAAAATGAAAAAAAATTAAACTTAATGTAAAGTAGTTACACAACATATATTGAACAAACACATTTTTCCGTGAGGCCTCTCGTCCTATAACCTTGACTCCGCATATAAGTTCAACACAATATTCCATGCCTAACGTATCTCCAAAATACAAATAATTAACATGTGGATGACTTGGTCGGCAAACATGAAATTGGATCATTACTCCGTTCCTATAAGATAAATGGTTTGTTTATTCGTTCCAATTACACCTACTCATGGTGGTTCCAGTTTTTACAATTACTCCGTTCCTATAAGATAGATTCCAATTCGAATAGTCTAGTTTATTACGGCATTTTGGGCACGTAGCACTGAAATGCAAATATCAGTTAACCATTGAACATAGAAAATAAAGGTTTGAGAGTCTTTTACTAAAGCAAATCTTTAAATATAATTAGAATTATTTAAATAGATACCTGATTCCAATATGCAGTGTTTACATATATTTTGCAAAATGGGGGGACACTATCTACATTTACATGAATGATTAAAATATGACTAACCAGATCTGGATGCTACCCTGTAGGCAGAAAGTAATGGATATGACTAAACAAATCAGGATACAACTATTAAGGCAGGGATGCCATCGATCCAGGTAAAGCCAGCATAATGGATGACACAGCATGGTTATGACGTGGGTTCATGGTGGTAGTATAGCTCCGACAAATACTCATGCTAATTTAACCTCTTATTCAACATCACTTTTCATTAATTTTAGTGCTACGTACTTCTATTTGGAATATACTTGGTGCATAGAATTATTGAATAAGGAAACTCCCTTTCTCTGTTGGAGTATATTTTGAGTTACAACTATCTGATCCATGATTGTTCTTTAACATCTCCCTATCTCTGTTGCTCTGTTCGCGAAGTTCTTGCGACTTCTGGACAACATACAGTTGGAGGAGGAGTACGAGACCATAATATGCAGCCAGGACAGCCTCAACGCCTCTAAATCATGGGCTCCAACAATTAGTTAATTTCTTTGCTCCTAATGTATGTTGCTGTTACATGCACTTTGTTTAGCGGAGGTCAATCATATCAAAGAGGGCATTGGCACGGGCATTCCTTTTTAATTCATCATCATAGCTTGATTCATATCAAAGATTGCCATATATGAATGTACGAAGTTTGAGCTCCTGTTTTTCCAGCGAAGGTTTACTACATATTTAACCAGGTAAAACGGATCAACATGTACCTGAGATGGTGCTTGGCTTGTGGCCTGAAAGCGAAGACTGAAAGGCACGTCGGCCAACAGAAGATCAACGTTGAAGGGCGGCGTGATCCTGAACGGCGGCGGGATCCTAGAATGGCGTCGTGATCCTGGACGACGACGTGATCTGGAACGGCGGCGTGATCCTGGATGGCGGCGTGATCTTGAACGGCGGCGGGATCCTGGACGGCGGCGGGATCCTGCCAATTCCTGGGCGTTGGGATCATAAACGGCGGCGTGATCCTGAACGACGGCGGGATCCTGGAACGGCAGTGTGATCCTGGACGGCGGCGGGATCCTGGGCGTCGGATCCTGGGCGGCGATTGCGGGGAAGGAACCCCATGATGGGGGGGATGCGATGGCGGCGCCTGGCGAACGAGGGAACTGCGATAGAGAGGACGCGGGGCTCGTGGATTTTTTTGTTTCGTCCGACCGTGGGGTGGGAGTCTTGCTCGATTTTTTTTCGATGGCGGCAACTTAGTGCGATGGAAAAACCAGGTGGAAGGTGGTGGTGGACAAAAAAAACCCAGATGGAAAGTGAGGAGGACGAAAATAAACCGAGACAAAAAGCTACCAACTCCCCCTTTAGGAATAGAGATATCTCCGATGGCCCCTATCCGATTTCTCTCGGGGTAAATAATCTCCACCGTCCAAACATACCGGTATGCACCTCTTCTTCTGATGGCCTTGAACGTAAGAAATATATAGTAGATCTCAAGGAAACTCGACTGTTGTATGTGTACAACTTGAGTTAAAGAGACAATCAAATTGATGCACGCTCTTGACAAATATGCCAGTGTACGAATCCTTTCTTCCATGCACACACATGTAACTCTTCCCACGTAGACACGTAGTGCATGCTTGATACCAGGAAAGCAAATCCCATTTTAAGTTGCTTCTCCTAATCGGATCAAGTTTTAACTCCGGCGGCTGTTAACTCCGGCGGCCTCGGCAGCTCAAACAAATCCATCTTATCTCCAATTTTAATGGAATTGCAAACAAGACCTAAATCTGTTGTATATAGTATTATACTAGATAATTCTTTGCACTCGTGCAACTTGCACGTGTATGTGTGCCATTAGCATATGCATATGCATACGCCTCCTGAACTATGTCAAACGTATGATAAGAAGCATGCCTGATTTCTTGATGCACGATAAAAACCTCTTGAACAAGTGCAATGTCAATATGATTGGAGCTAGGACTAGCCATATCGTTGTATATACTATAAAACATTCTCAATAATATATTTCAAAAATACTGTAAAAAACATTTGAAAAATGTTGACCAAGCATTTGAAAAATGTTAAATGTGTATAGAGGAAGTGTTTATCACCTATACGTAAAAACAATGTGTATGAAAACAATTGATCATGTATTTAAAATCTTGTAATCAATAGTTTGAAAAAAAGTTGAACAAGTATATAAAAAATATCAATCCAGAATTTGAAAAATGTGAAATTTGTATAGTAAAAATATTGACCATATTAGAAAAATAATTAAAAAATTGATCATGCATATATAAGTGTTAATCAAGCATTTGAAAAATATTGAAAAAGTATTTCAAAAATGTTAGTCAAACATTTATAAAATTGTTGCCCATGTATTCGGCAAAATTTAAATTTATATTGTAAAAATGTTAAATATGTATTAGAAAATATTTTGACACATATGAATTTGTAGAATGAAAACAAAAAAAACAAAAAAGTAAAACTGATAAAACAATGAAAGACACAAAGAAAAACAAGAAAACCCGGAGAAGAAAAAACAAAAGAAAAGAGAAAAGAGAGAAAAACTAATAAAATATAAGAAAAGAAAGAAAAAATAATGGTGAAAACAATGAAAGAAAATAAAAAAGGTGAAAAAGAAAGAAACGGAAAAAATCAGGAAAAAAAACAATGCAAAACCGGGTGTGTTACCGTCAAGTAGGTCGCGTCCTAGAATCCAATCTCCTGGTAAAATGGCCGGCGCACAAACTGTTGTTGCGAGTTTGTCTCCTTTTTTTATTATTACTCATGTTAGATCATGAATTAATAACTGCATCCAATCTTAGAAAAGTCCCGATTGTTCTCACCGATCCATATTATTTGTCATGCAAATGAATATATCAATCATTGAAATACGTCTAGATACATATGTCAGAACGACAAGTAATATGGATTGGAAGACCAGTGCACATATTGTTGTTGCGAGTTTGTCTCCTTTTTTTGCTACTCATACTAGATCATTTTTTTTGAACCCAACACCGTAGAACAACAGTTCTACGGTAAATAAATTAAAATAAAATATGGTACAAACCCCAGAGGGGTCAAAGTTTGGCTTAAAGGCTCAGCCAATGCCTGCTCTAGGAATTGAAATCATGGGTTTACATGTTATTGCCTAACCATTGTAGGAAACTTGATTCAAACTTAGTTTTGATCTTGTGTCTAAGGAGTCCTAAATCTTGCTTGAGATGAAATCTCCATGATTGTATAGTGTGTTGTAGTGATCTGAAGACTTTTCCATTTCTCTGTATCCAAATGTTCCAGCATCCCAGAATAACTATTTCAGCAGCAAATGGTTTTGGCAAGCATTTCATTGCAAGTATTGTATCCTCATATACTGATGTTCCTCTCTGTCTGTTTGGGATCAGTGAATTCCAGCAATCTTGGGGAAAATTGCAGTCCCAAAGGAGATGCATGGTTGTCTCTTCTTCTTGTTGATTGCAGTTTGGGCAGAATGGGTCATCTAGGTGCATGCCTTTTCTAGTAGAAGTGCCTTGGTGTTGATTCTGCAGTGTGCCACCAGTCAAAAGAATATTTTGTGTTTGAGTCTGCTAGAACTGCTCCAAATAATGTTAAAAAAGGGTGCTCCTCCTTATGTTCCATCAGCTGGTCGTAGATATGAATAGCTGAAGTCTTTTTAGAAGATCCCTTTATGGTCCAACTATCATTTCTATGAGGATGCAGCTGTGGAACCAGTTCTGCCATTGATTAAATTGTCCAAAAGCTTCTACTGACATTGGGAGGTGGAAGTGATCTGTCCAATCCTGGGCTTAAAAAAAGTGATGTACAGTTTGATCCTCATTGATGGCAAAGGAGAAAAGTTGTGGGAGTGCCTGCTGTAGAGTATGATCTTGCCATTTATCTTTCCAGAACAAAACAGAATGACCTAATCCAATGGTGCAGCTGCTTATGTGTGTAAACCTCTCAAATAATGAAATGTGAGTCTTCCACCAGAAGGAGCCTTCTGCCTTTCCCCTTGGCACCTCAGTGTGATAATATTTCTCCCATGTAAGATTTACCCAAGGGATATCTTCCTTGTTGAGGAACTTGAGTAGGTTTTTTCATGAGGAGAGCTTTATTATGAAGAGCAATGTCCAATATTCCCAGGCCTCCTTGTTTTTTTGGCTGACAGACTTTGGACCATGCAATCAGTGCTATCCCCTTGTCCTCCATGCCAAATTTTCTCCAAGGAAAGTTTCTCATATATTTGTTTACCTGTTCAATTACTCTAACAGGTAAAGCCAGAGTGCACATGAAGAAGATTGGCAAAGCAGCAAAGACAGATTTAACAAGAATTAGTCTGCCATCATAAGAGAGCATAGTTGAGCATCATGTGAGTCTTCTTTCAATCCTTTGCATCATTGGGTTAAAATCCTCAATCTTTGGTTTGGTTGTGCCCAGAGGCAAGCCAAGGTATGTGAATGGGAAATTACCCTGCTTGCACCCCATGATGTTGAGGAGGCTAGCCATGCATGGTTCTGACACATTTATGGGTACCATGAAGGATTTTTCATAATTAACTTTGAGCCCATTATACTCTGTATAGTGCAAAATTAGGTTCTTGACATGTGTCAGTTGTCTTGCATCAGCAGGGAGCACAAGAATTGTGTCATCTGCATACTAAATGATAGGAAAATTTGGGCATGCTTGACTGTCAATAGGTGGACTGATTAAATTCTGTTGCATTGCCTCATTAAGCACAGTTTGAAGGACATCAGCTGCAAGAACAAATAATAAAGGAGAGACAGGGTCTCCTTGTCTGACTCCTTGCCTACAGTGGAAGACTTTGCGTGGGACTCCATTGAGTAGAACTGATGATGTACCTGAAGAAAGCAGCATGTTGATCCACTGGATCCATCTTTCCCCAAACCCTCTAGCCCTCAAGATTGCTATTATTGTTTTGTGGCTAAGCAAATCAAAGGCCTTTTCAAAATCCAGTTTGAGCAGCACTATTGCCTTTTTTGATTGCTGACATTGGTGAAGGTACTTGAATGCCCACCCAAGGCAGTCATTAATGGTTCTGTTTTTGATAAACCCATATTGATTGGTGTGCACAACTTGAAGGATGATTTTTTGCAGCCTGTTAGCCAACAACTTTGTGATGATTTTTATAGTGCAGTTCAATAGAGATATATGTCCGAAGTCACTAGCTCTAACTAGATTGTCCTTCTTTGGGATTAATGTGATGAAAGAAGCATTGATGCTTTGGAGTGAGATTGAGCCCTGATAGAAATCATCAATCAACTTGTAGAAGTCATCAGCAATGATACTCCAGCATGCTCTAATAAAATCCCCATTGAAACCATTTGGGCCTGGTGCTTTATCTGGAGGGAGCTGTTTGATCACATCATCAATTTCATTTTTAATAAATGGAACTTCTAGCTCTTGCAGACCATCAATTCTTGTGATGAGGCTAATCAAGTTTAAAGGGTCTATTGTACTGTTCTGCTGACCCATTCTGTCCTTGAATGATTTCCAAAGAATTGTTACCTTGGCATTGTGTTCTGAATGCGCATTGCCATGTTCATCATGCAGGGTTTGTATGTAGTTGTGTGTGTATTTGATTGTGGCCTTTGCTTGAAAGAACTTTGAATTTTCATCCCCAAACTTTACCCATCTAATAGTGGCCCTCTGTCTCCAATAGATTCTCTGGAAGGAAAGCAGCTTTAGCAGATGTTTCTTGAGAATTTCTTTGCTATTTTGTTCTATGACAGTGAGCTGTCTGTATTCCTCAAATTGATCCCACATCATGATGACATTATTTGTTGCCTGAATGTTACCAGCCAAATTGGAAATGGACTTGCTCCAAATCTTGAGCCTTTTTCTGAGTCTTTTAAACTTTGTTTTAATCAACTTTGCTCTGTCACTTTCAAACAATGGTTGTTTCCAATTTTCTTCAACTGTCTGTTTGAAATTATGATGTCCTAGCCAATAGTTTTCAAACCTAAAAATTTGAGCCCTTGGGATACAGGTTCCAATTGATATGACACATGGGCAATGATCTGATACTGGCTTGGAAAGTGGGAAAGCCATAGTGTTGGGGTATTTTGAGGACCAACTTTCTGAAGTAAAAACCCAGTCAATCTTTTCCAGCAGTGGGGCTTGGTGCATGTTACTCCATGTGAAACTTCTGCCCTTTAGAGGAATTTCAACCAGGGCAAGATTGATGATGGCTTCGTTGAAATTCATCATACTGTTGATGTCTCCATTTCCCATGTTTCTATTTGAAGGGTATCTGATATAATTGAAGTCTCCAGTAATTATCTAGTCTATTTCTATAAGCATTTGAATTTTTTTGAACCATGAAAGAAATTTGTGCTTGCCCTCATTATCACATGGCCCATAAATGTTGGTTAAAATCCAAGAGTCTCCAGTATGAACAGAGATGAATCTCATGGAAATTGAGAAATCATTTTTGAATAAACATTCTCCCTGAAACATGCTTTCATTCCATGCAATGAGCAAACCTCCTGAAGCTCCCACAGAAGGCAAGTAATCAAATTTATTGATTCTCTTGGGACAAAAAAATTTATGTATGTGCTATCAAAGGCTTCTCTTTTTGTCTCTTGTAAACAGATCACAAAGCAATTAGACTCCTCTATTTTGTTCGAAATGGCCAACCATTTATCACTTGAATTAATACCTCTCACATTCCAACTCAGAATATTCCAGGATCTATTCATAGCTTCTTAGTAAATCAAAGTGACAATAACTGGTGACAACACACTTGCCAATCAAGCATAACATGCAAAAGGCTCTATTACAGACCCACTTAGTTGTACTCATAATGGAAGCAAACATAACACATGTTTCTGATATGGCACAGGAGAAATGATAAAGACCATCATTACAGAGACACATAATTATTCCCCAAAAGAGGCTTTTATTTAGCCTTCCTTCTCCTTTTCTCTGGTCTTCTAGTCCTTCCATGTAGGTTGTTTCCCCCCTTCTTTGTTTTCTTCCGCAGCAGATTTTCCTCTGTGCACACCTTTGGGTCCACCTTGCAATAAGAAGTGCTCAAATTTTTAATAACTTTGGTGCTACAGATAGGGGTTTAGAAGAACAAGCCATACAATTGTTGTCCTGACAAGTTTTCTTTTTAAATCCTTTGTTAAGAAGTAGGAGCCTCTCACTTCTTCTTACCTTAGAGTCAACTATTGGCAGTGTGTCTTTTCTCTTCCCTTTTTGGACAGCTGGGCTGAAGAAAATGGGCTCCTCTGAAGCAGCTATGCTAGTTTCCTCCTCTATGTTTTCATGCATCTGTGAGCATGAAGGAGGCTTAGTCACTGGACAAAAAATAGGAATGAAGAAGGTAACAATTTTTGCGTGTTGGTGCCCTTCACAAACAATTTGCCACATTGGTGATTGTAGGAACAATTTTGCTCAATCAAACTTATCAGGTGTTAAGAGAGCAGTTTAAATGAAATCCACCCACTCAAAAGGTACCTGAATTTTTGTTGTTCCCTCAGATTCTTGAGAAAAATGCTTCTCCCAGACAGCTTCACTTACAAACCCCTGCTCTACTGTATCTGCATGAGAGATAGCGGTAGGAGAGATAGGTAAGTATTTTCCTTTAATGCTGAAACCTGGTGGGGCTGTACAATCACTGGAGGAGTTTGAAGATCTGTCTTTACTCTCAGAGTCTGAACATGGTTTAGAAGTTGCATCTGAAGAATACTCAATAATTTCAATTTCTTCATCCACTTTGGTGCCGTGGATTCCTTCTCTCTCTATAGCAAGCTGATATTCCGATGGGGAGGCAAGCTGAATAATTGGATCAACACCTTTAGCCAGGTTTAAATCAAACAGAGACCCATCCTCTTCCACATATTCCCCTAAAAAAGGCAGACCTAGCTACTTCTGTTCATCCTGATTGCAAAAAAGTTCATTTTGAGTTGGAGACTGTGGCAAAGCTTGGTTAAGATCAAAACCTAGGGAGTTGACTTGATGCACTGGAGGCATTAAATCAATAAAATTCAGTGGCACTTCTTGAGCTAGAATAAAAGGCATGTCAGCCTGGTGGACCATATCCTGCAAAAAAGGTTGGTGGGTTTGAAGAGGCCCAATAGCCAAGTTGAGGTTAGGTAGTTCCTCCTGGGCCTATCCCAAAAGATTCAAAAAAATTTATTTCCCTCCAATAGTTGGATGCCTTCTTCTATCTGGTACTCTACTTCCACTCTGTTTGAACCTACTGAGAGAGTGAGCTCACTTTGAGGGTCCATATCTAGGAGATTAGCCTATAACTGAGGTTCATCCAAGGGCTGAAAGAGGTCAGCCAGCTCCATGAATTCCCCATTTGTGGGGACCCCGACTCATAAGTTGTGATCACCGAATGCACGTGTATAGTGATCCCAGAGATCAATGCTCAGTGAATACACAGAAGCTGAATAACAAGAGTCTTACATCCACATTTAGCGTCTTACACAAACAAAGACCATGAAGGTCTATTCTTACATAGATAGGGCCACAAGGGCCAATCACTTAAACATAACAAGCAGCGGAAATCTTGATCGAAAGCGTGAACCCATGCCATCTGCCTTAAACCTATAGGCATTTTGACTGGGAAGCGTCCTAGTTCGCATGTTCGTCACCAACGAACTCTTCAATACTCCTGTTCTTCCATGCCTAGCCAATTAAATAAACAGTGGCAATCCAATGAGTACTTTGAATGTACTTGCAAGCAACCCATGTTGTGGATCAAGGTATAATAATGCATGATATAACACTAAGTAGGTATTTTTGTAGAAAGCCAATTTTGAATGCAAAGTCATGATCAAGTAACTAGGTAAGCATGCATCAACAATTGGTTGATATCCATACGAACAAGTTATAAATATCATCGTAAATAGGGGGTTGATCATCTCATGCTCAATCATCACGTCAAGTCATCTGGCTTATCTCAAGTGTCATGTTTGTGTCATCCACACACACCCTTACACACCAAGTTTTTAGGAAACATATGGACGTGGCTTAAGCAGCACCACCCAACTTTCCTGGACCGTGGACACGGCTATTCGGATAGTTTTACACTCTGTAGAGGTTGCACACTTTATCCACAAGACTCGGGGAACTTTCGTGTCATCCACGACTCGCGGTATATAACATACCCGAGGTAAGCACCTGAACAATGCCTTTCCCCTGGCGATACTAAACAAAGAGTCCACTCGATTGGTACCCAACCCACATGATGTACATCACTCGTAGCATCCATGTAGGGACCAACGATGTGCCCGGTGCCTGTGAAGATAGCGCATGATCGTCCATACCGGCACGACCCCATATCGAGAGTGACCACGCCACTCCCGCCACTAGTAATGTGGGCTCCTTGCTAGTACCCACCAAGATAATCAATAGAGCCTAGTCCCATAAGGGGTATCGTGGTTGCACATGTAAGGTTGGGATGGTCGACAAATCTTAAACCCTCCGTTTTTGAAAACACACACACTCACTTCCTCCGGTACACCACTTCTTTCTCAAGTGGTCACCCAACTCATCATCATCTCCCTCGGGTATTAGTGGCACCCGACGGGTTTTTGAAAGGTCTTTGAAAGCATTGCCTTATCTCCATCACCATGCATGATCCCGATCCCACTTGCGTAGCATCCACTAGCATCCTATCTACACCCACCCGCACAACCCTCATAAGGATGGTAGGGTCATGCATGATGCAATTATCAACAAGAAGTATCAAGGCATCCCACCAAGGTGGACACCACATCACATGATCAAATATAACAAAAGTAAAATACTATATGACATGCATATAAAATGGTTTCTTAACATGGTCAAAAGGTTGCTTGCCTCTCTCAACAAAGTCTTTGGGGTCTTTAAAGTCTTCGGGTCCAACTCCCTCGTCAGTAGCGCAATCTATCATCGCGATAAATAGTGATAATAATAAGAATCACACAAAAACATAGCACACAAAGCTACTCTTAAAATGCTACCCTATTATGATAAATACTAAAAACTATAATAAAAATATCTTCTAGGGTTTTGCTGTGAAAAACATTATTTAAAACTAATAAACAGAGCCAAAAAGATGCCAAAATAGATTTTAAAATAAAACAGTGTATAAATTTTTTTCAACATTTTTCACAAATGGCACTATTAAATTCTATGGAATATTCCAGGATTTTAGGTGGAAAAATAATTGTCATTGGATTTATTTTTTGCCCTGTGGGATTTTTGGAAAACAAGGACAAAAAAGAAAAAGAAAATGGGCACTGTGCCATAGGCCAGAGCCAGCCAGCTGCTGGGCCGGCCCAGTGGCCAGCCAGGCCAGGCGCGCTGGCGCCCCCGCACGCGTTAGGTTTACAACCTGACGGGCGGGGCCCAATGGCCAGGGAGAGAGAGAGCGTAGGAGGGGGAGGTGAGAGGCCGACAGGTGCCCCCCTGTCGGATCCTTTTCCCACCTCGGGGCAGAGAGGAGAGGCCCTCACCACCGGTGATGTAGGGCACGGCGACGACCGGCGAGTGCAGGGTTGGGCTCGGGGTCGAGTCGCCGATCCCTTGGAGGTCGAAGGAGCGCAGGAGGTGGCCGGAGTCGCTGGCGGTGAGCACCCATGGCGGAGGAGCTTCGGGTGGAGGACGCGCCGGTCAGCCTGTGCATCAAAAGGAGGGGAAGAAGGAGGGGAACGGGTCAAGGCACTAAGGGGGACCCAATGGGAGAGAAATGGGGGCCGGAGAGGGGATGTACCCGGAGATCGACGGTGGCGTCGCCGCGGCGGAGCTTCGGTTGATCTCGTGCACGGGCCTCGGGGGGACAAGCTGGTGGTGCAGGGCCAATTTGGTGGAGAAGGGCGGTCAGCAGAGGGGAGGAGAGGTCTCGGGGGTGGCTAAATAGACATCCCTTGGTCCACCATGGACATGTGCACCGGCGACGAGGCAGACAAGGCTACAGGCCACCGGGGCTTGCAGGGATGGGTCAAGGGTGCTCCTGGGCGTTGCCTAGGACCAGTGGAAGGGAGAGAGGGAGCAGAGGAGGGCCCTAGCGCCCGCGTGTGTGAGCTCATCCGTTGGCTGGCTCGATCAGCATCAGGCACGCGCGAGCAGGGGTGAGAGAGAGCCAGGAAGGAGGGGCCCAACACCTTGGAGGGTTGTGGACATCGAGGGCATCTCGGGGGACAGCTTCCCCATCCCAAGGCTGTCGAGGACCTCAGGATGCTCCTGCTATAGTGCGGGCATGCACTGTAGCGTGCTCTAGAGCATGCCTTTGGCATGCCATGGCATGCTTGCGTGCTCTAGACGCGTCCTTCCATGTCCCTTAGCTCCTGTATGATCTATAGATGCTCTAGGAGCTAGGAGAAGCTAGGGAGAAAAGAAATGGAGTGGGGGAGAGGGTAGAAATGCTCCTGCCATTGCTGTCCAAGGGGGTAAATGTGGGTTTTTCCCCACTTACCCATTGAGTCTTGGCCAGAGAAAATTACTGGAGGTGAAAAGCAATACTAGATAGTTCTGGTAAAATTTTGGAGGCAAGGGAAATAGAGGAAGGGGGCCAAACAAGGTTTTTGCCAAGCTGGCTGAAGGTGTTTGATGGAGATTAGGGCAAGCAAATGGACTTTGCTTGCCATAGGAATTGACAGGATCAAATGGTGATTAGAATTAGGCCTTATCACCAAGTTTGAGCTTAATTGAATAAAGTTCATAATGTAACTTTGTGAAACCCTAGAAATCAACAGAATCTGGTTTCTCTAGATCTAGTCATGCTAAGCTAATCCCCTTGATGCACCACTTAGTGTAGCATCATTATTTGGTGATTAGAACATGTCCACAAAGTTTGGGGTCAAGGGAAGAAACTTCACAATGTAGAGTTTCTCAAATTTGAATCTGGACAAGGAGGGGTTCGATATAGTTTGATGAATCATATCAACTTGGATTGAGATGAAACTTTACAAGATCATCACCTATGACAATGTTCACTTGTTGGAATTTTCGTGGAATTTATTGATAATATTTCTTACAGAAATATTCCAAAAGCTTGATTTGGACAAAAAGGGTTTTGAATGTGTTGAAACTCATATATATGGAAAATATATATACACCGAGTTTCCCTAATTTTTCTCAAATATTTTGAAAGCATTTAAATAATTTTTCCCTATGAAAAACCATTTCTGGCCTTAAGAAAAAGCCTTTAAATAAAATATTAAAATAATCTTTAAAAATAATATTTGGTGGTTTCGGAAGTCATAGATATAGTAGGCTTCAAATAAAGCCTTTGGGTACAAAGGGTCCACCCAATTTTAGGACTTGCAGTGCAAACCTCAACTCAGGGTTTTTTGAAAACCTAATTTGAATAAATCCTTTTTGGTCAAAATAAAATTTGATCTAAAATAGTTTTGGGCACTACTCACATGGCATGATCATTGGGCAAGAAGTTTGGGTCAAGGAAGATGAATATGGAGAGGGATAGAATCTATGAGTGCCATACACAACAACCAAACAAGCAAACGAGCAACAATTCAAACAAGCACAAGCATTAAAAAAGTTTTAATTGTCTCCAATTTTTTTAAATTCAAGCATAACAAGGTGATACAAACACAGGGTGTGACACCATCCTCAAGTTCTTGGTCCACAAGTTCATCAACTTCTGCTGGCATTGCCCAATGCCCCCAGTCTGGCATATTTTCTTCCTCTTATTTCTCTACTTCCTCCTCTGCTTGTTGAATAGCCTGCAGATGAAAACCTTGTGGATTTCCATCCATTAAATCATGTGCTTGATGCTCTTGGATTGGCCCAATGAAGTGGTTCAGCTGGTTTGGGTGATAGAAGTTATTTACAGGTGGGGGATGAGGATTGCCATCAGCTGGAACTGGATCTTCATCAGGTGGGCCACCTCCCAGGACTTCTTGCTGAAAAATTACCACTGGTACAGTCCAAGATTCAGAGTTGGGATCATCAGATTCTCCTACAACAATGCTTACAGGCACATCCCTCGTCTCTTCTACTCTGATTTTTACCATTAAGGCTGCCTGTGTGCTTCTGGCTTTGTCCCACAACAACATCCTCCCAAAACTTCTAACAACATTTGCAAGTTCATGAATTTCTCTCTTATCAAACGGAAAACCAATCAGAAGCACCCATACATCTCTGTTGAGAGCCAGATTTCTCCAATTGAGACCTTGGTTATGACGTTGGAAAATGATATGAACATCTCCGAAAGAATGATGACTTTGGAGAACCAAAGAATCTCTATCGAAAGGGGTGCAGAGTCTGACATAAGCTTGACCAAACGGACAAGGACAATTTTTTTGCACCGCTAGATGTTTAACCTCAGTGATGAACTCTCCAATGATTTGTCTCACATTGGGGAAATGTACCTGCTGATTTGGCATTGGAACGACAGTGGCGATCGCCCAATCTTCATGGCGTAGAGGAGCAGGATCACTAATGACCCTCACCCTAGCCGGCCTCCCTTCGATCTGCAGCGCTTGATGATGCGGCAAAAGGAACGGAGTTGGGTCAAAAGGGAAGTTTGCCATGGCGTGCTCTACGAAAAGTAACTGCATCCAATCTCCAAAAAGTCCCAATTGTTCTTTGTGATCCATATTATTTGTCACCCAAATGGATGTATCTACCATGAAATACGTCTAGATTCATATGTTGGAGTGACAAGTAATATGGATCGGAGGGAGTACTTCATTTTTTCAAACATTCAAGAAATTGAAAAAAATGAAAACGTTCAAAAATGCGAATATTTTTTGAATACATAGAAACATGTTCACGTGTTTCAAAAAATATATGTGATACTACAAAATAACCATGTATTTAAAAATGTTAAATATGTATAAGAAAAATCATGATATATGCAACAAAATGTACAACATATATGAAAAAAATAGATACTAAAATATATATTGCAAAATATGTAAAATGTGTATCCAAACAATTGTCCTAATGTATATCAAAATGTGAAACATATATAAAAAAGTAGACATCAAAATATATATTGCAAAACATGTATAATGTGTATCCAAACAATGTTCCTGATGTATATCAAAATGTAAAATGTACATGAAAAAAGTAGACATCAAAACATATATTTGAAAAAAGGTGTTAATTATGTATTATAAAAATAACAAACTTCTATGAAATGAGTACCTGATAAGTGTCGAGCGTCAGGTACAAGCATATGGCAATTCTGAATGTTTTCGATGGCAAGTTTAGTTACGCGAGAATGATAACTTTTGTGGTTCGCTTTATTTTTGGACAAAAACATGTCGTGTGTCACTAGAATTTGCCATTCTTGCGTGACTGGAATTGTAAGGGCCTTAGTGCCACGCAGCGCCAGGTTTGTAAAATCGGTGGCAATGGGCGAAACTAAAAAATGATACCCTATCTCACAAGAAATAAACTAACAAGCTACTATAATGTGTGTGTGGTCGGGATTGACTAATCGTCACCGTAATTTTAATATAAATGCACCGTAATTTCACGTTTCTTATTTTTATATTTAATACGTAAAAAATAACATAAGAATATATATAATAGCCATAAAAATATTTATGTTATGCAAAATTACAAACGTAATAAAATAGTATAAAATATGCACAAAATGCTAATTTTCTGGTCTTATGACCTATATTTTTGTTCTCTTATGCCAAATTTTAAGTACTTAATCAATATGAATGAAACTATTTGTATTGCAAATGTAATTTATTTATGAAACGGTCGTAAATTTACCTTAGGTGAAGAATAACTTATATATCACCGAAAAACGGTATTGTATATAATATAATGTCTTACACAATTGGTCATATAGAAAAATCATACCTATCCAACTCTTGGTTGCTATTTATTTGAACATCCTTATTCTTTTAGTATTCTTTGAAATGAAATCTCCAATGATATCTTCATAATCAATCTTCTGAAACACTTTACTCTCAAGTGCTATTGTAACAAAATAATTGAGTCTTTGTTGTGTCATAATAGTACATATATAGGCACTAGACTAATGTTTCCCCATGATGACTCAAATCTGTATTATTGAAATACAAGATAAAGAAGATGAATAAAGTAAAATTAAAGGTATGTAGTAGCATATGTCAATTGGAGATCATACGTCCATGTTTGTCAATTAGGCAAACTGTCTAACTCACCTAGTCGATCACCAATCAATCTGACGAGACGATGTCAATGAGTATGAAATTTGAGAGAGGACGCAAGGAAAGCAACAGCAACAACGACTTGTTGCCCTGAATCTGAATTCCAATCGATCTAATGAGTAATGACCAGGGACAAGCCGACGAGCAAGCGGCCGTGGCGAGTGGCGACGCGAGGAGGTGACGAGCAGGCCCTGGCGACAACACCGACTCAACCTTCACTAATGAGGCGAATCTAGCTCCAGGCCCTAGCGACGACACCGATGAGGGCACGAGCCACAAGGCAATAATAGCCATGATGAAGTCATCTAGAGTTGCCTGATCCCGATCCCTGTAGTTTTTTCTATTTTTGAGGAGAATCCGGATTTCTGTAGGGATCGAGGTCACGCGGAGTGCGCTCGATAGCCTCGTCGCGACATCGCCTCGATGTTGGAAATATGCCCTAGAGGAAATAAAATGGTTATTATTATATTTCCTTGTTCATGATAATCATTTATTATCCATGCTATAATTGTATTGATTGGAAACACATTGCATGTGTGGATACATAGACAACACCGTGTCCCTAGTATGCCTCTAGTAGACTATCTCGTTGATCAAAGATGGTCAAGGTTCCCTAGCCATAGGCATAAGATGTCATTTGATAACAGGAACACATCATAGGGAGAATGATGTGATGGACAAGACCCAAACTATAAACATAGAATATGATCGTGTCAGTTTATTGCTATAGTTTTCTACATGTCAAGTATTTGTTCCTCAGACCATGGGATCATGCAACTCACTGACACCGGGGAAATACCTTGTGTGTATCAAACGTCGCAACGTAACTGGGTGACTATAAAGATTCTCTACAGGTATCTCCGAGGGTGTTTGTTGAGTGTCATGGATCAAGACTGAGATTTGTTACTCCGTGTGAATGAGAGGTATCTTAGAGCCCACTCGGTAATACAACATCACAACAAGCCTTGCAAGCAATGTGACTAAAGTGTTAGCCACGGGATCTTGTATTATGGAACGAGTAAAGATACTTGCCAGTAACTAGGTTGAACTAGGTATAGAGATACCGACGATCGAATCTCGGGCAAGTAACATACCGAAGAACAATGGGAACAACATACGGGATTAACTGAATCCTTAAGATAGAGGTTCAACCGATAAAGATCTTCGTAGAATATGTAGGAACCAATATGGGCATCCAGGTCCCGCTATTGGTTATTGACCGTAGAGGTGTCACGGTCATGTCTACATAGTTCTCGAACCCGCAAGGTCTGCACACTTAACGTTCAGTGACATTTCGGTAGGATAGAGTTATGTATGGTGGTGACTGAAGGTTGTTCGGAGTCCCGGATGAGATCCCAGACGTCATGAGGAGCTCCAGAATGGTCCGGGAGTAAAGATTGATATATAGGAAGTCCCATTTTGGTCACCGGAAAAGTTTCGGGTACTTCGGTAGTGTACGGGAGTTCCGGAAGGGTACCGGGGGACCATCGGGAGGGGCCACTCACCCCAAAGGGCTTCATGGGCTATGGGAGGAGGCAAACCATCCCCTGGTGGGCTGTCTGACACCCCCCACTAAGGCCCATGCTGTTAGGGGTGGAGAAATCCAAGTGGAAGAAAGGGTTTCCAAGTGGGAGAGGAATCCTACTCCAAGTAGGAATTGAGTTGGACTCCTCCACCTCCCCACTCCGGCCGACTCCTAGGGGGAACCCTAGGGGCGCCAGCCTCCCTCCCCTTCCTCCTATATATACTAGAGGGGAGAGAGGGCAGCCGCAACAGAAAACCCTAAGCCATGGTGCAACCCTCTCTCCCCGATAGATCGTGTCCTCTAGTTTTCGGCGGTGCTTAGGCGAAGCCCTGCCGGAATAGTTCCACAACCCCCGCCGTCGCGCCATCACGCTGTCGGAGAACTCATCTACCTCTCTGCTCCCTCTTGATGGATCAAGAAGGTGGAGATGGTCATGGAGTTGTACATGTGCTGAATGCGAAGGTGCCGTCCGTTCGGTGCTAGATCGGGACGGATCGTGAATGGATCGCGGTACGCTCGGCGATTTGGATCGCGAAGACGTTTGACTACATCAACCGTGTTTCTTAACGCTTCCCGCTTAGCGATCTACAAGGGTATGTAGATCCACTCTCCCTCTCGTAGATGTGCATCACCATTGATAGATCTTGCGTGTGCATAGGATTTTGTGTTTCCCTTGCAACGTTCCCCAACACTCGACTCCAGCGGTCCAACCCAACTCCAGCGCTAGCAAGCCCAATAGCGCTTAGTTTTTTCAATACTTGGCCTATAAAAACTATTAATTAGATATTTAAAAAAATATTGCACGTGTAAATATTGTGTGTGAAAAAAAGTAAAGCCATGTTAAAAAGGAGAGAAAACCCGATGAAAATAGGGAAGTGAAAAAGGAAAGCTGGAAAAATAAAGAAAAAAATGAGAACAAAATTGTGCATAACATGAGAAACAAAAAAGGCTATAGTAAAGTGTCACCCAGTAGAGCACTTGCGAAAGGTGAGGCAAAACTTTGCCTCGCAATGGGCGACACATACCCCTGGTGACTAACTGGAGGGTACCCCTTCATAGGACCTCTAGCGGTCACTCGGGAATGCTCCTGCACTGACAAATGGTGCAGCCAACCGCCGCACGTGTTGCACGCTCGGCGCATCTACAAGTACACATATTTTATTCATTTCTACATGGGTTTTGGATTTTTTTTGTTTAGGTTATTGGATTTTGCTTGTCTTTTCCTAGGTTTTTGTGAATTTTTTTACTATTTTATTTTTTTCACCTGAAGCACACCTCATGGAAAAAAGCAAAGTTGTGCTTCACAGTGAAGCACATGTGTGCTTTCCGAGAGGTGAAAAGCATGGTTATGCTTATGCAAGAAGCACAATTGTCCTTCTCAGAAATGCTTCATGAATGGTGAAAAGCACATATGTGCTTTAAGTTTCTGTATTATGTTTTTCTTCTTTTGGTTTTCATTTTCCATTTTATTTTTCAAGGTTTTCGAAGCAAACAAATTCTGCCAAAACCTATTAACATGACATCTAGTTTCAATATCTCGACGTGAAAAACACAATGGTTAAAACGGTTCATGATTTGGGTGCACGATTAAATAGATAATACTTTTTAAAACACACACGAAACTCCCTGGTTGCGACTGTGTCACACGTGTAGGGAGCCATTTGTCACCATAAGTGATGGTGGGAGTGCGCTTTGCAAGGGGTACTCTCTAACTTGAAATTTTGGAGAAGTATATTTTCACCCTTAATACACTTCAATAGTCATAATTAATTAAAATAAGGGGTAATGTAGCCTTTGAGTGGTTTTCCATCACATCAAGGGTGATTTTGATTGTAGTTGGCTGAACTATGTCTTTTTTACAACAAACTTTCCTGCTTTATTCAGTCAACACAGTTGCATCGTTTACAAGGAATGGGATCATCGCATCGGGAGGCGACTCCATCCAGATACTCGGAGGAGAGAACTTAGCTAATTTATCTAGTTCATGAGCTACCTGATTACTACCTCTAGTAGAGTACTCATACAAGACATGATTAAAATCTAACGACATAAAAAAGCAATCATAAAAAATGGCACTTGCCACTGAACTGGACGAGCCTTCCTATAGGGTAGCGATTATCTCTGTGTTATCTAACACCAATTCAACCTTGCTAAAGCCCACAAATTTTACCAAGTTTAGCCCAAACCTCACAACAATTGCCTCAGTCGAAAAGGGGTCATAACATAAATTCAATCTTTCATTAGTTGCAACAATAAACTTGCCATTATGGCCACGAAGAACTTCACCGACCGTTCCGTCAAGATTATCATGATCAAATCCAGCATCCACATTTAGGTTTACATGCAATCACAAAATGTGTAGCCATTCCTCTCACTTTAAGTTGGATCTGGGCTGCGGTTGCATTTATTCTCCATGCGTTTATTCTCCACAGGCACCAGGAAGCAGTCACTATGGTTTATCTCTTGGCAAACGAAGGACTCGAACATCAGGTTCTCGGAGGCACAAAAGATGCTCGAAGACAACTTCGCCTGACCGATCAATTTGACAAGCCTTCTTTATGATCTCATAAACCCCCAGCAATTTCCATACTTCCGCCGCTCTATTACATTGGAATAGCAAGTGCATAATATTATCTGGACCTTGGTTGCAGGCTGGACAATATGGTTTAACTTTCATATGTTTCGCTGCCAAAATCGCCCGACAAGATAACATACTGTGCAGTGCTCTCCAAATGAAAATCTTTATTTTTACAGGGCATAATAAATTCCATACCGAAGACCAGGTATCCATAGGAGTAGATGATGTGTTGGTCAGTTGAATCTTCTGGCCATATTGGTATTCCCGTTCCTCATAGTATGCTGACCGTACCAAAAAAATCCTGTTCTTCGATGGATTCCATTGAAAGCACAACTTATCCCTAGGTGGTTTTGGTAATTAATAACAACATGTATTTCATTAGACTAATGTTTCCACCAAGTGTATCTCGAAAAAAAATTCAATGATGGGATGGCTAAAGGATTGTGTGGAGAACCTCCCCAAGGAAAGGAAGGAATAGAATTGGCTATGCTTCAAGCTTGAAGACTCTACATTTTATATTTTAAGAGAAATCACTCTTGAGTCCATAGGAAAGCCAATACTATTAAAAGGGGGTGAGGAATTATGATGATCTGGTTGGTCAAGTGCTTAGAGATTAGCCACCAAAAATACCCACCCATTCTCCCACAAATATCTTTTGTACAAAGCCAAAACTCGAAATTCGATGACACCAATAACTCCCATTCGGATTCACCGAGTTTTACCCTAGACAGAACCCAAGCCAAACCCTAGTGTTAGAGCATATTTCTCATATGTGGTTTTGGTAATTGTTGACAATCCCTATGGACTAATGGTTGCCTTGAGTTATATTCAAAGGATTTGTCCATAGGCATTTCTTGAAGTCTGTTGGTTTGAAGGAGTTTATATGGTGACCAAGGTGGTATTCAATGTTTATCCAAAGATTAGTCATGTGAGAGTTGAGCTTATTGCAAGCATGTCTTGAAGAAGAAGATTGTGTGAGCATTCATGTTTACCTTCAAGCCATCATCTTTATGAAGAGAGAAGATAAGATACAAGGTTGATCAAGACTAAGTCAAAGAGTGAATCTCAAGTTTATCAACACACAAAGCATATAAGATGTACCGAGAGGGATCAAGTGATCCCATGGTATGGTAAGCATTGTCCATTACACTTTGTGTACTAACCCATTGTCTACGTGAGATTTCTTTGTGGGGTTAGGTATGTGTCCATGGGCTTGCGTCAAGAGGAAGATCTCATACAACCCATGGAGGGTGACATCAAGTGGAGATCGTCATCAAGTTTGCGGTGTGCAAGTTCAAGTGGAGCAGCATGAAGAGATCATGCTTGAAGCTTGTCGTCCATTGTGGTGACAATGGACATATGAAGATGTGTTGAAGAGTGGCTTACCCATAGTGGAGTATGGGGAAGCAATCAACTAGTATTCATCAAGCCAATGCAACAAGAAAGGTGGTCCATCTTGAGGAAGTCAAGTTCATCATCATCTAGCTCAAGTGGACTATGTGCAAGGTATAGCTTTGCCCTTGATAAGTTTTCTATTTTACCAGTCTCATGGTGGTAGTGAGGAGACAGGGTTATAGGATCGATAGTTGTACTATCAATGGGGGCCTCTCAAGTGAGTAGCTTGATCGTATCATTCGTTGAGAGCTCAAACCTTTTGCATCCTTGCATCATCTTTCTTGGTTCTTGTTTGGTGTTTCTCTTTGTGAGTTTTAGAGCTTATGCTCATCTTCATGACAAGCTCGAGTTCATAGAAAATGGAGTCCATATGCATCTTCTATGATGTTTTCGATGTTGGATTTTTTGCTGGTTCTTCATTCATAGAGGTTTCACATCTCTATACCATTGGCATTTTCATACTGCCTCTTCTTAAGATATCCAACAAGCTTGAGTTTGCTTAATTCGGAGCTCATTTGCAGAAGTTATGGCAGTTCTGGTCTTACATGTTTTCTTGATACGGTTGTACCGCTGATCCGAGCGGTTGTACCGCTTGGCCGGTAAGTCTGGTGTAACTACCGCCCCAGGGGTGATACCCTAGGGTCGTTGCTCACAAGTTGATGCCAGCGGTTGTACCGCTGCCTCTGGGTGGTTGTACCGCCCAGGATCTGGCCAACCCCGGTGAGTGGCTTCAGGCGGTTATACCAGCCCAGCACCGCCCTACCACCGGACTAGGCTTCGTTGTGGTGCGGTTCTTGGGCGGTGGTGTCCCGTTTGTTCTGATCAACTCTTTTTGACCGGCACTACCGGTGTCCCGAGTGGTTGTACCGCTCGGGACTTTGCCACGGCACCGCTCGTGCCCGGTCCTAGCGGTTGTACCGGTCTGCATAACGGTTGTACCGCCCCTATGTTATTCTGCACATAACAGGCAGATTCGTGGGGACCTTTTTAAGGGATTATTCTTCCCCAATGGTCCCCAACCTTTGAGCTCGTGTTTGCACCCATTGTTGAGATTCTTAGAGCTTGCTAACTCTCAATAACTCCAATGATTCTTGCTCCTTATTTAGGGAAAAGAGAGAGGAGATCTAGATCCACATTTCCACCAATCACTTTCCTCTATGTGAGGGGAACCCCTCGGATCTTGATCTTGGAGTTCTTCGTGTTCTTCTTTGTTCTTCCTCTCAATTTCCTCCATAGAATTAGTTATTGTTGTAGGATTTGGGAGAGAAGGACTTCGACACTCTGTGTGCCCTTGCCATTGCATTTGGTGCATAGGTTTGAGTTCTCCACGGTGATACGTGGAAGTGAGAAGTTGAGAAGCTTATTACTCTTAGGTGTTTGAGCACCCTATAGCTTGTTACTCTTGGGTGCTTTGGTGCCCTAGACGGTTGGTGGTGCCTCGGAGCTCAATCATTGTGGTGCAAAGCTCCGGGAAGCATCGGGGTCTCCAATTAGGTTGTGGAGATTGCCCCGAGCATTTGAGGTCACCTCGGATCCACAATCCATTGTGGTGAAGCTTCGTGGTGTTGTTGAGAGCCTCCAATTAAGTTGTGGAGTCTGCCCCAACCTTGTTTGTACGAGTTTGTTGACCGACCTCAAGGGTCCCTTGGTGGAATCACGACATCTTGCATTGTGCGAGGGCGTGAGGAGATTATGGTGGCCCTAGTGACTTCTTGGGGAGCATTGTGCCTCCACACCGCTCCAAATGGAGATTAGCATTCGCAAGGGTGTGAACTTCGGGATACATTGTCGTCTCCGCATGCCTCGATTATCTCTTACCCGAGTCCTTTACTTATGCACTTTAGTTTGTGATAGCCAAACTGTTTCATGCTATATATCTTATTATCACTTAGTTGTTTATCTTGCTTAGCATAAGTTGTTGGTGCACATAGGTGAGCTTGGTTGTTTTAGGTTGTGTGCTTGATTATTAAACGCTAGTTTTATGCCGCATTTGCTCAAGCCTAAACCATAATTATTTTAAAGCACCTATTCACCCCCTAGGCGACATCCACGCCCTTTCACCTAGCATCTCGGTACTACCAACATTCCATTCGGTGCAACCGAAACCAATGACCAACTTTCTGTTAACCAATTTCTTAAAATCGGTCCCATCGATTTTGAAGAATCGGTGACATCGAGTCTTGGTAACTGCCTAGGTCACCCATATTGGTACCACCAAAATTATATACGAGTCTCATCGAAAAGGTCAAAGTTGCCACATTTTGCACTAGTTAGTGCAACCGAGTTTTCACTTCGGTTTCACAGAGTTGGGAAATAATGTTGTATCAGTTGGATTTTGGGAGATGCCTATATATACCCCTCCAACACCTCTCGCTCAAAAGAGGAGCACTCAAAACATACACCCACTTGCCATATCCAATTTTCTGAGAGAGATCCACCTACTCATGTGTTGAGATCAAGATCATCCACTCCAACCATATGGATCTTGTTTACAGGCTCCCCAAGTTGCTTTCCATCCAATCAATCTCTTATACCCATGCCAAATCTGTGAGAGAGTGATTGAGTGTTAATGAGACATCTTTTGAAGCACAAGAGTAAAGAGTTCATCATACTACCACATCTATTACCTTTTGGAGGGTGGTGTCTCCTAGATTGGTTAGGTGTCGCTTGGGAGCCTCCTTCTTCGTGATTGTGGAGCTAAACCAAGAAGTTTGTAAGGGCAAGGAGATTGCAGACTTCGTGAAGATCTACCTCGAGTAAGGCTAGTCCTCCATGGACATAGGCCATCATGGAATAGACAAGGTTGCTACTTCGTGGACCCTTCGTGGGTGGAGCCCTCCATGGACTCTCGCGACCGTTACCCTCCATGGGTTGAAGTCTCCATAAACGTGGATGTATGATAGCACCACCTATTGGAACCATGTGATAAAATCTTCGTGTTTCCAGCTGTGTTTGATCTTCCTATCCCTACCCTCTGTTACATATGCATGTATTTACTTTCCGCTGCTATACTCGTAGACATGCATGTGTAGAGTGAACTTGATTTGCAACAATTGCTAAAATCTGCCAACCAATTAACTTGGGAAAAGGTTAGGTTTTAATTTTGTCAAGTAGTCTAATCACCCCCCTCTAGTCCTACTTTTGATCCTACATCCATGTCACAAAATCTTTCATATCATGCAAAGGGAGAGGGATTGCTAAGATCCTATGCGCATCCACATGCCAGAATGTTTGGTTTACCAGTTGCTCATCCCAGTCCCCTGAATACGGATCAATGAGATCGCATACTCGCAAGATAATGTTGTTCCCATGTACTGCCAAAAAACTTTCCTCGATGGTGAGTGGGGTATCCAAGTATCATCCCAAATGTCCAAACTTTGACACCATCACCAACTCTCCATATGTAGCCTCTCCTTAGAGTGTCAACTCCCGCCATTATGCCTTGCCATGTATATGAAGTTTTTTCTTCAAGGTGGCATTAATGATATCCCCATAAGGAAAATACTTTGCTTTCGGAATGATAGCACATAGTGAAGTAGGTTCGTCAATCAGACGCCATGCCTGCTTAGCTAGTAGTGCAAGATTAAAACAATGAATATCTCTGAATCCCATGCCCCCTCTCTTCTTTGGTATACACATCTTCCACCAAGCAAACCAATGAAGTTTCTTCTGTGTAGCCTCATCACCCTACCAAAAACTTGATATCTCATCATTCATTCATTTGCAGGTTTTTTGAGGAATTTTAAAGACCAACATCACGTAAGTTGGTATGGCTTGTGCAACAGATTTCACCAAAACCTCCTTCCCTCCAGAGGACATACACTTCCCTTTCCACCCCATTAATCTCTGTTAGGCCTGATCTCTCGATAAGATGGTCAATCAAATACTAAAAACTATCACTCTTATCTAGTCCAAGAGTTGTAGGAAGTCCCAAGTATTTATCATTTCGTGCGTGAGTCATTATATTCAAGGACAAACAAACTGTTGGAAATATGCCCTAGAGGCAATAATAAATTAGTTATTATCATATTTCCTTGTTCATGATAATCGTTTATTATCCATGCTAGAATTGTATTGATCGGAAACTCAGATACATGTGTGGATACATAGACAAAACCATGTCCCTAGTATGACTCTAATAGACTAGCTCGTTGATCGAAGATGGTCAAGGTTTCCTAGCCATGGACATGAGATATCATTTGATAAAGGGATCGCATCATTAGGAGAATGATGTGATGGACAAGACCCAAACTATAAACATTGCATATGATCGTGTCAGTTTATTTCTATAGTTTTCTGCATGTGAAGTATCTGTTCCTATGACCATGATATCATGCAACTCACTGACACCGGAGGAATAACTTGTGTGTATCAAACGTCGCAATGTAACCGGGTGACTATAAAGATGCTCTAGAGGTATCACTGAGGGTGTCTATTGAGTGGGCATGGATCAAGACTGGGATTTGTTACTCCGTGTGACGGAGAGGTATCTCAGGGCCCACTAGGTGATACAACATCACAACAAGCCTTGCAAGCAAAGTGACTAAAGTGTTAGCCACGGGATCTTGTATTACAGAACGAGTAAAGAGACTTACCGGTAACGAGACTAAACTAGGTATGAAAATACCGATGATCGAATCTCGGGCGAGTAACATACCAAAGAATAAAGGGAAGAGCATACGGGATTAACTGAACCCTTGACATAGAGGTTCAACCGATAAAGATCGTCATAGAATATGTAGGAACCAATATGGGCATCCAGGTCCCACTTTTGATTATTGACCGTAGAAGTGTCTTGGTCATGTCTGCATAGTTCTCGAACCCATAGGGTCTACACACTTAACGTTTGGTGACGATATTACTATAGTTGAGTTATTATGTTGGTGACCGAAAGTTGTTCGGAGTCCCGGATGAGATCATGGACATGAAAGGAGCTCCGGAATAGTCTGAAGGTAAAGATTGATATATGGGATAATAGTGTTTGGTCTCCGGAAGAGTTCCGGAATTCACCGGAAGGGGTTTCAGATGTTTCCCGAAATGTTCGGGTACAACAACACTTTATTTGGGCCAAGGGTAAAGCCCACGAAGCTTTAAGGAAGGTGAAAAGGGAGTTTTGCGAAGGCCGGGGGCCAGACACCAAGGACCCTAGCGTCTGGGGCCAGACGACGAGGACCCTGGCGTCTGGTCCTGGAGTCTGAGGAGGACTCTTGCCTTGCGGGCCAAACCAACTTTGAGTGATTCTTTCTCCAAGTTTCGACCCCAGGGCTCAACATATAAATAGAGGGGCAGGGCTAGCACCTGGAACACATCAATAATTCCCCAAGCCGTGCGCCGGAAACCCAACCCCTCTAGTTTATCCTCTGTCATAGTTTCTGTTCTGCTTGGCAAAGACCTGCGGAGATTGTTCTTCACCACCACCGTCACCACATCGTCGTGCTACCGGAACTCATATACTACTTCGCCCCTCTTGTTGGATCAAGAAGGCGAGGACGTCATCAAGTTGTACGTGTGTTGAACACGGAGGTGCCATCCGTTCGGTGCTAGATCATGATTGGATCGCGGGACGGCTTGCGATTTGGATCGCGAAGACATTCGACTACATCAACCGCGTTTCTTAACGCTTTCGCTTAGCGATCTACAAGGGTATGTAGATCCACTCTCCCTATCCTAGATGCTCATCACCATGGATAGATCTTGCGTATGCGTAGGATTTTTTTTGTTTCCCATGCAACATTCCCCAACAATGGCATCATGAGCTAGGTTTATGTGTAGATGAGATATCGAGTAGAACACAAAGGAGTTTGTGGGCGTTGATGCTCAGATTGCTTCCTCCCTTGGTCTTTTTATCGATTTAGCGGAATTTTGGGATGAAGCGGCTCGGACCAACCTTACTCATACGCTTACAAGAGACCGGTTCCATCGACTGACATGTGACTTTGTTGCATAAAGATGGTTGGTGGGTGTTTGTCTCTCCTACTCTAGTTGGATCGGATTCGACAAAGGCGGTTCTTGAGATGGTTGAATAGAAATTTGTGTATCACCATTGTGTTTTTTGCGTAGGTGAGAATTGTTCTTGCTAGATACCCGTAGCAGCCATGTAAAACATGCAACAACAATTAGAGGACGTCTAACTTGTTTTTGCAGGGTATGTTGTGATGTGATATAGCCAATTACATGATGAGATATATGTGATGTATGAGATGATCATGCTTTGTATAGAATATCATGACTTGCATGTCGATGAGTACGGCAACCGGCAGGAGCCATAGGGTTGTCTTTAATTATTGTATGACTTTCCTGTCAATCATTAAGTGCTATGTAATGCTTTACTTTATCGCTAAGCGGTAGCAATAGTACTAGAAGCATGGTGGGCGTGACAACCCCGATGGCGGCACGTTGATGGAGATCAAGATGATGGAGATCATGGTGTCATGCCGATGACGATGGAGATCATGACAATGATTTGGAGATCATGGTGTCAAGCATAAGTTCATGGTCATATCATGTCACTTATGTAACGCCCGGATAATTAAGCTACAGTAATCCTACCTTAATTATGCCTTGTCATCGTTTTCACTATTGCTAATCTGTTTTTGTTACAAATCGCGATGAGATTTAAATTTAAGTTAAAGTTGAAGTTGAAAAGTAAAGTTTCAAAATACCAAAACAAAAAAAGGAAAAAAGGAAACCCCCTTCCCCCTGGGCCAACCCAATTGGCCGGCCCACCTACCCCTAGTCGGCCCAGCCGACGCCTACTACACCCCCCGAAACCCTAGCCACCGACAGGCCCCCAGTCCTCCCACTCGTCCCCGCTCGCTGTCCCCCTCTCCTCCCGATCCAATCTGGATCGGGGCAAAGGCCGACGCCCCACACCGGCGCCACCACGCCGACATCCTCCTTCCCCAGCGGCGCCTCCCCGCCACCACGTCGGCGCCTCCCCGACAATCTCCCCACCCGGCTTCATCACGCTTCGCCGAACCTGCGCCCCCAACAACTACCGGTGAGCCCAACCCCGGGCTCCTCCCTCCCCTCCCTCTTCCCTCTCCGACGGGATCCGACCGCCGGCACTGCCCACTGTGCCCCCCGCGCGCCGCGCCCTGCACCGACCCCCGCTCGCGCCCATTTGCGTGCTCGCACACTCGTGGCCCCTACGGGCCTCTCAGGCCGTTGCGCCCTCCGTGCCCGCAAGTCGCCGGTACTCGTTGCGCGCGCTTTGCTGCTCTGCCCCGTGTGCGTGTGTCGCCGGGCTCGCCGTGGCCGCCGCGCTTCCCCCTGCTGCACCCTCCCGCCCGTGCCCTAAATTCCCTGCTCCGCCTCCGGCCACCGTAGCCTCGCGCCAGCCCCGTTCCCCCCTAGTCACTCGCACCGCCGCTCGCCATCGCTGACCATCGCTGTCGCCGGCCGTGGCCCCGACTGTGGCTGTGTGTGTGCCTATGCGTGTGGTGTGGTGTGTGTATGGAGTGGCCCTTAGCCACTACCAAGTGGGGCCACTCCCCCTGCCCCTATGACAAAGGGGGCCCAACGCCCCTAAACATTTTGTAAAAATAAAATGTAAATAAAAATATGTTAATAAAATAATTAATTAGCGATTTAATTAATTAGGTGATTAAGATTAACTATTAATTAATTCTATTAACTAATTAAATCTAAATAGTCAATGATAGGTGGGTCCCACCCCCTTAATTAATTTGATTAATGTTAATTAAACAGTAATTAAAACTGTGTCACTCACATGTGGGACCCATTGGTCAATTTGACCAGTCAACAGGGTTGTTGACTGCTAATGTCAGCATGACATCATGTTGATGTTAGCATGACATCATGCTGATGTTAGCATGACATCATGCCGATGTCATAATTACATTTATTGAATTAAATTTAATCTATTTAATTTCTGAATATTAATAAAACTTTAAAAATTAATATAAAATAATCCGTAACTCGGATGAAAATATTTTATACATGAAAGTTGTTCAAAAAATCCCACGGATCCGAATACGCAGTTTGTTCGTTTGTCACGTATACCTATCATAACGAGCATGGAACTTTTCCATCCGTTTTTGTTTATTCGGTAGTAGCCTGAGACCTAGAAAATATCGTCACGTATTCATCTGATCCGTCCGCGACGTGTAATACTGTGTTAGTGCATGCCTAGCTCTGCATACTGTCATGTCATGCATGTGATGCATCGGTTTGATTTATATTTATTGTTTCTCCCTCCTCTGAGGGAGTCTTGGATTAAGGGGTCCTCGGGAAGCCAGCCTATTCTTATGGGCCGGACTATATGGGCTACTTACTGAACACTAGGAGATTTGAAGGCCCAATCGCCAAGATGGATGCTTTGAGGAGCACGGCTGGCGCTCCACATTTGATGTAGCAAATATGCATGTTTATCTCTTCAGCATGTAACCGACCATGTGTAAACCCTAGGCATCCTCAGCGTATATATAAGCTAGAGGGTTTTAGGGTATAGGAACATAACAACTCATCTAGGGTTAGCTATTGGATCACGAGGTAGATCAACTCTATAACCCCCCATATCATCAATACAACCAAGAAGGACATAAGGTATTACCTCCATAGGAGGGCCCGAACCTAGGCAAATTTGTGTCCCCTTCGTCTCCTGTTACCGTTGATTCTAGTCTCACAGTTCTGGACCCCCTATCCGAGATCCGCCGGTTTTGACACCGACATTGGTGCTTTCATTGAAAGTTCCTCTGTGAGCAAGATAGAGTCGATGTCTCACCTTGTCATCAACAAAGAGGTCCGCAACATGGACACTTTCGTCCCCGGACAGATCTTCGCCTTCGGTAGTGTTGTGCTGCACGCTGATTATCTAGGCCATGTTGAGAGCTTCTCCCCTGATCGAGAGGTCAGATTCGGAAACTTAGAGTTCTTCATAGACTCTCGGGGTGACTTGTCATTTACCGGGCTCGCAGCTTCGCTTGTAGCACCCAAGGACTCTAAGATCTTAACCTTGAGCCTCTTCTTCTGACATGCCAATGGGGTCACCCATGGTGATGGGCCGATATCCTATCCTGGTTCGGCCATTGAGCCAGATGACCGGACACGTGTTCTTGCCAAATACTCCTCATGTCTGGCTGCCTTGGAGGTTAACTCCGCAAGTCCCTAACAACTAGATCCGATCGGCCCCTCAGCGGTTGACGAGGCCCTAGATCAGATCTCATCAAAGAAGATCACCGACGATCCAGCCCCGATCTATGCTCAGTTTGGTTACAGTGCGGGTCAGGATAAAATTTTCCTCCCACCCACCACCCACTTGATAGCCAATATCGAAGATTTAACCGACATGCTGGACTATCCTTCCGAGGAGGCAGAATACATGGATGAAAAAGACCGTGCTCCCACCCCCTTTAACACCGGGAGGTGGGCCGCCACTTCCAAATACGATGTCTACATGGTAGATACTCCTGCCACTAACAGCGACAATACACCTAACAACGATGGCGACAAGTCGGGTGATGCGCCATCAAGGCGTCGGAAATCGCATAAGCGGTCCAAAGGCAAAAAGGGAAGGAAATCTATTATCAACAACAGGGACGGTAATACCCCCGCTAACCATGGCAATCCCGATATCCCCGAACACCTGTTAGAGGGTCCAGAAGGGCCCGAGGACCAGAACAACCCGGATAACATCAATGCTTCCAAAGACGATAACTACCTTCCCCCCATCGAGGAGGAAGATATACCGGAAGCCGATGACTTGTACATCCCTGATAACCTCGAAGACTAGGAAGAAATCAGGCAACGACTCATAGCAACGGCTCGCAACTTGAAAGCTAAAGAACGACAACTCAAAGCCGAACATGATGACCTCAATGATTGATGGACGAAAGTCCTCTTAGTGGAGGAAGTATACGGCACTGGTCTGTCTAACTAGCCTAAAAGCTACCCACTGAGGAGGTTGTTGCCGCAACTCAATGACGAACTCACTGATACTCCATCTCCGAACCATACTCCATACGACAAGCTGGACCGCCCCCCTCGTGGTCGGGACAGGACGGCTGACGACACCGGTTACATACCGGCAATGCCCCAAAGATGCGGTAAGGAGCCATTAGAGCCCAATGACAGGTTTGACCTGCGAGATGACCTGGATCACAGATCAGGCCATACAAGATCCATCTACGGATCTAGAGAGTACTCACCTGATAGACGGGGCGGGTACAGACCATGGTTCGACCAAAACAATAGGGTCCGAGAGCGCAACCGGACCCATACAAACGCCGAATACAGGCGTGACATAGCACGGGTTTGAGGCGCCGCTCACTCACTGTGCTTCACAGATGAGGTAATGTGACATCAGTTCCCCGAGGGGTTTAAACTTGTGAATATAGAATAGTATGATGAGACTACTGACCCAACCGTATGGATTGAGGACTTCCTCCTCCATATCCACATGGCACGAGGAGAAGATCTCCATGCCATCAAATATCTACCTCTTAAGCTTAAGGGGCCATCTCGGCACTGGTTAAACAGCCTCCCCAAAAACTCCATTGCATGCTAGGAAGACCTGGAAGATGCGTTCCGCTCTTACTTCCAGGGAACCTAGGTCCGCCCGCCGGACTCCTCCGATCTCAGCAACCTCGTCCAGAAACCCGGCGAGTCTGCCCGACAATTTTGGAATCGGTTCTTGACTACGAAGAACCAAATTGTTGACTATCTAGATGCTGAGGCCATAGCCTCCTTCTGGCACAATATTCGGGGTGAATGGCTAGCCCACCAACTAGGCGAGGACAAACCTCGAACCATGTCCGCCCTTACCTCCCTCATGACCCGCTTTTGCACGGGCGAAGACAATTGGCTGGCAAGACGCAGCCATAATTCCGAAGATCCCGTAGCATCTGAAGCCCGGGTTGGCAACGGAAAACCAAAGCGCAATAAGAATAAGCGCCGGCACAATAATAGCGATGCCGATGACACGACTGTAAATGCCAGATTCTGCAACTACCGACATGGGCAGCAGAAGAAGCCTCCTAAAGGCAATCGCGACGGACCCACTCACCTGGAGAAGATCATGGAAAGGCCTCGCCAAATCCATGGGACTTCAGAGAAGCCCTCCAACCACACACACCGCAACTGCTGGGTGTTTAAACAGGCGGGCAAGATACCACCCGAGGACCAAGGCAAAAGCTCTCGCGGTGAGGACGAGGATGAGCCTCGGGGTCCAATTGGTGGCGAACAGAAGAAATTCCCTCCTGAAGTCAAAACGGTGAACATGATATACGCCACCCATATACCTAAGAAGGAGAGGAAGCGCACCCTTCGGGAGGTCTACGTTGTGGAACCCATAGCCCCTAAGTACAACCCATGGTCGTCATACTCGATCACCTTTAATCGACGCGATCACCCGACCAGTATCCGTCATGGGGGTTCGGCGGCCCTCGTCCTAGACCCCATTTTAGATGGGCATCACCTCACAAAATTCCTAATGAACGGAGGAAGTAGCCTTAACCTGATTTACTCAGATACGGTGAAAAAGATGGGCATAGATCCGTCAAGGATCAAACCCAGCAGCACTACCTTCAAAGGAGTGATCCTAGGCGTTGAGGCCCGATGTACGGGTTCTGTAACCCTGGAAGTTATATTCGGCTCACCCGATAACTTTCGCACCGAAGACTTGATCTTCGACATTGTGCCCTTCCACAGCGGCTATCATGCATTGCTTGGTCAAACAGCGTTCGCTCGCTTCAACGCAGTCCCACACTATGCATACCTCAAGCTCAAAATGTGGGAACCCAAGGGGGTCATTACTGTCAGCGGCAATACAGAGCGCTCCCTTAGAACCGAGGAACATGCACTGGCCCTAGAGGCCGAATTCAGCTACAAAGAAGATTGGCAAGTTCCGACATCCTTCATAAAGGCACACAAGGCTGGGAAGCGAGTTCGGCTTCAGACCGAAAACTCAGATCCTTCCTCCTCACTAAAATAGAGACTCGCCCCCACCACACAACCCTAAGACCAGCAAAGTATGTGCCGAGGAGGCACAACTTCGCACTTAAAATTTAATGGGTAGCGGTGGGGAAATAGAGATGGGTGTTCAGCTGGCCCGAACCTCTACCATCAACACGTCTTCGGACTAAATGCATGTGCTCCTAAAAGGGCCTGCCTATGGCGTGAAGCTCACCTACAATTCGACGACCTCTCAAGACCTTGTTTGCAAGATCCATCCACTGAACACTAACACCCATCAAGGTGCATCTAAGAGCAGGAGTCAACTAGCAATGGGGCATATCGAGGACGTCAGGTTATCAATTGAAGACCCCTGGTACAACAACTCATGTATATTTTTATTTCTTTCACATACCTATAAACAGTTGCTTCAGCAATCCGAGCTATAAGAGTTGTTGAGAAAAATGTAAATTGCGTAGCACAAGTTTGCCTCATTTGTCCTTTTTTGGCGCATATTTTTCCTCTCTCCCTCTTCTCGTGGACCTGTTCGGTATGATGCGAGCTAACCGGCTAATAGACTAGGGGGTCGAGTTCGAAAACAAATCTCCTTATCTATCATGTGTTCGGTGTCTTGGTGTTCGCTTTATATGCATCGGTTCTGAACTATGTCTTTGGTCAATAGTTGGGTTGCCCAGATCTTGTGCTTGCCCCTTTACGTTTCGCTCGTTCAGCTAAAAGGGCAAAGGGAGCACCCCTGCAATTGTGCTTCCGGATAGTCTGGTCAAGCACCTCAGGGGAGAAAGGGAGAACCCCTCCAATTGTCCCTTTAAGTGAAGGAAATAAAGCACTATAGTCTGATTGCCTAGTCGGCCACACTGTACCGCCTTCGGGTTCCGATAACTCAGCTAAGGGACATAGTGCATTGGCATAGACACCCCATGTAGTATCTACATGGGGGATGAAGCCGACGACTCGCATCTTGCAGTATTAAACAACCACATCGGAGTTATAAAGTAATGCAAAACCATATAAAAACATCATCAAAAGTTTGGACAAGTCTTCGGACGCATTACAGTTTACTCAAATAAATGATCGCCCGGATACTGGGACGCTATCACCCGAGCATTCTCCATCACTCCATCAAAGTATAGCTCGAGGCATCTATTCTCCTTCCCAGGAGGTGGCATGGCGGTGGCTACCTTCATCGGATCAAGCCCCGGCCAGTGCACCTTCGCTCTTGCAAGGGCCATCCGGACTCCGTCGATGCAGGAGGAGTGTTTGACGGTGTCGAGGTGGGGGCGAAGCGGCAATCAACCTGCACCAAGCCAAACTAGCTGCCTGATAGCGGATCCTGGGGCCATAAGCGGATGTAGAGGTCCTTCATGGCCGGCTCCGCCATCTAGTGCAGCTCCATCAGTTGTTTTAGCTGCTCCACTAGAACAGGAGGATGCTCGGGGCTCCGAACTGTGCCCAGAACAGCCGAGCTTCATCTCCTCCCCGCGAGGCAAACAGCTGATTGGCATCCACCACGCTCTTCTGGAGATCGGAGGATGCGCCTGAGGATCGCCACACCTGGGTAAGCAATGGGAATTTGCTATCCCCAAATATGCAGTTTAGTGAGTACGACTTACCATCTGTTATGTCTTTGGATTGGCGCACTTGCTCCTCATAGAACCGTCTGTCCACCCACTCCTTATGGAGTTCGGTTGTTAAAGTGGACAGTTCGGCCAAGCTCACCTTATTCTTCTTCTCCAAGGCCTCGCATCTTTCACTGGCGTCCTTGAGCTCCTTCTGGACCACCGCCATGCGAGCCTCATGCTTGCCACTGGTGGCCCACATGGCGGAGAGGGCGACAACCATTTCATTAGCAGCCGCCCTTTCGGCGGCCCCTTTGTCCTTCGCGCATTGGAGCTCGGCCTTGAGCCTCTCCATCTCCTTCGCCGAGGCTGCGTGTACATTATACAATGTGAAAAAGCTGCATTAACAGTATTCGGGCGATAGAGTTCGGACAAAGGCATTGGACTTCTGTTTTGACATACCTTGAGCCTCGTCGAATCTTCAATTAAGGGCCTCAACTTCATCTTTGGAGCGCTTAAGCTTCTGATTTAGCTCGTCTAGCTCGGCGCCATTTCTTGCCGCCGCTGATGACGAAGCCTGCATTACACACACGGTTGATATATTACATGGGTTCTCAATTCCCAGATTATAGTCAATCCAACCATATGTTGAGTTATTCTAACAAGTCGGACACTTAAAGTGTATATAGTTCGATATCGGCTACAGGAGTGACCCCTAGGTGAGCTTTTCACCTCACCTAGGGCTTTGGGCCTACCATGTATATAATACGAATAAATAAAAACATTGCAAATAAGAACATCGGGTGACATACTTGAAAACCCGTAAGGAGACCTTTGAAGGCCTCCTTCAGTCCGCTGTCAACGGACTGGATGCTCTGCAATACCGCACCCATAAGGGTGCGATGATCCTCGGGGATGGAGGCGCTCTATAGAGCCTCCTCCATAACCGACCACCTATTGGTCGGTGGTGCCGGTGATGATCGGATACTCCGATCACCTACTGGGGATTGAACTGGTACCTCTAGAGGCATAGTGCACTCCGGATATGTTCTTGGAGGGGACTGAGCACCCTCTCGTCCGGCCTCCTCGGTGTCTGGGAGGGGTGTCGCCCCCCAGTCTTCAGTGGCTGAGGCGTTAGCCCCGGCCATGGTACGGTCTCCCTCGCCACCGGTGTTCGCCTCCTTAGGAGTGTGCTGGGACGGTACCTTCACGGTGTGCCTCGTGACGCCTGGAGTGGTGGGATGCGAGGCATCCCTGCTCTCCGCCAGTTTGGCAGGCAGGGTTTCCCCGTCCGATATCACCACGGTGGGGATGACGTGCAGGGGGCTATAAAGTCAATAGCCTGCATGTCAGTAAACTTTAAATCTGTTCATAATGAGTAGGAGGGTTTTTGGATCCTAACCTTTTTGGAGGGGGCTTGACCCATAGGCTCCTTCACAGAACCTCCTCGAGGTCTTCGGACACCATGTATGATTCCGAACAATCGTCGGTCAGAATCACCTGCTCCGGAGCTCCGAAGACGCCGCTCTCTTCCTGGCACGAGGGGAATTACCACCCCCCTCTCCCTCGACCTCAACCTCCTCCTCTTCTTCCTCTTCCTCCTCCTAAGACTCCTCCTGATTCGAGGAGGCGAGGGTATCCTTGGATGCGGTGTCAGGCTGGTCCTTGATGTGGACGCCAGCCTGGCCTGGTTTCTTCTTCTTCTCTTTTTTCGTGGGAGCCTCATAAGGCTTTACCACTAGCATTTTTGCTAACATCCCGGTCCTCTCGTCTTCGGGCTAAGGCGCTGGACTGTTAATTTTGATGGCTTTCTTCAGCCATCTCTGCAAAGATAGATCGGATAAGGGGTTATGAGATCTCCTTATGTAATGGAGCCGACCAAGCCAGGGTGTATCATACCTCAGATTCGGACTTGGCGGCGTGCAGACCCTTGTCCTCCTCCTCAGATGGCCAGCTCTTCTGTGATTTGAAGAGCACCTTCCACAACTTCTCCCGCGTAGTGCAGAAGAGATTTCAGACTGTGGGCTCGGCATCGAGCTCATGAGCCCACAAGGGAGTGTCTCGACGCTGGCAAGGGAGGATGCGTCTTCGGAGCATCACCTAGACCACATCGGTCAACTTGGTGCCCTCCTCAACCATGGAGCGGATGCGCTTCCGTAGGTCGCTCACCTTCTTGCCCGGTCCCTAGATGAGGCCATTTTCGAGACACGAAGCCAGTCTGGTGGGGGGACCGGATCTGAATGCGGCGGAGGGATGCTAACCTACTTCTTCTGGTTTGGTGACATAGAACCACTCCTTCTGCCACCCCTTGATGGTGTCAATAAGGGTGCCCGACGGCCACCCGACGCGGGTGAGCTTGCTGATGATGGCCTCGCCGCAATCTACGTGCTTACCACGGACCCACTTGGGCTTGATGTTGAACACCTAAAGCCAGAGCCCGAAGTGTGGCTCAATGCGCAGGAAGGCCTCACACACGAGGATGAACACCGAGATGTGCATGATGAAGTTCGGCGGGAGGTCGTGGAAGTCAAGGCCGTAGAAGAACATCAACCCCCTAACAAAGGGTTGGAGGGGAAATCTCAACCCCCTGATGAAGTGGGGGATGAACACCACCCTTTCGCCTGGCTTGGGGGTGGGGATCACTTGGCCCTCCTCCGCCATGCTGTGAGGGATGTCGGTGGGGAGGTATCCGGCTTTCTTGAGGTCGTGGATGTCCTCGTCGGTCACCGTGGAGGCTTCCCACTTGCTGTTGGTGTCGGAGCCTGCCATTGGTGAGCTCGGAAGGGGAGGCGGAAGATTTAGATCTAGGCGTCGGAGGCTCAGAGGAATGGGAGGCAACGGAAGTAGAGGGAGAGCGTGAATAGATGCAAGGGTTTTTCTTTCCCTTTTATGAGGCTTACCGTTTGAGCCCCCTCCGCCGCACGGCGAATCCCTCCACTTCCTGAGATGTGTGCATAGTTGCGCATGCATGATGATTGAACATATCCCGTGTGAAACGGAGCATGATCTACGTGTTGATAGATCGTGCTGATGGAACGGCCTCGAACCGCGCATCGAGTCCATGTAGCTGGCCTAGCGGTCGTGGTGGGTTGCGACCTTTCATCGGAAAGGTCGTCAGGGAACATTATCTTTTCTTCCCTGACTTTTGGCCTTCAACGCCAACTTATTTCATTGTATTAGGACGTGCCGCTAGTCGGAAGCTATTTGTCATCAGAGGCCGAACTCTGTTCGGCGAAAGGAACTTACCTCGCAAGCCGAAGACTTTGTTCGTGAAGCAATAGGAGCTGAAGATCCTTGGCATTGGAGGCAAGTTCGGGGGCTATTGAGGAAGTCCTGGATTAAGGGGTCCTCAGGAAGCTGACCTATTCGTATGGGCCGCACTATATGGGCTACTTATCGAACACTGGAAGCTTTGAGGAGCACGGCTTGCGCTCCATGTTTGATGTAGAAAATAGGCATGTTTATCTCTTCGGCACGTAACCGACCATGTGTAAACCCTAGGCATCATCGGTGTGACAGCCCGAGACCGACGTTCCAGAAGATTCCAGAAGATTCCCCTTTTATTTCCGTTCTCGTCTTGTGTTCGTCTGGTTGTCGCATTCATCATCACATCATTCGCATCATCCGCATTGCATCATCTCCCGTTTTCGAACTTGCATTCATTCGTAGTTGCCGGTTCTCTCCGTTCGTGCTGTTGCCCGTTTCGAGACCAACCACACACGCACGTGCCCACGGCACCGTGAAATAAAACCGTTTTTAAGTGCGTGCAAAAATACTCTCGGATTGAGTTGAAACTTGTCGTGCGGTCTTGTTATATCGTAGGTAGACCGCCTGTCAAATTTCGTCGCGATCTGAGTTCGTTTGATGCCCCATCGGTCATCCGTAGAAGTGAGGTTATCGGTAGTTTATTGGATGTTGTCGGTGTTCTATAAATCTCCGTGTCACGGGTCGCAGACTTCTCTCTCTTCTCCCCACTTAGCCCTCTGCATAGCGCCGCAGCCCGTCCCTCCGCTTCCGGACCGTCGGACCGACACCCGACAGTCCGAAAACGGACAGTGCCGTAACCCCTAGCCCCGATCCCTATATATAGTTCCTCGTTCCCCATGCCCCAAACCGTAGCCAACCCCTTCTCCCACCTCTAGCCAGCCCGCCCGAGCCCATCTGGGCCCGTTCGAGCCGTTCCGGGCCCGAATCGGACGTTTCAGAGCCGTTTCCGGAGCTCCCCGAGCGTCCATGGAGGTCCCCATGCCCGTGCCCGTGCTCCCCGTCGCCGGAGACTAGCCGCCGCTTGCCGGAGCTGCCCCAGCCCTGGCTAACCGCCGCGCCGCCCCTCTCCCTTCCCTCTCCCTTCTCCTTCCTCTCTCCCTCTCTCCCTGACCCCGCCGGCCTTCCTCTTGCCGCAGCCCGCCAGCCCGCCATGGAGCTCCGCCGCCCGCAGCTCCTCCTCCGCGCCGCCCTGGCCAGCCGCCACCGGGATCGAGTCGCCCTCGCCCGGATCCGCCGCCCCCAGCCTCCTCCGCGGCCAGCCCCGCCGCCGGCAGCCCCTGCCTCCTGCTCGAGGAGCTCAAGCAAGGCGAGCGCGATGCGCGTTGACCCCGCCCCCAGCGCCCACGTGGGCCGAGGCCCAGCTGCCCCTGCCACTGACCGGCCCAGTTCGGGCCCAAGGTGAGCAGACCCCCCCTTTTTTTCTTGTTGTTTTTTTATTTATGTATTTCCATATTTGTAAAATCATAGTTAAATAACCGTGCCTCGAACTAAAATATTTCCAACATAAAACTTGCTTAGAATAATTCGAAGATTATTAATATGCCATTTGCACCCATGCCATAATTATCTAACAATGTCATTTTGCATATTTCTCATATTTATTGCATTATGCATATTTATTTAACATGCATCGGAATTAATAAATTCATATATTAAAAATGTCCATCTCTTTTGCGTCGCATTTTCATGCATGAGATAATTGTTGGATTGTTGTTTGCATTTATTTTGCATTGTTGCATTGCTTTACCGAGAATAGGCCTATTCCCGCATATTTAATTGTGATTAAATTTCCTACATGAACCTAATCATATTATATATGCTTTCGGGGTAGAAAAATATATAGGAATTATCTGTGCATTTAGTTTTGTCATTTGAGCATGTTTGAGTGCATGTCATTTTCACCGTGATGCCCTTTTGTCATTTTCGTAGGAATTAATCCGGGCATGATATGAATTATTTTCCAACATGAAAGTTGCTCTTTGATATGTGTCCTAGCCCATGGACGTTTTGCTTGTCATAGATATGCATGTTTATGTGTTGTTTTGTTGTTATCAACTTGCTATGAAAATCTGTTATTTTGAGGGTCCAAAATGTTTCTAAGTCGGGAATCTGTTATATTTTGTTGCTGTCTTGCCATGTGATTTGCTAGTGATCTAGGACTCTTTTGTGGTAGGTGCAATGGAGTTATTTGTTCTTGATATTGTCCTTTAGAATGCTGTTAAGTTTCATGCCATAATATGATTTGTAGCATATAGTTTTACTGCTGTCAATACGCCTTCGTGATAAAACCTGCATTGTCTAAAACTGCTATTTTTACCAAGTCTGAAACAGTTTTCAAGTAGCCTTCTTGTGAGCTTCCTACCTAGTGACCCATGCATGTTTTGAATATGATTTGTGAAGATGAAATGAAGTTAATGTTGTATGATATTGCCCCATGCTTAGTTTGTGCATTTTGGGGTATTGTAACTTGTTGTTTTCACGTGTTCAAAATGCTATCTTGCTGTTTTTGGCAGATTTCAACAAAACTTGTTTTGTTGATTGTGGTTGAACCGTAGCTCCGTTTTGAGCATTCCATATATTAAACTTGCTTAGTATCTCTTGTAGTTTCATAATAACTTGTTGCATTCATGATTTGAAATGTTTGTGGTTGTTTTTCCCATGCATTTGCATTCATGTCATGTGCATCTTGTGTTGCTCATATCTTTTGAACCGTAGCTCCGTTTGAGATGTTCTATATATGTAAATCGACTAGAATGATGTGTAGAATAACATGGTATGCTTTATTCTGCTGGTTAACAAACATAAAATATGATTAGTTCAGATCTGGACCAAATTCATAATTAACATATGGGGTCATTTCGGAAATGCTATAAGTTGTTTCCGGCCTCATTTAACATGCCTGGATAGATAGTTTACTTATCCTTCACCTCTTGCCATGTTTAACAACATTTAATATTGTCGTGTACCTAACGGGAATAAACTAAATAATTCAAACGTGGAGTTTCGTCAATATGCAACTCGTTACATATTAAGCTTCACTTAATGTGTAGTATTTGATTGTTGTGAATTGTCATGCCTTGCATAATTAATCCGGACATGCATCATATTTGTTTGTGCATCATGTCTTGCATATGTTGTGGTGTATCTTGTGTTGATTGTTGTTTCTTCGGCTTGTTTCTTCTCGATAGAGTTTCTGAACCGTTCGGAGTGTGAGGATTCGTTTGACTACGTTGGTTCTTCTTCTTCATGGATTCGTTCTTCTTCCGAGCGGGATCTCAGGCAAGATGACACATTTCCCTGGATACCATTACTATCATTGCCATGCTAGTTGTCTCGTCTTTTATCGTTATATCTCGCTACCTACCACTTGCTTGATAAGCCTCCCAACATTGCCATGATAAGCCTCTAACCCTTCCACGTCCCAGCAAAACATTGTTTGGCTATGTTACCGCTTGCTCAGCCCTTCTTATAGCGTTGCTAGCTGCAGGTGCAATTGCTTCCATGTGCCAACATGGACCTTCTTGTATTATATCACAATATTGCTGCTATTTAATGTAATGCACATATATACTTGGTAAAGGTGGAAGGCTTGGCCTTTTGCTTGGTGTTTTGTTCCACTCTTGCCGCCCTTAGTTACTTGTGAACCGGTGTTATGTTCCATAAATGAGCGCTCCTAACATGCTCGGGGTTGTTATGGGGACCCCCTTGATTTTTGGGTTAGATTAAAACTTGTCTAACAAGGCCCAACATTGGTACAACTTTTGCCTAATAATTAATGAACTTGCATAGGGACCCGCCGGCACCCGTGGATAATTTTTAATCAACCCCTAGGCCAGTGCTCGTCATGAGTGTTGTTCCAAATTAGAGCACTGTGCGGGGCCAACCCAGGGCAACTTGGGAGATTCTATCAGGCCTCCGTACACTAGCTTATCCGCCGTGTCCTGAGAACGAGATACGCGGCTCCTATCGGGTTTGTCGACACGTCGGGAGGCCTTGCTGGATTTGTTTTACCTTTCTCGAACGTCTTGAGTGAGGAACTCTGATTTTCTTCGGGTTATCTCGAGGTGTTGGCTTTCCTTTGGAATTGCCTAGGAAGATCACGAGATCCGTGGTTGAGGTTATTCCCGCTGAGTGTGGTTAATTTGTGATGGACGAGTTGGAGCACCCCTGCAGGGTTAAATCTTTTCGAGAAGCCGTGCCCGCGATTATGTGGAAGACTTGGATAATTTGTTTAACACCCGGTCATAGCAAACTTGAAGTAAACTCTAATAAAATACACCAATCGTGTGAGTAACCGTGACTGTCTCTTCTCGTGAGTCCTTATCCGGAAGAGAACACGGTGGGGTTATGATTGACGTAAGTAGGTGTTCAGGATCAGTTAGTGATCAATTCTAGTTCACGTCCGTTATGCGTAGACCACCATACTTTAATTTCTGTACTCATAAGTTAGCCACTCAATCAAATGCTTAGTCGCTTGCTGCAGCCTCACCACTTAACCATACCTTACCTATTAAGCTTTAATAGTCTTGATACCCTTGGAAATGAGATGCTGAGTCCCTGTGGCTCACAGATTACTACAACAACAGTTGCAGGTACAGGTAATGTGATGATTTGACGTGAGTGCATTGCTTGATTTGATTTGGAGTTCTTCTTCTTCTTCTTCATCAATCTTGGATGGGTTCCAGGCGGCAGCCTGGGATAGCAAGGGTGGATGTCATTTTATCGTTTGTTTCCGTCCGTAGTCGGACCCTGCTCTTATGTATGATGTTTGAGGTGTTATTGTATTGATGTGACTCTGATGTAGCTTGTGGCGAGTGTAAGCCAATTCCATATACTCATCTCTTCTGTACATGTACTTGTAATGATATCCATTCTTGCGAACGCATCAAGATGCGCTTCTAACCCCGTCGAGGCCCTCGTGCCAAAAATAAGGATAGGACCGCATCTTGGGCGTGACAATCGGCGTCTATATAAGCCGGAGGGTTTTAGGGTATAGGAACAAAACAACTCATCTAGGGTTAGCTGTTGGATCTTGAGGTAGATCAACTCTGTAACCCCCATACCATCAATACAACCAAGCAGGACGTAGGGTATTACCTCCATAGGAGGCACCGAACCTGGGTAATCATGTGTCCCCTTGGTCTCCTGTTACCGTCGATTCTAGTCTCACAGTTCGGGACCCCCTACCCGAGATCCACTGGTGTTGACACCGACACCCCCCCTCTTCTTATTGGTAGACCCCGAGACTGACGCTATTGCCGGGTATGACTACGCGACTGACGATCAGGCCTTTGCAGCAGAGCAGCAAGGCAAGCAACCCCCCATTGAGCATTCCGATATCGCCCATTTCTTTCCCTCTCACTCTTGCATTAGATTTTGCTACTATGTTAGCTAGCTCCTATTTCTGATGCATAGCCTGTTTTTGATAAACTGCTACTATACCCATTGTTATATCAACTGCTTAGTATAGGTTGATCGATGAATCCCCAAGTGACCCCTTAGTCCCAGTTGCCCTTGCTTCTTCATCGATGACTCGACGGCTCGAAGACTCAAAGACTCAGTCAACCGACCGACAAGCCATGCCCATCACATTCACTGCACATCCCTTATTTGTACGACTCTGCAGAGCTACTATCGAGTATCGAGGGTGACACCTCGTGAAGTACTCATGATGCTAACTCTATAGTGCAGCTAGTCGGTCATGGTTATTGAGGGTGATCCCTCCATCACCACTCCCGACGATGATTCTGTCGTGCAACTCCTCAAGTGTGGGACCCTCGAGGGTGATTCCTCTAAGCCCACCTTGACGATTTCATCGAGCAGGAACCCTTGAGGATGATTCCTCAGGTTCCGTCTTGATCTCTTATACACACAGTTACTATGACCTGGTTACAAAAACATGTTGGTGTTGGGTCGGCCCTGAGGGGTACTCATGGTTTGATGATGACGAGGCATGGACGGGTAGGTGAGGCCCTTGCCACACATCCTCGAGATGGGGCGACGGGACCACACTTCATGGGTCGCGCTCGTCCCACGTTAATAAAATACTAATGGGTTGGGTATTTGATCTGAGTTGGTCGTTTGACCTTTTACACACCAAACCTTCACGCGGGAGAAGTTATGGGTACTCAGCATTGTTGTATCAGCCAAAGCTCTTCGGACGTCGGCAATGGAGCAGCGCACGCCTGAGTGGTCTGGAAGGCACAGATCTTGGATTAGAGTGTGCTAGGACTGACCTCGGTCGCGTACGCATCGTGCAGGAGTGCAAAGAGGGAGTGGGCCCATGACCCCTGTGTGCTTAGCATTTAGACCGCCGGGCTGGCCTCTTTGTTGAGCCTAGGTGGGGCGACGACGTGTTGAAATCCCGAGGCCGGGCATTACCCAGGAAAGTGTGTCCGGCCGGAGGTGATCAAGCGTGTTGGAAATGCGGTGCACCCGTGCATGGATGAATTCATCTATTCGAATAGTTGTGTCCACGGTAACAAGACGACTTGGAGTTGTACCTTGATCTACTGCAACTAGAATTGTGACTCTAATTGTAAATGAATGTTGGTTCCGAGATTGCTTCTTTGTAGGGAGTCAAGCAAGAATCTCTGGGTGTGGTTACTTAATAAAATTTGGTACAATAATATTGATATATATGAGATACCAATGTACTCTCTTCTAATGTTGCAAGATGTTGAAGATGCTAGACTTCGATAGGACTAGGCATTCCCCCTCATTCTTGCCTTCTGCAGTCAGTCCAGATATAACCCCACCCCTTGATAATGTTGCATACTTAGCATAGTTCCGATGTCAGTCTTGCGAGTACTTTGGATGAGTATTCACCGCTGCTTTGCTTCCTATTTCCCCCTCGATACGTTTGTTGCGTTCAGACGACGGAGCCCCAGAGATGGAGTACGCCGGAGACGACTACTACACCACCGCTGGAGCTTACTACTATGTGGAGGCTGCCCCCGACTAGCAGTAGGATAGGAGGTTCCCAGGCAGGAGGCCTTACCTCTTTCGATATGTGTTATGTTTGTGCTAGCCTTCTTAAGGCAAAACTTGTTTCACTTATGTCTATACTCAGATATTATTTGCTTCCACTAACTCATGCTTGTAGAGCTTTGTATTCGAGCCCTCGAGGCCCCTGGCTTGTAATATGAAGCTGTATGACTTTAATTTGTGTCTAGAGTTGTGTTGTGACTTGTGATATTGATTACTGAGTCCCTAATCTTGTTCGTACGCATTTGTGTGTTTGTTCAGCGTACGGTCGAAATTGGGGGCGTCACAAGTTGGTATCAAAGCCGACTGCCTGCAGGTAGCCCCTTTCCAACTCCTTGGCCGAAGTTGAGTCTAGTCATTGAAAAACTTTTACTAACATGGTTGTGTGGGTTACGGGCCCACATATCAATCGGGTGGTATTAGGATCTTTTATTCCTCGTCTATACTATGGGTTGTGATTTCTCTCCTCTTTCGGGTTAAATATTTTGCTAACTCTAACATTAGGCTCTCGTGATCACATCCACCGGATATTTGTTTCTCGACAATTGTTTCCTTTGAAGTTATGATGCACACACAGTCATTTGACATCTTTAAATCTTCTTGTTACAGATGTGTCCCGCTAGGCAGATCGTTCATGTGGCTTTGGCTCACGATATGAATGGGTTCTCAACCATTTTGGTCAACCTCTTGATTAGGCTGGGATATCACTCGTACCCCGAGTACACTATTTACGAGGACTACCGTGAGTTCAAACAGGAACCGTATGAAACTGACATGGTTATGTGGGATCAGCTGGACCACTCCATCACTGAGCTGCACACCTTCCGTGGCATTGGAGTGACCGTTGAGATGGCAGTACAGGGTGATGCCTATGCTGCTATTGTTTGTCTTCGTGTAGTGAACCCATGTCTGGAGGACACAGCATTCAGATACATCCCGTATGTTCCTGCTGGAGTTGATACTGCAGCCGACGCTGAGGTCTTGACCCCTTTCGCTCGACAGTGCAACGACCGGTCCAACACTGTTGTCTACACCCCCTACGTGAGTTGTCGTTACGACCCATGGGTTTTGGTTCAGTACAATGAGGCACTGGATCGCACTATCAGGGCTCTTAATGTCGAGCTGTATGCCACCCGTACTCATCTTTATTAGGCTATGGAGCAGTTGTTGCTAGCAGTCACTGCGGGGATGCATCCGGAGTACATTCTTCACCCGCGTCGGACTAAGTTTCTTCCAGGTCTTGAGTGGCCTGCGGTTGGAGGTCGTACTCCGGCACGTGGACCTGTGCTCCTAGTTGGGCACCAGATTCTACACCAAGGTGTGCATGGGATGCAGAATCCTGAGCCCAGGTTTGGCATTCAGGGCCACGTGCAATTCCCTAGGTTCTTTCATTGTCCCCGACGTTGATGTAGCATATCGCTATGTCCCATTCTTGTATCTCTCCACCGCGTGCTGATAACCCACAAGTATAGGGGATCAATTGTAGCCTTTCTCGATAAGTAAGAGTGTTGAACCCAACGAGGAGCTAAAGGTAGAACAAATATTCCCTCAAGTTCTATCGACCACCGATACAACTCTACACACGCTTAACGTTCACTTTACCTAAAACAAGTATGAAACTAGAAGTACTTTGTAGGTGTAACGGGATAGGTTTGCAAGATAATAAAGAGCACATAAATAAAAATTAAGGGATGCTAAGATAAAGAAACAACTAAGTTTGTTTAACAAGTGTGGAAAAGTGGTGGTAGGAGTTGTAGAATTATCCCTAGGCAATCGATAACTAGACCGGTCATCATTATTGCAATTTTATATGAGGGAGAGGCATAAGCTAACATAATTTCTCTACTTGGATCATATGCACTTATGATTGGAACTCTAGCAAGCATCCGCAAGTACTAAAGATCATTAAGGTAAAATCCAACCATAGCATTATAAGGTATCAAGTCTTCTTTACTCCCATATGCAATGACCCACCTACTCGGGTTTATGCTTCCGTCACTCACGCAACGCACCATAGGCAAATCATGAACACATTGCTACACCCTACAGCAAGGATCCCTCATGCTTGCGCGACACGGGGAGCACCATAGGACAGCACCAATAATAAAACATGCAACTCAAACTAATCATCATCATCAATCAACCCATAAGACAACAAAAATCTACTCAGACATCATAGGATGGCAACACATCATTGGATAATAATATGAAGCATAAAGCACCATGTTCAAGTAGAGGGTATAGAGGGCTGTGGGAGAGTGGAACGTTGTAGATAGATGGGGGAAGGTGATGGAGGTGTTGGTGAAGATGATGGAGTTGTTGGAGTATATCGCTGTCACGATGATGGCCCTGGCGGCGTTCTCGTGCCACCGGGAGAGAGGGGGAGAGAACCCCCCCCTCCTCCTTCTTCTTCCTTGGCCTCCCCCTAGATGGGTGGAGGGTTTCCCCTCTGTTACTTGTCCTCCATGAAGGCGGAGGGACGAGAGCCCCTCCAAGATTGGATCTCTCTCTCTTTGTTTCCTTCTGCTTCTATGCTCCTAGATTCTGGCCTTTCACCATTTCTTAAATATCTGGAGATCCGTAACTCCGATCGGGCTAAAATTTTGAGGGGATTTTTATCCGGATATTAGCTTTCTTGTGGAGAAAGAAGGGCACCAACCGCCTTACGGGGTGACCATAAGGGTAAGGGCACGTCCAGGGGGTAGGCTGCGCCCCTGGCTTGTGGTCACCTTGGGCATCGTTTCGCGTTGATTCTTTTTCCCAAAAATCAAATATATTCCAAAAAAATCTCCGTAACTTTTTATCGCGTTTGGACTTCATTTGTTATGCATATTCTACGAAACAAAAAACATGTAACAAACAAGAACTGGCACTGGGCACTAGATCAATAGGTTAGTCCCAAAAATACTATAAAAGTTGCCAAAAGTATATGAAAGTTGTAGAATATTGGCAAGAAACAATAAAAAATTATTGATACGATGGAGACATATCATCATCCCCAAGCTTAATTCCTACTCGTCCTTGAGTATAAATGATAAAAAAAAATTATGTGGAATGCTACCGATAACCCACAAGTATAGGGGATCGCAACCGTTTTTGAGGGTAGAGTATTCAACCCAAATTTATTGATTCGACACAAGGTGAGCCAAAGAATATTCGAGAGTATTCGCAGATGAGTTGTCAATTCAACCACACCTGAAATACTTAATATCTGCAGCAAAGTATTCAGTAGCAAAGTAGTATGGAAGTAACGATAACGGTAGCAAAAGTAAGAGTAGCAGTTATATAGTGATTGTAACAGTAGCTGTGGAGAAATAACTTAGCAAGGATCAATATGTGGAAAGCTCGTAGGCAATGGATCAGTGTCGGATAATTATGATGGATGTCATTCATCATGCAACAGTTATAACATAGGGTGACACAGAACTAGCTCCAATTCATCAATGTAATGTAGGCATGTATTCCATATATAGTCATACGTGCTTATGGAAAAGAACTTGCATGACATCTTTTGTCCTACCCTCCCGTGGCAGCAGGGTCCTAATGGAAACTAAGGGATATTAAGGCCTCCTTTTAATTAAGAATCGGACCAAAGCATTAGCACTTAGTGAATACATGAACTCCTCAAAGTACAGTAATCACCGGAAAGAATCCCAGTTATTGTCACCCTGGGGGATGCGGATCATAACTCGTAATAGGTGTCTACAACTTGCAAGATATGATCAAGAACACATATATATTCATGAAAACAAAATAGGTTCAGATCTGAAATCATGGCACTCGGGCCCTAGTGACAAGCATTAAGCATAGCAAAGTCATAGCAACATCGATCTCAGAACATAGTGGATACTAGGGATCAAACTCTAACAAAACTAACTCGATTACGTGATAAATCTCATCCAACCCATCAGCGCCCAGCAAGCCTACAATGGGATTACTCACGAACGATGGAGAGCATCATGGAATTGGTGATGAAGGATGGTTGGTGATGACGATGGCATCAATTTCCCTTCTCCGCAGCCCAAAACAGACTCCAGATCTGGTCTCTCGAGGAAGAATAAGAGGTGGCGGCGGCTCCGTATCGTGAAACGCGATGAACTCTTCTCCCTGATTTTTTCTCCGCGAATAGGGTTATATGGAACTGGAGTTTTTCTCCATGAGGGCCCCACAAGCCTAGGCGCAACCAGGGGGTGGTCACGCCTAGCAGGCTTGTGGCCTATAGGGGGGCCCTCTGGTTGATTCTTGTGCTAGTATTTTTTATTAAATCCAAAAATATTTTCCGTAAATTTTCAAGACGATTTGAGAACTTTTATTTCTGCACAAAAATAACACCAAGGCAATTCTGCTGAAAACAGCGTCAGTCCGGGTTAGTTCGATTCAAATCATGCAAATTAGAGTACAAAACAAGGGCAAAAGAGTTTGGAAAAGTGGATATGATGGAGATGTATCAACTCCCCCAAGCTTAACCCATTGCTTGTCCTCAAGCAATTCAGTTGATAAACTGAAAGTGATAAAGAAGAACTTTTACAAACTCTGATTGATCTTGTTGTTGTAAATATTTGTAACTGATCTTCAGATTTTCAGCAAAGATCATGGACTAACCACGTTCACAATAACATTTAGGTCTCACATTTACTCATATCAATGACATAATCAACTAACGAGCAATAATAATAACTCTTGGATGACAACACTTTTTCAAAATAATCATGATACAATATGAAAAAATGGTATCTCGCTAGCCCTTTCTGAGATCGCAAAACATAAATGCAGAGCACCTCTAAAGAACAAGGACTGACTAGACATTGTAATTCACGACGAAAGAGATCCAGTCATGCTCATACTCAATATCAATTAACAGCAAGCATACAAATGACGGTGGTGCTCTCTAACTGGTGCCCTTTATAAGAAGATGATGACTCAACAATAAAGTAAATGGAAAGGCCCTTCGCAGAGGGAAGGATTGATTTGCAGAGGTGCCAGAGCTCAAGTTTTTAAAACAGAGATAAGTAATGATTTTTGAGAGGTATGCTTTCATTTCTCACATAACGACCAAGAGGTTTTCAATATCTTCCATGCTATATATCTTATAGGTGGTTCCCAAACAGAATGATAAAGTTTTTACTCCCCCTCCACCAATCAGTCACACTCCACGGCGAGCCAAATCCACGGGTACCATCCATACAAACATAATCCTGGGGGAGTTTTATTTAATTAGATTTTGCTTTTTATTTCGAGCATGGAACTAGGCATCCCGATTACCAACCACTTTTTCGTGAATGATAGTGAATCAACACATATTGTGAGAATAACCCACCTAGCATGGAAGATACTGACAACCCCGAGTCGCCACATGAGCGATTTGGGCATACAAACGAAATGTTTATTTCAAGGTTTATAGTTTGGCACATGGAAATTTACTTGGAACGGCAGGTAAATACCGCATGTAGGTAGGTATGGTGGACTCATATGGAACAACTTTGGGGTTGAGGGATTGGATGCACAAGCAGTACAAGTGAAGGCTAGCAAAAGACTGGGGAGCGACCAACTAGAGAGTAACACAATCATCAACATGCTTTGAGATTAACCAACATTTAATGCAAGCATGAGTAGGATATAAATCACTATGAACATAAATATCATGGAGGCTATGTTGATTTTGTTTCAACTACATGCATGAACATGTGCCGAGTCGAGCCACTTGAATCGTTCAGAGGAGGATACCATCCCATCATACTACATCACAACCATTTTAATATGCATGTTGGCACCCAAAACAAACCATTATTCACCCCTAGCTAATTAAGCATGGCATGAGTAACTATAATCTCTAATTGTCATTGCAAATATGTTTCACCCATGATGAACTGAATTCAGAATGATGAGCTAATCATATTTACAAAAGCAAGATAGGTCGATTTCATACCGGCTTTTCTCCATCTCAATATTTTCATCAAATATCGTCATTATTGCCTTTCACTTGCACGACCGAATGGTGTGGATAATAATAAGGGTGCACGTGCATTGGACTAAGCTGGAATCTACAAACAATTACTCAAAGGAGAAGACAAGGTAATATGGGCTCTCTAATAGGTAAACAATAATGCATATGAGAGCCACTTAACATTTTCATTGTGGTCTTCTCCTTACGACCCAAAGAAAAGAAAATCAAAACAAGAACGAGAAAAACTATTTACACGGGAAAGCTCCCAACAAGCAAAAGAAGAATGAAAAATCTTTTTGGGTTTCCTTTTTAATGCTACAACTAAGCAACTGGAAATAAATCTAGAACTAATTTTTTTGTATTTTTCTCAAAGTTAAATAAACACACAATAAGAAAGCGAAACAAGAAAATTAACTACCATGGATAGTATAATGAAAAAGTATGAACACCGACTACTAAGATGAGTGTGTGAACAGGAATGAAAAGTCGGTGAGAAATACGTACTCTCCCAAGATTAGGCTTTTGGCCTAAGTTGGTCTATGGCCATGGCTGGCCCTGATAATATCCAAAGTCATAGTTGGGGTTGTACTGGGCTGCGGCGGCTACCGCCTGAACGACTGCAGCGTGAAGGCAAGCTGATTCCGTGCTCCTCTTGTACTCGTCTGCCTCCTCTCTAGTTATAATGTATCTCTGTTTTTCCTGAAAGTTAAAGAAGGCAAGAGCAGGAAGGTTAACATGGACAGCACGTTGTTTGTCAAAAATTAGTCGGTACTGGAGAGTGTTGACATCAATTTTATCACGGATATTAAAAATAATCGGCGATCTTGAAATAGAGGGAAATAAATAAATAAATAAATAAATAAAAGATTTATTTACATATTTTCCGTCACCAGTGGCAACGGCAGTGGTCTGATATCAATTTAAATCCGAATGCCTCCATCAACACTAAATGCTTAAAGAAATAGTCGACCGCTGATAAATCGTGGCATTATCTAGACAAATCCTACAAAGTATGATCAAATTATATTGGCATAAATGGCAAATTATATACAAATGTTTCATGAAAAAAAAGGAATTTCATAACACATAAAGAAATTTATCTTTGTTAGCCCTTGAGCCAAATTACCTAAGAGCTAGCTAAGTTATTGGGCTATAGTGACCAAAGTAGTACGTGCAACATGCATGCCACTTACATGCATACGTTGTGCATGGATTAGGCAGCAAGGTTACTATCTAATGATGAGTCAATTAGCTAGCCTATGGCCCACACCCATGCAGCTCCATATAAAATAAATATAGCCCATACGTGCATGGATTTACCGGCATCATTACACAACTAATCAATCACTAAACCAATTAAAGGCCCACAAGCAGGGCGGCAGCCCACATGCATGGAGTACTTCATAGGAGCCACGATCGGACTTGGTCAGCTCTCCAGGATTACGATATCGATTAACCAATTAAAAGAATATAGAAATTGTAAAAGAAAAGGAGTAACCGCACCACGCTCCCACGATCGGGACGTGCGCGCGCTGTGCGCGTCTCGGCACCTCACACTGGCCGCCTATATATTTGGCCACCCAAAGGTCATTCCATCCCGGCTGACATACGCTCTCGACGCTCAGCTCCTGGTAAGTGCCATCACCACAAACAAGACCGTACACCACAAATCAAGAAGAAGAGAAGAACAAGGAGAAGGAACATCGCAGCAGTAGGTGGGATTCATGACTCCTCCCTAACATTTGGTTTGGCCATGGGTACAAACCAAAGAGTTCCATTCTCATCTCCCCCTTAGCCTTTGGTTTGGCCATGCGTACAGATCAAGGAGCTTTCATCTTAATCCTCCCCACTAGCATTTGGTTTGGCCATGAGTACAAACCAAATAGCTTCTTCTCTTCTATCTACCATAGTACATGCAATTGATTCGGCCATTGTGGTACAAATCAAGGAGCATGCTCTATATTTTCTACAAGATTATCAACTTGGTTTGGCCATAGTGGTAAAAATCAAGAAACTTGCTGCATTCTATCAAAGAGTTTCCATACATATGTTAGAGCTCACATCTTTGTTTTGGCCATTGTGGTACAACTCAAGAAACGTGTTACATCGTGTCAAAAGAGAGTTTTCTATATCCACTAAAACTCATGCCTTTGATTTGGCCATTGCGGTACAAATCAAGGAGCTTCCCTCCATATTTTCCACAAAAAATTGTCAACTTGGCTTGGCCATCATAATAAAATCCATAGAGAAATTATATCCATCTACCAAAATTCATTCCCTTGGTTCGGCCATTGCGGTACAAATCAAGGAGCATGTTCATTTCTAAAATAATTATCTTCTCGGTCGCTCTCAATTCGGTCCCCTTAGCGATACAAACCCGGACGAAACGTGTGCGAAAGCCTCGTTCCTTGGTTTGGTCCCTATACGTGGATACAAATCTGAGAATAAACTAAGTACAAAATGCATATGAAATCTTCCCAAATCAGTCCTCAGAAAACGGATATGACCAGGGTAAAAGTGAGAAGAAAATTGTCATAGTGTTTTCACTAAATCATAAAATACACTTCTTGTTCGGTTACGCTACGGGCATTTTATGTCACGCTAGTAGTAATACAAACATGAAGAAAATAAACCTTCATCTGATTACACTTCTCGCAGGCCTTGCTATGCGATGGAGTAGTATAAGAGATGTCAAATTCAATAAAATTCACATGTCACATACGCATGTAGAAATATAGGCTAAATCATGCCTTAGCAAAATATCAAACAAAAATGCACTTTGCATATGCTACGGACATTCTTGTCCAAAATAAATTAAAACTTCTATGCATACTCCGGTGGCATGCAAGTAGCCCAAAATCTAGTCTTTATCTAAGACAAGCCAGTGCTGTGTTGAATAGTACCAAAAGAAATATAAAATGATGAGTGTATGTAGTTATCGCATGCATATAGAGAAATAAGAATTGCACATACATGGCCTCTGGCCCAAATTCTGTGCACAATCCTGGACGCTCTTGGTCGGCTATAAAAAAAATAAGCAAACAATATATTGTAGCATCAAAATACATGTATGTTGGGCCGATTAATAAATTGAGCAGCCGATTCATGCAAAATCCTTGTACTGCTAATATTAGTACAAGTAAAATATATGATATTAAATCAAATGATAAATCAAAGAAGATTAAATGTTCCTTCAAGCATCCGACGGCGACGACGGCGAGGAGGACTTCCTAGTCTTAGTTTTATATTTTGTAATAGTCATATGTGTTGCAAACTTGTAATCCTTTGTATATTAGAAATGTTGGAATTCTTAATCAGGGGTTTTCTCTTCGGAGATGTAATTAACGGTTCTTTTATACAAATGTAAGAGTTCCGGAAATATGTACTCGCAATACTTGATATTGTCTCATTTAAATTCGCGCATTTTAAATATTAAATTTCATCTGTCTCTATGACGTGGACACGTAGTTAGTATTTTTCTATCGCCCCATTTTCCCGTCATCAGATTCTGGCACGCCCAGTGGGACATATTTCTCTCCTCATCTTCGAATTCCAACATAGGATTACAACATATGACTTTGCAAAATAAATATATCAAAATAAAAAATATATAAGAAAACTAATATATGGTTTTCTTAATTTTGTATGTAGGTATGGAGGGACAAGTGCAGCAGTTTGTGACTCTCCGTTTCGGCAAACTTTGGCTCGATGTGCCGATTGGTCCGCTTGTGACTTCGGTGAGTGAGAGCTGGAAGACTACGGCTGCATCACCAACTGAACCTGAGAATGAAAAAGAAGTGTCATCTGATCCTAAAGATGACTTTGTTCAAGTGATGTCCAAATCAGCCAAAAGGAGGATGCGGGCTGCATCCAAAGCTGCAAGAGCAGCTGCACATGACAAACACGTGAATGTGCATAAGGCTTCATCCTCCAACTCGGTTCCTCCTGGCTTTGCAAAGGAAGATTATGCCAAGCATGTAAGTCAGGAAGCACCGGTCAAGTTCCATGAACCATCACTAGAAGAGTGGCCTGTTCTTGCAAAAAGAGGAGCTCCACTGAAGACGGGTTCGCCAGCACGTTCCGTGTCGGCTCCGGTTACTCCAACTAGACGAGGACAAGCTCCTTTGTCTACATCAACCAAGGTCGCGGTGCCGCTCACTCCTTCCAAACTGAAAGTGGGCCCATCGGCGACGTCATGCATGAGAGATGTTGTCCATCAGGCAACGGGAGAAAGCTCGTACAAGCCTACTTTGAACACGCCAAGGGCAGTTCATAAAGCTTTCGTGGCGGATAAAGGAAAGGCCGTGATGGTAGAGAAATCTGAATCTCCTCGACCACGTGGTCAACTTCGGGTCGATGCGCCTGAGTTCTTCCCTACATACCCTGAGCCGAACAACAAACGTTCGCTCATGTGGAAGGGGGTATACCTTACTCCAAGTGACATTAGGACGGGCCATGTTGATCCGACCGCTACAATTTCAGACCCTTTGTCATCATCAGTGGCAATGCCACGTCCATCATTTGAAGCTTCATATGACCCCGCTCGTCACCGTCGTCGACGACAGAGAGCCCATCGGGCATGGGTTGATTTTCCGGTGGCAGTTGACGCAAATCAAGCAAGACATCAAAGGAAGCAAGTCGCTTATCCCATCCGAAACAGAGATAGGACGACTAATGCAAGAATCCGTTCAAGGCGTCACATGGACTTTCACAAAATGATAACAGAAAGTATATGTGAGACACTAAGAGAAATGTTGCCCGGTTGTTCCATGTCAGCAGATGATGAGGGCGGCGAAATCATGCGGCGCGCACGGACTCTCGCCAAATGGCCAGAGTATGATGAGTTTGTGAAGGAAAATCCCAAGCGGAAAGAATATGTCACCCAAGCTGGTCGTGCAAGTGCAAGGCGTGCTGCCCTCAAGAGAAGAGAAATGGCAGTACGTGCTGATTCTGGATATAGCAGAACCCAAGAGAGAAATGGTCCAACGTCAAGTACAGCTAGTGAAGCACAAGTGAGCAAGGAATTACCAAGGAAGGCTGCCATGACACTCACTCCTTGGCCAGCTCGTAAGAGAGTTTCAAGCAACTCATTTGAAGTATTTAATTGTTTGCCGGTTGGTATAGTAGAAGCAGTGGACAGCAACAGTGAAGCATCATCAACTTCAGTACATTTCAAGAATAAGAAAGCCAAGAAAAATATTGTACCAGGTCATCGTCCTGTAACTCGCAGTCAAAAGGATTCAAGCAATGAAGACCATGATTCAGATTGTATAGAATCGCGTCTTCAGTTGGAGGATTCTCAGCCTGAGTCCAAGAATGAGCTAAATTCTCATGAGGAACAGGGGCATAATATGACCCGTGTGGAGCAGGTCCTCACGGCAAATACAAGCCGGTCAGCTGAAGAACAGCTTAAACAACTTACAACTGCACTTCAACAGAAAGAAGATGAGCTGATTGCTTTGCGCAATCGTGTAGCTAATAATGCAAGTGCTGAAGCTGAGAGGAATGCCTCGGGTAGTCATAATACTAACCAAGGAGGGCAAGGAATAAACCTTGAAGCTATTCAGAAAATGATAGCTAAAGGGATCAAGGCCCAATATATGCAGACTAACTACTCCATGCGGCCGGGATATGTTAAGCCGTACCCGCCGGATGTTGATCTTGTTCCATTCCCAGCAACTTACCGACAACCTCAGTTTAGTAAATTCAGTGGCGGCGGATCCCCACATGAACACATAGCTCATTTCTTGGCAGCATGTCAAGATACAGCTCAGAATGGTGCACTTCTTCTCCGACAATTTGTGCAAACATTATCAGGTCCAACTTTTACTTGGTACAGCAAGTTGACACCAAGTTCAATCAGGACATGGGAACAAATGCAAGATCCTTTCCTCGAGCGCTTCTATAGCACTCAGAGGACAGTCGGCATCACAGAGTTAACTCAAACGGAACAAGGGATAAATGAGAAGGATGCAGATTTTATTAACAGATGGAGAAATCTAAGTCTTCATTGCCCGCAACCTATTACAGAATGTGAGTCTGTGCGTATGTGTATGAACATTTTGCGTCCTGATATGGCCGTATACCTTCAAGGTGTGCGGCCTATTACATTTGAAGAGTTGGCCTCAAAAGCCACGGATATTGAGAATTATATGCAGCTTGTTGCACGTCGGACAAAGACGGTGTACAAGCCAGTGGATAAGAGCGATCAACGCGACAAGTTACCTGCTAAGCCTAAGCCGGTGCAAGTCATGGAAACAACGGCGATGAAACCACAATTCCAGCCTGGGGCATCTGGTGCAGGAAATACAGAGCGTACAGGTGCACCGGCTCGTAGAGGACCAACTCTTGCCGAGCGTCAGAACAGAGAGTATTCTTTCCCTGTGGATGAGATTCGCGATTTGTTTGCTGGTCTACTTGAGCTGAAACTTATTGATCTTCCAAGCTCAAAGAGACCGGCAGAAGCTAACAAGTCTAATGATCCAAATTTCTGCGAATATCATCGCATCTTGGGTCACACTCTCGAAAATTGCTTTGTGGTCAAGAATATTATTCAGAAAATGATAGATGAAGGAACGATCGATGCAGATCTCCTTACAAGTTTAAAGAAAGGAAAGAAGGTTGCTACAGCAAACGTGGCCACTCTTCAAGATGACATGGTGAGTTGTGCCTCTTCAAACATGAGACCAACTTATAATAGAAATATGTTCATATCAGATGGAGAAGTTAATCCTATGATATTGTCAGGAGTTGAACCGTACTTCGGATATGAAGGGCGGTGTAGATGTCAACTCGGGAGGGACATTCTCCGAAGAGGAGGATTACACGCCATTGAGCCCCGAGGATTACACGCCATTGAGCCCCGAGGATTACATGCCATCGAGCCCCGAGGATCTCAAGATCGAGGACGACGGCGATCTGGACTCATCGTCCAGCATCAAGTGAAAGAAGAAAATAATGTTCCGCGCTCTAGGCCAGGAATATCAGAGAGCTTGGCGAAGCGTTTAAAAGGTCTTCCCCAAGAATTTGATATCCTGACCATTGGTGTTTTCGAGGATGATGGCGAATCTGTTCACTTCCCTGAAGAACAAGATGAAGCGCCAGAAGTTGATCAAGTTCATCTTAGATCAGGTCGCTAGCTAGCCGACCCATATCCTCCACCTAGAACGGAACCTAGGAACAAAGATGTAGTTCCAAATGAAACCACTGACCCTACTGCTAAAGTGGCGGTCAAGTATGATGTAATTTCGCACTTGAAGAAAATACCAGCTATGCTTTCTGTGTATGATGCTTTGTCTCTTTCTTCTGATTTGCGCAAGGCTTTGGTCACAGCATTATCTTTCCCGAAAGATTATCGAGTGGAAGTCTCACAAACGGAAACTGAATTAAATAATGTGCTGAATATTACATTCACCGATGAGGATCTTCTGCTAGGCTCAAAGAAACACAATAGGCCTCTCCTTATGTTTGGTGAAATTGATGATTTGCCTACAAATCGCATTATGATTGATGGCGGGTCTGCCATAAATTTGTTACCACTGCATACACTGAAAAAATAGGATATTCCACTGGATGCTTGAGTCGGTCTAATGTGGTTATTCATGGATTTAATCAATTAGGTCAAGAAGCCATGGGCACTATATCATTGGCTCTAAAATTGGAATCACTTTGCACACACGTGACATTCCATGTCATTGATGCAGCCACTTCATATAATGCTTTATTGGGTCGACCATGGTTGCACGATAACCAAATTGTGCCATCTACACTCCATCAGTGCATTAAGTACATGGACCAGTCCGGAGAAACAGTAAGAATATTCGCGGACAAAAGACCATTTACAATAGCTGAGTCCTTCTATGCTGATGCAAAATTTTATTTTGAGCCGGTCGAGAAAGTGCGTAAGCCAAAAGCAATTATTAGAATCAAATAGCTCCGAGCAAGATGTTGCAGAGTCTTCGTCAAGCAAGAAAGTCTATCAATATATACCAAGTAATCAGAGAAGAAAAGGCGACCCAATATTCCGCGTCGTGAATAAATCTTCTGCAAAAGGAGGTACAAAATTTCCAACGCCTCTACCCCTTTGGTTCAACACAAAATTGAACAAGCTAAAAAAGAGTTACATTACAAAAATAAAAATAAAAGGAGCCATGTAGCGCAAATTACTTTGTCGAATAAAGACGACAAGTCGTTGCCGATTTCTTTGTATGATAACAGAGTTTTATATATGATGCAGAAAATGAAATGTGATATATTCACTGGACCGTCTTTATGCGACGGCCGGGGCGAACTTGCGCCATTTGAAAGGGCAATATCCCAGCGCAGCTCAAAGCATTGCATGAAGATCAAACTTTGATAGAAAAAAGATATGGACTAGGGTATGAGGTTTGCATGACCTCAGCTGAACTTATAGTCATGATCGAGGCGTCGCCAGAAATGGAAGATGGTAATCAACCTACCATCGACGACTTGGAAGAAATAAATATTGGTACGACTGATGATTCTCGTCCAATTTTTATTAGCAAATATTTGTCTAACCAAAATAAAATAAAGTATAATAAGTTTCTCTCTGAAAATAGAGATGTCTTCGCTTGGACTTATGAAGAAATGCCGGGACTGGACCCAGATGTCGCTGTCCATCGTCTCGCCGTACAAGACGACGTTACGCCAGTGAAGCAAGCGCAAAGAAAATATCGGCCAGAAATACTTCCAAAGATAGAAGCTGAAGTAGATAAGCTCATAGCTGCAGGTTTCATTAGAGAAGTCAAATATCCCTCGTGGATCTCTAGTATTGTACCTGTTAAAAAGAAAAATGGCCAGACTAGTGTACGTGTGGATTTTAGAGATTTGAATAAAGCATGTCCGAAAAGATGATTTCCCAATACCTATTTTTGAAATACTAGTCGATGCCACCATGGGCCATGAAATATTTTCTTTCATGGATGGTTATTCCGGTTACGATCAAATAAAAATGGCGCCGGAAGATGAAGAGCTAACGGTGTTCCGCACGCCTAAAGGTGTATACTGTTATAAAGTTATGCCTTTTGGGTTAAAAAATGCTGGAGCCACGTATCAGCGTGCAATGACAATAATTCTAGACGGATTGTTGTATCATATTGTCGAATGTTATATAGATGACATAGTGGTAAAATCAAAGAATGAAAAAGACCACTTAAAACACCTCGAAATGGTTTTTGAACGTCTTAGGAAACATAATTTAAAAATGAATCCAATGAAATGTGCATTCGGAGTTTCTTCTGGAAAATTTCTTGGGTTTGTGGTTACAAAACATGGTATTCAGATCGATCCGAGTAAAATACAAGCGGTCGTTAAAATGCCACCGCCAATAAACCTTCACAAATTAAAAAGCTTCCAAGGTCACTTAGCATACATCCGAAGGTTCATCTCTAATTTGTCGGGGAGATGCAAGCCTTTCTCACGCCTTATGAAAAAGGGTGTACCTTTTGAATGGGATCAAGCATGTCAAAATGCATTCTTAGAAATTAAAAAATATTTAATAAATCCTCCCGTTTTAGGTGCACCAGTTAAGGATCGACCATTGATCCTATATACAGCAGCCATGCCTGCATCGTTGGGTGCCTTATTAGCACAAAATAATGATGCAGGAAAAGAAATGTCATTATATTATCTTAGTCGCACCCTTGTGGGGGCTGAATGTAACTATCCGGATATGGAAAAAATATGCCTAGCACTAGTATTTGCAGCACAAAAATTGCGCCACTACATGTTAGAACATACTGTACACCTCGTATCGAGAGCAGACCCTCTCAGGTACATTCTCAATAAAATGGTGCTTTCAGGAAGATTGGCCAAATGGGCAATGTTTTTGTCGCAATTCGATATTAAATTTGTGCCACAGAAGGCCGTAAAAGGACAAGCCTTAGCTAATTTTCTAGCTGCACATTCGATACCCGATGATTTCCCGATTGATGACGACTTGCCAGATGAAGAAGTATTCATCACACCGGTCGTAAACTCAACATGGCAAATGTATTTTGATGGTGCCTGTTGACAATCAGGGGCAGGAGCCGGAGTCGTCTTCATTACACCAAGCGAGGCGATAATCCCATATTCATTCACTTTAACCTCAGCAGTCTCGAATAATGCAGCTGAGTACGAAGCTTTGATAATTGGGCTTGAGTTGGCTCTAAACATGGGGTTAGACTCACTCACCGTATATGGTGATTCCCAATTGATAATTAACCAATTATTGGGAATCTACATGGTAAAAAAAGAAGAGCTGATGCCATATTTTAGAAGAGCAAAAATGCTCATGTCCACATTTTCAAATATAAATATCCAGCATATTGTTCAAAGCCAAAATGACAAGGCTGACGCTTTAGCGAGTTTAGCTGCTAGCATGTCACTAACCTCACATCAGTCAATGGACGTTCATGTTGAGGAAAGGAGAATTCTACCGATCCTCGCTGAAGAGGAAGAAGAAGAAACAACAATATCTTTAGCAATGACAACCGAGGTTTGTGAAATTGAAGTAGGGGACTGGAGAGCACCATTCCTAGAATATTTACTTCATGGCTACTTACCTTTGGATGCTAGTGAAAGATCTCGTATCCGCAAGAGATCAGTTCATTATACATGCATAAATAACACGCTTTATAGACGCTCGCATGAAGGCATCTTATTGTGTTGCCTTGCTAGAAACGAAACTATAGAAGCCTTAAAGGAGGTGCATGCCGGAATATGTGGCGCACACCAATCTGGTCCTAAATTACATTATCAGCTAAGACGTTTGGGTTATTATTGGCCCACTATGTTCGAAGACGCTGCCAAATTTTCAAAGAAGTGCCATGAATGTCAAGTGCATGGTGACTTTATACATTTACCGCATGAACCACTCCATGCGACAAATATATCTTGGCCTTTTGAAATGTGGGGGATGGATATAGTAGGGCCGATTCACCCACCCTCATCCAAGGGTCATAAATTTATTTTAGCCGCAACCGATTATTTTTCTAAGTGGGCTGAACTTACACCGCTAAAGGAAGATAAGGCGGAAAATGTTGAACGTTTTATAAGAACACAACTCATATATCGCTTTGGTGTTCCTGCTCGGATTATGTCTGATAATGGAACATGTCAATAAGTTATGCTCAAAATTTAAGATAGTGCATTCTTATTCTACGGCATATAATCCGGCCGCTAACGGACAAGCAGAGGCTTTTAAAAAGACTCTATGTAAATTGTTAAAGAAAGTTGTATCAAAAAATAAGCGCGAGTGGCATGAAAAGCTACTTGAAGCCTTGTGGGCTTATAGAACCACAACATGCACACCGACGGGAATGACACCTTATTCCCTCGTATTTGGTGGAGAAGCAGTTTTGCCTTTGGAAGTACAAATTACTTCACTCAGGGTCGCTACTCATGAAAAACTATCAAAAGAAGAATCAACACAACTACGTCTTGATGAATTAGAGAGACTCGAAGGGAAAAGACTTCAAGCTTTGCAAAATCTCGAGGCATATCAAGCTAGGATGTCACGAGCCTTCGACAAACGTGTTAAGAGGAGGTCATTTAAACAAGGAGATTTAGTGCTTGCTGTCATCCGTCCTATGAATATAACCCGGCGGATGAAAGGAAAATTCGAACCTAAATGGGAAGGTCCCTACGTCGTAAAAGAAGTTTATTCTAGCGGGGCATACAAAATCATGTCACCGGATGGTAAATACTCACCGTCGCTGGTGAATGGAAAATTCCTTAAACGTTACTATGCTTAAAATAAAATACTCCATACCCTCATGAGTATAAACTGGGGCGCAAAATAAAAAGAACTTCAAAAAAAATAGAATAAGAAAAAAAATACTCCACAACCTTATGAGTATAAACTGGGGCACAGCAAAATAATCATATACTCCATACCCTCATGAGTATAAACTGGGGCGCAAAATAAAAAGAACTTAAAAAAATAGAATAAAAAAAAATACTCCACACCCTTATGAGTATAAACTGGGGCACAACAAAATAATCATATACTCCATACCCTCATGAGTGTAAACTGGGGCAGAAAATCATAAACGTATGATTCAACGAAATTACATAACTCCATACCATCATGAGTATAAACTAGGGACATACAAAAAAAAAATACTCCGATGAACTTACGAGTCTAAACTGCGACACAAAATAAATACTCCACGAAACTTACGAGTAAATTACTGAAAATGAGATTAATCCTCGCCAAAAAAAATATATTTCATACCCTCGTGAACATGAACCGGGGCATATAGAAAATATATATGCCAAACATTACGAGTGTAACAATAAAAGGAAATATAACTAAAAAAAAAGAAAACTGTAGCAATGAGACTTGGAGCAGTACATAAATAAAATAGCTTCAATATGAGAGTCTCTCAGCTTGCAGCTGATAGCCATAGTTATAGCAGTACATCACAAATATTCGGGGAAATTAAAAAGAAAAAAAACGTGCAAGTTTAAATGAATTGATGGTCTAAAATTTATTACATGAGCAGCAGAGTCTGCTATAACGCTTCAAATACTAGGCTTGGTAACATAGGATCAAAGGACTAATTATTTAACGCCATAAAAAAAAGGCAAAGGCAAGCCGTATTCTTCAAAGAGAGCGCCAGTTGTGCAGATTTGTAACAAGCTGATTCGCTTCATGTTCCAAAGTCGTGGCCTGATGCTGGAAATCAGTGAGTTTTTGACTCTCGCCAGCACCAATATTCTAGAGCCTATCCTGCTGTTCCTTCAATTTTGACTCGTGAGCAAGGTGTGCTTGACGTAGCTGCTCTTCATCCTCTTCAATCTTAAGCAATTCAGCGGAAGCCTCTTGGAGTTGCGCCTTGAGAGCTTCTACCAATGTTGTCTTTTCTGCACGAAGCTTTCCCTTAGAGGATAACTCTTCAGCGGAAGCTTTGACAACACCCTTTTCAGACTAAACTTCGAGCGTCACAACACGTTTTTCTTGTTCTGTCTCCAGATGGAACTCATTCTGATTGACTTCTAGTTTGTTTGAGAGAGTTACAAGTTCAACTAGTATGCCATGAACTTTCGCTACCTCGGGAATATGCCTAGGTAGCGTTTTAGAGATCATATCCAGCAAGTTGCGGCGATCAGGATTGCGGAGTGTGGTTGTGTTCAGACCCTCGAGAGCCTTCTGCACCACTGTATCTGTAGCATTTAGAAAGGTATCCTTTATGAAAAAAGGGTCCATTGGTTCGCTTGCCCCTGAAACGACAACTGGCTCTTCAGAGTTTTCCAAGTTGTTACCGCGTAACTCGCCGCCTGAAATATATACATGAAGAAAGTAAATCAATTGATGAGAATTAATAAGCAATAAGCATAATTAACTAGTAAAATATATGCTTATCAACTACCATGCAAAGTTGATGAAAAATCAAGTGCATTAGGGGTGGGGGGCACAGTTTCAACTCCCATAAATGTGTGAGACGTGCCAAGCCCATCCAGCTGGTTGTCCTCTAAGCACGTCTCAAGAAGATCATTATATACACGATTCGCTTCAACCGCGAGATCAGGGTTAAACTCTTCACCATTAGGGAAATCATCAATATCTAAATCCAGCATCTCATGAAACAGCTCCGATGGAGCAGACTCCGCAGAAAAATCAAGCTTCCGCTTTGAAGGCAACCTATCTTCTTCACCAATGTGAGTAAGAGAAGATTGTCTACATCTCTTTTCCCCAGAGGTTGGCACAATTTCCGATGGCTCATTATCTATGGACAACGCATAAGCTGAAGAAGTACCAGCTCCATCGTCATCCTGTAATAGACTGCCTACCTGTAGTCAATAAGAAAATGATGATAATATGAATAAATGTATTAAAAAAACGAAAACAAAATATTTCAAACTCACCTCATTGGGCTGTATCGGAGGAGCAGCAGTAAGTTCACTTAGATATTCATGTAGTACAGGCATCCATCGATCTTTAATCCTGCGTTCTGTCCGCTCAATAACAGCAATATGTTGTGCTCGTCGCTCAACATGCACCCTTCTTACCACTTTTAAGTCTCTTTGGAAAAGCGGACGAGCCTTGATATGGCTCTGCAATGCATACTTGCTCTTCTTCCTCTCATCATAAGGAATTGTTCCACTCATACTACCATGACGAAGGGAGTTTGAAATACGAGCAAAAGGCTTCACAAATATTTTCCACCAACTAGCCCACGCTAAGGAAGAATCCGTCATTCGAGTATCACTCGGGAAATATTGAAACGCCGGATCCAACGAGAGCAAATGCAGCCAAAAAGCATAAGCAATCCCAATCTCACTAGTTGTGTACAAACTTTCTAGAGGAGAAAAGGGAACAACTTGATCAAAGCGAAATTGTTGTGCCACACGATGTGGGTGATATGGTTCAACTATAAGAGCATCATGGTTCAAACACCCACGCCGCCAAGGAAGCATCCCATGGCGGATAGAGATCAGGAAAACCTTTTTCTGCTGGAACAAACCATCCGGAGTTGTCAAACTGTAGGGATGACAAGAGATGTTGTGACGGTTCTCGAGAAAATCGTGCGCTTTCTCAGGAGTAAAAGATTTTGGTGTCCTAAACATAGTATTAACCATATGGGGTTTTACTATTAGTATTCTAGGACTTGGGAACTGTGGTGTTTTTACCCTGTTTCCAAAGGGTGTCTTGAGATACCTACCCATCCATCCAGCGATAAAATGGACTGGCCAAATCCTTTGTGTGAAGGAAGGTCCAACTGGGTGAGTACTAATCACCCGAAGAGAATAATAGAGTGAGAAAAGAGCAGGTGGACCTAAAGAAATTCGACGTCCCAAGACAATCCACGATGCCATCACTAAAACGCCAGGACGAACGTAGGGCCCGCCACCAACAACAACGAAGCGGCATAGCCAAAGAGCGATAAAAGCGGCAGCGTATATATGCTCGCTTTCTAAATTGTCCATAGCAAAGCAGCCGTCATCGCGGTTGTGAAAGAAATCACACCAGTCTTTGAAACCAACCTGGTTGCTGATAGCAAGCTGGTGCCAAATATCCAAGAGCCGAGATAGAAATTTGGGATACAAAAGTAATGAATTTTCTAGCTCGCAAAGAGGTGGAACGAATTCTTCATAAGGCTCTCCATCAAGAGGTAACCCAGCCATTTGATGCATGTCAAGGAGAGTAATCGTGCGCTCACCACTTGAGAATAAAAATGTGTTAGTGTTGGGATTCCATTTCTCCAACAGCGAGCGCAAAAGAGGAGGAGAAACGGAGTAGTCGCCCAGAGAGCAATAAATTGCTCCATAGACGTAATCCACGCCCTCCTCGCTTCCTTTCAGATGAGTACAATATTTCTTCATGACGCACTTACCCCATTCCATATATCCCAGAGGCATCGGAACATACTCGACTTCGTGGTTCTCCCAGCCCAAGCCTTTGGACACTAAGCGGGTTCCCAAGGTTACTGCCTCATCAAGTCTTGGCAAGGGCGCCATCGGATGATAACACTGGCCTAAAAAGGAAGGTCCTGATGACCAGCCACGTTCTCCGTACTCAAGGTTTCCATGTGGTATATTTAATGGCTTGATTACGGGGTTGGCCAATTCGTCAGTGGCTGGTCTAAACAATTGAATTTTTGCCAATTGCAAAAGTGACATTCTGTGCAAATTATTAGATGAAGATGGTGCAGCCTCCTCCATCTATATGTAAATGAAACATAGACATGTTGGTACAAGCATAAAATGCTGATTGAATTGACAAATCAAATGACGCATGGCATTACCTAAAATATGTACGACAGATGACTCCGGTACGGCCCTTACTAATAAAAATCTCTGTATAAAAAAAGAGACAACCAAATAAGCGTACGAAATAATATAAGGTACGTAAATACGATGAGAGTGCGCAAAATGTGTTCTCAGATGAAAGACTAATACATTTATCTATACATACTCCTACGGTTGTACGACGGACCAAGCTCATGAAAAGCTTCCCGGATCGCCAACCGCGGACAAGTTGTCCATAAATTTATATACGGCCATGGTTGTACGACGGACCAAGCTTATGACAGACTTGCCGGAACGCCAACCATGAACAAGTTTCCATACACGCATATATATGAGTATTCAAAAAAAATTGTTTCCTAAGCATGTAAAAATAAAACAGTGGGATCTAGTTTCGTAAAATACTTGCATCTAACAGTCGTACGACGGACCAAGAAACTTGCCGGCACGCCAACTATAAGAAGATTAACGTTTCAAACATCAAGCCAACGATACACTACAAGAATTTCCCTAGTGATGATAATATCACACGAAAGAAGTTTTCGGTTCGGTAAACAAGTCTACATGCATATCTATTCCCAAGGGTGTACGACGGTCAAGTACAAGACTTGCCGGAACGCCAACCATGAGATTAAATATCCTAAAAAAACAATTGAATTGATACATGCAGGTCATGTTTTAATTTAATTCAACGTATAATTCGTATATATATTAAAGAACAAGGGAGATGGAACGATCAGGTACCTATGTAGAATCTGGATGCGGATCAGCCGAACAGAAAAGCGATCTGATATCAGCCTACCGAAAAAGTAGAGATCAAAAAAAAATCAGACCACAATACATAGATTACCTACTGCGCTGGATGTTTATACAAGAAATCAAGCACTCACCGGATTGAAATGAGAACTGGTCTACAGCCCTGCACGAAATTGCTAGCATGAAATCCTAGTAAAAAAAGAAGATAAAAAACAGACCAGTTAGATGATAGAGTCAAAAGTGACTCGCATCAAGGAATATGATAGCGGTGCATACTCAACGTCAGCAGATTCTGCTAGAGATCCAATCTACTTGGATATTGTTTCCAGAGCTTCGTGAGAGCGGGGTTGGGTTGAGATCGGCAGAGCACCTGGCAAAAAGAAAAAAGAGAGGAACATACGGGATATATATATTGGAGAGTAAAAGGATACGCGTGGGCTGGAGCTAATCCGATAGCAACGCAAATAATGGGCAGCAGGCTGCTACAATATCGGCATACGTAGTTATCTCTATTGGTAACCAATTTCCAAAGTACGGCTACTTATCCTTCGAGGCCTCAACTAATTTTCAAAATGACGTGATAGAAAACAACCTAGCCGAAAATAATAATAAAAAAAAGGTATGTGCTAAAATAAAGAATATATATATGCCTGTATTTTCGAGCTCTGGATCCGAATCATCAAAATATATTCGCACCCAGACCTCGAGGGGCATCTGTTGACATCAATTTTATCACGGATATTAAAAATAATCGGCGATCTTGAAATAGAGGGAAATAAATAAATAAATAAATAATAAAAGATTTATTTACATATTTTCCGTCACCAATGGCAACGGTCTGATATCAATTTAAATCTCAATGCCTCCATCAACACTAAATGCTTAAAGAAATAGTCGACCGCTGATAAATCGTGGCATTATCTAGACAAATCCTACAAAGTATGATCAAATTATATTGGCATAAATGGCAAATTATATACAAATGTTTCATGGAAAAAAAGGAATTTCATAACACATAAAGAAATTAATCTTTGTTAGCCCTTGAGCCAAATTACCTAAGAGCTAGCTAAGTTATTGGGCTATAGTGACCAAAGTAGTACGTGCAACATGCATGCCACTTACATGCATACGTTGTGCATGGATTAGGCGGCAAGGTTACTAGCTAATGATGAGTCAATTAGCTAGCCTATGGCCCACACCCATGCAGCTCCATATAAAATAAATATAGCCCATACGTGCATGGATTTACCGGCATCATTACACAGCTAATCAATCACTAAACCAACTAAAGGCCCACAAGCAGGGCGGCAGCCCACATGCATGGAGTACTTCATAGGAGCCACGATCGGACTTGGTCAGCTCTCCAGGATTACGATATTGATTAACCAATTAAAGGAATATAGAAATTGTAAAAGAAAAGGAGTAACCGCACCACGCTCCCACGATCGGGACGTGCGCACGCTGTGCGCGTCTCGGCACCTCTCACTGGCCGCCTATATATTTGGCCACCCAAAGGGCATTCCAGCCCGGCTGACATACGCTCTCGACGCTCGGCTCCTGGTAAGTTCCATCACCACAAACAAGACCGTACACCACAAATCAAGAAGAAGAGAAGAACAAGGAGAAGGAACATCGCAGCAGTAGGTGGGATTCATGACTCCTCCCTAACATTTGGTTTGGCCATGGGTACAAACCAAAGATTTCCATTCTCATCTCCCCCTTAGCCTTTGGTTTGGCCATGCGTACAGATCAAGGAGCTTTCATCTTAATCCTCCCCACTAGCATTTGGTTTGGCCATGAGTACAAACCAAATAGCTTCTTCTCTTCTATCTACCATAGTACATGCAATTGATTCGCCCATTGTGGTACAAATCAAGGAGCATGCTCTATATTTTCTACAAGATTATCAACTTGGTTTGGCCATAGTGATACAAATCAAGAAACTTGCTGCATCCTATCAAAGAGTTTCCATACATATGTTAGAGCTCACGTCTTTGTTTTGGCCATTGTGGTACAACTCAAGAAACGTGTTACATCGTGTCAAAAGAGAGTTTCCTATATCTACTAAAACTCATGCCTTTGATTTGGCCATTGTGGTACAAATCAAGGAGCTTCCCTCCATATTTTCCACAAAAAATTGTCAACTTGGCTTGGCCATCATAATAAAATCCATAGAGAAATTATATCCATCTACCAAAATTCATTCCCTTGGTTCGGCCATTGCGGTACAAATCAAGGAGCATGTTCATTTCTAAAATAATTATCTTCTTGGTCGCTCTCAATTCGGTCCCCTTAGCGATACAAACCCGGACGAAACGTGTGCGAAAGCCTCGTTCCTTGGTTTGGTCCCTATACGCGGATACAAATCTGAGAATAAACTAAGTACAAAATGCATATGAAATATTCCCAAATCAGTCCTCAAAAAACGGATATGACCAGGGTAAAAGTGAGAAGAAAATTGTCATAGTGTTTTCACTAAATCATAAAATACACTTCTTGTTCGGTTACGCTACGGGCATTTTATGTCACGCTAGTAGTAATACAAACATGAAGAAAATAAACCTTCATCTGATTACACTTCTCGCGGGCCTTGCTATGCGATGGAGTAGTATAAGAGATGTCAAATTCAATAAAATTCACATGTCACATACGCATGTAGAAATATAGGCTAAATCATGCCTTAGCAAAATATCAAACAAAAATGCACTTTGCATATGCTACGGACACTCTTGTCCAAAATAAATTAAAACCTCTATGCATACTCCGGTGGCATGCAAGTAGCCCAAAATCTAGTCTTTATCTAAGACAAGCCAATGCTGTGTTGAATAGTACCAAAAGAAATATAAAATGATGAGTGTATGTAGTTATCGCATGCATATAGAGAAATAAGAATTGCACATACATGGCCTCTGGCCCAAATTCTGTGCACAATCCCGGACGCTCTTGGTCGGCTATAAAAATAAAATAAGCAAACAATATACTGTAGCATCAAAATACATGTATGTTGGGCCGATTAATAAATTGAGCAGCCGATTCATGCAAAATCCTTGTACTGCTAATATTAGTACAAGTAAAATATATGATATTAAATCAAATGATAAATCGAAGAAGATTAAATGTTCCTTCAAGCATCCGACGGCGACGACGGCGAGGAGGACTTCCTAGTCTTAGTTTTATATTTTGTAATAGTCATATGTGTTGCAAACTTGTAATCCTTTGTATATTAGAAATGTTGGAATTCTTAATCAGGGGTTTTCTCTTCGGAGATGTAATTAACGGTTCTTTTATATAAATGTAAGAGTTCCGAAAATATGTACTCGCAATACTTGATATTGTCTCATTTAAATTCGCGCATTTTAAATATTAAATTTCATCTGTCTCTATGACGTGGACGGGTAGTTAGTATTTTTCTATCGCCCCATTTTCCCGTCATCAGAGAGATTGTTCGTTCCTTTCGAGAAACTGAAAACGTACCAAACCCTCATGATCAAGAAAAGCAGGTGGTAACTCAATATCATTTCCGCGTATGGGCACCCCAAGAGAATTAGCTAAACGAGTGGCATAACTCCCACCAAAGAAATCTCCATCCTTAGCATTATTATGCAAACTTCTAGCAATAATGGCCCCTAAGTTATATCGCCTCTCACACATTACTACACTCTTAAGAATACTAAGATCGGTTGCACAAAGGTGGCTATGCTCGGTTTTACCTTTAATACATCTACCAATGAATAGAGCAAAATAGTGTATGGCGGGAAAGTGAATGCTCCCCATGGTAGCTGTCGTGGATTTGTCACGGTAGATGTCCGGGTCAACGGACTTAGGTTCGGGGCGAGACGCAACTATGTGGCGGCTTGAAGGGGTTGATCGGAATCGAGAGGACATGGAGTTTTACCCAGGTTTGGCCCCTCCGATGGAGGTAAAAGCCTACGTCCTGCTTGTCTGGTATTGATGATGATGAAGATCTCTCGGTTATAAGGGTGCTAATTGCTACCTCTAATCTCTTGTGCCTCTAATCTCTTGTGTTGTCTAAACTTGTAGACTTGTGTCTCTTGAGAACTTGTACCTCTAGGGGTGCTCTACCCCTCCTTATATAAGTGGAGAGGGTAGGCTTACAAATAGAGTCCTACTAGGAGTAGGATTAGAACTAATCTCTCACGAATCCTACTCCAGGTCTTATTTCCTTTAAGGGAATCCTTCTCTCTTGTGGGCCTTCTCCTATGAGCCTTCTCTTGTGAGCCACCTGGCGCCGGCTCACCCGCTGGGTCTTGAGCTTGGTCATCCTGTGACCCGCTCGCCAGGTCATAAATAAGATGTCATGTCTTCGGTCGGGTCTCCTGCTGAGTCGCCAGGCTGGGTCATGTTGGAAATATGCCCTAGAGGCAATAATAAAATGGTTATTATTGTATTTCCTAGTTCATGATAATTGTCTATTGTTCATGCTATAATTGTGTTAACCGGAAACCGTAATACATGTGTGAATACATAGACCACAACGTGTCCCTAGTGAGCCTCTAGTTGGCTAGCTCGTTGATCAATAGATGGTCTCGGTTTCATGACCATGGACATTGGATGTCGTTGATAACGGGATCACATCATTAGGAGAATGATGTGATGGACAAGACCCAATCCTAAGCATAGCACAAGATCGTGTAGTTCGTTTGCTAAAGCTTTTCAATGTCAAGTGTCATTTCCTTAGACCATGAGATTGTGTAACTCCCGGATACCGTAGGAATGCTTTGGGTGTGCCAAACGTCACAACGTAACTGGGTGGCTATAAAGGTACGCTACGGGTATCTCCGAAAGTGTCTGTTGGGTTGACACGAATCGAGACTGGGATTTGTCACTCCGTGTGACGGAGAGGTATCTCTGGGCCCACTCGGTAAGACATCATCATTATGAGCTCAATGTGACTAAGGACTTAGTCACGGGATGATGTATTACGGAACGAGTAAAGAGACTTGCCGGTAACGAGATTGAACAAGGTATGGGGATACCGACGATCGAATCTCGGGCAAGTACCATACCGATAGACAAAGGGAATTGTATACGGGATTGATTGAATCCCTGACATCGTGGTTCATCCGATGAGATCATCGTGGAGTACGTGGGAGCCAACATGGGTATCCAGATCCCGCTGTTGGTTATTGGCCGGAGAGGTGTCTCGGTCATGTCTACGTGTCTCCCGAACCCGTAGGGTCTACACACTTAAGGTTCGATGACGCTAGGGTTATAGGGAAATAGTGTACGTGGTTACCGAAGGTTGTTCGGAGTCCCGGATGAGATCCCGGACATCACGAGGAGTCCCGGAATGGTCCGGATACGAAGATTGATATATAGGAAGTGAGGATTTGGTTACCGGAAGTGTTCCGGGTGTCACCGGTAGTGTACCGGGACCACCGGAAGGGTTCCGGGGGTCCACCAAGTGGGCCCACCTGCCCCGGAAGGTTCCGTGGGCTAAGAGTGGGAGGGAGCTAGCCCCTAGGTGGGCTGGTGCGCCTCCCACCCCAGCCCAAGGCGTGGCAAAGGTGGAAGGGGGCAAACCCTAGGCTTAGATGGGCCTTAAGGCCCACCCTAGGGCGCCCCACCTCTCCCTTGCCCTAGCCGCCGGCCAGATGGCATCTGGTGGCTGCCGCCACCCCTAGGGTGGAACCCTAGGGCGCAGTCACCCCTCCTCCCTCTCTCCTATATATAGTGGAGGTATTTGGGGCTGCACAATACACGGTTCTCCCTCTCTCTCTGGTGCAGCCCTACCTCCTCCTCCCCTCGTTCTCCGTAGCGCTTAGCGAAGCTCTGTCGGAGTACCACGCAGCTCCACCGCCACCACGCCGTCGTGCTTCCGGAGCTCTCCCTCAACCTCTCCTCCCTCCTTGCTGGATCAAGGCGTAGGAGACGTCACCGGGCTGCACGTGTGTTGAACGCGGAGGTGTCGTCCGTTCGGCACTTGATCGGATCTACCGCGATCTGAATCGCTGCGATACGACTCCATCAACCGCGTTCTAGCAACGCTTCCGCTTAGCGATCTTCAAAGGTATGAAGATGCAATCTCTCCCCTCTCGTTGCTGGTTTCTCCATAGATAGATCTTGGTGACACGTAGGAAAATTTTGATTTACTACTACGTCTCCCAACAGGTCATACCATGGGGTATATCCCCATCATTAGCCCCCAGGTTAGCTTGAATTTATTCATGGTAAGCTCCTGAAATAAGAGTAACAAATATGTTAAGTGGTCGGCTTGCTCCTTTGGTCGGCTTATAAAATGGCTTCTCAGAAATCCGGGTCTTTTCTCCATATGAATGAGTCGTCTTGATAATCATCTTGCTTGTCAATGTCTTTTTTAAAATATTGAGAATAGAACACCTATATGCCATTGAGTCGACTTCCAATACTCTTGGTGGGTCATCTCCGCCGGGTCATAATCATTGATGATGTCGGGTCATTGTTGTTTGGTGACTCCGGGTTAAATAACTAGAATCCTTCTAACTTGATAAATATTGGGATGAAAATCCATCTGATGTAGAACCGGACTTCCATTGTTGTGAGGCAGGGCGGCTTACATAAACTCTGACGGGTTATGATCTTTTGATAACACCGGGTCATAAGTGTTGGTGACGCCGGGTCTAACAACTAAACTCCATATTTAATATCTTGAAAATTCTACTCAAAGTTTTTGATATGTCCATATTACCTGTAGCCCCCAAGCTCCGAGATTATCCATGATAACTTGGTGCTTTGCAAATAACATGTTGGACTGTGTATCCCCCAAGTGTCGGGTTGTCCTGCCTGCAGCAACCTGGGACTTATAATTTCCTTATATCTTATAATGCTTCGGCGGGTGTTGCCCCCAAGGGCCGGCTCATCAGAAAGCTTCGGCGGGTGTAGCCCCCAAGGACCGGCTCATCAAAACGCTTCGGCGGGTGTAGCCCCCAAGGGCCGGCTCATCAGAATGTGATGCGCCGGGTCTTCAATTTGAATCTCTTAATCTATTGAAACAGCTGAATTATGTAGCCCCCTAGTGCCGGGTCAGTAAGAATTACTGGGATGGGACTTTAGAAAAATATAGAAGGGCCAGCTCATCTCCTTGAGATAATATGGTCTTGCTGACAATGCAATGGTTTGAAAACCGGCTTGCATTAGCCCCCAAGTGCCGTGGTGCATGCTTGCAGCGACATGGGACTTGCATAATTGATATAAACTTGGACTTGGATAATGTAGCCCCCAAGTGTCGGGTCGTCTGCCTGCGGCGACTCGGGACTATGTGAGAATAATACGTCTAACCATAATTTGTTGAATGAATCTTTGACCGTGGTCGTAATATAACCCGGAATGAATATCCTGGAATAATTCCTTTGTCTTTGACATGAAATTCCTGCTCGTGGTTGCGGTGCAACCCGACAAATATAAGTTTGAGAAATCCATGAGTGTTGTAGATTACTACAGAGCATAATTAAAGAAATCCGAGAACCGGCCAATTAGATGACACGGCATTATATCTGATAGGGCGGCTCTTGAAAGATAATAATTTCTCCGAGCTTTCATAACATTGCTCCTTTTCTCATAACCTTGCTCTGACCCGGCTTGATAAGCCGGCATGTTTGAGGTGGGAAGCCCCCTTGAATAATCTACAGTGGACATGTCAACCAGAATGGCATAAAGCTGGCTGTTTTTAGGGTAATGTAAGCTATACCCAAAGGTAAGAAGCCTCCTGTTGACAACAAATATTGTAAGCGCGAACATCGGCTGTCAATGGGTAATGTAAGCTATACCCAAGGTAAGAAGCCTCCATCGACAGCCGTGGCTACTGATGAGCCGGAACGGCATAAAGCCGGTTGTTTGAAGGGAATGTAAGCTATACCCAAAGGCAAGAAGCCTTCTTCAAATAACTACAGTTTTAGGCATGGACGCTGGCTGTCGATGGGTAATGTAAGCTATACCCGAAGGCAAGAAGCCTCCATCGACAACCACGGCTTACTGATAAAGTCGGCTGTTTGAAAGGAGATGTAAGCTATACCTGAAGGCAAGAAGCCTCTTTCAACAGCTACAGTTGTAGGCGCGGACGCCGGCTGTCGATGGGTAATGTAAGCTATACCCGAAGGCAAGAAGCCTCCATCGACAACCACGGCTTACTGATAAAGCCGGTTGTTGAAAGGAGATGTAAGCTATACCCGAAGGCAAGAAGCCTCTTTCAACAGCTACAGTTGATAAACAACTGAGTTTTGGCGTAAACGCAGGTTGTTAGGGTGAGATAAGCGAACCCGTCGGTAAGAAGCCCCCTTCGACAATCGCGGTTAATAAGTAACCGGAAGTGGCATAAAGCCGTCCATTAGGGGGAGATAAGCGATACCCGTCGGTAAGAAGCCCCGTTCAATGGTCGCAGTTGATAAGCAACTAGAATTTGGTGTACACGCTGTTGTCTTAGGGTCATGTAAGCTATACCAAAGGTAAGAAGCCTCCATCAACAACAGCGCTTAATGTAACCAAACTAGGCATAAAGCCAAATGTGCAAGGGAGATGTAAGCTATACCCGAAGGCAAGAAGCCTCCTTACCACAGTTTAATAACAGCTGGCTGTGCAAAGGAGATGTAAGTTATACCCGAAGGCAAGAAGCCTCTTTGCAACAGTGCTTAATTGGGCATAACGCCGGTTGTGCAAGGGAGATGTAAGCTATACCCAAAGGCAAGAAGCCTCCTTGCAATAGCATAAAAGCAGACTGTGCAGGGGAGATGTAAGCTATACCCGAAGGCAAGAAGCCTCCCTGCAACAACGCTTGATAGGGCATAAAGCTGGATGATAGATCAGCCGTTTTGACTTTAACCAGTTCAGGGTCTCTTAATCGAGATTGACCGTCAACTCCTTTGAGCGGTTCAGGGTCTCTAGGCGAGATTGGCCGTCAATTTCTTGAACCGGCTTAGGGTCTCTAGGCGATATTGGCCGTCAATTTCTTGAACTGGCTCAAGGTCTCTAGGTGAGATTGGCCATCAATTTCTTGAACCGGCTCAGGGTCTCTAGGCGAGATTGACTGGTAAGAGTTCAACGGGTCACCCCAATCTTAGCCGGTACAGGGTCTCTATCGAGATTGGCCGTCAATTCTTAGAACCGGCTCAGGGTCTCTAGGCGAGATTAACCGGTAAGGCAGGCGGGTCACATAGCGAAGCAGCATCAATCTTGTAAGCCGCCATCTTGTATGAAGAAACGATAGAAGCTCCAAGTGTCTTTATGATGATCTAATGATCCAGGCACCCATGTTTGAATGGTGCATCACGGCGGTCCGTCCTCTTGGGCAATTTTTAATCATCCTCCAATAATGTAGTAGCCCCCGGATCGGGTTAACTTGCGATGACCCGGGGTTCTCATTGAAAACGACCAAATGTGTCTTGCCATGTCTATAGCCCCTGAGTCTTAAGTTGACTCGAAGAGGCGGCTTGAGAATCTCCATTGAAAGTTGAGGTTGGCCGTGGCGGGTTATAGATGATCCCGCATGATTTGTTTCAATGATCCGGTCGAGGGTTCGTTCCGACTGGTTATTAAAGTGAACCAAACTGTAGTGGTGGCGACTTGTGCGTTTGTCCGTCGGGCGGCTCATACCGGCAAGCATTGCATTGATATGTCAATGTTGATTGGACCGCGGGGCAGGGATTCAGAACCGTCAATTGGGCAACTTGTATTGTTGTATGCAGCCACTGTTGGGTTGATGTAGACATAGCAAACACCCGCGGCATTGTAAGCTGGTGCTGTTGTCAAATACGCCACGGTGTTGTAAACCGGCGCGGATGGCGAGATACAGCCACGGCGTTGTAAGCCGGAGCGGTGGCGAGAGACGGCCACGCTGTTGTAAGCCGGCACTGTGGCGAGAGACGGCCACGGCGTTGTAAGCCGGAGTGGTGGCGAGGGACGGCCACGGCGTTGTAAGCCGACACTGTGGCGAGAGACGGCCACGACGTTGTAAGCTGGAGCGGTGGCGAGGGACGGCCACGGCATTGTAAGCCGGCACAGCAGTGATAAACGGCCACGGCGTTGTAAGCCGGCGCGACGGCGAGAGACGGCCACGGCGTTGTAAGCCGGCACTGTGGCGAGAGACGGCCACGGCGTTGGCGAAAACCATATCGCGAATGTGGCTCATACTGACAGGTAAGCACGCACGGTTCTGGCGTGTTGATGTAGACCGGTCCGTGGGAACGGCGACTCATGCGCGTCCATTGAACAATGAGACATGCTGGTGGGCGCTCCAACTCCGCGGTATAATACCACATGAATAATTGTCCTGCGTAGAAATATGGCAGGCCAAAAATAATTCTTTCTCAAAAGAATTTAATATGTATTGAAAAATAGATGAAAATGATAGCACCTGATTTTTGTTGTGGGATGTCATCATCCTTGCGATCGCAAGACCCATCAAGGCCAACAATGCTAGTTTTACTGCATGCTCCAAGTAGAACAACGTTCATGTAGATGACACACATATGTCCAAAACTAGCTCGTAAGCAGATTGATCGATGTTTGTGAGCCATGTTGAGCAGTGGCCATCAAGTTCATCTCTCCTTGATTTCCTGCACAGGCTTGCTACCACGCTGGCCATGCTATCATCCTTACCATCCGCCTACCTTTGTGAAATGGCGAGCCGGCCGGGCGACGGAGGATCAGCCGTTTGCGGAGTGATGAGCCGGCCGACGGCTTGAGGTGACGTACAGGCCGATACCCACGCGGCTCAAGGCACGGCGGCGGAGCGGAAGAGCGCGTGACGGAGCCAGCCAGGCACGGTGCAGCGGTGAGGCGGGGAGGCGGCCGAGTCGGCCAGGGCGCAGTGGTGAGGCGAAGAGGCGGCCATGACGTAGCGGCGGTAGGTAAAAAATGAATCCGAGCCGGCCATGGCACAGCAGTGGCTGAACCGTGTGGACGAGGCGAGGACGGCGGATCAACACTGCGGCGGCTCAGGCACGGAAACAACAAAATGAGGCCATGATGGAAAGGCGTGCCAGCCGGAAAAGAAATCAGGCCGTAGCGGTGACAGCACTGAAACTGCGGCGGTGGAGCTGGTGCGGCGGTGGAGCTGGTGCGGCGGCGACGGCCATGCGCGGCGGTAGCAGGCAAGTGACAGAGGCCGCGAGGGTTGAGACAACAACAGAGGCCATGGCTCAAGGCGAGGCGAAAATGCAACGGCCTGAACGGCTTCTTCTGAGTACCTGCTCGAATACGGCCACGAAAACAGGTGAGGTTAAGTTGCGGCTTCAGCCGATTGTGGCGGTTCAGAGACGAAGTTGTGCCAAACCGGAGATGGTCGAGCACGACTCGAAGAAGCGCCAATGAAGACCGTGGTGGCGAGGTAAAGCGGAACCAGCCGCGGGATGGAGGCCGAGTCTGTGGCGGCTCTCAGCAACGGCAGGCGCGGCGGGAGCGGGCCATGGCGGCGAGACCTGTCCGGTGGCCTGGCGTGGCGGGGCGAACTGGAGAGGGCGAGTCTGACGCGGCGAGCTGGAGGCGCATGGGGATGAGCTGCTGCACGTGGCGTGGAGCAAACGGACGACGAGCACGGTGCAACGGGGAGCCGACTTGAGGTGATCCTGCGACGTTGGGGCTGCTCAGCGTAGCGGCGGAGCGACTCTGGCTCGGAGCGAGGCGCCGCTGCAAGGGCGAAGCTGTCTCATAAGTGGATTGACCGGCCAAGGCCAGACTGGCGGGTGTCGAGTCCATGATCATATCCGTTTCCAGATCGTGGTCGGTTTGGCAAGTCCACCTACGTGTCCAGCTTCAGATCGTGGATGTATATTGAACCTAAAACGCCTTCCCTTCTAATTTATGTAGATGAATAAACTTGATGGATTGCCATGCATTGATTTCCTAACGTCCCATGAAAAAGTTGTAGCTTGAACGTTGCTATTCTTCGGATTTAATGCATCGCGACTTGCTTTTCATGAACTTGTGGCTGCTTACATAATTTCTACAGTTGGAGACGCCACGACGGCCGCATGTGACCAGGTGCCGTAGATTTTTCCTTGTAGTTTTGGGAAAACGGAAACCGAACCGATTTTTGCCTCGGTTAACCATGCAAAAGAGACGCCGCCGGCTGCCTTGACTAATTAGAGACCATACCCAGTAGGTATATGTCCTGATTGATTTGATGCATGACGCCACCAGAACTCTTTCTAATCTCAATCGATGAAGATGTAAATCCTTCCACACAAGCTTTTCATTATCCAGTTAATTGTGAACCTTTCAATTCCTGTTGAAGCTTCCTTCAAGAATTCAACACCATTGTGCGTAGCCCCATGGTGGGTGCCAACTGTCATGGATTTGTCACGGTAGATGTCCGGGTCAACGGACTTAGGTTCGGGGCGAGACGCAACTACATGGCGGCTTGAAGGGGTTGATCGGAATCGAGAGGACACGGAGTTTTACCTAGGTTCGGCCCCTCCGATGGAGGTAAAAGCCTACGTCCTGCTTGTCTGGTATTGATGATGATGAAGATCTCTCGGTTACAAGGGTGCTAATTGCTACCTCTAATCTCTTATGTTGTCTAAACTTGTAGACTTGTGTCTCTTAAGAACTTGTACCTCTAGGGGTGCTCTACCCCTCCTTATATAAGTGGAGAGGGTAGGCTTACAAATAGAGTCCTACTAGGAGTAGGATTAGAACTAATCTCTCACAAATCCTACTTCGGGTCTTATTTCCTTTAAGGGAATCCTTCTCTCTTGTGGGCCTTCTCCTGTGAGCCTTCTCTTGTGAGCCGCCTGGCGCCGGCTCACCCGCCGGGTCTTGGGCTTGGTCATCCTGTGACCCGCTCGCCGGGTCATAAATAAGATGTCATGTCTTCGGCCGGGTCTCCTGCCGAGTCGCCAGGCTGGGTCATACCATGGGGTATATCCCCGCAGTAGCCTATGTAATATTTCTAGTTTCTCCGACGGTAATGCTAGCAAGAAAATCATTATATTTGGTTTTGCGCGGATCACTATAGCTGCCCCATTGTGGAATTTTGCAAGCATGATTAAGATCATGTATGTTCAAAGCATATGATTTTTCATAGAGGTCAAATAGGACGGAAGGTTTATTGCGATTGATCGAAAATTCAAACCTCCGCACGAAAGAATCCGTGAGTTGATAGTATTGCTTGCATTTGTCTGACACGAATTCCTCAAGGTCAGCATTCCTTGTGTATCCATAGAATTCTTCCTTGAAACCGGCATCACTCATGAATTGATCTGATGTCCACTCACAAGGTCGTACTTGTTCTTCCCTTGGTGGTTCAAGGTTGGGCTCACGTATCGCAACTCTCGAGGCCTTCTTGCTCGATGAACCCCCTTGAAACACCTTCCTCAACATTTTTTAATTTTCTGAAAAAATCTGAAATTTCCAGTGACTCAAAATAAAGGTGAACAAAACTCGACAAAACTCATAGCAACTACTCCCTCAAGTGCCTAGAAGCTATATCATGCATCAAAACTACTTGGGACCATAAAAATTTGACATGCAATCTCAAGAACAAGGTCACCACAATAGAAAAAATTTGCAATATATAGAGCACTAGAACAAAACTAATTGGACCATTGGAGGAGTCACATACCGAGGAACAATCTCCCAAAATAGCTTTGCGAATGAAGCTTTGAACAAGGAGATCGAAAATGGCAGCAAAATGAGCTAGAACACGGGTTTGAGCAATGGGAGGATTTCTTTTCTCGAGGAACATGAACTGGATGGGTGCTGGAATAAGTGAAGGGGGCCACGTGGGACCCACAAGCCTGCTAGGCACGGCCAGGGGGTGGTTGCGCCTTGTGGGCTTGTGGCCCATTGGTGCAGCCCCTGTAGTGTGCTCAGTGCCAGCAATTTTTAAATATTCCAAAAAAAATCATACTCCATTTTCAGGGCATCTGAAGAACTTTTATTTTCAAGCCACTTTTTTATTGCACGGGAAACTCAAAAAACAGAAAAATAATAGCATTCTTACTTAATTTAATCTAACTAAAACAGTAAAAGTTGGGTACAAAAAGTTGTGCCTTCTAAATTCATCCATCTCATGCTCATCAAAAGGAATCCATCAATAAGGTTGATCAAGTCTTATTAATAAACTTCTTTCGAATAACATGAAACCAAAGAATTTTCGAATAACACTAAGTTACCTCAATGGGGATATGTATATCCCCAACAATAAGTATATCATATTTCCTCTTAACAGTAGGAAGAGGGAACTCAAAGTCTCAAATATAATCATTGGAATTTTTTCAATGGTGTTGATACTATGAACTTGAGGTTGTTTGTTTGGAAAGTGTATCGTATGCTCATTACCATTAATATGAAAAGTGGCATTGCCCTTGTTGCAATCAATAACAGCCCCTGCAGTATTCAATAAGGGTCTACCAAGGATGATCGACATACTGTCGTCCTTGGGAATATCAAAAATAACAAAGTCCGTCAAGATAGTAGTATTTGCAACTACGACAGGTACATCCTCACAAACACTGATAGGTAGAGCAGTTGATTTATCAGCCATTTGCAAAGAGATTTCAGTAGGTGTCAACTTATACAAATCAAGTCTACGATATGAAGAGAAAGTCATAACACTAACACCAGCTCCCAAATCACATAAAGCAGTTTTAACATAATTCCCTTTAATAGAGCATGGTATAGTTGATATTCATGGATCTCCTAATTTCTTCGGTACTCCACCCTTAAAAGTATAATTAGCAAGCATGGTGGAAATTTCAGCTTTCGGTATCTTTGTTTTATTGGTCACAATATCTTTCATATACTTAGCATAAGGAGACATTTTCAGAATATCAGTCAAATGCATACGCAAAAAGACAGGTCTAAGCATTTCAACAAAGCGCTCAAAATCCTCTTGATCCTTTTTCTTGGATGGTTTAGGAGGGAAGGGCATGGGGTTCTGAACCCATGGTTCTCTTTCTTTACCGTGCTTCCTAGCAATAATATCTCTTTTCACATATCTTTTATTCTTAGGATGTGGGTTATCAAGATCAACAACAGATTCAATCTCCACATCATTATCATTACTAGGTTGAGCATCAACATGAATATCATCATTAATATTATCACTAGGCTCATGTTCATCACCAGATTGTGTCTCAGCATCAGAAACAGAAGTATCATTTGGGTTTTCAGGTGTATCTATAACAGGTTCACTAGCAGCATGCAAAGCTCTATCATCATCCTTGTTCCTCTTATTACTGGAACGACTAGGTGTGTCAATATTACTCCTTTGAGAATCTTGCTCAATTCTCTTAGGGTGGCCCTCAGGATACAAAGATTCCTGGGTCATTCTTCCACCTCTAGTCACAACTTTAATAGAATGATCATTGTTCGTACTATTCATCTCACTAAGCAAATCATTTTGTGCCTTAAGTACTTGTTCTACTTGAGTAGTTACCATGGAAGCATGTTTACTAATCAGTTTAAGATCATTGATAGTTCTACTCATATAATCACCAAAGTGATTAAGCATGAAAGCATTATGTTTCAATTGTCTACAAACATAAGCATTAAAAATTTCTTGCTTAACAACAAAATTATCAAATTCATCCAAGCATTGGCTAGCAGACTTATTATAAGGAATATCGCTTTCATCAAATCTACGAAGAGAATTTACCTCTACTACCTGTGTCGGGTTATCAAGACCATGTATTTCTTCAATAGGTGGTAGATTCTTAACATCTTCAGCTTTAATACCCTTTTCTTTGATACATTTCTTTGCCTCTTGCATATCTTCAGGACTGAGAAATAGAATACCGCTTTTCTTCAGAGTTGGCTTCAGAGTTGGTTTGGCAATAGTCCAATCATTTTCATTGCTCAATATATTATTCAACAGTATTTCAGCTTGTTCAACAGTTCGTTCCTTGAAAACACAACCAGCACAACTATCTAGGTGGTCGCTAGAAGCATCGGTTAGTCCATTATAAAAGATATCAAGTATTCCTTTTTTCTTGAGAGCATGATCAGGCAAAGCATTAAGTAATTTGAGAAGCCTCCCCCAAGCTTGTGGGGGACTCTCTTCTTCAATTTGCACAAAATTAAATATTTCTTGCAAGGCTGCTTGTTTCTTATGGGCAGGAAAATATTTTCCAGAGAAGTGATAAACCATATCCTGGGGGCTACGCACACAACGAGGAGCAAGAGAATTAAACCATATCTTAGCATCACCCTTTAACGAGAAAGCAAACAACTTAAGGATATAGTAATAATGCATTTTCCTCATGGGTAAATAGGGTGGCTATATCATTTAGTTTAGTAAGATGCGCCACAACAGTCTCAGATTCATAACCATGGAAAGGATCAGATTCAACCAAAGTAATTAACTCAGGATTGATAGAGAATTCATAATCCTTATCAGTAACAAAGATAGGTGAATTAGCAAACTTAGGATCATATTTCATTCTAGCATTCAAAGATTTTTCTTTCCACTTGCATAGCAATTTCTTAAGATCATCTCTATCATTACAAGCAAGAAAGTCCCTAGCTACCTCTCCTTCCATAACATAACCCTCAGGAATATCAGGCAATTCATATCTAGGATAGCTAGGTCTAGCAGGTGTCTCAAAGTGTTCAGTTTCAATAATTTCATCAGTTTCAGAAGTATCATAATTTTCAGCATGGGCTCTAGCAATTTGTTCATCAAGAAATTCACCCAGTGGCACAGTATTATCAAGCAAAGTATCATCATAAGCATCATGCATAGCAGAAGTGGCATCATAAATTACTTGCGACATATCAAAATTACTAGTAGGTGGTGGTGTCGCAAACTTACTCATAACAGAAGGTCAATCAAGTGCAGAGCTAGATGGCAGTTCCTTACCTACCCTCGTAGTAGAGGTATAGATCATGGTTTTTGGATCTTTCAGATTCTTCATAGTGATCAACAGATATAAATCCCAAGTGACTCAGAGAATAGAGCTATACTTCCCCGGCAACGACGCCAAAAAAAGTTCTTGATAACCCACAAGTATAGGGGATCGCAACAGTTTTCGAGGGTAGAGTATTCAACCCAAATTTATTGATTCGACACAAGGAGAGACAAAGAATATTCTCGAATATTCGGAGCTGAGTTGTCAATTCAACCACACCTGAAAGACTTAATATCTGCAGTAAAGTATTCAGTAGCAAAGTAGTATGGAAGTAGCGGTAATGGTAGCAAAAGTAACAGTAGCAGTTTATAGTGATTGTAATAGTAGCAGCGGAGAAGTAACTTAGCAAGGATCAATATGTGGAAAGCTCATAGGAAATGGATCGGTGATGGATAATTATGTTGGATGTCATTCATCATGCAGCAGTTATAACATAGGGTGACACAGAACTAGCTCCAATTCATCAATGTAATGTAGGCATGTATTCCATATATAGTCATACGTGCTTATGGAAAAGAACTTGCATGACATCTTTTGTCCTACCCTCCCGTGGCAGTGGGGTCCTAATGGAAACTAAGGGATATTAAGGCCTCGTTTTAATAGAGAATCGGACCAAAGCATTAGCACTTAGTGAATACATGAACTCCTCAAACTACGGTAATCACCGGAAAGAATCCCAGTTATTGTCACCCTGGGGATGCGGATCATAACTCATAATAGGTGTCTACAACTTGCAAGATAGGATCAAGAACATATATATATATATATATATATATGTATATATATATTCATGAAAACATAATAGGTTCAGATCTGAAATCATGGCACTCGGGCCCTAGTGACAAGCATTAAGCATAGAAAAGTCATAGCAACATCAATCTCAGAACATAGTGGATACTAGGGATCAAACCCTAACAAAACTAACTCGATTCATGATAAATCTCGTCCAACCCATCACCATCCAGCAAGCCTACGATGGGATTACTAACGAACGACGGAGAGCATCTTGGAATTGGTGATGAAGGATGGTTGGTGATGACGATGGCATCGATTTCCCCTCTTCGGAGCCCAAAACAGACTCCAGATCTGGTCTCCCGAGGAAGAACAGGAGGTGGCGGCGGCTCCGTATCGTGAAACGTGATGAACTCTTCTCCCTCATTTTTTTCTCTATGAATAGGGTTATATGGAACTAGAGAGGAGGTCGGAGGAGCCACGAGGGTCCCACAAGCCTGCTACGCGTGGCCAGGGGTGGCCGCGCCTAGCAGGCTTGTGGCCTGCAGGTGGCCCCCCTCTGGTTGATTCTTGCGCCAGTATTTTTTATCAAATCCAAAAAATATTCTCCGTAAATTTTCAGGACAATCCGAGAACTTTTATTTCTTGACAAAAATAACACCAAGGCAATTCTGATGAAAACAACGTCAGTCCGGGTTATTTCCATTCAAATCATGCAAATTAGAGTCCAAAACAAGGGCAAAAGAGTTTGGAAAAGTGGATACGATGGAGACGTATCATCTACCTAGCATAATCTTGTTCATATAATATAATCATGACATGAATATTAAGACACGAGTGATTCAAATCAATAATCTATCATTTGATACTAAGACAATAATACTTCAAGCATATCAATAAAGCAATTGTATCTCTTCAAAATGTAACGGCAAAAGAAAGTTATCCCTACAGTATCATATAGTCTGGCTATGCTCCATCTTCCCCACACATAGTATTTATACCATGCACAACCCCTATGACAAGTCAAGCAATTGTTTCACACCTTTTAGGTTCTCAAACTTTTTCAACTCTCATGCAATACATGAGCGTGAGCCATGGATATAACACTATAGGTGGAATAGAATATGGTGGAGGTTGTGAAGAAAAAGGAGAAGATAGTCTCACATCAACTAGGCGTATCAACGGGCTATGGAGATGCCCATGATGGGGAACATTGCATGGGAAACAAAAAAAAAATCCTACGCACACGCAAGATCTATCCATGGTGATGAGCATCTGAGAGAGAGAGGATCTACATACCCTTGTAGATCGCTAAGCGGGAAGCGTTAAGAAACGCAGTTGATGTAGTCAAACATCTTCGCGATTCAAATTGCCAAGCATCCCGCGATCCCTTCACGATCTATCCCGCGATCTAATCACGATCTGTCCTGCGATCCCATCATGATTTGTCCCGCGATCCAATCACGATCCATCCCGCGATCCAGTCACGAACGACACCTCCGCGTTCAGCAGACGTACAACTCGATGACGATCTTCGCCTTCTTGATCCAGCAAGAGGAAGCGGAGAGGTAGACAAGTTCTCCTGCAATGCGACGGTGTTGCGGCGATGGTGGTTGAGCTATGCCAGCAGGGCTTCGCCTAAGCACCGCTGAAACCGATCTAGAGCAGAAACTACGAACTAGAGGAGAGGCAGCACGTGGCTTAGGGTTTCTTGATGTGTTCCAGGTGCTAGCCCTGCCCCTTTATTTATATGTAGTGCCACAAGTATGTGGTACTATCATTGTATCCTTTGGCATCTATGTTATGAACATGTGTATTACTACGATCAAGATTCAACAAACCATTCTCATTGGGTGCATGACCATTGAAGGTATTATTCATGTAAACAGAATAACCATTATTTTCTCACTTAAATGAATAACCGTATTGCAATAAACACGATCCAATCATGTTCATGCTTAACGCAAACACCAAATAACATTTATTTAGGTTCGTCACTAATCCTGAAGGTAGAGAGAGTGCAATGTTGATCACATCAACCTTGGAAACATTTCCAACACACATCGTCACCTCACCCTTAGCTAGTCTCTATTTATTCCGTAGCTTTTATTTCGAGTTACTAACATTTAGCAACCGAACCGGTATCCGATACCCATGTGCTACTAGGAGTACTAGCAAGGTACACATCAATAACACGTATATCAAATATACTTCTGTCGATGTTGCCAGCCTTTTTATCTACCAAGTATCTAGGGTTGTTCTGCTTCAGCGACCGCTCTCCTCATAATAGAAGCACTTAGTTTCGGATTTGGGTTCAACTTTGGGTTGCTTCACTGGAGCAGCAACTGTCTTGCCATCCATGAATTTTTCCCTACTTGCCCTTACCCTTCTCGAAACTAGTGGTTTTACTAACCCTCAACCTTGATGCTCCTTCTTGATTTCTACCTTCGCGGTGTCAAACATCGCGAACAGCTTAGGGATCATCATTTCTATCCCTAGCAAAATTATAGTTCATCACGAGGTTTTAGTAGCTTAGTGACACTGACTTGGAGAACTATATCAATCACTGCCTTATCTGGAAGATCAACTCCCACTCGATTCAAGTGATTGTAGCACCCAGACAATCTGAGCACATGCTCAACGATTGAGCTATTCTCCTTCATATTGCAGGCAAAGAATCTTGTTGGAGATCTCATATCTCACAACACGGGCACGAGACTGAGATCCCAATTTCAGCTCTCAAAACATCTCATATGTTCCGTGACATTCAAAATGTTTTGGATCCTCAATTCTAAGCCGTAATGCATGACGCACTGAACTATCAAGTAGTCATCGGAACGTGCATGTCAGATGTTCACAACATCTACAGATGACGCTAGAGGGGGTGGCGCGCCGAGTGGTGCTTTAAGGACATAAGACTTTTGTGCAAAAATGAGGACAATCCTCAGATCATGGACCTAGTTCGTAATATTGGTACCATCATCTCTCAATTGTATTTATCTAGTAACATATAAAAATTCAAGGGAGCTACAGCATGAGCTAGTAATCTACAACATAATTTGCAAAGACACTTTGACTATGTTCATGATAATGAGTTCAATTAATCATATTACTTAAGAACTCCCACTCAAATTGACATCCCTTCGGTCATTCGAGTGATACATGATCCAAATTCACCAACTCAAGTCCGATCATCACGTGAGTTGAGGTGGTTTCAATGGTGAACATCATCATCTTGATCATATCTGCTATATGACTCATGTTTGACCTTTCGGTCTCTTGTGTTCCGAGGCCATGTCTGTACATGCTAGGCTCGTCAAGTTTAACCCGAGTGTTCCGCATGTGCAACACTGGCTTGCACCCATTGTATGTGAACGTAGAGTCTATCAAACCCGATCATCACGTGGTGTCTTGACACGACGAACTTTCGCAACGGTGCACACTCGGGGAGAACACAATTTATCTTGAAATTTAAGTGAGGGATCACCTTATAATGCTATCGTCGTCCTAAGCAAAACAAGGTGCATAAAAGGATTAACATCACATGCAAATCATAAGTGACATGATATGGCCATGAACTTGTGCTTTTGATCTCCATCTTGAAAGCATCGGCATGATCTCTATCGTCACCGGCATGACTCCATGATCTCCATCATTTTGATCTCCATCAACGTGTCGTCATCGGGGTTGTCGCGCCCACCATGGTTCTACTACTATTGCTACCACTTAGCGATAAAGTAAAGCATTACATAGCGCTTAATGAGTGACACGCGGGTCATATAATAATTAAAGACAACCCTATGGCTCCTGCCGGTTTCCGTACTCATCGCCATGCAAGTCGTGATATTCTATACAATACATGATCATCTCATATATCACATATATCACATCATGTAATTGGCCATATCACATCACAACATACCTTACAAAAACAAGTTAGACGTCCTCTAATTGTTGTTGCAAGTTTTATGTGGCTGCTACGGGTATCTAGCAAGAACAATTCTCACCTACGCAAAAACCACAACGGTGATACATAAGTTGCTTTTCAACCTTCTCAAGGACTGCCTTTGTCGAATCCGATCCAACTAAAGTAGGAGAAACAAACACCCGCCAGCCATCTTTGTGCAACAAAGTTACACGTCAGTTGATGGAACCAGTCTCTCCTAAGCGTACGAGTAAGGTTGGTCTAGGCCGCTACATCCCACAATACCGCTGAACTAAAACACGACCAAGGGACGAAGCAATCTAAGAATCAACAACCACAAACTACTTTGTGTTCTACTCGAGATCTCATCTACACATAGACCTAGCTCATGATGCCATTTATGGGGAACATTGCGTGGGAAACAAAAAAATTCCTATGCACACGCAAGATCTATCCATGGTGATGAGCATCTACGAGAAAGAGAGTGGATCTACATGCCCTTGTAGATCGCTAAGCGGGAAGCATTAAGAAACGCGGTTGATATAGTCGAACGTCTTTGCGATCCAAATCGCCAAGCGTCCCACGATCCCATCATGATCCGTCCTGCGATCCAATCACGATCCGTCCCGCGATCCCATCATGATCCGTCCCGCGATCCAATCACGATCCGTCTCGCGATCCAGTTGCGGTCCTTCCGATCTAGCGCTAAACGGACGGCAGCTCCGCGTTCAGCACACGTACAGCTCGATGACAATCTCCACCTTCTTGATCCATCAAGAGGGAGTGGAGAGGTAGAAGAGTTCTCTGGAAGTGCGACGTTGTTGCGGCGATGGTGGTGGATCTATTCCGGCAGGGCTTCGCCTAAGCACCGTTGAAACTGATCTAGAGGAGAAACTACGAACTAGAGGAGAGGCAGCAGTGGCTTAGGGTTTCTTGATGTGTTCCAAGTGCTAGCCCCACCCCTTTATTTATATGCTGAGCCCTGGGGTCAAAACTTGGAGAAAAATCCTCCTCAAGGTCGGTTTGCCCGCAAGGCAAGAGTCCTCCTTGGACTCCAGGGCCAGATGCCAAGGTCCTCGGTGTCTGGCCCCAGACGCCAAGGCCCTGGCGTCTGGCCCCTGGACTCCGCAAAACACCTTTTGCACCTTCCTAAAGCCTCATGGGGTTTACCCCTTGGCCCAAATAAAGTGTCCTTGTACCCCCGAACATTTCGGGAAACATCCAAAACTATTTCCGGTGAATTTCAGAACCCTTCAGGAGACCAAACATTGTTATCCCATATATCAATCTTTACCTCTGTACCATTCCAGAGCTCCTCGTGATGTCCTTGATCTCATCCGAGACTCCGAACAACCTTTGGTCACCACCATACATAACTCTATACTACCAAAACATCACTGAACCTTAAGTGTGCAGATCCTGCGGGTTCGAGAACTATGTAGACATGACTGAGACACCTCTACGGTCAATAACCAATAGCGGGACGTGGATGCCCATATTGATTCCTACATATTCTATGAAGATCTTTATCGGTCGAACCTCTATGTCAAGGATTCAGTAAATCCCGTATGATGTTCCCTTTGTTCTTCGGTATGTTACTTGCCCGAGATTCGGTCGTTGGTATCTCCATACCTAGTTCAATATCGTTACCGACAAGTCTCTTTACTCATTTCGTAATACAAGATCCCATGGCTAACACTTACTCACATTGCTTGCAAGGCTTATTATGATGTTGTATTACCGAGTTGGCCCTGAGATACCTCTCCATCACACGGAGTAACAAATCCCAGTCTTGATCCACACCAACTCAACAGACACCCCCGGAGATACCTGTAGAGCACCTTTATGGTCACCCAGTTACGTTGCGACATTTGATACACACAATGTACTCCTCCGGTGTTAGTGAGTTGTATGATCTCATGGTCATAGGAATAGATACTTGACATGCATAAAACTATAACAATAAACTGACACGATCATATGCTATGTTTATAGAGTGGGTCTTGTCCATCACATCATTCTCCTAATGATGTGGCCTTGTTATCAAATGACATATAATATGTCCATGGCTAGGAAACCTTGACCATCTTTGATCAACGAGCTAGTCTACTAGAGGCATACTAGGGGCATAATGTTATCTATATACCCACACATGTATTTAGTTTCCAATCAATACAATTATAGCATGGATAATAAATGATTATCATGAACAAGGAAATATAATAATAACCAAATTATTATTGCCTCTAGGGCATATTTCCAACAGCCCATTAATAGATATCAATGTGAGTGAGTAGGGATTGCCATGCAACGGATGCACTAGAGCTATAAGTGTATGAAAGCTCAAAAAGAAACTAAGTGGGTGTGCATCCAACTTGCTTGCTCAGGAGGACCTAGGGCAATTTGAGGAAGCCCATCATTGGAGTATACAAGCCAAGTTATATAATGAAAAATTCCCACTAGTATATGAAAGTGACAAAATAGGAGACTCTCTATCATGAAGATCATGGTGCTACTTTGAATCACAAGTGTGGAAAAAGATAGTAGCATTGTCCTTTCTCTCTTTTCTCTCTTTTTTTATTTTGGTGGTCATCTTTGGCCTCTTTTTTTATTTGGGCTTCATTGGACTATTTTATTTTTCATAAAGTCCGGAGTCTCATCCAAACTTGTGAGGGAATCATAGCTTCCATCATCCTTTCCTCACATGGGACAATGCTCTAATAATGATGATCATCACACTTTATTTACTTACAACTCAAGATTTACAACTCGATACTAGAACAAAATATGACTCTATATGAATGCATTCGGTGGTGTACCGGGATGTGCAATGATCTAGCATAGCAAATGACATCAAAAAAATCGGACAAGCCATGAAAACATCATGCTAGCTATCTAACGATCATGCAAAGCAATATGACAATGATAGTGTGTGACATAATAAACGGAACAGTGGAAATTGCATGCCAATATATCTCAAAATGGCTATGGAAATGCCATAATAGGTAGGTATGGTGGCTCTTTTAAGGAAGGATATATGGTGGGTTTAATGCATTGGCGAAAGTTGTGTGGTACTAGAGAAGCTAGCAAAAGTGGAAGGGTGGGAGTGCATACAATCAATGGACTCACATTAGTCATAAAGGACTCAAATTAGTCATAAAGGACTCACATACTTATTGCAAAAGTCTATTTGTCATCGAAGCAAGGCATTAGAAGCATGCCCCTAGGGGATAGGTTGGTAGGAGTAAACCATCGCGCGCTCCCGACCCTCACACAAAGGTTGACAATAAGTAAACAAATCATGCTCCGACTTCCTTACATAACCGTTCACCATACGTGCATGCTACGGGAATCACAAACCATTACACGGGTATTTTTACCAATTCACAATTACTTCCTAACATGACTCTTAATATTACCATATTTATATCTCAAAACTTTTGAAAGGAATCAAACACATCATATTCAGTGATCTACAAGTTTTATGTAGGATTTTATGACTAACCATGTGAATGACCAACTCCTCTTAACTCTCTAAATAGATATAAGTGAAACATGAGAGTTAATTCTTTCTACAAAAGATATGCCCACACTCTAATAAATATAAGTGAATCAAAAGATCATTCTACAAATGACGGTTTTCTATGTGTGAGAAACAGGCAATCCAAACTTCAAATGATATAAGTGAAGCACATGAAGCATTCTATAAAGCCATACTCGAAAGATATAAGTGAGGTGCAAAGATCCTTCTATAAATCAACCAAGTAATTTCTCATACCAGCATGGTGCATTATTAAAAGAAAAAGAAAAAGCACACGACGCTCCAAGATTTACGCATATCATGTGACGAATAAAAATATAGCTCCGAGTAAAATTACGGATGGTTGTTAGAAGAAAGAGGGGATGCCTTCTGAGGCATCCCCAAGCTTAGTTTATTGGGAGTCCTTGAATATTACTTTGGGGTGCCTCGGGCATCCCCAAGATTACTCTCTTTCCACTCCTTATTCCTTCATCCATCGTGATCTCACCCAAAACTTGAAAGCTTCAATCACACAAAACTTAAGAAAACCCTCGTGAGATCCATTAGTACAATAAAGAAAATGTACCACTTTAAGTACTATTGCAAACTCATTCCAAATTCATATTGGCATTGTATCTACTATATTCCAACTTCACCATGGTTCATACCCCCCGATACTACCTGTCGTGGATTTATCATGGCAGATGTCCGGGTGAACAGACTTGGATTCGAGGCCATCGTTATCATGATGGACTCAAAGGGATTGATAGGGACGAAGGACGCGAGTTTACCCAGGTGAGGTAATAGCCTACGTCTTGCTTGTGTTTGTATTGTTTGTTGTATCAATTACAAGGGAGCTAAAGCTTGACCTAGTTCTCGATAACCTGATCTCTAAGTCGCCCCAGGTCTTGCCTTTATATCCCGAGGTCAAGACCACGGGTTATACAAGTTGTGGCCGACTCTCATTACACGTCTGAGTCTGCCTCTATCTTCTCTTGCCTATCCTAACCAAGTTGTCCCCGGGCGTCTTTACACGCCCGGGTCTTCTCATCCGGGCTACCCCGCCGGCCCATCTTGTGAGCCGCTACGCTTGTTGGGCCCTCTAGTCCTGATGGCTCACTCTTGGGCTGGCTACGAGCCGTCCGATTTAACCCGGAGCCCTCCAGGGCGGGTCTCACCATGGGGTTATATCCCCAACATTAGGCCCCAGGTTGATTTGAGCTTGCTCATTTCATCCTTCTCTTCTGTTCCTCGGTGTGTCGCCTGGTAATGACCCGCCGTGATGTCGCGCGGACTCTACAAAAAAGATTCACTGACGCACCGGCAAATCCTTCCATTAAATGGTTAGCCCAAAAATCGAGGCGTCCGCCTCGGTCAGACGATTTGTGTTGCCTGGATTTTCGCGCCTGCCCCGTTTTCCTTTTAAACAGGACTACTATGGGCAGCATTTCCTTTCTCCCGTTCGCGCCGTCATCTTCTTCCTCTCTGATACTTCCGCTCCTACTCCGGTAAGTCTTCTTCCCTTAGACCCATAACCGTCTCCGATAGGGTTTCTATAAAGCTTCGCCGCCATCATCGCTTAGAACTCAAACTCCATTGCCATAGACCGTGCTCAGCGTATGAACTCCGACAGTCGCCTGACCTCGCGATGCCGCTGTGTAATAGGCAGTGAGTACTAACACATAGATCGGTCCCTACTCAGCCTGCCATTTTAGGTTTCATCCGCCTCGCCCGTTCGTCCTTAGGTCTGGAAATAGAGGCATTTTTCCTGCTTTTGTAGATCTGTCATTTTAGCTGAACTTCACGAAATCTGTTTCCTAGGACTTAACCGATTTTCATTCCTCTTCTTTTCTTTGTCGACTCACCAGGCCCCTCCGGCTCTCATCAGCGGTACCATGGCATATTATTTGTAGAACCCTTAAAATTGTAAGTCGTCGTAGTTATTTGTTTTGCTTTTGACTTCACCATACTTTTTAATTTGCACAGTCTTTAAGCCGCCAGCATGTCTTGCACCTCCAACTCATGCAACTAGGTCGGGTCTTGCATCAAGGCGGAATACTTATTGGATTTTGTTCATGCGGGTAGCCTTCCTTCCAAGGAGGTCCTTAATTAGCGGGCCCCGGGTGATGAAACACGGCCCACTCCTCAAGAAGGCGAAGTAGCGGTCTTCTCTGATCATATCGAGCGAGGATTTGTGCCTCCCGGCTCGAAGTTCTTTCGTGACGTCCTTCACTTTTACAAGCTTCACCCCCAAGACTTGGCCCCCAACTCCGTCTCAAATATATGCAATTTTGAAGTGCTCTTTGAAGTCTACCTGCAAGCCAAGCCGTCTATGGGGTTATTTCGAGAGTTTTTCTATGCCAACTGGCAAACTGAGGTGAAAGCCGGTTCGAGTCTAGAGCTTGGCGGGATCTCCATCCAACGGCATAGGGATATTACTTTTCCAGCCATGCAGATGCCGAGTCATCCAAAGGACTGGAACAAGACTTGGTTCTACTGCAAGGATACCTCTCCTGAGAATGAGCGTCCACTGTCAGGTTATCGTCCCTCCCGGCTCACGACAACTTTAGAGCTTCCTGGCCGGCTGTCAGCTTCGGAACGTGCAAGGTACGAGCCGGCTCACACCAAGATCAAGGCGCTCATGGCCAATGGTTTAACTGGGCTGGATTTGATCCGTTGTTGGATTTCTTGGTGGATTATGCCCTTAAGTCATAGAAGTCGGCTCATGTGTGAATACGAAGGCAAATATGATAGTTCATTATGCTTCAGCCAATCAACCCTGATGGAGGATGATATCACCACCGTCATCCGGAGCCTTGTCCATGAAGCATCCGGATCATGTAGCACCATTGGCCTGGCGCCTTTTAACGCCAAAAATCCGGCTCCAGATGTAAGGCGACTCTTCACCACTTTTTCTCCTTGTCACTTATACTTTTCTGACTCATTACCATTTAACCGGTTTAACCTTTCCAGGCCAACTCTAATTTCTGGAAGAAGGAGTATGTTCCTCCTTTGAAGAAGCCCAAGAAGAAAGTTCTGGCTAAGAAGTCCAAGAAGACCGCCCCACAAGAAGGATGGTTTGACCCACCGCAATCGTCCGACTCAGAGGTAAACCTTGGCTGCTTTCTGCCATTTTATTACCTTATTTTACTTACACTTGTTTTACTCGCCGGATGATGTTGAAACAAGTCATGCTAACGCCCCTTAGGTAATCTAGATTTCTTCTGGCTCGGAATTTTTTGTCCCGGAAGCCACGGCGGGTTATTGGAAAAGTTCTTGTTTCTCATCCTCTTGCTTATCCAGCTCCCGATTTTCTTTTGAAGAAGCAACAACAGGTTGATCGTCGCCAGACCCGAAGCGCTGGTTGTACTGAACTTATGTCCGGCTTGCTAAACTCGCTATCTCCGAAGAAACGCCCCGCAGAGGTATGTATCTCCGTTCTAATTAGTTTCACTTTGCAACCTCGACGTTGTCTCATCTTTCTTAAATTGTCTCTCAAAAATCACCCTCTTCTGGCGACTCTTCGGCGACCGCTCTGCCACCTCCCAAGATCAACCCGTTGTAAGTATTTCCCATTATGACATCCGACTCTTTATGCGGCAGTAGCATCCTTTGGATTCTGATCCTCATATCTACAGTGCTCAAGCCAAGCGTCAGAAAACCAACAAGTCCTCCCCCGGCCCTGCTGCCCAAGAACCGGAGCATTCAAAGTCGGATGACTCGCGGCCGGCTGAAGATATCCCAGCCGCTTCTGCAGAGCCAACCATTGATGATGTTGTGCCAGATAATCCACCAATGAATCCTGCTAAGCCGCCGAACCCTGCCCAGGCGGCTAAGGACACGACTGGCCCAGAAGTTGAGATCACTGGCGCTGGTTTGCATTCTCCCCCGGCTCACGTGCTGACCAAGTGGGGTGAAACAGCCGAAACTTCTAGGAAGCTTGATATTGAGCCCTCTTCCTTAGAGAAAATGGCAGCTGAAGAGCTTCATGCTGGCTACATGACCCACCTATCCACCAGCCGGGACCTGGAGCTCCAACTGGTTAATCTCATGAAGAAGAAGTATGAGGTATTCTTTTCCTCCTTATATCCTTACGTAGCCCCCAAGTACCGGCTTAATCTCTCGACATGTTGAGCTGGTACTTTGCACAGTTACTTTGTAGATAGAATTATTCTGTTTAAAATAATCAAAAGAGCCGATAGTAGCCCCCAAGGCCTGGCTCAAACTTGTTCAAAGTTGAGTCGGGACTTCTTAGAAGATAACTTAAGAGAGCTAATAGTAGCCCCCAAGGGCGGGCTCAAACTTGTTCAAAGTTGAGTCGGAACTTTTTAGAAGATAACTTAAGAGAGCTAATAGTAGCCCCCAAGGGCCGGCTCAAACCTGTTCAAAGTTGAGTCAGGACTCTTTATAGTGACCTTCTGAAAAATATACATTAGCCCCCAAGTGTCATGCATATAGCTTGCAATCTGGTTGAGAGTTTTCCGTTTTACTCTCTGCTTTGAAATGTTTGCAGGAATCCTTGACTGAAGCCGAGTCACAGTTGGCTAGCTTAAGGACCAACCTGGCTGATCAACAGGCTGCCCGAAGCGCCACCGATGAGAAATGCCGGCTCTTGACCGAAGAGCTGGTTAAAGTTAAGGCAGAGTTCGCCACTTTTAGAGAGTCTGCCGTGTCTAAGAAGGCCAAGCTGATCAAATAGGCGAACGACGCTGATCAGTGGTTGATGATCGTCTCTGACGAGTTGCAATCCTTGAAACGTCATATCACCAAGATGATAGCTGCCCTCTTCGTTGAGCTCTTGACAACTTTTCCTTAACTGTTGTGATAATATCTGAACTGGTGACTTATCATTAAAACCTCCAACTCCTACGGGTCCTAGAAGCCGTCAACTGGCGTCCGACAGCTTACTGCCTCTGAAGGCTATCTACACCCTGGCGGAGCAGCTGTACTACGGCGCGATGTTTACCATCAAGTCTGTGCAGTACAAGGACAAGATCCCTTCGACTCTCAAAGGGGTCTTGGAACTTTTTTCCACCATGCCGAAGTAGATTGCTGAATTGAAGAAATCAGTCGCCCGCCAGGGAGCAATCGTAGCCATAAGCCGGGCTCTGGCCTTCACTCCGGAGCTTACTCCGGCTGATATGATGGAAGGCTTCCCCTCCAAGAAGGATGATGGCTCTGCGTTTATAGAAGCTGACTACATCCGGTGCGTCAAGGATTCCAGGTTTCTGGCTTTCCTCTTAGGAGAAGAGGCTGACCTGGACACTTACCAGGCGGCTTATGATGCTGACCAGAAGAGAATTCGTCGCCCACTTTACAAATGGAAGGACTTGATGCCTACCCGCAGTAAGGACCTCTTCGCTTCTAATCTTGACCCGTCTCCCTTCCTTGAAGAATGGACTTTTGCAGCTCTAGCTGACTGCAACTAGAACTTGGACAACCTTCATATCTAGGCACCCGAAGAGCCGGAGCAGGATGAGCCGCCGGCCAGTTGATTTAACTCCAATTTGTAATAGTCGGCTCTCCTTAACCCATCATAGGGGACTTTGAAAAAACTTTGATCAACACTGTTTGGTGCTCTACATAGAGCATTTGTAATATATGTCCTGTTATATTTGTTGTGCTGATCTTTTAAAGGAAAAAATCTGGCTTTCCAAGTGCCATCTTCCTTGTATGCATTCCAGTTAATAATTTCCGTCGGTTGTCTCTTCTTCTTGGGTCGAGAGTCGGCCGAAAGGACTTCATGATTTCCGTCTGCCGCTAATCATGTTAACCAGAGTTTTATAGCATAAAGCCAGTTAACAAGCATTATAAGTTGTACCCAAAGGTAATAATACAGCGTAAACGCTGGCGGATAAGCGTTAGAAGCTGTACCCGAAGGTAAGAAGCCGCCCTCGCCGCGGCTAATTTTGCTTAGCCGGATTTTTGTTTAACCGAAGGTAATAATACAGCGTAAACGCTGGCGGATAGACGTTAGAAGCTGTACCCGAAGGTAAGAAGCCGCCCTCGCCACGGCTAATTTTCCTTAGCTGGATTTTTGTGTACCCGAAGGTAATAATACAGCATAAACACTGGCGGATAGGCATTAGAAGTTGTACCCGAAGGTAATAAGCCGCCCTCGCCGGTTATGAGGTGTTAGCTACCCATCGGTAAAAAAACCTCACAACCGCGGCTATACGTGCTAGCCGGAAATTTGGCATAAAGCCGGCTGATAGGGTGTTAGAAGCGATACTCGTCGGTAAGAAGCCCCCTTCAGCAGTACGGCGTACGACACCGGCGGATAGGCATTAGAAGTTGTACCCAAAGGTAAGAAGTCGCCCTTGCCACGACTCATTTTCCTGAGCCGGTTTTTTTGTGGCATAACGCCTGGTGCCACGACTCATTTTTCTAAGCCGGGATTTTGTGGCATAACGCCCGGTGCCGCGACTCATTTTCCTGAGCTGGGATTTTGCTTTGGCAGTGATACTTCTTAATATAACTGTAACATGTACAATGATAGTGTACAATGAAGGGTCTCTACACCCTTAAGTGAAATAAGGCCGGAGAGGCGCGATGTTCCACGGCCGGCGGGTCTCCTAACCCGCCGTATCTGAGTCATCTCGGATATCGATGAGGTAATAGCCTTTATTTTGTCCGGGTTAGCCTCGATACCACGCTCACAGACCAGGAACTCAAAATCTTGCCCGCCGGAACACCAAAGACACACTTGGTCGGGTTAAGCATCATCTTGTAGACCCGGAGATTAGCAAAAGTTTCCTTTAAATCCTCCAAGAGAGTCTCCTTCTTTCTAGATTTCACCACGATGTCATCTACATAAGCATGAACATTTCGGCCAATCTGACTGTGAAGGAAGTTCTGCACGCATCGCTGGTAAGTCGCCTGGGCACTTTTGAGCCCGAAGGGCATAGAGACATAACAGAACGCCCCAACGGGTGTGATAAAAGCCGTCTTCTCCTGGTCTTTAACCGCCATTTTGATTTGATGATAACCTGAGTATGCATCCAGGAAGCACAAACTTTCACACCCCGCCATAGCATCAATGATCTGATCAATACGCGGGAGAGCAAATGGATCAGCCGGACAAGCCTTGTTAAGGTCCGTGTAGTCCACACACATACGCCATGTGCCATTCTTTTTTAGCACGAGCACCGGGTTAGCCAACCATTCCGGATGAAAAACTTCAATGATCAAACCCGCTGCCAAAAGCCGGGCAACTTCTTCCCCAATAGCCTTGCACCTCTCCTCATTGAACCGCCACAAAAACTGTTTAATCGGCTTAAACTTTGGATCCACATTAAGGTTGTGCTCAGCAAACTCTCTCGGTACACCCGGCATGTCAGAAGGTTTCCATGCGAAGATGTCCCGATTCTCACGGATGAATTCGATGAGCGCGCTTTCCTATTTGGGATCCATGTGAGATCCAATGATGAACTGCGTAGATGAGTCGCCCGGAGTGAAATCTACTCTCTTGGTATCATCCGCTGAAAACTTGAGGGGCGTCTCAACCTCCGTGGTGGGCTTTTTCAGCGGGGTCATATCCTCCAGATCAACATTCTCCTTATAGAACTTAAGTTCCTCCTGGACGCAACTGGACTCCGCGTAAGCCGCATCTCCTTCTTCACACTCAATAGTCGTATTTCGGTTCCCATGAACGGTAATGGTACCGTTTAAGCCGGGCATCTTGAGCTGCAAGTAAACATAGCAGGGCCTGGCCATGAACTTCGCATAAGCCGGCCGTCCAAATATCGCATGATAAGGACTCTTGATCTTGACCACTTCGAACCACAAGGATTCCACCCTGTAATTGTACTCATCGCCAAAAGCCACTTCCAACGAAATCCTACCCACCAGATGCGCCGACTTACCCGGAACCACACCATAAAAGACGGTGGATGAAGGTTTTAAATCCTTTTCAAACAACTTCATCTGCCGAAAAGTGTCATAGTAAAGGATGTTTATGCTGTTGCCGCCGTCCATAAGCACCTTGTTCACCATATACCTGGTCACCTGGGGGGCTACAACCAAAGCCAGCCACCCCAGATCATCGACACGCGGCGGGTGATCTTCTCGGCTCCAGGTTATGTCATATTCAGACCGCTTTAAGTACTGCGGAAGAGTCGGTGTAATCGCATTAACTGCCCGCTTTCGCAACTTCTGGTCCCGTTTGTTGAGACCGATCGTGAAAATGTGGTACTAGCCGGAGCTGAGCTGCTTCGGATTACTCTGAAAACCAGACTGATTATGTTGTTGTTGTTGATTACTGTTACCAGAATGCGGCTGGTGTCCCCCCTGACTATCCTGACCCGGATGACTAGACCCTGAGCCGCCAGAACCGAACCCAGCTCCTGACCCGTCATGTCCTGAGCCGCCTGGCGGACCACCATCTCGATTGTTAGGTTGTGCGAAATACCACTTGTACTTCTGCATGAAATTGCAATTCTCCCACATGTGGTTTGTCGGATTATCAGGCAGACTATGATTTGGACAAGGCCGCTTAAGTAACTCCTCCATGTTCGAGGAAGAGCTATCCCTACCAAAGGGCGGTCTGAACCTCCTATTGCCTTTGGAGTAATTCTGCTGGGTGTTTGTATTAACCACCAGCTCTAACCCGGCCTCTGGATTCTTACATTTGCTTTGGCTACCATGGTTTGCCGCACCCTTTCCTTGATTGCCCTTCTTACCTTGGCCAGCTTTCTCATCATCAGAACCCGGATCTTTCATACTGTCAGAGTCGGCATATTTCGTGAGAGCCGTCATGAGCTCTCCCATGTCCTGGCATGTACGTTTGAGCCAGCCGAGTTTCTGTTTCAGAGGAACAAAATGGCAGTTCTTCTCCAAGATTAGTACCGCCTGGGCCGCCGTGATCTGCTCCGAGGAGTGGATGATTGTCGAGACCTACCGTACCCAATGATGGGCCGACTCGTTCTCCTGTTGGACACAGTGATCAAGATCCACAATGGTCATCGGCTGCTTGCACGTCCCTTGAAAGTTTTTAATGGACCGGGCCCGGAGCTCCGCCAATGAATTGATGGTATTAGGCGATAACCCCTTTAGCCACGTGCGAGCCGGGCCTTCAAGCATCATGACGAAATACTTGGCATAAACCGCCTCACTGACCTCCAGCATCTCCATGGCCAGTTCATAACTCTCCACCCTGGCCTCCGGGGGTAAGTCAGCGGTATAATTTGGGACCTTGCGGGGCCCTTTGAAGTCTCTTGGCAGTCGTTCGCTCCGTAGAGCCGGCGACAAACACGGCAGCCCCCCTGTCCTGGAGTTTACTCCTGCCCCTACCGAAACTGAAGGCACAGGCTCCTGGTAAGCCGGCCTAGCTGGCGCCTCTTGCGGGCTTCCTGCATGGTTTACAAATTCTGTCGTGTCTCTACCCGGCCGATGACCCGTTGGAATCTCTCTGTGCCGATTGCTGTTGGAACCTGCTGGTGACTCGTAGCACCGGCTGTGAGTATATTTCTCTTGCTAGGCCACGGCCGTCTGCAGGTACCCGATGGCATTCCGCACATCCTCTACAAAGGGTGCTTCATCCGGGATAGGAATCGTCTCAAGACGGGTGGCCGCTTCCACCATATTCTCGGTCGGGTCAGAATAATGACCCGCCGGCGTCGGAAAGCCACCGGGCCGGATGAGTCGCTGGTCGATCCGTCGGGCGGCTTTCGGGCGCGTCCGTTACTCGCCTCGCGCCAGGAGGAGTATTGAAGAGGTTCCTTGCTTCATAGCGCTCTGATAGACGGGATGCCTCCTTCGATGTACCATTGCTGCTGATATTTGCTCCATCCCTAGATGGAAAGCATCTGCCTTGATACATTCTGCCTCTTCCTCCATCTGGATCTTTAGCTCGGCCATCCTTTGCCGTTCCTCTGTCATCCGACCCTTGATCCTTGCGATCTCTAAATTCCAAGCTGCTTGATTATCTGGTGTAACCTCAGTGGCCATTAAAGCCGCGAGCTCATCCATCAGCTCCACAAGAACTTGAGCCGACGGCGGCGGGTTATCACCCGAGGTGGCGGCTCCTGCGGCTGTACTACCCGTGCATGGGGCTGACCCCGCCATGAACACGGCAGCATGAACCGGAAGCTCAAGATCATCCGACTCAGAGCGATCTGACTCAAGGCAGACATCACCGTAGCCCCCAAGACCGCCGTTGTGGAGCCGGTACCCCGACTCCGTTTCTCCACTTGAAGATTTGTTCTCCGAATAGACGAGAGTTTCCTATGATCCGGAAGCTTCCAGATCCGTACCTTGAGTGAAGCCTACGAAGACATGCTTCTAACCCGGATTAGCACGGGCAGGATGCATGTTACACGCAGGTCGCAGACGCCAAGCCGGCTCGATGATGTTGGTGTAGACGTCCGGCCCGGGTGTAGATCCATCAACCCTTCTGATGAAGACGTGGATCCCGCCGAATGGAACCCGGAATCCATACTCCACGGACTCAGCATCAAGCCCCCAACCGGCATCGTCGATGTAGAACCGGCCACGGCGACTCTTGTTGATCCTTCCGACCACGTATCCTTCAAGTCCTGGGAGAGAGCCCTTCGAGAACTCAACACCACCAAGCGATATCCCCACGGTGGGCGCCAACTGTCGTGGATTTATCACGGCAGATGTCCGGGTGAACGGACTTGGATTCAAGGCCATCGCTATCGTGATGGACTCAAAGGGGTTGATAGGGACGAAGGACACGAGTTTACCCAGGTTCGTCCCCTCAAGGTGAGGTAATAGCCTACGTCCTGCTTGTGTTTGTATTGCTTGTTGTATCGATTACAAGGGAGCTAAAGCTTGACCTAGTTCTCGATAACCTGATCTCTAAGTCGCCCCGGGTCTTGCCTTTATATCCCGAGGTCAAGACCATGGGTCATACATGTTGTGGCCGACTCTCATTACACGTCCGAGTCTGCCTCTATCTTCTCTTGCCTATCCTGACCAAGTTGTCCCCGAGTGGCTTTACACGCCCGGGTCTTCTCATCCGGGCCACCCCGCCAGCCCATCTTGTGAGCCGCTACGCTTGTTGGGCCCTCCAGTCTTGACGGATCACTCTTGCGCTGGCTACGAGCCGTCCAGTTTAACCCGGAGCCCTCCAGGGCGGGTCTCACCATGGGGTTATATCCCCAACACTACCCATAGATCCATCAAAATAAGAGAACAATGCATAGAAAATAGAATCTGTCAAAAACATAACAGTCTGTACTAATCTGAACATCTACCATAATTCTGTAAATCTAAAAATTATGAAAAATTAGGATAAAATAAAAAATTTGCATACTAGTACTGTATAAAAATTTCTGAAACTTTTGGCACTCCAGTAAAAAATGTAAATTCACGCACTACAGCCAAAGTTTCTGTTTTTGCACTGCACACACCAAACAAGCAATCTAATCACCCTAAAGGCAAATCTTGGCACATTATTTTTATAATACAATGGATTTGTACAAGGAGATAATTATTATTTTTGAAAAGTTTCTATAATCAAGATTCACAAATTTTCCAAGGGCATGAACAAGGTTCAAGGCTAGCCCCCACTTCGACGTTGCTCGTCTTTCTCACTTTCACTTTTCTTTTTGAAAAAGTTTTAAGTTCCCCTCTTTATTTTTTTTGTTTTTAAACTTATATAAAAGCACACAACAGAATAAAATGACTCTCTAAAACTTTTGGGTTGTCTCCCTGGTAGCGCTTTCTTTAAAGCCATTAAGCTAGGCATATAGTGCTCATGTAATGGATCCACCCGGATCACAAGGTATATCAAAGCCAATTTTAATTAACAATGATTTGTAATTTAGTAGTGAGCACAAAGTAACATATATCATGCAACAACTAAGTCTAACTCTCTTCATTCACACCAAGTAAAGGCCAATGCATAGCATACGTAGTTTCTTGCAATTTTATTGTATCGAAAACATAGAGAGGTGAGGATGTAGTTCCTCTCTCATAATAGTTGCAAGTAGGAGCAGCAAGCACATGCATATTATATTCATTAAAATCGTCATGTGCAATAGGAAAACACAACCCATCAAGGATAATAGGACTATCATGCGTGGGTGCAATAGCAACAATTTCATTCTTGACATAGGGAACTGTAGAAACTTCATCTCCATAAGCATAATTCATATTAGCATCATGGCCACAAGAATAGCAAGCATCAAGTTCATCAAAAAGGGATATTTCAAGCGAATCCAAGGGATCATAGCAACTATTACAGCATTCATCCTTTGGTAAGAACAAAGGGAAATTAAACAATGCATGAGTTGAAGAGTTACTCTCATTAGAAGGTGGGCACGGGTATCTAGTCCACTCTTCCTCCTTTTGTTCTTCGCTCTCCTCCTCATCTTTTTCATCCAATGAGCTCACGGTGTCATCAATTTCTTCTTCCATAGATTCCTGCAAAATATTAGTCTCTTCTTAGATAGCGGAGACTTTCTCAATAAATTGATCAATATGGGCATTATGTTCATAATTGGCATAATAATAACGAAGCATACCCAAATTTTGGGATCGGTAAACAGCATCATCATAATCTTCATACTTTTCAAACAAAGCTTCAATTTCATAAGCACCCTTAAAAGCAACAAACTCTTTTATTTGTTCCACACCATAGTTATCATATATACCATTAGCATAAGAAGCCAAGGTTTCATTATCATTAAATTTACATGAAAAGGGAAGCTGTTTAGCCCTCATCCTAGAGCAACAAGTTAGATCATATCTCAAGCATAGATTCCAAGCATACCATTTCAACATATAAATTTGATCCCATAAAAGTATCCATTTTTGAGTCAAGCAATAGTACCTAAAGTATTCACGTTGATCCAACGTGTATCCCATTATATAATTGAATGAGATTTTCTTAGGATTATTAAAGTAGTGCATAATATCTTTCACATAATGAGCATCGAGGCTTTTAGGAGGTTCCCCATCTCCATGAGTAGCAAGTACGCCTAATTTTTTTGGTATTTCGTGTTCCATATCCATAACTAAAGATAGAGAAAAACTTAGAACAGCAAATAAAATCTACTTAGTGATAAAGCAAACAAACAAACACGAGAACATTCACCCCGCGCTATTGCTCCCCGGGAACGGTGCCAGAAAAAGGTCTTGATAACCCACAAGTATGGAGGATCAATTGTAGCCTATCTCGATAAGTAAGAGTGTCGAACCCAACGAGGAGCTACAGGTAGAAAAAATATTCCCTCAAGTTATATCGACCATCGATACAACTCTACTCATGCTTAACGTTCGCTTTACCTAGAACAAGTATGATACAAGAAGTACTTTGTAGGTGTAGCAGGATAGGTTTGCAAGATAATAAAGAGCACATAAATAAAAACTAGGGGCTGTTAAGATAAATAAACAACTAAGTTAGTTTAACGAGTGTGGAAAAGTGGTGGTAGGAGTTGCGGAATTGTCCCTAGGCAATCGATAACTAGACCGGTCATCATTATTGCAATTTTATATGAGGGAGAGGCATAAGCTAGCATACTTTCTCTACTTGGATCATATGCACTTATGATTGGAACTCTAGCAAGCATCCGCAACTACTAAAGATCATTAAGGTAAAATCCAACCATAGCATTATAAGGTATCAAGTCCTCTTTACTCCCATATGCAATAACCCACCTACTCGGGTTTATGCTCCTGTCACTCACGCAACCCACTATAGGCAAATCATGAACACATTGCTACACCCTACAGCGAGGATCCCTCACGCTTGCGCGACACGGAGAGCACCATAGGATAGCACCAATAATAAAACATGCAACTCAAACCAATCATGATCATCAATCAACCCATAAGACAACAAAAATCTACTCAGACATCATAGGATGGCAACACATCATTGGATAATAATATGAAGCATAAAGCACCATGTTCAAGTAGAGGTTACAGCAGGTTGCAGGAGAGTGGAACACTGTAGATAGCTGGGGGAAGGTGATGGAGGTGTTGGTGAAGATGATGAAGTTGTTGGAGTAGATCGTCGTCACGATAATGGCCCCGACGGCGTTCCGGTGCCACCGGGAGAGAGGGGGAGAGAGCCCCCCTCCTTCTTGTTCTTCCTTGGCCTCCCCCTAGATGGGAGGAGGGTTTCCCCTCTGGTCCTTGGCCTCCATGGCGCCGGAGGGGCGAGACCCCTCCGAGATTGGATATCTCTCTCTAATTCCTTCTGTTTCTGCAATCCCATATTCTGGCCTTTCACCGATTCTTAAATATCCATAGATGCGTAACTCCGATTGGGCTGAAATTTTGAGGGAATTTTTATCCGGATATTAGCTTTCTTGCAGCGAAAGAAGGGCACCAACCGACTTATGGGGTGACCACAATGGCCCAGGGGGTAGGCCACGCCCCTTGGCTTGTGGTCACCTCGGGCATCGTCTCACGTTGATTATTTTTCCCAAAAATCAAATATATTCCAAAATAAATCTCCATAAGTTTTTATCGCGTTTGGACTTTGTTTGGTATGGATATTCTGCTAAACAAAAAACAAGAAACAAACAGGAACTGGCACTGGGCACTAGATCAATATGTTAGTCCCAAAACTAGTATAAAATGTTGCCAAAAGTATATGAAAGTTGTGGAATATTGGCATGAAACAATCAAAATTTATAGATATGACGGAGATGTATCACGTGCATGTGTGCTGCCTAGTTGTCTAGGTTAATTTCCTGTCGGACCTATCATCTAATTTCTAACAGACTTATGGGTTGTAATAGACCATGTATGGATCTGTATGTTGCATTTGAACTACTGTGTTGTGTCTATTGCACTCCCTTCTTTGTGAATTTACTTGATGGATGATTCATTATCTTTGCAATTACTCAATGCTAAACTATCGTTGTTGCTTATAGAAGGATGGTTAGGCCAGCTAGTCATGGTCGTGGTGCGGCTGACCACCCACCGCCACCTGAATACATGGCAGTCTGAACTGGATCACCAGTTTATGCAAGGGCTCATTGATTAGTTCTCAAGGCCAAACATGAATCAACAGCCAGCCCCAATGACTCTGCAAGACTTTATGCGCCTCAACCCTACTACCTACCGCAGCTCAACTCAGTCGCTTGACGCTGATGACTAGCTTCATGACATCACTTATGAGCTGGAATCTTCAGGTGCCCTAGTGGCTAGCTATGTCACCTTTGCCTCGTAGTTTCTGAATGGGTCCTACTGCTCAATGGTTAGACAGTAACAGGCGCTCACAGCCTGTTGGAACAATCACTACCTGGAATGATAGACAGTCACCCGCCTGTTCCAAGCTACATTCCGTGCTCGCCATATTCCTCGAGGAATGATGGACAAGAAGAAGCATGAGTTTCACAATCTCGTCCAGGGCAACAAGACTATGGATGCTTATCAGTAGGAATTTCTGGACTTATCTCGCTATGCCGAAGAAGACGTTGCAACTAATGCTCGTAGGCAAGAGAAGTTCCATGAAGGCCTCCACCCGGATATCAAGCTGGCACTCCTTGTTCAAGACTTTGCTGACTCTGCCACCTTGGTGAACAAGTCCATTCTAGCGGAAACAGGTCTACAGGACTACAAGGATAGCAGCAAGCGCAACTGTGGCATGGGCTCATCTTTGGGCTCGTTTTCTCAGAAGTGCAATATTTGGATCCCACACAACATGTACCATGCACCGCCGCTTGCTCCGAGGCCGTCCTATGTTGCACCTTGTCTGCCTTTGCCCCCACCTAGGCAGCCGAGGCTCCCAGCCCCACCACCATGAGATCATGTTCCCCCTTCTCGTCCTGAGGATAGGTTGTGCTTCAAGTGTGGTCGTCCAGGACACCGTGCCAGAGAATGCAGGCAAAATCAGAATCAACTTGCACTCCCTTCCAACCAACCCCACAACAACAATGCCAGGCCTGCTCAGGGACGTGTTCAAGCTAACAATGTTGATTTGAATGAAGTTCAAGACCATCCTACTACTATGATGGGTACTCTTCTCGTCAACTCAGTACCAGCTTCTGTATTGTTTGATACAGGAGCATCACATTCTTTTATGTCTAAAGATTTCTCATACATGAACGACATTAAGTGTGAAGAGATGAACGTCCCAATAGTGGTAAACACCCATGCGGGCCAATGTCAGACTTCCATTATTAGCCACAATGTCCCCATTGAAATTGAAGGTTTAGAGTTCCTTGCCTCCCCCATAATGCTGAAGTCTTCCAATATCGACCTCATTCTCGGAATGGATTGGTTGAAAGCACAACCGCTTCTATTGTTTGTGAGACCAAAACTGTCCACCTCCTGCATCCTTCTAATGAGATAGTAAGCTACCATGTTTACCTTGTTCGGAATGTTGAAGCTCGGCTATATGCCTTGAATGCTTTAAATGAGTCACCTCTTGGGGGGATTGAAAACATTCCAGTTAACCGGGATTTCCAAGATGTTTTTCCGGAAGAACTTATAGGGATTCCCCCTGCTAGAGTTGTCGAATTTGTCATCGACTTGGTACCTGGTACCACTCCTATAGCCAAGCGTCCGTATAAGATGCCACCACATGAACTCCTTGAACTTAAGCAAGAAATTGACAATTCGCTTTGGCTGGGTTTCATTCGTCCAAGTTCCTCTGCTTGGGGAGCACCTTCTCTCTTTGTTAAAAAGAAGGATGGGACAAACCGTCTGGTCCAGGATTATCAACCCATCAACCAAGCTACAATTCAGAACAAATATCCACTTCCTCAGATCAATGATTTGTATGATCAACTTGCTAGTTCCTCAATTTTCTCTAAGCTCAACTTGAGGTTGGGTTACCATCAGATCCTTGTTCGTGAAGAAGATATTCTGCAGACTGCATTTGTTACTCGCTATGGTTCATGCGAGTACACTGTCATGTCCTTCTGTTTAACCAATGCTCCAGCAACCTACTCTCTTTTAATGAATTATATCTTCATGGACTACCTCGACAAATTCGTCGTGGTTTATCTGGATGATATTCTGGTATTTTCCAAGAATAAAGAAGAGCATGTTGAACATCTTCGTCTTGTACTGGAAAGACTTCGGGAACATCCGCTATATGCCAAGTATTCCAAGTGTGAGTTCTGGATGCCCGAAGTGACTTACCTTGGTCACGTGATCTCCAAGGACGGTATTGCGGTCAACCCTGAATGAGTTCAGGCTATTCTTGACTGGACACCCCCAAAGAATGTCAAGAAAGTCAGAAGTTTCTCGGACTCGCCAGGTATTGTCGTCGATTCGTCGAGAACTTCTCCAAGATTGCCAAGCCCTTAACCAATCTGCTTCACAAAGGTGTTAAATATGAGTGGACAGAAAAATGTCAGGGGAGCTTTCAAGACTTAAGGACAAGCTGACATCTGCTCCAGTGCTTGCTCCTCCGGATACTCGTAAGGACTTTGTCATTTATTGTGATGCTTCAGGTCAGGGAATAGGTTGTGTCCTAATGCAAGAACGTAAAGTGATTGCTTATGCCTCTCGTCAGTTGCGTCCTCATGAAGAGAACTATACAGTTCATGACCTTGAACTTGCTATAGTAATACATGCACTGAAGGAGTGGCGGCAATACCTTGTTGGTATTCGATGCGAGATTTACACCGATCACCAAAGTCTGAAGTATCTGTTTACTCAACTAGATTTGAACCTCCATCAACAGAGGTGGATGGAGTGCATAGCAGATTACAAGTGTGGAATTTCTTATACACCTGGCAAGGCTAATGTAATGGTTGATGCTTTGAGCCGCAAGTCATACCGCAACTACCTCCGGGTTCATAAGGTTCATCCCATTCTTCAAAAGGAATTCCGCAAGCTGAACCTCCATATTGTTCCTCAGGGTTATCTTGTTCCCGCTCCTGAAGAGGCCCGCAAGATGCACCTCCGTGTTTTTAACATTGGTTCCCTTTGTAACTTGGTTGTTGTACCAGATCTCATGGGTAGCATTAAGAGAATGCAACACTGTTGCAATGAAGTCAAAAGGATTATACACTATCTAGGGGAAGGTAAACCCTCATGTTTCACTGTTGCTGATGATGGCGTTGTATACTTCAAGGGTCGCTTATTCGTTCCAACAAAAAGGGAAAACCTGAATATGATTGATAGAATACTGAAAGAAGCTCATGATACACCGATGTCTATTCATCCAGGTAGTACCAAGATGTACCAAGACATCCGTCAAAGATTCTGGTGGTCAAACATGAAACAAGACATTGCATGCTATGTTTCAGATGTGACATTTGTCGTCGGATCAAAGCAGAACATCAAAAGCCTGTTGGAACTCTACAACCTATTTCTATTCTTGAATGGAAATGGGATCATGTTGAAATGGATTCCGTCACTAGTTTTCCCATATCGCAGAAAGGTAATGATGTTATTCTTGTCGTCATTGATCGGCTGTCTAAAGTTGCACATTTTCTGGCTGTCAAGGAAACTATTACTGCTAGTCAGCTAGCAGATCTTTACATGTCCAGAGTTGTTTCCCTCCACGGTATTCCACTGGTGATTAGTTTGGACTGTGGCAGCTTATTCACTTCAAGATTCTGGGCAAGTTTCCAGGAAGCTATGGGAACTCATTTGTCATTCAGCACCGCTTTTCACCCTCAATCCTAGGGACAAGTTGAAAGAGTCAACCAGATTCTCGAAGACATGCTTCGAGCTTGTGTCATTTCTTTCGGCAAGAAATGGGAGGAATCTCTCCCGTATGCTAAGTTCTCCTACAACAATAGCTATCAAGCTAGTTTGAAGATGGCTCCCTTTGAAGTGTTATGTGGACATAAGTGTCGGACTCCTCTGAATTGGTCAGAAACTGGGGAACGTACACTTATCGGTCCGGGCATTATCGAGCATGCCGAAGATCAAGTCTGCATTATTCATGCAAATCTGAAGGCTGCTCAGTCTCGTCACAAGAGTCAGTATGACCGTCATCACAAGGATATGGTCTATCAACCTGGCGAAAAGGCTTATCTTCGAGTCATGCCAATGAGAGGTGCACACCATTTTGGGATCAAGGGTAAGCTGGCTCCTCAATATATATGTCCTTTCACTATTCTCGAAAGGTGTGGTAAAGTGGCATATCAACTGGAACTGTCGCCACACCTTTCTCAGGTTCACAATGTGTTCCATGTGTCACAACTTCATCGCTACTTCAAGGATCCTATCCGAGCAGTGGATCATGATATGCTTGAGATGCAATAAGACCTTTCTTACAAAGAGCATCCGGTCCGCATTCTTGGTGAAACTGAACGTCGGACTCGTCACAAGGTTACCAAGTTCTTCAAATTGCAGTGGGCAAATCATTCCAAAGATGAAGCCACTTGGGAACGCGAAGATCATCTTCGTGGAGAATACCTCGAGCTCTTTCCTTCTACTTCTTAATTCTCGCGACGAGAATTCTTTTTAGTATGGGGAGAATTGTAATGCCCGGATAATTAAGCTACAATAATCCCACGTTAATGATGCCTTGTCATCGCTTTCACTGTTGCTAATCAATTTTTGTTTCAAATCGCGATGAGATTTAAATTTAAGTTAAAGTTCAAAACTAAAGTTTCAAAATACCAACACAAAAAAAGGAAAAAGGAAACCCCCTTCCCCTAGGCCAGCCCAACTGGCCGGCCCACATACCCCTAGTCGGCGCCTACTATACCACCCTCCCCCCCGAAACCCTAGCCATCGACAGCCCCACACTCCTCCCACTCATCCCTGCTCGCTCTCCCCTCTCCTCCCACTCGTCCCTGCTCGCTCTCCCCTCTCCTCCCACTCGTCCTCACTCGCTCTCCCCCTCTCCTCCCGACCCAATCTGGATTGGGGCAGAGGCCGATGCCCCACACTGGCGCCACCATGCCACCGTCCTCCTCCCCCATCGGCGCCTCCCCGCCACCATGTCGGCGCCTCCCCGGCCTCCTCCCCACCCGGCTTCATCACGCCTCGCCGAACCCGCCCCCCTACAACTATCGATGAACCCAATCCCTGGCTCCTCCCTCCCCTCCCTCTTCCCTCTCTGACCGGATCCGACCACCGGCACTGCCCATCGTGGCCCCCGCGCGCCACGCCCTGCCCTGACCCCCGCTCGCGCCCCTATGCGCGCCCGCATGCCCGTGGCCCCGCCGTGCCTCTCCTGCCATTGCGCATTTCATGCCCGCAAGCCGCCGCCGCTCGCCGCACGCGCTTTCCGCTCTGCCCCTCGTGCGTGTGCCGTCGGGCTTGCCGTGGCTGCCGTGCCTTCCCACTGCTGCACCCCCACCCCCCGCCGCCCGTGCCCTCACTGCCCTGCTCCACCTCCGGCCACCGTAGCCCCGCGCCGGCCCCGTTCCCCCCTAGTCACCCGCGCCGGGCTATGTGTGTGTGTGTGTGCATGCGGTCTGGTGTGTGTATGGAGTGGCCCTTGTCCACTGCCAAGTGGGGCCACTCCCCCTGCCCCTATGACAGAGGGGGCCCACCGCCCCTAAACATTTTGTAAAAATAAAATGTAAATAAAAATATGTTAATAAAATAATTAATTAGTGAGTTAATTAATTAGGTGATTAAGATTAACTGTTAATTAATTCTGTTAACTAATTAAATCTAAATAGTCAATGATAGGTGGGTCTCACCCCCTTAATTAATTTGATTAATGTTAATTAAACAGTAATTAAAATTATGTCACTGACATGTGGGACCCATTGGTCAGTTTGACCAGTCAACGGGGTCGTTAACTGCTGATGACAGCATGACATCATGCTGATGTCACCATGACGTCATGCTGATCTCGTAATTACATTTATTGAATTAAATTAAATCTATTTAATTTCTGAATATTAATAAAACTTTAAAAAATAATATAAAATAATTCGTAACTGGGATGAAAATATTTTATACATGAAAGTTGTTTAGAAAAATCCCACGGATCCGAATATGCGGTCTGTTCGTCTGTCACGTACTCCTATCATAACGAACATGGAACTTTTCCATCTGTTTTCGTGTGACCGGTAGTAGTCTGAGACCCAAAAAATCTTGTCAGGTATTCTGTCGATCCGTCCGTGACATGTAATACTATGTTAGTGCATGCCTAGCTCTGCATACTGTCATGTCATGCACATGATGCATCTATTTGCTTTATATTTATTGTTTCTCCCCCCCTCTTCTCACCGGTGGACCCCGAGACTGACGCTGCTGCCGGGTATGACTACGCGACTGACGATCAGGCCTTTGTAGCAGAGCAGCAAGGCAAGCACACACACCCTTGAGAATTCCGATATCGCCCATTTCTTTCCCTCTCATTCTTGCATTAGATTTTGCTATTGTATTAGCTAGCTCCTATTTATGATGCATAGCCTGTTTTTGATAAACTGCTACTATACCTGTTGTTATATCAACTGCTTAGTATAGGTTGATCGATGAATCCCCAGTGACCCCTTAGTCCTAGTTGCCCCTGCTTCTTCATCGACGACTCGACGGCTCGAAGACTCGGTCAACCGACCGACAAGCGATGCCCGTCACATTCACCACACACCCCTTATTGGTACGACTCTGCAGAGCTACTATCGAGTACCGAGGGTGACACCTCGTGAAGTACTCATGATGCTAGCTCTGTAGTGCAGCTAGTCGGTCATGGTTATTGAGGGTGATTCCTCCTTCACCACTCCCGGTGATGACTCTGTCATGCAACCCCTCAAGTGTGGGACCCTCGACGGTGATTCCTCTAAGTCCACCTTGACGGGTTCATCGAGCGGAACCCCTTGAGGGTGATTCCTCAGGTTCCGTCTTGATGGTTTATACACATAGTTACTATGACCTGGTTACAGAAATATGTTGGTGTTGGGTCGGCCCTGAGGGGTACCCATGGTTTTATGATGATGAGGCGTGCATAGGAGGTGAGGCCCTTGCCACACATCCTCGAGACGAGGCGATGGGATCGACCTTCATGGGTCACGCTCATCCCGCATTAATAAAATGCTAATGGGTTGGGTATTTGATCTGAGTTGGTCGTTTGACCTTTTACGCACCAAACCTTCACGTGGGAGAAGTTATGGGTACTCAGCGTCGTTGTATCAGCCGAAGCTCGTCGGACATCAGCAATGGAGCGGCATGCGCCCGAGTGGTCTGGAAGGCACAAATCTTGGATTAGAGTGTGCTAGGACTGACCTAGGCCGCGTATGCATCATGTAGCAGTGCAAAGGGGGAGTGAGCCCATGACCCCTGCGCGCTTAGGATTTAGACCAACGGGCTGGCCTCCCTATTGAGCCTAGGTGGGGCGACGACGTGTTGAAATCCCGAGACCGGGCATTACCCAGGAAAGTGTGTCCGTTCGGAGGTGATCAAGCATGTTCGAAAAGGGATGCACCCCTGCAGGGAAGAATTCATCTATTCGAATAGTCGTGTCCACGGTAACAGGACGACTAATTGTGACTCTGATTTGAAATGAATGTTGGGTCCGAGATTGCTTCCTCGTAGGGAGTCAAGGAAGAATCTTTGGACGTGGTTACTTAATAAAATTTGGTACAATAATATTGCTATATATGAGATACCAATCTACTCTCTTCTAATGTTGCAAGATGTTGAATATGCTAGACTTCGATAGGACTAGGCCTTCCCCCTCATTCGTGCCTTCTACGGTTAGTCCAGATATAACCCCACCCCTTGATAATGTTGCATACTTAGCATAGTTCTGATGTCAGTCTTGCGAGTACTTTGGATGAGTACTCACCACTGCTATGCTTCCTCTTTCCCCCTCGATACGTTTACTGCATTCTGACGATGGAGCCCCGGAGATGGAGTACGCCGAAGATGACTACTACACCATCGCGGGAGCTTACTACTATTGGAAATATGCCCTAGAGGCAATAAATAAAGTGTTTATTATTATATTTCCTTGTTCATGATAATCGTTTATTATCCATGCTATAATTGTATTGATTGGAAACACATTACATGTTTGGGTAAATTGACAAACACTTTGTCCCTAGTATGCCTCTAGTGAACTAGCTCGTTGATCAAAGATGGTCAAGGTTTCCTAGCCATTGGCATGTGATGTCATTTGATAACGGGATCACATCATTAGGAGAATGATGTGATGGACAAGACCCAAACTACAAACGTAGCATATGATCGTGTCAGTTTATTGCTACTGTTTTCTGCATGTCAAGTATATGTTCCTATGACCATGAGATCATGTAACTCACGGACACCAGAGGAGTGCCTTGTGTGTATCAAACATCGCAACTTAACTGGTTGACTATAAAGGTGCTCTACAGGTACCTCCGAGGGCGTCTGTTGAGTTGGCATGGATCAAGACTGGGATTTGTTACTCCGTGTGACGGAGAGGTATCTCAGGGCCCACTCGGTAATACAACCTCACAATAAGCCTTGCAAGCAATGTGACCAAGTGTTAGTCACGGGATCTTGTATTACGGAACGAGTAAAGAGACTTGCTGGTAACAAGGTTGAACTATGTATGGAGATACCAACGATCGAATCTCGGGCAAGTAACATACCGAAGAACAAAGGGAACATCATACGGGATTAACTGAATCCTTGACATAGAGGTTCGACCGATAAAGATCTTTGTAGAATATGTAGGAACCAATATGGGAATCTAGGTCCCGCTATTGGTTATTGACCGTAGAGGTGTCTCGGTCATGTCTACATAGTTCTCGAACCCGCGGGGTCTGCACACTTAAGGTTTGGTGACGTTTCGGTAGTATAGAGTTATGTATGGTGGTGACCGAAGGTTGTTTAGAGTATCGGATGATATCCCGAACGTCACGAGGAGCTCCAGAATGGTCCAGAGGTAAATATTCATATATAGGAAGTCCTCTTTTGGTCGCCGGAAAAGTTTCGGGCTAATTGGTAGTGTACCGGGAGTGCCGGTAGTGTACCAGGAGACCACCGGGAGGGGTATTTCGACCCAAGAGGCTTTGTGGGAGAGTGAATACCAGCCCTTAGTGGGCTGGTGGAAGTCCCACACAAGTCCCATGCGGCTAGGAAAGAAAAGCCCAAAGGGAAAAGGTGGAAAAAGGCAAAAAAGGAGGAATCCTAGTCCTAGTAGGATTGGAGGAGGAGTCCTCCTCTCCTCCCCACTTCGGCCGAACCAAGGAGTCTTGGCCCTTGAGCCAAGGCTCTCCTCCCTCCCTCTTATATATACTGGAGGTTTTAGGGTTTTTGCACTGGATTTTCAGCCACGTGCTACCCGTTCCTCCAGTGCATAGTTTCTCCTCTAGATCGGATTTCTGCAGTGCTTAGGTGAAGCCTTGTCGGAGTAGCTCCACCACCATTGCCGGAGCACCGTCATGCTTTCGGACAACTCTTCTTCCTCTCCGCTCCCTCCTGTTGGATCAACAAGGCGGAGATCGTCATCAAGCTGTACGTGTGCTGAACGCGGAGGTGTCGTCCGTTCGGTGCTTGATCGGGACGGATCGTGACTGGATCGCGGGACGCTCGGCGATTTGGATCACGAAGATGTTCAACTACACCAACCGTGTTTCTTAACGCTTCCTGCTTAGCGATCTACAAGGGTACGTAGATCCACTCTCCCTCTCGTAGATGCTCATCACCATGGATAGGTCTTGTGTGAACGTAGGAAATTTTTTGTTTCCCATGCAACGTTCCCCAACAGTGGTATCAGAGCTAGGTCTATGTGTAGATGAGATCTTGAGTAGAACACAAAGAGTTTGTGGGCGTTGATGCTTAGATTGCTTCCTCCCTTGGTCGTGTTTTGGTTCAGCGGTATTGTGAGATGAAGCGGCCCGGGCCAACATTACTCGTACGCTTACGAGAGACCGGTTCCCTCAACCACAACTTGTTGCATAGATGGCTTGCGGGTGCCAGTTTCTCTCACTTTAATTGGATCGGATTCAACAAAGGCGGTCCTTGAGAAGGTTGAAAAGCAACTAGTGTATCACCGTTGTGGTTTTTGCGTAGATGAGAATTGTTCTTGCTAGATACCCGTAGCAGCCACACAAAACATGCAACAACAATTAGAGGACGTCTAGCTTGTTTTTGCAGGGTATGTTGTGATGTGATATGGCCAATTACATGATGTGATATATGTGATGTATGAGATGATCATGTGATGTACAGATTATCACGACTTGCATGTCAATGAGTACGGCAACCGGCAGGAGCCATAGGGTTGTCTTTAATTACCTGCATGTCAATCATTAAGCGCTATGTAATGCTTTACTTTATCGCTAAACGGTAGCAATAGTAGTAGAAGCATGTTGGGCGCGACAACCCTGATGGCGACACGTTGATGGAGATCAAGATGATGGAGATCATGGTGTCGTGCCGGTGACGATGGAGATCATGCCGGTGCTTTCTAGATGGAGATCAAAAGCACAAGTTCATGGCCATATCATGTCACTCATGATTTGCATGTGATGTTAATCCTTTTATGCACCTTGTTTTGCTTAGGACAACGGTAGCATTATAAGGTGATCCCTCACTTAAATTTCAAGATGAATTGTGTTCTCCCCGAGTGTGCACCGTTGCGAAAGTTCATCGTGTTGAGACACCACGTGATGAACGGGTGTGTTAGACTCTACGTTCACATACAACGGGTGCAAGCCAGTGTTGCACGTGCAGAACACTCGGGTTAAACTTGACGAGCCTAGCATGTACATACATGGCCTCGGAACACAAGAGACCAAAAGGTCGAACATGAGTCATATAGTAGATATGATCAACATAATGATGTTCACCATTGAAACCACCTCAACTCACGTGATGATCGGACTTGAGTTGGTGAATTTGGATCATGTGACACTCAGATGACCTGAGGGATGTTAATTTGAGTGGAAGCTTTAGTAATTTGATTAACTAAACTCATTATCTTGAACAATAGTCTAAGTAACCTTTGCATATTTATGTTGTAGATCAATGGCTCGTGCAGTAGCACCCCTGAATTTTAATGCATTCCTAGAGAAAGCTAAGTTGAAATATGATGGAAGTAACTTTGTTGACTGGGCCCATAATCTGAGGATTATCCTCACGGATTCCCATAAATCATATGTCCTTGATGCACCGCTTGGTGACCAACCAGAATACATGACCTCCGAAGACGTTAAGAACGCTTGGGAGGCACGTTCTGGAGATTACTCAATAGTTCAGTGTGCAATATTGTATGGCTTAGAACCGGGACTTCAAAGATGTTTTGAACGTCATGGAGCATATGAGATGTTCCAGGAGTTGAAGTTTATCTTTTAGAAGAATGCCCAAATCGAGAGGTATGAGACCTCCGATAAGTTCTATGCTTGCAAGATGGAGGAGAACGGGTCTGTCAGTGAACATATACTCAGAATGTCTGGGTATTCGACTCGTCTAGCGGAGTTGGGAATTGCCCTTCCGCCAGAGGCGATCACTGACAGAGTTCTTCAATCACTGCCACCTAGTTACAAGAGCTTTGTGATGAACTATAACATGCATGGGATGAACAAGTCAGTCGCCGAGCTGTTTGCGATGCTAAAAGTCAATGAGTCTGAAATCCAGAAAGAACATCAAGTGTTGATGGTCAATAAAACCACTAGTTTCAATAAGAATGGCAAGGCCAAGGCAAGAAGGGTAAAACCAAGAAGGATGGCAAAGCAGTTGCTACTCCAGTAAAGAAGCCCAAGCATGGACCTAATCTAGACACTGAGTGCTTTCATTGCAAGGGAACTGGTCACTGGAAGCGGAACTGCCCCAAGTACCTGGCTGACAAGAAGGCGGCCAACGACAAACAAGGTATATATGATATACCTGTTATTGATGTGTACCTTACTAGCTCTCGTTGTAGTGCCTGGGTATTTGATACCGGTTCTGTTGCTCACATTTGCAACTCAAAACAGGAACTATGGAATAGACGAAGGTTGGCACAGGATGAAGTGATGATGCACATGGGAAATGGTTCCAAGGTTGATGTGATCGCCGTCAGCACGCTCTATCTTTGATTACCATCGGAATTAGTGATGAACCTGAATAATTGTTATTTAGTGCCTGCGTTAAGCATGAACATTATATCTGGATCTTGTTTATTGCGAGACGGTTACTCATTTAAATCAAAGAATAAAGGTTGTTCTATTTATATGAGTAATATCTTTTATGGTCATGCACCCAATGTGAGGGGTTTATTCATATTGAATCTTGATAGTGATGACACACATGTTCATAACATTGATGCCAAAAGATGTAGAGTTGATAATGATAGTAACACTTTCTTATGGCACTGCAGTTTAGGTCATATTGGTGTAAAACGCATGAGGAAGCTCCATGCTGATGGACTTTTGGAGTCACTTGATTTTGAATCACTTGACACATGTGAACCATGCCTCATGGGCAAGATGACTAAAACGCCGTTCTCTGGAACAATGGAACGGGCGAGTGACTTATTGGAAATCATACATACTAATGTGTGCGGTCCGATGAATGTTACAGCGCGTGGTGGATATCGTTATTTTCTCACCTTCACTGACGACTTAAGTAGATATGGGTATATTTACTTAATGAAACACAAGTCTGAAATGTTTGAAAAGTTCAAGAAATTTTAGAGTGAAGTTGAGAATCATCGTAACAAGAAGATTAAATTCCTGCGATCTGATCGAGGAGGTGAATATCTGAGTTATGAGTTTGGCAGTCACTTAAGACAGTGTGGAATTGTTTCACAGTTGACACCACCTGGAACACCATAGCGTAATGGTGTATCCGAACGTCGTAATCGAACCTTATTAGATATGGTGCGTTCTATGATGTCTCTTGCTGATTTGCCACTATCATTTTGGGGTTATGCATTAGAGACAGTTGCATTCACTTTAAATAGGGCACCATCGAAATCCGTTGAGACGACGCCATATGAACTATGGTTTGGCAAGAGGCCAAAATTGTCGTTTCTTAAAGTTTGGGGATGTGATGCTTATGTCAAAAAGCTTCAGCCTGAAAAGCTGGAACCCAAAGCAGAGAAATGCGTCTTCATAGGATACCCGAAGGAGACAGACGGGTATACCTTCTATCTCAGATCCGAAGGCAAAGTGTTTGTCGCTAAGAACGGAACATTTCTTGATAAAGAGTTTCTCTCAAAAGAATTGAGTGGGAGGAAAATAGAGCTTGATGAGGTTACTGAACCTTTACTTCAACCAGAAAGTAGCGCACCGTAGAAAGATGTTTCTGTGGAACCTACGACGGTAGAAGAGGAAGTTAATGATGATGATCATTAAGCTTCGGATCAAGCTACTATTGAACCTTGTAGGTCGACAAGGGCGCGTACTACTCCTGAGTGGTACGGCAACCCTGTCTTGGAGGTCATGTTGTTGGACAACAATGAACCTACAAGCTATGGAGGAGCAGTAATGGGCCCGGATTCCGAGAAATGGTTAGAGGCCATGAAATCCGAGATGGGATCCATGTATGAAAACAAAGTATGGACTTTGGAAGTATTCCCTGAAGGGTGAAAGGCCATTCAAAACAAATGGATCTTTAAGAAGAAGACAGACGCGGACGGTAATGTCACCATCTATAAAGCTTGACTTGTGGCAAAGGGTTTTTCACAAGTTCAAGGAGTTGACTACGATGAGACATTCTCACTCGTAGCGATGCTTAAGTTTGTCAGAATCATGTTGGCAATAGCTTCTTATTTTGATTATGAAATTTGGCAGATGGATGTCAAAACGGCATTCCTCAACGGTTTCCTTGAGGAAGAGTTGTATATGATGCAACCAGAAGGTTTTGTCGATCCAGAGAATGCTGACAAAGTTTGCAAACTCCAGCGATCCATTTATGGGTTGGTGCAAGCATCTCGGAGTTGGAATAAGCGCTTTGATGAGGTGATCAAAGCGTTTGAGTTTATACAAGTTTATGGAGAAGCTTGTATTTACAAGAAAGTGAGTGGGAGCTCTATAGCCTTTCTAATATTATATGTGGATGACATATTGTTGATTGGAAACAATATAGAAATGCTGGAAAGCGTGAAGGAATATTTGAACAAGAGTTTTTTAGTGAAGGACCTAGGAGAAGCTACTTTCATATTAGGCATTAAGATCTATAGAGATAGATCGAGACGCTTAATAGCACTTTCACAGAGCACATACCTTGATAAAGTTTTGAAGAAGTTCAAAATGGATCAGTCCAAGAAGGGTTCTTGCCTGTGTTGCAAGGTGTGAAGTTGAGTAAGACTCAATGCCCAGTGACTGCAGAAGATAGAGAAAAGATGAGTGTCATACCCTATGATTCAGCCATAGGCTCTATCATGTATGCAATGTTGTGCACAAGACCCGATGTCAACCTTGCCATAAGTATGGCCGGAAGGTTTCAAAGTGATCCTGGAATGGAACACTGGGCAGCGGTCAAGAATATCTTTAAGTACCTGAAGAGGACTAAGGAAATGTTTCTCGTTTATGGAGGTGATGAAGAGCTCGTCGTAAAGGGTTACGTCGATGCAAGCTTTGACACTGATCCGGATGACTCTAAGTCACAAACTGGATACGTATTTATTCTCAACGGGGGAGCAGTAAGCTAGTGCAGTTCCAAGCAAACCGTGTAGCCAATTCTACATGCGAAGCGAAGTACATCGCAGCCTCGGAGGCGGCGAAGGAAGGTGTCTGGATGAAGCAGTTCATGACAGATCTTGGGGTAGTGCCCAGTGCACTGAATCCAATGAACCTGTTCTGTGACAACACTAGTGCCATTGCTTTGGCCAAGGAACCAAGGTTTCACAAGAGGACCAGACACATAAAGTGACGCTTCAACTCCATCCGTGAGTACATCGAGGAGAAGGACATAAATATTTGCAAAGTGCACACGGATCTGAATGTTTCAGACCCGTTGACTAAACCTCTTCCATGGGCTAAACATGATCAACACGAGAACTGCATGGGTGTTCGATTCATTACAATGTAAATCACATAGTGATGTGAACTAGATTATTGACTCTAGTGCAAGTGGGAGACTGTTGGAAATATGCCCTAGAGGCAATAAATAAAGTGTTTATTATTATATTTCCTTGTTCATGATAATCGTTTATTATCCATGCTATAATTGTATTGATTGGAAACACATTACATGTCTGGGTAAATAGACAAACACTTTGTCCCTAGTATGCCTCTAGTGAACTAGCTCGTTGATCAAAGATGGTCAAGGTTTCCTAGCCATTGGCATGTGATGTCATTTCTTAACAGGATCACATCATTAGGAGAATGATGTGATGGACAAGACCCAAACTATAAACGTAGCATATGATCGTGTTAGTTTATTGCAACTGTTTTCTACATGTCAAGTATATGTTCCTATGACCATGAGATCATGTAACTCACGGACACCGGAGGAGTACCTTGTGTGTGTCAAGCATCGCAACGTAACTGGGTGACTATAAAGGTGCTCTATAGGTATCTCCGAGGGTGTCTGTTGAGTTGGCATGGATCGAGATGGGGATTTGTTACTCCGTGTAACGGAGAGGTATCTCAGGGCCCACTCGGTAATACAATGTCACAATAAGCCTTGCAAGCAATGTGACTAAGTGTTAGTCACGGGATCTTGTATTATGGAATGAGTAAAGATACTTGCTGGTAACGAGGTTGAACTAGGTATGGAGATACCGATGATCGAATCTCGGGCAAGTAACATACCGAAGAACAAAGGGAACATCATACGGGATTAACTGAATCCTTGACATAGAGGTTCGACCGATAAAGATCTTCGTAGAATATGTAGGAACCAATATGGGCATCCAGGTCCCTCTATCGGTTATTCACCGTAGAGGTGTCTCGGTCATGTCTACATAGTTCTCGAACCCATAGGGTCTGCACACTTAAGGTTTGGTGACGTTTCGATAGTATAGAGTTATATATGATGGTGACCGAAGGTTGTTTGGAGTCCAGGATGAGATCCCGGACGTCATGAGGAGCTCTGGAATGGTCCGGAGGTAAAGATTCATATATATGAAGTCATGTTTTGGTCGCCGGAAAAGTTTCGGGCTAATTGGTAGTGTACCGGGAGTGCCGGTAGTGTACCGGGAGACCACCGGGAGGGGTATTTTGACCCAAGAGGCTTCATGGGCTGTGGGAGAATAAATACCATCCCTTAGTGGTCTAGTGGAAGTCCCACACAAGGCCCATGCAGCTAGGGAAGAAAATCCCAAAGGGAAAAGGTGGAAAAGGCAAAAAAGGAGGAATCCTAGTCCTACTAGGATTGGAGGAGTCCTCCTCTCCTCCCCACTTCGGCCGAACCAAGGAGGCTTGGCCCTTGCGCCAAAGACTCTCCTCCCTCCCTCTTATATATACTAGAGGTTTTAGGGGTTTTGCACTAGATTTTCAGCCACGTGCTACCCGTTCCTCCACTGCATAGTTTCTCCTCTAGATCGGATTTCTGCAGTGCTTAGGCGAAGCCCTACCGGAATAGCTCCACCACCATCGCTGAAGCGCCGTCATGCTGCCGGAGAACTCTTCTTCCTCTATGCTCCCTCTTGCTGGATCAAGAAGGCGGAGATCGTCATCAAGTTGTACGTGTGCTGAACGCGGAGGTGCCATCCGTTCGGTGCTTGATCGGGACGGGTCGTGATTGGATCGCGGGACGCTCGGCGATTTGGATCGTGAAGACGTTCGACTACACCAACCGCGTTTCTTAACGCTTCCCGCTTAGCGATCTACAAGGGTACATAGATCCACTCTCCCTCTCGTAGATGCTCATCACCATGGATAGGTCTTGCGTGAACGTAGGAAATTTTTTGTTTCCCATGGAACGTTCCCCAACAACTACTATGTGGAGGCTGCCCCCGACCAGCAGTAGGATAGGAGGTTCCCAGGCACGAGGGCTTGCCTCTTTTGTTCCATGTTATGTTTGTGTTATCCTTCTTAAGGCAAAACTTGTTTAATTTATGTCTGTACTCAGATATTATCTACTTCCAATGACTCGTGCTTGTCGAGCTTTGTATTCGAGCCCTCGAGACCTCTGTCTTGTAATATGAAGCTATATGACTTTAACTTGTGTCTAAAGTTGTGTTTTGATATTGATTAGTGAGTCCCTAATCTCGGTCATACGCATTTGCGTGTATGTTTACCGTACGGTCGAATTGGGGGCATCGCAACTTATAATTTGCATGTGATGTTAATCCTTTTATGCATCTTATTTTGCTTAGGACGACAGTAGCATTATAAGATGATCCCTCACTAAAATTTCAAGATACAATTGTGTTCTCCCCTAGTGTGCACCGTTGCGAAAGTTCGTCGTGTCGAGACACCACGTGATGATCGGGTGTGATAGACTCTACGTTCACATACAACGGGTGCAAGCCAGTGTTGCACGTCCAGAACACTCGGGTTAAACTTGACGAACCTACCATGTACAAACATGGCCTCGGAATACAAGAGACCGAAAGGTCAAACATGAGTCATATAGTAGATATGATCAACATGGAGATATTCACCATTGACACCACCTCATCTCACGTGATGATCAGACTTGGGTTGGTGAATTTGGATCATGTAGCACTCAGACGACCGAAGGGATGTCAATTTGAGTGGGAGGTTTTAAGTAATATGATTAACTAAACTCCTTATCAAGAACATAGCCTAAAGTTATCTTTGAAAAATTATATTGTGGATCAATAGCTTGCGTTGTATCTCCCGTGTTTTTTTAATACGTTCCTAGAGAAAATAGAGTTGAAAGATGATGGTAGCAATAATGCGGACTGGGTTCGTAAACTTAGCATTGTCCTCATTGCTGCACAAAAGGCTTATGTCCTTAATGCACCGCTCGGTGCGCCGCCCCCTCTAGTGTCATCTGTGGATGTTGTGAACATCTGACTGGCACGTTGTGATGATTACTTGATAGTTCAGTGTGCCATGCATAACGGCTTAGAATTGAGGCTCCAAATATGTTTTGAACGTCAGAGGGCATATGAGATGTTCCAAGAGCTAGAATTGAGATTTCAGGCTCGTGCCCGTGTTGAGAGGTATGAGACCTCCGATTATTTTCCTGCAAGATGAAGGAGAATAGCTCAATTAGTGAGCATGTACTAAGATTCTCTCAGTGCTACAATCGCTTGAATCAAGTGGGAGTTGATCTTCCTGATAAGATAGTGATTGATATAGTTCTCCAAGTCACTGCCACTAAGTTGCTAGAGCTTCAAGATGAACTATAACATGCTAGGGATGGAGAAGATGATCCCTGAGCTATTCGCGATGTTTGACACCACGAAGGTAGAAATCAAGAAGGAGCATCAAGTGTTGATGGTTAATAAAACCACTACTTTTAAGAAGGGCAAGGGCGAGAAGGGAAAACTTCAAGAAAAGCAAGTCAGTTGCCGCTCCCGTGAAGAAACCCAAGGTTGAACCCAAATCCAAGACTGAGTGCTTCTATTATGAGGATAACGGGCACTGAACCGGAACTGCCCTAGATACTTGGTAGATAAGAAGGCTGGCAACGTCAATGAAAGTATATTTGATATACGTTTTATTCATGTGTACCTTACTAGTACTCCTAGTAGCACCTGCGTATTAGATACCATTCAGTTGCTAAATGTTGGTAACTTGAAATAAAAGCTATGGAATAAACGGAGAGTAGCTAAGGGCAAGGTGACGATGTGTGTTGGAAGTGTTTCCAAGGTTGATGTAATCATCATCGCACGTTCTCTCTACCTTCGGGATTAGTGATGAACCTAAATAAATGTTATTTGGTGTTTGCGTTGAGCATGAACATGATTAGATCATGTTTTTTGCAATACGGTTATTCATTTAAGTTAGAGCATAATGGTTATTCTGTTTACATGAATAATACCTTCAATGGTCATGCACCCAATGAGAATGGTTTATTGAATCTTGATCGTAGTGATACACATGTTCATAATATTGATGCCAAAAGATGCAAAGTTAATAATGATAGTACCACATACTTGTGGCACTGCTGCTAAATGTCATATTGGTATAAAGCGCATGAAGAAACTCCATGTTGATGGATATTTGGACTCATTCTATTTCGAATCGGTTGAGACATGCGGACCATGCCTCATGGGGAAGATGACTAAGACCTCGTTTTTCGGTATGATTGAGCGGGCAAGTGACTGATTGGAAATAATACATATTGATGTATGCGGCCAATGAGTGTTGTAGCATGCGATGGATGTCGTTATTTTCTTACCTTCACTGATAATTTGAGTACATATGGGTATATTTACTTAATTAAGCACAAGTCTGAAATGTTTGAAAAGTTGAAGCAAATTCAGAGTGAAGTTTGAGATCATCGTGACAAGAAGATAAAATGTCTACGATATGATTGTAGAGGTGAGTATCTGAGTTACGAGTTTGGTATACAACTTAAGACAATGTGGAAGTTGTTTCATGACTCACGCCACCTGGAACACCATTGTGTGATGGTGTGTCCGAACGTCATAGTCATGCTCTATTAGATGGTGCGTACTATGATGTCACTTATCGTTTTGCCACTATCATTTTGGGGTTATGCTTTAGAGACAACTACATTCACTTTAAATAGGGAACCATCTAAATACGTTGAGATGACGTTGTATGAATTATGGTTTGGCAGAAACCTAAGCTGTCATTTCTTAGATTTTGGGAATGCGCTACTTATGTGTGATAAGCTTGAACCCAAAGAAAAATAATGTATCTTCATAGGATACCCTAAGGAAACAGATGGGTATACCTTCTATCTCAGATCCAAGGGCAAAGTGTTTGTTTCTATAAATAGTTCCTTTCTCGAGAAAGAGTTTCTCTCGAAAGAATTGAGTGGGAGGAAAGTAAACTTGATGAGGTTGTCGAACTGTCACGTTAGTTGGATAGTAGCATGACACAGAAAGATGTTTCTGCGGCGCCTACACCAAGTGAAGAGGAAGCAAATGATGATAATCAAGCTTCGGATCAAGTTACTACCGAAGCTCGTAGGTCGACAAGGACTCGTACCACCCCTGAGTGGTACGTCAATCCAGTCTTGGAGGTCATGTTATTAGAAGACAATGAACCTACGAGCTATGAAGAACCGATGTTGGGACCAGATTCCGACAAATTTCTAGGAGCCATGAAATCCGAGAAAGGATCCATGTATGAAAACCGGGTATGGACTTTGGTAGTTTTTCCTGTTGAACGGCAGGTCGTTGAGTACAAATGGACCTTTAAGAAGAAGACAGACGCTGATGGTAAATGTTAGCATTTATAAAAGCTGGACTTGTTGCAAATAAGTTTTCTGCAAAGTTCAAGGAGTTGACTACGATGAGACTTTCTCACCCGTAGCGATGCTAAAGTCTGTTGGAATTATGTTAGCAGTTGTTGCATTTTTCAATTATGAAATCTGGCAGATGGATGTCAAAACATCGTTTCCTAAATGGTTTCTTTGAGGAAAGGTTGTATGTGATACAACCAGAAGGTTTTGTCAGTCCTAACGATGCTAAAAGGTATGCAAGCTCCAGTGATCCTTCTATGGGATGGAGCAAGCATCTCGGAGTTGGAATATACGCTTTGATGAGGTGATCAAAGTTTTTGGGTTTATACAAAGTTTATGAGAAACTTGTATTTACAATAAGGTGAGTGGGAGCACTATAGAATTTTTGATAAGTATACGTGGTTGACATATTGTTGATCAGAAATGATGTAGAATTTTTGGAAAGCATAAACGGTTGTTCGAAAAGAGTTTTTCAAAGGAAGAACCGGATAAAGGTACTTAATTGTTGGGCATCGAAATCTATAGAGATAGATCAAGACGCTTGATAAGACTTTCAATGAGTACATACCTTGACAAGATTCAGAAAGATTTCAAAATGGACCAGTCAAAGAAGGAATTCTTGCCTGATTTGTAAGGTGTCAAGTTGAGTAAGACTCAAAGGTCGACCACGGCAGAAGAAAGAGAAAGGGCGAAGGTCGTCCCCTGTGCCTTAGCCATAGGCTCTATATAGTATGCCATGTCGTGTACTGCACCTGTATGTGCCTTACCATGAGTGTGTCAAGGGGTACAAGAGTGATCCAGGAGTGGATCACTAGACAGCGGTCAAAATTATCCTTAGTAACTAGAGGACTAAGGAAATATTTCTTGACTATGTAGGTGATAAAGAGTTCGTCCTAAAAGGTTACATCGATGCAAGCTTTAACACCAATCCGAATGACTCTTAGTAGCAATCCGGATATGTATAGTGGAGCAGACATTTGGAATAGATCCAAGTGGAGCGTGGTAGCAGTATCTACAGTATGACATAGAGATTTGCAAAGTACAAATGGATCTAAAAGTCACAGACCTGTTGACTAAAATCTCTCTCACATGCAAAACATGATCAAACCCCACAACGGATTGGGTGTGAGATTAATAACAATGTAAATCACATAGCAATGTGAGCTAGATTATTGACTCTGGTGCAAGTGGGAGACTATTGGAAATATGCCCTAGAGGCAATAATAAATTACTTATTATCATATTTCCTTGTTCATGATAATCGTTTATTATCCATGCTAGAATTGTAATGAACGGAAACTCGGATACATGTGTGGATACATAGACAACACCATGTCCCTAGTATGCCTTTAATAGACTAGCTCGTTGATCAAAGATGGTCAACATTTCCTAGCCATGGACATGAGATGTCATTTGATAACGAGATCACATCATTAGGAGAATGATGTGATGGACAAGACCGAAACTATAAACATAACATATGATCGTGTCAGTTTATTGCTATAGTTTTCATGCAACTCACTGACACCGGAGGAATACCTTGTGTGTATGAAACGTTGCAATGTAACTGGGTGACTATAAAGATGCTCTACAGGTATCTCCGAGGGTGTCTATTGAGTGGGCATGGATCAAGACTAGGATTTGTTACTCCGTGTGACGGAGAGGTATCTCATGGCCCACTCAATTATACAACTGTTGGGAGACGTAGTAGTAAATCAAAATTTTCCTACGTGTCACCAAGATCTATCTATGGAGAAACCAGCAAACGAGTGGGGAGAGATTGGATCTTCATACCTTTGAAGATCGCTAAGCGGAAGCGTTACAAGAACGCGGTTGATGGAGTCGTACTCGCAGCGATTCAGATCGCGGTAGATCCGATCAAGTGCCGAACGGACGGCACCTCCGCGTTCAACACACGTGCAGCCCGGTGACGTCTCCTACGCCTTGATCCAGCAAGGAGGAAGGAGAGGTTGGGGAAGAGCTCCAGCAGCAGCACGACGGCGTGGTGGTGGTGGAGTAGCAAGGTATCCCGGCAGGGCTTCGCCTAAGCACTGCGGAGGAGGAAGAAGCAGAATAGGGCTGCAGCGAGAGAGAAAGAGTTCGTCGTCTCAAACCTGCCCAAACCCTTGCATATATATAGGAGGAAGGAGAGGGAGGGCTGGCTTGGCCCCTCCTCCAAGGAGGAGGGATTCGGCCGAAGTGGGGGGAGAGTCCTCCTCCCACACGGGAGGTGGATCTCCCCCTTTTAAATCCCTTTTGCCTCTATCTCCAGATCCCTGGCGCATGGGCCCTTTCTAGAAGGTATTGGCTGGCCCAATATGGGCTGGCACACCTCCTCTAAGAACCCATGAGGTCCTTTGGTCGTCACCCCCTCCCGGGGATCCTCCGGCACCCTCCCGGCACTCCCGGTACAATACCGATGAGCCCGAAAACTTTCCGGTGACCAAAACTGGACTTCCTATATATCAATCTTTACCTCCGGACCATTCCGGAGCTCCTCGTGACGTCCGGGATCTCATCCGGGACTCCGAACAACCTTCGGTAATCACGTATACCTTTTCCCTATAACCCTAGCGTCATCGAACCTTAAGTGTGTAGACCCTACGGGTTTGGGAGACACGTAGACATGACCGAGACACCTCTCCGGCCAATAACCAACAGCGGGATCTGGATACCCATGTTGGCTCCCACGTACTCCACGATGATCTCATCGGATGAACCACGATGTCAGGGATTCAATCAATCCCGTATACAATTCCCTTTGTCTATCGGTATGGTACTTGCCCGAGATTCGATCGTCGGTATCCGCATACCTTGTTCAATCTCGTTACTGGCAAGTCTCTTTACTCGTTCCGTAATACATCATCCCGTGACTAACTCCTTAGTCACATTGAGCTCATAATGATGATGTCTTACCGAGTGGGCCCAGAGATACCTCTCCGTCACACGGAGTGACAAATCCCAGTCTCGATTCGTGTCAACCCAACAGACACTTTCGGAGATACCCGTAGCGTACCTTTATAGCCACCCAGTTACGTTGTGACGTTTGGCACACCCAAAGCATTCCTACGGTATCCGGGAGTTACACAATCTCATGGTCTAAGGAAATGATACTTGACATTGAAAAGCTTTAGCAAACGAACTACACGATCTTGTGCTATGCTTAGGATTGAGTCTTGTCCATCACATCATTCTCCTAATGATGTGATCCCGTTATCAACGACATCCAATGTCCATGGTCATGAAACCAAGACCATCTATTGATCAACGAGCTAGCCAACTAGAGGCTCACTAGGGACACGTTGTGGTCTATGTATTCACACATGTATTACGGTTTCCGGTTAACACAATTATAGCATGAACAATAGACAATTATCATGAACTAGGAAATACAATAATAACCAATTTATTATTGCCTCTAGGGCATATTTCCAACAGTCTCCCACTTGCACTAGAGTCAATAATCTAGTTACATTGTGATGAATCGAACACCCATAGCATTCTGGTGTTGATCATGTTTTGCTCGTGAGAGAGGTTTAGTCAACGGATCTGCGACATTCAGATCTGTATGCACTTTACAAATATCTATGTCTCCCTCCTGAATGTAATCACGGATGGAGTTGAAGCGGCGCTTGATGAGTCTTGTCTTCTTGTGAAACCTGGGCTCCTTCGCAAGGGCAATAGCTCCAGTGTTGTCACAGAGTAGAGTCATCGGGCCCGACGCTTTCGGAATCACTCCTAGGTTGGTGATGAACTCCTTCATCCAGACTCCCTCCTTTGCTGCTTCCGAAGCAGCTATGTACTCCGCTTCACATGTAGATGCTGCCACGACGCTTTGCTTGCTGCTGCTCCAGCTCACTGCCCCTCCATTCAAAATATACACGTATCCGGTTTGCGACTTGGAGTCGTCCGGATCTGTGTCGAAGCTAGCATTGACGTAACCCTTTACGACGAGCTCTTCGGCACCTCCATAAACGAGAAACATGTCCTTTGTCCTTTTCAGGTACTTCAGGATATTCTTGACCGCTGTCCAGTGTTCCGCTCCGAGATCACTTTGGTACCTCCCTACCAAACTTATGGCAAGGTTCACAGCATGGCATACATGATAGAGCCTATGGCTGAAGCATAGGGGATGGCACTCATCTCTTCTCTATCCTTTGCCGTGGTCGGGCATTGAGTCGTACTCAATCTCACACCTTGCAACACGGGCAAGAACCCCTTCTTGGACTGATCCATATTGAACTTCTTCAATATCTTTTCAAGGTATGTGCTTTGTGAAAGACCAATGAGGCGTTTTGATCTATCTCTATAGATCTTAATACCTAATATGTAAGCATCTTCTCCAAGGTCCTTCATTGAAAAACACTTATTCAAGTAGGCCTTGATACTTTCCAAGAGTTCTATATTATTTCCCATTATCAGCATGTCATCCACATACAGTATAAGAAATGCTATAGAGCTCCCACTCACTTTCTTGTAAATACAGGGTTCTCCATAAACCTGTACAAACCCAAATGCTTTAATCACCTCATTAAAGAGAATGTTCCAACTCCGAGATGCTTGCACCAGCCCATAGATGGAGCGCTGGAGCTTGCATACCTTGTTAGCATCTTTAGGATCGACAAAACCTTCCGGCTGCATCATATACAGTTCTTCCTTGAGGAAGCCATTAAGGAATGCCGTTTTGACGTCCATTTGCCAGATCTCATAATCATAAAATGCGGCAACTGCTAACATGATTCGGACAGACTTTAGCATCGCTACGGGTGAGAATGTCTCATCGTAGTCAACTCCTTGAACTTGTCGATAACCCTTAGCGACAAGCCGAGCTTTATAGGCGGTCACATTACCGTCTGCGTCAGTCTTCTTCTTAAAGATCCATTTATTTTCAATGGCTCGCTTATCATCAGGCAAGTCCACCAAAGTCCATACTTTGTTCTCATACATGGACCTATCTCGGATTTCATGGCCTCAAGCCATTTGTCGGAATTCGGGCCCGCCATCGCTTCTTCATAGTTCGAAGGTTCACCGTTGTCCAACAACATGACCTCTAGGACAGGATTACCGTACCACTCTGGTGGGGAACGTGTCCTAGTGGACCTTCGAGTAGAAACTTGATCTGATGTTTCATGATCATCATCATTAACTTCCTCTCTAGCCGGTGTAGGCTCCACAGAAACAACTTCCTGTGCTGCGCTACTCTCCGGTTCGAGTGAAGGTACAATTACCTCATCAAGTTCCATTTTCCTCCCACTTACTTCTTTCGAGAGAAACTCTTTCTCGAGAAAGGATCCATTCTTGGCAACAAAGACTTTGCCTTCGGATCGTAGGTAGAAGGTATACCCAATAGTCTCTTTGGGATATCCTATGAAGACGCACTTTTCCGCTTTGGGTTCGAGCTTCTCAGGTTGAAGTTTCTTCACATAAGCATCGCAACCCCAAACTTTTAGAAACGACAGCTTAGGTTTCTTTCCAAACCATAATTCATACGGTGTCGTCTCAACGGATTTAGATGGTGCCCTATTTAAAGTGAACGCGGCAGTCTCTAATGCATATCCCCAAAATGATAGCGGTAAGTCGGTAAGAGACATCATAGATCGCACCATATCCAATAGAGTGCGATTACGACGTTCAGACACACCATTTCGCTGAGGTGTGCCTGGCGGCGTGAGCTGTGAAACAATTCCACATTTCCTAAGGTGCGTGTCAAACTCGTGACTTAAATATTCTCCGCCACGATCAGATCGTAGGCATTTTATTTTCCTGTCACGTTGATTCTCGACCTCACTCTGAAATTCCTTGAACCTTTCAAAGGTTTCAGACTTGTGTTTCATTAAGTAGACATACCCATATCTGCTCAAGTCATCAGTGAGGTGAGAACATAACGGTAGCCACCGCGAGCCTCGACACTCATTGGACCGCATACATCGGTATGTATTATCTCCAACAAGTCAGTTGCTCGCTCCATTGTTCCGGAGAACGGAGTTTTGGTCATCTTGCCCATGAGGCATGGTTCGCATGTGTCAAATGATTCGAAATCAAGTGACTCCAAAAGTCCATCAGCATGGAGCTTCTTCATGCGTTTGACACCAATATGGCCAAGACGGCAGTGCCACATGTAAGTGGGACTATCGTTATCAACTTTACACCTTTTGGTACTCACACTATGGACATGTGTAACATCACGTTCGAGATTCATCAAAAATAAACCATTGACCAGCGGGGCATGAGCATAGAACATTTCTCTCATATAAATAGAACAACCATTATTCTCGGATTTAAAAGAGTAGCCATCTCGTATCAAGCGAGATCCAGATACAATGTTCATGCTCAAAGCTGGTACTAAATAACAATTATTAAGGTTTAAAACTAATCCCGAAGGTAGATGTAGAGGTAGCGTGCCGACGGCGATCACATCGACCTTGGAACCATTCCCGACGCGCATTGTCACCTCGTCCTTTGCCAACCTTCGCTTATTCCGCAGCTCCTGCTTGGAGTTACAAATGTGAGCAACTGCACCGGTATCGAATACCCAGGAGCTACTACGAGCGCTGGTTAGGTACACATCAATAACAAGTATATCACATATACCTTTAACGTTGCCGACCTTCTTATCCGCTAAGTACTTGGAGCAGTTCCGCTTCCAGTGACCGGTACCCTTACAATAGAAACACTCAGTCTCAGGCTTGGGTCCATTCTTGTTCTTCTTCTTCCCGGCAACTTGCTTACCGGGCGCGGCAACAGCTTTGCCGTCCTTCTTGAAGTTCTTCTTACCCTTGCCTTTCTTGAAACTAGTGGTCTTGTTTACCATCAACACTTGATGCTCCTTTCTGATCTCGACCTCTGCTGATTTGAGCATCGAGTACAACTCAGGAATGGACTTCTCCATCCCCTGCATGTTGTAGTTCATCACAAAGCTTTTGTAGCTAGGTGGAAGTGACTGGAGGATTCTGTCAATGACTGAGTCATCCGAGAGATTAACTCCCAGCTGAGTCAAGCGGTTGTGAAGCCCAGACATCTTGAGGATGTGCTCACTAACAGAACTGTTCTCCTCCATCTTACAGCTGAAGAACTTGTCAGAGATGTCATATCTCTTGACTCGGGCATGAGCTTGGAAAACCAGTTTCAGCTCTTGGAACATCTCATATGCTCCGTGTTGCTCAAAACGCTTTTGGAGCCCCGATTCTAAACTGTAAAGCATGCCGCACTGAACAAGGGAGTAATCCTCGCAGCGTGACTGCCAAGCGTTCGTAACGTCTTGGTCCGCTGGGAGAATGGGTGGGTCACCTAGCGGTGCATCAAGGACATACAATCTCTTGGAAGCTATGAGGATGATCCTCAAGCCACGGACCCAGTCCGTATAGTTGCTTCCATCATCTTTCAGCTTGGTTTTCTCTAGGAACGCGTTGAAATTGAGGTTGACATTTGCGTTGGCCATTGGATCTACAATATAGATATTAAAGGCAATTTTAGACTAAGTTCATGATAATCGAGTTCACATAATCAAATTATTCAATGAACTCCCACTCAGATAGACATCTCTCTAGTCATCTAAGTGACACATGATCCATGTCAACTAGCCCGTGTCCGATCATCACGTGAGACGGACTAGTCATCCATGGTGAACATCTCCATGTTGATCGTATCTTCTATACGACTCATGTTCGACCTTTCGGTCTTCCGTGTTCCGAGGCCATGTCTGTACATGCTAGGCTCGTCAAGTCAACCTAAGTGTTTCGCGTGTGTAAATCTGGCTTACACCCGTTGTATGCGAACGTTAGAACCTATCACACCCGATCATCACGTGGTGCTTCGGAACAACGATCCTTAGCAACGGTGCACAGTTAGGGTGAACACTTCTCTTGAAATTTTATTGAGAGATCATCTTATTTACTACCGTCGTTTTAAGCAAATAAGATGTAAACATGATAAACATCACATGCAATCAATATAGTGACATGATATGGCCAATATCATCTTGCTCCTATGATCTCCATCTTCGGGGCACCATGATCATCATTGTCACCGGCATGACACCATGATCTCCATCATCATGATCTCCATCATTGTGTCTTCATGAGGTTGTCTCGCCAACTATTACTTCTACTGCTATGGCTAACGCTTAGCAATAAAGTAAAGTAATTACATGGCGTTTGTGATTGACTCGCAGGTCATACAATAAATAAGACAACTCCTATGGCTCCTGCCGGTTGTCATAGTCATCGACATGCAAGTCGTGAACCCTATTACAAGAACATGATCAATCTCATACATCACAATGCATCACATCACATCCTTCTGGCCATATCACATCACAAGGCATATGCTGCAAAAACAAGTTAGACGTTCTCTAATTTGTAGTTGCAAGTTTTTACGTGGTTGCTGTAGGTTTCTAGCAAGAACGTTTCTTACCTACGCCAAAAACACAACGTGATATGCCAATTGCTATTTACCCTTCATAAGGACCCTTTTCATCGAATCCAATCCGACTAAGGTGGGAGAGACAGACACCCGCTAGCCACCTTATGCAACTGGTGCATGTCAGGCGGTGGAACCGGTCTCACGTAAGCGTACGTGTAAGGTTGGTCCGGGCCGCTTCATCCCATAATACTGTCGAATCAAGATAAGACTAGTAATGGCAAGCATATTAACAAAATCGACGCCCACAACTGCTTTGTGTTCTACTCGTGCATAGATTCTACGCATAGACCTAGCTCATGATGCCACTGTTGGGAGACGTAGTAGTAAATCAAAATTTTCCTACGTGTCACCAAGATCTATCTATGGAGAAACCAGCAAACGAGTGGGGAGAGATTGGATCTTCATACCTTTGAAGATCGCTAAGCGGAAGCGTTACAAGAACGCGGTTGATGGAGTCGTACTCGCAGCGATTCAGATCGCGGTAGATCCGATCAAGTGCCGAACGGACGGCACCTCCGCATTCAACACACGTGCAGCCCGGTGACGTCTCCTACGCCTTGATCCAGCAAGGAGGAAGGAGAGGTTGGGGAAGAGCTCCAGCAGCAGCACGACGGCGTGGTGGTGGTGGAGTAGCAAGGTATCCCGGCAGGGCTTCGCCTAAGCACTGCGGAGGAGGAAGAAGCAGAATAGGGCTGCAGCGAGAGAGAAAGAGTTCGTCGTCTCAAACCTGCCCAAACCCTTGCATATATATAGGAGGAAGGATAGGGAGGGCTGGCTTGGCCCCTCCTCCAAGGAGGAGGGATTCGGCCGAAGTGGGGGGAGAGTCCTCCTCCCACACGGGAGGTGGATCTCCCCCTTTTAAATCCCTTTTGCCTCTATCTCCAGATCCCTGGCGCATGGGCCCTTTCTAGAAGGTATTGGCTGGCCCAATATGGGCTGGCACACCTCCTCTAAGGGCCCATGAGGTCCTTTGGTCGTCACCCCCTCCCGGGGATCCTCCGGCACCCTCCCGGCACTCCCGGTACAATACTGATGAGCCCGAAAACTTTCCGGTGACCAAAACTGGACTTCCTATATATCAATCTTTACCTCCGGACCATTCCGGAGCTCCTCGTGACGTCCGGGATCTCATCCGGGACTCCGAACAACCTTCGGTAATCACGTATACCTTTTCCCTATAACCCTAGCGTCATCGAACCTTAAGTGTGTAGACCCTACGGGTTCGGGAGACACGTAGACATGACCGAGACACCTCTCCGGCCAATAACCAACAGCGGGATCTGGATACCCATGTTGGCTCCCACGTACTCCACGATGATCTCATCGGATGAACCACGATGTCAGGGATTCAATCAATCCCGTATACAATTCCCTTTGTCTATCGGTATGGTACTTGCCCGAGATTCGATCGTCGGTATCCGCATACCTTGTTCAATCTCGTTACTGGCAAGTCTCTTTACTCGTTCCGTAATACATCATCCCGTGACTAACTCCTTAGTCACATTGAGCTCATAATGATGATGTCTTACCGAGTGGGCCCAGAGATACCTCTCCGTCACACGGAGTGACAAATCCCAGTCTCGATTCGTGTCAACCCAACAGACACTTTCGGAGATACCCGTAGCATACCTTTATAGCCACCCAGTTACCTTGTGACGTTTGGCACACCCAAAGCATTCCTACGGTATCCGGGAGTTACACAATCTCATGGTCTAAGGAAATGATACTTGACATTGAAAAGCTTTAGCAAACGAACTACACGATCTTGTGCTATGCTTAGGATTGAGTCTTGTCCATCACATCATTCTCCTAATGATGTGATCCCGTTATCAACGACATCCAATGTCCATGGTCATGAAACCGAGACCATCTATTGATCAACGAGCTAGCCAACTAGAGGCTCACTAGGGACACGTTGTGGTCTATGTATTCACACATGTATTACGGTTTCCGGTTAACACAATTATAGCATGAACAATAGACAATTATCATGAACTAGGAAATACAATAATAACCAATTTATTATTGCCTCTAGGGCATATTTCCAACAACAACATCACAACAAGCCTTGCAAGCAAAGTGACTAAAGTGTTAGCCACGAGATCTTGTATTACGGAACGAGTAAAGAGACTTGCCGATAACGAGATTGAACTAGGTATGGAGATACCGACGATCGAATCTCGGGCAAGTAACATAGCGAAGAATAAAGGTAAGAGCATACGGGATTAACTGAATCCTTGACATAGAGGTTCAACCAATAAAGATCATCGTAGAATATGTAGGAACCAATATGGGCATCCAAGTCCCGCTATTGGTTATTGACCATAGAAGTGTCTCGGTCATGTCTGCATAGTTCTCGAACCCTTAGGGTCTACACACTTAACGTTTGGTGACGATATAAGTATAGTTGAGTTATTATGCTGGTGACTGAAAGTTGTTCGGAGTCCCGGATGAGATCCCATACATGACGAGGAGCTCCGGAATAGTCTGGAGGTAAAGATTTATATATGGGATAATAGTGTTTTGTCTCCGGAAGGGTTCCGGAATTCACCGGAAGGGGTTTCGGATGTTTCCCGAAATGTTCGGGTACAACAACACTTATTTGGGCCAAGGGGTAAAGCCCACGAGGCTTTAAGGAAGGTCCAAAAGGAGTTTTGCGGAGGCCAGGGGCCAAACGTCAGGGACCCTGGCGTCTGGGTCCAGACGCCGAGGACTCTGGCGTCTGGTCCTGGAGTCCAAGGAGGACTCTTGCCTTGCGGGCCAAACCGACTTTGAGGAGGCTCTTTCTCCAAGTTTCGACCCCAGGTCTCAACATATAAATTGAGGGGCAAGGCTAGCACGTGGAACACATCAAGAATTCTCCAAACCGTGTGCCGGCAACCCAGCCCCTCTAGTTTATCCTCCATCATAGTTTTCGTTGTGCTTGGCGAAGCCCTGTGGAGATTGTTCTTCACCAACACCGTCACCACGTCATCGTGCTGCCGGAACTCATCTACTACTTCGCTCCTCTTGTTGGATCAAGAAGGCGAGGACGTCATCAAGCTGTACATGTGTTGAACGCGGAGGTGCTATCCATTCGGCGCTAGATCATGATTGGATCGCGGGACGGCTTGCGATTTGGATCACGAAGACGTTCGACTACATCAACCGCGTTTTTTAATGCTTCCGCTTAGCGATCTACAAGGGTATGTAGATCAACTCTCCCTCTAGTAGATGCTCATCACCATGGATAGATCTTGCGTGTGCGTATGAAATTTTTTGTTTCCCATGCAATGTTCCCCAACACAAACTTCAACTTTCATATTAATCTCTTTGCTTGGGCTAAAAAATATGCTAGATTTCTCAACACTTACAGGTTGACAAGATGCTTCACAGTACATATCCAGAATAGACTTCGAGCAAACACCATCGAAAATATTTGCTTTCATTAATATCAAAGAGTCATCAAGAAAATAATCGATTTGTAACAGCGGGTGCATCACGACAAACCTTAACTCCCACCAGCTCACCACTCTACTGTCCTCACCTGCACACGTTATCCATCCTGCCTGTTCGTCTCTGGATCTGAGCGGGTTGTTGTATTTACAGCTGCACGTTGCAGGTATAGTATTAACATAAGGAGGCATGGGGCCCATCGCACAGTGCATGGCCGTCTGAGCCTGTCCCGGTACAGGTGACTCACGCCATTAAGTACCTTCGGACCATGAGGACAGATTCTAGAATTTTTTTTAAAAGTAGTATAAATTTTATATCAATTTTGAAAAAAAGGGTGCAGTTTGAAAATTTTGCAAAACTAATACCCTGTCGGCCGCCTCTGGGCCGACGGGTGGGCTGTCGGCCAGGCCCAGGCCGAGTGGCCACTTGTCGGCCTGCCCCAGGCCAAGGGGCCACCTGTCGGCCAGGACCAGGCCGAGGGGCACCTGTCGGCCAAGTGGAGGCCGAAAGGCCCCGGATAAGGCCCGTGTCGGCCGGCTCCCTTCTTCCTCCTTGCTCTCTCCATTTTTCACTCTTCCTAGGCCGAAATCACCCCCCCCCTTTGACCTCCCAATCCCTCCACTCATTTTTCGTTTCAATCCGATGAATTGATAGATCGTGTGTTTCTCCCCCGCCTTACGGTTTTATTTTCCGAAACGGTGTACTGGTTTGTTTGTGTCGAGGAGAAGATGGTGTGGTGGTGGAGCTTTCAATGGTGAGAAGGTGGAGTGGTGGAGAGGAAGAAGAAGGTGGAGAGGAAGAAGGAGTGCACTCACGCGTCGAAGGTATAAATTTTTGTTGTTAATTTCGGGTTTTTTTTGTTATTTTTCTAATGTACGTAAAATTAGTTTATGTTATTTTCAGCAGCGTAGTTATTTTAGGTTATTTGTGTAAGTGTAGTGATTTTAGTGTAGTCATATTAGTGGTAGTGTAAGTTAGTGTAGTCATATTAGTATCGGGTTTTAGTTTATGTTTTTGTAGTGTAGGAATAGTTAGTTTAGTCATAGTAATTTATTGTGTAGAAATAGTAGGATTAGTCAGTCGGTTAATTTTTGTGTAGCTCATTTAAGTGTAGGTTTTTTTAGGTACATTACAGTGTAAGTTTTATTTTAGTGTCGATATATTCATTGCGAATAATGAGGAGGTGATATTTTCTGACCAGGTTAAAATATCTGAATCCGTAAATCTGACTGTGTATTACGGCCCTGGTACTGTTCGATATAATGAGTTGGGGGTTGATCTTAGCGACTTTAAAATAGGCGAGATGACACTTTCAGACCCGGACAGACTGGACATTAGGCAGTTGAAGCACTGGTTGACTACTAGTTTTGGCCTCGATCCTGAAGTTTGTTCCGTCAGTATTCATGCCTTGTGGACCAAATCCTGTAAAAATGTCAAGTGGGATTTGATTCCGATAGATAGGAGCCAGCATTGGTTGTCTCTGTTAAGTCATTGCAGAGACCGAAGAATCCATATGTATGCCCTAGTGCAACCAGTGGCGAAGGAGGAGAACATCGTACCGCCAACTGTGGGGTATGATCCAGGCCAGAGTAGTCAAGTGGCTAACGAGATTTATGTATCCGGGTCACAGCCACCGGATGTGAATGATACTCAAGCCGATAATGAGTCAGATTATGTTAATGCTGGTCAGAGTATTCAATCGGTAGTATTAGCTGCCTCTGGTGTTGCTGATGGGGACGATGAAGGCAAGGAAATGCAGAGGGTGATGGAGGAAGAGGACGAGGATGGGATTGAGTTGAAATTAAGATACAACTTGCTGAAATTGAGTTACAAGAATATAAATCTACTAAGTCCAACGTGGATATTTTCCTTCGCCATCTCCAGCTTCTTCTGCTGCCTGGGCTGCACGAGACCTTTCTTTCTTTCTCACTGTGGCAGATAGCTCAAAACAATAGCTAGCTCCTGTTCACGCTGTTTGAATGTTATGAGCACCAAATTGTTGACTTCGATAGACGATGCGAGCAAAAAAAATCCGAAACCTTCCTTCTTCAAAACCATTCGATCACCCAAGCCAATGAAGTAGGAACAAGGAATGCTCACAAATATATCATCATCTTCTGAATCCAAAGTAATTTCAAGAAGTAAAGAACCAGTCCTAGGAATAGACACAAATTCCATCAAACTCCTTACAACCATGGTAGGAATAACCTGACAGAAACAAGCAACTTATATGATCCATCTTATGAACCAGCAAATAACAAACAAATAATAAAAAACAGAAACCAAAGCTTACCATATGTTGGGAAATAACGTTCATTCGATCCATCCTAGAACGAAAGGAGTACATAGTATGTAGTTGTCATCAAAGAACTGCCGCGACATGACATACATTTGATGATAATTCAGAGTGACACCACGACTATAAAAACAGCTATCAACAAGTTCCCTCTGAGTTTTACTCAGATCCTCAAGAGCTACAAAAAAATTATTTCAATTACTGACATGAACCGCAAAAAGTATAAGCTCAATCAAATCTGAAAATCTGTCAAACAAAAATCTTACCAACATGGGGTAAAGGAAAACAACATAACACCATCCCGATGAAATTTGACACTAATATAAGTTCCATACTGCTCAAGCATAACAGTCATCATGTCACTGTGGCGGAGACCATAATCATTCACGAGTTCCTCCCACGAAGGACCATGGAATTTACTGCTCATCCTACCATGTGTAAATATAACATGGTATAAGTTACCCTCAGTATTGTGCAGAGCAAGATCAATATCAGTGTCACCCCTCCCAATAGCTAAAGCTCTGCACTCCTCAATGTACCGAGCAAGATGTGATCTAACACTGCACGGAACATACTACAACAAGAATGAAAGCAAGGATCATAAACTTATAAACAAAGGCATTCGAATATGCCACAGTTAGATAATGAAGACATCGAATCTTACAACACGTCTTGCACATCGACGATCCAGCACCATAGTAAATACGGACGCATCGGAATCAACGGCAACACAAGGGCCACTTGGAGCGCGGCAAAATGGACAGGCCATTACCTGCAGACGGACGGTGACAAATATTAACTAAATCCACTACCGACTTGACAGTTCTCAGTCGATTGAGTTCTAAGGAAAAAAATGTACCGTACGCCGGTGGAGAACGCCCTGATCGATTGATTAAGCGGGTAGGATAACAGAATGGGTGTTCCAGCGAGGAGATCGACAAGTCGGTGGAACCACCGGAGAGCAACGGTAGTGAGAGGGAAAGAGGGGAAGGGTCAGTGTGAAATGACTGGTCAGAGGAGGAAGAAAAGAGGGTCAGGGCTTAGCCAGGGGCCAGTCGGCCTCCCAGTGGCCGACAGGTGCCTTTCGGTCTACCCCAGGCCGACAGGCCTGTCTCCTGGCCTCTGATTGGCCGACAGGATCCTTTCGGCCTACGGATGGCTGACAGGTCTCCGGTCGGCCTGGTGGTGGCCGACAGGTCCCTGCTCGGCCGGCTACTGGCCGACAGGATACTAGTATTGAAATTTTTCCAACTCACGCACCTGTTTTCAAATTTGCTACAAAATTCGTACTACTTTTGAAAAAAAAACTCCAGATTCTAACGTAGGCAACGAGCGTGAAGGACACGTGAAGTCCCGCTTAAATCATTAGCCCGGAACTTGATTGCACGTATCATTCTTATTTTCTTTTGAGTTGCATGTACTCCTTAATTCATTCCAAATGAATGACTGTAGCATGATTTTTTATTGTTCTTTTTTTCATTGATGGTGTAGTGCTCCGTAAATCATTCTGAAAGCAAATTTTCTATTTAACATAAATAAATGTTGGACATTTGTGAAACATGTCCTCGCGTGATTTAAAACAGGATTTACTGATCTTACCTAAAAGAGAATGGACAAAGTCTATCTAACTCATGTGCCCGTTGATTTTACCTGAAGATTTGGATAGTTTTTTTTATTGATTTTTTATTTGTTATTTCTAGTTTCGTTTTTATTTTATCCACATTCCGTGCAATAAGTCATCCGGCGTCAGCAAATGAAATTGCATGTCAACGTGCGGACGCACGACTGCATGTCAATTGGTCACGTGCAACTAGAGTTGCTTGTCCAATGACTTTTCATATTTTATCTTTTTGCACTACATACAACTATAGTTTCACATCAACAGTCTCGTGCATCTACATACAACTATAGTTTCACATCCATGTACAAATACACAATTGAACTTCTTCCGCTTTTATTTACCCTGCATATTCGATTTGACTAAAGTCAGACTTCATAAAATTTGACCATGCTTATAGAAAATAATATGAATATTTATAGTAACAAATCTGTATGATGCGAAAGTGTATTATCTAATGAATCTGGTGGTATTTATTTGTTATTGTATATTTTAATAAATTTTCTATAAACTTTGTCAAAGTTTACAAATTTCGACTTTGATCAAAGTTAATATGCAGAGTATATATAAAAACAAAGAAAGTACTTTAGAAGCAAAGTTCTCATTAAGAGTTCAAAACTTCTCCAAATTTCTTAGCCATGATTTAGAAGCAAGATATGTATATCTTTGGAACTATGGTATCTGCATTGTGTCTGGGTGATGCGTTGTATTTGATGTAGGGAAGCAAATCTTAGTTTTTCTAGATGCAAGTTCCAATTTCTTCAGAAGCACATTCCCATTTCTTTGGATGTAAATACCAAATCCTTTGGAAGCAATGTTCCAGTTAATTTGTTTGAAGCAATTATAGCAATGGTAAAAAGGTGTTTGACAAAATCATATATTTGTATTGTAGAAAAGAGTTTATTGTTACATTGGAGATAATTTAAGGTCACTCGAAGCAAAAAAAATCCCAATGATACAAAACAAATGGTGGCATTAACACAAAGTAACCTAATTGAAACAATCTCCCATTGATATGGAAGCACATTTCTAGAAAAATACAAGAAACAATGAATTGTGCAAGCACTAGCGCGTTGCTCTTGTCGATGAATTGCACTACAAGAATTGTGAAAAACAAATGATTTTTCTGAATACGCAAGGAATGTTTTTTAAATTTCCTGGTGAACATCTAAAAAATGATCACAATTTATGTTCATGTAACTATATCAAGTGTTACCGCATGATGAATATTTTTATATTCGACGGTAAACATGTTTGAGTTACACTTTGAATAATTTTACTGCCCGAAGAGAAGATTTTAAATACCACTCCCTCCATCCGAAAATACTTGTCAAAGAAATAGATGTATTTTAGTTTTAGATACATTCATTGTCCATTTCTCCAACAAGTATCTCCAGACGGAGGGAGTACAAGATTAACTTTTACTACCTTCGTCCTCGTTTATTAGCCCCCCCCCCCTCGTATTGCGTATGTTTTGACCATAATTTTAACTAATAAAATATAAGTTATACATAGTAAAATACTATAATGAAAACTATGTTCAAATACGAATCTAATGATATAATTTCTGATGTCATGCATTAACATTTTATTTGTTAAATCTGTGGTCAAAATTGGTATAAAATTCGAAGGGTAAAGGACCAATAAACCAGGACGGATGTAGTACTAAATATGCGATGATTTGATGATTTTTTGAACACAAAGAATATTTTTTACCAGACAAATAAAATATTTATTGAATGCATGTGAACTTTTTTTTATATCCAAGAACATTTCTTTGATGTATGTGAACATTTATATTTTTAGAATGTGTATTTTACCCAAAAGAACAGAAAAAACGAAAATATAACCGGATAAAAAAATAGAGCGTTCTCTCCACTAGCTTTTTTACGAAGTGTGTTGCTATCTTTTTCTGCTTTAGATTAGAGGCAGTGCGTTGCTAGCCTTTTTTTTTTACCCACGAAAAGAAAATTACTAATACTACTGACGAAACAAGCGCCTGCCGAGATGTTCACTCACGTCGTCAGCTCTCCGTTATGGCCCCTGCCCAGGCCGTTGTTTCCTCATACGGCCCCACACCCGTATGCCCGCGTTTTCCGATGTGCAAACTCACCTGCGTTTTAACGAGCAGTAAATGCCATCTCCAGCATCGCGTTGTTCCATTGGTCCACAAAGCAGGAGCACACGAGCTCGTCCACCATATCATCACTCTTGTAACAAAATCTCTAAAAAATCTTAGATTTAGAAACGAAGGTCTCAGAGTACTCCAGCCGCGGCCCCAAAGGACCACCCAGGCCCCTTTTTATCGTCGGCGCCGAAAAATCGGCTTAGTCGCGTCCTCAGGACCCCGTTTTTCGTCGTTTTGAGTCCTTTTTGGGGCAGGCGAACCCAGGCCATACCTAGGGCGTTGGGGTCTCTTGGGGGCTCCGACGGTAATTAACCGGCGTGTGGGACGCCACTGTCACGTGAATCTCGTCATTTTCCCCGCCCAAGCGCCCCCTCCCCCCGCGCGTGTTCTTGCTGGAAATATGCCCTGGAGGCAATAATAAATTGGTTATTATCATATTTCCTTGTTCATGATAATCGTTTATTATCCATGCTATAATTATGTTGATCGGAAACTCAGATACATGTGTGGATACATAGACAACACCATGTCCCTAATATGCCTCTAATAGACTAGCTCGTTGATCAAAGATGGATATGGTTTCCTAGTCATGGACATGAGATGTCATTTGATAACGGGATCACATCATTAGGAGAATGATGTGATGGATAAGACCCAAACTACAAACGTAGCATATGATCGTGTCAGTTTATTGCTATTGTTTTCTGCATGTCAAGTATTTGTTTCTATGACCATGAGATCATGCAACTCACTGACACCAGAGAAGTACCTTGTGTTTATCAAATGTCGCAACGTAACTGGGTGACTATAAAGGTGCTCTACAGGTATCTCCGGGGGTGTCTGTTGGGTTGGCATGGATCAAGACTGAGATTTCTTACTCCGTGTGACGGAGAGGTATCTCAGGGCCCACTCGGTAATACAACATCATAATAAGCCTTGCAAGCAATGTGACTAAGTGTTAGTCACGGGATCTTGTATTACGAAACGAGTAAAGAGACTTGCCGGTAACGAGGTTGAACTAGGTATGGAGATACCGACGATCGAATCTCGGGTAAGTAACATACCGAAGAACAAAGGGACCATCATACGGGATTAACTGAATCCTTGACATAGAGGTTCGACCGATAAAGATCTTTGTAGAATATGTAGGAACCAATATGGGCATTCAGGTCGCGCTATTGGTTATTGACCGTAGAGGTGTCTCACTCATGTCTACATAGTTCTCGAACCCGCAGGGTCTGCACACTTAAGGTTCAGTGACGTTTCGGTAGTATAAAGTTATGTATGGTGGTGACCGAAGGTTGTTCGGAGTCCCGGATGAGATCCCGGACGTCACGAGGAGCTCGGGAATGGTCCGAAGGTAAAGATTGATATATATGAAGTCCTGTTTTGGTCGCCGGAAAAGTATCGGGCTCATCGGTAGTGTACCGGGAGTGCCGATAGTGTACCGGGGGACCATCGGGAGAGGTATTTCGACCCAAGAGGCTACATGGGATGTGGGAGGAGGTAAACCAGCCCCTGGTGGGCTGGCCGAAGCCTCCTCTAAGGGCCCATGCGGTTGGAGTGGTTTGAGAAGGAAAAAAATCCAAAGGTGGAGAGGTGAAAAGAGTTTCCAAGTGGAAAGGAGGAATCCTACTCCTAATAGAATTGGAGTAGGACTCCTCCACCTCCAATTTCGACCAAACCTTGAGAGTTTGAGGCTGCCTCCTCCCCTCCCTCCCTCCTATATATACTAGATGATTTAGAGGAAAAAGCTAACCCTAATAGCCACGTGCTACCTCTCCTCTAGATCGCAGTTTCTCCTCTAGATCGGTTTTCAACGGTGCTTAGGCGAAGCCCTGTTGGAATAGCTCCACCACCATCGCCGCAACGCCGTCGCGCTGTCGGATAACTCATCTACCTATCCGCTCCCTCTTGCTGGATCATGAAGGCGGAGATTGTCATCAAGTTGTACGTGTGCTGAATGCGGAGGTGTTGTTCGTTAGGCGCTAGATCGGAAGGACCGTGATCAAGATCGCGAGACGGATCGTGATGAGATCACGAGACGGATCGTGATGAGTTCGCGGGACGGATTGTGATTGGATCGCGGGATGGATCGTGGTGAGATCGCGGGACGTTCGACGATTTGGATCGCGGAGACGTTCGACTACACCAACCGTGTTTCTTAACGCTTCCCGCTTAGCGATCTACAAGGTTATGTAGATCCACTCTCCCTCTCGTAGATGCTCATCACCATGGATAGATCTTGCATGTGCGTAGGAAAATTTTTGTTTCCCATGCAACGTTCCCCGACTGTGGCATCATGAGCTACGTCTATGTGTAGATGAGATCTCGAGTAGAACACAAAGAGTTTATGGGCGTTGATGCTTAGATTGCTTCCTCCCTTGGTCGTGTTTTGGTTCAGCGCTATTGTGGGATGAAGCGGCTCGGACTAGCCTTACTCATACGCTTACGAGAGACCGGTTCCATCAACTGACGTGTAACCTCGTTGCACAAAGATGGTTGCCGATGCCTGTTTCTCTTACTTTAGTTGGATCGGATTCGACAAAGGCGGTCCTTGAGAAGGTTGAAAAGCAACCAATGTATCACCGTTTTGGTTTTTGCGTAGGTGAGAATTGTTCTTGCTAGATACCCGTAGCAGCCACGTAAAATATGCAACAACAATTAGAGGACGTCTAACTTGTTTTTGCAGGGTATGTTGTGATGTGATATGGCCAATTACATGATGAGATATATGTTATGTATGACATGATCATGTTTTGTATAGAATATCACGACTTGCATGTCAATGAGTATGGCAACCGGCAGGAGCCATAGGGTTGTCTTTAATTATTGTATGACCTGCGTGTCAATCATTAAGCGCTATGTAATGTTTTACTTTATCGCTAAACGGTAGAAATAGTAGTAGAAGCATGATGGGCGCGACAACCCCAATGGCGACACGTTGATGGAGATCATGGTGTTGTGTCGGTGACGATGGAGATCATGCCGGTGCTTTCATGATGGAGATCAAAAGCACAAGTTCATGGCCATATCATGTCACTTATCATTTGCATGTGGTGTTGATCCTTTTATGCACCTTGTTTTGCTTAGGACGACGGTAGCATTATGAGGTGATCCCTCACTTAATTTCAAGATAAATTGTGTTCTCTCCGAGTGTGCACCGTTGCGAAAGTTCGTCGTGTCGAGACACCATGTGATGATCTGGTGTGATAGACTATGTTCACATACAACGGGTGCAAGCCAATGTTGCACATGCAGAACACTCGGGTTAAACTTGACGAGCCTAGCATGTACACACATGGCCTCGGGACACAAGAGACCGAAAGGTCGAACATGAGTCATATAGCAGATATGATCAACATGATGATGTTCACCATTGAAACCACCTCAACTCACATGATGATCGGACTTGAGTTGGTGAATTTGGATCATGTATCACTCGAATGACCGGAGGGATGTCAATTTGAGTGGGAGTTCTTAAGTAATATGATTAATTGAACTCATTATCATGAACATAGTTAGTAGTGTCTTTGCAAGCTGTGTTGTAGATTACTAGCTCACGCTGTAGCTCCCTTGAATTTTTATATGTTCCTAGAGAAATAGAGTTGAAAGATGATGGTAGCAATGTTGCGGACTTGGTCCATGATCTGAGGATTGTCTTCATTGCTGCATAGAAGGCTTATGTCCTTAATGCACCGCCAACCCCTCTAGCGTCGTCTATAGATCTTGTGAACAATTGACAGGCACGTTCTGATGACTACTTGATAGTTTAGTGCGTCATGCATTACGGCTTAGAATTGAGGCTCCGAAACGTTTTGAACATCACGGAACATATGAGATGTTCTAAGAGCTGAAATTAGGATCTCAGGCTCATGCCCGTTTTGCGAGATATGAGATCTCCAACAAGATTCTTTGCCTGCAAGATGAAAGAGAATAGCTCAATCATTGAGCATGTGCTCAGATTGTCTGGGTGCTACAATCGCTTGAATCGAGTGGGAGTTGATCTTCCAGATAAGATAGTGATTGATGTAGTTCTCCAAGTCACTGTCACTAAGATACTAGAACTTGGTGATGAACTATAAAATGCCAGGGATAGAAATAATTATCCCTGAGCTGTTCATGATGTTTGACACCGCAAAGGTAGAAATCAAGAAGGAGCGTCAAGTGTTGATGGTTAGTAAAATCACTAGTTTCAAGAAGGGCAAGGGCAAGGAGGGAAACTTCATGGATGGCAAGTCAGTTGTTGCTCCAGTGAAGCAACCCAAAGTTGAACCCAAACCCGAGACTAAGTGCTTCGATTATGAGGAGAGCGGATGCTGAAGTGGAACAACCCTAGATACTTGGTAGATAAGAAGGCTGGCAGCGTCGACAGAAGTATATTTGATATACGTGTTATTGATGTGTACCTTGCTAGTACTCCTAGTAGCACCTGGGTATTGGGTACCGGTTCGGCTGCTAAATGTTAGTAACTCGAAATAAAATCTATGGAATAAACGGAGAACTAGCTAAGGGTGAGGTGACGATGTGTGTTGAAAATGTTTCCAAGGTTGATGTGATCGACATCGCACGCTCTCTCTACCTTCGGGATTAGTGACGAACCTAAGTAAAAGTTTTTTGGTGTTTTGCGTTGAGCATAAACGTGATTAGATCGTGTTTATTGCAACACGGCTATTCATTTAAGTTAGAGAATAATTGTTATTCTGTTTACATGAATAATACCTTCAATGGTCATGCACCCAGTGAGAATGGTTTGTTGAATCTTGATCGTAGTAATACACATGTTCATAACATTGATGCCAAAAGATACAAAGTTAATAATGATAGTACCACATACTTGTGGCACTGCCGCTAAATGTCATATTGGTATAAAGCGCATGAAGAAACTCCATGTTGATGGATCTTTGGATTCAATCGATTTCTAATCGATTGAGACATGCGAACCATGCCTCTTGGGCAAGATGACTAAGGACCCCGTTTTCCGGATTGATGGAGCGGGCAAGTGATTTATTGGAAATGATACATGTTTATGTATGCAATCCAATGAGTCTTGTAGTGTGCGGTGGATATCATTATTTTCTTACCTTCACTGATGATTTGAGTAGATATAGTGTATGTTTACTTAATGAAACACAAGTATGAATCGTTTGAAAAGTTCAAGCAAATTCAGAGTGAAGTTTAAGATCATCGTGACAAGAAGATAAAAATGTCTGTGATATGATCGTGGAGGCGAATATATGAGTTATGAGTTTGGCATACAACTTTAGACAATGTGAAAGTCGTTTCACAACTCACGCCACCTGGAACACCATAGTGTGATGGTGTGTTCGAACGTCATAGTCGTGCTCTATTGGATGTGGTGCGGGCTATGATGTCTCTTATCGTTTTGCTACTATAGTTTTGGGGTTATGCATTAGAGACAACTACATTCACTTTAAATAGGGCACCATCTAAATCCGTTGAGATGACACCGTGTGAATTATGGTTTGATAGAAACCTAAGCTGTCATTTCTTAATCTTTGGGGCTGCGACGCTTGTGTGGAAAAATGTTTTCACCTGATGAGCTCGAACCCAAAGCGGACAAATGCATCTTCATAGATTACCCTAAGAACAGTTGGGTGAACCTTCTATCTCAGATCCAAGCATAAAGTGTTTGTTGCTAAAATGGGTCCTTTCCAGAGAAAAAGATTCTCTCGAAAGAATTGAGTGGGAGGAAGATAGAACTTGATGAGGTTGTTGAACCTTTGTTTCAACCAGAGAGTAGCACAGCGCAGAAAGATGTTTCTGTGGAACCTACGTCAATTGAAGAGGAACTAAATGATGATGATCATGAAGCTTCAGATCAAGTTACTATCGAACCTCGTAGGTCGACAAGGATGCGTACTGCTCCTGAGTGGTATGACAACCCTGTCTTGGAGGTCATGTTGTTGGACAAGATGAACCTACGAGATATGGAGAAGCGATGATGGGCCCGGATTTCCGACAAATGGTTAGAGGCCATGAAATCCGAGAAAGGATCCATGTATGAAAACCAAGTATAGACTTTGGTAGACTTGCTCATTGGACGGCAGGTCGTCGAGTACAAATGGACCTTTGAAATGAAGACAGGCGCTGATGGTAAATGTCACCATTTATAAAGCTCGACTTGTCACCAAGAAGTTTTCGACAAGTTCAAAGAGTTGACTGCGATGAGACTTTCTCACTCGTAGCGATGCTAAAGTCTGCTGGAATTATGTTAGCAGTTGCTGCATTTTTCAATTATGAAATCTGGCAGATCGATGACAAAACATCGTTTCCTTAACATTTTACTTGAGGAAAGTTGTATGTGATACAACCACAAGGTTTTTGTCAGTCCTAAGGATGCTAAAAGGTGAGCAAGCTTCAGTGATCCTTCTATGGACTGAAGCAAGCATCTTGGAGTTGGAATATACACTTTGATGAGGTGATCAAAGTTTTTGAGTCTATACAAAGTTTATGAGAAACTTGTATTTACAATAAAGTGAGTGAGAGCACTATAGAGTTTCTAATAAGCATATGTGGTTGACATATTGTTGATCGGAAATGATGTAGAATTTCTGGAAAACATAAAGGGTTGTTTGAAAGGAGTTTTTCAAAGGAAGACCTGGATAAAGCTACCTAATTGTTGAGCATCAAGATCTATAGAGATAGATCAAGATGCTTGATGAGACTTTGAATGAGTACATACCTTGACAAGATTTTGAAAGAGTTCAAAATGGATTAGTCAGAGAGAAGTGTTCTCGCCTGCTTTGTAAGGTGTGAAGTTGAGTGAGACTCAAAGCTCGACCATGGCAGAAGAAAGAGAAAGGATGAATGTCGTCCCCTATGCCTTAGCCATAGGCTCTGTATAGTATGCCATATTGTGTACCGCGCCTGTGTGTGCCTTGCCATGAGTCCGTCAAGGGGTACAAGAGTGATCCAGGAGTGGATCACTGGACATCGGTCAAGATCATCCTTAGTAACTAAAATACTAAGGAAATGTTTCTCGATTATGGAGGTAAGAAAGAGTTCGTCATAAAGAGTTACGTCGATGCAAGCTTTGACACCAATCCGGATGACTCTTAGTAGCAATACGGATACGTATAGTAGAGCAGCCATTTGTAATAGCTCCAAGTGGAGTGTGGTAGCAGTGTTTACGGTTTGACATAGAGATTTGCAAAGTACACATGGATCTAAATGTCGCAGACCCGTTGACTATAAGACCTCTCTCACATGCAAAGCATGATCGAGCCCCAGAATTCATTAGGTGTTAGATTCATAACAATGTGAATCACATGGTGATGTGAACTAGATTATTGACTCTAGTGCAAGTGGGAGACTGCTGGAAATATGCCCTAGAGGCAATAATAAATTGGTTATTATCATATTTCCTTGTTCATGATAATCGTTTATTATCCATGCTATAATTGTGTTGATCAGAAACTAAGATACATGTATGGATACATAGACAACACCATGTCCCTAGTATGCCTCTAATAGACTAGCTCGTTGATCAAAGATGGCTATGGTTTCCTAGTCATGGACATGAGATGTCATTTTATAACAGGATCACGTCATTAGGAGAATGATGTGATGGACAAGACCCAAACTACAAACGTAGCATATGATCGTGTCAGTTTATTGCTACTGTTTTCTACATGTCAAGTATTTGTTCCTATGACCATGGGATCATGCAACTCACTGACACCAAAGGAGTACCTTGTGTGTATCAAATGTTGCAACGTAACTGGGTGACTATAAAGGTGCTCTACAGGTATCTCCGAGGGTGTCTATTGGGTTGGCATGGATCAAGACTGGGATTTGTTACTCCGTGTGACGGAGAGGTATCTCAGGGCCCACTCGGTAATACAACATCACAATAAGCCTTGCAAGCAATGTGACTAAGTGTTAGTCACGGGATCTTGTATTACGAAACGAGTAAAGAGACTTGCCGGTAACGAGGTTGAACTAGGTATGGAGATACCGACGATCGAATCTCAGGCAAGTAACATACCGAAGAACAAAGGGAACATCATACGGGATTAACTGAATCCTTCACACAGAGGTTCGACCGATAAAGATCTTGGTAGAATATGTAGGAACCAATATGGGCATCCAGGTCCCGCTATTGTTTATTGACCGTAGAGGTGTCTCGGTCATGTCTACATAGTTCTTGAACCCGCAGGGTCTGCACACTTAAGGTTCGGTGACGTTTCGGTAGTATAGAGTTATGTATGGTGGTGACCGAAGGTTGTTTAGAGTCCCGGATGAGATCCAGGATGTCACGAGGAGCTCCGGAATGGTTCGGAGGTAAAGATTGATATATATATATATATATATATATATATATATATATATATATATATGAAGTCCTGTTTTGGTCGCCGGAAAAGCTTCGGGCTCATCGGTAGTGTACCGGGAGTGCCGGGAGTGTACCGGGGGACCATCGGGAGAGGTATTTCGAACCAAGAGGCTACATGGGATGTGGGAGGAGGTAAACCAGCCCCTGGTGGGCTGGCCGAAGCCTCCTCTAAGGACCCATGCGGCTGGAGTGGTTTGAGAAGGAAAAAAATCCAAAGGTGGAGAGGTGGAAAGAGTTTCCAAGTGGAAAGGAGGAATCCTACTCCTAATAGGATTGGAGTAGGACTCCTCCACCTCCAATTTTGACCAAACCTTGAGTGTTTGAGGCTGCCTCCTCCCCTCCCTCCTTCCTATATATACTAGAGGATTTAGAGGAAAAAGCTAACCCTAATAGCCACATGCTACCTCTCCTCTAGATCGCAGTTTCTCCTCTAGATCGGTTTTCAATGGTGCTTAGGCGAAGCCCTGCTGGAATAGCTCCACCACCATCGCCGCAACGCCGTCGCACTGTCGGAGAACTCATCTACCTCTCCGCTCCCTCTTGCTGGATCAACAAGGCGGAGATCGTCATCAAGCTGTACATGTGCTGAACGCGGAGGTGTCGTTTGTTCGGCGCTAGATCGGAAGGACCGTGATCAAGATCGCGAGACGGATCGTGATGAGATCGCGAGACGGATCGTGATGAGTTCGCGGGACGGATCGTGATTGGATCCTGGGACGGATCGTGATGAGATCGCGGGACGCTCGACGATTTGGATCGCGAAGACGTTCGACTACACCAACCGTGCTTCTTAACGCTTCCCGCTTAGCGATCTACAAGGGTATGTAGATCCACTCTCCCCCTCATAGATGCTCATCACCATGGATAGATCTTGCGTGTGCATAGGAAATTTTTTGTTTCCCATGCAACGTTCCCCAATAGTTCTCCCTAACCTCGGCCCCTAGCGCCCCTCGCCTATTCATGGTCGCTGCACCGCCGCTAGAAAAGGCCCCGCATCGCGCCCCCTCGCCAGATTTCGCCTCCCCCGCCCCTCTCCCATCGCCGTCCTCACAGGCCCAAGCCACGCCGACGGCTGCTCGCTCGTCATGCTGACAAGGTGTTCGACATTTTGCCTGCTCGGACATGGACTCGGACGACGAGGAGGCGTTGGCGACCCTGTTGGAGGAGGAAGTCGAGGCCGCCGCCGCCGACGAGGAGCACCTCATGATACTCGCCTCGCTGGCCGGCCCGTTTGTCAACAACGACAAGCCCCGACGAGGCGGCTCGGCTCCGAGCCGACGCAAGAGCAAGCAACGACGTCGGATGGAGGGGTATTGCATGCTCTACGCCGACTACTTCGCCGACTCTCCATTGCATGGTGAGAAAGTATTTCGGCGTCAGTCCCGGATGAGACAGAATTTCTCAGGATTGTTAATTCGGTCCGGGAGTTCGAGAGCTATTTCGTTTGCAAGAAGGATTGCACCGACACGGTTGGATTCTCCTCACTTCAGAAATGCACCCAAGCTATGAGGATGCTTGCATATGGAGCTCCCGCGGACATACAAGAAGATTATGGGCGAATGGCCGAGTCCACCACCATTGAGTGTCTATACAGGTTCTGCAGGGCAGTGGTGGCAGTGTTTAGACCACAATATTTGCGATCATCCAATGCTGAAGATACTGCTCGAATCCTAGCACAGAATGTAGCAAGAGGATTTCCTAGGATGCTTGGAAGCATCGACTGCATGCATTGGTCATGAAAAAACTGTAAATTTTCTTGGCAGGGGACGTACAAAGGCGCCAAAGGTGATTGGAGTGTGGTACTTGAGGCAGTAGCCACACATGACCTATGGATTTGGCATTCCTTCTTTGGTGTGTCAAGAACTCACAATGATATCAACGTCTTGCAGTGCTCGAATGTCTTCGTCAAGCTTATTGAAGGTCATGCTCCTTCGATGAACTTTGAGGTCAATGGACGCCACTACAACAAGGGATACTATCTAACAAATGGTATCTATCCGAGATGGTCCACATTTGTAAAGACTCTCAAAACATGTGGCGCCAAAGAAGGCTCGCTTTGCTAAGTGTCACGAGGCTTGCAGGAAAGATGTCGAGCGAGCATTTGGTGTGCTCCAATCGCGATTTGCTGTTGTCCGGTACCCCGTTATGACCTGGTCCAAAAGGCAGATGTGGGAGATCATGAATTGTTGTGTCTGCTTGCACAACATAATCATTGAGAGCGAGCAGGAAGAGTCAGTGTTTGATCCTGAACCATATCACAGGATGGGACCTTTTGCAGTTGTTGACAACCAGATTCCTGCAATATAGGCTGCCTACCTCAATATGCGCCAAGAGATCCGAGACCTACAAGTACATCGAGAACTGTAGGAAAATCTGGTGAAACGCCTATGAAGCACCAAGGGTAACGCATAGCTCAATTTATTTTAATTTATGTTAAAACTTGCTTCATTGAACTATTTGATTTTGTATTAATTTCTATGATGAACATTCAGTTTTTGTTTAATTTGCCCCATTTTGTTGATTTTAAACCGAAAGAGCGACAAGATAGCGTCGAGCCTGCACCGAATCTACGTCCATCATGGACCAAAAACGATGATTGAGAGACACCGACTGGAAAGCCAAGCACCCAAGACTGATTTTAACATCAGCTTCGATCCAGACAGAGCTAAAATTGCCCCCCGAGGAGCAACGGCTGAAAATGCTCTTATATTTAGGAAACAAAGGTCTTATATTTAGGAACAAGGAAAGAAGAAAAGGAAGAGACAACCCAGCCTTGGTGTCAGCAAAACTGCACATGCAGGATGCAGCCACGCACACCCACGGAGCATATACCCCAAAACACATACCCCTAGCATGCACTAACTTGGTTCGTGCTGTGATGGTGATGCACAGTTACCACGAACAAACACTTGTCGACCAAAACTTACACCTCAGCATGCACTTAACTTAGTTTACACCAGTTCTCAACTACATCAAACAACACAGTTTGCTTCCTCGTCCAAACGAATCCACAACCATCACTCTGACAGCTCATCTATATTTGAGATTAATCCGGTATAAAATGAATGTCCATCAGTTCTCAACAAGCTAAAATTCGTCAGCCCAAATGCAAACACGACTTTAGGCAATTGGGCCATAGCAAGTACAGAAGAGAAGATGGGTAGAAAAAAAAAAGCCTACAAAGAGAATGCCGGGTGCTTCCTTCTTCCAGGAGCAGGGAGACTTCAAAAACAAACACCGAGCTCTTCCTTTACTACTAGTTGCAGTTAGGTGTCCGGGAGAAGGCCTGGAAGCTGAATCGAATTTACTAAGGGGCCATTGGCTCACCCGGAAGCCAATACTCTTAGAATCTGAAATCCGGAAGCCAATACTCTTAGAATCTGAAATCCGGCTCGACGTCCATTGCCCATCCAAACTTTGCAAGAATCGTCTTGCTGAAAATCTGTCAGCAAAAAAAGCCAAGCCAAGCCAAACAAGTACAAGATGAGATATTAGCATACGAAAGCAACAGCGAGGGGCACCAACTAGGAAATGTTATAATTTGGTGTAGACATGTAATATGATCACCAAAGCTAACAAAGAAGCAGCTATGATACCTTCTCAATAGGGACTTCATGGGTTTTGCACCATGCTACCGTAATTCTAGGATCAAGGTAGTTGATCTTCGATGTCCCTAATGCTACCGTCTTCAAATCCTCTTTTGTCTTCTTATCCATCTCCATTTTCTCTATCTTGGTTTCGATCTGAGAGATCTTCTTCTCAATCCTGCAAGTAGATTTGTTGAGACTGTTTGCTCCACTCTTTGTTCAAATGTACAAAAATATGATATATCTGTGTTAAGATATTACGCTTCAGGTGCCAAAGTTCTCTTTGGCTTCCCATCTGCACCGTCGCCTAGAGGCTTTCCTCTCTTCACTTTGCCCAAATCTTTGTTTAGCTCATCCACCTGGGCCTGGAGAAAAGAAGCAAATGATAACGTCAGAGCTTACAGGACAAAGAAGCGGCAATAATTCCGACCTGATCATTTGCAACCACAACCAACCTTTAATTCATCAATCCTTTCATTCAGCTTAGTCATCTGGTTATCGTGTGACTTGGACACAGCACGTTGATGGTTACAGATTATAGCAACCTGGGTAAACAAAAGGCACCATTGAGAGTTGAAAAAGATGATAATGCATGATTTTTCTTCTTCTTAAGAGCAACAGACTCTACCTCTTTGTTTGCTCGCTGATAGACAGCAATCTTTTCAAGAAGGGTTCCATCTTCTGTTTCTTCGTGCAACTGCAATATCAGCACGTTTACATTTTTATCTGGACCAATAAAATACATAACATGGTAATCACATGAAACATGGTAATGCTACACATTCTTTTGGTAATAAGAAGAAAAAATCAGGTAACTGCAGCAATTGAAGATACAATGGTGACTGTTACATTGATAGACCAAATATTTAGTGCAGCTAAGATATTAAAGTACAATAACAAAACATCACAAAAAATGCTCCTGATTGTCTTATTAGCGGCAAAGGACAAATAATCACTTCACTGAGCCCCGATTCTGTGCGATCCTAAATAACTAAACAAAATAGTAGACCAGAGTCCTGGTAAGAAACGGTGAGTTCTGCTTTGAACTTACGATAGCATCCAAGGTAATCGAAGCATTATATGTACGGAACACTTTCGCAGTAAGGCCAGGCATCAAGTCCTTCAGGTGATGATTTAGTTTCGTTGTATCAAGCTTGTCAAAGACAGCATCTCCGTCCTTTTTGCCTATAAAGACAAGAGGAACACAAGTGAACAAATTTTCCAGGGCAGCAAGGGAGGGACAGATGGAAGGAGAGGGAGCATGGGGGGTACCAGTACGGAATTCCACAATCGCATTGTATACAGGTAATTCAACCTCTACGGTGTTGAAATATCTTATAGAATCTTTACCAAGGAAGTCAAACTGTAAGTCACAAAACATCAGATTAACATCAAAATTACTTTATCACAGTGAGTAACCATCATACAAAAATGATGAATATCAAGACCTGAAGCTTATTTGGAGGAACACAGGTAACATTGTCAACCTTCAGCGTACAACAACCAACAGTATCAGCCTCATCATCATCCTGAAAAGGGGATCAAGTAGCATGAAATATATGTGAATGATGCTCGAAGTTAAATACAAATGAAAAATAATGCTGAAAGAAATAATTTTTTGGTAGAAGATAAGCTTATCATGTAAATAATTGGTGGCAACTAATCCTTTATAGTCTTGTCGCAAAAAAGCAAAAAAAAAAACTTTATAGTTTGACTGGAAAGAGTAATTTATTATACTGATGTTAATGATGCTGATGAGATATATTCCCTCCGTTCACAAATATAAAATGTTTTGGATAACAAACACACAAAAATGTGTCTATATACATCCATTCAGAAAAAAGTTAGAACATCTTATATTGTGAAGGGAGGGAGTACCACATAAAAGCAAGCATAGTTGTGCATGAACAGAAAATATATTCTTTGTGCATGCTGTTTGAATGCGTTCTTTGGCAACAAGCATAGTTGTGCATACTGCATTGCCAACAGAAATAACATGCCAACCATCCCAAATAAAATTGAGTGTCAGTACATAACTACAAGCAATTAAGTCCAGTAGGACAGTACCTTCTCATTACCAGCCCTAAGGGCTAGTTTATCTATGAGGTATGTTGCCACTGCAATTTGTTTCTTTGAGACATCTTTGCTCTTGAAATCCTTTGTGTAATTTACACGAATATTGTGTATGTGATCCTGCCATGGCCATGCAGAAAGATGGTTATCCGTACTTGTCGACTTAAAATTAACATGACACACAAACTGAACCTCCTCACCTTCAATTTTCGGGACTTCTCATATTTCTCCTTGTCACTCTGTCCCTTTAGTGAGCTGCTTGCTGCCAAGAAAACATACTTGAAATCTTTTTGGCTAATCGGGTCATTCCAAAAGGCCAACCATGTTACAGTATTGTCATGTTTGACTTCTTTCCAGCTGCATAACACATGAGCAATGAAGAGTTTATACATGCTGCCAGCTCCTTCACAAATAGATAATTTACTAACAGAGAAAAAATGTATTGTACCTTTCTCCCTCTATTGGACATTCTGGGACTGGAGTGTCTTTTCCAATGTTTATTGTAATGTCACTTGGACGTATACGTCTCTTCAGTTTTCCCATCTGAAACGATGTAATAAAAAGCCTTAAACTGAAGGCCCTCGCTTAAAGTGGGTAAATGTATGGATTAAACATTTTCTTATGTGCACCTTAGGATGCTCTCCTCGTCCCCTGAATAAGCCTGGTGGTTCTACTCTGAAATTGCCAACCTGAATTGAACAAACAGTTTAGTCCAGAAGACACAACTGTTACGCATGCACAAGAAATCAGGAACAGGAAGAGCGGTGCAAGATAAGGAGATCATCATTTAATAATAACAGTAACATGCCATTCTTTGCATCCAATGTAAAGATCTTGATTGATTAACTAGCATGGTCAGCCTATCAATTGCTGACAGAGAATGCATATCTAGCAGAGTATGATAACAAATTAACAAAGGAATTATATATGATTCAAGAAGGGAACAAGTGACTAAGATAATCACAGTACAGAAACAGAACCTTCTCTCTAACACCATCAACAACAGCCCACATATACTTCTCCTCTTGTTTCAATTTCTCTTCCTTCAACACTTTCTTCTCCTGTAACAAAAAATCAAGATTAATCACTTCAGATGAAGGAGGCAGAATAAACATGCATTCTCCAACCTACTAAGATTTGGACACAATATCTAGTCATAATCCACCAACTTGGCAAGATTGCAACAGTATGAACAACAATTTCATTCCACGGAATAATTCCGACATGCAGAGCTATAACAGGTGAGTAAAATCTACCTCCGATGTCATCTGTTTCTTCTTCTCCTTTTCTCTGAGGTGCCATTCATAAATAGGGGTGAAGTCACAAAGCTCGAATTTCTTGATGATATGGTTTTTACCAAGAATTTTTTTCCAGTCACCAAAAAAGTTGTTGATAAATGTTTGCTTTGTTGCATACTCCGTGTCTTTCATCACAGCAAACATGGTTGCAACCTGCAACGCGGAGAATTAGCAAAGGAACGAGATATTCATATTTAAAGCACCCTGGCCACTACATCATTCTCATTGCTATGAATCCAAAGTTGCAAAACAAAATAACAAATAGCAAATGCTTTAGAGATCACCTCCTCCTCTTCTGGAGTCAGCTCAACAGGTTGCCCATTGTAAAGCATTTTGACGCCATGGGGATTGTATAGAGGGGGGAAAATAACACCATTGTGCTCCAAAGTAGACCATTTCTTTCCACCGCCAGATCCTGGAGGCACACTCCGTGATTTTGAGAACTGGGAACTTTTCAATGCTTTCTTTGTTTTTGTTTTGAATTTCTTATTATCCTTCTTAACAGATAAAGGACTCTTCTTTACAATATTCTTTACAGGTAGCTTGCTTTTTGAAGACTCTCCCGGTGTCAGTTTTCGTTTGACGGGTACGCTGTTACTGTCATCATCCTTGGATTCTCTTTTGACACTTCCTGAGGCAGAAGCATCAGAAGATTTGACCTTCTTAAGAGCTGAACTTGTTTGATTATTGTTATTATCACTTGGCCTTTTAACTGAATTCCGGGGAGCACTCGAAATATTGTTTGGCCCCTTGTTGTTAGACGGGAGCTTGTCCTTGGAATTTGAGATACTCACAGATGTACCTGCAGTACCTCTTGAAAATCGAGCAGACAGAGGCTTCTCATCCTCTGATTCAGATGTGCTACCTCTACTTTTTGAAGCAGCATTAGTGGGTAACCTGCTGGCAAGTGGTTTATCATCCTCTGAATCATCATCAGATTGCACAATCTTAGGTTCAGTCTTCAATAAAAGGGGCTTATTTGTGCTATTATTAGAAGCCCCTTTTGCTGAGTTGAACCTCTGACCAAGTGGCTTATGATCATCATCTGAATCATCATCAGGTTGCACGGTCTTAGGTGCAGTCTTCAACAAAACAGTCTTACTTGTGCTATTATTAGAAGCCACTTTTGCTGAGTTGATATTCATACCAAGTGGCTTATGATCATCTCCTGAATCATATGCCTTCTCACCTCCTGTGACGACTTTCTTTAATTTTGTGTCAGGCCTTTTCCTAAACGCAAGTGGCTTGTCATCATCTGAATCATCTAACTTGTCACCTTCGACATGAGGTCTTTTCATCTTACTCTTATCCACTGTGTTGCTCTTGTGACTACGTTCTACAGAATTGTTTGGCTGAACAGACCCTGAAGGCCGAGGGTTTGAGCTGGTCGACTGTGGCTTCGGTGGCAGGGGTGACCTGGAAGCGCCGTTAATCCCATTCCTCTGCTGATTGGAGGCCGCAGCTTTAGGGCTCCTAACATAAGTGATATTTGCCGATGAGCCTTCCTGCTTCGAGGGGGCGGGCCTGCTGGTTGACGACCTCTTGAAGGATAGCGGGGTATCGTCATCGTCATTGTCATTGTCATAGAATGAATGATTTGCAACAGACATTGCTTCCTCGCAGTGGCAGGATGCCCGGTGGAATAGACCAATTCAGCCACACCTGCAAGCACAGTTCACCCCTGTAAGAAAACCGCAGGTGATGAGCGAGTGGAAGAATGAACTATGCGCAAATGGCAGCATCTGAGAGCTAAACCGTGCTCCAGATTTTGGTTTGACATCATCCCCTGTCTGTCAAGGTCACCACAGATACTATCGGCCAAGAGATGGCTGTTCAATATCCTACTAACATCATCAGACACGAAGCAGCAAGACGCCAACCCGGGCCACTGCTCTGCCACGCACGCGCCCCCTCCCAGATCGACAGCCCCGCGCCGAGAAACAGAAGGAACCAGCCTCTCTCATACGGCGCGAACACGTCGACGCCCCCGATCCGCGGGGCGCGGCCCCGTCGGGTCTCCACCACGGCGCGCGGACCCCGTGCCCAGCTCGCGCGAGAGACGGAGAAGGTGCAGGGAGGGAGGGAGGGAGGGAGAGAGCGAGACGCACCTCGTCGCGTGTCCGGCGCGTCGGCCGGCGGGCGCGGAGCGAGGAGACAGAGTCGCCGGACGGATCACGCGGCCCGCCCTCCGTCAAGGCGGCAGCGGCAGCGGCGGCGGTGGGGGGACGGGACGGAGTTTAGGGTTAGGGCTGGCGCGGCTTATCTGTGTCCTCTCCTCCCGCTGCTCGCTCGTATTTCTATCTCTCCCCCGCCCTCTCTCTTCTTCTCTGTCTGGTCTCGGTTTTTTTCTCTCTCCCTCTCACGCTCACGCTCACGCCAGAGATGGGTGGGGAGGAGAGAGAGAGAAAGCGGGGGCCAGCGGGAGGATACACTTGACCAGTAGGGCCCGCCCGCAGTGACACATACGGCTGGGGGAGAGATTAGCGTCAGGATATAGGTGGGGCACACCGGAGAGAGATAGGGGGCCGTGTGCAGACAGAGAGCTGGCAGGACTCTCAAAAAAAAAAAGAGCTGGCGGGGCGTGCGATGCGCGCTCGCCGTTGGGTGCACCGGAATTGTCTGGAAGCCTGAAGAATGGCCTGTCGGATGGGGTCATCGTGTCAGCTGGGGCCTTCGCGTGCCCCTTGTGTGGATAGGCGGCGAGCGGGGTGGAAAGCGACCCTTACATGAACCCGTCATCACGCTTCCGGTTCCGGGTATGGAAAGCGGAAAAGCTTGGGTGGATGGTTGAACGTTTGATGTGTGCACTACATTCCCTTGATTTCGTTTCTTGCCATGTACTGTACTCCCACTCAACAAGTCGACAGCAGTTTTTTTTAAAGGAGGAAGACCCTCGACCTCTGCATGCATGCAGCCATTTTATTAATTATTCTTAAAAAATCTTATAAAGAAATACAACAGTAAGTATGAAACCACCGTCTAGCCAGCATCTGTCGCTACTCCTATCCAGCTGATGTACGGATGCTGATAGTCTGAGCCTAATACCACAAACCTCGCAGTCAAGCCTAACATCCAAGACGACCTGGGGCCCCAACCAAGCCACTTGCCGGGTTTGGGGCATACACCGGTCCGGCGCGCTCTCAGAGGCTGTCGCCGCCAACTGCCACCACTCCATCTTTAGAGCTGTACTGACGCATCAACCTTGCCCGGTCTAGCTGCCGTCGACGCCACCACGACGCCCAACGGCACCACCTCCCTGCGCGCGAACAGCTGAGCACGTCGCGATCGCCCCCGGTACACCTCAGCACCATGCCGCCAAGTACCACCAGCCGACCCAGCTTGAAGTCTCTGGAAGATCTGCCGTGCATAGCACCTGCCGACCGGGCATGACAAAGCGTAGCACCTGTCGGTCAGGCATGACTTGACATCTCCACCGAAGCTCCATGCAAGACGAAGCCGCTCCACCTCCTGCCTCTGACTTCCAGCGTCGCTGCCCAAACGATGCTCCCAAGAGAGGAACGACACCGCAGTACCGTCATCGTTCGATCTGGATTATCAGATCTTTGGGTTTCCCCCGAAGCAGCACGAGTGAGTCGACAAAAGTTACACGACGATGCCTTCATGAAGGTAACGACACAAAACGCCGACATCGCCCGCCATCGGCTCGGTTTTCACTGACAACTCTGTTTCCCCCAACTCGTAGCCGGGACTAGATGACGGATCTGGAGATTCGACCATCCAGCCTCAGGCCGACCATCTCCGGCGAAGGAGGTGGCCACCACCGCCATGCCTAGGGCCGCAGCCCCCAACGTCCTCGAGTTGCAGGTCGATCCCAGGAACATCAAGCCATTGGCGGAAAGGTACAGGTTGCGGTCTGCCGAAGCCCTAGTGGACCCACTAGCGCCGCCGCTGGACTTGCCGTCGTACATCGCCGCCGTCTTGGCCGCCGCCGCTCCGCACACACTGTCATAGATCCGGCCATCACGGACCGCCGTCGGCCTGGCCGCCACCGCCCCGCACACACTGTCGTAGATCCGGCCATCACGGGCCGTCACCATCCTGGTTGAAGCGCGGGCTGAGGAGAAACGCCGTCATCGCCGCTGTAGCACACAGGCTTTGCCTGCGACGCCCCCGACAGCGACAACGGGGGGAGAAGACCCTGGAGTGAACGGGAGGAGGCGGCCGGCGGGGGCGCTCCGGGGCGGCGCGGCGGCACCGCACGGGAGCGGGAGAGTCAAGGCGTATGTCCAAGTTGGCAGCAGTAACATATGACATGACGGTATTGCAGTTACATATTTGGATGACGCTAGTCACAACGGTGAGTAACATATGACATGACGTGTTTGATTGCCCGCATCAACCCTAATTAAACCCGCGCGAAAAGATTTTGACATGTTTGGTTGTGTGGCCTCCATCAAAATCTTGATCCACACGAAATTTAAAACACTTCTGAGTCGAGCCCGTTAGGAACGATTGAAGCCACTTCTAACGAGTCAGGCTGAGTCTGATTGCATGAGAGAATACAGAGGATGTGAGTAGTATACGGCGTGTACATGGTTTCTTATTGTGCCTCCAGTAAGCTCCTTCTGTAATTTCCTTTCTTTCGTCCCTTCTAATCTATACAATGGTGATTCGATCTGCGATAAACTCTAATTTCGTCAACCATAAATGTTTGATTTCATGTTCATGTTTGGATTAATTTTGCCAAATTCGTCGAGCATGGTCGATAGTTTGAAATTTCCTTTAACCAATAACTTCATCTTGTTGTTTCACACGACTTTCGTGTTGCACATTTTTTTTCGATGTTCGTAAACAAGTACTCTACATCTTTTTCATCAACTATACATATGCATATGTGTGGTCTATTTCAATAACACTCCTTGATGCCCTTTGTCTAATCTCTTGTAATCCTTTCTCTTTGCCTCCTCGATGGTGTCCTACTACACTAGCGTTGTCGCTGGTGTCGTTCCTTTTCGGCCTCCTCTCGCTCATCTTGCTACACTCTCGATGTTGCTAGTGTTGTTCCTTTTGGCCTTCTCTTCGTCGTAATTGCACACACACGCCATCATGGCGTGCACAATGCATTTATCTTCCCTGCCCTCTACCTCAGTGTCCTCCTATTCGTCTCTCCCCCCACAAACTTTCTCCACGAAGGCGGCGCTAGCAGCTGTTTCGTTGAGCCGCCGATGGGATCGCTCGCCCGCGGCTCCATGCTCGTCGCATCGGAGGCGGTACCGCGGCTACCGTCCACCGCAATCGCGGAGGCACTCTGTTCTCACTACTCATTGTCAACCTTGTCGGATGGACGCCATGTTGTGCCCACCAGTGCCGCCAGTCGGACACCTCGCTCGTAACCTAGACGTTGTTGTCACAAGGAAACTGCCAAGGAACTCTATTGTAACTCTATGTGTCATGCGTAGTTGTTAACTCTTAATCATGTTGCTTGAATGCAAACAAACATGGGGCACTTGCATTAGCCCGGCCAATGCACGCAACCGAACGCCAACCAAAAATTGCTCCCGTAATGTAGGTAACGAAACTACATGTAGGTGTTGTTGTTTCAGCTGTATTAGCTCAATCGGACCCAACTAGGACAAGTATGTAAAGTGTTGAGAAACGATGCAGGTAACCAAATGCGTCAATATAGTGTCATGCATGTAATACCATTGTATGATACTATCCGCACAATGCATAGTATTATAGCTTGGTATCATTGAGAGCTCATTTATGCTTGTCCATATGATACGATATCATATCATGATGCGCACATGCCAGATCTATCCTTGTTCATTTATGGTCTAGCTATGATGCTCGCATTACGGGCAGCCTTAGGGTGGCCATAGTAGGAGTATCATTTGTATTGTGATGTATGTTGACTAGACAATTTTAATGAGGTGGCATAAAATTAAATAAAGAGAAAGAGGGTTAGGTATCATATCATGATACCGTATCACGAAAAATGTTATACTACTATATATGTTGCTTGACAATAAATAAGGTCATCTATGATACTATGTGTTACATAAGCAATATCATACACTAGCATTGTATATGCGTGATACTAACTACTTTTCATGATACAAAGACTGCACGGGGAGGCCCATATAGTATAAACGTGAGCATCAGAATTTGAACCCTGATGGGTGAAGCCATGCCCCCACAACTCCACCGCCGCACCAAGAAGTGGTTTGCAATGCATGATACTGACTTATGCAACCATCCACTACGGGTAGCTCGAGAAAGGGCAAAAAAGGAACTACTCCATATGGTCAACTCATCAAGCGTGTTAAAAAAATGCACGTTGTTCTAAACTATATCTATGATACAAAATAAGTGTATAAATCAGCCTTTGTTAAGGGTATCTCCAACATTGTGCGTTAAATCATACTCACTATCCGTTTGCGGATACGGATGCGAAAGAAGGCCATCTACCTCTATACCTCAAATGTTCTCCTTTATTGACTTAAAATGATCTATTAACTTGAAAAATGTTGTCTTGCGCCAAATAGTCGGTCACATAAGCAAGCCTTCCACCAAATCGAAACGCTAGCCAAAAAACCTTCCAACAATCCAAATGCTAGCTAAACAACATTTCGCAAAATCAAAATGCTAGCCAAACAACCATCGGCCAAATGATAATCAATAGCAGAACAAGCTTTTCATCAAATGCTAGCAATAACCGAAGAACCTTCCGCCAAAGTGGAAAATTTAATAGTTCTCCTTCCACCAAATAGAAACAACCTTCTATCAAATAACAATGGCCTTGTGCGTAAGGAGAGGAGAGAGGGGTACGTAGTAGATTTTAGTTGGCCAGGCGGATGTTTGGACTGTCGCAAATCTTCCGCTTGTTTGCTTTCGGTTTGTGGAAATTCGAACATGTCGACTGATCATCGAATGTTTGATGCATCGCATTTGATGGGAAAAATGCCTGGACACCTTTTTTGGACATTTGCTACCGATTTGTCGAAAGCCATTGGAGATGCCCCAGAGGTTGATGAATGGATAACAGGTGAACCATGCACCTAAAAATAGAGTGCATTTCTAAACATGAATGGATTGATACACATACATACAGGTGTGATGCTTAGCGCCAATTAAGTGCTACTTCGGAAAGGAAAACCAAACCACCATCATCATGTTTCCGGGTATGAAAAGTGAAAAAGTTTGGATGGATGGTTCAATGCTGATGTGTGCACTACACTCCCTTGCTTTAGTTTCTTCCCATGTAGTCCCACTCAACAAGTCGACAACAATTCATAGTTGCGTATTCGGATGAGAGAGGGCAAAAGAGGAACTATTATGTATGGTCAAGTCATCAAGCATGTCACAAATTGTGTGTGTTTTCCTAAACCATATTTACCATATGATGAATAAGCGTCGAAATCGACCTCTATTAATGGCATATGCAATGTCGTCCAGCGAATCGGACTCACTATCCGTCCACAAACGCATACCGGACACGGGTACGGGAATCGGCCATCTAACCCTATACATCAAATGTCCGCCTTTATTAACTTAAAACAACTTATTAACTTCAAAAAAGATAGTTGTTGCCTTTCGCCAAATAGTCGGTGGCATAAGCAAACCTTTCGCCAAATCCAAATGATAGCCAATCAACCTTATGCCAAATACAAATGATAGCCTAACAATCTTCCGCCAAATGCCATTCAATAACCAAACAACCTTTCACCAAATGCTAGCAATAGCCAAAGAACCTTCAGTGGAATTGGAAGGTTTAATAGCTCTCATTTCGCCAAACAACAACAAACTTTCGTGAAATGCCACTGGCATTGCGCCAAAATAGAGGAAAGAGGGGTATATGGTGGCTTTTAATTGTCCAGCCGGATCACCGATATCCTTGAGCCTCATCGTCTTTATCGTTCCAAGTGGTTCGTTGGTATGCCACGACATGCCACTCCCACGACGGAGACAACCTCCGGTCTTTGATCATGGACGCAAAGTTGTTAAGATGGTCCTACCAACCAACACAGTGACGGAGTTCTGAATTAGGGGGTTCTCGACACATCGGTCACTAGTCCTTTGGGATGGGTCGAGGAGCCCCCTAAACCCATCATCCGATGGGCCTCATTCATCTGGTCGAGAATGACGTGAGGAATGATATGAAGACTTTGTGTGTACTCCAAGATCCCAAAGTAGTCCACGACGCATTTGCCCCTAGATTCAACCGACTTATCTATAAACCCTAGGCACCTCGATATCTGTATATGCCGGAAATATGCCCTGGAGGCAATAATAAATTGGTTATTATCATGTTATCATATAAACCCTAAGGTGTGAAGTTGAGTAAGACTCAAAACCCGACCACGATATAAGAAAGAGAAAGGTTGAAGGTCGTCTCCTATTCCTTGGCCATAGGCTCTATAATGTATGTAGTGTTGTGTACCAGACCTGATGTGTGCCTTGCCATAAGTATGGCAGGGAGGTACGAGAGTGATCCAGGAGTAGATCACTGGCGACGGTCAAAAATATCCTTAAATACCTAAAGAGGACTAAGGAAATGTTTCTCGTTTATGGAGGTGATAAAGAGCTTGTCGTAAAGGGTTACGTTAATGCTAGCTTTGACACCTATTCAAATGACTCGAACCCTCAAACTGGATATGTATTTATTTTGAATGGTGCAATGGTCAGTTGGAGTAGCTCCAAGCAAAACATGGTAGCATCATCTACATGTGAGGCAGAATATATATGCTTCAGAAGCGACGTAGGAAGGAACCTGGATGAAGGAGTTCATGAAGTACCTAGTAGTTATGCCAAGTGCACCGGATTCGATGACTATCCTTTGTGACAATACTGGAGCCATTGCCATTGTCAAAGAGCCCAGGTTTCACAAGAACATCAAACTTATAAAACGTCGCTTCAACTCCATTTGTGATTACATCAAGGAGGGAGACATAGAAATTTGTAAAGTACATACATATTTGAATGTTGTAGACCCGTTGACTGAACCTCTCTCGCGATAAAACATGATCGACACCTGAACTCTATGGGTGTTGGATTCATTATAATGTAAACTAGATTATTAACTCTAGTGCAAGTGGCATACTATTGGAAATATGACATAGAGGCAATAATAAATTGGTTATTATCACAAATTCATTGTTCATGATAAGTGTTTATTATTCATGCTAGAATTGTATTGAGCAGAAACTTGAATAAATGTGTGGATACATAATTAACACCGTGTCCCTGGTGAGCCTATACTATACTAGCTCGTCGATCAAAGATGGTTAAGGTTTCCTAACCATAGACATGAGTTGTCATTTGATAATGGGATCACATCATTAGGAGAATGATGTGATGGATAATACCCAACCGTAAGCTTAGCATATGACCGTGTCATTAAAGTTTGATTGTTATAGCTTTCACCATGTCAAGTATATGTTCCTTAGACCATGCATGAGATCATGCAACTCCCTGACACCGGAAGACTACTTTGTGTGTATCCAAACATCACTTCGTAATTGGGTGATTATAAAGGTGCTCTACACATATTTACAAAGGTGTCTGTTGGGTCGGCATGGATCGAGACTAGGATTTTGTCACTCCGTGTGACGGAGAGATATCTCTGGGCCCTTGATACGTCTCCAACGTATCTATAATTTTTTATTGTTCCATGCTAATATATTATCATTCTAGGATACTTTTTTGGAATTTACTTACCAATTTATAATATTTTTGAGCACTAACATATTGATCCAGTGCCTAGTGCTAGTTGTCGTTTTTTTTGCGTGTTTTTGACTTTTCAAGTTTACAGTACCAAACGAAGTCCAATTGCCACGAAACTTCTTGATGATTTTTTATTGACCAAAATAATACATGGAAGCTTTGGCAGGAGGCTGGGAGAGCCACGAGGGGCCCACAAGCCAACAGGGCGCGCCACCAGGGGGCATGCCCTGATGGCTTGTGCCTCCCTAGGGCGCCCCCCGAAGCCCCTCTTTGGCCTATAAATTCACATATATTCCTGAAACCCTAGAAGTGCTCCTGAAACACTTTTTCCGCCACCACAAGTCTCTGTTCCAACGGGAGGCCATCTACACCTCCGTTACGGCACCTTGCCGGAGGGGAGATCGATCACGGAGGGCCTCTTCATCAACCTTGCTGCCCTCACCATGATGTGTGAGTAGTTCACCACAGACCTACGGGTCTGTAGGTAGTACCTAGATGACAATCTCTCTCTCTCTCTCGATCTTCAACACAATGTTCATCGCGTCTTTGCTTGATCTATCCTATGTAATCCCTTTGTATGGTGTGTTTGTTGGGATCCAATGAATTGTGAGTTTATGTTCAGATTATTCATGAAAAGTATTTTATTAAAACCTGAATACTAAGATTCTTATTTGCATGATCATCATAGCTTCGTAATGCTCTCCGATCAATTGAGATAGTTTTGCCAACTAGATTGATATTTCTTCGGTGGGAGTGGTGCATTGTAGTAGGTTCAACCTAGCAAGTTTCTATATCCCAATGATAGAAGGGGACAAGTTGCGTCTTTGTGTTGCTGCTACTAAGGATAAAATAATGGGGTTTATTCATATTGATTGAGTTTACTTTGTCTACATCATGTCATTGTTCTCCAAGCATTACCCTACTTTACTTAATACTCTAGATGCATGCTGGATAGCGGTAGATGGGTGGAGTAATAGTAATAAGTGCAGGCAAGAGTCAGACTATTTTCTTATGGACGTTATGCCTATATACACATGATCATTGCCGTGAAAATTTCATAACTATTTGTTTTTCTATCAGTTGTCCAACAGTAATTTGTTTACCCACCGTATGCTATTCCTATGAGAGATGCCACTAGAGAACTCTACGTCCCTCGGATCTATTCACTCATATATTCACAAACGCTTTCACTACTCTGTTGTTATTTATTTTCTTTTATTTTATTTTGAAATTTACATTTATATACAATTATCTACATGACTCACTTGCTTGCAAATAACGAGATCAAGGGGATTGACAACCCTCTTGCCGACATTGGGTGCAAGTTGTTTGTTATTTTGTGTGTAGCCGCCAAAGATGTTTGAGGATTGGTATTCCTATTGGTTCAATAAACCTTGGTTTCATAGCTGAGGGACATACTTACCCACTTTGTGTTGCTATAACCCGTTCCTCTTCACGGAAAACCCAACGCATATCACGAGTATCAGCCCTCTCGGTAATACAACATCACAAGAAGCTTGCAAGCATTTGACCAATGAGTTTAGTTATGATATCTTGTATTACAGAACAAGTGAAGAGACTTGCCTGTGACGAGATTGAACTAGGTATGGTGATACTGACGATCGAATCTTGAGCAAGTAACATATCGTTGGACAAAGGGAATTGCATACGTGATTGCTTGAATCCTTGCCATCATGGTTCAATCAATAAAAATATTTTTGGAATATGTAGGAACCAACATGGGCATCTAGGTCCTGCTATTGGTTATTGACCGTAGAGGAGCCTCGGTCATGTCTACATGATTTCCTAACCCGTAGGGCTGCACACTTTACGTTCTTTGTTGCTGAGTAGTATTGCGATATGTATAATGGTGAAGGATGTTTTTAGCAGTCTCGGATGAGCCCACACACCACGAGGAGCTCCGGAATGGTCCGGAGGTAAATATTCATATAAGGAAAGTCATTTTTTGGCTATCAGAGAAGTCTTACAGTTTGTAGGTATTGTACCAGGAGTGCCAAATGGGGTTTCGGGCGTCCACCTGCCCCCCGAGGGGGCACATGGGCTGTAGAAGGGGGCCATGTCATCACAACTAATTTTGCTAAACTTCACTTTGATCCAAACTTTGTTCAAATTCAAAATTAAAATAATGGCAAAAATAATATTTCTTTAAACAACTAACAAAAAGTGTTTACAGTATGTCATAAATTCACCAAGTATTGTTAAAAAAAATGTCAACTCCATTTAAATTCCCAAAATGCCCTTGTATTTTAATACAGAGAATTAACAACACTTAGCCACCCCTTTTATTTACAAACATAATTTATATGGATTCATAGTGGTCCCAAACTTTTTGTACCAATTCGGAATAATGCAATGTATTTATGTGACAAGTTTCACATTTTACAAAAAACATTTGATAGCAAAACAAAATGCAAAATAGCGGCTAATATAGAAAGAAGAACAAGAATAAACAAAAAGGAAAAACCTACCTGTTCACATGGGCTTCAAGTGAACAGTAGTCGGCCTAGCTGAAAGTGCGTTATATCGACTAGAGGGGGGGGGCAAATAGGCGATTTTTACAAATTCATCACTTGAGGAATTTCAACTTTGAGGATTTTGAAATGTGATGAATAACTAGCAGCAGAATAAGTACTCAAGTGCATGAAAAACGCAGTAACAACATAGTCTTCATGATGAAATGAAACATGCACAAGTAGTAAGTAGCGTGATACAGGATAAGCAGTGATGAACAAGGTAACTTGAAGAATTTGAGGTGAGGAATTTGTGAAAGTCTTCAGTCAAATTCTTCAAACAGTAACAATCAATTTCATCAATAGGTATATGAGGAATAGAGGGGTTGAGGAAATAGAACTAGATAGCTCGATGAAGACAATGGTTTGATGACCTAGTTCCAACTACAGTGACAGTCGTACGTCTGGTTTGGAGCGGCATGGTATTTAAACCAGAGGACACACAGTCCTAGGACACACAGTCCTTACCGTATTCTCCTTGAGCTAAGGTCACATAGTCCTCGCCCACCACTCGTGGTAAGTCTTTAGGGTAGACTTCCAAAACCCTCACAAACTGGTCACCCGACGATCCACAATTTACTGCTGGATGCTCTAGACCAAGGTCACTTCGTGATCCCCAATTGACTACAGGAGCACTAGACCATGACGCCTAACCGTCTGGAGGATGCACAATCCTCAAAGGTAACAAGCGTCGGTTCCACACATGAATTTCTTCAGTGATGCTCAATCACTTTGGGTTTGGTGGTTTGGTTGTGGGTTTTCCCTCACTGATGATTTTCTCTCAAAGTCCTCGGAGGATGGGTTGCTCTCAAATGACAAATGTCAGTTCGCTCTCGGAGCAGCCAACCAACTAGTGGTTGTGAGGGGTGGCTATTTATAGCCAGGGTGCAACCTGACATGATATGACATAAATGCCTCCAATGATATGACCATTATATGGATATTTGTGATTGGGGACAGCTGGCGCTAAGCACAGCAACGGTCGGATTTTCGAACTATGAAAGTCCTTAGACATATCATGTTCCTCACTTGTAGACAATTCGCACTGGCGAAATCCTAACTCCTCAGTCAGATCAATTTCCTGAGAGACCGGAAGAACTCCGTCTCTGTCGCTGAAAAACTTGACTGAACTGTAAGAGATTTCCAAAGGCTTCACTCGAAGGATTGTATAGGTTGAGGATTTTGGAGTTGAGCATCAGTTGGAAATTTTCCTTAGTATTACCTCGACCCCCTTTAACAGTACGATGTTTCCTATGACTCAAATAAGGAAATGAAACTACGAAAACAAAAGTCTCCACGCTTCATATTCCTCGTTCATATCTTCAAGGTCACACCAACTTCTTAATTTTCAAAGTCTTCACCAAAGTCTTCACAAAGTCTTCAGCAAAGTCTTTAGTTGAAGACATACATTTTTAGGGGTCGATAATCTCCGGATATATCAAACTCCTAATCGACTTGTAGAGCCTGTGTACACTCACAAATACATTAGTACCTTAACCTATAAGTCTTCAATACACCAAAATCACTAAGGGGCACTAGATGCACTAACAATCCCCCCTTTTTGGTGATTGATGACAAATAGGTTAAGTTTTCAACGGGGATAAACATATGAAGTGAAAGTACTTAGTTTGAGGAATTTGATTGCAAGATATAGAAGAACTCCCCCTAAAGATGTGCATATTTGAGGAATTTGCTTTGGACTGCAAATGCACATGGCAGGTGAAAACATGGAGAACTCCCCCTATATCTTGTAATTCATACACGCATTTGAACATATGATATGAAGATTTGAAATGCGTGAAGAAAATGGTGTCTGACGAAATTCAGCATATATGCATTAAGGTACTTGAGGAAATAAACATGCGAGGAAATAGTTCAAAAGTGTCAGACCACCATCGGACTTAAGTTTACAACTCAACCAACAAAAGTTTCAGAAGATCGAGAGTTGTAACTTAAATAAAATAGCCCATATATAGAGACCCGCGTGAAGACTAACTCAAATTTTCGCCCTCTTTGTCATGGAAGACCAAAAGGGACGAAAAAGTGAGGACTAACGCCCCTTTGAAGAATTTTATCATGTTGGTGAGGAAGGAGTGGCAGCGTTGTCGGGGTCGTTTGTCGATGCAGGGTCTGCCACAATGTCGTCAATGTGTTCATCGTCATCGCGCTCTCGAGATGAAGAAAATGAACCTATGGCCATCAGAAAAACTTGAACTTTCTTGAATTTCTTCTGAGGTTGACGAGCCCAGTCAGGATCCAGCTCATTCAGTTCTTCAGAAGACATGAGGTGAGACAGTACGGCCCAAGAGCGGTTGAGGTTTTCATGCGCATAGTAGTGATTCCTCTTCATAGTGTTCTGCGTCACAGTCATGTTCTGCACAATGTAACCAAGTTGTCGCTTCACCCACTTGTGATTGTGATCGATCTTCTGATGAAGACTTATTAGAAGCTCACGATCAGTCATCACACGAGGGGCAGACTCTTGAGGTTTGTGAGCTGAGGCCTTTGCATCGGAGTCTTGAGTGGCAGTGTCATCATTGGTGGAGAAGGAAGCGGCTTTGCAAAACTGTCCATCCAATGGACGAGTGCCTTCATCATGACAGCCTTGCCTTTTCCTTCAACTGAGGCAATTGTGCTCTTGATGACTTCAATTGGAGGCAGGAAGCCAAAGTGGTTCTGGAAATCAGCCTTGAAGGGAACTGAGGATTTTGCCCTAATGAATTTCATGATCCAAGGCGCATAAGGCTTCTGTTCAAATGGAGCTAAAGCAGCATTGGCCAATGTCCTCATGAAGAAATCGTGTAAGTCTATGGGAATCCCATGAATGATGTTGAAGAGCATATTCTTCATGACTCCTTCCACTTCTTCTTCATCTGAATTATGGTCCTTCTAAGGATATAGCGTATTGGTGAGTATACGGTAGACAGTCCTGGGCACATATAGCAAATCCTTCACAAGGAAGGTTTTTCGTCGAGGCTTTCCAGGAGGCAATGTCTTCATCAACACTTGCATCAGCTGATTTGGAAGTGCAGGCTCATCAAATAGTTTGCGAGCTTCATCTGAAGGAATTGGAACTGGTACACACTGAAGCAATTCAGAAGCTTGAGCAGCGAAGTGTGTTGATCCTGTCATCCAGTCCAATATCCAGGAGTTGACGTCTGAAGAATTTCTGCTGGTATGCAATGTGGCATAGAACTGAAGAATGAGTTCTTCATTCTAGTCGTAGATGTCGACGCATAATGGGAGAATGCCTTCATCATGAAGAACTTGGAGCACCGGTGTGAATGATGGAAGGGTGTCCATGTCAGCATGAGGAATTTGGTGGTGCTCGAAGACTTTCTTCTTCTCAAAAAGAACTGATGTATAGTAGTTGAGATGTGTTGCCGTCTAGAATCTGTTGCGACCGGCCCTTGCAAAGTCATAGGGATTAGGACCAGTGAAGAACATACGTTCATTGAAGAAAATGCTCTTGAGGAATTTGGGGCGTATTGAGCCTTTGAATGGCATTCTTGGCTTCGGTTGAAGATTTGGCTTGAAGCGCCCCTTAATCTCCTTTGGCATGGGAGGGACACCTTCAGACAGAAAGATTTGGAGAGCTTGTTCCTCAGTTGCGGCAGGAGCCTCAAGATCATCAGCCGTTGTGTTCAGATTTGCAGATTCTTCATGTATTTATTTAGTCGGAGCAGGCTACTAAGGAATCTGTGTCAAAGGAGCAGTCATTGGTGAATTTGGGTGTGCTGATTCCCAATATTCATCATTGATGGCGGGCGTTGTATTGCTAATGTCTACGTCCTCATCAATTTCTTCAACTCCAGCCTCTTCAGCAGTGAACTGAGGCTGGGGCGATGGTACCTTTGGAGTTGAAGCAATGTCTTCAACTTCAATTTCTTCATCAATCTGCTCTGTCGAAGCAGCAGACTGATCTTCATCTTCATCTGGGATGACATAATTCACCCCAAACGGTACAATTTCGTAGGCACGTGCTGAGGAAATTGGTGTAGCGTCAATAGGTCCAGTTGAAGAACTTGGCATAGTCTTCAACTTCTTCGCGGCTGAGGTTTCTAAATCTGATGCTTTTCTCTTGAGAGTCTTTTCCTCGGCAGTGTCAGTTTCTTCAGGAACAATTGATGCAGCCGCCCTGGTGTATTCAGTTTCTTCAGGCGCAGCAAAAGCTTCAGCTGGCCTTTCAGTTTCTTCAGGCACAACAGTGGTGGTTGTCCTGGCATGATCATTAGTGGTCTGAGTTTCCTCAACAGCACTGGCAGTTACTTCTGGTGCAGAAGCATTTCCATCAGCAGTTTCATCAGGCTGAGCAATTTCATCAGCCTGAGGATTTTGTGGTTGCGATCGAGCAACAACCCTAGTGTTGTGATCCTTCATTGTAGCTTGAGCAGCCCTGACGAATCTCACCCTGGTCCCCTTCCATTCAGCATCATATCTCTCTTGATCCTTAGAGAGTGTGCGAATTTCAGACTGAACAGTGACGAGTTGATTTGGGGTCAAATTCATCACATTGTCTCTCAGAAACTTTTCTTTCCGAACCCTGTTCCTCTTGGCTCTCAAAGCTTTCTCTCTCTTCCATTTTTCTTCAGAGATGAAGTGGGTGATGACATGATCCACTCCAAGAGGCGGATTTAGTGAAGAAAGTGGGGTGCTTGGGTCTTCATGCCATATATCGAGGAAGTTGAGGATCATCTTGGGATCCAACATGAGAGGAACAGAGTTGCCCTTTGCTATAGCAACCTTTTGCTGATGGTGCTTGATGATTTCTTCCAATTCCTCATCAGCAGCTTCATCATCATCATCCTCAGAACCTTAGGGTATGGTCACCACAGCCTTGCTTGAGTGAGGACTTGATCTTTGACCTCGTCCAGCAGTTTTCTTCAGCTTCAACGCAAAAGGGCTAGTTGAAGATGTCGTAGACAACAGAGCAGCAACCGTTTCAGTAGCCGAAGACTTTGTAGGCCAAGGCCTTTGACCTTGAGGGATCTGCTATGAAGGTTTTGAGGTTGAAGAACTTGTCTTCAATGCAGATTTCTTCCTCGTGATTTTCTTCGGAGCACTTGCAGAGGCTCCGGCGGAGGCAGCAGCAGTAGAATCTTCATTGAATTTCTTCACTGCCTCTTTGGCTTTCTTTGCCAGCTTGGCTTGTTGCTTCTCCCACATGTGAGGAAAGTCCTCACCAGTCTTGATGCTTGTGGGATCAGCAATTTGATTTGGAGCAAGGGAAGGCCTGCTGCAAGGAGGTTTTACTGCAAATTTCATCATGTATTTTGGAGTTACATAACGATACTCTTTCCATTCCCTTGCCCATCTCCTCTCAATTTTCTACAGATGAATTTTTCTCTGCTTGGTCGTTTCTTTGCCATGAGTTTCTTCATCGGGTGTGCAGTATTCCTCATACACGTCATCTGGGATCTCAAAGGCAGTGTGCACATCTGACTTCTTTCCACCTTTCTGAGGTTTCTTTCTGTCAGCCATTTCCTTCACTTGAGGAATTTGAACTCTTGACGACTCTGAATAAGTACACAGTTTTTCCTCAAGGAGCGCTGCAAATGAGTTAAGTTGATGAGAACCTAGTGATTCATCGGCGGACATGTTGTACCTGTGAACAGAGTATAGGTGCTAGGAATTTGAAGAGGTCATATGCGTTCTCAGAAATTTTTCAAATAAAACAGGTGAGAGGAATTTGACCATGGGTATCTTGAGTAATTTCACTAAGTGTTCTTTGTCTCAGGTTCCAAAGCTGTGCAAATTTTGAGGATTCACACAATTGAGGAATCTTGAAGAAAATCATTACTTAGGGAAAACATCAAGTATGAGAAGATGTAAGGTGCTTTTAGAATAAGGTTCATGAAGAATAAGCACCTTTTGAGGAATATGAAGAGCATTTGAGGATCAAACAAGGGCGGTAAAAATAAATTTTATTTACCCTAGTGAAGAACACAACGAACAAGAGATGAGATTGGAAAGTTCGTCCGTTCAGATCTCCCACGCCCTAGCTTGGCAGAGGGAGACATCTACATCAGCGGCGGGATGAGGACTTCCGCAGCCGATGCGAGTACGGCGACGATGAGGTCAAGGCAGTGAAGCTCTTCCTCAACGGCAACGATGACTTCAGCGGCGGCGCTAGGTTGGAGCTCGAGAGAGGGATGAGATGAGGAGTAACCGAGCATAGTTGAAGGGGAGGGGTATTTATAGAGGGAGTGAAAACCAATCTGCCCGAAGATTTTGGACAAGATTTCCCCTGACCCTTGCTCTCCACGCGACAGGTGTGTTGGAAATATGCCCTAGAGGCAATAATAAATTAGTTATTATCATATTTCCTTGTTCATGATAATCGTTTATTATCCATGCTATAATTGTATTGATCGGAGACTTAAATGCATGTGTGGATACATAGACAAAACCATGTCCCTAGTATGCCTCTAATGGACTAGCTCGTTGATCAAAGGATGGTTAAGGTTTCCTAGCCATGGACATGAGATGTCATTTGATAACGGGATCACATCATTAGGAGAATGATGTGATGGATAAGACCCAAACTACAAACATAGCATATGATCGTGTCAGTTTATTGCTACTGTTTTCTGCATGTCAAGTATATGTTCCTATGACCATGAGATCATGCAACTCACGGATATCGGAGGAGTGCCTTGTGTGTATCAAACGTCGCAACGTAACTGGGTGACTATAAAGGTGCTCTACAGGTATCTCCGATGGTGTCTGTTGAGTTGGCATGGATCGAGACTGGGATTTGTTACTCCGTGTAACGGAGAGGTATCTTGGGGCCCACTCGGTAATGCAACATCACAATAAGCCTTGCAAGCAATGTGACTAATTGTTAGTTGCGGGATATTGTATTACGGAACGAGTAAAGAGACTTGCTGGTAACGAGGTTGAACTAGGTATGGAGATACCGACGATCGAATCTCGGGCAAGTAACATACCGAAGAACAAAGGGAACGATATACGGGATTAACTGAATCCTTGACATAGAGGTTCGACCGATAAAGATCTTCGTAGAATATGTAGGAACCAATGTGGACGTCCAGGTCCCGCCATTTGTTATTGACCATAGAGGTGTCTCGGTCATATGTACATAGTTCTCGAACCCGCAGGGTCTGCACACTTAAGGTTCGGTGACGTTTCGGTAGTGTAGAGTTATGTATGGTGGTGACCGAAGGTTGTTCGGAGTCCCAGATGAGATCCCGGACGTCACGAGGAGCTCCGGAATGGTCCGGAGGTAAAGATTCATATATGGGAAGTCCCGGTTTGGTTTCCGGAAAAGTTTCGGGCTCATCGGTAGTGTACCGGGAGTATCGGTATTGTACCGGGAGTGCCGGTAGTGTACCGGAGGACCTCCGGGAGGGGTATTTCGACCCCAAGAGGTCCATGGGCTGTGGGAGAATAATAAACAGCCCTTAGTGGGCTGGGAAAACAGCCACAAAGGCCCATGGCGCAGGAGAGAAAGTCCTAAAGCAAAAAGTGGAAAATCAGCCAATAGGAGGCAATCCTACTCCAACTAGGATTGGAGGTGAAGTAGGATTGCTCCCACCTCCTATTTCGGCCGACCCAAAGGCCTTGGCTGCCTCTCCTCTCCTCTCCTCCTATATATACTAGTGGATTGGGTGGTTTTTGGACAGAATTTCCGGCCACGTGCTACCCGTTTCACCGGTGCACAGTTTCTCCTCTAGATCGGTTTTCCGCAGCGCTTAGGCGAAGCCCTGCCGGAATCACTCCACCACCATCACCGGAGCGCCGTCACGCTGCTGGTGAACTCTCTCTCCTCTCCACCTCCTCTCGCTGGATCGAGACGGTGGAGATCGTCATCAAGCTGCACGTGTGCTGAACGCGGAGGTGCCGTCCGTTCGGCGCTAGATCGGAAGGACCGTGATCGAGATCGCGAGACAGTTCATGATGAGATCGCGGAACGAATCGTGATGAGTTCGCGGGACAGATCGTGATCAAGATCGTGAGACGGATCGTGATGAGATCGCGGGACGGATCGTGATGAGTTCACGGGACGGATCGTGATTGGATCGCGGGACGGATCATGATGAGATCGCGGGACGCTCGGCGATTTGGATCGCGAAGATGTTCGACTACACCAACCGCGTTTCTTAACGCTTCCCGCTTAGCGATCTACAAGGGTATGTAGATCCACTCTCCCTCTCGTTGATTCTCATCACCATGGATAGGTTTGCGTGTGCGTAGGAAAATTTTTGTTTCCCATGCGACGTTCCCCAACAGTGGCATCATGAGCTAGGTTGATGGTTCGATGAGATCTCGAGTAGAACACAAAAGGTTTGTGGGCGTTGATGCTTAGATTGCTTCCTCCCTTGGTCGTATTTTGGTTCAGCGGGATTGTGAGATGAAGCGGCCCGGACCAACATTACTCGTACGCTTACGAGAGACCGGTTCCCTCGACGCAACTTGTTGCCTAGATGGCTTGCGGGTGACAGTTTCTCTCACTTTAGTTGGATCGGATTCGACAAAGGCGGTCCTTGAGAAGGTTGAAAAGCAAACTAGTGTATCACCGTTGTGGTTTATGCGTAGGTGAGAATCGTTCTTGCTAGATACCCATAGCAGCCACGTAAAATATGCAACAACAATTAGAGGACGTCTAACTTGTTTTTGCAGGGTATGTTGTGATGTGATATGGCCAATTACATGATGAGATATATGTGATGTATGAGATGATCATGTGATGTATAGATTATCACGACTTGCATGTCGATGAGTACGGCAACCGGCAGGAGCCATAGGGTTGTCTTTAATTATTGTATGACCTGCGTGTCAATCATTAAGCGCTATGTAATGCTTTACTTTATCGCTACGGTAGCAATAGTAGTAGAAGCATGCAGGGCGTGACAACCCCAATGGCAACACATTGATGGAGATCAAGATGATGGAGATCATGGTGTTGTGCCGGTGACGATGGAGATCATGCCGGTGTTTCGAAGATGGAGATCTTAAACACAAGTTCATGGCCATATCATGTCACTTATGAATTGCATGAGATGTTAATCCTTTTATGCACCTTGTTTTGCTTAGTACGGCGGTAGCATTATAAGGTGATCCCTCACTTGAATTTCAAGATGAACTGTGTTCTCTCCGAGTGTGCACCGTTGCGAAAGTTCGTCGTGTTGAGACACCACGTGATGATCGGGTGTGATAGACTCTACGTTCACATACAACGGGTGCAAGCTAGATTTGCACGCGCAGAACACTCGGGTTAAACTTGACGAGCCTAGCATGTACAGACATGGCCTCGGAACACGAGAGACCGAAAGGTCGAACATGAGTCATATAGTAGATATGATCAACATAATGATGTTCACCATTGCAGCCACCTCAACTCACGTGATGATCGGACTTGAGTTGGTGAATTTGGATCATGTATCACTCGAATGATCGGAGGGATGTCAATTTGAGTGGGAGTTCTTAAGTAATATGATTAATTGAACTCATTATCATGAACATAGTCAAAGTGTCTTTGCAAATTATGTTATAGATTACTAGCTCGCGCTGTAGCTCCCTTGTATTTTATATGTTCCTAGAGAAATAGAATTGAAAGATGTTGGTAGCAAAATTGCGGACTGGGTCCGTGATCTGAGGATTGTCCTCATTGCTGCACAGAAGGCTTATGTCCTTAATGCACCGCTCGGTGCGCCACCCCCTCTAGCGTCGTCTATAGATGTTGTGAACATCTAACAGGCACGTTTCGATGACTACTTGATAGTTTAGTGCGTCATGCATTACGGCTTAGAATTGAGGCTCCAAAACGTTTTGAACGTCACGGAACATATGAGATATTCTAGGAGCAGAGATTGTGATCTCAGGCTCGTGCCTTTGTTGCGAGATATGAGATCTCCAACAAGATTCTTTGCTTGTAAGATGAAGGAGAATAGCTCAATCGTTGAGCATGTACTCAGATTGTCTGGGTACTACAATCGCTTGAATCAAGTGGGAGTTGATCTTCCAGATAAGATAGTGATTGATATAGTTCTCCAAGTCACTGTCACTAAAGCTACTAGAACTTAGTGATGAACTATAATACACCAGGGATAGAAGTATTGATCCCTGAGCTGTTCGCGATGTTTGACACCACGAAGGTAGAAATCAAGAAGGAGCGTCAAGTGTTGATGGTTAATCAAACCACTAGTTTCGAAAAGGGCAAGATCAAGGAGGGAAACTTCATGGATAGCAAGTCAGTTGCTGCTCCAGTGAAGCAACCCAAAGTTGAACTCAAACCCGAGACTAAGTGCTTCTATTATGAGGTGAGAGGTCGCTGAAGCGGAACAACCCTAGATACTTGGTAGATAAGAAGGCTGGCAACATTGATAGAAGTATATTTGATATACGAGTTACTAATGTGTACCTTGCTAGTACTCTTAGTAGCACCTGGGTATTGGATACCGGTTCGGTTGCTAAATGTTAGTAACTCGAAATAAAAGCTACGGAATAAACGGAGAACTAGCTAAGGGTGAGGTGACGATATGTGTTGGAAGTGTTTCCAAGGTTGATGTGATCAACATCGCACGCTCTCTCTACCTTCAGGATTAGTGACGAACCTAAATAAATGTTATTTGGTGTTTTGCGTTGAGCATGAACATGATTAGATCATGTTTATTGCAATACGGTTATTCGTTTAAGTTAGAGAATAATGGTTATTCTGTTTACATGAATAATACCTTCAATGGTCATACACCCAGTGAGAATGGTTTGTTGAAATCTTGATCGTAGTATTACACATGTTCATAACATTGATGTCAAAAGATACAAAGTTAATAATGATAGTACCACATACTTGTGGCACTGCAGCTAAATGTCATATTGGTATAAAGCGCATGTAGAAACTCCATGCTGATGGATATTTGGACTCATTCGATTTCGAATCGGTTGAGACATGCGAACCATGCCTCTTGGGCAAGATGACTAAAGGACCCCATTGGATGGAGCGGGCAAGTGATTCATTGGAAATGATACATGTTGATGTATGCAATCTAGTGAGTCTTGTAGCGTGTAGTGGATATCGTTATTTTCTTACCTTCACTGATGATTTGAGTAGATATAGTGTATATTTACTTAATGAAACACAAGTCTGAATCGTTTGAAAGGTTCAAGCAAATTCAGAGTGAAGTTTAAAGATCATCGTGACAAGAAGATAAAAATGACCGCGATATGATCGTGGAGGTGAATATCTGAGTTACGAGTTTGGCATACAACTTAAGACAACGTGAAATTTGTTTCACAACTAACGCCACCTAGAACACCATGGTGTGATGGTGTGTCCGAACATCATAGTCATGCTCTATTGATATAGTGCATACTGTGATGTCTCTTATCGTTTTACTACTATAATTTTTGGGGTTATGCATTAGAGACAACTACATTCACTTTAAATAGGGCATCATCTAAATCCGTTGAGATGACACCGTGTGAATTATGGTTTGATAGAAACCTAAGCTGTCATTTCTTAATGTTTGGGGCTGCGATGCTTGTGTGGAAAATGTTTTCACATAATAAGCTAGAACCCAAAGCGGATAAATGTATCTTCATAGAATACCCTAAGAACAGATGGGTATGCCTTCTATCTCAGATCCGAGTGCAAAGTGTTTGTTGCTAGAACTGGGTCCTTTCTCGAGAAAAAGTTTCTCTCGAAAGAATTGAGTGGGAGGAAGATGGAACTTGATGAGGTTGTTAAACCTTTGTTCAACCAGAGAGTAGCGCAGCGCAGAAAGATGTTACTGTGAAGCCTACGTTAGTTGAAGAGGAAGTTAATGATGATGATCATGAAGCTTCAGGATCAAGTTACTATCAAACTTCGTAGGTCGACAAGGATGTGTACTGCTCCTAAGTGGTACGACAACTCGGTCTTGGAGGTCATGTTGTTGGACAAAGATGAACCTACGAGCTATGGAGAAGCGATGATGGGCCCGGATTCCGAAAAATGGTTGGAGGCCATGAAATCCGAGATAGGATCCATGTATTAAAACCAAGTGTAGACTTTGGTAGACTTGCTCGTTGGACGGTAGGTCGTTGAGTACAAATGGATCTTTAAAATGAAGACAGACATTGATGGTGAATGTCACTATTTGTAAAGCTCGACTTGTTGCAAAGATGTTTGTGACAAGTTCAAGGAGTTGACTACGATGAGACTTTCTCACTCGTAGCGATGCTAAAAGTCTGTTGGAATTATGTTAGCAGTTGCTGTGTTTTCAATTATGAAATCTGGCAGATGGATGTCAAAACATCGTTTCCTTAATGGTTTACTTGAGGAAAGGTTGTATGTGATACAACCAGAAGGTTTTGTCAGGCCTAAGGATGCTAAAAGGTGTGCAAGCTTCGGTGATCCTTCCATGTACTGAAGCAAGCATCTCGGAGTTGGAATATACGCTTTGATGAGGTGATCAAAGTTTTGATGTTTATACAAAGTTTATGAGAAACTTGTATTTGCAATAAAGTGAGTGGGAGCACTATAGAATTTCTGATAAGTATATGTGGATGACATATTGTTGTTTAGAAATAATGTAGAGTTTCTGGAAAGCATAAAACGGTTATTTGGAAAGTGATTTTCAAAGGAAGACCTGGATAAAGCTACCTAATTGTTGAGCATCAAAATCTATAGAGATAGATCAAGATGCTTGATGAGACTTTCAATGAGTGCATACCTTCACAAGATTTTGAAAGAGTTCAAAATGGATCAGCCAGAGAAATAGTTCTCGTCTGATTTGTAAGGTGTGAAGTTGAGTGAGACTCAAAGCTCGACAACGGCAGAAGAAAGAGAAAGGACGAACGTCGTCCCCTATGCGTTAGCCATAGGCTCTATATTATGCCATGCTGTGTACCGCACCTATGTGTGCCTTGCCATGAGTCTGTCAAGGGGTACAAGAGTGGTCCAGGAGTGGATCACTGGACAGCGGTCGGAATTATCCTTAGTAACCAGAGGACTAAGGAAATGTTTCTTGATTATGGAGGTGATAAAGAGTTCGTCGTAAAGAGTTACGTCAATGCAAGGTTTAACACCTATCCGGATGACTAGTAGTAGCAATCTGGATACGTATAGTGGAGCAGCCATTTGGAAATAGTACCAAGTGGAGTGTGGTAGCAGTGTTTACGGTTTGACATAGAGATATGCAAAGTACACACGGATCTGAATATCGCAGACCCGTTGACTATAAGACCTCTCTCACATGCAAAGCATGATCGAGCCCCAGAACTCATTGGGTGTTAGATTCATAACAATGCGAATCACATGGTGATGTGAACTAGATTATTGACTCTAGTGCAAGTGGGAGACTGTTGGAAATATGCCCTAGAGGCAATAATAAATTAGTTATTATCATATTTCCTTGTTCATGATAATCGTTTATTATCCGTGCTATAATTGTATTGATCGGAGACTTAAATGCATGTGTGGATACATAGACAAAACCATGTCCCTAGTATGCCTCTAATGGACTAGCTCGTTGATCAAAGGATGGTTAAGGTTTCCTAGCCATGGACATGAGATGTCATTTGATAACGGGATCACATCATTAGGAGAATGATGTGATGGATAAGACCCAAACTACAAACATAGCATATGATCGTGTCAGTTTATTGCTACTGTTTTCTGCATGTCAAGTATATGTTCCTATGACCATGAGATCATGCAACTCACGGATATCGGAGGAGTGCCTTGTGTGTATCAAACGTCGCAACGTAACTGGGTGACTATAAAGGTGCTCTACAGGTATCTCCGATGGTGTCTGTTGAGTTGGCATGGATCGAGACTGGGATTTGTTACTCCGTGTAACGGAGAGGTATCTCGGGGCCCACTCGGTAATGCAACATCACAATAAGCCTTGCAAGCAATGTGACTAATTGTTAGTTGCGGGATATTGTATTACGGAACGAGTAAAGAGACTTGCTGGTAACGAGGTTGAACTAGGTATGGAGATACCGACGATCGAATCTCGGGCAAGTAACATACCGAAGAACAAAGGGAACGATATACGGGATTAACTGAATCCTTGACATAGAGGTTCGACCGATAAAGATCTTCGTAGAATATGTAGGAACCAATGTGGACGTCCAGGTCCTGCCATTTGTTATTGACCATAGAGGTGTCTCGGTCATATCTACATAGTTCTCGAACCCGCAGGGTCTGCACACTTAAGGTTCGGTGACGTTTCGGTAGTGTAGAGTTATGTATGGTGGTGACCGAAGGTTGTTCGGAGTCCCAGATGAGATCCCGGACGTTACGAGGAGCTCCGGAATGGTCTGGAGGTAAAGATTCATATATGGGAAGTCCCAGTTTGGTTTCCGGAAAAGTTTCGGGCTCATCGGTAGCGTACCGGGAGTATCGGTATTGTACCGGGAGTGCCGGTAGTGTACCGGAGGACCTCCGGGAGGGGTATTTCGACCCCAACAGGTCCATGGGCTGTGGGAGAATAATAACCAGCCCTTAGTGGGCTGGGAAAACAGCCACAAAGGCCCATGGCGCAGGAGAGAAAGTCCTAAAGCAAAAAGTGGAAAATCAGCCAATAGGAGGCAATCCTACTCCAACTAGGATTGGAGGTGAAGTAGGATTGCTCCCACCTCCTATTTCGGCCGACCCAAAGGCCTTGGCTGCCTCTCCTCTCCTCTCCTCCTATATATACTAGTGGATTGGGTGGTTTTTGGACAGAATTTCCGGCCACGTGCTACCCGTTTCACCGGTGCACAGTTTCTCCTCTAGATCGGTTTTCCGCAGCGCTTAGGCGAAGCCCTGCCGGAATCACTCCACCACCATCACCGGAGCGCCGTCACGCTGCTGGTGAACTCTCTCTCTCCTCTCCACCTCCTCTCGCTGGATCGAGACGGTGGAGATCGTCATCAAGCTGCACGTGTGCTGAACGCGGAGGTGCCGTCCGTTCGGCGCTAGATCGGAAGGACCGTGATCGAGATCGCGAGACAGTTCATGATGAGATCGCGGAACGGATCGTGATGAGTTCGCGGGACAGATCGTGATCAAGATCGTGAGACGGATCGTGATGAGATCGCGGGATGGATCATGATGAGTTCACGGGACGGATCGTGATTGGATCGCGGGACGGATCGTGATGAGATCGCGGGACGCTCGGCGATTTGGATCGCGAAGATGTTCGACTACACCAACCGCGTTTCTTAACGCTTCCCGCTTAGCGATCTACAAGGGTATGTAGATCCACTCTCCCTCTCGTAGATTCTCATCACCATGGATAGGTTTGCGTGTGCGTAGGAAATTTTTTGTTTCCCATGCGACGTTCCCCAACAAGGTGTCACCCACGTTTTGAGTAGGGGAGATTATGGGGGATCATGGGTTATCCAGTCGTGGGAATCGGAAGCGTTCGAGTGGGAACCGCTGAAAATTTTGATAGTGAAAATTTCAAATCTTCCGTTCGCAAATTCTTTAGCTGTCAAGGACACAGTGAAGACTTTGAACGAGTTTCAAAGTAGAACGCATATGAAGAATTTGTGAACAGACTGGGTTGAGTTTAGCATAGAGGGGGAAGGGTCCGATCACATGCACTTAGATGAAAATCAACTTGAAGAATTAGCAATAAGTGAATGCTGTTGAGGACATTGAAAACTCATATATATATATATATATATATATATATATATATATATATATATAGTCAATGAAGAACATGAGTTTCAAAGTTTGAAGAATTTGAAAATTTGAGGAATTTGATAATTTGAAGAATTTGCAAAAATGACGAAAAACTCAATTCTGAAGAATTTCAACTTTGGTTGGTGGCATGACCCACCGTATAAGAATGATGATTTCAGACATCGTGTAAAATTGTCATAGGGTTGTGAGAATCAAATTATTCATTAATTTCTTCACACTTAGAGGGTTATTCTTCATTGATTGAAGAAAAACGTTACTTCGTGTGTTACACACCAAAGCCATCAATGTTGCATAAGTGTTAGGATGTGTGTCCTTCTTCAAAGAACATTCGAAGATTCTAAGACATTTAGCTCACACTGCAACTTGCAAAATCTCTTTTCATCCAAGGGCTTGGTGAAGATATCGTCCAATTGTTCTTTAGTGGGGATGTGGTCGATGGAGATGTCGCCCTTGAGTACATGATCTCGAAGAAAGTGATGACGAATCTGGATGTGCTTGGTCTTGGAGTGCTGAACTGGGTTGTATGCAATCTTGATGGCACTCTCGTTGTCGTAGTAGAGAGGCATATTCTTCAACTTGATGCGTAGTCCTTGAGGGTTTGCTTCATCCATAGTAACTGAGCACAACATGAGCCAACAACAATGTACTCAGCTTCAACAATAGAGAGTGAGACGCAGTTCTGCTTCTTTGAGGACCAACAGACTAGGGATCGTCCAAGGAAATGACATGTGCCTGAGGTTGACTTGCGATCCACACGATCTCCAACATAGTCAGCATCAGAGTATCCGACGAGGTGAAGATTTGAGCCCTTGGGATACCATAATCCAAGTGTTGGTGTGTGAGCTAAGTATCGAAGAATATGTTTCATAGCCTTATGGTGTGATTCCTTCGGTGTTGCTTGGAATCGGGCACACATGCAAACACTGAGCATAATATCAGGTCTAGATGCACATAGATACAATAATGAGCCAATCATGAAGCGGTATACCTTCTGATCGAAATCTTTACCATTTTCGTCAGTGTAGAGGTGGCCTTTTGATGGCATTGGAGTTTTGATGCCTTTGCAATCTTGCATGTCGAATTTCCTTAGAACATCCTTGAGGTATTTCTCTTGTGAGATGAAGATGTCATTGTCTTGCTGACGAATTTGAAGACCTAAGAAGAATTTCAACTCTCCCATCATAGACATTTGATATTCTTCACTCATCATATATGCAAATTCATCACTATAACGTTTGTCAGTACAACCAAAGATAATATCATCTACATATATTTGGCATATGAACAATTCATTATCATAGGATTTTTTGAAAAGAGTTGGGTCGAGTGAACCGGGTTTGAAGCCTTTCTTCATGAGGAATTCCTTCAGAGTGCCATACCACGTCCGAGGGGCCTACTTGAGGCCATAGAGGGCCTTGTTGAGTCTGAAGACTTTGTCAGGATACTTAGGGTCTTCAAAACCTGGGGGTTGAGCAACATATACTTCTTCCTCAAGCTTACCATTGAGGAATGCACTTTTCACATCCATTTGATATAAGATGATATCATGATGGTTAGCATAAGAAAGCAATATGCGAATAGCTTCAAGTCTAGCAACAGGTGCAAAAGTTTCATCAAAATCAATTCCCTCAACCTGTGTGTAGCCTTGAGCTACAAGACGAGCATTATTCCTTACCAAAAGGCCATCTTCATATTGCTTGTTATGGTAGATCCACTTGGTACCTATGATGTTATGCTTGCGAGGATCTGGCCGCTTTACAAGTTCCCACACGTTGTTGAGCTTGAATTGATGCAACTCCACGATGCCATTCTGTTGAGGAGTATAAGGGGCAGATAACTCATGAGTAATACCAAATTCATCAAGATATTCATCAAGATTAGTGTTCTTGAATTCAGTCCCATTATCACTCCTAATATGCTTGATCTTGACGCCGAAGTTGGTGGAGGCCCTTGAAGCAAATCGTCTGAAGACATCCTGCACTTCATTTTTGTACATAATAATATGCACCCAGGTGTAACGAGAGTAATCATCAACAATGACAAAGCCATACAAACTTGAAGCATTTGTTTGTATGGAGTAATGAGTGAGGCCAAAGAGATCCATGTGAAGCAATTCAAAGGGTCGAGTCATGGTCATGATTGTCTTCGAGGGATGCTTGGATCTGGTCATCTTCCCAAATTCACATGCAACACAGAGGTGGTCCTTGAGGAATTTGACACCCTCGATGCCAATGATGTGCTTTTTCTTCACGAGCGTGTGCAAGTTCCTCATACCCGCATGTCCAAGTCGCGATGCCATAACTAGCCTTCTGAAGACTTTGCAAGTAATCATGTGGCAGGTTGAGAACCTGTAGAGAAATCAACAATATACAAGTCTCCTCTCCTAAAGCCTTTGAAGACTTTGGAATTGTCAGATTCCATGATGACAACACAGCGATATTTTCCAAATACGACGATCATATGAAGATCACAAAGCATTGAGACAGACATTAGGTTGAACCCAAGGGATTCAACAAGCATCACCTTATCCATGGTTTGGTCCTTTGAGATAGCAACCTTACAAAGTCCGAATACCTTGCTTTTTTCCTTTGTCTGCGTAGGTGATATGCTTCAGAGGATATGGAGTGAGTGGCAAATTCATCAGTAGATTCCTGTCACCAGTCATGTGGTTTGTGCACCCACTATCGAGGACCCACTCAGTAGCTTTTGGAGTATCATCCTGCAGATGAATTAGTGCAACTTATGAACTCATATGCTTCAGAGTGAAGAATATGACATCAATTTCATCAGATAGGATTTCATTACACAAGACAGTAAGCAAGTAGTGTGAGGACGTGAGAAATGAGGAATTCATTTCATCATGGTTAGCTTGCGTCCTTTCAAGCATTTCCTCAGGTCTCCAGCAAGTTCATCAGATGTTCAGTTTCATCTGGAGACCTGACCCTGCATAAGAAATTAGTTCAATTTCTTCACCACCCACATCTGGTGGGGTGGCAAAGAGTTCATCATTCTGTGAGCACCATGTGAGAAAGGAGGCATTGAAGTAAGTGCGCTTCGTTTCACATGGCGAGGATTAGAGTACTCAAGTGAATAAGCAGAGAAATTCCTCGAGGACTTATGAACATAATGGTTTGAAGAATAATGCACATATTCATAACTCTTATATTTTTCCTACGGAACAGAAGCATTAGCGCGAGAATGGTATTTTTGACCATTTGAGGAATTTGGTCCAAGTGAGGACTTTGGTCCATATGAGGAATTTGATCTGGGGTTCCTATTCTTCATGAGTGGTGTTGTAAGGACATTCACTTGAAGATTTTGTAGGTAGTTCTTGGGAACCCAAATTTTCTTCATAGGAGAACTGTTCTTGCAGTTAGTTCCAACAAATTTAGCAAATACTTCACCTTTCTGATTTTTGAAGAATTTGTAGTTAGAGTAAAGTGACTCATTAGAGGAATATGAAGTTTCACACGTAAAGCCAGATAAAGTGGATGGATCTACAGGAAGTCCTTTCGCAGCAACCCATGAGGTTTTGGGGTACTGCTCAGGTGTCCAGTAGGATCCATCAGCATTGAGTTTCCTCAAAAAGGCTATACCCTCTTTCCTAGGGTTCCCGTTCTGAATCTGCTTTTTGAGGACATCGCAAAGGGTTTGATGCCCTTTGAGACTTTTGTACATGCCTGTCACATACAATTCCTTCAACCCTGCATTGTCATTAGTGATACTTGTGGTATCCTCAGATGAGGAATTTAAGACCACGAGAATAGTTGAAGAATTTACAGCAATAGAAGCATTTGAACATTCAGGTGAAGAATTAGCAGTTTCACGTTCGATGCATTTCAAACAAGGTGGAACAAATTCTTCCTGAGCGGTACTGGTCTGTTGAGTCAGTAAGGAATCATTTTCCCTTTGGAGATCCTCATGTGACACCCTCAGCTTCTTAAGATCTTGCTTTCTTTGAAGAAATTCATAAGAAAGCTTCTCATGATCGGCTAAGAGGTTGTTATGATGACTCTGAAGGTTATCATACTTTGTCTAAAGACTTTTGAGATCGCCAGACAAAGTTTGAGTCCGATCCACTTCATAGTTCAACAGATCATCGCTTTTGTCTAGCATTTTTTGAAGCTTTTCAAGTGCACTTTGTTGCTTAGTGGCAATTTTAACAAGTTTAGCATAGCTAGGTTTCACATATTCATCAGATTCACCTTCACTTGATTCAGATGAGGAATGATGTTTGTGTACCTTTGAGCCTTTTGCCATGAAGCAATAGGTGGGAGCATAATCATCATTGCTGACGTCAGAGTCGTTGGAGTTGTCATATTCTTCATCGTTGAAGATGGACTTGCTGACGAAAGCAGTAGAGAGAGCAAGGCTAGCGACACCAGATTCAGATTCCTCCTCAGATTCTTCCTCTTCTTCATATTCTTCAGATTCTTCCTCAGAATCCATTTCCTTGCCGATGAATGCTCGTGCCTTTCTGGAACCATTCTTCTTGTGCTTTGAGGATTTTGAAGATGAGGACTTTGAAGATTTATTCTTTTTCTTCGAGTCATCAGAACTATCCTCCTTGTATTTCTTCTTCTTCTTTGAATCTTTTTCCCAGAGAGGACAGTCAGAGATAAAGTGACCGGGCTTCTTGCAATGATGACAAGTTCTTTACTTGTAGTCTTCTGAGGAATCTGATTTCCTCAAGCCACTTTTTGATGACTTTCCAAATCCACCTCTCCTTGAGAACTTCTGGAATTTCCTCATGAGCATTGCTAGTTCCTAACTTAGTTCTTTAGGATCACCAAGGCTGCTGTCAGAATCTTCTTCTTCAGATGAGGAAATTGCTTTCGCCTTCAGAGCACGAGATCTTCCATAGCTTGGCCTATAGAGGTCTCTCTTCTCAGCTTGTTGGAATTCATGAGTATTGAGTCTCTCAAGAATATCAGCAGGATCAAGTGACTTGTAGTCTCCACGTTCTTGAATCATCAACTCCAGAGTATCGAACGAGGAGTCAAGAGATCTTAGCAGTTTCTTCACCACTTCATGGTCAGTGATATCGGTGGCACCCAGTGCTTGAAGCTCATTGGAGATATCAGCGAGACGATCAAAAGTTTGCTGAACATTTTCATTGTCAAGTCTCTTGAAGCGGCTAAAGAGATTGCGAAGAACATCAACACGAGAGTCATGTTGAGTGGATACACCTTCGTTGACTTTGGACAGCCTATCCTAGATAAGCTTAGCAGTCTCCAAAGCACTCACTCTGCCATACTGACCTTTGCTCAGATGACCACAAATGATATTCTTTGCTTGAGAATCTAGTTGCTTGAATCTCTTCACATCAGCAGTAGTGACAGTGGGAGTGACAAAGGGCACACCATTTTCCACAACGTACCAGAGATCGTTATCAATAGCTTCAAGGTGCATACGCATCTTGTTCTTCCAGTAGGGGTAGTCCGTCCCATCAAAGGTAGGACACCCCGCGGAAACCTTGATCATACTTGTAGTCGACATAACTAGAAATCTAGGTGGTTAAACCAAAATCACACAGAGCGAGAGAGTACTTGCTCTGATACCAATTGAAAGTGCGTTATATCGACTAGAGGGGGGGGGTGAATAGGCGATTTTTACAAATTCATCACTTGAGGAATTTCAACTTTGAGGAATTTGAAATGTGATGAATAACTAGCAGCGGAATAAGTACTCAAGTGCATGAGAGACATAGTAACAACATAGTCTTCATGATGAAATGAAACATGCACAAATACTAAGTAGTGTGATACAGGATAAGCAGTGATGAACAAGGTAACTTGAAGAATTTGAGGTGAGGAATTTGTGAAAGTCTTCAGTCAAATTCTTCAAACAGTAACAATCAATTTCATCAACAAGTATATGAGGTATAGAGGGGTTGAGGAAATAGAACCAGATAGCTCGATGAAGACAATGGTTTGATGACCTAGTTCCAACTGTTGTGACAGTCGTACGTCTGGTTTGGAGCGGCCTGGTATTTAAACCAAAGGACACACAGTCCCAGGACACACAGTCCCAGGACACACAGTCCTTACCGTATTCTCCTTGAGCTAAGGTCACATAGTCCTCGCCCAACACTCGTGGTAAGTCTTCAGGGTAGACTTCCAAAACCCTCACAAACTGGTCACCCGGCGATCCACAATTTACTGCTCGATGCTCTAGACCAAGGTCACTTCGTGATCCCCAATTGAATGCAGGAGCACTAGACCATGGCGCCTAACTGTCTCGAGGATGCACAATCCTCAAAGGTAACAAGCATCGGTTCCACACAGGAATTTCTTCAGTGATGCTCAATCACTTTGGGTTTGGTGGTTTGGTTGTGGGTTTTTCCTCACTAATGATTTTCTCTCAAAGTCCTTGGAGGATGGGTTGCTTTGAAATGACAAGTGTTAGTTCTCTCTCGGAGCAGCCAACCAACTAGTGGTTGTGGGGGGTGGCTATTTATAGCCAGGGTGCAACCTAACATGATATGACATAAATGCCCCCAATGATATGACCGTTATGTGGATATTTGTGATTGGGGACAACTGGCGCTAAGTACAGCAACGGTTGGATTTTCGAACTATGAAAGTCCTCACACATATCATGTTCTTCACTTGTAGGCAATTCACACTGGCGAAATCCTAACTCCTCAGTCAAATCAATTTCCTCAGAGACCAGAAGAACTTCGTCCCTGTCACTGAAAAACTTGACTGAACCGTAAGAGATTTCCAAAGGCTTCACTCGAAGGATTGTATGGGTTGAGGATTTTGGAGTTGAGCATCAGTTGGAAATTTTTCTTGGTATTACCTCGACCCCCTTTAACAGTATGGTGTTTCTTATGACTCAAATAAGGAAATGAAACTACGAAAACAAAAGTCTTCACGCTTCATATTCCTTGTTCATATCTTCATGGTCACACCAACTTTTTCATTTTCAAAGTCTTCACAAAGTCTTCACCAAAGTCTTAACCAAAGTCTTCAGTTGAAGACATACATTTTTGGGGGTCGATAATCTCCGGATATATCAAACTCCTCATCGACTTATAGAGCATGTGTACACTCACAAATACATTAGTACCATAACCTATAAGTGATCAATACACCAAAATCACTAAGGGGCACTAGATGCACTAACACCAGCCCACCTTTGGGGCGTCCCCTACCTCTGTTCATGAGTGTTTGAGTAGATGCCGCACCCATTTCAGTGGCCATGGATGGCCACGTGCCGAGCATTCAGCCCCTCCCCGGCATTCATAAGCCCCCCTCGACCTCCAGCAACCCTAGCTCCATTCCCCTCTTTTCCTCGCACTGTTGCACTCTCTCCCGCAAGCAAACGAGTCGTCGTCACCATAGCCTTCGTCGCCCACACGCTCTTCATCGTCCCCGCGCCGCGAGAAGCTATCCAGGAGCTCCGTCTACCTCCCTATGTCGTCTATGCGACACTGCTCAAGCTCTATGCCACTATAGTGAGTGGATCAAGCTCTTCTTCATCATTTAGACGGTGTCATTCACCGCCACTTCTGCTACTAGATTCACGTTGAGCCATCGTGTGGTCCTGATAACCCACAAGTGTAGGGGATCGTGACAGTCTTCATGAGTAGTATTTCACCCTATTTTATTGGTTCGACACAAGGGGAGCGAAAGAATATTTGTTGGCCATGATAGTTGAGTTGTCAATTCAACCGCACCTGGGATATCTCCGTGCAGCAAAGATTTAGTAGCACGACAAATAGTAGTAGCAAAAGTAATGGTAGTAATGACTGCAACAATTTTGTAGCAGGTGTGACAGTAGCAATAACATAGTAACTTAGCAAGTTTAAGTATATGTAACATGTATGCACGTAGATTAGTGATGGATAATGATTTAGATGGCATTGATCATATAATAATACACACTAGGGCGACACGGAACTAGCTCCAATTCATCAATGTAATGTAGGCATGTATTCCGTATATAGTCATACGTGCTTGCGATAAGAACTTGCATGCCATCTTTTGTCCTACCCTCCTATGGTAGCGGGGTCCTATTGTAAACTAAGGGATATTAAGGCCTGCTTTTAATAGAGAACCGAAACAAAGCATTAACACATGGTGAATATATGAACTCCTCAAACTACGACAATCACCGGAAAGAATCCCAATTATTGTCACCTTGGGGTATGCGAATCATGACACGTAATAGGTGCATACAACTTGCAAGATAGGATCCAAATCACTCTTATATTCATGAAAACATAATAGGTTCAAATTTGAAATCATGGCACCCGGGCCCTAGTGACAAGCATTAAGCATAACAAAGTCATAGCAACGTCAATCTCAAAACATAGTGGACACTAGGGATCAAGCCCTATCAAACTTAACTCGATTACATGATCAATCTCATCCAATCCCACCACCGTCTAGCAAGCCTACAAAGGAATTACTTACTCCCGATGGTGAGAATCATGGCAATGTTGATGGAGAAGGGTTGGTGATGACGACGACGATGATTTCCCTTCTTCGGAGCCCAAAACGGGCTCCAGATCGGCCTTCCGGAGGAAGAACAAGAGGTGACGGCAGCTCCATCTCATGAAACGCGATGAAAACTTCTCGCTAATTTTTTCTTCAAAGATGTGATTTTATGGGACTGGAATTAGGGTCAGAGGAGCCATGAGGGCCCCACAAGCCATCAGGGCGCGCCCTAGGGGGGCGCCTTGATATGTGGTGCCCCCCTGGCACCCCCTCCGCAGGTCTTCACTCCATAATTCATCATATATTCCAGAAATAATTCACAAAAAGTTTCTTCCAATTCCGAGAACTTCTATTTCTGCACAAAAATAATACGAAGGTAGTTCTGTTGAAAACAACGTCACTCCAGGTTAGTTTCATTCAAATCATCCAAATTAGATGCCAAACCAGAGCAAAAGTGTTTGGAAAAGTAGATACGTTTGAGACGTATCAACTCCCCCAAGCTTAACTCATTGCTTGTCCTCAAGCAATTCAGTTGATAAACTGGAAGTGATGAAGAAAACTTTTACAAACTCTATTGTTCTCGTTGTTATACACATGCTTAGCTAGTGCTCAAGTTTTCAGCATAAATCATAAATAGACATGTCTATGACAACAACTTAGATATTATGTTAACTCATGGCAATACATAACCAAGTAACAAGCAATAATAAAATATCTCATATGCAACAATTTGTCAAAATAATCATAATACAATATGGTGACATGGCATTTCGCTAGCCCTTTCTGAGACCGCTAAACATAAATGCAGAACACCTCTGAGATCCAAGCAGCTACTAAACATTATAATTCAGGGTAGAAAAGATCCAGTCATGCTCATATCCAACATTAACTAGACTCAATGCATAAGGATGACAATAGTGCTCTCGTTTCTAGTGCTTTAGTAAGAGGATGATGACTCCGCATAAAAGTAAATAGATAGGCCCTTCGCAGAGGGAAGCATTGATTTGCAATGGTGCTAGAGCTTGGAGCTTATAACAAGAGTGAAGATATAATATTGGAGTGCTGCACTTTTCTTGTCAATGTTACGACAAAGGTTTTCGATATTTCCCATGCTAAACTCATTATTGGTGGTTCCAAACAGAATGGTAGATTTTACTCCTATCCACCATCCATACACAAACCATGGCTGATCGAATTCACGGATGCCTACCAATGTACAACTATTCCAAGGAGTTTGTTTAATTTATTTTTATTATGTAGGACCGGGCATCCCTTTTACCATCCTCTCTCGTGTAGTGACGGCGAATAAACAGGTTTGGAGAATAACTCACTTAGCATGGAAAATATCGACCACCTTGTCGCTCCATGAGCGAGACGAGTACACAAAATGAATGTCTATTTGAATATTTAGAGATGGCACATGCAAACTTACTTGGAACGGCAGGGTAATGCCGCATATAGGTAGGTATGGTGGGCTCGTGTGGAATAACTTTGTTTAAATGTTTTGGATGCACAAGCAGCATTCCCACTTAGTACAGGTGAAGGCTAGTAATAGATTGAGAAGCGACCAGCTAGAGAGCAACAACGGTCATAAACATGCATTGTGAATAATTAACATTGAATGTAACATGAGTAGGATATGAACACTCTGAATTTAAACATCGTGAAGGCTGCATTGGTTTCAATTCAACTACATGTTTGCACATGGGCCAAGTAAAACTGCTTGAATTACCCAGAGGGAAATACCATACTACCATACCATATTATAGCCATTTCAACGCACGTTGACACACAAGATAAACCATTACTAACTCCTAGATATTTAGGCATGGCATGAGAAGCTATTATCTCTAATTCTCATCACGAACATGTTTACTCATGATATACTGAATCGGGATCAAACTGGCTAAACATATTTACAAAAATAGAAAACAAGAAAAGTTCACACCAGCTTCCTTTGTCACGATCACTTGATCAAATATCGTAATTATTGTCTTTCACTTGCATGATCGAATGATATGATAATAATAGTAGCACAAGGATGCCATGGACTAAGCTGGAATCTGCATGGCAGTTTAAGACAAAGGAGAAGACAAGGTAAAATTGGCTCTTTGTTAGATCATCAATAAAGTGTATAAGAGCCACTCAACATTTTCATCATGGTCTTCTCCTTTCAAAGATTCATCAAAAAGAAAAGAAATTCAAAGAAACACACTGAAATATTTTTGGAGTTTTTTGTTTTTCTTAAACAAGGAAACAAACTAAGGGAAAACAAGAACGAAACTATTTACACGGGAAAGCTCCCATCAATTAAAGGAAATATTTTTGGGTTTTATTTTTAGTTCTACTACTTAGATAATTGAAGAAATAAAAATCTAAAAAACGAGATTTTTTGGATTTTCAATGTTTTTCAGGAAAAATAAAGCTAACATGGATATACAATCAAAAGGATGAACACCGACAATTTGTATGAAGTGTGTGTAATATTGGTGAGAAATACATACTCCCCCAAGCTTAGGCTTTTTCCTAGCTTGGTAATCACCACTAATAATAGCCTCGAGGTCTGGGAAAGTATTTCTAATGAGGTACCTGAGCATCCCATGCCTGGGCCTCGGCCTCCGCGGTAGTAAGCTCGTTCCTGTAAGCAATGATGTCCTCTGGCATTATTCTAAATCCGTACCTGGCATGATAGTTAAACAAAGAAGGTGCATACAAGGGAATAATATCACAAGTGTCCTCGCTAAACACTAGGTTGTAACAAAGGTTTATTAGTGGTTTAGGTTTCTCAAGAAATTGGTGCTGCTCCATGGATTGGAGATCGAGATGCACCTCAGGTAACAAGTAATCAGTAGGGCGTATAGCAACCTCAAAGCGCTTTTGCCAAGCGCGTGGCGTAAATACCACCACGAACCTTGCCCTTGGTTCAGTTAAGATGTAATTGGCGCGCAAAAATAGCTCCTAAGTTGTAAGCATTATCACCATAAAGTGCGCGGCATAAAATAGCAAGGGGGGAGCATTGAGGCCACCACCCTGCTCCATAGCAGTTATGCATTTTCCTATAAACAGAGGAAAATAGTGCACAAACGGAAAATCCAAACTAGTGGCTCTAGTGTGTGATATATCCCTAGTTTCTCCCACGGTTAAGGTAGGGAGGAAGTCCTCAAAATCCTCCGGTATAGGATCACACACTCCCCCGTCAGGGGAAGCAAACATATTTCACATAATTCATGCAAAGTTATTTCATAGTTTGTGACATAAAGAGCAAAGCTCGCCACGGGAGCACCAGGCATATTTATGAAGTGAAAGTTTTGCCTGAATGAATTAGTGAAGACATAGTATTGGTCACACTTGGGATGGGCCAGCAGCACATCGTCGCCGTGGGCTAGGTGGACGACCAGCAAAAAAAGAATCTTGCCGCAGGTCATGCTCGTCGTGGAGCCACATATCCCACAGCGGCCAGTTGATGTCGTACCTTGGGTCGTGGAGGAGATCTGGAGGCAGACGCACGCGACGTCGGTCGATCTCCTCACGACGAGCATGGTCGCTCATCGACCGGGGGGGGGGGGGGTGGAAGCCGATCCACGGAGAGATGCCAGTTGTTCGGGAGGTGGGCATCTCCCCACGACAATGGTGTGGCTGTCTTCTAGTACCTCTGGCATATTTCCGTGTCGACGTACGGCACGTGCGTTGCAGGGCGGCCGGTGGACCGATTGCGAATGCGGGCGGAGCGGGCAGAGCGAACAGAGCATGCGGAGGCGGTGGTGGCGGCGGCGGTGTTTGATACGTCTATTTTTCATCATGCTTTTATATTGATATTTATTGCATTATGGGCTTTTATTACACGTTATGATACAATACTTATGCCTTTTCTCTCTTATTTTAGAAGGTTTACATGAAGAGGGAGAATGCCTGCAGTTGGAATTCTAGACTGGAAAATGAGCAAATCTGAGATACCTATTCTGCACAACTCCAAAAGTCCTGAAAATATACGGAGAATTGTTTTGGAATATATAAAAAAATACTGGGTGAAATAGATACCAGAGGGGGCCGCTAGGAGGTGGCAAGCCTGCGAGGCACGACCACCCCCCTGTCGCGCCTAGCAGGCTTGTGACCCACCTGGCAGGTCCCCGACGCCCATCTTGTGCTATATGAAGGGTTTTGTCCTAGAAAAAATCATAAGGAAGCTTTCGGGACGAAGCGCCGCCGTCTCGAGGCAGAACTTGAACCGAACCAATCTAGAGCTACAACAGGGCTATTCTGCCAGGGAAACTTCCCTCTCGGAGGGGGAAATCAAAGCCCTCGTCATCACCAATGATCCTCTCATCGATAGGGGGTCATCTCCATCAACATCTTAACAAGCACCATCTCCTCTCCAAACCCTAGTTCATCTCTTGTATCCGATCTTTGTCTCGAACCTCAGACTGGTACCTGTGGGTTGCTAGTAGTGTTGATTACTCATTGTAGTTGATGCTAGTTGGTTTACTTGGTGGAAGATCAAATGTTTAGATCCTTTATGATAATTAATACTCCTCCAATTGTGAACATGAACATGATTTTTGAGTAGTTACGTTTGTTCCTGAGGACACGAGATACGTCTTGTTATAAGTAATCATGTGAATTTGGTATTTGTTTGATATTTTGATGAGATGTATGTTGTCTCTCCTCGAGTGGTGTTATGTGAACGTTGACTACATAATATTTCACCATTATTTGGGCCTAGGGGAAAGCATTGGGAAGTAATAAGTATATGATGGGTTGCTAGAGTGACAGAATCTTAAACCCTAGTTTATGATTTGCTTCGTAAGTGGCTGATTTGGATCCATATGTTTCATGCTACGGTTAGATTTATCTTAATTCTTCTTTCGTAATTGCGGATGCTTGTGAGAGGGGTTAATCATAAGTGGGAGGTTTGTCTAAGTAAGGGCAGCACCCAAGAAATGGTCCACCCACATATCAAATTATCAAATTAACGGACGCGAATCAATTGAGCATGATGAAAACTAGCTTGACAGAAATTCCCATATGTCCTCGAGAGGGCTTTGCTTTATATAAGAGTTTGTCCAGGCCTTTCTTTGCTACAAAAAGGATTGGGCCACCTTGCTGCACCTTAGCTAAACTTGTCACTTGTTACTCGTTACAAATTATCTTCTCACAAAACTATCTGTTACCAATAATTTCGGTGCCTGCAGAGAATACATTACTGGAAACTGCTTGTCATTTCCTTCTGCTCCTCGTTGCGTTCGACACTCTTACTTATTGAAAGGACTACGATAGATCCCCTATACTTGTGGGTCATCAAGACTCTTTTCTAGCACCGTTGCCGGGGAGTGAAGCCCCTTTGGTAAGTGGAATCTGGTATGGAAAAGTTTATATAGTGTGCTAAAATTTACGGTCACTTGTTGCTATGGAAAGTAATCCTTTGAGGGGCTTGTTTGGGGTATCTTTGTTGGGGAACGTTGCATGGGAAACAAAAATTTTCCTACGCACACGCAAGATCTATCCATGGTGATGAGCACCTACGAGAGGGAGAGTGGATCTACATACCCTTGTTGATCGCTAAGCAAGAAGCGTGAAGAAACGCGGTTGGTGTAGTCGAACGTCTTCGCGATCCAAATCGCCGAGCATCCCGCAATCTCATCACGATCCATCCCGCGATCCAATCACGATCCGTCCCACAAACTCATCACGATCCATCCCGCGATCTCATCACGATCCATCCTGTGAACACATCACGATCCACCCCACGATCTCATGACGATCCGTCTCGCGATCTTGATCACGGTCCTTCCGATCTAGCGCCGAACGGACGGCACCTCCGCGTTCAACACACGTCTAGCTTGATGACGATCTTCGCCTTCTTAATCCAGCAAGAGGGAGCGGAGAGGTATAAGAGTTCTCCGGCAGCATGATGGCACTGCGGCGATGGTGGTGGAGCTATTCCGGCAGGGCTTCGCCTAAGCACTGCAGAAATCCGATCTAGAGGATAAACTATGCACTGGAGGAACGGGTAGCACGTGGCTGAAAATCTGGTGCCAAAACCCCCAAAAACTCTAGTATATATAGGAGGAAGAGAGGAGTAGAGGCCTTGGCGCAAGGGCCAAGCCTCCTTTTGTTCGGCCGAAGTGGGGAGGAGAGGAGGACTCCTCCTCCAATCCTAGTAGGACTAGGATTCCTCCCCTTTTTGCCCTTTATCCACTTTTCCCTTTAGGCTTTTCTTTCCCTAGCTGCATGGGCCTTGTGTGGGACTTCCAACAGCCCACAAAGGGCTGGTATTCACTCTCCCACAGCCCATGAAGCCTCTTTGGTCGAAATACCCCTCCCGGTGGTCTCCCGGTACACTACCGGCACTCCCGATACACTACCGATGAGCCCGGAACTTTTTCCGGCGACCAAAACAGGACTTCCTATATATGAATCTTTACCTCCGGACCATTCCGGAGCTCCTTGTGATGTCCGGGATCTCATCCGGGACTCCGACCAACCTTCGATCACCACCATGCATAACTCTATACTACCGAAATGTCACCAAACCTTAAGTGTGCAGACCCTACGGGTTCGAGAACTATGTAGACATGACCGAGACACCTCTACGGTCAATAACCAATAGCGGGACCTGGATGTCCATATTGCTTCCTACATATTCTACGAAGATCTTTATCGGTCGAACGTCTATGTCAAGGATTCAGTTAATCCCATATGATGTTCCCTTTGTTCTTTGGTATGTTACTTGCCCAAGAGTTGATCGTCGGTATCTCCATACCTAGTTCAACCTTGTTACCGGCAAGTCTCTTTACTCATTCCGTAATACAAGATCCCGTGACTAGTCACATTGCTTGCAAGGCTTATTGTGATGTTGTATTACCGAGTGGGCCCTGAGATACCTCTCCGTCACACGGAGTAACAAATCCCACTCTTGATCCATGCCAACCCAACAGACACCCTCGGAGATACCTTTAGAGCACCTTTATAGTCACCCAGTTACGTTGCGACGTTTGATACACACAAGGCACTCTTCCGGTGTCCGTGAGTTGCATGATCTCATGGTCATAGAAACATATACTTGACATGCAGAAAACAGTAGCAATAAACTGACACGATCATATGCTACGTTTGTAGTTTGGGTATTGTACATCACATCATTCTCCTAATGATGTGATCCCGTTACCAAATGACATCTCATGTCCATGTCTAGGAAACCATAGCCATCTTCAATCAACGAGCTAGTCTATTAGAGGCATACTAGGGACATGGTGTTGTCTATGTATCCACACATGTATCTGAGTTTCCGATCAACACAATTATAGCATGGATAATAAACGATTATCATGAACAAGGAAATATGATAATAACCAATTTATTATTGCCTCTAGGGCATATTTCCAACAATCTTTACCTCGACCGGGAACACAAAGAGTTGTCCCTCAACCTAATGAACCTACTAAAAATATTTATTATGAAATTCCTTCGGGTATGATAGAGAAACTGCTGGCTAATCCTTATGTAGAGATGGAACACTACATCCTAATTTGCATCTAATCTATGTGGATGAAGTTTGTGGATTATTTAAGCTTGCAGGTCTGCTCGAGGATCACGTCAAGAAGAAGGTCTTTCCTTTATCTTTGAAGGAGAAGGCATTGACATGGTACATGCTATGTGATGATATTGGATCATGGAGCTACAACCGATTGAAAATGGAATTTCATCAGAAGTTCTATCCTACGCATCTAGTTCATCGTGATCTGAATTATATCTATAATTTTTGGCCTCGTGAAGGAGAAAGAATTGCTTAAGCTTGGGGGAGCCTTAAGTCAATGTTATATTCATGTCCCAATCATGAGCTCTCGAGAGAAATTATTATTCGGAATTTTTATGCTCGGCTTTCTCGTAATGATCAATCCATGCTCGATACTTCTTGTGTTGGTTCCTATATGAAGAAATATATTGACTTCAAATGGGATTTATTGGAAAGAATTAAACGCAACTCTGAAGATTGGGAACTCGACAAAGGTAAGGAGTCAGGTATGAACCTTAAGTTTGGTTATGTTAAATCCTTGTTAAAATAGGAGATCATTGTTATCATGGCTTATGTGATATGGGTGCTAGCGTGAGTGCAATTCCCTTTACCTTATATAAAGAGATTATGAATGATATTGCACCAGCTGAGTTAGAGGAAATTGATGTTGCAATTAAGCTTGTTAATACAGATACTATATCACCAGTTGGGATTATTAGAGATGTTGAAGTCTTGTGTGGGAAAATAAAATATCCTACTGATTTTCTTGTCCTTGGCTCCCCACAAGATGATTTTTTCCCATTATATTTGGTAGACCCTTCTTGAATACCATTAATGCTAGGAATTGATTACCATAAGTTTTGGGGATACGTCTCATGAGTTTAATTTCTCTAAATTTCGTAGACAACCCCATGATAAAGAATTGTCTAGTAAGGATGAAATTATTGGTCTTGCTTCTATTGTTGTGCCTCCTTGTAAGGGCATATTTCTCTAAGTGGTTTTGGTGATTGATGACAATGCCTTTGCCGACTAATCGTGTGCATTGAGCATTTCAGATATCTCAGGTCTAGGCACAAGATGATTCAGTGCCCCTCGGAAGCTCTCGAAGACGGTTGTTCTATGCGTTTCTTTTTAGTGGATTTGATTCGTAGGAAAGCCATACTATCAAGAGGGGGTCCGCATCGGAAAGGTCTGGATGGAATCAACATGTGCACATCTATTCCTTTGCACCACCTTTCTGTTGGAAATATGCCCTAGAGGCAGTAATAAAACGGTTATTATTGTATTTCCTTGTTCATGATAATTGTCTATTGTTCATGCTATAATTGTATTAACCGGAAACCAGAATGCATGTGTGAATACATAGACCACAACGTGTCCCTAGAGAGCCTCTAGTTGACTAGCTCGTTGATCAATAGTTGGTCACGGTTTCATGACCATGGACATTGGATGTCGTTGATAACGGGATCACATCATTAGGAGAATGATGTGATGGACAAGACCCAATCCTAAGCATAGCACAAGATCGTGTAGTTCGTTTGCTAAAGCTTTTCAATGTCAAGTATCGTTTCCTTAGACCATGAGATTTTGCAACTCCAAGATACTGTAGGAATGCTTTGGGTGTGCCAAACGTCACAACATAATTGGGTGGCTATAAAGGTGCACTATGGGTATCACCGAAAGTGTCTGTTGGGTTGGCACGAATCGAGACTGGGATTTGTCACTCCGTATGACGGAGAGGTATCTCTAGGCCCACTCGGTAAGACATCGTCATAATCAGCTCAATGTGACTAAGGAGTTAGCCACGGGATGATGTGTTACGGAACGAGTAAAGAGACTTGCCGGTAACGAGATTGAACAAGGTATAGGGATACCGACGATCGAATCTCGGGCAAGTATTATACCGATAGACAAAGGGAATTGCATACGGGATTGATTTAGTCCTCGACATCGTGGTTCATACGATGAGATCATCGTGGAGCATGTGGGAGCCAACATGGGTATCCAGATCCCGCTGTTGGTTATTGACCGGAGAGGTGTCTTGGTCATATTTACGTGTCTCCCGAACCCGTAGGGTCTACACACTTAAGGTTCGATGACGCTAGGGTTATAGGGAAATGGTATACGTGATTGCCGAAGGTTGTTCGAAGTCCCGGATGAGATCCCGGATGTCACGAGGAGCTCCAGAATGGTCCGGAGGTAAAGATTGATATATAGGAAGTCCTGTTTTGGTCACCGAAAAGTTTTCGGGCTCATCGGTAGTGTACCGGGAGTGCCGGGAGGGTGTCGGAGGACCCCCGGGAGGGGTGTGACGACCAAAGGACTTCGTGGGCCCTTATAGGAGGTGTACTAGCCCTTATTGGGCTGACCAAGACATTCCGGAAGGGCCCATGCGGCTAGGGATAAGAGATAAGACTGAAAAAGATTCAAAAGGAAGAGATCCACCTCCCTTGTGGGAGGTGGACTCCTCCCTAGGTTCGGTCGAACCTCTCCTCCTTGGAGGAGGGGCCAAGGCAGCCCTCCCTCTCCCTCCTCCTATATATATCCAAGGTATTGGGTCTGATTTGAGACACGACTTCTCTCTCCCACGGCGCAGCCCTACCTCTCTTCTTCCTCCTCCGCAGTGCTTAGGCGAAGCCGTGCCGGAATACCTTGCTGCTCCACCACCACCACGCTGTCATGCTGCTGTTGGAGCTCTTCCCCAACCTCTCCTTCCTCCTTGCTGGATCAAGGTGCAGGAGACGTCACCGGGCTATACGTGTGTTGAACGCGGAGGCGCCGTTGTTCAGCGCTTAGATCGGAATCCACCGCGATCTGAATCGCAGCGAGTACGACTCCACCAACCGCGTTCTTGTAACGCTTCCGCTTAGCGATCTTCAAAGGTATGAAGATGCAATCTCTCCCCACTCGTTGCTGGTTTCTCCATAGATAGATCTTGGTGATCGTAGGAATTTTTTTGATTTACTACTGCGTCTCCCAACAGTGGTATCAGAGCTAGGTCTATGCATAGAATCTATGCACGAGTAGAACACAAAGAAGTTGTGGGCATCGATCTTGTTAATTTGCTTACCACTACTAGTCTTATCTTGAATCGGCGGTATTGTGGGATGAAACGGCCCGCACCAACTTTACACGTACACTTACGTGAGACCGGTTCCACTACCTGACATGCACTTGTTGCATAAGGTGGCTACCTGGTGTCTTTCTCTCCCACCTTAGTCGGATTGGATTCAATGAAAAGGGTCCTTATGAAGGGTAAATAGAAATTGTCATATCACGTTGTGGTTTTGGCGTAGGTAAGAAACGTTCTTGCTAGAAACCTATAGCAACCACGTAAAAACTTGCAACTACAAATTAGAGGACGTCTAACTTGTTTTTGCAGCATATGCTTTGTGATGTGATATGGCCAAAGGATGTGATGTGATGCATTGTGATGTATGAGATTGATCATGTTCTTGTAATAGGATTCACGACTTGCATGTCGATGAGTATGACAACCGGCAGGAGCAATAGGAGTTGTCTTATTTTATTGTATGACCTGCGTGTCAATCATAAACGCTATGTAATTACTTTACTTTATTGCTAAACGTTAGCCATAGTAGTAGAAGTAATAGTTGGCGAGACAACTTCATGAATACACGATGATGGAGATCATGGTGTCGCGCCGGTGACAATGATGATCATGGTGCCCCGAAGATGGAGATCGAAGGAGCAAGATGATATTGGCCATATCATGTCACTATATTGATTGCATGTGATGTTTATCATGTTTACATCTTATTTGGTTAGAACGACGGTAGTAAATAAGATAGTCTCTCAATAAAATTTCAAGAAAGGTGTTCACCCTAACTGTGCACCGTTGCCAAGGATCGTTGTTCCGAAGCACCACGTGATGATCGGGTGTGATAGGTTCTAACGTTTGCATACAACGGGTGTAAGCCAGATTTACACACGCGAAACACTTAGGTTGACTTGACGAGCTTAGCATGTACAGACATGGCCTCGAAGCACGAAAGACCGAAAGGTCGAACATGAGTCGTATAGAAGATACGATCAACATGGAGATGTTCACCATGGATGACTAGTTCGTCTCACGTGATGATCGGACACGGGCTAGTTGACGTGGATCATGTGTCACTTGGATGACTAGAGAGATGTCTATCTAAGTGGGAGTTCATTGAATAATTTGATTATGTGAACTTAATTATCATGAACTTAGTCTAAAATTGTCGTTACAATCTATATTGTAGATCCAATGGCCAACGCTAATGTCACCCTTAACTTCAACGCGTTCCTAGAGAAAACCAAGCTGAAAGATGATGGAAGCAACTATGCGGACTGGGTCCGTAGCTTGAGGATCATCCTCATAGCTTCCAAGAGATTGTATGTCCTTGATGCACCACTAGGTGACCCACCCATTTTCCCAGCGGACCAGGACGTTACGAATGCTTGGCAGTCATGCTGCGATGATTACTCCCTTGTTCGGTGCGGCATACTTTACAGTTTAGAACCGAGGCTCCAAAAGCGTTTTGAGCAACACGAAGCATATGAGATGTTCCAAGAGCTGAAACTGGTTTTCCAAGCTCATGCCCGGGTCGAGAGATATGACGTCTCCAACAAGTTCTTCAACTGTAAGATGGAGGAGAATAGTTCTGTCAGTGAGCACATACTCAAAATGTCTGGGTTGCACAACCGCTTGACTCAGCTGGGAGTTAATCTCCCGAATGACTCGGTCATTGACAGAATCCTCCAGTCGCTTCTACCTAGCTACAAGAGCTTTGTGATGAACTACAACATGCAGGGGATGGAGAAGTCCATTCCTGAGTTGTACTCGATGCTGAAATCAGCGGAGGTCGAGATCAAAAAGGAGCATCAAGTGTTGATGGTGAATAAGACCACTAGTTTCAAGAAAGGCAAGGGTAAGAAGAACTTCAAGAAGGACGGCAAAGCTGTTGCCGCGCCCGGTAAGCAAGTTGTCGGGAAGAAGAACAAGCATGGACCCAAGCCTAAGACTGAGTGCTTTTATTGCAAGGGTACCGGTCACTGGAAGCGGAACTGCCCCAACTACTTAGCGGATAAGAAGGCCAGCAACGTTAAAGCTATATGTGATATACTTGTTATTGATGTGTACCTAACCAGCTCTCATAGTAGCTCCTGGGTATTTGATACCGGTGCAGTCGCTCACATTTGTAACTCCAAGCAGGAGCTGCGGAATAAGCGAAGGCTGGCAAAGGACGAGGTGACGATGCGCGTCGGGAATGGTTCCAAGGTCGATGTGATCGCCGTCGGCACACTACCTCTACCTCTACCTTCGGGATTAGTGTTAAACCTCAATAATTGTTATTTAGTACCAGCTTTGAGCATGAACATTGTATCTGGATCTCGTTTGATGCGAGATGGCTACTCATTTAAATATGAGAATGATGGTTGTTCTATTTATATGAGAGAAATGTTTTATGGTCATGCCCCACTGGTCAATGGTTTATTTTTGATGAATCTCGAACGCAATGTTACACATGTCCATAGTGTGAGTACTAAAAAGTGTAAGGTTGATAACGGTAGTCCCACTTACATGTGGCACTGCCGCCTTGGTCATATTGGTGTCAAACGCATGAAGAAGCTCCATGCTGATGGACTTTTGGAGTCTCTTGATTTTGAATCATTTGACACGTGCGAACCATGCCTCATGGGCAAGATGACCAAGACTCCATTCTTCGGAAGAATGGAGCGAGCAACTGACTTGTTGGAGATAATACATACCGATGTATGCGGTCCAATGAGCGTTGAGGCTCGCGGTGGCTACCGTTATGTTCTCACCCTCACTGATGACTTGAGCAGATATGGGTATGTATACTTGATGAAACACAAGTCTGAAACCTTTGAAAGGTTCAAGGAATTTCAGAGTGAGGTAGAGAATCAATGTGACAGGAGAATAAAGTGCCTACGATCTGATCGTGGCGGAGAATATTTAAGTCACGAGTTTGGCAGGCACCTAAGGAAATGTGGAATTGTTTCACAACTCACGCCGCCTTGCACACCTCAGCGAAATGGTGTGTCTGAACGTCGTAATCGCACTCTATTGGATATGGTGCGATCTATGATGTCTCTTACTGACTTACCGCTATCATTTTGGGGATATGCATTAGAGACTGCCGCATTCACTTTAAATAGGGCACCATCAAAATCCGTTGAGATGACACCGTATGAATTATGGTTTGGAAAGAAACCTAAGCTGTTGTTTCTAAAAAGTTTGGGGATGCGATGCTTATGTGAAGAAACTTCAACCTGAGAAGCTCGAACCCAAAGCGGAAAAGTGCATCTTCATAGGATATCCCAAAGAGACTATTGGGTATACCTTCTACCTCGGATCCGAAGGCAAAGTCTTTGTTGCCAGGAATGGATCCTTTCTCGAGAAAGAGTTTCTCTCGAAAGAAGTAAGTGGGAGAAAAATAGAACTTGATGAGGTAATTGTACCTCCACTCTAACCGAGAGTAGCGCAACACAGGAAGTTGTTTCTGTGGAGCCTACACCAGCTGGAGAGGAAGTTGATGATGATGATCATGAAACTTCAGATCAAGTTACTATTGAACGTCGAAGGTCCACCAGGACACGTTTCGCACCAGAGTGATACGGCAACCCTGTCCTGGAGATCATGTTGTTGGACAACAATGAACCTTCGAACTATGAAGAAGCGATAGCGGGCCCGGATTCCAACAAATGGCTTGAGGCCATGAAATCCGAGATAGGATCCATGTATGAGAAAAAAGTATGGACTTTGGTGGACTTGCCTGATGATAAGCAAGCCATTGAAAATAAATGGATCTTTAAGAAGAAGACTGACGCGGATGGTAATGTGACCGTCTATAAGGCTCGGCTTGTCGCTGAGGGTTATCGACAAGTTCAAGGAGTTGACTACGATGAGACTTTCTCACCCATAGCGATGCTGAAGTCTGTTCGAATCATGTTAGCAATTGCCGCATTTTCTGATTATGAGATCTGGCAAATGGACGTCAAAATGGCATTCCTTAATGGCTTCCTGAAGGAAGAACTGTATATGATGCAGCCGGAAGGTTTTGTCGATCCTAAAGATGCTAACAAAGTATGCAAGCTCTAGCGCTCCATCTATGGGCTGGTGCAAGCATGTCAGAGTTGGAACATTCGCTTTAATGAGGTGATTAAAGCGTTTGGGTTTGTACAGGTTTATGGAGAACCCTGTATTTACAAGAAAGTGAGTGGGAGCTCTATAGCATTTCTCATATTATATGTGGATGACATACTGATAATGGGAAATGATATAGAACTTTTGGAAAGTGTAAAGGCCTACTTGAATAAATGTTTTTCAATGAAGGACCTTGGAGAAGCTGCTTACATATTAGGCATCAAGATCTATAGAGATAGATCAAGACGCCTCATAGGTCTTTCACAAAGCACATACCTTGACAAGATATTGAAGAAGTTCAATATGGATCAGTCCAAGAAGGGGTTCTTGCCTGTGTTACAAGGTGTGAGATTGAGTACGACTCAATGCCCGACCACGACAAAGGATAGAGAAGAGATGAGTGTCATCCCCTATGCTTCATCCATAGGCTCTATTATGTATGCCATGCTGTGTACCAGACCTGATGTGAACCTTGCCATAAGTTTGGTAGGGAGGTACCAAAGTGATCCCGGAGTAGAACACTGGACATCGGTCAAGAATATCCTGAAGTACCTGAAAAGGACAAAGGACATGTTTCTCGTATATGGAGGTGCCGAAGAGCTCGTCATAAAGGGTTACGTCGATGCTAGCTTCGACACAGATCCGGATGACTCCAAGTTGCAAACTGGATACGTGTATATTTTGAACGGAGGGGCAGTCAGCTGGTGCAGCAGCAAGCAAAGTGTTGTGGCAGCATCTACATGTGAAGCGGAGTACATAGCTGCTTTGGAAGCAACAAAGGAAGGAGTCTGGATGAAGGAGTTCATCACCGACCTAGGAGTGATTCCCAATGCGTCGGGCCCGATGACTCTATTCTGTGACAACACTGGAGCTATTGCCCTTGTGAAGGAGCCCAGGTTTCACAAGAAGACAAGACACATCAAGCGCCACTTCAACTCCATCCCTGATTACATTCAGGAGGGAGATATAGATATTTGTAAAGTACATACGGATCTGAATGTCGCAGATCCGTTGACTAAACCTCTCTCACGAGCAAAACATGATCAACACCAGAATGTTATGGGTGTTCGATTCATCACAATGTAACTAGATTACTGACTCTAGTGCAAGTGGGAGACTATTGGAAATATGCCCTAGAGGCAATAATAAAATGGTTATGGGATAATTGCAATTGAGCCCCTAGTTGGGTCCCACTCCACAGGATTGCCCCTAGTTTTCGAAAACACGTTGTCTTGCCCACCCACTTTGGTCGTCTTGTGTTTTTGCCCTTTGACTTTTTGACCGTCACTTTGAAAACTTCATAACTAATTCATACTAAATCAGAAAAATGCAAATAAGATACCAAAATGTTTAGAACAACATCACCTATATGTCAATGTCACTTGAATTCATGACAAACGTGTTGGTAAGTGTCCATCTGAGTTTTACCTCTTATCATACCACCATGAACAGTAAAATCCAAAAAAATCCAAAAAATCCAAAAAAATGTTGTCAAAGAATGACAAATGTTTTAAGTGCTTGCCAAGTTTCATCAGGGAATGACATTCGTGGAAGTCCTGGCAAAAAAAATCAATCT